>CM038677.1:557678429-559164658 GCA_021605205.1 Aegilops longissima
TATATTTTTGGGCCTTTCTTTTTTTCTTTTTGGCCTTTCTTTTTTTTTTTGATTTGGCAATGCTCTAATAATGATGATCATCACACTTCTATTGATTACAACATAAGGATTACAACTCGAAACTAGAACAAGATATGACTCTATATGAATGCCTTCGGCGGTGTACCGGGATGGTGCAATGAATCAAGAGTAACATGTATGAAAAAATATGCATGGTGGCTTTGCCACAAATACGATGTTAACTACATGATAATGCAATGGCAATATGACAAAAGTAAAGTATGTCATGATGATGAACGGAACGGTGGAAAGTTGCATGGCAATATATCTCGGAATGGCTATGGAAATGCCATAATAGGTAGTTATGGTGGCTGTTTTGAGGAAGATATAGTGAGGTTTATGTGTGATACAGCGTATCGTATCACGGGGTTTCGATGCACCGGCGAAGTTTGCACCAACTCTCAAGGTGAGAAAGGGCAATGCACGGTACCGAAGAGGCTAGCAAAGGCGGAAAGGTAAAAGTGCGTATAATCCATGGACTCAACATTAGTCAAAAGAACTCATATACTTATTGCAAAAATTTAGAAGTCATCAAGAATCAAGTACTACGCGCATGCTCCTAGGGGGATAGATTGGTAGGAAAAGACCATCGCTCGTCCCCGACCGCCACTCATAAGGATGCACAAGCCAGGTACACTTCATGTTTCAAATTTGTTACACAATGTTAACCATACGTGCATGCTACAGGACTTGCTAACTTCAACACAAGCATTATTTAAATTCATAATCACCCAACTAGCATGACTTTAATATTACTACTTCCATATCTCAAAACAATTATCAAGTATCAAATTGATCATAGCATCCAATTCACTTCCTATGATAGTTTTTATTATACCCAACTTGGATGCCTACCATTCTAGTACCAACTTTGTGACCATAGCAAATAACATGATGTTATAAAAGACTCTCAAGATAATATAAGGGAAGCATGAGAGACTAGCAATTTCTTCAAAATTAAGACACCACCGTGCTCTAAAAGATATAAGTGAAGCACTAGAGCAAAAACTATCAAGCTCAAAAGATATAAGTGAAGCACATAGAATATTCTAGCAAATTCTAATCAAATAGGATTCTCCCAAAAGGTGTGTACAGAAAGGATGATTGTGGTAAACTAAAAAGCAAAGACTAATATAATACACGACGCTCCAAGCAAAACACTTATCATGTGGTGAATAAAAATATAGCCCCAAGTAAAGTTACCAATGGACGAAGACGAAAGAGGGGATGCCTTCCCGGGGCATCCCCAAGCTTAGGATTTTGGATATTCTTGAATGTCTTGGGGTGCCTTGGGCATCCCCAAGCTTAGGCTCTTGCCACCCTTTATTCCATAGTCCATAAAAGTTTTACCCAAAACTTGAAAACTTCACAACACAAAACTCAATACGAAATCTTATAAGCTCCGTTAGTGAAAGAAAACAAAACCACCACATAAAGTACTGTAATGAACTCATTCTTTATTTAATTTGGTGTTAAACCTACTGTATTCCAACTTCTCTATGCATTAAAAACTATTTTATTGGCCATATATTCATCAAAATAAGCAAACAACACACGAAAAACAGAATCTGTCAAAAACAGAACAGTCTGTAGTAATCTGTAACTAACGCAAACTTCTGGAACTCAAAAAAAAATCAGCCAAAATAGGAATGACTATTTTATCACGTTCTGGTGATTTTTAACAATTATTTTTGTGAGCCGAAAGTTTCTGGAAATTACAGCAAGATCAAATAACTATCATCCAAGAAGATCCTATTGGTTTAACTTGGCACAAACACTAATTGAAAGATAAAACCACATCTAAACAGAAGGTAGATGGATTATTTATTCCTAAACAGAAACTAAAACAAAAAACATAAAGAAAATTGGGTTTTCTCCCAACTAGCGCTATCGTTTAACGCCCCTAGCTAGGCATAAAAGCGAGGATATATCTAAGTGGTGCCGTCTTTAATTTTCAGTTTTTTAGCGGAGTCATGCTCGAATCCGGGATGTTCTTTCCGCTTCCCTTCATACTGGGAAATTTTTAGACCTAAAGGATCCAACCGCTTATTGCAAAGAGTGATCAACATATTCATGCGGTGAAGATTTCGCTAACACCTTTAAGAGGCTCGAGAGACTTTTGCAAAAATTTTGTTACTTCGCAAATCTTTTCAAACACTTGGGTTTCTTCTTGGGTAGGATGTGATCTTCCCTTTTGAGGTAGTGTTCCCACTATTCCCTCTACGCGCAATACTGGGATCAATCTCAATAAAATTTCCCTTGGCAATGCAATACAAGAGTTGTCTATGTGTCATATTTAACCCAACATAAAAATTACGAAGAAGAATTCTAAAGTTCACCTCTAGGGTGCACTTGCGATAAGATTCCATCATCCTATACCAAGCATCTTTTAAGTTTTCTCCTTGCCTTTTCTTGAAGTGAAGAACTTCAAACTCGGGAGACATAGGAGCGGATAAGGAACTAGACATAATGACAAGGCAAACGAGCTAACACACGGCAAACGGAAAAAGGCAAGAAAAAAGATAGAGGAGATTGGGAAAGAGAGGGCAAATAAAACGGCAAGGGTGAAGTGAGGGAGAGGAAAACGAGAGGCAAATGGAAAATAATGTAAATGTGAGGGAGATGGGTTTGTGATGGGTACTTGGTATGTCTTGACTTGAGCGAAGACCTCCTCGGCAACGGCGCCAGAAATTCTTCTTGCTACGTCTTGAGCTTGCGTTGGTTTTCCTCGAAGAGGAGAGGGTGATGCAGTAAAGTGTAGCGTAAGTATTTCCCTCAGTTTTGAGAACCAAGGTATCAATCCAGTAGGAGGCTTCTCAAAAGTCCCACGCACCTACACAAACAAACTGAGAACTCGCAACCAACGCAATAAATGGGTTGTCAATCCCTTCACGGCCACTTGCGAAAGTGAGATCTAATAAAGATAGTATTATAAGATAAATATATTTTTGGTATTTTATAATATAGATGCAAAAAGTAAAGATGCAAATAAAAGTAGATTGAAAGCAAATATGATAAGAGATAGACCCGGGGGCCATAGGTTTCACTAGTGGCTTCTCTCAATATAGCATAAGTATTATGGTGGGTGAACAAATTACTGTCGAGCAATTGATAGAAAAGCGCATAGTTATGAGATTATCTAGGCATGATCATGTATATAGGCATCACGTCCATAACAAGTAGACCGACTCCTGCCTGCATCTACTACTATTACTCCACACATCAACCGCTATCCAGCATGCATCTAGAGTATTAAATTCATAAGAACAGAGCAATGCATTAAGCAAGATGACATGATGTAGAGGGATAAACTCATGCAATATGATATAAACCCCATCTTGTTATCCTCAATGGCAACAATATAATACATGCCTTGCAACCCTTTCTGTCACTGGGTAAGGACACCGCAAGATTGAACCCAAAGCTAAGCACTTCTCCCATGGCAAGAAAGACCAATCTAGTAGGCCAAACCAAACTGATAATTCGAAGAGACTTGCAAAGATAACTTAATCATCCATAAAAGAATTCAGAGAAGATTCAAGTATTATTCATAGATAAACTTGATCATAAACCCACAATTCATCGGATCTCGACAAACACACCGCAAAAAGAGATTACATCGAATAGATCTCCACAAGAGAGGGGGAGAACATTGTATTGAGATCCAAAAAGAGAGAATAAGCCATCTAGCTAATAACTATGGACCCGTGAGGTCTGTGGTAAACTACTCACAACTCATCGGAGGGCAAGGATGTTGATGTAGAGTCCCCGTGCTTGATTCCCCCTCCGTGAGTGCGGCGAAGGCTCAAGATGGGATCTCATGATTCTGAAGGTTCTGGCGGTGGAAATTGTGTTTCGTGGTGCCCCGGATGTTTTCGAGTGCGTGAGGTGTATATAGGAAGAAGAAGTACGTCTGTGGCCGCCCGAGGGGCCCACGAGACAGGGGGCGCACCCTCCTATCTCGTGGAGGCCTCGGCTGCTTCTTGACTTGCACTCCAAGTTCTCTGGATCACGTTTGTTCCAAAAATCACGCTCCCGAAGGTTTCATTCCGTTTGGACTCCGTTTGATATTCCTTTTCTTCAAAATACTGAAATAGGCAGAAAAACAGCAATATGGGCTGGACCTCCGGTTAGTAGGTTAGTCCAAAAAATGATATAAATGTGTAAAATAAAGCCCATAAACATCCAAAAGGGGTAATATAATAGCATGGAACAATCAAAAATTATAGATACGTTGGAGACGTATCATGCAACCACAAGCTATTATGGGCTCTAGCATAGTTGAGTATGTTGCATGACCTCTTCCAGTGGTAGGCTAGCAGATGTAGGGGATGTAGGTTGGTACTGTCTACCCAGGGTTAGAGTTAATGCTTCTAAAAGACTATGTCTCTGTCATCCGTTTCCCAAACACCATGTAGTGTGAGAAATCCAACGGAGGATATCGAGTCTTGTGGGGAAAAGTGCGCAAACCTCTGCAGAGTGTACAATCTAATCATGGTTAGCCGTGTCCCCAGTTGTGGATATCTTGAGTATCTGGTACTTGAATTATTGATTTGATCTCGTCACTCTAATTTAATTTGTTGGGATGTTAATGATTACTTCTAATTGGGATTGAGTTGGAGAAACCTTCTCAATGATGTTTCAACCACCATGATAGTTAAATAAAATATATTCCTTTGATGTAGGGAAAAATTGGCTTTTCGCAAAAACATAGTAACCATAGAGCCTCCACCAGCCAAATTTGCATGTAGTGATAGCATTTATTCTGTTCATTGCTCTACTGTGTTATATTGCCAGCATATTCCATGATTATGTTGCAGACTGTTCAGACGATGAGTAAGGTGCCATAGGTCGTTTGTCGTGCACTCAGCTATGCCGTTGGAGTTGATGGACTCACTTTATCTTCCAAGCCTTCCGTTGTTATCTTATTTAGATGGCCTTAAGCCATATTTATTGTAATAAGTTCTCTTTTGAGACTATCGATGTAATAAGTGTGTGATTGCTACTCTGTTATAAATCCATTCGAGTACTGTGTGGGTCAGCATTACCGATCCAGGGATGACACTCAAGCACAGAGACTTGACCGTCTCAGGTCGGGTCGCTACACCCCCCTGACATGAGACCTACGCCAAAAATTCCTATAAATACATAAACCTCCAGAAAATAACCTAGATCGGGAGTTGCACCGCCGCAAGCCTCTGTAGCCACCAAAAACCAATCGGGACCTGTTCAAGACTCCACCGGGTGGGGATCCTCACCGTGGCCATCTTCATCATCCTGGCGCTCTCCATGACGAGGAGGGAGCAGTTCACCCTTGGGGCTGAGGGTATGTACCAGTAGCTATGTGCTTGATCTCTCTCTCTCTCTCGTGTTCTTGATTTGGCACAATCTTGATGTATCATGAGCTTTGCTATTATAGTTGGATCTTATGATGTTTCTCCCCCTCTACTCTCTTGTAATGGATTGAGTTTTCCTTTTGAAGTTGTCTTATTGGATTGAGTCTTTAAGGATTGGAGAACACTTGATGTATGTCTTGCATGTGCTTATTTGTGGTGACAATGGGATATTCACGTGATCTACTTGATGTATGTTTTGGTGATCAACTTGCGGGTTCAGTGACCTTGTGAACTTATGCATAGGGGTTGGCACACGTTTTCCTCTTGACTCTCCGGTACAAACTTTGGGGCGCTCTTTGAAGTTATTTGTGTTGGTTGAATAGATGAATCTGAGATTGTGTGATGCATATCGTAAATCACACACACGGATACTTGAGGTGACATTGGAGTATCTAGGTGACATTAGGGTTTTGGTTGATTTTTGTCTTAAGGTGTTATTCTAGTACAAACTCTATGATAGATCAAATGGAAAGAATAGCTCCATGTTATTTTACTACAGACTCTTGAATAGAACGATCAGAAAGGATAACTTTGAGGTGGTTTCGTACCCTACAATAATCTCTTCGTTTGTTCTCTGCTATTAGTGACTTTGGAGTGACTCTTAGTTGCATGTTGAGGGATAGTTATATGATTCAATCATGTTATTATTGTTGAGAGAACTTGCACTAGTGAAAGTATGAACCCTAGGCCTTGTTTCAACGCATTGCAATACCGTTTGTGCTCACTTTTATCATTATACCTTGCTATTTTTATATTTTCAGATTACAAAAACATATATCTACCATCCATATTGCACTTGTATCACCATATCTTCGTTGAACTAGTGCACCTATACAATTTACCATTGTATTGGGTGTGTTGGGGACACAAGAGACTCTTTTTTATTTGGTTGCAGGGTTGTTTGAGAGAGACCATCTTCATCCTACGCCTCCCACGAATTGATAAACCTTAGCTCATCCACTTGAGGGAAATTTGCTATTGTCCTACAAACCTCTGCACATGGAGGCCCAACAACGTCTACAAGAAGAAGGTTGTGTAGTAGACATCAAGCAGTTTCTTGCGCCGTTGCCGGGGAGGTGAGTGCTTGAAGGTATATCTTTAGATCTTGCAATTGAATCTTTTAGTTTCTTGTTTTATCACTAGTTTAGTTTATAAAAGAAAACTACAAAAAATGGAATTAAGGTTGCCTCATATGCTTCATCATTTTAATGTCTTTCGTGAAAATGATGGGAAGGAAAATTGTGCTCAAGTACTAGAAGAAGAATTACATAGAATGCTTGGCATAAAATATGTGAATGATGAGCATGATTGCAATGTTGTTAGTATGAATTCTTTGAATACCCATGATGCTAATGATATGCAAAGCCACAAGCTTGGGGATGCTATGTTTGATGAAGATGATATGTTTTGTCCCCCAAGTTTTGGTGAGCAAATTTATTATGATGATAGCATGCCTCCTATTTATGATGATTATATTGATGAAAGTGGGTTTGGAAGAGTGTCAACTTTAGGAAGTAATGATCCCACTATTTTGGAGGATGTTGAATATTATTGTGATAATTATGAAAGTGGATTTGGACAGGTCATGACTTTATTTAGTGATGAATCCACTATTTCGGAAGAGGTTCCAATTGATTATGAGAACAAAGTTGCTATCTATGATGATTATTGTGATGACTTTTATGCTATTAAGAATAATGGTAACCATGAAACTTGTCATCTTGATTTTAATTTTCAATTGGATTATTCCTCACATGATAGTTATATTGTTGAATTCATTCATGATGCTACTGAAAATTATTATGAGGGAGGAATATATGCTTGTAGGAATTGCAATAATATCAAGTTCCCTCTCTATGTGCTTAAAATCTTGAAGCTATGCTTGTTTTGCTTTCCTATGCTAGATGATTCTTGTTCCCATAAGTTGTTTGCTCACAAAATCCTTATGCATAGGAAGTGCTAGTCATATTCTTCATGATGCTCTCTTCATGTTTCAATTCTTGTCTTTTATGTGAGCATCATTGAAATCATCATGCCTAGCTAGGGGCGTTAAACGTTAGCGCTTGTTGGGAGGCAACCCAATTTTATTTTTGTTCCTTGCTTTTTGTTCCTTTTTAGTAATAAATAATTCATATAGCCTCTATTTACATGTGGTTTTATGTTTTAATTAGTGTTTGTGCCAAGTAGAAACTTTGGGAAGACTTGGGTGAAGTCTTTGCGATCTTGCTGTAAAAAAGAGAAACTTTTGCGCTCATGAGATTAGCTGCCATTTTTTACTAGAGAGTGCTTTTAGGTTGATTATTTTTGCAGATGATTGATAGAAAAATTCCTCAGGTCCACCAACTTATTTCAGAATTTTTGGAGTTACATAAGTATTCTAATGATACAGATTACTACAGACTGTTCTGTTTTTGGCAGATTCTGTTTTCTATGTGTTGTTTGCTTATTTTGATGAATCTATAAGTAGTAACGGAGGGTATGAACCATAGACAAGTTGGAATACAGTAGATATTACACCAATATTAATTTAGAATGAGTTCAAAACAGTACCTAAGTGGTGATTTATTTTCTTATACTAACGGAGCTTACGAGTTTTCTGTTGAGTTTTGTGTTGTGAAGTTTTCAAGTTTTGGGTAAAGATTCGATGAACAATGGAATAAGGAGTGGCAAGAGCCTAAGATTGGGGATGCTCAAGGCACCCCAAGGTAATATTCAAGGACAACCAAGAGCCTAAGCTTGGGGATGCCCCGAAAGGCATCCCCTCTTTCGTCTCCGTTCATCGGTAACTTTACTTGGAGATATATTTTTATTCACCACATGATATGTGTTTTGCTTGGATCGTCATTTTATTTTTATTTAGTTTTGCTTTCTGTTTGAATAATATCCCAAGATCTGAAATTCTTAAATTATAGAGAGTCTTCACATAGTTACAAAATTATTCGACTACCCATTGATCTTCACTTATATCTTTTGGAGTAGTTTGTCATTTGCTTTAGTGCTTCACTTATATCTTTTAGAGCACAATGATGGTCTTATTTTATAGGAATAGATGAACTCTCATGTTTCACTTATATTATTTGGAGAGTCTTTTAGAACAGCATGGTAATTTGTTTTGGTTATGAATTTAGTCCTAATATGATGGGCATTCAAGATGGGTATAATAAAAACTTTCATATAGAGTGCATTGAATACTATGAGAAGTTTGATACTTGATAATTGTTTTGAGATATGAAGATGGTAATATTAGAGTCGTGCTAGTTGTGTAATTGTGAATTTGAGAAATACTTGTGTTGGAGTTTGCAAGTCCCGTAGCATGCACGTATGGTAACCGTTGTGTGACAAATTTGAAGCATGAGGTGTTTGTTTGATTGTCATCCTTATGAGTGGCGGTTGGGGACGAGCGATGGTCTTTTCCTACCAATCTATCCCCCTAGGAGCATGCGTGTAATGCTTGGTTTTTCATGGCCTGTAGATTTTTGCAATAAGTATGTGAGTCTTTATGACTAATGTTGAGTCCATGGATTATACGCACTCTCACCTTTCCATCATTGCTTGCCTCCTCAGTACCGTGCATTGCCCTTTCTCACCTTGAGAGTTGGTGCAAACTTCGCCAGTGCATCCAAACCCCGTGATATGATACGCTCTATCACACATAAACCTCCTTATATCTTCGTCAAAACAGCCACCATACCTACCTATTATGGCATTTCCATAGCCATTTTGAGATATATTGCCATGCAACTTTCCACCCTTTCATTTATTATGACACGCTTCATCATCGTCATATTGCCTCGCATGATCATGTAGTTGACATTGTATTTGTGGCAAAGCCACCATGCATAATTTTTCATACATGTCACTCTTGATTCATTGCCCATCCCGGTACACCGCCGGAGGCATTCATATAGAGTCATATTTTGTTCTAGTATCGAGTTGTAATCATTGAGTTGTAAATAAATAGAAGCGTGATGATCATCATTAATAGAGCATTGTCCCATGAAAAAAAGAAAGGCCAAATAAAAAAAGGGAAAGGCCAAATAAAAAAGGGAAAAAAAAGGCCAAATAAAAAAAGGGGAGGCCCAAAAAAGAAAACAAGGGAAAATGCTACTATCCTTTTTCCACACTTGTGCTTCAAAGTAGAACCATGATCTTTATGATTGAGAGTCTATTATTTTGTCACTTGCATATACTAGTGGGATTTTTTCATTATAGAACTTGGCTTGTATATTCCAACGATGGGCTTCCTCAAATGCCCTAGGTCGTCGTGAGCAAGCAAGTTGGATGCACACCCACTTAGTTTCTTTTGTTGAGCTTTCATACATTTATAGCTCTAGTGCATCCGTTGCATGGCAATACCTACTCCTCGCATTGACATCAATTGATGGGCATATCCATAGCCCGTTGATTAGCCGCATAGATGTGAGACTTTCTCCTTTTTTGTCTTCTCCACACAACCCCCATCATTATATTCTATTCCACCCATAGTGCTATGTCCATGGCTCACGCCCATGTATTGCGTGAAAGTTGAAAAAGTTTGAGAAATACTAAAGTATGAAACAATTGCTTGGCTTGTCATCAGGGTTGTGCATGAAAGTGCGTTATATCGACTAGAGGGGGGGTGAATAGCGATTTTTAAGAATTCTTCAATGAGGAATTTGCCGGTGAGGAAATTCCTAAGTGAAGAACTACTTGCAGCGGAATAAGTACTTAGAAGTAAGCATAAGAGAATGCGGGCATGGTCATCATGATGAAATGAAGACAATCAAGAGTATAGAAAGCGTAAACACAGGATAGCACAAGATGAAGACAAACAGACTGAAGAAATTGAACTGAGGAAATTGAGAAAGTCTTCAGTCAAAGTCTTCAAACACAGATAACAACACACACTCAACACAGTAATGAGGAAATGAAAGAGTTGAAGGAATAGAACCAGTTAGGTTAGTGAAGACAATGATTTGGTAGACCAGTTCCAAATGTTGTCTCAGTTGTACGTCTGGTTGGAGCGGCTGAGTATTCAAACTCGAGGACACACAGTCCCGGACACCCAGTCGCTGAGCATGCAGCTCAGGACACCAAGTCGTCATCGTATTCTCCTTGAACTAAGGTCACACAGACCTCGTCCAATCACTCGTGGTAAGTCTTCAGGCGACATCCAAACCTTCACAGACTTGGTCACTCGGTGATCCACAATTCCTCTTGGATGCTCTAGACCATGACGCCTAACCGTCTGGAAGAAGCACAGTCTTCAAAGGTAACAAGTGTCGGATCCACGCAGGATCAATCTCTTCAGTGATGCTCAATCACTTTGGGTTTGTAGGGTTTGGTTTTGGGTTTTCCTCACTCGATGATTTTTGCTCAAAGTCCTCGGAGGATGGGTTGCTCTCAAATGACAGTGTCAAGTTTCTCTCGAGCAGCCTACCAGCTAGTGGTTGTAGGGGCGGCTATTTATTGCCTAGGAGCAGCCCGACATGATAAGACATAAATGCCCTTCAATGATATGACCGTTAGGTGGATAAGATATTTTGGGACAGTGGCGCGCAAGACAAAGAACGGTCGGAAATTTGATTCTCAAATTCCTCGGGGCTATCATGTTCCTCATCGTAGGCAATCCACACTAGCGAATTCCTAACTCCTCGGTCGAACAAATTCCTCGGCAACGGAAGAACTTCGTCTCATCCTTGAAGAAATTGGTGAATCTGTATGAGATTTCAAAGGCTTCACTCGAAGGGATTGGTAGGTGTAGGATTTTGAGTTGAGCATCACATGGAAATTTTTCCTTAGTATTTCCTCGACCCCTTTAACGATCTGGGTGTTTCCTATGACTCAAGAAAGAGAAAACGAAACTACGAAAACAAAAGTCTTCACGCTTCATGTTCCTCAAATGAATACCAAGTCTTCAAGGTCACACCAATTTCTTCACTTTCAAAGTCTTGAAAGTCTTGAATATCAAAGTCTTGATCGAAGAACTTCATTTTTAGGGTCGACTTTCTCTGTAAATATCAAACTCCTCATAGACTTATAGACCTGTGTACACTCATAAACACATTAGTCCCTTAACCTATAAGTCTTCAATACACCAAAAACACTAAGGGGCACTAGATGCACTTACAATCTCCCCCTTTTTGGTGATTGATGACAATATAGGTTAAGTTTTCAACGGGGATAAACATATGAAGTGTAAATACTGATATTGAGGAATTTGATTGCAAGATATAGAAGAACTCCCCCTGAAGATGTGCATAGTGAGGAATTTGCTTTTGAGGCAATGCACATTTGAAGAGTTGAATCATGGACATCTCCCCCTATATCTTGTAATTCATACACGCATTTGACATAATATGAAGAATTTGAAATGCATGATGAAATATGGTGACTGATGTAATTCAGCATGCGTGTATTATCATAAAACAAGGAATAAGCATGCAGAGGAACACATCAAAAGTATCAAAGCACCATCGGGTTTAAGATTACAACTCGATCCAATAAAAGTTTCAGAAGAACGAGAGTTGTAACTTAGCAAAAAAATTGCCCATATAATAGACCCGCTTGAAGACTAACTCACATTTCTCCCCCTTTGTCATCGAATGACCAAAAGGATCGAATCTGAGGACTAACGCCCCTGAAGAATTTCAAGTTGATGAAGGAGCGCCAGCGTTGTTGGGGTCGGTTGTCGTAGTAGGGCATGCCGCAGTGTCGTCCAAGTCTTCATTTTCATCAGTGTCTCGCGATGAAGAATAGGAGCTGGCCACCAAGGAAGGAACTTTGACCTTCTTGTATTTCTTCGGAGGAGGTGCAGACCAGTCAAATTCTTCCTTGAGACCCATTGTCTTCAGTTCTTTCGCGCTGTAGACATTAGAAAGAATAGCCCAGGTGCGGTTGAAGTTTTCATGGAGGTAGTATTGGTTTTTCTTCACTGCATTGTGTGTAGAGGTCATGTTGTGAAGAATTGAACTAAACTGACGCTTGACCCATTTATGATTGCGATCAACCTTCTGATGAAGACTGAGGAGTAACTCACGATCAGTCATCACCCTGGGTGCAGTGGCTTGAGGATTTTTCTTGGCTGAGGTATTGGCGGCAGAGTCATCATTGGTGGAGTAGGATGCAGCTTTGTGAAATTGACCATCCAATGGACGAATGCCTTCATCTATCACAGTAGTTGCCTTGCCCTTGTCATCAGCTGAGGAAAATGTCCATTTGAGGACTTCAATTGGAGGCAAGTAGCTGCAGTGGTTCAGAGAATCAGCCTTGTAATTGAGTGAAGACCTTGTCCTGATGAACCTCATAATCCATGGTGCATAAGGCTTCAACTCAAAAGGTGACATAGCAATATTTGCCAGAGTCCTCATGAAGAAATCATGGAAGTTGACGGGAATGCCATGAATGATATTGAAAAGCATATTCTTCATGATGCCAATGACTTATTCATCATTTGAGTCATGGCCTTTGGTAGGACTCATTGTCTTCGTCAGAATCCGATAGACAGTCCGAGGCACATATAGCAATTCCTTGACGAGGAATTTGGTTCGAGGTGCCTGTCCGGGCTTCAATGGCTTCATCAGCACTTGCATGTAGTGATTTGAAAGCTCAGGTTCATTGTAGATACAACGAGCACCATCAAGGGGAGGACTGAGTGGTAGGGCACGAAGCAATTCAGTTGCTGATGCCTTGTAGTGAGTATTTGCAGACATCCAGTCCAACACCCATGAGTTCACATCTTCAGCGTCTCCGGTGATGTGCAGCGTCGCATAGAATTGAAGAATGAGTTCTTCATTCCAATCACAGATGTCAGTGCAGAAATTCAAGTCCCGCATCGTGAAGAACACCGAGGACTGCTCGCTCGCCTGGCAGAGATTCCATGTCCACATGAGGAATATGTGCATGATCGAAGACTTTGTCTTTGTTGAAGACCTGAGAGGAATAGAAGTTGGCTTGACTAGTAGTCGAAGCGCCTCTTCCTTATCTGGCAGAGTCGTATGGGTTGTAATCCGTGAAGAAAACATGCTCGCCAAAGAAGTCTTCAGCCTTGAACTTTTGCTTCGTTGAGAATGGATTCTTTGGCTTTGGCAATGGAGTGTCAGTGAGTTGCATCACGGCCTCTGGAATCGCAATCTCAGGTTCTTGGTGAGGAATTTCTGGTTCCTCTACATGTGCGATCGAGGATCAGCGAAGACGGTTCATCGGCGCTAGTGGCTGATATTTCTTCATGTCTGAGATGAAGTGGGATGAGTTTCTTGAGCCCATTTGAACTGTTGGAGCAGGGGTGAGGAATCTGTTGGATTGGGGTGAAGAGTGGAGAATTTGGATGCTGACTTTCCCAAAAGTCATCGTTCATCACTGGCGTTGTGCTTCCAATATCCACATCTTCTTCGATTTCCTCAACACCAGCATCTTCAGCTGTGAACTGAGGCATAGGCGAGGAAATGATTGGGGATGAAGGGATGGCTTCCACTTCAATTTCTTCATCAATCTGCTCTGACGAAGCAGCAGAGTCATTTTCTTCATCAGATCCGCTTGGGATCTCATAATCTTCACCAAAAGGAACAAGGTCCTTTGATGGCATGGAGGAAATTGGAACAGCACCAATGGGATTTTCAAATGAGCTGGTCATTGTCTTCATCTTCTTCGGGGCTGAAGAATTTGAAGCAGCAGATGCTTTCCTTTACTTCACTTGCAGCTCGTTCGCAGCCTTGGTCTTTTCACATCGATGCGGATGGAAGGATTGGAGTTGGTGTAGGTGCGGAGGAGCTGAGGAATCTGGTTGAATTTCCTCGGTATGGCGATCAGATTGCCCTAACTTCTTCATTTTCTTCAGGTGCACCACTAGTGGATGCCCTGGCAATTTCTTCAGCGGCTGGAATGGAATCATCATCCTGGAACTAGCATTGTCTTCAAAGAGCTGAACTTCATCGTGGTCTTGGCATGTTATTCAGTTGGCTGGCGGAGGCTCCAGCCTGAGGAATTTCTTGTTGCGTTGGGGCTGCAACATTTGAGAACTTCTTTGTCAAATTGACAAATCTGACTTTGGCTCCTTGCCAATCAGCATAATATGAGTCAAATTTGTCGCTGAGGGTTTTGATGTCAGCCTGCATCTTGATAAGTTCTTCAGTTGTCATCTTGACAACATTTTTCTTCAGCAGTTTCTCTTTTACATCTGCGATTTCTTGATCTCTCGGCGTATCAAATTTCCATTTCTCCTCTTGGATGAAATGAGTCAACATGTGACTTTGGCGGTGTCAACTTGAAGTCGAGCATAGGAGTGTTTGGGTCCTTGTGCGAGATCAATGTAGTCTAGGATCGCTCTTGGATCCAACAGCGATGTACAGGCGTGCCTTTGGCTCTAGCGGCCCTTTCTTGTCGGTCTCGATGATTTCCATAAGTTCATCATCATCAGCCTCATCATCTTCGTGGGCTCTTGGAAGCGACCTGTTTCTTCTTAGGACTTGGCGAGGACCTCGTCCCAATTGTGGCCTTAGTCTTGAGCGGAGTTGGGCGGATGAAGAATTTGGTGCAGTGAGGAACTTCTTTGAGACACCAGAGGCAATGGAGATGCTGCAGTCCTTTGGCACGTGGCGGATGCACAGTCTTGAGGACTTTGTCGGAACTCTTGAGGACTTTGTAGGAGCCGAGGATTTGGGAGGAGCAGGAGCAGCATGAGGAATTGGTCGTGAGGGCACAGCTGAGGAACTTGGCCGTGAGGGCACGGTTGGTGAAGCACTTGGCTTGTGTGCGGGCTTCTTTGCCATAGATTTTCTTGGCTTGATAGAGGCCTCGATGGCAGCAGCGATGTGAGTCCTCATTAAATTTCCTCACTTTGCCTCGTTGGCTTGTCTTGCCAATTTGTCTTGGTGCTTGGACCATTCTTGAGAAAGTCCTCACCATGCTTGATCTTTGGTGGGGTCAGCTTCTTGACCAGGTGCCAATGGATCTCTTGGGCATGGAGGATTGAGAGCGAATTTCTTCATGTACTTTGGAGTAACATATCTGTACTCCCTCCATTCCCTTGCCCATCTCCTTTCAATCCTTTGAATGTGCACCTTGCGCTGATTTTGTTTTCTTTTCCGAACTCGGCTTCATCAGGTGTACAATAATCAGCATAGATGTCCTCGGAATCTCAAAGGCAGTCATGACCTCAGGCCTCTTTCCTCCTTTTTTTGGCTTCTTTCCTTCTGCCATATTCTTCAATTGAGGAATTTGAACAATCGAATTCTCTGAAGAAGTATGCAACTTTTCTTCGAGGAACGCCGAACTGAAGAACACGACGAACTGAGAAGTGTAGATTAGAAGTTCGTCAGTTCAGATCTCCCACATCCTAACTCGGCGGAGGAAGACAGCTATGGCGGCGGTGTGAAGATTTCCATGATCGGTAGCGAGTACGACAATGACGAGGTCGAGGCAGTGAAACTCTTCCTCACCGGCGACGATGGAGTAAGCGGCGCTAGGGTTTGAGAAGCTCGGCGAGAGAGAGCGGTCGAGCGGAGTAAAGGAAGTGAGGAAGGGGAGAGGGGGTATATATAGCCACAGTGAAAAACTGTTCGCCCGAAGATTTGGGACGAACGTGCCCCTGACCCTTCTCATTCGCTTGACATGTGTCACCCACGTACTGAAAAGTGGAGATTGTGTTAGATCGTGGGTGAATAGATAAGTTTATCGTGGGATGCGGAACGGTTTGAGCAGCAAAACCGAAAATTTGGATAAGAAAAGTTAAAAGTTCCGTTCGCAACTTCTTCAGCTGACATGGACACAGTGAAGATTTTGAACGAGTTTCAAATAGAACGCACATGAAGAATTTGTGAATAGATTGGGTTGAGTATAGCATAGAGGGGGAAGGGTCCGATCACATTCACTTAGCAAAAAAAACAACTTGAGGAAATAGCCATAAGTGAATCTTGTAGAGGACATAAACCATATATATATATATATATATATATATATATATATATATATATATATATATATATATATATATATATATATATATATATATATATATATATATATATATATATCAATGAAGAAAGACAACGGAAACAGTGAAGATTTTGCAAAGTTGAAGAATTTGAAAAACTGAAGATTTTCAAGAACTGAGGAAAACTCAAATTGAAGATTTTCAATGTTGGTGGTGGCGTGACCCACCGTATAAGAATGATGATTTCAGACACCGCGTACAATTGTCGTAGGGTTCTGAGAATCAAATTCTTCATTAATTTCTTCACACTTAGAGTGTTATTCTTCATTGATTGAAGAAAAACGTTTCTTCATGTGTTGCACATCTAAGTCATCAATTTTGCATAAGTGTCAGGATGTGTGTCCTTTTCAAAGAACATTCGAAGAATTCTAAGATATTTAGCTCACACCGCAACTTGCTAAATCTCTTCTCATCCAAGGGCTTTGTGAAGGTATCGACTAGCTGTTCTTCAGTCTTCACATGCTCGATGGAGATGTCGCCCTTCAGCACATGATCACGAAGAAAATGATGACGAATTTGAATGTGCTTTGTCTTCGAGTGCTGAACTGGGTTGTGAGCAATCTTGATGGCACTCTCATTGTCACAGTAGAGAGGCACATTCTTCACGTTGATGCCGTAGTCCTTGAGAGTTTGCTTCATCCACAGCAATTGAGCACAACAAGAGCCAGCAGCAATGTATTCAGCTTCCGCGATGAAGCGATGATCGCATTCTGTTTCTTGAGGACCAACGGACCAAAGATCGTCAGGAAATGACAAGTACCAGATGTTGACTTGTGGTCCACACGATCACCAGCATAGTCGAGTCGAGAATATCCAATGAGATCAAAAGTAGAGCCCTTGGGGTACCATAATCCTAGTGTTGGTGTGTGAGCTAGATATCGAAGAATATGCTTCATTGCCTTATGGTGTGATTCCTTGATGTAGCTTGAAATCAGGCACACATGCAAACACTAAGCATTATATCTGGCCTAGATGCACATAAGTACAATAGAGAACCAATCATGGGCGGTATACCTTGTGATCGAAGTCAATACCATTTTCATCGATTGCATAGATGGCCATTTGTGGGCATAGGAATTTTGACGCCTTTGCAATCTTGCATGCGAATTTCTTGAGGACATCTTTGAGGTATTTCTCTGAGATATGAATATGCCATTGTGTTGTTGATTTAATTTGAGGACCTAAGAAGAATTTCAATTCTCCCATCATAGACATTTGATATTCTTCACTCATCATATAGGCAAATTCATCACTATAACGTTGGTCAGTACAGCCAAAGATAATATCATCAACATATATTTGGCACACAATCAGTTCACCATCATATGATTTAGTAAAGAGAGTAGGGTCGAGTGAACCGGGTGTGAAGCCATTCTTCACGAAGAATTCCTTCAATGTATCATACCACGCCCGTGGAGCTTGTTTGAGGCCATAGAGGGCCTTGTTGAGTCTGAAGACTTTGTCGGGATTCTTTGGATCTTCAAAACCTGGGGGTTGAGCAACATATACTTCTTCCTCAAGCTTACCATTGAGGAATGCACTTTTCACATCCATTTGATATAAAGTGATATTATGATGGTTAGCATAAGCAAGTAATATCTGAATAGCCTCAAGTCTAGCAACAAGTGCAAAAGTTTCACGAAATCAATTCCTTCAACTGTGTGTAGCCTTGAGCTACAAGTCGTGCCTTATTCCTCACCACAAGGCCATTTTCATCTTGCTTGTTGCGGTAAATCCACTTTGTGCCAATGATATTATGCTTGCGAGGATCTGGACGTTTGACCAGTTACGGACATTGTTGAGCTCGAACTGATGTAATTCTTCTTGCATTGCTGAATCCACTCGGGCTCGAAATGCTTCATCTACCTTAGTGGGCTTTGTGATAGAGACAAAAGCATAGTGCCCACAAAAGTTAGATAAATGTGAAGCTTTTGAGCATGTGAGAGGACCTGGTGCTTCAATGTCATCGATGATCTTGTCAACTTGCACTTCTTTTGCAACGCGAGGATGAGCTGGTTGTCGTCGAGGAATTTGATCAGCATTTTCTTCAGCACCATTTTCTTCACATTATCCTCGGGTGCATCGACTTGCGTTCTTCGCGTCAGGAATGAATTCTTCAGCAGATTCTTGATGGGAATGACATCCTCAGTTGCCTTGAACTTGATAGATTCCTCAGGTGCTGGTTCATCTAACACAGAAGGTAGGTGCTCTCTTTGCGAGCCATTAGTTTCATCAAACCGCACATCTACAGTATCAACAATCTTGTGAAGAGCGATGTTGAAGACTACTGTAGGTGTCTGAGTCCTTCGTAACCAAGCATAAAACCTTCATGTGCTTTCGGTGCAAATTTAGAATTGTGATGAGGATCTCTAATCCAGCATTTAGCACCGAAGACTTTGAAATAACTCACATTGGGTTTCTTGTCAGTGAGGAGTTCATATGCAGTCTTCTTGAAGAATTTGTGAAGATATACTCTATTGATGATGTGGCACGCGGTATCAATTGCATCAATCCAAAAACGACGAGGCGTTTTGTATTCATCAAGCATAGTGCAAGCCATCTCAACAAGAGTTCTGTTCTTGCGCTCCACGACGCCATTTTGCTGAGGAGTATAGGGAGCAGATAACTCATGAGTAATACCAAGTTCATCAAGATAGGCATCAAGACCGGAATTCTTGAACTCAGTTTCATTGTCACTCCTGATGTGTCTGATCTTCACACCAAAGATAGTTGAAGCCCTCGAGGAAAATCGTTTGAAGACTTCCTGCACTTCATTTTTGTAAGTAACAATGTGTACCCATGTGTAACGACAGTAATCATCAACAATAACAAAGCCATATAGAGATGCATCATTAGTGATTTGCTGAGTAATGATTAGGACCAAAGAGGTCCATGTGAAGCAATTCGAATGGACGAGTAGTGGTCATGATAGTCTTTGCTGGATGCTTGGCCTTGGTCATTTTTCCAGCTTCACAGGCTCCGCACACGTGATCCTTGAGGAATTTGACATTTTCAATGCCAATGACATGCTTTTTCTTCGCAAGCGTGTGCAAATTCCTCATGCCTGCATGACCAAGTCGCCGATGACACACGGCTGGTTGTGGTCCTGTAGAGAAATCAACAATATACAAGTCTCCTCTCCTAAAGCCTTCGAAGACTTCGGAATTGTCAGCTTCCATGATCACAACACAACGATACTTGCCAAAGACAACAACCATATCAAGATCACAAAGCATTGAGGCGACATGAGGTTGTATCCTAAGGACTCAACAAGCATGACTTTGTCCATGTGTATGTCCTTAGAGATCATAACCTTACCAAGACCCAATACGACTTTTGCCTTTTTCAGCAAAGATGATATGCTTGAGATGTGGCGGTGATAAGGAGCATCCATCAATATATTCTTGTCACCAATCATGTGATTTGTACATCCACTATCGAGGACCCACTCATTGGCTTTGGGTTGATCATCCTGCGGATGAATTAGTGCAACTTATGATCTCATATACTTCATCGGTGAAGAATATGATATCAATTTCATCGATGAATTTCATCGAGCGATATAACGAGATAAGCGAGATGAGGGCGTGTGAAATGAAAGTTCATTTCTTCATGATTAGCTGCGTCCTTTCGAGCATTTTTGTCGGGCCCCGAAAATTCTTGAGACGTTAAAGCACGTGCGAGAGACTGACCTACGAGAGAGATTAGTTCTTTTCTTCACCACCCACATCTCAAGGGTGGCAAATAGTTCATCACTCTGCGAGCTCCATATGAGAATGGTGGCATAGAGGCCAATCCATTTCGTTTCACATAAGAGGGGTTAGGGTAAGCATATGAATAAGCGGAGAAATTCTTGAGGACTTATGAACATATTGGTTTGAAGAATGATGCACATATTCATAGCCCTTAGCTCTACCTGCGAAAACAGAGTTGTTTGCACGATGATAATCATATGAGGACTTTGATCCTTTTGAGGAATTTGATCGACGTGAGAATTTGGTCCGTATGAGGACTTGGATCCATATGAAGAATTTGGTCCATATGAAGAGTTTGATCTGGGGTTCCTTTTCTTCACGGTGGTGTCATGAGGACATTCACGAAGACTTTCAAGGCACTTCTTGGGAACCCAGATTTTCTTCATAGGGGAACCGTTCCTGCGATTAGTGCCAACATATCTAGCAAATACTTCACCATTCTGATTTTTGAACAATTTATAGTTGAGTCAAATGACTCATCGGAAGAATGAGGAGATTCACATGTAAAGCCGGATAAGTTAGATGGATCAACTGGAGGTCCCTTTGCAGCAACCCATGAGGTTTTGGGGTCTTGCTCGGGCTTCAATATGTTCCATCGGCATTGAGTTTCCTCTCAAAGGCAATGCCCTCTTTCCTAGGGTTCCTGTTGAGGATCTGCTTTTTAAGCACATCACAAAGAGTCTGATGCCCTTTGAGGCTTTTGTACATGCCTGTCATGTACAATTCCTCCAACCCTGCATCGTCAGTGATACTAGCAATGTCCTCAGATGAGGAATTAGTGATAGCAGATCCAGGTGAAGAATTTGTAACATTTGAAGCATTTGAACATTCAGGTGAAGAATTAGCAGATTCACGTTCAATGCACTTTAAGCATGGAGGAACAAATTCTTCCTGAGAAGCAATGATTTGTTGAGCAAGTGATGAATCGCGCTCCTTCTGAAGATCTTCATAACTCACTCTTAGCTTCTCAAGATCTTGCTTTCTTTGAAGAAATTCATAAGAAAGTTTCTCATGATCAGACAAGAGAGTGTTATGATGACCTTGAAGGCTGTCAAACCTAGACTGAAGTCTCTGAAGATTTTTAGTCAGGGCTTTAGTGCGATCCATTTCTTCACCTAACATATCATCACCTTTATCTAGCATGTTTTGAACCTTTTCAAAAGCCCTTTGTTGTTTTACAGCAATCTTAGCAAGTTTTGAGTAGCTGGGCTTTAGATCTTCATCAGATTCATTTTCACTAGATTCAGAGGAGGTATATTTGAGTATCTTGGCACTGAGGGAGTTCCGGACTAGGGGGTGTCCGGATAGCCGAACTATCATCATCGGCCGGACTCCAAGACTATGAAGATACAAGATTGAAGACTTCGTCCCGTGTCCGGATGGGACTTTCCTTGGCGTGGAAGGCAAGCTTGGCGATACGGATATGTAGATCTCCTACCATTGTAACCGACTCTGTGTAACCCTAACCCTATCCGGTGTCTATATAAACCGGAGGGTTTTAGTCCGTGGGGACGAACAACAATCATACCATAGGCTAGCTTCTAGGGTTTAGCCTCTTTGATCTCGTGGTAGATCCACTCTTGTAACACACATCATCAATATTAATCTAGCAGGATGTAGGGTTTTACCTCCATCAAGAGGGCCCGAACACAGGTAAAACATCGTGTCCCTTGTCTCCTGTTACCATCCGCCTAGACACACAGTTCGGGACCCCCTACCGAGATCCGCGGTTTGACACCGACATTGGTGCTTTCATTGAGAGTTCCTCGTGTGTCGTCGCCGATAGGCCGATGGCTCCTTTGATCATCAACAACGACACGGTCCAAGGTGAGACTTTTCTCCCGGACAGATCTTCGTGTTGGCGGCTTTGCACTAGGGGCCAATTAAGCAGCCATCTGGAGCAGATCGAAGCTACGCCCCTGGCCGTCGGGTCAGATTTGGAAGCCTAAACTATATGGCGATATCGCGGAGACTTGATCTTGACGGATTGAGCCCCATAACACGCCGCCTTTGTCTCGATGGGCATGATCTAGCTCTGCAACGAGCGATGCCACGAGGCCGCACGAATCCGCTCCGACCCTTAATCCGGGCGGATTCCCCGATCGAGGGCAGTGGTTGGACACCGCCTCGGGGCTTTAATCTCTCGGCGATCGAGCGAACTCCATCCCTGTCCTTTGCGAAGACCTCGACTCCAGGGTGCCGGACTCCTATCCGGACTCCGAAC
This sequence comes from Aegilops longissima, assembly GCA_021605205.1. Classification (NCBI taxonomy): domain Eukaryota; kingdom Viridiplantae; phylum Streptophyta; class Magnoliopsida; order Poales; family Poaceae; genus Aegilops; species Aegilops longissima. The sequence goes on from CM038677.1 coordinate 557,700,834, forward strand.
CCTCCGCGCCCTTGCCGATCGAATCCGATTGGGCGCCCGTTATGGAGTTCACGGCCGCGGACATCTTTCAGCACTCGCCTTTTGGCGACATCCTGAATTCACTAAAGTCTCTTTCTTTATCCGGAGAGCACTGGCCGGACTACGGTCAGGAAGGATGGGATACGGTCGACAAAGAAATTCGACGCCCACCCACCACCCACTTGGTAGCCGCTGTCGACGACCTAACCGACATGCTAGACTACGACTCCGAAGGCATCGACGGTATGGACGACGATGCCGGAGACGACCAAGACCCAGCGCCTACAGGGCATTGGAAGGCCACCTCGTCATACAACATATACATGGTGGACATCCCAAAAGATGGGAACGGCGATGGAACAACGGAGGATGACCCCTCCAAGAAGCAGCCCAAGCGCCGGTGTCAGCGGCACCGCTCTAAATCCCGCCACAGCAAGAATGAAGATTCCGGCACCGGAGATAACAATACACCGGACAACGCCGAAGACAATCCACTCCAGCAAGATCCATCGCAGGAGGATGAAGACGCCAGCCCTCAAGAGAGGCGGCGGAAGAAGAGTAGAGGATTATATGCCTCCCTCCGAAGGCGAAGCAAGCCTCGGCGACAATGAATTAAATCGTGCCTGAGAATCCCGTCGAACAAGAGCGTTTTAGGCGCGGGCTTATAGCCACGGCGAACAGCCTAAAGAAAAAGCAGCAACAACTTAGAGCTGATCAAGATATGCTACCCGACGGATGGATGAAGTCCTCGCGGTGAAGAGCATGAGCTCGAGCGCCCCTCAAAGCTACCCTAAGCATAGCTGCTCCCCGATTAGAGGAGGAGGCTTACGAACCTGCATCACCAGGAGACAATATGGCTGACCGACCACCCGTGGCGCGACGAGAGGCCTCTAGGCCCTTCACTAGAACCATACCCGGCATCGCTCAAAAGCACACGGCCAAAGGGGAACGCCCGACTGCGAGATATATTGGAGGACAAGGCAAGACAATCAAGATCGATCTATGGATCACGTGGGCGCCCACGATGCGTGGCGACAACCGTCGCGCGGACCTGATAAGTCGGCGGGCGAACAAAACAGACCAAGCTCTTTTGAGCTCCGTCGTGATATCGCCCGACAGCAGGCGCCACACCCACTATGCTTCACAGACGAAGTAATGGATCATCAAATCCCGAAGGGTTTAAAACCGTCAATATCGAATCCTATGATGGCTACAGACCCAGCGGTTTGGATCAAGACTATCTCCTTCACATCCACATGGCCCGCGGTGGCGATCTTCACGCCATCAAATACCTCCCCCTCAAGCTTAAAGGACCAGCCCGGCATTGGCTCAACAGCTTGCCAGCAGAGTCAATTGGGAGCTGGGAGGACCTAGAACCCGCATTCCTCGATAACTTCCAGGGCACTTATGTGCGACCACCAGACGCTGATGACCTAAGCCACATAATTCAGCAGCCAGACAAATCGGCCAGAAAATTCTGGACACGGTTCTTAACCAAGAAAAACCAAATCGTCGACTGTCCGGATGCGGAGGCCCTCGCGGCCTTCAAGAATAACATCTGCGATGAGTGGCTTGCCCGGCACCTAGGACAGAAAAGCGAAATCCATGGCAGCCCTCACATCACTCATGACCCGCTTGCGCGGGTGAGGACAGCTAGCTAGCACGCAGCAACAACCTCGGCAAAAATTACGGCAGTCCGGACTTCAAGGACCAAAGCGGCAGGCGGGTCGTAACAAAAACAAACTCCGCACTAACAGCGACAATATTGAGGATCTGGCGGTCAATGCTGGATTCAAAGGCTCTAAACCGGTCGTGGAAAAAGCCATTCAAACGAACTACTCGGGTCCGTCCAATTTGGACCGAATACTCGACGCTTGTGCGGATAGGCGGCACCCAAAAAGCCAGCTAACCACACCAACGGGGACTGTTGGGTATTCAACAGGCAGGCAAGTTAATTGCTGAAAACAATGACAAGGGATGCATAGCGATGGCGAGGGCGAGACCCAACCGCCCGAACAATAGAGGACGAAGGGTTTCCCCACAGTGCGGACGGTGAACATGATATATGCAGCGCACATACCCAAAAGGGAGCGGAAGCGTGCACTCGAGGATGTCTGGCGATGGAGCCGTTGCTCAAGTTCAATCCATGGTCCTCCCGCCCGATCACTTTTGACCGAAGGACCACCCACCAAGATCCGCCACGGCGGATTCGCCGACCAGTCCTAGACCCAATCGTCGATGGATTTCACCTAACGAGTCCCGATGGGCGGCGGCAAAGAACCTGAACCTGCTTTACCGGGATACAATCGCAAAATGGGCATAGACCCTCAAGGATTAAACCTACCAAAACGACCTTTAAAGGCGTCATAACAGTGTAAAGCCAATTATGCGAGGCTCAATTACACCGAATTGGTCTTGAATCCCTGATAACTTCCAAAGCGAGGAGTTAATCTTGACATAGTCCCGTTCATGGCGGCTATCACGCCTTGCTCGGACGTACCGCGTTTGCAAAGTTCAACGCAGTGCCGCACTACGCATACCTCAAGCTCAAGATGCCAGGCCCTTGAGGAGTCATTACGGTCAACGGAAACACTAAACATTCTCTCGGCACGGAGGAACATACAGCGGCTCTCGCGGCAGAAGTGCAATGCAGCCTCTTAAGGTAATTATCTAATCCAGCCGTTAAGCGTCCGGACACAGCCAAGCGCGCCCGGAGTAACTTACAACAAGACCACAGCACGTTCGAACACGCGTGCGATGCGGCCCCAACCCCAGCTCTGCGAAGCGTCAAAGCAGGCCCTTCGTACACCATTACGCTCTGAAGATACCATGGGCATGGGGAGGGGGCACGACCACAATACACCAGATCGTGGCTCAACCACACAAGGGCTCTCAAGTGTGTCGTTCCTTTTCTTTTCTTTTACCTTTTACTTTTTAACCACAGGACTCCGTTTGTCGAAGCCTGTCCGGCAGCAGACCTGCCGAACTCACGATGCAACAGCGGGGAAGGATAAAGGCTACAACGAATATCTGGTGATCTCCATTACGAGCATTTTCATACACCAATCTGCAGCCTACCCTCGAAGGACATGTTTAATAGTCTCCTACATTGCTTATCGCACTATTTGTATCGTTTTGCATTAAGTAGTAGCACTTATTGAATAAAACAATGCAGAACCTTTTGCTTATAATTGCATTTCTTTTTCATACATATGTTCATTCACGACATGTTGCATCCGTACACTTTAGTACGGCTAATATACACCAGGGCTTATGTTTCCAGCGTTATGGTGTGATAAGTCCGAACACTTTCACAAGTCGGCACCCGAACTTATAACACTATATGCATCGGCTCGAATCATGTCTTGGGTCAATAGTTGGGTTTGCCGGCTCCGTGTTTTGGTACCTTACGTTCCGTTCTATCGGCTAAGGTAGCACCGGAGAACCAACTGCGATTCCGCCTGATTCGGCGGGGTTAACGCCTCGATGGAAAAGCTAAAACCGACGGTCATGATGAGGCGAGAGACCGGTTGCTGTTGAGAGATTTTCTGCGAGTCCTTAAAGACTTATGTCGCTTAGAGCGAGGAGCCTCTTGTCCGGCCAAGGCGTGATAGCGCCCCAAATTGACCTTCCGAAGACTAGGGCTTCCGCCAAATTTAAAATTATAGAATTCTATGGCTAAGTGAGAGTGTTCAAGCATTATAAGTCTGGTTGCCTTGTTACGTTGTGTTGGCGCCTCCTAGATGGACCCAAAAATGGGAACAAGAGCGCTCAAGTTTATCGAACACCCGGCACTCATGGCATGGGGGCTGAAGCCGACGACTTGCCATCTCTCAGATTTGATAAACATCCGCACGAAGGTAATATTTTAAATTAACAAGCGTTGCTTAAGCGCATATGAACTAAGTTTTCAGCATACAGGATAACAAAATGCTAGTCTACTCAAATATTACATCTTTGGAGCACTCACCCGCAATAGTCTGGCGCCCTTCAGCACACTCTTATAATACATCTCGGGCGTGCGATGCTCCTTGCCCTCTGGTGGTGGGTCCGTCACGAGCTTCTGGGCATCCATCTTGCCCCAGTGCACCTTTGTGTGGGCAAGGGCTCGACGGGCACCCTCGATACAAGCGGAATGCTTGATAACTTCAACCCACGGGCACGCATCCACCAGCCGCCGCACCAGGCCGAAGTAGCTCCCAGGCATGGCCTCCTTAGGCCACAACCGAATTATGAGGCCGGCCGCCTTGTGGAGCTCGACCAGCTGCTTCAGCTGGTCGCTAAGGGGCACCGGATGTCCGGCCTGAGCATACTGAGACCAGAAGACCTTCTCCGTTGAGCTCCCCTCCTCGGCCCGGTAGAATGCGGCAGCATCGGACACGCTGCGAGGAAGCTCTGCAACGCATACAGAGCTCGAATTGGGTAAGCAACAGGTAATTAACACTCACATGCTTACTCGGCATGAAAAATGCCTTACCTGCTGCTATTTTCTTCACCGCTTCAATCTCCTGGAGGGCCTTGTAGGCTTCAGCCTTAGCGGTTTTGGCACTCTCAAGAGCCGTTGCAAGCTCAGACTCTCGAGTCTTCGAGTCACGCTCCAAGTTCTCATGTTTTTTCACGAGATCCTGGAGCTCTTGTTGTACCTCCGCCACCCGCGCCTCCTGCTTCTCTCGCTCGGTGCGTTCCGCGGCCGCATTACGCTTGGCCGCGGCCACCGCCTCCTTCAGGGTCGGCACCTCGTTAGCGGCCCCTACAATAACCACGTTATCCTTGTCATTTTCTTGCAACCAAATCCTTTTACATGAAGGTACAATTTTCATAAGGTATTACTCACCTTCTTTTCCTCGAGCTGCTTCTTGGCATGGCGAGCTTGTTCTCGGACCGCTCGAGGTTTTTCTTCAAAGTATTAACCTCCGCAGTCAGTGCGGCGGAGGTCAGCACCACAGCCTGCAATCCCATATTGACATATTTTTATGGCTCCTGCGTTTATCTTTCTAAAGATCCTCGATCCGGCTTTTCTTTCCGAACACGAACCGAGCATCGGGGCTCTTGTCTATGCGGTACCATTTTACATATATTGAAATTCTTACCTCAAAGCCTGTTAGAAGGCTATTGCGAGCTTCGGTCAGCCCGCTCTTGGCGAGCTGGACCTTGAATCACCGCACTCATAACGGTGCGGTGTTCCTCTTCGATGGGCGCCATTGGCGCCTCCGGCAAATATCCGGCACCTCCGGTTGGGCGGAGGCAGCCGGCGTCTCGATCTTGCCCTTCTTACGAAGGGTCGCCCACGGACTCGGAGCCACTGCGGCCTCCGGGGCTGAGTCCGTGCACATCCGGGAGGTGTTCTGCGACACCTCGGGGCCTCCCCCTCTGGTGGGTCCTTTTCGGATCCCACCTCGGCGTCGTCCGCGGCACGGGGTGGAGGCAGTCGGAAGGAATCCATATCCGGCGCACCCAAGGACCCGCCGGCAAGCGGGAAGATCATCCTTGGGCGGACTGCAGGGTTGTATCGCGCATTAGAAAAGGCGTTATGTGGCGAAAACAAAAACCTTGAGGTTATTCGAGAGTCTGGATACTTACGATCTCGCCAGAGGCTTGGCCCTTGGATGCCATCTTAAATCGTAAATCCTTTGGCTGGGCGGAGCAGTCCGGAGGAAGAGTTTTCCCTTCTTGGACCCTTGGCCTCCCTTGTTGGGGAGGCCTTCCTTTCTTTCCTCCCCGGCGGGGAGAGGCTTTCTTCTTCTCCCCTCACCTTGGTGGGAGGAGTCGGTCTCGGATTCATCATCCGATAGCACGTGAAAGGGAACTCTTCCGAGTCCCGTGGCCGTCTTCTTGGCCTTCTTCTCCGGCACCACGGGGGTGCGGAGCCAGCAGCCCGTTAGGCGGGCGTCCGCTGGAGTCCTCGGCAATGGGGCGGACAGGTAATCCGTTCGACCTTCGCCAGCCATTCCTATCAAAGGCAAGGGAGTTTAGATCCGCATAGAGCCAAACTATGGAAAACAAGTGGTGAAATCACTTACCTCGTCACCTGGACATCTGCGGCGAAATCCGCGATCTTGATGGCGGATGCGGGAGCTTCGCGCCTTGAACAACACCTTCCGGACATCTTACGTGCGTAGTGTCGAAGAGCCCGCTCAGGAGTGCGGTGCTGCGCGGATCAAACTCCCACATATTAAAGCCCGTCGCTGCACGGGAGAATGCGGCGGATGAGCATGACTGGACTCGTTGACAAGCTTGAGCTTCTTGTCCACCAGCTTGGATACGTGCTTGGAGTCGGTCAGCTCCTCGAATCCCCAAATTCGGCCACTCTCCTTCCGGAGGAGAGCCGTGTGGGAATACCAGATCTAAATTGGGGCGCTGCCCAATCAGAGTCCGCGCGGCTCGGTGATGTAGAACCACCCGATTGCCACCCCTTGATGGTTTCCATGAAAGTACCCTCCACCCACGTAGCGTGGGACATCCTGCCCACCATGGCGCCTCCGCACTCCGCTTGGCGGCCTTCACAACCTTGACTTGACACTAAAGGTCTTGAGCCACAAGCGAAGTGGGGTTGGATCTGCAGAGGAATGCCTCGCATTACGACGATAAACGCCGAGATGTTGAGGATGAAATTGAGGTCGATCATGGAAATCTAGGCCGTAGTAGAACATGAGCCCCGGACAAAGGGATGAAGCGGAAGCCAAGTCCACGGAGGAAATGGGAAGAAATACAACCCTCTCATGGGGCACAGGGGTTGGGGCGAGCTCTCCCTCGTCGGGGAGCCGATCTGCGATGTTGTTGGACAGATATCCGGCGTCGCGCAGCTTCGGATCTGCCCCTCCATGGCGGAGGAGGCCATCCACTTGCCTCCGCTCCGGACATAGTTGGAGAAGGTTGAGGTGAGAAGTGCGGACTTAGGTCTTTGGGCTCGAGTTAGCGGAGATGGATAAGCCAAGGAGGAAGAAGGCGCTGGTAAAGGGGCTGGATCCTTATCCCTTATATGGGTGGACAAAACATGTGTCCCCACCGCCCTGGTAAAACTAAACTTATCTCCCAAGCGCCACAATCAATGGCGCGGTTGGGTTACCCACGTCCGTATTGATGGGAATCCGGAATAAGGGAACACGATCTCTGCCTCGACAAGGCGTGCCAAAAACCGCTTAGCTAAGCGCTGAGGTGGAACAGTAAAAACAATTTGAATAAAGGATTGGTAGTGGTGCGACGTCCGCCACAAAATATGTCGTGATTGATCTTGTGTAACATTATTCTCTCTACGGTGGTATGTGGAATTTATTTTTGCGAGCGGACACTATCTGGTGTTCACAATCTTCTATAAATTATTCGGAGGAAGAACCGCCTTACAGCGCCGAAGACAATATCTGCGCCGGACTCATCGTCATTGAAGCCTGGTTCAGGGGCTCTTGAGGAGTTCGGACTAGGGGTGTCCGGATAGCGAACTATCATCATCGGTCGGACTCCAAGACTATGAAGATACAAGATTGAAGACTTCGTCCGTGTCCGGATGGGACTTTCCTTGGCGTGGAAGGCAAGCTTGGCGATCTGGATATGTAGATCTCCTACCATTGTAACCGACTGTGTAACCCTAACCCTCTCCGGTGTCTATATAAACCGGAGGGTTTTAGTCCGTAGGACGAACAACAATCATACCATAGGCTAGCTTCTAGGGTTTAGCCTCTTTGATCTCGTGGTAGATCCACTCTTGTAACACACATCATCAATATTAATCTAGCAGGGGCGTGGGTTTACCTCCATCAAGAGGGCCCGAACCTGGGTAAAACATCGTGTCCCTTGTCTCCTGTTACCATCCGCCTAGACGCACAGTTCGGGACCCCCTACCCAAGATCCGCCGGTTTTGACACCGACAGGCACCCTTTGCCATGAAGCAATAGGTGGGAGCGTAGTCATCACTATCTTCATCAGCTTTGTTGGTGAGGTCATTTTCTTCAGAGTTGAAGATGGACTTGCTGACGAAAGCGATGGCGATAACGGACTCGCCACACCAGACTCGGATTCTTCTGATGCCTCCTCTTACTCATGTTCCTCAGGTTCAGCTTCAGAGTCCATTTCCTTGCCAATGAATGCCCGAGCCTTCTTGGAGCTGCTCTTCTTGTGAGAAGAAGGCTTTGAGGATTTTGATGATGAAGATTTCGACCATTTCTTCTTCTTCTTAGCGTCATCAGAACTGTAATCCTTGTATTTCTTCTTCTTTAATTCCTTTTCCCACTGAGGACAATCTTGAATGTAGTGACCAGGTTTCTTGCATTTGTGGCAAAGTCTTCTCTTATAGTCACTGGATGAGGAATCACTGCTCCTTGAGGATTCTCCAAAGCGACCACGTCTTGATAACTTCTGGAATTTCTTCACGGCGGTGCTAGCTCTGGCTCAATTCTTGAGGATCTCCAAGGCTACTACGAGTCTTCACAATCAGATTCAGACACAGCCTTGGCCTTGAGGCACGTGATTTTCCATAGCTAGAACCATAGAGATCTCTCTTTTAGCAAGCTGGAACTCATGAGTATTTAGCCTCTCGAGGATATCAATTGGATCAAGTGACTTGTAGTCAACGCGCTCTTGTATCATCGGTGCGGAGTATCAAATGAGGAATCAAGCGATCTCAACAATTTCTTCACCACCTCATGGTCGGTGATGTCAGTGGCACCAAGTGCTTGAAGCTCATTTGAGATGTCAGTGAGACGATCGAAGGTTTGTTGAACATTTTCGTTGTCAAGTCTTTTGAAGCGGTTGAAGAGATTGCGAAGAACATCAACTCGAGAGCCATGCTGAGTTGAGACTCCTTCATTTACTTTGGACAGCCTGTCCCAGATGAGCTTAGCAGTTTCCAAAGCACTCACTCTTCCATATTGTCCTTTGCTCGGATGGCCACATATGATATTCTTAACTTGAGAATCGAGTTGCTTGAATCTCTTCACATCGGCAGCATTCGGAGAAGGTGTGGTGAGGGAACACCATTTTCCACAACATACCGAGAGATCGTTGTCAATTGCCTCAAGATGCATTCGCATCTTGTTCTTCCAATAAGGGGTAGTCCGTCCCATCAAAGGTAGGACACCCAAGCGAGACCTTGATCATACCTGCGATCGACATAACTAAAACTCTAGGTGGTTAAACCAAAATCACACGAGAACAAGGGAGTACCTTGCTCGATACCAATTGAAAGTCGTTATATCGACTAGAGGGGGTGAATAGGCGATTTTAAGAATTCTTCAATGAGGAATTTGCCGTGAGGAAATTCCTAAGTGAAGAACTACTTACTGTGAATAAGTACTCAGAAGTAAGCATAAGAGAATGCGGGCATGGTCATCATGATGAAATGAAGAAAATCAAAAGTACGAAAGTGTAAACACGAGGATAGCACAAGATGAAGACAAACAGATGAAGAAATTGGGCGAGGAAATTGAGAAAGTCTTGATCAAAGTCTTCAAACACATATATGAGCGAACACTCAACACGAATGAGGAAATGAAAGAGTTGAAGAAATAGAACCAGTTAGGTTGGTGAAGACAATGATTTGGTAGACCAGTTCCAACTTCTATCTCGGTTATGCGTGCAGTTGGAGCGGCTGAGTATTCAAACTCGAGGACACACAGTCCCGGACACCCAGTCGCTGAGCACGCAGCTCAGGACACCAAGTCCTCACCGTATTCTCCTTGAACTAAGGTCACACAGACCTCGTCCAATCACTCGTGGTAATTCTTTAGGCGACTTCCAAACCTTCACAGACTTGGTCACTCGGTGATCCACAATTCCTCTTGGATGCTCTAGACCATGACGCCTAACCGTCTGGACGAAGCACAGTCTTCAAAGGTAACAAGCGTCGGATCCACGCAGGATCAATCTCTTTAGTGATGCTCAATCACTTTGGGTTTGTAGGGGTTTGGTTTTTGGGTTTTTCCTCACTCAATGATTTTAGCTCAAAGTCCTCAGAGGATGGGTTGCTCTCAAATGACAAGTGTCAAGTTTCTCTCGGGCAGCCAACCAACTAGTGGTTGTGAGGGGGCTATTTATTGCCTAGGAGCAGCCCGACATGATAAGACATAAATGCCCTTCAATGATATGACCGTTAGGTGGATAAGATATTTTGGGACAGGTGGCGCGCAGACAACAGAACGGTCGGAAATTTGATTCTCAAATTCCTCGGGGCTATCATGTTCCTCATTTGTAGGCAATCCGCCTTTGGCGAATTCCTAACTCCTCGGTCGAACAAATTCCTCGTGACGGAAGAACTTTGTCTCATCCTTTGAAGAAATTGACTGAACTGTATGAGATTTCAAAGGCTTCACTCGAAGGGATTGGTAGGTGTAGGATTTTGAGTTGAGCATCACATGGAAATTTTTCCTTAGTATTTCCTCGACCCCCTTTAACAGTACGGTGTTTCCTATGACTCAAGAAATAGAAAACGAAACTACGAAAACAAAAGTCTTCACGCTTCATGTTCCTCAAATGAATACCAAGTCGTCAAGGTCACACCAATTTCTTCACTTTCAAAGTCTTCAGAAAGTCTTCAGAATATCAAAATCTTCAGTCGAAGAACTTCATTTTTAGGGGTCGACTTTCTCTGTAAATATCAAACTCCTCATAGACTTATAGACCTGTGTACACTCATAAACACATTAGTCCCTTAACCTATAAGTCCTCAATACACCAAAATCACTAAGGGGCACTAGATGCACTTACAGTGCATGATGAGAGCATTTTTGTGTGATGAAAATGAAGCATGGCAAAACTATATGATTTTGTAGGGATGAGCTTTCTTTGGCTATGTTATTTTGAGAAGACATAATTGCTTGGTTAGTTTGCTTGAAGTATTATTATTTTTATGTCTATATTAACCTTTTGTCTTGAATCTTATGGATCTGAATATTCTTGCCTCAATAAAGGAAATTACATTGATAAATATGCTAGGTAGCATTCCACATCAAAAATTCTGTTTTTATCATTTACCTACTCGAGGACGAGCAGGAATTAAGCTTGAGGATGCTTGATACGTCTCCAACATATCTATAATTTTTGATTGTTCCATGCTATTATATTATCCATCTATGATGTTTTATATGCATTTATATGCTATTTTATATGATTTTTGGGACTAACCTATTAACCTAGAGCCCAGTGCCAGTTTCTGTTTTATTCCTTGTTTTTGAGTTTTGCAGAAAAGGAATACCAAATGGAGTCCAATTGACCTGCCAATTTTTGTGGATTTTTTATGGGCCAAAATAAGCCCGCGGAGTAAAAGAGTTGGGCCAGAAGAGTCCCGAGCCGTCCACGAGGGTGGGGGGCGCGCCCTACCCCCTGGGCGTGGGCCCCTATCTCGTGGACGACTCGGAGACCCCCTGACGTGAGACCTACGCCAAAAATTCCTATAAATACAGAAACCTCCAGAAAATAACCTAGATCGGGAGTTCCGACGCCGCAAGCCTCTGTAGCCACCAAAAACTAGTCGGGACACTGTTCCGGCTCCCTGCCGGAGGGGGATCCCTCACCGGTGGCCATCTCAATCATCCGGCGCTCTCCATGACGAGGAGGGAGTGGTTCACCCTTGGGGCTGAGGGTATGTACCAATAGCTATGTGTTTGATCTCTCTCTCTCGTGTTCTTGATTTGGCATGATCTTTATGTATCGCGAGCTTTGCTATTATAGTTGGACCTTATGATGTTTCTCCCCTCTACTCTCTTGTAATGGATTGAGTTTTCCCTTTGAAGTTGTCTTATTGGTTGAGTCTTTAAGGATTTGAGAACACTTGATGTATGTCTTGCATGTGCTTATTTGTGGTGACAATTGGATATTCACGTGATCTACTTGATGTATGTTTTGATGGTCAACTTGCGGGTTCAGTAACCTTCTGAACTTATGCATAGGGGTTGGCACACGTTTTCGTCTTGACTCTTCGGTAGAAACTTTGGGGCGCTCTTTGAAGTTATTTGTGTTGGTTGAATAGATGAATCTAAGATTATGTGATGCATATCATATAATCATACCCACGGATACTTGAGGTGACATTGGAGTATCTAGGTGACATTAGGGTTTTGGTTGATTTGTGTCTTAAGGTGTTATTCTAGTACGAACTCTATGATAGATAGAACGGAAAGAATAGCTTCATGTTATTTTACTACAGACTCTTGAATAGATCGATCAGAAAGGATAACTTTGAGGTGGTTTTGTACCCTACAATAGTCTCTTCGTTTGTTCTCCGCTATTAGTGACTTTGGAGTGACTCTTTGTCGCATGTTAAGGGATAGTTATATGATCCAATTATGTTATTATTGTTGAGAGAACTTGCACTAGTGAAAGTATGAACCCTAGGCCTTGTTTCAACGCATTGCAATACCGTTTGTGCTCACTTTTATCATTAGTTACCTTGCTGTTTTTATATTTTCAGATTACAAAAACCTATATCTACCATCCATATTGCACTTGTATCACCATCTCTTCGCCGAACTAGTGCACCTACACAATTTACCATTGTATTGGGTGTGTTGGAGACACAAGAGACTCTTTGTTATTTGGTTGCAGGGTTGTTTGAGAGAGACCATCTTCATCCTATGCCTCCCACGGATTGATAAACCTTAGGTCATCCACTTGAGGGAAATTTGCTACTGTCCTACAAACCTTTGCACTTGGAGGCCCAACAACGTCTAAAATAAAAAGGTTGTGTAGTAGACATCACTGTCGTCCGTGCCGCGATGTCACCCTAGCCCGGGTCGAGGCCATCCACGCCAAGATCGAGGATGCACACGCCAAGATATTCCAGGTCACATCGGACTCCAGCATGCAACCCATGTTTGAAAAGGTCGCGGCGGCCATGGAGCACCTTCTTCCTTATGAGATCTCTGAGCGGGAAATAGAGATGCAGGAGGAGGCGAAGATTGAGGAACGCCGGGATGAGGAGTTGCGCGTGGCCGAGGTCGAGGTAGAGAAGAGTCTGTCCGTCGAGGAATCGGTGGTGGAGTAGCAACACGAGCTCTGGCGCAGCCACTACTACGAGTACTACAACCTTGAGGGCGGCGCGGCGGAGGACGAGGACAAGGACGATGTCGACTTCAGCAAGGGGGACGCGGAGTCCACCAACGGCGGCATGTCGCCAGGATAAGTCATCGACGTCTCATTTCACACCGGCGATGCATAGGCCGGCGCGGCGGAGGATTTGTTAAAATTCCACAATGAGCGGATAACACGAGGGACCCAGCAGCTCGCCCAATTGTTTTTTTAGTTTCAGAGACGGAGCTCAACCGCGCGCTGTGCGGGGGCAGTGGCCCATCTAGCCCACGCTTACGCTTTTATTTAAGCACATGACGAGCCCAGTTGATATCTTTTTTCTTTCTGAAAATGGCTAGCCCAGTTCTTTTTTTTTTGGAGAACACCAAAACCGAGGCCTACTTGCTTTTCTCAGCCCTGCTGGGCAGCAAATCTTTCAAGATGAGGAGGGAGGGATGTAAAGTAGTAAGAAATGGGCTTCCCCAGAAAATGGGCTATAAGTTTTAAGAAACGGGCTGTAAATATTTAAACCAAAGCCAACCGGCAATTACATTAAAATATCATTTTTTTTAATGGATTTCTCTACTCTCTACTCTTATAAAAACCAAAGCCAACTGGCAATTACATTAAAAGATCGTCTTTTCTCCCACAAGATAAACTACTCATACAAATGCATCTTCATGTTCCGTGCAACGCATGGGCATCTTACTAGTTAAGATTTTAAATTTCATCATTTTTTGCGGAGAATTGTTTTTTGAATTTTAGTTTGATATAATATTTTAAAAATTATTTTTAACGCGACTCAAAATTTCATGATCAAAAGAGTTCGGACCCCACCGAAATATGAAAAATTTCGTTGAATTTTTTAGCAATGCCCAGAATATATGGTCTATAATGCTAATAAAAAGAATACGGGCTTCAAATATCCTTAAGAATTAGCAAATGGGTTGTAAATTATTTAAAATAATGGCTAATGGGTTGTATGTTGTTTTCCACATATTTGGAGGCTGGCTTCTGGGCCTACTAGGTTGACGATGACGCTGTCCTATTCTTTTTTATGCGTACGCAAGGATTTGTCAACTTAGTCAACACAGAGCAGTGACTGTTGGATGTCCATCCAATGGTCGCCGTGCTTCTTCAATCTCTGATCTTCTGCTCCAAATTACCCAAACCAAGCGCGGTGGGACTACACTCCGTCCTCCCGTGTCTGGCTGTGCTGCCACCAGGCCATCCCTCTACACACCCGCACATCATGTTATTTTCCGGCGACGACAGCCTCACCCCGCAGCCGACCAGTCAGCGCTCGTACACCCCTCAGCATGGGCATCCGCTGTGGTGGCTTCGCTGGCTCTGGGTCGTTCCCTTCCTGGTCCTCGCCCCCGTCCACCGCGTTTGTGCTCTCGGCGCGGCAAGGTCAACATGGTCAACAAACAACAGCCATCGAAAGAGGCTGACGGTAGGGGTCCACACAAGGAAATGCCTCCTTATTACGCACAAAATAATGATTCCTTCACCTGACAGATGGGACCTACCGGAAGGGCCTCTGTATTTCTTGAAAAAAATGTTCCCCCGCTGTCAGGTCGGACCCACCAGCTATATCCTCGCACACAAGGAAGTGCCTCATTATTACGCATAAAAAAGTGAATACTCCCCCTGCTAGCTGGGATCCACCATTGTGGGAGGCTGACTTGTGGGCCTACTAAGATGACGGGGACGGAGGGCTTTGTCAACTTAGTCAATATGAACGATTATAGCTCCAGTGACCATATGTTGTCCATCCAACGATGGTAGTGCTTCTTCAACCTCTGGTCTTGTTGCTCCAGCCGCCCAAACCAGCGCTGGTCGTGTCATGTGCTCCTGCTTCCCGTGGCCGGCTATGATGCCGCGGAGGCCTCACCGCCCCCTACTACTCCAACCGCTGGCCAGGCCCTACGGCAACGGCAGCCTCACACCGCAGCCGAACTAGTGAACCCTTGTACTCCTCTCCGCATGGGCATGCACCGCCGCGTCTTCCCCAGCTCCGCGTCGTCCTCTTCCTAGGCCTCGCGGCTGTCCACCGCCCTGGTGCTCTCGACGCGGCGTGGTCAACGTGGTCAAGGAACGACTTCCATCGAAAGAGTATTGTACGTGGAGAGGCTGATAGCTGGGTCCACAGCCGCAGCAAGGAAGTGCCTCCATATTACGCGGAAAATAATGATTCCTCCACCTGACAGCAGGGATCCACCGGATGGGCCACCGTATTTCACGGAAAAAACATTTCCCCCTGACTGTTGGGACCCACCAGCTACATCTTCGCACGCAAGGAAGTGCGTCCATATTACGGGCAAAAAAATGATTCGCCCCCCTGACTGCTGGGACCCACCAGCTACATCTTCGCATGCAAGGAAGTGCCTAACAGTCGGGACCCACCCGGTCGAAGCGTATGTAGCATTGTCATTCTGGTGTGACGTGTGCGTACATCTTGGTCGATGTAGAGCGGCGCATGTGTGGTAGTAAGCGCGCCGTAGCATGTACACGTCGTCGCCGGCGAGGTGCAAGAAAGTAAATCTGACCACGCATACATACATCTGGCGGGGTCTCGAACGCCTACTCGCGCATACGTATGGCTAGGGCTCGTGTACATGGCTGTGGCTGGGTCGAAACAAAGAAACGGCGTCATCTCGTGTTCATGGGGAGGCAACGAAATGCGTCGTGTTCACCAGGAGGCAACGGAACACGTGCTGTTCATCGGGAGCCAACCGGCTTGGACGGAACATGCGATGGAAACGAGGCATGGCGTACCGCAGATTGGAGGAAACGGCCTTGTGTTCGACCGGCCACGGTCGAAACAGGGTCCTGTTGATCGGGAGGGGTGTGTCGTACCGCATAATAGAGGAAACAGACCACCTACGGTCGAAACGGGGTCCTGTTGATCGGGAGGGGTGTGGCGTACCGCAAAACAGAGGAAACAGACTTGTGTTGTAGCGCTACGGTCGAAACGGGTGTCCTATTCATCGGGAGGGGTGTGGCGTACTCCAAAACGGGACTCCACCGGGTACTGTTCATCTCCACCGTCGACCTCCTCCAGACTCCACGGGCTCCTGTTCATCCACCATCGACCTCCTCCAGCCTCCACCTGCGACTGTTCACCCACGGGCTCATGGTCATCCAGCCTCCACCACGCGCTCCTCCAACGGCTACTGTTCAACCAGCCCTCTACACGGAGGTCTTGTTCAACCACCCCTCCATGAGCTACTGTTCATCCAGCCCTCCACCGGCTACTGTTCATCCAACCCTCCACGGGGTCCTGTTCATCCAACCCTCCACGGGGTCCTGTTCATCCACCGGCTCGATCGATCGAGTCTTTGTTCATCCAGCCGCAACGGCCTCTACTACCACGGTCCTGTTCATCCAACCCCCCATCGAACTATTCATCAAACCCCCAACAATGCTCACTTTGTTCATCAAGGGAAGGAGGCAGCGGTGTTCGATCGGCTTCGATTAGCGGCGATGGCGAAGAGTCACTCGAGTTGATTAACGGCAAGGATCGATCGATCGCTCGGGTTCGATAGCAGCGTAACTGCGATGTCAATCGCTTCGGGTTGATTAGAGCCCAACGCCTACTTTTGCAGCGTGTATGTATGAAAGCAGCAGCGCTCGCTCGGCCCGACCACCCACCGTAACAAGGAACTCCCGATATTTTCCTCGCCCTCACTTCTACCACGGTTTCTCCGTCATGGGCGGCCCAAAGAATGTCATGCGATTCGTCTCCGGCCTGCCGGGGCGAAAAGCCCATTTTCGTCATGATTTTTGTCATAGAAGTAGGAGCCCACCACATCTATGATGATACCGGGTTTTGTCACAATTATCATCATAGAAGTGTCATAAGTATGACAGAAAAAAAATTCGTTCGGCCCTAAATGTCACAGATGTGTCTTTTTTTTGTAGTGTGAGTGGGCCTCTAGATTTATTAGGAATTTCTGAAATTGTCACTGGGATAGCCCAAAATAGATTAAATTCCAGTAATCCCCCACCAGATCCTAGAGGTACACAAAAATTTGCCTTTGGTTCCAAAACATTGTTTTATATAACGGTACTGCAGTGGAGACTGTTAAGTTGAACTTCCACGTAGAACTCTATGCTACACTAGTAAGCAACTTGCACAGTGGACTAGGCCTTGAACTGCAAGTTTTCTGCGAATCTAGCGTCACACAAAGGCTTAACAGATACTAGGCTACCGTGGGTCTTCCCCCCGGATGGAGTTTATGCGTCATACTCCGAGGCCTTTCATGAGTTTACTAGAGAGCACCCTACTTTCATAGATTGCGACGTTTAACAATCAGACTTGTTCTTCAAAAGGTGTACTGCAGGACAACATCTCTGCTTAAATGAGCGACTTAGAACACATTAAGATATACATCAACCTGCCATGCACATTAGGAGAGTATTGCATCTTCATGGAGTGGTATTGTTAATAGTAAGGATACTCTCCTCTCAGTTTTTTTGAACGACAGAAGGCGCACGAGGTGCCAAACCATTTCATTTCAGCTCAGTAACAATGTACAACATGAATTACAAAGCCCTGAAATTGGAAATTAGAGAGAAGAGAAACTACAAGGCAAGTCATATTCCAATGAGCTGAGCAAAACAACATATGTCAGGTTCTACCACTAATCTTAGAATCTGGTGAGCTGCATTGTGAGCAATACCATTTATCTCCCTAGAGATGTGAAAAAACACAGGACTGAAAATCGAGGAGTAGCGAAGAAATTAGCAGAACTTTTCTAATAGTCCGAGGGTAGTATATTCCTTAATCTTTATTAGCCGCACATGGCGTAAAGACAAATTATCGATGAGGAAAGTGGGCTGAGAAATGCATAGCCTTTTGGGCACTTGAGCTGCTAAAGAAGGGCCAAGGCTTCACTTGAAAAGGAGAATTTGTGATAATAGCGAGGCTTGAATCTATCGTTAACTTCCATCGATCCTGCGGCAGGATAGGTAAACACCAATACCGATGCAGACAGCGACTTGTGTAAACACAGGATTTGTTTGCCTTTGGAAAGCTGCATCGAGAATATACTTTTGGCCTGCTACTAGAAGGTCAGACTTAATTGTTCTTCCCTGCAAAGGCATGTGATTAGTAGGAATCGAGGTACAGGTAGAGGTAGGATTTTGAGGCTATAAATGAGTATGTTGGACAAGATCATTTGCATCATTAGATAGAGTAGTAGCGACAATATGGACATGGTAAGGAAACTTTTTCCTGTCAAAAGATGGTCTTCCTAGCTTTCCAAGATATCACATAAAATTGAGAATATTGTGGACAGAAGCATGCAGATGATTCATATTTAGCAAAGCAAGGATAATGCTATCCATACTGGAAAAATTCTGAACTAACACATCAGTTCTAATGAACCACGGGTGAAAAACCAAGCAACTCTCATAAAATTACAAAGGAAGAACAGGT
Source organism: Aegilops longissima (assembly GCA_021605205.1). NCBI lineage: Eukaryota > Viridiplantae > Streptophyta > Magnoliopsida > Poales > Poaceae > Aegilops > Aegilops longissima. The sequence goes on from CM038677.1 coordinate 557,719,291, forward strand.
GCATTTCATCTTCTTCTTGGCCACATCTCTTGCAAAATTGAGAAATGTGAATAGAGAAACGACCAGCCCTCAAACCTGTAGGCAGAGCTTTCCAGAGGAGTCTCCAAGCAAATGTTTGGACCCTTGGAATCATCATCTTTTGCTTCCAAATCATTTTGAGAAGATCTTTCACCTGCAAAGGAACTTGTGAAGGAGTTTTTCTCTGGTTGGCATGAATATCCTGCAGACAAAGTTTGTAAGTAGATTTCAAAGTACATAGACCATTAGGAGTTAGATCCCAACAAAGAATATCTGGACAGTCATCATGAATAATATCAGTTGGAATAATAGTAGAAGCTAAAGGCTGCTGGAAGAGATTGTTGATGAGATTAACATGCCAAGCTTTGTGATCAGTTAGCCAAGGATCCTTAACCAGAGAAGGGTAAATGTATCCATGAGGATGAATGATGAGCTGATCATAAACAGAAGTCCAAAGAGGGCACCAAGGGGTACTCCAAATAAAGACATTACCTTGCGTCAACTGGTAAAATGAATGAGCTCTGAGCTTAGGCATCATCTTAAGGATGGAAGACCAAAAGGCTGACTTCGGAGTGGTAGAACCGGCAGTCCAGATGGAAGCAGCCGAAAAATACTTGGAATTGAGAACAAGATGAAGATGGGAAAAGGGGGATTTTGCCAGGCGCCAAGCAGCTGCAAGGATCAGACCTTCATCAATAGCCTGCAAATTTCGAACACCAAGTCCACCTTCTTGCTTTGAGTTGCATATATCCTTCCAAGCCCTAAGACAAAGCCTCCTACCAGAAATATTGTCCCTAACACCTGTCCACCAAAAATTTCTAATAATAGCAGTGAGTTTGGCTAAAAGTTTCTTAGAAAACAAGATATTGGCCATATAGTACACAGGGATAGCAGAGAAAACAGACTGAATGAGTTCAAGCCTTGCCGCATGAGAGAGCATGTTGTCCTTGTAAGTAGGCAACTTGTTTACAAATTTATCCACAACAAAATTATAAGTTGCAGTTCTGTTCTGAGCCGGGAGAATAAGTGGATGACTGATACATCTCCGTAGTATCTATAATTTTTTATTGTTCCATGCCAATATTCTACAACTTTTACGTATTTTGGCAACTTTTTATACGTCTCCATCAGTTTTTATCCCGTTTGGACTCCGTTTGATATGGATTTTCTGTGAAACAAAAAACATGCAACAAGCGAGGCTGCTTTGAGCCTTTGGATCAATATGTTAGTCCCAAAAATAGTATAAAAAGTTGCCAAAATATGTAAAAGTTGTAGAATATTGGCATGGAACAATCAAAAATTATAGATATGACGAAGACGTATCAGTCATCCACTTATTCTCCCGGCTCAGAACATAACTGCAGCTTATAATTTTGTTCTGGATAAATTTGTAAACAAGTTGCCTACTTACAAGGACAACATGCTCTCTCATGCGGCAAGGCTTGAACTCATTCAGTCTGTTTTCTCTGCTATCCCTGTGTACTATGTGGCCAATATCTTGTTTTCTAAGAAATTTTTAGCCAAACTCACTGCTATTATTAGAAATCTTTGGTGGACAGGTGTTAGGGACAATATTTCTGGTAGGAGGCTTTGTCTTAGGGCTTCGAAGGATATATGTAACTCAAAGCAAGAAGGTGGACTTGGTGTTCGAAATTTGCAGGCTATTGATGAAGGTCTGATCCTTGCAGCTGCTTGGCGCCTGGCAAAATCCCACTTTTCCCATATTCATCTTGTTCTCAAGTCCAAGTATTTTTCGGCTGCTTCCATCTGGACTGCCGGTTCTACCACTCCAAAGTCAGCCTTTTGGTCTTCCATCCTTAAGATGATGCCTAAGCTCAGAGCTCATTCATTTTACCAGTTGACGCAAGGTAATGTCTTTCTTTGGAGTACCCCTTGGTGCCCTCTTTGGACTTCTGTTTATGATCAGCTCATCATTCATCCTCATGGATACATTTACCCTTCTCTGGTTAAGGATCCTTGGCTAACTGATCACAAAGCTTGGCATGTTAATCTCATCAACAATCTCTTCCAGCAGCCTTTAGCTTCTACTATTATTCAAACTGATATTATTCATGATGACTGTCCAGATATTATTTGTTGGGATCTAACTCCTAATGGTCTATGTACTTTGAAATCTACTTACAAACTTTGTCTGCAGGATATTCATGCCAACTAGAGAAAAACTCCTTCACAAGTTCCTTTGCAAGTGAAAGATCTTCTCAAAATGATTTGGAAGCAAAAGATGATGATTCCAAGGGTCCAAACATTTGCTTGGAGACTCCTCTGGAAAGCTCTGCCTGCAGGTTTGAGGGCTGGTCGTTTCTCTATTCACATTTCTCAATTTTGCAGTAGATGTGGCCAGCAAGAAGATGAAATGCACCTGTTCTTCCTTTGTAATTTTGCGAGAGTTGCTTGGTTTTCTCACCCGTGGTTCATTAGAACAGATGTGTTAGTTCAGAGTTTTTCCAGTATGGATAGCATTATCCTTGCTTTGCTAAATATGAATCATCTGCATGCTTCTGTCCACAATATTCTCAATTTTATGTGATATCTTTGGAAAGCTAGGAAGACCATCTTTTTGACAGGAAAAAAGTTTCCCCTTACCATGTCCATATTGCTGCTACTACTCTATCTAATGATGCAAATGATCTTGTCCAACATACTCATTTATAGCCTCAAAATCCTACCTCTACCTGTACCTCGATTCCTACTAATCACATGCCTTTGCAGGGAAGAACAATTAAGTCTGACCTTCTAGTAGCAGGGCCAAAAGTATATTTTGATGCAGCTTTCCAGTGCAAACAAATCCCAGGTTTACCACAAGCTGCTGCTGCTACTGGTATTGGTGTTTACCTATCCTTGCCGCAGGATCAGATGGAAGTTAACGTATAGATTCAAGCCTCTGATATTATCACAAATTCTCCTTTTCAAGCTGAAGCCTTGGCCCTTCTTTTAGCAGCTCAAATGCCCAAAAGGCTATGCATTTCTCAGGCCACTTTCCTTACTGATAATTTGTCTTTGGCGTCATGTGCGGCTAGCCGAAAGATTAAGGAATCTACTACTCCCTGGACTATTAGAAAAGTTCTGGCTAATTTCTTCTGCTACTCCTCAGATTTTCAGTCCCAGGTTTTTCACATCTCTAGGGAGATAAATGGTATTGCTCACAATGCAGCTCACCAGATTCTAAGATTAGTGGTAGAACCTGACATATGTTGTTTTGCTTCAGCTCATTGGAATATGACTTGCCTTGTAGTTTCTCTTCTCCCTAATTTCCAATTTCAGGGCTTTGTAATTCATGTTGTACATTGTCACTGAGCTGAAATGAAAAGGTTTGGCACCTCGTGCGCCTTCTGTCGTTCAAAAAAACTGAGAGGAGAGTATCCTTACTATTAGCAATACTACTCCATGAAGATGCAATACTCTCCTAATGTGCATGGCAGGTTGATGTATATCTTAATGTGTTCTAAGTGGCTCATTTAAGCAGAGATGTTGTCATGCAGTACACCTTTTGAAGAACACACTTATATGAGTGTGATTGTTAAACGTCGCAATCTATGAAAGTAGGGTGCTCTCTAGTAAACTCATGAAAGGCCTCGGAGTATGACGCATAAACTCCACCCGGGGGGAAGACCCACGGTAGCCTAGTATCTGTTAAGCCTTTGTGTGATGCTAGATTCGCAGAAAACTTGCAATTCAAGGCCTCGTCCACTGTTCAAGTTGCTTACTAGTGTAGCATAGAGTTCTACATGGAAGTTCAACTTAATGGTCTCCCATCTAGATGCATCAAGTTATATAAAACAGTGTTTTGGAACCAAAGGCAAATTTTTGTGTACCTCTAGGATCTGGTGGGGGATTGCTGGAATTTAATCTATTTTGGGCTATCCCAATGACAAATTCAGAAATTCCTAATAAATTCTAGAGGCCCACTCACACTACAAAAAAAAGACACATCCGTGACATTTAGGGCCGAATGAAAAAAAATATGTCATACTTATGACACTTCTATGATGATAATTGTGACAAAACCAGGTATCATCATAGATGTGGTGGGCTCCTACTTCTATGACAAAAAAATCATGACAGAAAATGGGCTTTTCGTCCTGGGCGGGCCGGAGACGCAGCTGCATGACATTATTTGGGCCGTCCATGACAGAAAACACCGTGGTAGAAGCGAGGGGAGGAAAATTTTGGGGAGTTGCCGGTTACGGTGGGATGTCGGGGGCCGAGCGATGCGCGTTTCTCAGACACGTGCAGCGTGTGTGCGGGCGTTGGCTCTAATCGAACCCGATCGGCGTTGGCTCTAATCGAACCCGATTGCCTTGCGCAGCTACGCTTCTTGAACCCGGCGATCGATCGATGGTCTAAGTGAACCCGATCGATGATTCTGCGCTCTCTGCTGCTAAGTGAAGCCGATCGATGCTGCCTGCGGGATGAATAGTTAGCGTTACGGGGGTTGGATGAGCAGTGGCGGTGGTGTTTGCCTCTGGATGAGCGGGACCCGTGGTGTGGAGGGCTGGATGAGCGATAGATGGTGGACGGGTGCCCGTGGAGGGTGGTTGAACAGGACCCGTGGTGTGGAGGGCTGCATGAACAATAAGCGGTGGAGGGTGGTTGAGCGGTAGCGATGGAGTAGCGCGTGGAGGCTGGATGAGCGAGGAGCCCGTGGAGGCCGGAGGAGGTCGGCGGTAGCACGTGGAGGCCGGAGGAGCTCGGCGGTGGATATGAACGGTATCCGTGGAGTCCGTTTTGCGATGCGCCACACGCTCGATGAACAGGACCCCGTTTGACCGTAGCAGGTCCGTTTCCTCGGTTTTGCGATGCGCCACACCCTCTCGATCAACAGGACCCCGTTTACGACCGTAGGAAGTCCGTTTAAATCCGTTTTGCGATGCGCCACACCCTCCCGATCAACAGGACCCCGTTTCGACCGTAGGAGGTCCGTTTCCTCTGTTTTGCGATGCGCGGACCCTCGATCAACGGGACCCGTTTTGAGCGTGGCGGTCGAACACAAGGCTGTTTCCTCCGTTCTCTGATGCGCGGGACTTCGTTTCCATCGCTGTTACATCCAAGCGGTTGGCTCCCACGCATTCCGTTGCCTCCCGATGAACACGACGCATTCCGTTGCCTCCCCATGAACACGACACGTTCTGTTGCCTCCCCATGAACACGACGACGACGTTGTTTCTCCATTTCGACCCAGCCATGTACACGAGCCCTCGTCGTACGTATGCGCGAGTAGGCGTTCGAGACCCTGCCCATATGTACGTACGTGGCCGTATTTTCTTTCTTGCACCCTGGCCGTTGTACGTACGTGTACATGCTATGTGCGCGCCTCTACTACGATACGTGGGCGCCTCTACAACGACCAGTATGTATGTACACGTTCGCGGCCAGAATGACAACGCTACGTACGCTTCGACCAGGTGGGTCCCGGCTGTCAGGCACTTCCTTGCGTGCGAAAATGTAGCTGGTGGGTCCCAGCAGTCAGAGGGCGAATCATAAATTTTTATTTGCGCGGACGCACTTCCTTTGCGTGCGAAGATGTAGCTGGTAGGTCCCAGCAGTCAGTGGGCGAATCGTTTTTTTGCCCGGACGCACTTCCTTGCGTGCGAAGATGTAGCTGGTGGGTCCCAGCAGTTAGGGTGTGAATCGTTTTTTTTTGCCCGGACGCACTTCCTTGCGTGCGAAGATGTAGTTGGTGGGTCCCAGCAGTCAGGGGGAAACGTTTTATTCACGGAATACGGTGGCCCATCTGGTGGGTCCCCACTGTTAGGTGGAGGAATCATTATTTTGCGCGTAATAAGGAGGCACTTCCTTGCTGCAGCCGTGGACCCAGCTGTCAGCCTCTCCATGTACAGTCCACGTCCGATGGAAGTCGTTCCTTGACCACGTTGACCACGCCGCACCGAGAGCACCACGGTGGTAGACGACGGTGAGGCCTAGGAAGGGGACGACTTCGGAGCCGAGGAAGGCGCAGCAGTGGATGCCGCGAAGAGAGAGTACGAGGTTCACTGGTTGGGCTGCGGTGTGAGGCTGCTGCTGCTGCAGAATAACGGGGGTGTGGGTGAGTAGAGGATGGCTGGCCAGCGGTGGGAGTAGTAGGAGGCGGTGAGACCTCCGCGGCATCACAACCCGACCACGGGAGGCGAGGGAGCACGCGATGCGACCGGCGCTGGTTTGGTAATTTGGAGCAAGAAGACCGGAGGTTGAAGAAGCACTACGGCCGTTGGATGAACATCGTCTGTAACAGGAGCTAGAATCGTTCATATTGACTAAGTTGACAAAGCCCTCCGTCCCGTCAACTAGGTAGGCCCACAAGTCAGACTCCCACTATGTTGGGTTCCGGTGGCGGGGAGTATTCATTTTTGTGCGTAATAAGGAGGCACTTCCTTGCATGCGAATATAGCTGGTGGGTCCGACATGTCGTGAGGGCATGTTTTTTAAGTGAAATCTGAGAGGCCCTTCGGTGGGTCCCAGATGTCGGTGGAGGAATCATTATTTTGCGGCGTAATAAGGAGGCATTTCCTTGTGTGCGGCCGTGGACCCAGCTGTCGGCCTCTCCACGCAGATCTACTTCCGATGGTGTCATTCGTTGACCATGTTGACCACGCTGCGTCGGCGCATCAAGGTGGTGGACGACGGCGAGGCCGGACAACAACGGCGGAGATGGGAAGGCAGGAGAGTAGAGTCATGAGCGGAGAGGTGTCTGAGGTTAGCTGGTTCTAGTGCGGTGTGGTTCGGCGATCGATGGAGAAGAACAGGAGGTGTGGAGGGTGGAGGATGGCACGGCCAGCGGTGGAGTAGCACTTCATAGCGAAGCTTGCTAAGCGAGCTGCTAGCAGCGAGGCGGGAGGTGGTCCAGGCGCTGGAGGAAGAAGGCGAGAGATTGAAGATGGATGCTGGTCGTTGGATGTAAATCCAGCGGCTAACATGTCGAAATCATTTGTTGACTAAATTGACAACGACTTGCGTGGCTTTGACCTATTGGCCCATTTCAGCCTCCAAAAATGTGGCGTATTCAACCCATTTTTCAGAATTTACAGTATTTTTTTTGCGGTAGAATTTACTGATCAATTTGATCTTTTTTTGAATTACAGCCATTAGCTGGGCTGGGTGAACAAATAATGTAGCGTCCATGTGGCCCATTTATTTTATTTCCTAAAAATTACAGGCCATTTGCACTTTCTCGAAATACGATTTTCTTTGGGATGATTCTAATTATAATGTTGGGTTGGGCCAGCAATGTTATCAAAAAATAAAAAGGGGTTGAGCATTTTGTTATAAATATATTTAAATTATAAGTGATATTATTACATTCGTCCTTAAATCTAACCAAGCTTTTGTACACAATCACTAGGATTTTCATGCCAAAACAATCCAGGATTTTATTTGTTAAGAAATTATTTTTATAAGTTAATAAGATGTGGGATATTGTTTTCTTACATATGTAAGTATCATTAAATATATGATGACAATAAAAATAATATATAATAACATATAAAATAATTTAAATATATATAATATAGTTAGAAGGGAAACATAAGTTGGACCTGGCGTTCCTATTCTTATATAGAAAAATAGAACAGATCTCTGTGTTTTCTTCAAAAAAATACATAAATTGCGATGCCAAAAATAAAACCTCGGATGGGAGGTCCATAGGCCGGTCGATACATGACGGCCCTAAGAAAATACAAACAGGCCTATGGACCTCCCATCCGAGGTCGTGGGCTGCGCATGTTAAAAATGAAAGCCTAGATGGGGCAGCCCAAAACCACGTCCAACACTTGCCAAAACTTCGTCCCTCGTTTTCTTTGTGTTTACACACTCGACATTGTGTGGGCATTTTGGTATGCATCATATGAAGATGTGCTATGCATGAATGTTGATCAGCATGATGTTAATTGGCTGGTAGTTCCATTTTCGACCAGGAATAAAACTTCCAACATGATGTTAACCCTGTTTGAAAAGGCCGTGTTAATATAAATGCTCTGCCTCGAAAGTTGCAGTTTCTTATCGAAACTGAACTTGCAGTTTCTTATCTGGCCCGAAACTTGCGGTTTCTTCTCTGAGAATCACATATCTGCACTTTTATACTCCTATGAAACTACATTTTTTAAGTGCTAAAAATAGATCTCTAGAATTCATAAAATACTTCATATGCTCAATCTGCAAATCTGAAATTCAAAAGACATTCATATCTGAAAGTACTCTCAAAATACACAACACAAAACACAATTCACAACCTGCAAATCTTGACAACCCTAAGCTCCTCGACAATTCACAACCTGCCCGACTATTGGGCTGGGGGCAGCCCCTCCTATTCCTCGGCGGCGGACAGCCGCCCGTGAGACGATGTGAGCGGCGAGGGAGGCGATGGCGGGGAAGCGTCGTCAGACCAACTGCTTTCTCCTCTTGCAGTTGGGTTCGATCGACGAAGACTCCACCGGCTCGCTCTGGCGGACACCCTCACAAACGGCACCACAGATGCTCGATCCTTCAATCTCGGTGGATGCTCCATCTGGGATCGATACTCCCACCACCACTCCCTCACGATCGGATTCGGTGAATCTGTTTGCTCCATGGTCCAGAGAAGCAGCTCTATGTACTCCGACGCAACTTCCTCCGGGAGTATCGCCGTCTTTTCGCTCTGTTGCAGATATTTGGCCATGGATGTCACCGTCGCCGCTAGTTGGTCCTTGTTGTCAAACCAAGACTGTATCTCCAACATCCTAGCTAGCTTCACAGGGTCGCCGTCTGCGATCCTCACGTATCGATTGTACTCCTCCATCGATCTACTTCTCCACAGACACCTTCACTGCTTGGCGGTGGTTTTTGAATGGAAGAGGAGAGGAGCAGCGCTGGTTTTGGATTAGAACGGGAGAGGAGCGACGCTGGTTTTGGACTGGAACAAGAGAGGAGGGACGGTGGTTTTGAAATGGACGAGGAGAGGAGCGGCACTGGATTTAGATTGGAACAGGAGAGGAGCGGCGGTGGTTTAAGAGGAGAAGAGCGGCACTGGTCTTGGAAGTATTTTTTTTGTTGTTTTGCGTATTTTGGGTCAAAGTTTGACCACATACTGTATTTGACAAGCAAAATGTGAATGCATGTCACCAAAAATTGTATCGTTTGGTTCGTATCTGAATGTACTTTCAAATTATATTATTTTTGCAACGTATAACATATATTTTATGTGCGAAAATCATGGTCAATTATGACCCAGAATAAAAGGGAGACTAGTTAATGTGGGGTCGCTTTCTTAATTGAAGGGTAAATTGGTTTTGATTTTGATCCAGTCACAGCGTGTCGGCCCTCTCGCCCAATCCTAAATCGCTGCCGCACGCTCCTCTCCCTCTTCTCCATTGCAAAACCACCTCCTCTCCTCTCCATCATCTCCATTCAAAAACCACCGCCTCGCCTCTCCCTCTTCTGATCTTCTCCATTGCAAAACCACCTCCTCTCCTCTCCATCATCTCCATTCCAAAACCACCGTCTCGCCTCTCCATCTTCTCTATTGCAAGACCATCGTCTCTCCTCCCATCTTCCAAAGCTAGCACCGGACCACTCAGAAGGACATCTATGGAGAGGATGCAGCAGCGAATCGAGCGAGATCGCCCGGCGGTGACCAGAGCAAAGTTAGCCAGTTGAAGGAGATCCTTAGTTGGTTTGACAATGAGTGGGAGATTTCGAGGGCAGTCTGCGGGCCATGTGGAATGTATGCGAAAAGCGAGGCAGGCGCCGATGAGGCGGCGATGTACATGTACTCCTGGCGGCGATCACGCGCGGTCCTCAGTTCATTGAGTATCTCCTCCGGGCGATGGAGCGAATAGATTCGCCCGGCGGCGGTCGAGCGGAGGTGGTGGGCGTCAGGTCGAAGGTCGAGCACCCGGAGGATAACGAATCGATCGAGTATGGTGTGCTGTTCGTGAGGGTGCAAAGCCAGTCGGAGCCATAGGAGTATTCGTTCTCCCACCGCAAGAGGAGGCCGGATGGCGCAACATCGCTTCCCCGCCGTTCTCCATGGTTCCCTCGACGCTCGCCTCGTTTCAACGGCGGCGGTAGGGTTTAAGGTAAGCTTCACACTAACCTAATCTTCCACCTGCTCATGCTTACAATCAGTGTGACGGCTAATGAAAATCATGCTTACAATCAGTCTCCAAGTACTATGCCAATCACCCTAAAATAGCTCTGGACCTTTGGGTCAAAGTTGTGACACAGTGTACAAACAAAGAAAAGTAGATTGGTGCTTCTTTCAGAAAAGAGTACTCCCTAGAAAACTGCCAATATAAGCTACTAGTATTTGTTTAGATAATTTGCTGCCGAGAAAGATCCGTCCACAGAGAGCGCCACCCATCCCACTGGTGGTGGTGGATGCCAATGCGTGCATGTAGCATGGTTGGTGTCGGTAATTTTTACTTGGCACACCTCGCACTCTGCATATATGTCGGTTCCATACGTACATTTGTGCAGTTCCACCAAAATGCAGCTGAATAAACCTGTTTGCATAGATAATGAAAAAGCGTGATTACATTATAGTGGCACTAGTTGATGAAACACATAAAATAAATAGAAGAAAATATTGTGATAGTATCATAGTATGACATGCTTTGAGGGCGTGATGGGCCTGCGGCGCCTCATCTGATGCGCCTCATCTTGGACATCGTCCCAAGTCTCCCAGATACACCTTACGCCATGATGAACATCGATGTACAACGGTAGTACAAGGAGGCGCCTTGAGACATTCAAATCTCTATTTTTGTAACAAAGAGAAGCACTTTCTTTATCTACATTGGAAATGAAATGATAGAGATGACACTCTCTCTATTTTAAATGTATTATTACTTCATTTTATCAATGACACTAGGGTCGAGCAGGTGGCAAACGAGGTGTACCGTGCCTCGCAAGGATGGAGGCAGGGGTGCTTAGGCGGGATCTTTGAAGCTGGCTCTTTCAGTCACCAACATGGATGATTCAATTCATGGGACCTTTTGGTGCAGTTCACCTAAAATGAAGCAATGTCCCGTGAGCTAGCAGCTTCTTCTTCAAAAAAAAATTTAAGAAAAGGGCTCCAACCCCGGTTCCATTTCCATCAGAAAACGAAACCCATAGAGCTTCTTCTTCATTAGTTGCAATAAAATTGAGCAACATCAAGGTTGGTTGTGAAGCTCCTGGAATGCTCAACTATAATTTGGATATCATTTGTGCAGTTCAACTAAGATCGGCGTGAAATGTATATCTCTGTTTGCACAAAAAGGTGGAAAGGAGGGTGACTAACAAGTGATGAAACATGCATCAAATGAAAAGAAGCATGTTCCTTATCTGAATGGCAATCCTACAAGGACGATAGCAATTTCTAAGCGTGGGCATTGCTAGATATTAGTGTGGGCATTAGGATTAACTATGACAACCGTTAAATATGACATTACTTTGGGCACGGGAGTAGGCGGACCAGGGCAGTTGCATTTCTAACGAAAAGAACCAACTTATCTTAATGGGAAATTTTAGCGGGACATGTAAAGAAGTGCCATTGATTCATATTCTTGGAGGCATTACATTGAAAACAACATTGGTTTAACGTGTCCTTACTTTTAACGGTGTGATTGCTAAATTTTACCGGTGGCATTACATAAGAGTGGCTCGGGGCAACAAACATCGAATAGGATATCTGGTTGGTCCCATTTTGTTCGGTATAGCCACCTTATCTTGTGTGAGGCTAGCAAATCTAGTGTTGTACTTACTCATTGACTTGTCCCCAGTCCCCACTTTCTTTCCTTTTTCAACCAATAGATCGGGTTTATATTGAGTTTGTCTTGCGTTTCCTTTATTTCCTATTAGACCTAGAGACCGGTTGGATAGCAGGTCTATGCTACTTTTCGCCCCATTATTTCCTCTTTCGACCAAGTCCTAGATTCAGGTAACAAATCCTCCCCACCCCCCCCCTTTCTTCCTTGTTTGAACCAAGTAGTACTAGATTCGAGTGCATGAACTAGTTTTACCTCTTAAATGTAAAAAATTAGGGGTTTTTGAACAGCCGATCGATCCTATCTTGAGGGCACGAGAAATAGTAAAAGATACAAATGCAGCGACGTCGGGAGCTCGGGAAATAAACAAGGCGGTTTGAAGGAAGTTATATCGATGGTCGCGGGATGTCGCTAGGTGGGCGGCGGGAGGCGGATCTGCCAACACTACGGCAGCGAGGAAGAAGGGGTCGGAGGCCCTCCCTCGCCGAGGTGCTTGGGAGAAAACGGCAAGGCAGGCTGATCGGGGCCCCAGCAGTGGGTAAGAGCCATCGCCGAGGACGACCGCGTGAACGTTGCACCTTCTCACCTTCCCCGGCGGAGAGGATCCGGCTGGATCTGTGACCAGCGATGAGCAGAGAGAGAGAGTGTGTGTGTGTGTGGCCACCGCTGTCGTGTTTAGATCTGGAGAGGCCGAGACAGTGTGAAGAAAGCAACACTAGAAAGCAAGCGCGGAGGCTCCTGCCTATATAGTGGAGTAGTACTAGTTTTCTTTTGTCTACCGGAGCCGGCTTGACCTCGTCAATGACTGTCGAGTAGTCTTCATGCACGTGGCCCGGAGGCGCAGTTGTCGTCATTTTGACCTGAAGCGCCGGATTATAACATATAACATGAAAAAATTGCACATGACAAGAAATCATAACCTCACTGCCCAAAGGAGACAACATGAATCCCGACGGACAAACTAGACGAGGGACAAAGCTCAAATTAAAGATAAACTCGTAGAAAAGGGGTCCTTCGATAGATGTCCTAATTAACATAGCCGGCTTGACCTAGATGGCAGCCGAGTAGTCACTGTTCGTGCATGTGCCCCCAATGACTAGCCCAACTTAGTTGTCGCTATTTAACCCTCGCAGTGATCCGAAGCACATGACACATACTTTTGCGAGATGACAAGAAACCTTTTTTTAGATTTCTCACCACAACTACAGCCATGTACAACACAGCCTGCATGATATGTAGACGATAGCCAATCTAGGCGTGTCTGCTGGAGTCTGGTCACATGCATGGACGAACTGATCTTCCGTGTCTTGCAGGGATCGTCCAGGCACCAATGTAGTACTACAACACTTCTCTAGTACTATCGCTCGTCTCCCTCTTCTATTAAGTCACCCGACTTGCGGGGCCGGGGAGTGTGCCTATGGTCGGTTCTCAATTGTCGTCCCACATGTATGTGCAAACGCAATATGACGCGCGTTCCATTCGGAGAGCAGCGTGCCAGACCGACCGACCGTCTGGGGTGTGACGCGAACGCGACGGGCGTGCTGTATACTCCGTACCTGTGTACCGCCGTTTTCTAGACACTTTGCTCCATGGCGTGGGTGCAATCCATGGATACAAAATTAGTATACTATATACTATTTAAAAGTCGAGGGCGGGGCTTTTCCTGCACGGTAGGCGGCGGGGCAGTTCTGCCTAGTCGGTTCAACGAGAGATGCAAGAAGACGAGGGAGTAGGCTGCTGCAAGCGTGGGGCTGTGTGATTTGACAATGAGTTCTTCTGCTGGACAGGTGGGGCCCGTGATTTGACTTTCCATTATCATTTTAATCTGCGGCGCTTCGACCGGCGTGAGTCTCCGATTCTGACCACCTCCATCTGGGTGCCTCTCCCAATGCTCCACCATGTAGTAGAGGCTGGCTCTTGCATGAGCTCACTTCTCCACTTTTCCTTGCCTCTCTTTCCTCCACATATGCAAAATGCCATGTAAAGCGCACTATGTACTTGCTTGCTCCTCTGAGTGCTTAAGCTTGCCACATAGGCATAAAGTCGATGTGGCAAGTAAATCAAGAAGAGAGAGACTAGTTTGGTGACCCAAGGAAGAAAGCGGTGCTAAGCGCGTGTACCTAGGTGAAAAGACAATTTTGAGTCTATAGCTAATTAAATGAAGCAAACTTAGCAACACCATTTCATTGGAAGAGGTCACTCCTTGGCAAATGCAATAAATACTAGTACTCCTGTGTCCCATAATATAAGAACGTTTTGGCACTACACTAGTGTCAAAAGCGTTCTTATATTATGACGACGAAGTATCTGAAAAATAGATAGAGAGGACTAAAAAAATATACACTTATAGCCAACCTTATAGCTAACCTTGTTGTAGTATGAGTGACTAAGTGATGACTATGTATGACATAACAACATCAGATAGCCTAACATACCATTAAAAATCTCCAAGGGCACGACCGCGCGTGCGACGCGACGGTCGTGGTAGGTGCGACCATGATACGGGGTGCTGGCAGCCCTTGGATCTGAGATCAAGCGATCGCATGCTAAGTTGCTGAAAATTTGCAGAATAACCCTCCATGACAACGGAAAATTTCCTCCAGCGGGCGGAGTAGGTTTCTCGGTTTGCATGCAGGTTTAATGGAGGCGAGGAGGCGTGTTCAGCCGGGCGTGCAGTGGACGGCGCCGTACTATTTGATTTGACAACTACAACTAGTATATTATAAAAAAACAAAGAAGAGTAGTAGAGATAGAGATAAGAATAGAGACTAGGGAGGAGCACCATCTACTGCTTCGTGGGCTACTCATGTGCTCCATTCGACGGCCGCAACGTCCCCTACAGCCACTCCCTCCTGCGCTCCATTCGGCGGGCGCTGTTGGCATTTGGGGAGCGCACTCTCGCGACTGCTAGCAGCCACGACTTCACCGACGACGACTTCTTCCCCGATCTCGGCAACCTCTTCCTCAACGACATGGGCGACCACCTCAACGCCAATGGTGCTGCTCCCGTTGCATCGTATGTATTTCTGTCCTTCCTGTTCGAAATCGTGGTAGAATTCATGTTTCTACTCTGTGTCCTAGACTCGATCTGTTCATCTACTATGCTAGTCCGCATGATTAGTTTAATCTCTGTTATAGCCGTCATGATTTATTTTGTAGTAAATCTCGTAGTAACTTGATCATATATTCAACTAGCGGAACATCCCCTACAGCCACTCCCGTTTCATGGGTGGCCTGTTCGATGCCTCCAAGGAGCCCTTCGTCTACTGCTATGAGTGCCCGGTGCCGTTTTGGGGCTCGCCGGCGGACATCGTGCATCACTGGCGCAGCGTCGGCGATCACTCTGGCCCTTGGCGAATAACATCAAGTATGATCGTGCTACCCGTTCACCGTGCGGAGTCATTTGGAGGATCAGCGCCACCTGCTAGTCTTGGAGGAGGACGACGGCGTCTTCCTCTTGATCGTGGCCACTGGCGAGGCCCGCGCAGGCCGCCGCCACATCTCTGTAGTGTGCGTTAGGGGCGACGCCGCTGACGCTGACACTGACACGAGGCCGATGTATGGGTGCGTTCTCACTATTACTACCCCTCGGAGGTCCGTGGGCGGCGACACTGGCTACGTCAAGCTGACTTGGACTCTGCCGATCTGGGACCTTCCCGCCGATGTGGACATGGAAGACGCATGGTATTATTTGACCCCCAACAATGTGCATGGGGACTCCAAGGAGGTTCACCTGGACATATGCATTACTAAGTTAAATGTTGATCATTAGTATTCACTCAAAGTAATCCGCTGTCTAAGCATGTGGAGACTTCCATGCATGATCTTGCTCTATTGGAGTATCGCGCATGAATAAAAGTGTATCCATTTATGGTTTAGTCTAGAATCTTCCATGTATGAATTTTTACTACAGTACCGGTGAAAGACTTATGATGAACCATTTCATGCAAAGCACAATAAGAGTTATTTCTTCACAAGTTTTGGATGCAGGTTGAGCAGTTGAGCGCTTTTGTTTGCAAAAGATACTTTTTATCTATTTCACCGGATGTTTACGAGCTCTAGAGATGAAATAATATCGAAGAAACCTATCGATACCTGTTACACATGAGATGACCCCACATCCTTTGTCAAAATAAACAACACCCCGATCAATGCATTTCACTCTTCCGTGCAACGGAAGGGCACCTTACTTGCTCCTACAGGTGCTTAAGCTTGCCACATAGGCATAAAGTCTGATGTGGCAAGTTAATCAAGAAGAGAGAGAGAGACTAGTTTGGTGACCCAAGGAAGAAACGGTGCTAAGTGTGTGTACCTAGGTGAAAAGACAATTTTGAGTCTATAGCTAATTAAATGAAGCAAACTTAGCAACACCATTTCATTGGAAGAGGTCAACACTAATTAAATGCAGTAAATACTAGTACTCCCTGTGTCCCATAATATAAGAACGTTTTTGGCACTACACTAGTGTCAAAAACATTCTTATATTATGGAGACGGAAAATCTGAAAAAGATAGAGAGGAGTAAAAAATACACTTATAGCCAACCTTATAGCCAACCTTGTTGTAGTATGAGTGACTAAGTGATGACTATGTATGACATGCCAACATCGGATAGCCTAACGCACCGTGTTAAATCTCCAAGACACGACCGCGCGAAGAAGACGCGACGGTCGTGGTAAACCTGACCATGATCGACTCTTTGGCAGCCTTGGATCTGAGATCAAACGTTCGCATGCTAAGTTGCTGAAAATTTGAAGAATAACCCTCCAGGATAGGATATTCACCCATTGGTCAAGAATCACGCCATGCAACCGTTCGATCTCAGATCCAAGGGCTCTCGGAAGCCCATGTCATGGGAGAATGGAAAGCCACTACCCTGCCGTTCGCACGCTGTTCGCTCCTACTCGTCTCCGCACGTCCTTTAATACTACGCGGTTCGCTCCTAGTCATCCCGTCCATTCACATTACGGTAGTTCCACTAATCCTAACCCTCCTCCCAAATCCATGGCGTCCCAAATCTCCCCGATCAGCGGTGAGTACAAGGTCAGAACCATCACCGGCGATGAGTTCGACGTCATCTACATCCGTTCTTCCGTGACAGTGAAAGGATGCCTTTCTCGCTTCAGACGCATGTTCGAAGACTCAGATGATGAGTTTGTCGCTGGGCTAGATGTTGAGTACACAACAGTCCTGGGACGAGAGAAGGATCTAAAGGACAAAGAGAGGAAGAAGCCCGTCGTGATCCAGGTTTGCGTGCATGACTTATGCTTGGACTACCACATATGCCATGCCGACGTTGAGTGCCAGGATTTTAAGGACTTCCTCGAGAGCAACCTAGTCAAATTTGTTACTGTAGACTTTGGTAACGACAAAGAAGTCCTGCGTTGGATAGGCCTCGTTGTAGGCAACACCTTCGACCTCCAAAAGAATCAGCTGGTGTCCTCTCGTTAGCCTTCAATGCTGACCCTGGCAGGAGCGATGGTTCATCCTTCGTACGGTAAACTGGAGAAACCTCCATACATGTTTCATCGTCATGGATGGCAGCGGAATGTACTAGATATAGACCACATCCACTACGCTGCAATGGATGGCTGCCCTTGTTTCAGTATCTACAAGGGTTGGATGAAGAGCAACAGCCAAGTTGGCGGTTCAAGCAAAGAAGAATCGGCCAAGAGGAAGAGGGACAAGGAAGAAGTCGAGGACGTGGACGAGGACTCCGAGTAAGGTGGTAGTGTTGTTGCTCCTGGTGGTTCTAATGCAGTGTCTACCGGGATAGTTGCAAAGTTTAATTTGGTGTGCTTAATTTAATTTGAGGGTGTGTTGTCTTTGAGCCCTAAGCGAGAACTATGTTATGTTTCTTCTTGTTACTTTAACTCTTGATGCGTACATACTAGTATTTCTTACATTTCATATTTTAGTTGGTATAGTACTACCACTCGTTTCTTCACATTATATCGTACAATATATATGGCCAACATCATATAGCCAGCAGTTTAGTTGTCAAAGAATTTCAGGGTGCTTAGTTTTGTCAAAGAATTCGGGGGTGCTTAGTTTTATTTGAGGGTGGGTTGTCTTTGGACACCATTATTGTGACTAGCCTTTTAATAGTACTATAAGCATAATTTGGCGACCATGCTCTCTATATGTACCACCTTTTTTTAATTTCAAGTTTTGCTCCATGGCGCAATCCATCGATACTCTTGTTGTACAAAAGTATACATTTTTAAAAGGCTAGAGGCGGGGCAGTCTAGCTTGGTCGGTTTCGAGGCGAGGGCCTTTGTGATTTGACGGCTCATTATTGCTGGAAGGTGGGGCATTGTGATTTGACTGCTCATATAAATCGCCGACGACCTGATCGAGGAGGAGCAAAGAACCGTGCGGTATACTCAAGTTTTCCACTTGGAGTAATCTGCGGACGGAGGACCTGAAACTCGGCAGCCCAGTGCCATATGGCGATAAAAAATGATCTAATTTGCTAGTCATCTCATTGTTAGCATTGTTCTATTCGTTCCCTCAAAAAAACCATTGTACTATTCATGCCTCGCAGAGAACATGACACGTCTTGTGAAACACCCGAAGCAAAAGATGAAACACAGCAGCAAAAGAAGAAGGAAGATTATCACCCCAAATGATCTAATTCGCCGCGGAGTCGTAACTGCTTCTTCATCGCCTCCACGACCTCCATCTCCTTGCGCTTCTCCTCCGCCATATTCTTCATTATGTCCATGGCGCGAATTTCTCGTAGCGAGCCTTCATCATCTGTTCCACGGCGCATTATGTACCTTGACAGCGGCGGGTGCTCGATCGGAGCTTCGCCAACTCCTCATACATTCCATGGCGAGGGCCTGCAGCATCTTCATCGCGGAACTACTATTCTCATGCAGCTTCTTCCATCGGCGTTATTCTCCTTCAACAGGTCGATCTCGTGGCGAGCTTCGCCTTGTCCTCCTGAAGTAGCAGGATTTAGCTGGTCGCCTTCTTCTCGAGGCAATGCTCTTCTTGGCAGCATCACCAAGCGGCGGTCAACTCCCCTGCTGATTGAGCTCGGCGGGCATGTCGTCGAGGCACTCCTTCACAACTCCATCAAGCCTTGGATGAACTCCTTCGCTTATTGAGGTGCTTATTGAGCTGATCGGGCATGCCGTCGAGGGATAATGACTCCAGCTCCGCCGGCTCGGCATGTTCGCCTCCGCGGCTAGGGCGCTCCTGGGAGCCATCTGCTGCCCGTGAGAGACCTTTCGAGGTCTCTGCGTGGCGGCGAGCCCTCTCTTTTTTTTCGCAGCCTTGGTTCCAGCTCCCTTGTTACGAGTAGTTCTCGACCTAGAGCTCTGCTCACCGGCCATGGCAACGATGGACGAAGAAGAAGCACTTATGAGGAGGAAAGGTAGAGTAATTTTTGGTTAGGTAGTTCCCCTTTTTATAACCTAAGTACTAGCACTAGTACTAATACCTGCATAGTGGGGACACGTTCAGGTTTGGTACGTACTAGTAGGTGTGAGCAGGCTTTCGAATGTGATGGGAACAAGGTAAAGATTAATTGATGGTTTTGGTTTCAAGGCCCGAAACGGCTCCCGATGAGTTTAGCGGAACATAAATTTCAAGTGCTACACTTCTCAAATGCGTAAATATTATGTTACTGTCAAAAATTGGCACAAAATACGAAGGAGACCAATGGAAGTACTACTTAGCAACCCACGATTTAACTACTCGAGCGCGCGCAGTGGAGTAATAATGTCTTTCTTCCGCCCTCGCGTCCACTCAATTTGCATGCCCTGTATTAATTGACCATCAATGAAGTGAGCAACTTTACACGCGTCAAATTATCACATGGGTTGGATCTTGGTACAAAATTTTGTCCGCCCATGTACCCGCGTGTGCGTGCGAGGGAATGAGTGCGTGCATGGCGTGCGTGCACATCTTAAACCGTGCATGTACCGCCCGGTATGGCTCGGGGAGGGCAGTACATTCTTACGGAACCAGCAGCACGTCACTTGTGATCAATCCACGCAAGGAGGTCGTGACAACGCCTCCACATGTGCCACGTGGCTTCATGAACTGTAAGAGACACACGTGTAGCATGCCATTGGTATTCTAATTTACGTGTTTTGCACATACTCGAAGTACTAGTAAGGTACACGTGCATTGCGCATCAGATTTTGCAACAAATTATGAATAAATACCACACTATAGAATGTAAGCTCGAGTCATATATGCACGATGTAGCCCTTCGTTTAATTCTTATAGTTCATCTCATTCAAATCAATTAGAGGTGCTTGGATACGTTTTAGTCCCATGACTAAAAGTAGTGAGACTAAAACATGCTAGCCTCATCCATGCTTGGATCCAAATACTAAGGAGACTAAAATCAAGTTAATGAGCATTTATTATCCTCCAAACCCTCCAATCCAGAACTTGCCCGTGTTAAAGGAGAGGAGTTAAATGAGGAGAGAGAGGACTAATCCACATTTTAGTAGGGGTACCCCTGACTAAAAAAAATTAGTCTCAAGACTACTTTTAGCCCCTCTTTAGTCAGGGGTGCTTGGAACTTTAGTCTCTTAAAGAGACTATTTTTAGTCAGACTAAAATAAGTCCCTTGGATCCAAGCACCCTCTTAGTTTTATAAAAAAAGCTAAGAAGGGAATAGGAAAAACATGGGATTATAGTGGAATGTCGTCTTGAATCCTACAGGATTGTACGAGTGTTTGATTGTGCATGGAAAAAACACAGAATTCTTTCAAAGAGGTTTGAGTGGATGTGATGTTTCCTATGAAATCTCGTGCAAATGAATCACATGGAAAAATTCCTATGGTTTACAATCCTACGAATCAAACAACCAAGATAGGAAAAATTCCTAACGATTAGAACCCTCCAAAATTCCTTTGAGAATCCTTTGAATCAAAGAAGCCCTTAATCTATTTTATGATTCATGGAATTGTGTGTTGTAAAGCATAAAGTAAAAACAAATAATGGCAATTCAACTAGAAAAAAAGTTTGGGCAGTTATGATACGGAAGATTCTAGAACAAAAGAGAACCGCTGTTGTTTTGAGGTTTGTGCATTATGCTTAAGTTTAACCATGGAGTATGCTAGATTGTACATGTGGCAAAATCCGATTGGGGCTAGAAGATGGTGCGAGGGGCCGAGTGGAGGGAGACTATGAAGGAATGCACAAGTGCGAGATCGATATTTAGAGAGAGGGGGCGAACACGTGCGATGTTGTACGCGGTGGCGGAGCCATGAAAAATAAATGAGCTAGGGGGCCAAGCATTGCTAATCCTTTACAAGGAGGGTCAATTCATGAAATTAAACCATTTTTAGCAGCAATTGTCTAATGATCACATTCATATTAGCCTCGATATATAGTGATGTTAGGGGGGTAGGGCCCTTACTTTGTCTTCGCATTATGCTGCGTCGAGAGATGAAGCGAAGGCATGGATGATGAGAGGGGGACGTTGGATATATAATTTATGTGGGTGTATTAGCTATAAATGTTAACCCTATATAGAGAGGTGTAGATTGATCGATGTGGACGTGGGAAAGAAGGTGAGACCTTACTTGATATATCGATTGATCGGTTTGTGTGGAAAACTATGAAAGACCTAGATATATACACACATACATAGAGGAACATCGATCGTTGCGCATGCACGCATGAGAGATAAAGAATGCCCGATATGATGGAGAGGGGGATGTGTGTGGGTGTGTGCCTTCATGGGAGACCGACCTGAAGAAAAAGATTGCATGCGTCACGATGGATAATGCTTGTTGGTAGTGTGTGCATGCATGCGAGAGAGAAAGTTAGTGGTACAATTATAAAGAAGACTACTGTGTGGGTGTAAAAGAATAGGTGAGGTCATAATCAATGTAAAGTTGAATTCAAATATTTGAATAATAGATCCTGATGTTTGATACCCATGCATGCGTGAATATAAAGGAAATCTGCGTGGTGTGGTTTGGAAACGAGCATGTTGTAATGTATACACATTGAACAAGGTCAGACTGATTTGAATTTGAGATACCGATGGCAGACATCATTTGGCCACGTCGCATCCGTGCATGGACACACTATTCTAATTGGAGATGATGGGCGACTTCAGCATCACATATCTATATCCATACCCTATATATATATATATATATATATATATATATATATATATATATATATATATATATATTATTGTGTGCGGGTAACTTTAACTTTGAAAGATGGTCGTTGGATGAGGCGAATCCGATGGTCCAAAGATGGCAAATTTGAGCACTATTGGCCGTTGGATATCATCTAGGTTCCACCAGATTTCCCCACATGTATAATCTAGAAGACTCCATGGTTGAACTTAAGCATAATGCACAAACATCAAAACACAAGCACTTCTTATTTGTTCTAGAATCTTCCGTATCAGAATTGCTCAAATGGTTTTCTACATGATTTGCCATTATTTGTTTTTACTTTATGTCTTACAACGCACAATTCCATTAATCTTAAAATAGATTAGCTTTCTTATAAAAACTAGATTATTTTGAATGAAATGAACTATAAGAATTAAAAAAACATCTACATCATGCATATATGACTCAAAGCTTGCATGCTATAATGTGGTATTTATTTATAATTTGGTTGCCAAATCTCATGCGTGCAATGCACGTGTACCTTACTCTAGTCTAAATGGTGTTTGTGTGTGTGTTGTGCGTGTTGAGGTGCAAATTGTCTTTTTTTGGTACACGTTAAGCTTGTTCTTCCGAAATTTCAAGCCGCGCCTTGTTATGCCAAAAATTCAAGCTAGCGTCTCTGTCTATCGTGCTGCGGAACTCCCGCCTCTTCAACCCGCGCCTTGTTAGCCCAAAATATTTAAGATATATCTTTGTCTCATTGTGCTCCGACAACTCCCTCCATCTCAACCCGCACCTTGCTATTCTGAAATTACAACGCGCGCAAAAACTCCCACCTCCTGTGAAATCCCGACACGCGAAATGCCCATGGTACCCCTGAACCGAAAGAACTGCCTCAAATCGGTGGGGGGGGGGGTACTTTCGTAACTTACCCCACATTTCGGCCAAGCACGTCTCTAAGCCATGGTTCCCCACTGCCATCCCATCCGCCCACCCATTCGTAAACCGAGGCCGCGAAAACCCGCGACGAAACCCCACACCCTGCTACATCCGCCACCCAGCCGGAGCCTCTTCCCCGACGACATCGTCCACAGCAACACCTCGACGTCCCTCATCCACCGTACCGGATGAGGATCCGTCGTCGATCTCATCGTCCCGCCGGTTCAGCCACCCTGTCCTCCACCTCCAAGGAGCTTCCCCGATGTTCCCCTCGTCTTTCGCGCCACCTCCATTCCCACACCGCCGTCTTCACCTGCACCACCGGAAGATCATCATCATCACCGTTTCCTCGTATGAAGCTGCGGCCTAATCGGCGCCACCAAAGAGGTTGTACACTAATCGCCGCATTTTCTTCTTGATTCGAACTCACGGTGCTGTCGGCGCTCGGTCCCGAGCCGACACGGCGTGGCTCCATCCATGGCGGCGTCGCCGGCCACTTCCTCCACGGCGTCGCTCCCTCGGCGGTGACGTCCAGTAGGAGCTGCTGCTGCTTTAGCTCTCGCTCGCGTTGCTGCTCTGCTCTTGCTCTCGGTCCCCTGCCTGGTCTGCTCCTGCTATTGCTCTTGCTCGCGCTGCTGCTCTCGCTCTTGCTCTTCCTTGTGATGCTGCTCCGATTTAGCTACACTTCAGTCGACTGAATCGACTTTTGGGTCAGTTGATTTTCAGGGGGTGGGGGGGCTCGCCGGGGTGAAGGAAGAACCAGCCGTAGCGGGGAGGGGGGCTCGCCGGAGAGGTACCCCTCTATCTATCTTGGGGTTTAGGATGGGGGCGATGGTCGCCGGCGGTGGCGGGGCGGTGGCGTGGGGATCGCCGGAGAAAAAGCTCGGCACATGGGGGCCTAGAGGGATGGCCGGGGCGGTGGCGGACCGACGGTGGGGAGTGTTTTAGGGGCGGGCGGGGCGGCGCACCACCGGCCGCGGGCGGCGGGGGCCTGCTGTTTGGTCGGTGGAGGCTGGCGGCTCAGGGTGGTGGAGGTTGAAGATGAACCGCAGGCCCTTGATTTCGTATCCAACGGCTGCAAAATCGAATGACCATAGATGAAAAAGTCAGTCGACCGACGTGTAGCCTCACCTTGCTAGTGTGTTCAGTTTAGACAGCAAAATTCAGTTTCGACAGTTAAGTTCAGTTTCGACTATTAAGTTCAGTTTCAACAGTTAAGTTCAGTTTCGACAGTTAAGTTCAGAGATGAGCAGCTGGTGTATTTTACATCTAGCACTTTGTGGTTATGTATTTTACGTCATGTATTGGAGATGCTATTAGAATTCCACTCAGGTTAACATTGTTCGTTGTCTCTCTTGTCCTGCTTCAGCCTCGGCGTCATCCAACTCATCGGAGCTGCTCCAACGACGAAACCCTCCATCACAGCGGAGCGTACCTCGGGCTCCATCTCCAGGCGCCTAAGATCTTCTTCCCTCCTCCGACAGCAAAGTCAGCGAGCATCCTCACGGACAACCCAATCACGCTGAGATCGACATGGCTTCGCCAAAGAGGTTGTACACTTGTTGCATCTCTTTTTTACTATACATGTTATATATATTGTCCACTGAGCACTCGTAGTAACGGGAAATACGATTATTTTATCCTACTATTTATCTCTGCGCGTTTGAGCTGTGCATTTGTCGATGGGCCTGGGAGTTGAACTAGTATGGCAGTGGCCTGGGTCCAAAGTAATAGAAGTAGCACAAAAACATTTTTTAGTGTAGGTTTTTCCTTGCTCAAGCCTGCCTACTAGAATCGCCAGTGCTTGAAAGGAAAAGTGAATGAAAAACATAGGAGTTGGAAAGTTTCCTATGGTACTACTTTTCATGAATTTGGTGCAAAGGAATGGAGCAAAGGAAAACTATAGGATTTGTTCCTTTAGTGTCTCCTTGAAAGAAAAACCATAGGAATTCTAATTTCCACTTCTCCTCCTTTTCATATTCCTATTCATCAAGCACAAGACTAAGAGATAGTAGCATAATAGCATTATAACCGTACATTTTCCTGTGGTTTGACTTAATCTCACCATGCTTTTTTGCATCATGTGATCTTCAATTGTTGTGAATCAAACACCAAGATTGGCGAAATCCTGTGTTTTAAATTCTCTATTTTGCACGTGCATTCCTATCCTATTCTGTCTATTTCCTATCCTGCATTGTTAGAATCCTCAAATTCAAACAAGCCATTACTCAATTACTTCTATTATAGATATGTGTCAAAGAAAACCTTGTGTGGTTTGTCCTGCTCTGTGGCGATGTGTTCCACCCAGCTCATTTGCTCCAACGACGGAAGGGTTCACCACAGCGAGGATCCGCTCTCGGTGTCTTTCGCCGCCTCGGATCTTCTTCCCGCCGCCGCAGCAGCACGACAACTGCATTACCATCATCAAGCGAGCGAGATGACCTTGAGGACTACGGGTCCGCAAGAGAGTCACACTCTTCGTGTCTACTTACGTTATCGTCGCAATATGATGGCATGCTACATTATCGTAGTCTTCACCTATTAGACTCCGAGTCAGGTCCAAACTAATGCTGAAACTTGAGTTTTTAAATGGTTGTGGGGTACATATTGGGGCAGCAATCAGTACTATATGTCTACTATCTAGTTAATCTCCGGTGTCTACTATGAGTTTCATGTTGGGTGCAAACAAACATTAAAAGAGCCATTATCTATATTTTTTAACTAAAGCTATTATCTGCCTGCTATCATTGGTTTTGGGTCTATCCACAGTTTGCTACCATCACTCTGGATTTGTGCATGCACTCCTTACATAATCTCACTATGTTTTATTCCTATGCATGCCAGTTTTTATACAGAATGGAACTGATCATGTAGAGCAAAAGAAACGAGCCTTGCATGGCAATAAAATTTCATGCAGTCGTTGTTCCATGGTGAGTGCAAAGGCAGCCCCCCTCCACCCATTTCGGATCGTAATCAAGAGGAAGATAACTGTTCTGAGGGGGATTCAGAAGGAGAAGACCACTCCTATTTACGCCATGAGGTCTTCGCTCTAACTTGGCATGATGATGTTGGTAATATCATGCATATGGTGCCTTGCATTGCTTACTGTATACATTAAAGATGTCATCTTCTTAGTTTAGACATGCTTTGTGTCAATGCCATCTGTTTAGTTTCTTTATCGTATATGTGAATCATGCAATGCCATCTTGTCTAGTCAGGCATCATATATGTGAATTTTGCAATGCCACCCTGGTTAGCCAGTCATCTTATATGTGAATTATATCATGCCATCATTTTTTTATCACGTGTTAAATTTTTCAACAATTTTAGTACATTCAATTACACTTCCTGTGCATCAGCCATTTGGCACGGTCATGGAAAAATCTAGAGTGGAAACAAGGTCTTCAGAGCAGACAATGCTATCTGACGAAGCGCATGTCTTGCTGGTTACCGATAGCTCCTCAGAGGAGGATTCAGAGACAGATGACCAGTCATATTTCCCCCCGAGGTGCATGCCCTAACTTGGCAGGGTTATGTTGCTCATATCGTGCGAATGGTATCTTGCATTGCTATGTCATTTGCTTAGTTTAGACATGCTTTTGTGAATGCCACCTATTTAGTGTCTAATTACCATATATGTGAATTATGCAATGCCATCTTGTTGCAAGACATTATATATGTGAATTATGCAATGTTATCTTTTTGCAAGGCATCATGTATGTGAATTATGCAATGCCATGCTGTTTAGGCAAGCGTCATATATGTGAATTATATCATGCCATCCTTTTTTTTGTATTTCTCATTGCTTTTGTCGACAATGTTTGTATATTCAACTTCTCTTACTGTGCATCAGCCATTTTAATTGGTGATGGAGAAATCTGGAGTGAAAACAAGGTCTTGAGCGACAATGCTACTGCTGAAGCAGATATCTTGCTGATTCTGAGATAGCTCTTGAGAGGAGGATTTAGAGGCGGATGACCAGTCCTATTATCCCCCTAAGGTGTATGATCAAACTTGGCAGGGTTATATTACTCATATAATGCATATGTTGTATTGCAATGCTTAGTTTTTACATCATATACACAATATTGAATGCCATCTCCTTAGTTGACACATCATATATGCGATTGCCCTCTGCTCACTTCCTTAGTATATAAATCATATATTTGAATTATGTCATGCCATGATGTTTACATAGACAGCATGTATCTAAATTATGGCATGCCAACCCATTTTCTAACGACATAATATAGTTATATCATCTCCTCCTATTTACATAGTCATCATATTTTAAATTGTGTCATTCTATCTGTGAATTATATCATGCCATCATGTTTCCATCGACGGCATGTTTGTGATTTATGGCATGCCAACCACTTTAATAGACACATCGTATTGTTATATCATGTCATCCTGTTTACATAGTCATCATATTTTGAAGTATGTCATTCTATCATGTTTAGTTAGCCATCATACATGTGAAATTGTGTCATGCTATCCTGTTTAATTAGCCATCATATATGTGAAATTATGTCACTGCTATTACATTTGCTTAGACAACATAGATGTGAATTATTTCATGCCTGTTTTCTTCCCTACTATCCATTGCACTGTCTATCTTACAATGTCTGTACATTCAATTACTTTTCTTGTTTATCAGCCATTTCAATTGGAGGGAGTGATGGCGATATCGTGGGAGTCAAAACACGGTCTTGGAAAAGATCATGCTACACGTCGATGCAGATAGAACCACGGTTGTACTTGCCCAAGAACCAGCCCCACCACACATAACCCACACTCATGCAGATTGTACCCCTACCCAGTTGGACGAGAACCAGCTACACCCCTTCTAACCCCAACCCCAGCAGATAGACACCCGGTTCCGTTGACACAACACCGTCTCCACCACAGAGCACCCAAACACGAGCGATTAGTAAGGCAACTGCGGTGCCCAAATCACGAGGACCACCACTCCGAACCCAAGTAAACGCTTAAAGCGAGAAGAAGAATTGTTCTCGGTCAGGTTCCGTAGCTATGGTTCATACTACTTTGCTCTTGCATCACTGTATTTACTGATACCAACCAATTTCCAATTTGAAGGATGCAATTGAAACTCCAATGGCGCAAAAGGTATGTTTTAAACCTGTTTCTTCAACGTGTTTGGCTGTTTGCTATTGTAACTTGCTCTATGTTGATTTCAGTTTCAATTGAATAAACAGTTATGTTCTCATGCCAAGCACATTACAAGTGTTGTTATTGATGTGTAGTTTCCCACACTTATATTCTGTCTATGCTGCTTTGTCTTAAATAGATATGATTCGAACTGTATCTATCTTGATTTGGCAACATAAACTAGAATGATATAGACCATAAATTGATCATACTACATAGATATATGTTTGTTTCATGTTGTTATCCTGTCCACCTTACTACTGAACTGGTTTACCAAAATGAGTTTCATATACTACATTGTAAACCTGAGATGTGTTTGCTTGTTTCTCTTTTAGAACATGGATAAAATATTGGAGAAGAGTACCCTGTTATGCAATGGTAAAGGAAGTAATGCAGATAAGTTTCAAGATAGTGAGACATCCCCGTTGGTCTCCAGGAAAGCTGATAAAATCTATATTGAAGACACTGAGACAACCCCAAAGTCCTGTCTTGATGTAGTGTTCGAGTTATTGGCTACCACTTCTTTGGCACCAGCTCTTGAACTCGTTGCTGAATCAGTTCGACTTCTTGAGTCTCAACTTCAAGTTGAAAGACATCGATCGAGATGTTATCGACGACGAAGCCGAAGGGCGAGGGCGTCCTGCGGAATTCAGATGCATACATTACGGTGCAACAACAATGTTGGGAGGACTTAAGCGACAAACAAGAGAAAGTTGATAAGCTTGCTAAGCATCTTGCCACATTATGGGTACCTAGGATATTGTTTCTTGAGCTCTTGAAGTGGTTTCAGTTCGGACTTGTTTTGCTGCAGCGTTTATATCTTGATGTGTTCCCTATATTTGCCTTTGGTGGCGAACTTTGATGCCCAGATGGATGTAATATATGTAATAGCCGTGATAGCCTAGTGTAAGTTGCTTGCTTATTTATTTCCTTGTTGTCTTGTTTATTTTTTGCTTGTAGTCGGTGCAGTTCTTTTCTACGGTTTGCTAGTGGCTGCAATAACCTATTTTAAAACTAGGCCACAATAAGCGCCTCGATAGTGACACCGGCCTACGGGCCGTAGAAAGCGATGGGTCTTCTACGGGCCATAGAAGCGATGGGCCTTCTATGGGCCGTAGAAACGATGGGCCTTCTACGGGCCGTAGAAACAATGGGCCTTCTGGTGGTCGTATCATCAATGGGCCTTATACGGGCGTATGATCGATTGGCAAACATGGACCAAGCAGACCGCATTACGGCGTAAGCGGGCTAGAGTTGGAATCGTCCGTTCATGGGCCGACCATAACGGGCCATCGTTAATAGGCCGTGTTGATGGCGCTAGGAAAAGCCCAGCGTATAACGGACCACAAGCGGGCATTGTCACCACGAGCTGAATTTGGCCCTAAGCGAAAATAGCGATGTGGGCCGTAAGTAAGCGAATCTTTGAAATGAGCCCAGAATAAATGGGCTCGAGAAGGCGAAAGATAACATGGGCTGAAGCATTAACAGAATAATGGGTCGTTAATGGGTATAAAGTGATACCTTTGTTCTATCGGGCGATTTCACCACGGGCGTTAATGGGTGTAAAGTGATACCTTTGTTCATTACGGGCCGATTTCACCACGGTCGTTAATAGGCCCAGAGTTACATAGGGCCTCATATGGGCCAAAAGACGTCATGGGCCATACATGGGCCAGAAGTGAAAATGGGCTGGAATCATATTGGATGGCCCAGATGACGCTACTGGGCCTAATTCAAATAGGGCGTAACGGGCCTTGGGTTAGCGGGCTGTAAATGGGCTATATGCGAACAGGCCGTTAACAGGCTTTCCATGGGGCGGCCTGCCACCTTTTGACCAAGTCAAACGGGCCAGCCTTTTCACAACAATGGGCCTCTGTTGGGCCGTGCCACGTGTCGACGTATCATAGGCGCCTTCTGTCCAATGAGTGGATGACATATGTCCCAGCAGTGAGCCGACACGTGTTTCCTCCAGCAATGATGATTTTACACGTGGAAAATCCCCATTGGTCGGGGCTGTTAACGGGTTATCGGATCCAAAACCCGACGCGATAGCTTAACGGCGTTCCGTCACGGTGGATGCCATGTGTCGGTCACCCTTGACGAAAAGCACTTCGCGTGACGCGATTTATCGTCATGGAAGTGGACACTTCCGTGATGATAATTTTCGTAATGTCATGGAACACTTCTACGACAGCACAGGTATGACTATCTTGATTATGTCATAAATTTGTCATGGATGTACATGCATGACAAAAACACGACCTACTGTGACAAACACGTATCATCACGGAAGTGTATTTTTTTGTAGTGTGAGTTGTAAGTAAATAAAAGTGTGATGATCATCATTATTAGAGCATTGTCCCAGTGAGGAAAGGATGATGGAGACTATGATTCCCCCACAAGTCGGGACGAGACTCCGGACGAAAAAAATAAAAAAGAGAAAGGCCCAAAAAAACACAAAAAAATGAGAGAAAAAGAGAGAAGGGACAATGTTACTATCCTTTTACCACACTTGTGCTTCAGAGTAGCACCATGTTCTTCATATAGAGAGTCTCTTGAGTTATCACTTTCGTATACTAGTGGGAATTTTCATTATAGAACTTGGCTTGTATATTCCGATGATGGGCTTCCTCAAATGCCCGAGGTCTTCATGAGCAAGCAAGTTGGATGCACAGTTTCCAGTTTGAGCTTTCATACACTTATAGCTCTTAGTGCATCCGTTGCATGGCAATCCCTACTCCTCACATTGACATCAATTGATGGGTATCTCCATAGGCCGTTGATTAGCCGCGTCGATGTGAGTCTTTTTCCTTTTTGCCTTCTCCACACAACCTCCATCATCATATTATATTCCACCTATAGTGCTATGTCCATGGCTCACGCTCATGTATTGAGTGAAAGTTGAAAAGGTTTGAGAACGTCAAAAGTATGAAACAATTGCTTGGCTTGTCATCGGGGTTGTGCATGATTTGAATGCTTTGTGTGCTGAAGATGGAGCATAGCCAGACTATATGATTTTTTAGGGATAACTTTCTTTGGCCATGTTATTTTGAAAAGACATGATTGCTTTATTAGTATGCTTGAAGTATTATTGTCTTAATGTCAAATGATAGACTATTGCTTTGAATCACTCGTGTCATAATATTCATGCCATGATTAGATTACATGATCAAGATTATGCTAGGTAGCATTCCACGTCAAAAATTATCTTTTTTATCATTTACCTACTCGAGGACGAGCAGGAATTAAGCTTGGGGATGCTGATACGTCTCCGTCGTATCTATAATTTTTGATTGTTCCATGAAATATTCTACAACTTTTACATACTTTTGGCAACTTTTTATACTATTTTTGGGACTAACATATTGATCCGATGTCGATGCGGTTCTGATTGTTGCATGTTTTTGTTTGCAGAAAATCCATATCAAACGAGTCCAAGCAGGATAAAACTGACGGATATTTTTTGGAATATTTATAAATTTTGGGAAGTGGAATCAGCGGGGCGATGCCGAGGGGCCCGCGAGGCGGGCGCGCCTGACCTCGTGGACACCCCGTAAGGCGGTTGTTGCCCTTCTTTCGCCGCAAGAAAGCTAATATCCGGATAAAAATCGTGTTCAAATTTCAATCCAATTGGAGTTAAGGATCTCCGGTTATAAAAGAAACGGTGAAAGGGCAGAATCCAGAACATAGAAACAGAGAGAGACAGAGAGACAGGTCCAATCTCAGAGGGGCTCTCGCCCCTCCCACACCATGGAGACCAAGGACCAGAGGGAGAACCCTTCTCCCACCTAGGGAGAAGGCCAAGGAAGAAGGAGAAGGAGGGGGGCTCCCTCCCCCTCGCTTCCGGTGGCGCCGGAGTGCCACCGGGGCCATCATCATCACCGCGATCTACACCAACACCTCTGTCATCTTCACCAACATATCCATCACCTTACCCCATCTATCTACAACGGTCCACTCTCCCGCAACCCGTTGTACCCTCTACTTGAACATGGTGCTTTATGCTTCATATTATTATCCAATGATGTGTTGCCATCCTATGATGTCTGAGTAGATTTTCGTTGTCCTATCGGTAATTGGTGAATTGCTATGATTGGTTTAATTTGCTTGTGGTTATGTTGTTGTCCTTTGGTGCCCATCATATGGTAGCGTGGATCACACCATAGGGTTAGTTGTATGTTGATAGGACTATGTATTGGAGGGCAAGAGAGACAGAAGCTTCAACCTAGCATAGAAATTGATGCATACGGGATTGAAGGGGGACCAATATATCTTAATGCTATGGTTGGATTTTACCTTAATGAACGTTAGTAGTTGCGGATTCTTGCTAATAGTTCCAATCATAAGTGCGTAGAATTCCAAGTCAGGGATGACATGCTAGCAGTGGCCTCTCCCACATAAAACTTGCTAACGATCTAGTAAAGTAGTCAATTGCTTAGGGACAATTTTGCGACTCCTACCACCACTTTTCCACACTCGCTATACTAACTTTATTGTATCTTTATCTAAACAGCTCCTAGTTTTTATTTACGTGCTCTTTATTATCTTGCAAACCTATCCAACAACACCTACAAAGTACTTCTAGTTTTATACTTGTTCTAGGTAAAGCGAACGTCAAGCGTGCGTAGAGTTGTATCGGTGGTCAATAAAACTTGAGGGAATATTTGTTCTACCTTTAGCTCCTCTTTGGGTTCGACGCTCTTACTTATCGAAAGAGGCTACAATTGATCCCCTATACTTGTGGGTTATCAATGACCAAGGTGGGAAAAATTGTTGTCAATATTAGGAACAGGGAAAACTGCTTTAACTCCTAAATGACAGCTGGACTAACATGAGAACTAAACATTATGGCAGATTTGGTCCAGTTTGGTGTTTAACCTGAAATGGAGCAGAAATGGTGGATGAGTTGGGCCATTGAGGTAGCTTCTTGAACAGTAGCTTGCCCATAAACAAGCAGGTCATCTGCAAACAACAGAGAGTGAATAGGGGGCAGTGTGGTCCAAGTGAAATTCCCTGCAGATTGTTAGTAGCAAGATGCTCATTGAGAGCAAGATTCAACTCATTAATGGCAATCACAAACAAATAAGGGGACATAGGACAGCCTTGACGGATACCCCTAGAACTTCTAAATTTGTGCGAAGGTTGACCATTAATGATCACAAAGAAAGTAGGAGAAGAAATACACGCGTAGATCAAATTTATGAAATGATCATGCAACCCTTTACATGCCAGAGCAGAAACAATGAAGTTCCATTCTAAATGATCGAAAGCTTTAGCAAGATCAATTTTAAGCATAAATGCATGATTGTTCCAAGATTTAAGGGAAAAAGAGTGAGCGATTTCCTGTGCAATAATGATATTGTCACTAATTCTTCTACCCTCAATAAAGGCATGTTGAGCAGGGTCAATATAATCAGGAAGATGTGGCTTAAGACGATTGACTAGGGATTTAGAAATGACTTTATAAATAACATTGCAAAGATTAATGGGACGATAATCCATCGGGACCTAAGTAACATGCTTTTTCGGAATGAGCGCAATGTTAGCTAGTATCACTAATGTGAGGTGGTAAAATACCTGTTTTAAAATGACCACCAAGTGAGTAACTTCCTCACCTATCCATTCCCAAGCAGCTAGATAAAATTCAACATTAAATCCATCTGGTCCCGGAGAGGCATTCAACTTCATATCCTTCAAAATCTGCAAAACTTCATTCTTATGTGGGATGAGATAAGTGGGATCCAGAGAATCCTGAGGTAGGTGAGTGGCAAGGAAAGGACGACCAGTGCTGATATTGGGGGAAGAGAAAATATATCTAAAATAGTTTACAAAAGTATTTTCAATAAAACTAGATTTAAAATGCATAACATCGTGTTCATCCTTTATAGAGCAAATAGTATTATGTTTTCTCCTCTTAAGCACAGCTTGATGGAAAATTTTGTATTACGATCACCATCAGAAGCCCAACCTTTCTTGCTTCTTTGCTTATAAAAACGATTAAGTTTAGAAAGAGTGTGCTCATACCTGAGAATGAGGGCATTTTCCAAATCATGGTCTTGTTGGTCCAAGGGAAGCATCTGGACTTGATTGATTCTGGATTCTATCTCACGAAGCTCCTGCTCAAAAGGTTTCTGTGTACGACACCATTTTTTCAAGGATCCTGCCAAAGAAGAAGTTTTTGCTACGAAAGAGCCAGATCTAGCATTATTCCAAGCATATTTTGCAAAACTGCTAAAATTCTTTTCAAGTAACCACCAGTTTTCAAATTTGAACATCTGCCTAGGTTTAGCAAAATGACCGTCCATAGAAATAAGAATGGGAGCATGGTCACTAAGAATGATTGGCAAATTAAGCCCCTTTGTGTTAGGATAATGAGCACACCAATCAGCATTAACAAGACATCGTTCTCGACGCTTGTAAATGGGATTAACAGTGTGTTGTCTATTGCGCCAAGTGTACGCAGGGCCACTAAAATCAATATCGAAAAAACCACAATTTTTAACAATAGAGCGAAAAGCAGACATATGATAATAATTTACACTACCATTACAACCATCTGTATCATACAAAATATCATTAAGGTCTCCCATACATATCATGGGCTTTCCCAGGTTATCATACACAAAAGTGGAAACTTGATTCCAAATGGCGCTAGTTTGCCTATAATAGGGATCACCATATATACAGATCAAACAGAAGTGCATCCCCGAGGCTAGATGAACTACATTAGCTAAAATATAGTGAAAGGAAGCACTATGAATAGAAACTTTACGATCATCATTCCACATAGCCAGAGCCCTCTCGAAGCACCTCTAGAAGGAACCACAAACCTATTAGCCACATTGAAAGTGCAACTATCCCTGGGTGGTTTTGGTAATTCCTAACAACATATAGCTCATTGAGCTAATGCTATTTTAAGATAAATATTTCAGGAAAGCTCAATGATTGGCATGGCATGGATTAGAAAGTGGACCCCTCAAAATGCTACGGACAAAAGATTGGCTCAAGCTCAAAGCACAAGACTCTACATTTTACTTCTAGTGATCCAAGATCACATTGAGTGTTGGGGAACGTAGCAGAAATTCAAAATTTTCTGCGCATCACCAAGATCAATCTATGGAGATTCTAGCAACAAGAGGAAAGGAGAGTGCATCTACATACCCTTGTAGATCGCTAAGCGGAAGTGTTCATGAGAACGGGGTTGAAGGAGTCGTACTCGTCGTGATCCAAATCACCGGAGATCCTAGTGCCGAACGGATGGCACCTCCGCGTTCAACACACGTACAGCCGGTGGCGTCTCCCATGCCTTGATCCAGCAAGGAGAGAGGGAGAGGTTGAGAAGACTCCATCCAGCAGCAACACAGCAGGCGTGGTGGTGGTGGAGGCGTGGCAATCCAGGGCTTCGCCAAGCACCAAGGGAGAGGAGGAGGAGGAGAGGCAGGGCTGCACCAAGAGGAGAAGTTCTCATGTGTTGGGCAGCCCCCAGGGCTCAAGTATTTATAGGGGAGAGGGAGGTGGCTGCGCCCCCATCTAGGGTTCCCACCCAAGGGGTGCGGCAGCCCTAGATGGGACTTAGGGGGCGGCCAAGGGGGGGAGGAGTGCCTCCCAAGTCAAGTGGAGGCCCTCCCCCTTAGGGTTTCCCCCTTCCCATGCGCATGGGCCTTGGGGGGCTGGTGCCCTTGGCCCATTATGGCTAGGGCGCCCCCCTACAGCCCATGCTACTGTATTGGACGAGGTGGAACAATTTCCGGACCTCCGGACCCCTCCGAATCCTCCGGAACCTTCAGAAGCTTCCGGTACAATACTGAAAAAACCGAACTTTTCCTAACCCGAACAACAACTTTCCATATATAAATCTTTACCTCCGGACCATTTGAACTCCTCGTGACGTCCGGGATCTCATCCGGGACTCGAACAACATTCGGTAACCACATACAAACTTCCTTTATAACCCTAAGCGTCGCCAGACCTTAAGTGTGTAGACCCTACGGGTTCGGGAGACATGTAGACATGGCCGAGGCGTTCTCCGGTCAATAACCAACAGCGGGATCTGGATAC
Source organism: Aegilops longissima (assembly GCA_021605205.1). Lineage (NCBI taxonomy): Eukaryota > Viridiplantae > Streptophyta > Magnoliopsida > Poales > Poaceae > Aegilops > Aegilops longissima. The sequence goes on from CM038677.1 coordinate 557,755,324, forward strand.
CCATGTTGGCTCCCACATGTTCCATGATGATCTCATCGGATGAACCACGATGTCAAGGACTCAATCAATCCGTATACAATTCCCTTTGTCTAGCGGTATTGCACTTGCCGAGATTCGATCGTCGGTATCCCGATACCTTGTTCAATCTCGTTACCGGCAAGTCTCTTTACTCGTTCGTAACACATCATCCCGTGATCAACCCCTTGGTCACATTGTGCACATTATGATGATGTCTTACCGAGTGGGCCCAGAGATACCTCTCCGTCACACGGAGTGACAAATCCCAGCTCGATTCGTACCAACCCAACAGAGACTTTCGGAGATACCGTAGTGCACCTTTATAGCCACCCGATTCGTTGTGACGTTTGGTACACCAAAGCATTCCTACGGTATCCGGAGTTGCGATCTCATGGTCTAAGGAAATGATACTTGACATTAGAAAAGCTTTAGCATACTGAACTACGATCTTTGTGCTAGGCTTAGGATTGGGTCTTGTCCATCACATCATTCTCCTAATGATGTGATCCGTCATCAATGACATCCAATGTCCATGGTCAGAAACCGTAACCATCTATTGATCAACGAGCTAGTCAACTAGAGGCTTACTAGGGACATGGTGTTGTCTATGTATCCACACATGTATCTGAGTTTCCTATCAATACAATTATAGCATGGATAATAAACTATTATCATGCACGAGGAAATACAATAATAACTTATTTATTATTGCCTCTAGGGCATATTACCAACAGTCTCCCACTTGCACTAGAGTCAATAATCTAGTTCACATCGCCATGTGATTAACACTCACAGGTCACATCGCCATGTGACCAACACCCAAGAGTTTACTAGTGTCACTAAACTAGTACACATCATCATGTGATTAAGACTCAATGAGTTCTGGGGTTTGATCATGTTTTGCTTGTAAGAGAGGTTTTAGTCAGCAGTGCGCAACATTCAGATCCGTATGTACTTCATAATTCTCTATGTCATATTATAAACGCTGCTTCCACGCTCCACTTGGAGCTATTCCAAATGGTTGCTCCACTATATGTATCCGGTTTGCTACTCAGAGTCACTCGGATAGGTGTTAAAGCTTGCACCGATGTAACCCTTTACGCCGAACTCTTTATCACCTCCATAATCGAGAAACATGTCCTTATTTACTCCAAGGACAATTTTGACCGCTATCCAATGATCCATTCCTGGATCATTCTTGTACCCCTTGACCGACTCATGGCAAGGCACACTTCGGTGCGGTACACAAGCATAGCATCTTGTAGAGCCTACGTCTAAGGCATAGGGGCGACCTTCGTCCTTTCTCTCTGATACGCCATGGTCGAGCTTTAAGTCTTAACTTCATACCTTACATCTCGGGCAAGAACTCCTTCTTTGGTGATCCATCTTGAACACCTTCAAGATCATGTCAAAATATATGCTCATTTGAAAGTACCATTAAGCGGTTTTGATCTATCCCTATAGATCTTGATGCTCAATGTTCAAGTAGCTTAATCCAGGTTTTTTACTTGAAAAACACTTTTCAAATAACCCTATATGCTTTACAGAAAATTCTACATCATTTCTGATCATCAATATGTCAACGACACATACTCATGAGAAATTCTATAGTGCTCCCACTCACTTCTTTGGAAACACAAGTTTCTCACAAACTTTGTATAAACCCAAAATCTTTGATCATCTTATCAAAGTGCATATTCAACTCCGAGATGCTTACTCCAGTCCATGGAAGGATCGCTGGAGCTACCATACCTTTTAGCATCCTTAGGATCGACAAAACCTTTCTGATTGTATCACATACAACCTTTCCTTACGAAAACCGGTAAGGAAACTCGTCTTGACATCCATCTGCCAGATTTCATAAATGCAGCTTATGCTAACATGATTCCGACGGACTTAAGCATCGCTACGGATGAGAAAATCTCATCGTAGTCAACTCCTTGAACTTGTGAAAACTCTTTGCCACAAGTCGAGCTTCATAGATGGTGATATTACCGTCCACGTCCGTCTTCTTCTTAAAGATCCATTCATCTCAATGGCTTGCCGATCATCGGGCAAGTCCACCAAAGTCCATGCTTTGTTCTGATACATGGATCCTATCTCGGATTTCATGGCTTCTAACCATTTGTCGGAATTTGGGCCCACCATTGCTTCTCCATAGCTCATAGGATCATTGTTGCCTAGCAACATGACCTTCAAGGAAGGATTGCGTACCACTCTGAAGTAGTACGCCTCCTTGTCATCCTACGAGGTACATTAGTGACTTGATCCGAAACTTCATGATCACTATCATAAGCTTCTACTTCAATTGGTGTATGTGCCACGGAACAACTTCACGTGCCCTGCTACACACTAGTTGAAGTGACGGTTCAATAACCTCATCAAGTCTCCACCATCCTCCCACTCAACTTTTGAGACAAACTTTTCCTCGAGAAAGGATCCGATTCAAGAAACAATCCCTATTGCTTTCGGATCTGAATTAGGAGGTATACCCAACTGTTTTGGGTGTCCTATGAAGATGCATTTTATCCGCTTTGGGTTCGAGCTTATCAACCTGAAACTTTTTCACATAAGCGTCGCAGCCCCAAACTTTTAAGAAACGACAACTTAGGTTTCTCCAAGCGATGTCGTCTCAGCGGAATTACGTGGTACCCTATTAAAGTGAGTGCAGTTGTCTCTAATGCCTAACCCATGAGCAGCGGTGGTAATTCGATAAGAGACATCAAAGTGCGCACCATATCCAATAGGGTGCAACTATGATGTTCGGACACACCATCACACTATGGTGTTCCAGGCGGTATTAGTTGTGAAACAATTTCCACAATGTCTCAATTGTGTACCAAACTCACAACTCAGATATTCATCTCTATGATCACATCACAGACATTTTATCCTCTTGTCACGAAGATCTTCAACTTCACTCTGAAATTACTTGAACCTTTCAATAATTCAGACTTGTGTTTCATCAAGTAAATATACTCAACATCTACTCAAATCATCGTGAAGTAAGAACATAACGATATTCCTTTGCATGCCTCGGCACTCATTGGACTGCACACATCAAAATGTGTTACTTCCAACAAGTTGCTATCTTGTTCCATCTTCTTTGAAACGAGGCTTTTAGGTCATCTTGCCCATGTGGTATGTTTTGCATATCTCAAGTGATTCAAAATCAAGTGAGTCCAAGCGATCCATCTGCATGGAGTTTCTTCATGCGTATACATCAATAGACATGGTTCGCATGTCTCAAACTTTTCAAAAATGAGTGAGTCCAAAGATCCATCAACATGGAGCTTCTTCATGCGTTTTATACCAATATGACTTGCATGGCAGTGCCACAAGTAAGTGGTACTATCATTACTATCTTATATTTTTGGCATGAAATGTGTATCACTACGATCGAGATTCAATAAATCATTCCTTTAGGTGCAAGACCATTGAAGGTGTTATTCAAATAAATAGAGTAACCATTATTCTCCTTAAATGAATAACCGTATTGCGATAGACATAATCCAATTATGTCTATGCTCAACGCAAACACCAAATGACAATTATTCTGGTTTAATACTAATCTTGACGGTAGAGGGAGCGTGCGATGTTTGATCACATCAAACTTGGAAACACTTCCAACACATATCGTCGGCTCACCTTTAGCTAGTCTCCGTTTATTCCGTAGCTTTTGTTTCAAGTTACTAACACTTAGCAACCGAACGGTATCTAATACCACAGTGCTACTAGGAGTACTAGTAAAGTACACATTAACATAATGTATATCAATATACTTCTATCGACCTTGCCAGCCTTCTTATCTACCAAGTATCTAGGGTAATTCTGCTCCGATGGCTGTTCCCCTTATTACGAAGCACTTAGTCTCGGGTTTGGGTTCAACCTTGGGTTTCTTCACCGGGCAACAACTGATTTGTCGTTTCATGAAGTGTCCCTTCTTGCCCTTGCCCTTCTTGAAACTAGTGGTTTCACCAACCATCAACAATTGATGCTCCTTCTTGATTTCTACTTTCGCGGTGTCAAACATCGTGAATACCTCAAGGATCATCATATCTATCCCTGACATGTTATAGTTCATCACGAAGCTCTAGCAGCTTGGTGGCAATGACTTTGGAGAAACATCACTATCTCATCTGGAATATCAACTCCCACTCGATTCAAGTGATTGTTGTACTCAGACAATCTGAGCACAAGCTCAATGATTGAGCTTTTCTCCCTTAGTTTGTAGGCTAAGAAAATCGTCGGAGGTCTCATACCTCTCGACGTGGGCACGAGCCTGAAATCCCAATTTCAGCCCTCGAAACATCTCATATGTTCATGACGTTTGAAAAACGTCTTTGGTGCCTCAACTCTAAACTGCTTAACCGAACTATCATGTAGTTATCAAAAGCGTGTATGTCCGATGTTCAGTAACATCCACAAACGACGTTTGGGGTTCAGCACACTGAGTGGTGCATTAAGGACATAAGCTTTCTCTTGTCCGCATAATCGCTACTTTCAACTTTCAACTATATTTTCTCTAGGAACATATCTAAGCAGTGGAACTAAAGCGCGAGCTTCGACATAATTTGCAAAAGGTCTTTTGACTATGTTCAAGATAATTAAGTTCATCTTATGAACTCCCACTCGAGATAGACATCCCTCCGGTCATCTAAGTGATTACATGATCCGAGTCAACTAGGCCGTGTCCGATCATCACGTGAGACGGACTAGTCATCATCGGTGAACATCTTCATGTTGATCGTATCTACTATCGACTCATGCTCGACCTTTCGGTCCTTGTGTTCGAGGCCATGTCATACATGCTAGGCTCGTCAAGTTAACCCTAAGTGTTTCGCGTGTGTAAATCTGTCTTACACCGTTGTATGTGAATGTAAGAATCCATCACACCCGATCATCACGTGGTGCTTAGAAGCGACGAACTTTAGCAGCGGTGCACGCTTAGGGAGAACACTTCTTGAAATTGTTGTAAGGATCATCTTATTTACTACCGTCGTTCTAAGTAAACAAGATGCATAAACATAATAAACATCACATGCAATTATATAGTAGTGACATGATATGGCCAATATCATATAGCTCCATTGATCTCCATCTTGGGGCTCCATGATCATCATCGTCACCGGCATGACACCATGATCTCCATCATCATGATCTCCATCATCGTGTCTTCATGAAGTTGTCTGCCAACTAATTACTTCTACTAATATGGCTCTTGGTTAGCAATAAAGTAAAGTAATTACATGGCGTTATTCAATGATCGCAGGTCATACAATAAATAAAGACAACTCCTATGGCTCCTGCGGTTGTCATACTCATCGACATACAAGTCGTGATTCCTATTACAAGAACATGATCAATCTCATACACCACATATCATTCATCACATTCTTCTTGGCCATATCACATCACATAGCATACCCTGCAAAAACAAGTTAGGCGTCCTCTAATTGTTGTTTGCATGTTTTACGTGGCTGCTATGGGTTTCTAGCAAAACGTTTCTTACCTCGCAAAACCACAACGTGATATGCCAATTGCTATTTACCCTTCATAAGGACCCTTTTCATCGAATCCGTTCCGACTAAAGTGGGAGAGATCGGCACCGCTAGCCACCTTATGCACCATGTGCATGTCGATCGGTGGAACCTGTCTCACGTGGAAATGCGTGTAAGGTCGGTCCGGCCGCTTCATCCCACAATACCGTCGAAACAAGATTGGACTAGTAACGGCAAGCATATTGAACAAAATCAACGCCCACAACTACTTTGTGTTCTACTCGTGCAAAGAATCTACGCAATAGACCTAGCTCATGATGCCCTTTGTTGGGGAACGTGCAGAAATTCAAAATTTTCTACGCATCACCAAGATCAATCTATGGAGATTCTAGCAACAAGAGGAAAGGAGAGTGCATCTACATACCTTTGTAGATCGCTAAGCGGAAGCGTTCATGAGAACGGGGTTGAAGGAGTCGTACTCGTCGTGATCCAAATCACCGGAGATCCTAGTGCCGAGCGGACGGCACCTCGCGTTCAACACACGTACAGCCCGGTGGCGTCTCCCATGCCTTGATCCAGCAAGGAGAGAGGAGAGGTTGAGAAGACTCCATCCAGCAGCAACACAACAGCATGGTGGTGGTGGAGGCGTGGCAATCCCAGGGCTTCGCCAAGCACCAAGGGAGAGGAGGAGGAGGAGGCGGGGCTGCACCAAGAGGAGAAGTTCTCATGTGTTGGGCAGCCCCTGGGCTCAAGTATTTATAGGGAGAGGGAGGTGGCTCGCCCCCATCTAGGGTTCCCACCCAAGGGTGCGGCAGCCCTAGATGGGACTTGGGCGGCCAAGGGGGAGGAGTGCCTCCCAAGTCAAGTGGAGGCCCTCCCCTTAGGGTTTCCCCTTCCCATGCGCATGGGCCTTGGGGGCTGGTGCCCTTGGCCCATTATGGCTAGGGCGCCCCCTACAGCCCATGCTACTGTATTGGACGTGGTGGAACAATTTCGGACCTCCGGACCCCTCCGATCCTCCGGAAGCTTCGAAGCTTCCGTACAATCTGAAAAAACCGAACTTTTCCTAACCCGAACAACAACTTTCCATATATAAATCTTTACCTCCGGACCATTCCGGAACTCCTCGTGACGTCGGGATCTCATCCGGACTCGAACAACATTCGGTAACCACATACAAACTTCCTTTATAACCCTAGCGTCCATCGAACCTTAAGTGTGTAGACCCTACGGGTTCGGAGACATGTAGACATGACCGAGACGTTCTCGGTCAATAACCAACAGCGGGATCTGGATCCCCATGTTGGCTCCTACATGTTCCACGATGATCTCATCGGATGAACCACGATGTCAAGGACTCAATCAATCCGTATACAATTCCCTTTGTCTAGCGGTATTGCACTTGCCCGAGATTCGATCGTCGGTATCCCGATACCTTGTTCAATCTCGTTACGGCAAGTCTCTTTACTCGTTCCGTAACACATTATCCGTGATCAACCCCTTGGTCACATTGTGCACATTATGATGATGTCTTACCGAGTGGGCCCAGAGATACCTCTCCGTCACACGGAGTGACAAATCCAGTCTCGATTCGTACCAACCCAATGACACTTTCGGAGATACCTGTAGTGCACCTTTATAGCCACCCGATTCGTTGCGACGTTTGGTACACCCAAAGCATTCCTACGGTATCCGGAGTTGCACAATCTCATGGTCTAAGGAAATGATACTTGACATTAGAAAAGCTTTAGCATACGAACTACGATCTTTGTGCTAGGCTTAGGATTGGGTCTTGTCCATCACATCATTCTCCTAATGATGTGATCCGTCATCAATGACATCCAATGTCCATGGTCAGGAAACCGTAACCATCTATTGATCAACGAGCTAGTCAACTAGAGGCTTACTAGGGACATGGTGTTGTCTATGTATCCACACATGTATCTGAGTTTCCTATCAATACAATTATAGCATGGATAATAAACTATTATCATGAACGAGGAAATATAATAATAACTTATTTATTATTGCCTCTAGGGCATATTTCCAACATTGAGTCCATAGGAAAAGCCAATACTATCAAAAGGGGGTGAGGTGTTGCTTAATGAGTTACTTGCTCAAAATGCTTAGTGATATGCTCCAAAAACCCTCAACTACTTTCTCATATCCACATATGTCCCAAACCAAAAGTCAAACTGGCCCCACCGAAATCTTCAATCCAGCGCCACCGAGTTCACTTGGCATAGCCACTGCCACAAACCCTAGTCACTTCGGTCTCACCGATAGGGATCTCAGTCTCACCGAGATGGGATTGCAACCTCTCTGTTTCCCTTCATAATGTTTCGGTCCAACCGAGATGAGCGATCGGTCCCACCGAGATTGCAATGCAAACTCTCTGTTTCCCTTCGTAACGTTTTGGTCCAACCGAGATGAGCGATCGGTCCCACCGAGATTGCAATGCAAACTCTCTGTTTACCCTTTGTAACGTTTCGGTCTAACCGAGATGAGCCGGTCCCACCAAGTTTGCTTGACTAGCTCTCTGTTTGTCTATTACCAAAATCGCTCCCACCGAGTTTATGTAATCGGTCTCACCGATATTATGTTATGCCCTAACCCTAACGACATCGGTCCCACTGAGTTGACATGTCGGTCCCAAATCCTAACGTTCACATTTTGAACTAAATCGGTCTGACCAAGTTTTTAAATTCGGTCCCACCGAGTTTGGTCATTTGTGTGTAACAGTTAGATTTTGTGTGGAGGCTATATATACCCCTCCACCCACTCTTCATTCGTGGAGAGAGCCATCAGAACATGCCTACACTTCCAACATACATATTCTGAGAGAGAACCACCTAAACTTGTGTTGAGGTCAAGATATTCCATTCCAACCACATAAATCTTGATCTCTAGCCTTTCCCAAGTTGCTTTCCACTCAAATCATCTTTCTACCAAATCCGATCCTATAAGAGAGAGTTGAGTGTTGGGGAGACTATCATTTGAAGCACAAGAGCAAGGAGTCCATCATCAACACACCATCTATTACCTTTTGGAGAGTGGTGTCTCCTAGATTGGCTAGGTGACACTAGGGAGCCTCCGTCAAGATTGTGGAGTTGAACCAAGGTGTTTGTACGGGCAAGGAGATCGCCTACTTCGTGAAGATCTACCCTAGTGAGGCAAGTCCTTCGTGGGCGTTAGCCATGGTGGGATAGACAAGGTTGCTTCTTCGTGGACCCTTCGTGGGTGGAGCCCTCCGTGGACTCACGCAGCCGTTACCCTTCGTGGGTTGAAGTCTCCATCAACGTGGATGTATGATAGCGCCACCTATCGGAACCACGGATAAAAAATCTCCGTCTCTACATTGCGTTTGCTCCCTCCAAACTCCTCCCTTTACCTTCATATGCAATTGTTTTACATTCCGCTGCTATACTCTTATAATTGCATGTGTAGGTTGATTGCTTGACTTGTGCTAAGTTGCTAAAATCTGCCAAGACTTAAAATTGGGAAAAGGCTACATTTTTATTTGGCCAAGTAGTCTAATCACCACCCCCCCCCCCCCTTCTAGACATACTTTCGATCCAACAAGTGGTATCAGAGCTTCGGTCTCCATTTGCTTTGATTTCCATAGCTTTTGGTGATCATAGCCTTGGTTTCACAACCTAGGAGAGTATGGCGTCTAGCGAGGGAAATTACCACTGTAGAGGTCCTTACTTTGATGGTACTAATTTTGCTAGTTGGAAGCATAAGATGAAAATGCATATTCTTGGACATAACCCCGCCGTTTGGGCTATTGTGTGTATTGGCTTGCAAGGTGAATTCTTTAATGGGAGAGAACCGAACCGTGAAGCTACCGCGGTTGAAGATGTTGCAATACAATGCTCAAGCTTGCGATATCCTCTTCAACGGATTGTGCCCCGAAGAATTCAACAAAATCAGCCATCTTGAGAATGCAAAGAAATTTGCATACTTTGATTGATATGCACGAAGGTACCGACTCCGTCAAGGAATCCAAATTGGATGTGCTTCAAAGTCAACTTGACAAGTTCAAAATGAAGGATGGTGAAGGTGTCGCTGAAATGTACTCTAGGCTTGCTCTCATCACAAATGAGATTGCCGGCTTAGGAAGTGAAGAGATGACCGATAGATTCATCATCAAGAAGATCCTAAGAACCTTGGATGGAAAATATGATACTCTGTGCACATTGATCCAAATGATGCCCAATTACAAAGATCTCAATCCAACGGAAGTCATTGGAAGAATTGTTGCTCATGAGATGTCACTTAAGGATAAGGAAGAGCTCACAACAAGTCAAGTGGTGCTTACAAAGCCTCATGTGAAGCTCCCACATCATCAAGTGAGAAACAAACCTTCAATGAAGAATTGAGCCTAATGGTGAAGAACTTCAACAAATTCTACAAGAGTAGAAGCAAGGAAAGAAGCTCCAAGTCAAGGTCCTACAATGACAAGAGATCTTAAAGTTGTGAACGGAATTGCTACAATTGTGGAAGACACGGACACTACTCCAATGAGTGTACGGCTCCCTACAAAAGAAGAGAAGATTCTCCCAAAAGAAGAAGTAGAAGAGAAGAATCACCGCCAAGAGAGGAGTAGAGATGATCGTTATGAATGAAGACCCTCTCGTAGAATCAAGGATTCGGAGAGGAAGGACAAATCATCAAAGAGCTACACAAAAACAAGACATCAAGCTCATGTTGGTGAATGGGTATCCGGCTCCGACTCCGACCATCACTCCGAAAGAAGTTATCACTCTGACTCCAAATATACTCAAGATGAAGGTGTTGCCGGTCTAGCACTTGTGTCAACCAACTCCTACGACATATTTGACTCACCAAATGAAGGAATTGGAAGATGCTTCATGGCTAAAGGTCCAAAGGTAACACACCCCGAGTATGTTGATTTCAATAGTGATGAAGATGATTTGCTAGGAGATGATAATTTACTTGTTGATAACTCTAGTTATGAAAACTATGATGAACTTGCTATTAATCATGATAATCAGGATAAAATGAATGACAATGATAAGAATGAGATTGAGTGTCTAACTAAAGAACTAAACACTCTTAAGTTAGCTCATGAAACTACCTTGGAAGATCATCGAGAACTTTTAAAGACTCATGAGAAGCTACGCTTTGAAAAGCTCAACCTTGAGCAAGAGCATGAGTTCTTAAAAGCAATCAATGATGATCTTCGCAAGAAAAGTTCTTCTTACATTGCCAAGCGTTTACTCTTGTCTACTTACATGCCACAAGTTAAATCTAGCAACAAGAACAAGAAAGATTCTTCCTCTAGTAGTAACAACAATAATGCTAAATCCAATGTTGTTGCTTCTAGTAGTTATCTTGATTCCACTAATGATTCTCTTAGCCAAGTTACACTTGAGCAAGAAAATAGCTTATTGAAGGGAATTATAGAGAAAGATGTTTACAAGAGTCTTGCTGGAAGTAAGCAATTTGAGGTAATTGTACGCAAGCAAGGAAGACACCGGAAGAATCATGGTCTTGGTTTTGAACGAAAGTTCAATGCCAATGGAGTTGAGTGGGAAGAAGATCAATCCCCAAGACAAAGTTTGTTCCTCAATAAGAGAAGTATGATCCTACTTCTTTCCAAGGAACACAAGCTCGAGATGATCTTCCACCACAAGACCACAAGCTAAAAGGCAAGGACAAGCTTCAAGAGGAGATTGATGCATTTGAAGAAGCTCCCAAGGCCTTGGTCAAGTGGGTTCCCAAGACTACATCAAGTTCCACTTCATTAAGTACGACTACAACTCCAAGGATTCCTATCAAGATGGTGTGGATCCCTAAGAAGAAGAACTAGAGAATTCTTGAGGGTGAATCCGCCAACATACTTCACTCTTATCATTTTGGGAAGGACAAGTGCAAACAACTTCCATATCTTGCACTAGTTAAAGGAGTCAAAAACCCTCTTGTTGGTAAGACAAGGGGCAAGGTAACCTAATGCTTTCATGGACATCATCCTATGTGAACATCACTCTATGTATATGGATATCCTTGTTTGTTCCTTGTGGGACTAACCCATGTAGGTATTGAAAGTGCAACTTACTCCAAAGGATTGCTCCAAATGATCTACATCAACATTGAGCAACCACATCTTCAACACCTACATGAAGTCATCATCGACAAAACCCATGGTTAGGTCATCCCTGGGTGGTTTTGGTAATTCCTAACAACATATAGCTCATTGAGCTAATGCTATTTTAAGATAAATATTTCAGGAAAGCTCAATGATTGGCATGGCATGGATTAGAAAGTGGACCCCTCAAAATGCTAAGGACAAAAGAATGGCTCAAGCTCAAACCACAATACACTACATTTTACTTTCAGTGATCCAAGATCACATTGAGTCCATAGGAAAAGCCAATATATCAAAAGGGGGTGAGGTGTTGCTTAATGAGTTACTTGCTCAAAATGCTTAGTGATATGCTCCAAAAACCCTCAACTACTTTCTCATATCCACATATGTCCCAAACCAAAAGTCAAACTCAGCCCCACCAAAATCTTCTATCCGGCGCCACCGAGTTCACTTGACATAGCCACTGCCACAAACCCTAGTCACTTCGGTCTCACTCATAGGGATCTCGGTCTCACCGAGATGGGATTGCAACCTCTCTGTTTCCCTTCGTAACATTTTGGTCCAACCGAGATGAGCGATCGGTCCCACCGAGATTGCAATGCAAACTCTCTGTTTCCCTTCGTAACGTTTCGGTCTAACCGAGATGAGCGATCGGTCCCACCGAGATTGCAATGCAAACTCTCTGTTTCCCCTTCGTAACGTTTTGGTCTAACCGAGATGAGCGAATCAGTCCCACCGAGTTTGCCTGACTAACTCTCTGTTTGTCTATTACCAAAATCGGTCCCATCGAGTTTGTGTAATTGGTCTCACCGAGATTACATTATGCCCTAACCGTAACGACATCGGTCCCATCAAGTTGACATGTCGATCCCACCGAAAATCCTAACGTTCACATTTTGAACTAAATCGGTCTGACCGAATTCTCTAATTCGGTCCCTCCAAGTTTGGTGATTTGTGTGCAACAGTTAGATTTTGTGTGAAGGCTATATATACCCCTCCACCCACTCTTCATTCGTGGAGAGAGCCATCACAACATGCCTACACTTCCAACATACATTTTCTGAGAGAGAACCAACTACACTTGTGTTGAGGTCAAGATATTCCATTCCAACCACATAATTCTTGATCTCTAGCCTTTCCCAAGTTGCTTTCCACTCAAATCATATTTCTACCAAATCCAATCCTATGAGAGAGAGTTGAGTGTTGGGGAGACTATCATTTGAAGCACAAGAGCAAGGAGTTCCACTACAAAAAAAAATACACTTCCGTGATGATACGTGTTTGTCACAGTGGGTCGCGTTTTTTGTCATGCATGTACATCCATGAAGATTTTATGACAGAATCAAGATAGTCATACCTGTGCTGTCGTAGAAGTGTTCCCTGACATTACCAAAATTATCATCACGAAGTGTCCACTTCCATGACGATAAATTGCGCGCACGTAAGTGCTTTCGTCAAGGGTGACCGACACGTGGCATCCACCGTAACGAACGCCGTTAAGCTATCGGGTCGGGTTTTGGATCCGATAACCCGTTAACAGCCCGACCAATGGGGATTTTCCACGTAAAATCATCATTGGCTGGAGGAAACACGTGTTGGCTCACCGTTGGGACAGATGTCATCCGCTCATTGGACCGAAGGCGCCTATGATACGGCGACACGTGGCACGGCCCAACAGAGGCCCATTCCTGTGAAAAGGACGGCCCGTTTGACTTGGTTAAAAGGTGGCGGGTCGGCCCATGAAAAGCCTGTTAACGGCCTGTTCGCATATAGCCCATTTACTGCCCGCTAACCCAGGGCTCGTTACGCCCTATCCGAATTAGGCCCAGTAGCGTCATCTGGGCCGTCCAATATGATTCAGCCCATCTTAACTTCCGGCCCATGTGTGGCCCATGACTTCTTTTGGCCCATATGAGGACCTTTGTAACTCTTGGCCCATTAACGGCGCGTGGTGAAACTGGCCCGTAATGAATAGTGTATCACTTTATACCCATTAACGGCCCGTTATTCCATTGGGTCGTTTCCAGCCCAAGTTATCTTTCGGCCTTCTCAGGGCCCATTGATTCTTGGGCTCATTTGCAGCATTCGGTTACATACGGCCTGTTACTGTCATTTTCTTCTTGTGGGCCAAATTCAGCCTGTTCTTACAGTCGGCCCGTTTGCGGACCGTTAATACGTTAGGCCGTTTTCATGTCAAAAAAACCCGTTGGGCTGTTTTCATAGAGTTATCAAATACGGCCTATTAATGGCCCGTTATGGTCCACAAATAGTACGACCCATGATTGGCGAAATGATGATACGCCCCGGGCCCGTATGAGGCCCATGGATAGTACGGCCCGTAGAAGGCCCATTGATCGTACGGCCCGTAGAAGGCCCATGGACCCTACGGCCCGTAGAAGGCCCATGGACCCTAAGGCCTGTATAGAAGGCCGATGGGTCCTACGGCCCGTATAGAAGGCCAATGGATCCTATGGCCGGACGAAGGCCCATGGATCATACGGCCTGCAGGAGGCCCATGGTTACAACAGTCCGTGTGTTGCCATGATTATTTTGGCCTAGTTACCAAAAATAGGCTACTGTGGCCACTAGAAAAAAATAGAAAAAGAACTGCAGTGACTACAAGCAAACAACTAAACAAGACAATAAGGAAATAAATAAGCAAGCAATTAACGCTAGCCTATTACCGCTATTACACATATTACATCCACTAGGCATCAAAGTTCGCCACCAGTACAAATATAGGGAACAAAGCAGCACATTACATACACTGACCGTCAAAATTGGCCACCAGTGCAAATAAACGCGGCAGCAAAACAAGAGCATAACTGAAACAACTTCACAAGAGCTCAAGAAACGTTATCTTGGGTATCCACCATGCTGGCAATAAGCTTAGCAAGCTGATTAGCTTTGTCCTGTTTGGCGCTAAAATCCTCCAACGCTTGCTGTTGCACCAGAAAGTATGCATATGAATGCTCTAGGGACTTCCGCAGTCCTTCCGCTTCTTGTCGCAAAGACACCGATCGATGTCTTTCAGCTTGTAGTTGAGACTCAAGAAACCAAACTGATTCAGACGGTGAGTTTGAATAGCTTGTGCAAGCGGTAGTGGCGAATCGAACACTAAACCAAGACAGGACTTTGGGGTTGTCTCATTGTTTTCAAGATAGTCTTCCTTAGATGTTTTATCAACTTTGTTGGAGACCAACAAGGATGTGTCACTATCCTTAACCTTATCTCAGCATTACTTCCTTTACCATTGCTTAATAAGGCACTCTTCCCCAATATTCATCACAAGATTCTAAAAGAAGAAAGAAGCGCACACATAACAAGTTTAGCATGTACTAGTATATGAAACTCATTTCGGTGAACCAGTTCATTAGTAAGGTGGACAGGATTAAACTACCAAGTCTTCTATTGCCAAGTACTAGTACATAATAAAAGCATCAAACAAACATATATCTATGTCCTTTGGTCACTGCATTGTCTTGCCAAATCAAAATATAGACATGGTTCAAATCATATCAGTTCAAGACAAAGCAGCAGTGAAAGAATACAAAGCGTGGGAAACTACAGGGCAGAACAAGATTTCAGATGGGTACCACGGGTCTACATGTACAACAATACTATTGGCTCATGCAGATGCTAGTAATGTGCATGATATGAAAGTCAACTGTATACACAATTGAAATTGAAATCAACAGAGCTATTGATAAGAGCAAACCTGTTAAAGAAACATGCGTGAACATACCTGCTATGCTATTGGAGTTTCGATTGGATCCTTCAATTTAAAAATAAGTTTGTATGAGTAAATACAGTGATACAAGAGCAAAGCAATCATAGTTAAAAAGCGCGCCTAAGCGAAGCGCTTAAGCGCCCTAGGCTCTAGGCGTTGGCAAAGCGCATTATGCATAACTACGCTTAATCATGCATAACTACGCATAAGCATGCGCTTTGGTCGATAAAGCGCAAAGCGGTGGCAAACGCACAATTAACGCCTAGCGCTTTTTGAACTATGATAGCAATGAATCTTAAATTAGAACAGTTGTTCTTGAGGTTTAGGCACTTGTTCTACATGAGCAGAGTACAAGAAGACGCAATAATATAATACTTAAAAATAGAAAATGAGCTCATAGACCTTACCACATTCTTGGTTCCGGACCAAGATGTAACAAGGCGTTCCGGTCATCGTCCAATAAATGTGTCTCGGAGAACGTAAGGGAATTTGGTGAGTTTCTTTGCCGGTGAAGTACGTTTTCTTCACGTAATTCGATACTACCACCAAGCATTCTTGAAGATAGCAGAGGTATTAGCACAGGTTACCTCATCCCGAGTTTCCAAATCGGTCCTTTTCTAGAGAGAAAATGGGAAAATTTGTTGTATTATAACCATCATGGAGGTAGGATGTATGGGACGAAGCAAAGTAATTGCCATGAATAACATTACTTACACATAACTCCTGGACAAACACCTACAACTGGCATTTTCCTTCATCTTCAGTATAATATTTCCAAGATGGGAAGATACGCACATACGATTTAACAACATCAAATGCGATAGATGCTAAACTACGTATAGCTGGTTGTGCTTCCTCCATAGGAATAGGCGTACTAACTGGTGGAGTTGGGGTTCGCCGTGATAGTACTGGCCCTTTGGGCACTGGAGCTGCCTTACTAACTGCTCTTGTTTGGGAGCTCTGTGGTGGAGATGATGCTGTGTCAACAGGAACTGGGTTACTATCGGTTGGGGTTGGGGTTAGATTGGGTGAAGCTGGTTCTCTGTCCATCGCAGTAGGGGCTGCGAGAGTTTGGGTTATGTGTGGTAGGGCTGGTTCTTGTGCATGTACAACCGGGGTGCTATCTCCACCAAGAGGTAGCACTGTTTTATTTGAAGACCGTGTTTTAGTCCGCTAGATATCGCATCACCGCTCCAATTCAAACGGCTGATAAACAGGAAACATAGTTGAATGTACAGACATTGTATGAGAGAGATGCAATAGATAGTGTGGAAAAAGAGGGCATGAAATAGTTGACATGTATATTGTTTAACTAAAATGGATAGCATGACATAATTTCACATATATGATGTCTATCTAAACTGGATAGCATAGCATAACATAATTCAAAGATATGATGAATAACTAAACAGATCGCATGACATAATTCACCTACATGTTATCTAAGTAATCAGGATCGCATCATTTAATTCACATATGTGATTTATATGCTAAATAGAGGGCATTCGATGTGATGTCCGAACTAAGAACATGGTGTTGAATATTGTGTATATGATGTCTAAACTATGCAATGCAAGACACCGTATGCATGATATGAGCAGATAACAATGCCAAGTTAGAGCATACACCTCGGTGGGGAATAGGACTGGTCATCTGTCTCTAATCCATCTATGAGGAGCTATCGGGACCCAACAAGAGATTTGCTTGACGGTAGCACTGCTCGCTCTCAAGGCCTTGTTTTCACTCCAGATTTTCCATCTCCCACCCAAATGGCTGATTCACGGAAGAGTAGTTTAATGTACAAACATTGTCGACAAATGGAAATGTAATGAAGAAAAGGATGGGCAAGATATCATTCAAATATATGATGCCTGGTTAAACAGGATGGCATTGCACATTTCACATATATTATGGCTGGCTAAAAGACATGAGACGCATAATTCCCATATATGATATAGAAACTAAATAGGTGGCATTACGTAACATGTCTAAACTAAGCGGATGACATATATGATGTCAAAAGTAGGCACTTGCAAGGCAACATATGCATGATAGGACTAACATCATCATGCCAAGGTAGAGCAAACACCTTGGGGGTAAATAGGAGTGGTCACGCGGCGTGCAATCCGCCTCGTAACAGATATCTTCCTCTCGATTACAACTGGAGAGGGGTGGGAGGGTTTGCCATTGAACCAACCATGGAGCGATGTCTGCATGACATTGTATTGCCGCACAAAACTCTTCTCTTTTTCTCTACATGTTTAGCATGACTGTGTACAATATCTGACATGCATAAAAAAATATGGTGAGATTTAGAGTGATGGTAACAACCAATGGATCGACGTTTTCCGTTGAACCAAAATAGCCCTAATGGATCGACGTGAATGTATAGTAATAAGTGATGCAACAAGTGTACAACCTCTTTGCCGTAGCCGTGTCGACCTCAAAGAGCATTGGGCTGGTCACCAAGCGATTGAGGCAGAGGTGGCTGTCGGAGGTGTGGAGGAAGATCTCGAGGAATCAGAGACGGCGCCTGTGGCACTGCTCACAGTTGTGATGGATCATTCGTCGTTGGAGCAGCTCCGTGAGCCGTAAGACGCCAAGCCCAAGCAGCACAAGACAGCCATCGTCAATCTCAAGTGGGATTCTAATAGCATCTCCAATAGATGATGTAAAATGGATGTAAAATTAACATCACCAAAAACCACCGACTACAACAGATGAGGTAAAAACTGTTGACTCAACTTAATCTGTCGAAACTGAAATTTCTTCAGGAATCTGAATGCTACTGTCGGCCTGAACGCAATGGTAGCAGAGAGGCACTTGACATGTAGTTTAGGAGGGCTGCAGTTCATCTTCAACCTGCACCCCGAGCCGCCACCACCACCGGCCGAACCGCTGGCCCAGCGCCGCCTCGCCGCCTCAAACAACTTGCCACCGCCGCCTGCCAGCCCTCTAGGCCCCCCCCCCCCCCTGAACCCTAAGATAGATAGTGGGGTACCTCTCCGTGAGCCCCGTCCCGCCACGGGTGGTTCTTCCTTAACTCCGTCGAGCCCCCCAACCCCTGAAAATTGACTGACCCAAAAGTTGATTCAGTCGACTGAAGTGCGGCTTAATCGGAGCAGAGCAGCAGCATGAGCGAGGGGGAGAGCAGCAGCAGCTAGGCGAGCGAGCGATCGAGCGAGAGCCGGAGCAGCAGCAGCAGCAGATTCGGCTGGTATGGATGCCGCCGCCGAAGGGGCCTCGCACTGGGGGAGAGCCGCCGTGGAGATGTCGCCCGCAGCGCCGGCTTCAAGGGAGCCGCTCCATGGGGGTGCGGGATGGAGCACCGTCGGTGCCGGGAGGTTGAGTTAAGGAGAAGGTGCGATGCGATGAGTGTACAACCTCTTTGGTGGCACCGAGTAGGCCTCGGCTTCGTCCGAGGAGTCGGTGAGGATGTTGCGGTTCCGGTGAAGCAGGTTAAGGCGGCGCTGTGGGGATGGAGCAGCCACGATAGACGAGGCGATCGTCGGAGCAGCTCCTCGGAGGTAGAGGACGGGGCGGCTAAACCGGCGGGACGGCGAGATGGACGACGGATCCTCATCCGGGGAGGTGGACGAGGGACATCGAGCTATTGCGGTGGACGACGTCGTCGGGGAAGAGGCTCCGGCTGGGCAGCAGTGACGTAGTGGACGGAGGAGGGTGGGGTTTCTCGGCTGGAGCGGACAGGTTATGGCGGCCTGGGATTTCGAATGGCGAAAAGGGGGTGATGGGAGGGGGTGAAGCATGACTTAGGGACGCGCTTGTCCAAAATGTAGGGTGTGTTACAAAAGTACCCCCCCACCGATTTGAACTAGCGGCCCTTTTGGCTCAGGGTTAGAAGGGGGACTTCGCATGTCGGGATTTGGCAGCTGGAGGGAGTTTTCGCGTGTGTTGTAATTTCGGGATAGCAAGGCGCGGGTTGTGAAGGCGCCAGTTTTGGGAGCACGATATCTGAATTTTCGGATATAACAAGACGCTGGTTGAATTGTAGGGACAAGCCTAACGTAGTAATATTGTACTTGTATGCACTCAAATCAATTCGCACTTCCTCAACCAAAAAGAAAACAAAAAACTATTCACACCACACAAAGAGAGAGTCTTGCCCGCTTTACTATACAAATGTTATTCAAAGTTACTCCTCCTTCCATCTATATAGGGCCTAATGCATTTTTTGATGCTAACTTTGACCAAATATTAGAGCAATGATATATGACATGCAACTTACACAAAGCACACCGTTAAATTCGTCTGTGAAAGGTTCTTTCAATGATATAATTTTCACATTGTGCATGTCATGTACTATTAATCTTGCTAATAGTCAAAGGCGGTCTTAAAAATCTCATTACGCCCTATATAGATGGAAGGAGGGAGTATGAATCCATGTTATGTCCGTTTAAATTTTTTCGCTTGCTGTATAATGCATGTAACCTACTCATACCAACATTTTAGTGCATTCCAAATGTCTATACTACCGCTGCAATTCGAACTAAATTTGAATTCGTTTCTCTATTTCAATAAGAATCTACAATCATGATTGTTGCCAACTTCAACCATCATTTGTGTATTACCTTAATAACACGCCACATGATTACTATAGAGATAGATATGAACTATGTGTACTACATGAACTCGAATTCTATTTTTTGAATACACTTGATGTTGATTCCAAATAATAGTACATTTGATGTACTAACTATATATTCATAATCTAGACCATGTGCCATACGTACACCGTGTTTATCACACAAAGTATAGTGCCCCGCCCCCTACATTATGACAAGTATTTAGACCTGAGTTGCAAAAGCCACACATTAGCCCAAATTACAATCAATGTTCTACATTATGATATCTTCTTCAAGTATCTGTATCCACCTTTCTATAATGAATTATGATCTTTGTTCGTCTTTTACACCTTCATGGTCCTCTTCTATTTGTAGCTAGCTAGCGCTAACTTTCTATCGTGCATGCACACGCCCGCCCCCCTCTCACACACCCTTAGCGTCCCCTCCATCGTGCACGTTCATTATTTCTCTTTAGGTCGTCCACCAGCGGTGTGTGTAGGCCCCCGGCTCCTTCTTTCTGGCACACACCGGTCGATATACATCTCTAGCCAAGTGTGCCTACAACAAACACATATATACTTCCCCTCTTCTCTTCTCACCGTCCATGCCCCATATGTCCAATATGATTCCACGCAGTGCACACTCCGCCCTCTTTTCATCTATCACATACTGCACACCTCCTCCCTTGACATGGTAGGCCTATCGCACCACCTCCTAGCCACACCCTCTCCCCCATGCGCCTCTCCGGACCTTATTTGCTTCTAACACATGCAGGCAGTATATGAACTGATCTCCTACATATAGCCAGTGTCGACTATAATTCGTTTCACCAAGCACCGATACACTTACCTCGCTAGTTATGTCTCTCCTTTTCTCGGACACACGACGGTTGATCTTCCTATGTAGTTACGTATGCTTACCACAACCATATCTTCTCCCCTCATCATCCTTGAATACCTCCCGACCCGTCTCTCACACGCACATGCATAGATAGGCAGACATCCCACGCCCTCTCGTATTGATATTGCACTCATACCCTTCGTTTGTCTAGCAGGCCTCTCCCACCATTTGTGAGATGCCACTCCACAACCAACCCTCTGACTCTCTACCTTTGTCTTTTTCCCAACCTTATTCCTCTGGTACACATATCCATGGATGTCGATCGATCACCCTCAATACATAGCTAGGTCTCTCTCCTTCCCCACACATATACTAGTCGACCGGTCTCTACTCCCCCCCACACACACACACCCCGATAGTCGAACGTTGTAGGTTGGTATCCATGCCACATAGAAGAACTGCACCTCTGCCCTCTCAAATTCCAGTAGGCCAGCTGCCCTGTATCTTTGACGTGGGCAAACACAAATTCGATGTCACTCTTTATCGATCGCGCAACCACACACTTCATCCCTGTTTTCAATTCTATCGATATCTCACGTCCATGACTCTATTTCACACACATTGCATATGTTCCTCCCTCCGTCCGGAAATACTTGTCAAAGAAATGGATAAAAATGGATGTATCTAGAACTAAAATACGTCTACATACATTCATTTCTGAGACAAGTATTTCCGGACGGAGGGAGTATGTTTTTCTGATTGAGATATCATCAACACATTGCCTCTGTTTCGCACAAACCATCTCTCTCATACCCACCCACGTACGTACCTGCACCTAAAGAAGAAGTGCACGCAGGACACACGTACTCACGTCTCGTTCCCGGCCACACCCGCGCGGGTACACGGTGGAGTTCGTTTCTGTATGAAAAGGCAGCCCACGTGACAATTTGATGCGTGTTGAGGTTGTTTACTCGAAGGAGGGTCGGGTACCACGCCTAGAATATAAAATGATTGCCGTGGGGGAAATGGAAAAATGGGTTTGTCTCTCGTCACACCATCTCACACAAGGCCACCGTGGCCTCTCTCTCTCAGCGTCGGTCAGTGATCCGGCTGCATCCCGTCCGCCGATGGAAAGGGAGGATGTGTATCGTCTCTCCGTTCGACGGAGTTGAGGCAGCTCGTCCCAATCTGCGGTACCCGCCGTTCTCTCTGACCAAGCTCCGGCGCAGTAGGGCCTTCGCCACTTGCTCGCTGCTGCAGTATGGGTAGATCCCGGCCGCCGGCGCCCTCCTAGTAACATCCCGACGACCCTCGGGTACAGCTTCCTCCGGCCTTGCTCCACTGCCCATCTTCCCACGTTGCTGCATGTGGATCTTCTTTAGTTGTTTGCTTAAATCGTATCTCGGTCGGTGTACTTTCCATCTTGCAATCTCGTCCTCAAACCATTTTTGATAAACCACCATGTGCTATCTTTCCCTTTTTACATGGAACATGCTTGTTTTTTGTCGGCGTATGTGTCTTCAACTCGTGTTATTGGGCAGTAATTGTTTCCTTTCGACCTCCTTTAGCAAACAGGGCTATCCATTTTCACCTCGTTGCTATTGCAACCTTTTGGTGAACTGCACAAATCACTTTTCTGAAGAGTGTTTTGTGTAGTTCCGCCAAAATGTCACACGGGCAACGTTTTTACATTTCTGTGGGAATGCGGAAAGGGAGATTGGTTTTGCTATCCTCCTCATCCAACTCCGTGCATAATCTTCTCCAACAAGAAGTTAGTCCTAAAGAGAGATCGTAGAGGTGATCGGCTTCTATTTATGTGTGTTATGTTTCATCATCTAGTTCCACTATTATTGTAATCACACTGACTGGATATCTTTGCAAACAGGGATGGTCCGCTTGATTTTAGTGGAGCTGCACAAAATGATCGGATTGTGGTGTCCTTCATACACCTCTTTTTTGGCTACAAAGTTGGGTGAAACTAGCTGCCAAGCAATGAACATTGTGCCAAGGAAATGGAGCCATGCCTACGAACAGCATCGATCAATTATATTGTTTATCTTTATTTGTACACCTTCTCACAACTTTGTCTTCAGTTGTAATGTGAATATTGGCGCTGATCTGCGAACCATTGAGATGCATTCGCCATGGTAGTTTCATTTGTATTTGATGGAATGTTGTAACAAGATAATCTCGAGGCAAGACACATGAATACTAAGTTGAAGCCTTTTTTCCTGTGGGAACCAAAGTTGAAACCTTCATAGCATCACAGTACAATTTCATCAAAATTATGCGTACATATAAACAAATCCTGGAGGGTTGATAGCAATGCCAAAAACAATTCAACTTCATTTCGCCGACATGTTGGACATCCTTCATCCAGCTCCACCTGCCATGCAGCAATATTGAGTGCACAACACAACTTCAGGGAAAGATTCACCCCGGTCGTTGCGCCGCAGTAGTAATGACTAGTGAGCAGTCAAATCACAGAGCCCCACCTTCGCCACAGTAAGTTGCTCGGACGAAGCAACCATCATTTCTCTGTTCCTTGAATCCGCTAGTATACTCCCATATTCCCACAATAATAAGTTGCTCAGGCGAATCAACCATCACTATATCCGCTCACGTGTGATGACCACAGGAGCTATCCATTTAGATTGCATGTTAAAAAAATAAAGGTCGATAACTAATGTGGCAAACTTTCAAAAAAAACTAATGCGGCACCTCGGGCCAGCGCGGCCAGATCGCATTTTGCACGAGAAATTACACACCATGTTTGGTTGACATGTGGTCCCGTTCCAACATATCAGTGAGACGACGGCAAGTAGTAGTATTTCTGAACGGACGTGTAGGCCGGGGCGCCTCTTCGTGAACCGTGGCAAACTGGCAACCGTCCACCAACTCTTCGCCTTTCCCTCTCGATTTGGAACTGCTGTCGCACGCTCTTCCTCTCCCTCCTCCATTTTCCTTTAGCCCTTCACCCTTTCTTCTTCCATTGTTTGATCGTCTTCTCCATGGAGGGAACAGGCCGGAAACGACCCCATTATTCTTGCCCCGATCTGAAAGATGACGTGGTGGAGGAACTCATTGATCGGTGTGACGTCATCACCTCGGCTAGCATGGCAGGTTCGTTCAAGCCCATTCTCGACTCAACTAATAACATCATTACAAGGAACCCAAGAGTCAAGGAGCGGTTTGATCTCCCCTATCTTCTTTGCCGTGACCACGATGATCGGCGCCGCACGACGGAGGCCTCGCCATGCAAGTTGATGCCGCTTGATAATGATATGTATGATGTTAAGATGCCATTGCTTGAGGGCAAGGCTTGGGCAGGCGCAAATGGAGATTGGGTTGTTTACATTGGGTCCAACTGCGAGTGGGAACTTGTGAATGTGTACACTCATGACCGGGTTCCACTTCCAAAAATCTTAGTAGACTGCCCAGAGGTTGAGAACACCGGTATTGTACGCACGTTCAAATACGATCATGGTGACTGTCTTCTATGGAAGATAACAATTTGTCGAGTTCCCAACCGCTCTTGGAATTACAACAACTATGAAGTTGTTGTTATCTTCGACAAGCTTGTTGCCGTCCTTCGTGGTTTGACTGGATGGATATTGCTCAAAAATCAGTTTATGTACACGGATGAGTACTGTGACGCAATTCAATACGAGGGCCTTGTGTTTTCTGCCACCACTCGTGGCACTGTTTTTGCATGGAATCCTTATGATTTCGGTACGTTTGTCTTCCACCATAATTATAATTGTTTCATCCACGTGCATGCGGGTTAGGCTGGCCATAGTGGGGATAACATAAGTAGTATCATGCACTTGGGACTCGCAAACATGCTTATGTGGCAGGCAATTAAAGAAGAGAGAGATGGTTATAGTAACATAGGTAGATACCATAACATAGTAAATGTGATGCTACTATGTGTCATGCATGGCAATAAATGAGACCACCTATGATACTAATCTATGATACTATGCACTAGAGAGGTAGTAACATAGACTAGTAACATATGCATGTTACTAGTCTAAGTTACTCTCCACTATGTAGCAAGTTTCCCTTTACTAATTAACCTTCTTCTTGTGTTTCCAAGGTCCTGTGAACATTCCACCACCTATACTTGAAAAAATTTATAACCAAGGGGGAGATGACGATGGTGATGATCACGAGCATGAGGACGAGCAGCGCCCATATACTCTGTGGCGCCTGGCAACTAATTCCGATGGATCACCTCTTCTTGTGTGTATATAGCCCACTGATGATGTTACTACTAAGGAAGCAGGTGTAATCTCCCATGGTCGCACTCTCCGGACCTATTCCAACACCCGTTGCATGGTATTCGGATGGATACTAGTGTGCTAGCGCCAACTCCTTCTCCCCGATGCAGAATTGATAGTCTTGGAGAAAACTCGCTCTTCCTTGGACAAAACTATCCAATGATGGTGAAAGGCGATCCAATTGCTGTTGACACAACGTTACTAGTACCATTTATGAGAAGCAATTGTGTCTATACCTCGAAATTTGGGTGGTTCCCTACCACGGTATCGATATAGTAGGCCGCTTCACCTGGATGATCGATCCTGCGTTGGTCTCGGATCGACAATGGATGACCCGTCCCGAGAATCACTTGTGGTTCAAAGCAAGCATTTCAACGCCGAGGAATGGTTGAGTTGAAGTTCATTTCATTGCTTGTTATTTATTGTGTGGTGAAAACTTTAGTATTTATAATGTATCCTCGTTGTCGATGTGGGTTGATGACCTGTTGTATGTAAGAAAATGATATGCCCGTGATAAACTTACTAAATTTATGAATGGCTTTCGAGTCGCTTCTCCGAGTGAGTGGTGCGACGAGGCAAAAAATATTTTCCTAATACATAATTGTAATGCATTGCAACAGGTTATCGATGAGGCCAATCAACAATAGTAGTACACTATTTGTACTAGCTTCACATGCTTGTAAGGTCAAGGCGGGTGTTTTCTTGTAGCCATATGTTAATGTGTTCGCTGTACATAACCAGCACCTCGAATCCTCGATACTAGTACTATATAGTAGGAGTAAGTAGTAGGAGAAGTAGGGTGGCATGGGCCAGAACAAGCATTCACGTCCAGGAGTACGGCACACGCCACCACCACGACATCCATCTGGCACCATATTATTTCTTGGAGTCCATGCTAGAGCAATCTCTTCAACCTTGTCGTTTCTCTAACTTCAGCCATCGCGCGGCGGGCGAGGTGAGGGTTTGCCGATAGTCGGTTTCCTTAACTGCGGTCCCACTTGTAAGGCCAACTCCAATGCACGACCCCAAACGGACCTCCGTTTTGCACGAACTCCAACGATAATTTTGACTACAAAAGCAAGACCAAAGAAAACAAGAACCACAAGAATACATTTTACTACTCCTATAAGTTGAATTAGTGCCTTCTCGATGCATTCATTGTTGATCTGCGGAGGCTCGATCTTGCGTGCTTCTTTCTACTTTGAGTGTAAAGAAGTGGACGTTGCTTCCTCGCATCTAGTCTCATGTCTAGCCTCTATTCTAGTAGGAGTATCAACAAGTGCACTAATCTCATCTCTAGCCTCTGTGCTAGCTAAAAGTGATAGAACATCTACTAAATTGCGCTCAATCAATATGTGGATGTACTCTTCTTCCCAATACAAAAACTTGCATCCATTCTACTCCCTCCGTTGCACAATACATGCCTTCTATTTGTCAAAATATATGTGTATCTAGACATGTTTTAGTATATAGGTACATCCATTCTTGGACAAATGGAAGTCAAGTATTTTGGAACGGAGGGAGTACACAATAAAAAATTTAAGTTAGCACAAGTAGTCTAATCCGAGAGCACAACCGAAGATTTGGTCGGATTCTTCCTCCTTTTGCCGACACGTGGGACATCCAGCATCCAGATCGTATCATGAAAGAAAATAGAGTGGTAGTTGAAGCCACGAGATGTGCATCTTGGGTTAAACTGTAAATAGAATCTTACTACTCTTGAGTAACTCCAAAAGCGGCCACCGAAGATCTTTATTGGATTTGTTTTTCATCACCAGCACATCGAGGTGAAAGATGTGCAGGTTCAGTGGGTCCGCTTGCGTTTTCACTGAAATGTGGGACCGCATGTGAGCAAACACACGATGGGCTCCGCGTGTCCGCTGGCTGGCTGAGAAGAGAGATAGAGGAGGGCTGAGCACGGACTGCAGGAAATTTGTTCTACGTAACCAGCACCTTGATATTCGCATGTGGTTGTTTCTAGAATAAAAAAAGGAGGTACCCCTACTTAGGTTACTCCCACTATGCCTAGCCTAAGGTTAGTAAGTGACCTTGCGCCTGGCTCTTCGCCTCTTCCGGAAGTTGATGGTTCTACAGTGGTGTTTCTGGCAATCTGACACCAAATGAACTGCTGCATGTTCACTGCTTGTAAGCAAAAGTTTCTCCTCGTGCTGCGAGCCACTGCGCACGCGTTAGCGAGGGAGAAGGCGTAATCAAGCTTCTCGTCATTCTGTGAGTTGACGGGACACATCAAAGTTATTTACTAGTAGTACGTACTCTCTCCAAAAAAGGGTTGACCATGTCATTGCTACCATCCCGTGCTCCGTCGTTGAGTACGTGCACTATTCACATGCCATCGAGGAGAAAAAAATATTGCGTAGGTGCCATCGAAGTGCACGACTCACTTACGAAAAAGGGTTTCCCCCCGCTTTCCCCCCCGCACAACTCACTTACGCACTGCTTATCTGATTATCTCCATTTTCTTGCATGACACGTGCACCTTGATGCTAGATGTCTCGCGTGTTGGGAAAAGGATGAACAAAGCTCACGTAAAAGAAAAGAGTTGAAGAGCATAGATTCCCGACGATAAAATGAGTGAATCTACACTCTAAAATACTATGTCTACATACATCTGTATGTTGTAGTCTATTTGAAATGGCTAGAAAGACTTATATTTAGGAACGGAGGGAGTAGTTTATATTAAATTATTGATAACCACGCAACAAGCCACGCATGTACAGGACGCATGCAGCCACGCATGTACACAAGCCAACGCACTAACTCCATCCGATCCAACTCATGCACATACACACACAGCATGGAGCACACAACACACGTACACAAGACGTGCATGCACACACGCTCGGCCACAGAATGCACGTGAATAACACATGCATGCGCACACACTCGGCTGCATGGAGGCGTGCACCATCCGCGGTGACGTCCGGTTCGTCGTGCTACGGTGAAGCTCGTGCGCAACGGCGCATACGCATCTCTTGCAGCACCTCTTTGCCGTCGTTGATCAACTTCTAGTCGGAGACGAAGACGACCGCAACCTCGGCCTTAGAGCTAGCACCGATGGAAAAACACGCACGCTGCACGCACACGAGCACATACGGAGTGCCCACGTGGTGGTGGTGCGTCCCCAGTCGCCTCTACTCCTTCTGTGCACGTTGTCTATCAAGGCGGCTGCATGCTAATGATGATGTGGGTGAGATCTTCTAGGACTCAGATGATGACGAGGAAAATTATGAGACACAAGGTGACGTACACCGTCAAGGTCCACGGTCAAGGGGGTGCAAGTGCTTAGATGTGCTTGGAGCAAGTACAATAGAGCTGAGTCAGCGGGCTATAAGGAATAAACTAGTGTATTTCTGCTTAGTTGGAGGAAAGAGAAGAGGAGAGAGAAGGTAAGCGGGCTCTTCGTGAAGAGCCAGCTCTAGCACGTGCTCCGAGGCACTTTGTGAGAATGAAAGGTGGGCCACATAATAAAAAAGTAGTAACACTCTTTTGATCTACTATTGTACATGTTGACTATAAGATGGGCTATAGATGACATGGCACTGGCTTATAGCCAGCAGCTGGCTATACTATTAATGCTCTTTGATGAGGTGCTAAGTGCATTAGTAACTCAAGTCTTCAATGCATAGGTGCTTAGTTTATTGGTGCCACATCATATTATATGCCTACGTGGCAGGCTTAGCAGCTATACATGGTGGAGCTCTAGGAGAGGCCAAGGCTGGTCATAGTGGGGAGTAACTTGTACAGTAACATATTACTATGTTACTCTAAACATCTCTATAAACCGGAAAGGAGGGAGTAGTAACATAGACTAGTGTCATATGCAGAGTATGGGAGCACATGATATTTCCCCGTCCGGACCGATCCCAATTTGGCCCATCAAAAACCCCTCCCCCCCTCCCGCGCGCGCTTCCCGCCCGGCGTCAGCTGAGCCCGCCGCTCCACATTGATGGCAAGTTAGGGCGACACGACCTCTCACTGCTTCCGCCGTTGAAGCGGCGCGCTGACCGAGGGCATCGCCCGCTGCACGCCCGGCATTACAGATTACACAGTGGATAGTAACTTTAGAGCAAGTACTACAATTAGATGACATAAGCAGGCTATAAGGATTTAAATATAGTATTTGTGCTTAGTTGAAGGAGAGAGAAGAGGAGATAGAAGATAAGCGGATTGTAAACGTGTAGCCGGTTGTACTCCAACATCCTTTGTGAGACAAAAGGTGGGGCCATTATTAATGATATTGTTTTTATACTAAAGGGACTAACAGACGCCTTAATTACTCCGTTTTTTTAGACAAACCTTGGTTGGGCTATTATTGACTTTTTTTTGAGCTATTATTGACTTGGACGTGGGGTTTGGGGGCAAAAGGCCTACTATTATACTCGCACGACCGACCTAACATGCTCTACCCTAGCCGCCGCTGTATCATATGGTTTCGCACCGTTCCAGATCTTAGCGCCGCCACGCAATTCTACTCCAGCCCTCCTTCCGGCATGCACCGCGAGAAGGGACAGCAGTCCTCGAACCCCGCCTTTCATGATCCTGACGGGAGGGGCGATCAGTTTTTGGGGAGCACACTCCTGGATCGCTGCCAACCACGACTTCCTCAATGACAGCCTTCTTCCCGACCTCGGTAACCTCTTCATCAATGACATGAGTGACAACATCAACCACATCGGTTTTGCTCCTTTGTCAAGATGTGATTCTGTCCTCTGGTTTAGTCCGCTTCATTACTTTGATGTTTGCAATTGTCGTCATGATCTATTTACTGCTGATTCGGATTAAATCTCATACTAAATTGCTCATATATTCAACAATCCAATCCAAAAACCTAATTACAGGCAATTTACTCCGAGTGGTTTTGCTGCGCTTTTGAAGCCGCCTACTTTTAAGGAGTGCAATATAAAAGGTGGCGCACAAGAGCAGTATATTGGTTCAGATCATGTACTACTATGACGCCACTAAGGGGAAGCTTGAGGGCGATCTTAATCCTACACAACAGGAAGCTTTTCAGAACATGGATACCCTCTTCAAAGCCGCCATGCTGGGTGTTCTTGACGATTCCATTGTGGATTCATATATGTCGTTTGACAGCGGCAAAGACATGTGGGCTACGCTCGAGGCCACGTTTGGGCCCTCGGGCGCTGGCAACGAGTTGTACGTCATGGAGAAATTCTGTGACTATAAGACGACTAATGAGCACTCTGTTGTTCAGCAGACTCATGAGATATAGTCACTCTCTAAGGAACTTGAGTACTTTAAGTGTGTGTTGCTGGACAAATTTGTTGCTAGCACCATCATTGCCAAGCTTCCACCTTCGTGGAACAATTTTGCTACTTCTCTGAAAAGCAAGAGACATGAGTTTTCTGTTTTGGATCTCATTAGCACTCTTGATTTTGAGGAGAAGGCGAGAGCAAAAGATCCACGTGCTCGGGTCGCTGAGGGAGCTTCTAGTGCCCACATGGTACATGAGAAGAACTTCCAGCCCAACTAGCCCCAAAACAACAAGAACAAATCTCAGGGGAAAGGCAAGTTTGATGCAAAGAACAAGTCGTCACATTCTACCAACTTCAAGAAGAATTCTCATAACGGGAAGGGATACAAACCTCAATTTTGGTAGCACCGCACAAAATTTATATTGCTGCATCTACCTGCTATCAGCTAACCTCATGGTGCTCCAGGTATTCCTACATTCATAACTAGGTACAATGACCACCGCAAGATGAAATTAGCTTATTCGTACATTGACTTGCTGAATGCAGTGCAGAACGATCCTGTCATGTGTGGAGGAGCAAACAAGCAGTGTAGCCGAAGGTCGAAATCAACCAAGGACTTATGAAATTATCTATAATCTTCCTCAGGCAGGTCAGTATCCCCTTCATCCAGATGATCGTGTTTTGTCATGCCGAGCTATTGATATGTGCTACTGTTTTGCAACGCCGTTTAAGTATAGCTACTGTTTTCCTATCTTTTCAGATTCAGGACAATGAATATGATTTCAGGGGAACTGCACAATATGGACCCATGTTGAGTCATCTCTATTGCCTCATGCGTTTGCTGCAAATGTGTCAGCATCAATTGCAAGATGAGGCAGCTAGCTAGCTGTGGAGCTGCCAACATGCTCAAAGTGCTCGCAACATTGAGACGAAACAAGCATGCCCACGAAATTAATGCGTGCGCAGGGAGGCCCTTTGCTCTGAGAAGCATCGACCGATTTTCTTTATTTCCACACCTTCTCACAGCTTTGTATATTGGTTATAGTATGGTGAATCATTGAGATGCATAGACATGCTGAACTTTTGTTCTTCTGAATGTTAGTTTAATGTGAGTGTATGCATCCAGTACCGCATCCTCTAATTTGGTGGATGCACATAGATAAAATAAATCTCCTTAATTTACTCCATAACCACCCTATTAAATAGGCCTAGTAACAAACAAGGCGCATGCGGTGGCCAGCGGGCACATGCATCCTGCATGCATGGCCAGTCAGCCAAGCCCATGCGCAGCTCCAATGCAGCAACGCAAAAGAATAGAGCGGTTCTTGGGAAAAAGCGAGTAGTTAGTGCAGCGGGCCTTATAAACACAAACAGCTCGCTCTCCGCTTCCGCCTCCCCACCCAATTCCCCCCGCTCACCTTCTTCCTCACTCGTACAGAAAACGCCTGCTCCTCTTCTTCTACTCCTACAGAAATCCCCAGCCCTACTTCTTCCCCACTTGCACTGCCACTAGGCTCGTCTCTGGCTACTCTACTCAAACCTGTGAGCTCGGCGCGATGCCCACATGGAAAATGGAGCCGGCTGGCCCCAGCGCCAAGAAGATGAGGCTCCTGCCAGCGGCGATGCCGGTTGTAGATCCGCACCCGTGGCTGGGAGAAGCGGTGAGCCCCCCACCCGGATCTC
The DNA here is from genome assembly GCA_021605205.1 of Aegilops longissima. Lineage (NCBI taxonomy): Eukaryota > Viridiplantae > Streptophyta > Magnoliopsida > Poales > Poaceae > Aegilops > Aegilops longissima. Next base: position 557,787,308 of record CM038677.1, read on the forward strand.
GAGGAACGGTAGAATCTCGGTGGACCGCATCAGCGATCTCCCAAGTCCATCCATGAGGAGATGATCTCGCTTCTCCCCACCAAGGATTGCTGCCGCACACAAGTCCTCTCAACTCGGCGGCGCCCTCTATGGTGCACCGCGCCCCTCAATCTCGACTGTCGTCAGATATCTGTCCTTCCTGAGTTTGATCTCCTCAGAGCCATCGTCTCTTCTCACCAGCAGGGCCCCGTTCAATGCCTCTGCATCCCGACAAGCTACCTGCTGTCCATACCCGGCAAGGTGGATGCTTGGCTGACATCCCCCGAATTTGGAAAACTCTAGCAGTCTGAGTTCTACCATTACCAAGAAAGTTTCATACCACGAACATACCAAGAATTCGTGCCCACACCACCGTTGTCTATCTCGCGGTTTTCCTCCTCTCTCCACACCGCCACCTTCGCCGGTGCCATCTACCGATTTATCTGGTACAAATGCTTCGACTCCCACCGCTAAAAAACTTTCGCTTGTGGTGGTTTATCCGTCGGAGGCCTCATCAAGACAGCATCATCCACTCCAGTTGCCCTGCCTGGAGCGCTTGTTGATTGTTTTGGGAATAGAAATCGGTATCAGTTGTCTCCAAATAAAGTCGCCTCACGTTAAAAGCATTGGAATTTGTTTTAAAGGACAGCAACTCATCATTGAAGATGCCCCTTCACTTGAAAGGTTGCTCCTTCATAATTGTTATACACCTTCAGAAATAACTGTCGTCTCTGCGCCCAAACTGGAGACCTTGGGTGTAATTCGTGACCCATTTAATAATCACAAGGAGTTGGTGTTTGGCTCCTCACTTTTTCAGGTACCGTATATTATCATCTACACATTTGTAATCATATGCTGCATTTTTCATTTGTGCGCATAAGTTTTATATCATCTTGGAGTACACTTTGGGTACTAATATTATGTTATATGCTCAATGAAGAGTTCGTCCATTGATAGCCTATCAATGTTGCTGGATTCATCAAGATCATATATATCGAATGTATAGTTTTGATCTGGACATAATTATTGGCTTGTTGCGATGCTTTCGATCTCTGGAGAATTTATACATAGAGGTGATGATTTCATGCACATTGAAAGTCCGTATATATTGTACTAGAATTAACTGTTCAGCTGTCGTTCTTTCGTCATACTCTTTTTTCAGACCTTAACTGTTTTCAATCTTCATGTCTACTTAGGCAGAACCACATGGAGAAAAACATATAACCAATCGTTGGCGTAATAAGCACAAGGATTTTCTCAGTTCTCATGACATTCGTTTGAGGACAATAACAATGGGACGGTATGCATCCAACCAGGCAAACGGAAGCTTTGTCACATTCTTCCTGTTGAATGCGAGGTTACTATTGTCCATGAGGCTTAATTTTTACAGCAAGAGATTTCTCACAGACGAACATGTTGAACAGCAAAAGAATAAGTTTTAGGTGGACAAATGGGCTTCTAAACGTGCGCGGCTTATATTTACAATAAGTTGTAGACATCCTGAAATAATTTTTTTTGCATAGGATGTTGATTTTATGGATCAGACCGATCCATTTGTTTGTGACTGCAAAAAAGAGTGGTTGGGTTAGATGTTACTGTCATGTTCAATCTGGGTTTTGTCTAAAAAAATTGATGAACAATTAATCCTTGGGCTTTTTGTACCATTTGTATGCTTGACTTGCATGTTGTTGCCCTCGTACTCCCCTCCACCTGCCACTACACCGCCGCATCTTCCATGGCTACTGTTCGTTCCCGTCCGAGGCCTTCCATCGTTCTCCGCCTTGGTTAGCTCATTGTGCCCGCCGCCATCTGGCGTTGTCAACATGGTCACAACCAAGAGGAATCAGGAGATGACTATACGTGGAGAGGCTGACAGTAGGGACCCACCAGGGTCATTGCATTTCGCAAGCAGGTGCCTCGTTATTACAAGCCAAAAAAATACTTCCTCCTAATTGTTTGACAACTAGGTTCCACGCCATTGTCAATGTAGTCAATAAACGAGGAAATTACACAACAAGCGGATAACACCAGGGACCCAAAGAGCTCGCCTAGTTGTTTTTCAGTTTGAGATTTGAGCTCAATCTGCTAGCGTTGTCTTGAGGGCTCTGGCCTCTAGCCCACGCTTACGCTTTTATTAAGCACATGACGAGCCCAGTTGATATATATTTTCCTTTCTGAAATTGGCTAGCCCAGTTTTTTTTGGAGAATACCAAAACCGAGGCCTACTTGCTTTTCTCAGCCCTGCTGGGCCGCAAATCTTTCAAGACGAGGAGGGATGTAAGTAGTAAGAAATGAGCTTCCCCAGAAAACGGGCTATAAGTTGTAAGGAATGGGTTGTAAATTTTTAAACCAAAGCCTACCGGCAATTGCATTAAAATATCATTTTGCTCTCAAAACAAATTGCATTAAAATATCATTTTTTCATGATTTCTCTACTCTCTACTCTTATAAAAACCAAAGCCAACTGGCAATTACATTAAAATATCATCTTTTCTCCCACAAGATAAACTACTCATACAAATGCATCTTCTCCGTGCAACGAACGGGCATCTTGCTAGTTAAGATTCTAAATTTCATTCGTTTTTTTGCGGAGAATTGTTTTTTGAATTTTATTTTGATATATTTTTTGAAAATTATTTTTAACGTGACTCGAAATTTCGTGATTAAAAGAGTTCGGACCCCACCGAAATATGCAAATTTTCGTTGAATTTTTTAGCAGTGCCCAGAATATATGGTCTGTAATGCTAATAAAAAGAATATGGGCTTCAAATATCCTTAAGAATTAGCAAATGGGCTGTAAATTATTGAAAATAATGGCTAATGGGTTGTATGCTGTTTTCCAAAGATTTGGAGGCCGCCTACTAGGTTGACGATGACGCTGTCCTAAAAAAAATTTTGACGCGTATGCAAGGCTTTGTCAACTTAGTCAACACACAGCAGTGACTGTTGGATGTCCAACCAATGGCCGTCGTGCTTCTTCAATCTCTGATCTTCCTGCTCCAGCCGCCCAAACCAGCGCCGGTGAGACTGCCTGCTCCCTCCTCCCGTGGCTGGCTGTGCTGCCGCCAGGACATCCCTCTAACCACCCACACATCATGTTATTTTTCGGCGATGTCAGCCTCACCCCGCAGCCGACCAGTCAGTGCCCGTTCTCCCCTCAGCGTGGGCATCCGCTATGGTGGCTTCGCCGGCTCCGGGTGGTTCTCTTCCTGGGCCTCGCCCTCGTCCACCGTGTTTGTGCTCTCGGTGCGGCGAGGTCAACATGGTCAACAAACAATAGCCATCGGAAAAGGCTGACAGTAGGGGCCCACACAGGAAAATGCCTCCTTATTACGCGCAAAATAATGATTCCTTCACCTGATAGCTGGGACCCACCAGAAGGGTCTTTGTATTTCGCGGAAAAAAACGTTCACCCTGCTGTCAGCTTGGACCCACCAGAAATGCCTCCTTATTACGCACAAAAAAATGAATACTCCCCCTGCTAGCTGGGACTCACCTTGGTGGGAGGATGACTTGTGGGCCTACTAAGTTTACGGGGACGGAGGGCTTTGTCAACTTAGTCAATATGAACGATTCTAGCTCCAGTGACCGTACGATGTCCATCCAACGGTCGTAGTGCTTCTTCAACCTCTGGTCTTCGTGCTTCAACCGCCCAAAGCAGCGCTAGTCGTGCCGCATGCTCCTGCCTTCCGTGGCCGGCTGTGATGCCGTGGAGGACTAACCGCCCCCTACTACTCCCACCGCTGGCCGGGCCATCCCTCTACTCATCCACACCACCTGTTATTCTGCAGCGACGACAGCCTCACACCGCAGCCGAACCAGTGAACCCTCGTACTCCTCTTCGCGTGGGCATCCACTGCTGCGTCTTCCCCGGCTCCGCGTCGTCCCCTTCCTAGGACTCGCCGTCGTCCACCGCCGTGGTGCTCTCGGCGCGGCGTGGTCAATGTGGTCACCGACCGACTTCCATCAGAAGAGTACTGTGCGTGGAAAGGCTGACAGTTGGGTCCACGGCGGCCGCAAGGAAGTTCCTCCTTATTACGCGCAAAATAATTATTCCTCCACCTGACAGCAGGGACCCATCGGACGGGCCACCATATTTCATGAAAAAAACGTTTCCCCCCTGACTGCTGGGACCCACCAGCTACACCTTCGCACGCAAGGAAGTGCGTCCGGGCAAAAAAAACCAAAATGATTCGCCCCCTGACTGTTGGGACCCACCAGCTACATCTTCGCACGCAAGGAAGTGCGTCCGAAAAAAAAACGATTCGCCCCCGACTGCTGGGACCCACCAGCTACACCTTCGCACGCAAGGAAGTGCGTCTGGGAAAAAAACAATTCCCCCCTGACTGCTGGGACCCAGCAGCTACACCTTCGCACGCAAGGAAGTGCGTCCGGAAAAAAAAACCAAAACAATTCGCCCCCCTGACTGCTGGGACCCACCAGCTACATCTTCGCAGGCAAGGAAGTGCCTGACAGTCGGGACCCACCTGGTCGAAGCGTACGTAGCGTTGTCATTCTGGTCGCGAACGTGTACGTACATATATAATGGTGGATGTAGAGGCCCGCACATGTCGTAGTAGAGGCGCGCACGTAGCATGTACACGTACGTACAGCGGCGACGGTGCAAGAAAGTAAATACGGCCACGTACGTACATACGGGCAGGGTCTCGAACGCCTACTCGCGCATACGTACGGCTAGGGCTCGTGTACATGGCTGGGTCGGAAGGAGAAACAACGTCGTCATCGTGTTCATGGGGAGGCAACGGAATGCGTCGTGTTCATCGGGAGGCAACGGAACGCGTGGGAGCCAACCGGCTGGGTCAGAACGGAAAGCGTGGTCGTGTTCATCGGGAGGGCTTGGACGGAACAGGCGATGGAAACGAGGCTGGCGTCGCACAACGGCGGAAACCGACCTCCTCGTTCGAACAGGTCTGTTGATCGGGAGGGTCTCAGCGTCCGCAAAACGGAGGAACGGGCCTCCTACGATCGAAACGGGGGTCCTGTTGATCAGGAGGGGTGTGGCGTACCGCAAAACGGACGAACCGGACCTCCTACGGTCGAAACGGGGGTCCTGTTGATCAGGAGGGGTGTGGCGTACCGCAAAACGGACCTCCTACGGTCAAAACGGGGGTCCTGTTCATCGGGAGGGGTGTGGCGTACCGCAAAATGGGACTCCACGGGATACTGTTCATCTCCACTGTCGACCTCCTCCAGCCTCCACGGGCTACCGTCGACCTCCTCCAGCCTCCACGGGCTCCTGTTCATCCATCCAACACCGCACGCTACTCCACCGGCTACTGTTCAACCACCCCTCCACCATCTACTGTTCATCCAGCCCTCCACACCACGAGGTCCTGTTCAACCACCCCTCCACGGGCACCCCTCCACCCTCTACTGTTCATCCAGCCCTCCACACCATAGGGTCCTGTTCATCCAGAGGCAGCGCAACCGCAACCTCTCGCTCATCCAACCCCCCCGCCCGCAACGCTCACTATTCATCCAATCGATCGGCTTGATTAGCAGCGATGGCGAAGAATCGCTCGATCGGGTTCATCCACGACCATCGATCGATCGCTCGGGTTCGATGAACGCGTAGCCTGCAATGCAATCGCTGGGTTCGATTAGAGCCCAACGCCTCGCTTCGGTTCGATTAGAGCCAAGACTCGCACACACGCCGCAGACGTGTACGAGAGAAACGCGCATCGCTCGGCCCCCGACCCCACACCGTAACCGGGAACTCCCCGAAATTTTCCTCCCCCTCACTTCTACCACGGTTTTTTCCGTCATGGACGGCCCAAAGAATGTCATGCAGCTGCGTGTTCGGCCCGCCCAGGACGAAAAGCCCATTTTCTGTCATGATTTTTTGTCACAGAAGTAGGAGCCCACCACATCTATGATGATATCGGGTTTTGTCACAATTATCGTCATAGAAGTGTCATATGTATGACAGGAAAAAAATTCGTTCTGCCCAAAATGTCACGGATGTTTCTTTTTTTTGTAGTGTTCATCATCAACACACCATCTATTACCTTTTGGAGAGTGGTGTCTCCTAGATTGGCTAGGTGTCACTTGGGAGCCTCCGTCAAGATTATGGAGTTGAACCAAGGAGTTTTTACGGGCAAGGAGATCGCCTACTTCGTGAAGATCTACCCTAGTGAGGCAAGTCCTTCGTGGTTGTTGGCCATGGTGGGATAGACAAGGTTGCTTCTTCGTGGACCCTTCATGGGTGGAGCCCTCCGTGGACTCGCGCAGCCGTTACCCTTCATGGGTTGAAGTCTCCATCAACGTGGATGTACGATAGTGCCACCTATCGGAACCACGGATAAAAAATCTCCGTGTCTACATTGCGTTTGCTCCCTCCAAACTCCTCCCTTTACCTTCATATGCAATTGTCTTACGTTCCGCTGCTATACTCTTAGAATTGCATGTGTAGGTTCATTGCTTGACTTGTGCTAAGTTACTAAAATCTTCCAAGACTTAAAATTGGGAAAAGGCTAGATTTTTATTTGGTCATGTAGTCTAATCACCCCCCCCCCCCCCTCTAGACATACTTTCGATCCTACACACATCAAACCTATTAACAGGATCAACAGAGCGAACCTTCGAAGATTTAATTTCTGAGATGAAAGTTACCTGAGCTTTAGTAGAACGAATTAGATTAGCTAGGAAGAGCATTCGATCATTGCCGAGGTCCCGGCCCATACCTCGGCAATTCCAAGCTATGGCTTTCATGGCACCCGAGGCACGTTAGGGCCATGCGCCGCTGCCCGAGAAAAGTATTCGGCCAAGTTCCTATCCACATCAAGACCAAATTCCATAGTTTGTCGAAACCCAGTCTTGAGATCCACTGTATCGCCTTGGCAAGGGCAAGAGCTGAACCTGCCCGTACTTGTACCATTGATGACCACAACATATACACTGGCGGAACCCAGAGCTTGATCTGGAGCTAATTCACCATGAGGAATGAAAAGAGAGGCCTGGGTAAGGATCTGCATGTGGGCGGATGTGGAGATCCTCTGGATTGTTTCATCGTCTTGGTGCTTTTTGGGGGGCAACGGATCACCTACCTCCAGATCAGGAAACATAGAAGACCAATGAGGGCTTCTGCTCTTACCGTGCATGATGAATGGTGAGAGAGGGAGCAGATCCATCGATCTACAAGCTAAATCCATGGTTATTTCCCACAAAAGCAATGGGTCGATCTCAATTTTTCTACAGGATTGATGTGTGTAACTAGCAGATATGGGATTTGTGGTGGAGGGAAAAGGATTGAGGGCGGCGGTGGAGAATCAAGATACGGAAATGGAGGAAGGGGATTAAGGATTGGAGACATGAAAGGAGGGATTGGAAGAAGGAAGGATCAATAGGAGTGGGGAAGTCAAGAACGGCATCACGCCAGTCTAGAAAAGTCCTAGAGGATACACACACCAATCAGTAAATTCTGTATGGATGACTGACTATATATTACATCCTCTCAGTTGACCAATAGCTTGTCTTCCACATCTAACTCACGGGATCTCCGATCACATAGACTAGGTTACCACTGTGAACAACTCATATTGTGGGTCTCATACCCATCTCCTTCGATGCATTATCTATCACACTACATGATAGACCCTTAGTAAAAGGATCTGGCAGATTTTTAGACGTTTGGATATAATCCAATGCAATAACTCCAGAGTTTTTCATTTTTCTTGACACACTTCAACCTTCTCTGAATGTGTCTTGATGACTTCATGTTATCCTTTGAGCTGCTCACTTTCGTGATCACAGTTTGATTGTCATAGCTCATAAGGATACTCGGTACAGGTTTCTCAACAACCGACAAGTCATTCAAGAGCCGACGAAGCGAATCTGCTTCGACGGTAGCTGTATCTAGTGTTGTGATTTCTGCTTCCATTGTTGACCTCGTTAAGATGGCCTGCTTGCAAGACTTCCAAGAAACAGCGCCACCTCCACGAGTGAATACATATCCACTCGTGCCTTTATGTCATTAGCATCTGAGATCTAGTTTGATTCACTATACCCATCAAGCACTTATACGTCTCTGTCGTATCTATAATTTTTGACTGTTTCATGCCAATATTATACAACTTCTACATATTTTTGGCAACAATTTATTTGATTTATTGGACAAACCTATTGATCCAGTGCCCAATGCCAATTCATGTTTGTTGCGTGTTTTTTTGTTTCTCAAAAAATACATATCAAACACAGTCCAAACGCGATAAAAATTTACGGAGAATTATTTTGGAATATTTATGATTTTTGGGAGGTGGGATCAACGCAAACGGGGGCCCACGGTGACCACAACCCACCAGGGCGAACCAGGCACCCCCTGGCGCGCCCAGGTATGTTGTGCCCTCCTCGAAGGTCGGTTGGGGCCCTTCTTCTGGTGCAAGAACGATAATTTACGGAAAAAATCGTATAAAAATTTCAGCGCAATCGGAGTTACGGATCTCTGGGAATTTAAGAAACCGTGAAGGGCCAGATCTGGGGGGCGCGAAACAGAAGAGAACAGAGAGGGAGATCTAATCTCAGAGGGGCTCTCGCCTCTCCGCTGCCATGGAGGCCATGGACCAGAGGGGGTACTCTCCTCCCATCTAGGGGGGCAAGGAAGGAGAAGAAGAAGAAGGGGGGATCTCTCCCCCTCTCTCCCGGTGGCGCCGGAATGCCGCCAGGGCTAGGTTCGTGATGACGATTTACATTAACAAGCTTGCTACCGTCAACACCAACTCTCTCCCCCTCTATGCAACGGTGTAAATCCCTTCTCCCCGCTGTAATCTCTACTTAAACATGGTGCTCAACTCCATATATTATTTCCCAATGATATTTGGCTATCCTATGATGTTTAAGTAGATCCGTTTTGTCTTGTGGGTTAATCGTGATCTTGGTTGGTATGATTGTATATTTTATTTATGGTGCTGTCCTATGGTGCCCTCCGTCTCACGCAAATGTGAGGGGTCCCCGTTGTAGGGTGTTGCACTACGTTCATGATTCGCTTATGGTGGGTTGCGAGAGTGACAGAAGCTTAAACCCGAGTAGGTGGGTTGTTGCGTATGGGGTAAAGAGGACTTGATACTTAATGCTATGGTTGGGTATCACGACCTTAATGATCTTTAGTAGTTGCGGATGCTTGCTAGGGGTCCAATCATAAGTGCATATGATCCAAGTAGAGAAAGTATGTTAGCTCATGCCTCTCCCTCATATAAAATTACAAGAATGATTACCGGTACTTGTTATCGATTTGCTAGGGACAAATGACTTTCTTGTTGACAAAAGCTATCCACTTTTATTACCTTGCAATTTATTCATAGTTTTATTCTCGCAAATTATTCAGTTTTATTCTTGCAAAATAGTTTAATGATTGTTTTAGGTAAAGCAAACGGCAAGTGTGCATAGAGTTGTATCGGTGGTTGATAGAACTTGAGGGAATATTTATTCTACCTTTAGCTCCTCGTTGGGTTCGACACACTTATTTATCGAAGAAGGCTACAAACGATCCCCTATACTTATGGGTTATCAAGACCTTTTTCTGGCGCCGTTGCCGGGGAGCAATAGCGTGGGGTGAATATTCTCGTGTGTGCTTGTTTGCTTTATCACTAAGTTGTTTTTATTTTGTGCTCTTGTTTTCTATATCTAGTTATGGGTAGGAAACGCAAAATACCAAAGAAATTAGTTCTACCTACTAAACCAATGGTTAAAGAACTACCCAAAATCTATCATACTACTGAACCTTTCTATTTGGATCATCTTCGATCCATTTGTGCTCATGTTGAAAACCCAACTAGCTTAGTTGAGGGAAAATCATTAAATGACCATGCTTATTTTTGTGCGACACCGCTTATCTCAAAAAGGGAAACTTTTGTGGCATCATATCAATAGTTTGTATTTCTATGCTTTGAATTTATGTGAAATACATGATTCTACTTGTTGTTACGAAGACCCTAAGAAACACCTTTTCTTCCAATGTGAGTTTAAGGATAATGGAATCTTATATTCTTATGCCAAGAGTGTTTATAATTACTTTGGTATTGAACAAATTGAAGAATTTATTGCTTTTAAGGGTGCCTATGAAGTTGCTTCTTTGATTGAAAAGTATGATGCTACTCTTTACAAATCTGGAAATTTTGCCATACTTAAATATTGCTATGAAAATTATTCTTCTAATGCTTACATTAAACCATAATTGAGCACTTCTCCGCTGTCCAAGAAGAGACTAACATTTGGCAGGAGTCTATGGAAGAAGAAATTGATGAAACTGTGAGCTCATTGGATGAAAGAGATGATGAGGAGAGCGAAGAACAAAAGGAGGAAGAGCGGATTAGCTACCCGTGCCCACCTTCTAATGAGAGTAACTGTTCAACTCATATATTATTTAATGCCCCTTCGTTCTTACCGAAGGATGAATGCTTTGATAATTGCTATGATCCCGCTGATTCATTTGAAATATCCCTTTTTGATGAACTTGATGCTTGCTATGCTTGTGGCCATGATGCCAATAGGAATTATGCTATTGGAGATGAACTTGCTATTGTTCCTTATGTTAAACATGAAATTGTTGTATTGCACCCACACATGATAGTCCTATTATCTTTTTGAATTCTCCAAACTACACTATATCGGAGAAGTTTGTTCTTATTAAGGATTATATTGATGGGTTGCCTTTTACCATTGCACATGATGATTTTAATGAATATAATATGCATGTGCTTGCTGCTCCTACTTGCAATTATTATGAGAGAGGAACTACATATCCACCTCTCTATGTTTCCAACACGATAAAATTGCAAGAAACTACTTATGCTATGTATTGGCCTTTACTTGATGTGCATGAATTGTTCTTGTATGACATGCCGATGCATAGGAAGAGGGTTAGACTTCATCGTTGCATGATATATGTTTCTTTGTGCTCACTACTAAATGCCAAATCATTGCTAATCAGGCCCGGCCCTGAGGGGGGGCAGGGGGCGGCCGCCCCGGGCCCCCAAAATTCAGGGGGCCCTCCCCAGGTATGGATACAGCTTACGGCCCAGGGAGGTAGTGCGTGGATGCAAGCAAAAATATCAAACTTTGTCTCAGAAAAAGGAAACGTATCAATCTAGCGATTCTTCCTCTTCCCATCTTCCAAAAAAATGTAGCAATTTTTTCTATTCCATCATGTAGCAATTAGCTCTATCAAAATCATCACGACATATCCTACGCCGTCCGTTCCGTGATAACAAGCACACCGTCTGCTCCTTTCTCCTCCTGGCCTCCGGTCGCCAGTTTGCCTTCTCCCGGATTTCTATTCCCGGGGCCTCCGATCATGAGATGCTAGTCAGGATACTCAGTACCCGGTTCCGCTTTGATCTCTGACACACTCATCGCTGATTCGCTGATCAAATTTGCTTCCTAATTCCTGGAGCAAGACGAGTCCACATCGAGTCATCGGGTCAGGTTATCGTTGAACGCCCTACCACCAAAGCTGGTCAGATCATCCAAGGTACTCACTATATACTGATTAAGTAATTTATCCTTAACATGCATGGTGCATAGATCTCATGAATCAACCTTTGATGTCATTATTTATTTATTTTCTGCACGGTTAGAAATTATAGAATGTGTGGATGATGCAATCATAGAGGCACTCTTGATTAAAAACATCAATAGAAATATTGGTGCTACTATGAACCCAAATGGTGAATTGGCGGTTGTTGTTGTCGAGGAAGATGCATAAATTAATAAGGATTCTGAATTGGAACAAGAGGAAAATGTTGACACCAACGTCGGTGCTAAATGTAAGTGGTGCTGATAGTACAGTTATTTCAATAGGTTCACATACAAAATCTGCTGGTGTTGATGAACATCTAGTTTTGTATTTTTCTTAATTGAAAATTTTGAAATTCACTTTGCTAAATGGTGTAATATCTACTATAGTGATTTTATATTATGCCAGAGAACTCAATTTTTATCTCAATGCCTCTATTACTTATCATCTTTCTTTTATTAAATTGGTATTTGCTTCCGTAATTCCAATTATATCAATACTTTCTTTAATTTATTTACTTCTTATTTATTACTCCTGGAATTATCTATTTATCGCATTGGTTAAAATAGGGTTTTCAGAGTTAAAAGTATTGAGTAACTATTTGAGATCAAGGATGATTCAAGAGATTTTAAATGGTTTGACAACATTAGGCATTGAGAAGAAATTATTGGATGAGATTGACATTCACCTCATCATAAGTGAATTTGCATCAAGGAATGTTATTTCATATGTACATTTTTTGAATATATTGAAGTGATTACCGGTAACCTTCATATATGCAAATATTCATTATTATTTCTATATTGTTTATAGTAGGGGCCCCGAGTTTTGGTTTTGCCCTGGGCCCCCAAAATCTCAGGACCGACCATGTTGCTAATTAAAATTGGCTTTGATATACCTTGGGATCCGGGTGGATTCATTACTTGAGCACTTTATGCCTAGCTTAATGGCTTTAAAGAAAGCGCTGCCAACGACACAACCCGGAAGTTTTAGAGAGTCATTTTATTTTTGTTGAGTGCTTGTATAAAGTTTAAAAACAAAAAAACATAGAGGGTAACTTAAAACTTCACAAAAAGGAAAGTGCGAGTGAGAGAGACGAGCATTGTTGAAGTGGGGGAGCTCCTTGAACTTTGTTCATGCCCATGGAAACTTTGTGAATCTCAATTACAGAAACTTTTCAACAAAAATAATTATCCCCTTGTACAAATCCTTTGTATTGTAAAATTATTGTGCCAAGGTATGCCTTTAGGATGATTAGATTGCTTGTTAGTATGTGCGGTGCAGAAACCGAAACTTTGGCTGTAGCGTGTGAATTTTCATTTTTTTACTGAACGTCAAAAGGTTCTGAAACTTTTTGCACACTATTTCTATACAAATTTTTTATTTTCTCCTAAGTTTTCAGAATTTTTGGAGTACCAGAAGTATGGTAGATCTTCAGATTGCTACAGACTGCCTTGTTTAAGACAGATTTTGTTTTTGTGCATTGTTTTGCTTGTTTTGATGAAAATGTCGATTCTATTGGTGTTATAAGCCATGGAAAAGTTACATTACAGTAGCTACAATGCAAAAAACATATGAATTGGTTTGCAACAGTACGTAGAGTACTGATTTGCTTTATTATACGAACGGATCTCACGAGGTTTTTGTTGAGTTTTGTGTGGATGAAGTGATCAAAGATCGAGGAGGTCTCGATATGAGGAGAAGGACGAGAGGCAAGAGCTCAAGCTAGGGGATGCCCAAGGCACCCCAAGTAAATATCCAAGGAGACTCAAGCGTCTAAGCTTGGGTACCCCGGAAGGCATCCCATCTTTCTTCAACAAGTATCGGTATGTTTTCGTCTTCGTTTCGTTCACGTGATATACGTAAATCTTGGAGCGTCTAGTTTTCATTTTTATTTTATGCACCATGCTGGTATGAGATAGTCCATGGCTTATTTACAGAATGCTCATTGCACTTCACTTATATCTTTTGAGTATGGCTCTATAGAATGCTTCATGTGCTTCACTTGTATCATTTGAAGTTTGGATTGCCTGTTTCTCTTCACATAGAAAACCGTCGTTTGTAGAATGCTATTTTGCTTCACTTATATTTGTTAGAGCATGGTATTTTGTGAAGGAAATATGCCCTAGAGGCAATAATAAAGTTATTATTTATTTCCTTATTTCATGATAAATGTTTATTATTCATGCTAGAATTGTATTAACCAGAAACTTGATACATGTGTGAATACATAGAAAAACAATGTGTCCCTAATATGCCTCTACTTGACTAGCTTGTTCATCAAAGATGGTTATGTTTCCTAGCCATAGACATGTGTTGTCATTTGATGAACGGGATCACATCATTAGGAGAATGATGTGATGGACAAGACCCATTCATTAGCTTAGCATTGTGATCGTTACAGTTTTATTGCTACTTCATTCTTCAAGACTTATACATGTTCCTCGGGCTATGAGATTGTGCAACTCCCAAATATCCGGAGGAACACTTTCTGTGCAATCAAACGTCACAACGTAAATGGGTGATTATAAAGATGCTCTACAGGTGTTTCCGAAGGTGTTTGTTGGGTTGGCATGAATCAAGATTAGGATTTGTCACACCGTGTATCGGAGAGGTATCTCTGGGCCCTCTTGGTAATGCACATCACTATAAGCCTTGCAAGCAATGTGACTAATGAGTTAGTTGTGGGAAGATGCATTACGGAACGAGTAAAGAGACTTGCTGGTAACGAGATTGAACTAGTTATTGAGATACCGACGATCAAATCTCGGGCAAGTAACATACCGATGACAAAGGGAACAACGTATGTTGTTATGCGGTTTGACCGATAAAGATCTTCATAGAATATGTAGGAGCCAATATGAGCATCCAGGTTCTGCTATTGGTTATTGACCGGAGATGTGTCTCGGTCATGTCTACATAGTTCTCGAACCCGTAGGGTCCGCACGCTTAACGTTCGGTGACGATTTGTATTATGAGTTATGTGATTTGATGTACCGAAGGTAGTTCGGAGTCCCGAATGAGATCGGGGACATGACGAGGAGTCTCGAAATGGTCAAGATGTAAAGATCGATATATTGTACGACTATATTCGGACATCGGAAAGGTTCCGAGTGATTCGGGTATTTTTCGGAGTACCGGAGAGTTACGGAAATTTGTATTGGGCCTTAATGGGCCATACGGGAAAGGAGAGAAAGGCCTCAAAGGTGGCCGCACCCTCCCCATGGTCTGGTCCGAATTGGACTAGGAGGGGCCCCTTCCTTCCTTCTCCTTTTCCCTTCCCTTTTTCCTATTCCATGTGGGAGGAGGAATCCTACTAGGACTAGGGAGTCCTAGTAGGACTCCACACTTCTGGCGCGCCTGAGGGGCTGGCCGGCCTCCCCTCGTCCATCCTTTATATATGGGGGCAGGGGGCACCTCTAGACACACAAGTTGATCTGTTGATCTATTCCAGCCGTGTGCGGTGCCCCCCTCCACCATATTCCACCTCGGTCATATTGTAGCGGTGCTTAGGCGAAGCCCTGCGTCGGTAGCAACATCATCACCGTCACCACGCCATCATGCTGACAGAACTCTCCTGTGAAGCTCTGCTGGATCAAAGTTCGCGGGACGTCATCGAGCTGAACTGTCTTTGAACTCGGAGGTGCCGTCGCTTGGTACTTGGGCGGTCGGATCGTGAAGACGTGCGACTACATCAACGCGTTGTGCTAACGCTTCGCTTTCGGTCTCACGAGGGTACGTGGACAACACTCTCCCTCGTTGCTATGCATCACCATGATCTTGCGTGTGCGTGGGATTTTTTAAATTACTCGCTCCCCAACAGTGGCATCCGAGCCAGGTTTTATGCGTAGATGTTATATGCACGAGTAGAACACAAGTGAGTTGTGGTTGATACAAGTCATACTGCTTACCAGCATGTCATACTTTGGTTCGGCGGTATTGTTGGATGAAGCGGCCCGGACCGACATTACGCGTACGCTTACACGACAATGGTTCTACCTACGTGCTTTGCACACAGGTGGCTGGCGGGTGTCAGTTTCTCCAACTTTAGTTGAACCAAGTATGGCTACGCCCGGTCCTTGAGAAGGTTAAAACAGCACTAACTTGACGAACTATCGTTGTGGTTTTGATGCATAGGTGAGAACGGTTCTTGCTCAGCCCGTAGCAGCCACGTAAAACTTGCAACAACAAAGTAGAGGATGTCTAACTTGTTTTTGCACGGCATGTTGTGATGTGATATGGTCAAGACGTGATGAGATATAAATTGTTGTATAAGATGATCATGTTTTGTTGAAGTTATCGGCAACTGGTAGAAGCCTTATGGTTGTCTCTTTATTGCATAAGGTGCAAGCACCAATTAATTGCTTTACTTTATCGCTATGCGATAGCAATAGTTGCAAGAGCAATAGTTGGCGAGACGACCATGTGACGACACATTGATATAGATCAAGATGATGGAGATCATGGTGTCATGCCGGTGACGATGGAGATCATGACGAGGCTTTGGAGATGGAGATCAAAGGCACAAGATGATGATGGCCGTATCATGTCACATATTATTTTGATTGCATGTGATGTTTATCTTTTATTCATCATATTTTGCTTAGTTCGATCGTAGCTTTATAAGATGATCTCTCACTAAATTTCAAGGTATAAGTGTTCTCCCTGAGAATGCACCGTTGCGAAAGTTCTTCGTGCTGAGAC
Organism: Aegilops longissima; assembly: GCA_021605205.1. Classification (NCBI taxonomy): domain Eukaryota; kingdom Viridiplantae; phylum Streptophyta; class Magnoliopsida; order Poales; family Poaceae; genus Aegilops; species Aegilops longissima. The sequence continues at coordinate 557,803,560 of CM038677.1, forward strand.
ACCACGTGATGATCGCGTGTGATAAGCTCTACGTTCAAATACAACGGGTGCAAAACAGTTGCACACGCGAAATACTCAGGTTAAACTTGACGAGCCTAGCATATGCAGATATGGCCTCGGAACACTGAGACCGAAAGGTCGAGCGTGAATCATATAGTAGATATGTCAACATAGTGATGTTCACCATTGAAAACTACTCCATCTCACGTGATGATCGGACATGGTTTAGTTGATTTGGATCACGTGATCACTTAGATGATTAGAGGGATGTCTATCTATGTAACACCCCGGATACGACTTTCCATATTCGTAACTCCGACTCTTGCCTTTTCCGGAGATGTGTTTTATTATTTCCTTCGTGGTTGGGTTTTGTCGGTTGTTTTGCATTTTGTTCTTGTTCTGCATCTCATCTCATGGCATCATCTGCATTTCATCCGCATGTTTTTCAAAACTTGCATCCGTTCGGGTTCCGCCGGTTCTCTCCGCTGTCCGTTCCGAGTCCGGATACACTCGCACGCGCCCGCGGCACCTCCGAAATATTATTTTATAAGTGGCATAAAAATGTTCTCGGAATGGGTTGCAACTTGTCATGCGGTCTTATTATAGTGTAGACAGGCCGGCTGGCAAGTTTCGTCGCATTCGGAGTTCGTTTGACTGCCCAACCGTTAAATATGTAACCGGGATATAGCCGGTATTTATGTCGGACGTTTTCGGTCTCCGGAAACAGTTGCCGGGCTGCACTCTTCTCCTCTCCTCTCCTCTCAGCCCAACCACTCTAGCACAGTCCAAAACCCCCCCTCTCCTCAGCCCACCTAGGTCCCCTAACCTCTCTCTCTCGATCGGAGTCGTCGGATCGCGTTCGGAGGCCTCGAAAACCCCTCCTAACCCCCCAAACCCTAATTACGCCTATAAAAGGAAGCCCCCCCTTCCATTTTGGGTCTCCTCCTTCCTTCCCTCAAATCCGCTCCCCCAGTCATCAGCGCCGCCCCTCCTCAATTTCCGCGCCCCCAAGCCCCCTCCGCCACTTGGCAAGCCCTGGTTGGCCAGCCGCCACCGAGGCGTCGCCCACCAACCGGAGTCGCCACTGCCTCCCCCCGCCCCCACTTCATCATGGCCCGCCAGACCCGGATCGGGCCTGAGGAAGCCCATCGGGCCAGGCGCCCGCCGCCGCTGCCCGGCGCCCAGCCGCTCGGCCGCGCCCGCCTCCCGGCGCCTCCCGCCCTGGCCGCCTCCTCGCCGCCTTGCAGCCCGCCATGGCGACATCCCAGCGACCCGTCCCTCTCTCTCTCTCCTCCTCCCTCTTTTCTCTCTCTCTTCCCTCACCGCTACTCTCTCTCTCTCTCTCGCTCTGTGTGTGCAGTAGGAGCCGCCGCCGCCTTGAGACCTCGTCGCGGCCTCCTCGGCCTCGCCGTCGCGGATCCGGGCCCCACGCCGGATCCGCCTGCCTCCGTCTGTCCCGGCCGTCCCAAGGCTTGTCGCGGCGTTGTCGCCGTGAGCCGCCGCCACCTTCGAGATGGGATCGGGAGCCCGATCCGCGCCGCCCGCCGCCGTTGACGCGGCCGGTACACACAGGACCCCAGCGTGGGCCATAGCCGCGCCAAGGCCTACCCAGCTTCCTTCATGGCCTGCTCCTCCCCGCCAAACAGGCCAAGCCTGTGGTGAGCACCACACCCCAGCGCCCCCCATGCACTTTGGCCTGCCAGATTCGCCCATGTTGTTATTTTTTTAAATCTGCAATTTCTCTTTTATCCAAGAATTTACCGCTTTCTGAAAAGACCCTCCATGCTCATGCATCCATAATTAATTAACCGTGCATCGGATTAAAATGTTTTATATATGTAATATGCTCAGGAAATTGTGAAGATTAATATTTTGCCACTTTCATCTATGTTAAAAATGTTTAAATTGATGTTTGCATTAATTTGCTATTATGCCATGTTAAAATGATTTAATTCATAACTAAATAACCGTAACTCGGATTTAAATGTTCTTTATATGTAAATGGGGTGGAAAATGCCTAGATTAACATGGTCCACTTTATGTTGCTGATTAACAACTCTAAAATTGTGTTTAGGGCAGAACAGTACCGAATCTAAAATATTGCTCATGGGGATTTTCCGAATTGTTGTTGTTATTTCCGGCCTCATTTAAACTTGCCTAAATAGTTAGTTTAATTATGCTCCACCTCTTGCCATGTTTAACAACATTTAATATGGTTGAGTACCTAATCGGGAGAGAACTAAATAATTGATGTGGTGTTTCGTCGATATGCAACTCGTTGCATATTGAGCTCCACTTAATTTGTAGTGTTGTTTGTTGCACTTTGCCATGCCATGCCTCATTAAACCGGACATGCATCATATTGGTTTGTGCATCATGCCATGTTTATGCTTGTGCATTTATCATGTTGTTTGTTTCTTTCCGGTTTGCTTCTCTCGTTAGCTTCGGGTTCGTTCCGGAGTTGTGAGGATTCGTTCGACTACTTCCGTTCGTTCTTCTTCATGGATTCGTTCTTCTTCCTTGCGGGATTTCAGGCAAGATGACCATACCCTCGAAATCACTTCTATCTTTGCTTGCTAGATGCTCGCTCTTTTGCTATGCCTAAGCTACGATGCCTACCTCTTGCTTTATCATGCCTCCCATATTGCCATGTCAAACCTCTAACCATCCTTTCCTAGCAAACCGTTGTTTGGCTACGTTACCGCTTTGCTCAGCCCCTCTTATAGCGTTGTTAGTTGCAGGTGAAGATGAAGTTTGTTCCTTGTTGGAACATGGAGATGTTGTTCCTTGTTGGAACATGTTTACTTGTTGGGATATCACAATATGTCTTATTTTAATTAATGCATCTATATACTTGGTAAAGGGTGGAAGGCTCGGCCTTATGCCTGGTGTTTTGTTCCACTCTTGCCGCCCTAGTTTCCGTCATATCGGTGTTATGTTCCCGGATTGTTGCGTCCCTAACGCGGTCGGGTGATTTATGGGACCCCCTTGACAGTTCGCTTTGAATAAGACTTTTCCAGCAAGGCCCAACATTGGTTTTACATTTGCCTCCTAGCCTTTTTCCCTTGGGAGTCGCGATCCCGAGGGTCATCTTTATTTACCCCCGGCCAATGCTTGTCTAAGTGTTGGTCCAAACTAGAGCCACTTGCGGTGCCGCCCGAGGCAACTTGGGGTATCGCCGGTTGCCGACGTCTCGCTCATCCGGTCGTGGCTCGAGACGAGATACGCGCTGCTACTATCGTGGTGTCGGCACGCCGGAGGTCTTGCTGGACTTGTTTTATTGCTGTGAATGTCTTGTAGCCGGATTCCGAGACTGATCGGTCTTCCGGGAGAAGGTCTATTCCTTCGTTGATCGCGAGAGCTTATCATGGGCTAAGTTGGGACACCCTGCAGGTTTTGAACTTTCAAAGCCGTGCCGCGGTTATGTGGCGATGGGAATTTGTTAATGTCCGTTGTAGAAAACCCGTTGATCTTAATTAAAATACACCAACCGTAAGCGTAACGTGAGTGTCTCTTTTCGGGTTAATCGAAGGAGAACACGGTTTCGGGTTATGCCCGACGTAAGTAGGAGTTCGGGATCACTTCTTGATCATAGTTGTTCGACCGTGCTTTTGCCTTCTCTTCGCTCTCTTTTGTGTATGTTAGCCACCATATATGCTAGTCGCTGTCGCAGCTCCACCTCACTACCCTGTCCTACCTTTAAGCTTAAATAGTCTTGATCTCGCTGGTGTGAGATTGTTGAGTCCCGTGACTCACAGATACTTCCCAAACCAGTTTGCGGTGCCGATGAGAACGTGCAGGTGATGGACCCGAGCTCAAGGAGGAGCTCGATGAAGATCTTGTTCTTTGTGTTGTTTCGCTTCATGTCGATCAGTAGTGGAGCCAGTTGGGACGATCGGGGATCTGTAGCATTTGGGGTAGTCTTCTTTTATTTTGGTTCCGTAGTCGGACCTTGATTGTATCTGATGATGTAATGTTTTACCCATGTATTGTGTGAAGTGGCGATTGTAAGCCAACTATGTATCTCTTTCCTTATGTATTACATGGGTTGTGTGAAGATTACCTCACTTGCGACATTGCTTTCAATGCGGTTATGCCTCTAAGTCGTGCTTCGACACGTGGGAGATATAGCCGCATCGAGGCGTTTCAAGTTGGTATCAGAGCCTTCCCCGACTTAGGAGCCCCCTACTTGATTGTTTGCTGACGTTGTTGAGTCTAGAACGGAAAATGTTTTGAGTCTTAGGATTATATATATCGGAGAGTAGGATTCTTTTTACTCCTCGGTCCCTTCGTCGCTTCCTCGGTGAGGTATCCCGACGAGAGTTTTGACTCTTCTCTCCTTAAATTTCACTAAAAATTTTAGGATCACGTGGGTATCTTGGAATCGTTCCGATGGTTTTGTGACGAGAACATTGTTCTTGGTGCCTCGACATTTAGGGGTTGTGGCAGTGTCCTGGGAGTTGAGCTCCGAGGTGTTGTCGCCACAATTTTATCGTTGCGATTCTGAATACCGAGTTTTGCCGACATCGAAATCTCTTTTGTACAGTTGTTGGTGAGATAACCTCGATAGCCCGATCGTGTGGCGAGTCTTGGAGTATTGCCATGACTTGTATAATGATGTTTTTTCAAGGTCGAGGTACACGATTTCGGAGTTTTCTTGGTTATGTGTTGACGGATGGATACAATGGATCTAGGTATTGTTAGTTTGGGTGATATATTTTGTGTCCCTGTATCCCCAACACCTGATTGCATAACCAGAAAGTTTCGGGAGTTTATAGGTGGAATTCTAGTAGCTTACGGGATATTCTTTCCGGCGGATGTATGATTTGAGATTGGGGTTCAACGTCTAGTGGTCCGCCCATTCACGGTCGATTCTGATGGTCGCGAGACGCCTTAAAGAATCCTTGGCTATGCTGATTCGGGACGTCTTGTTTGTCATTCGTGACGTCCGCTATACGTCGTGTCCATGTGGGCCCCACCACGAACACTTTGGGCGAAATCTCTATCATGTGTTTGTTCCGGCTCATTCTTGAAGCCAATCCTTTGTTTTTGTTTTGTGTTGTGGTATTCGAGTTGCTTCAATGTCAAGTGTTGATCCCATACCTTTTCCTAATTGGTGTTCTCATATTGCTATGTGAATACTAATCCTTCTGGATCATTGAGCTTGTCATGTTAATTCTTTTCCAACCGGCGTGCTTCTCTTCAAGTGAATCCGATCATTCCAAAATTCGCAAGATCAATTCTAAGCTTTTCTCAACGGTGTTCGTTTCATCCGACCCAAGTTGTTTTGTTTTCCCGCCCTCCCACCCCTTTTCTTCAAGGACTCAAATTTCTTAATCAAGTATCCATTTTTTTATTGAGTGAAGTTTCTTCATTCTTTTCCTTTAATGTTTTATCCGGTGATTTCTCATGAAGACGCTAAGGAAGCTTTAACCTTATCATTGTTCCATTCTAATTTTCTTCTCCGCGGACTCAAGTCAAGTTTTCGTGTTGATCGATTCTTTTCATCATTTCAAATTCTTTCTCATGTCGGTGCATCTCTTAATCATCCACTTCTCGCTATTCAATTGTTCCGGAGTGTTGAAGATATCTCAGAAGATTCTAGTTTCCATTCTCAATTCACTCAAGTTCTTTTGAGGATGCTATCTCATTCAAGCCATTTAATTATACCGGTGCAATATCTATTTCAAGCAATTGTTCAACGGTGGTTCTTTTGAGTGGGCCCTAACCCACAGGTCTTTTCCCAGGATCTTACCTGACTCTTTTATTTTCCCGGAGCTATTCCCAAATTCTTTTCGAAGTTTGACGTAAGGATGAATTATCATCAGTCAAATGTCTTTCTCCAAGATCTTTCAAATTATCTTCATCGTTGGTTCAACCTTTCTAATTTTCATTCCGGAGTGCTTCAATAATTCATGGTGATGTTCTCGTCGTCATTCTCGAATTTTGAAGACCGAAGAAGAGTTTCTCTTAAATCTCGCTTCTTTCTCTTCAAGATTCATGGTTCTAGCTTCGTGCCATCCTCATAATTGTTTTGATTGTGAGAATTCTTTTAACCCACCCGGAGTAATTCAGAAATCTTTTCAGTTTGATTATCCAGAGCCCATCATCTCAGAATTATTCATTCAAGCGTTCAGCTCTTGTTCTCCAAATCTTACCGGTGCATCATTCAAGTATTCACTAATCAGTTCATGATCTCTCCGTTCTCATGTATCTAAATCCCCTCAAATATCTTCATTCATTTTACAATTCTTCCCGGTGAATTGTGCCTTTGCTACGTTCATTTTCAATTCTTATGGTGGTTTGTTCAAGATTTCATTTCCTTGATTATCACTTTACTCATTCGTTCTTTCCAATTCCACCGGTGGTTCGTTCAAGTCCTTCTCAAGTTTCCGCTATATCTATCTTAATTCTTTCTACGAGAATAAGTAGTATGCCAAATCCGTTGCTTGTCATCAATTTAAATTGGTGAAGGATGAGCATAATGTAATTCTTATTCTTGTTTCATCGAGTAAGTTCAATTCCTTATTCCGGAGGATCATCAAAATTCTTGATTTCAGTTGTTCATCTTTTCTTTTCCTGGAGTTCCAAGCTCTCATCATCACCAAGATCCATCTAAATCACTGCAAGACTTCACCTTGTGTTGTCAACTTCTCTTCCTTTTTATCATCTTTTCTTTACCGGAGTTCTTCATGGAGGCTCTACATGATGGTTCGTCAAGGATTCTTTTCATTCTTCAATTGTTCTTCAAGATTTCTCTCGGAGTTATGATCCGCCAAGCTTTACTCTAAAAAATAAACATGGTGCTCAACACATGTTTTGTTTTGAGGAGTTCAAGTATTCTTCTTTTGCATTCCGAAGTGCAATTCGTTCTACCTTATCATTTGAGGTGGTGTTATGTCATTCTCGACAATTTGAGTTCGTGTTTCATGATTCACATGTCGTCAAGAATGAGGTATTTTAAATCCATAAATCTCTTCATTGGACTTATCTTGGGCTATATTTCACCTAAAGCTTTCCCTAAGGGTTGTTGCTATTTATGGTGCTTATTAATGACCCAAGTTCTTCATTTGTCCTCCCGGTGAAATAAGTTTCTCGTCTCCTTGTTGATATCAATCCAATCATTTGTTTCCGTTGGTGGCAGATGTTGGCATTTTCTTCTCCATTCTTCTATTTCAATTATCTATCATCTATTCTTTCTTACGGAGGCATTGTGATGTTGCTCTTTTCACTCATCATCCCGATTGTGAGGATCGTGCTCTTTTCTTGCTTATCCATTTAACCGGAGTGTTGTGTTTTCATTCGAGTTCTCTCATCTTATCAAGTTTTGCCTGCTTCCTCAACCGGAGAGCTGTCTGAAATCTTTCTTACCCCTTGTGCCTTTTTTTCAATAGTTCCAGAGGCAGTGTGTTGTTGTTTTCATCAAGTATCATCCCATCTTCTCAGTTCATGTTATATTCCTTCCATGTTCAATCGGAGTGCTGCCCGAATTCTTCCTCTCTCATCTTGTTTTAAACGGAGTGGTTTCGAATTCTATCTTGTCCATTAAATTCTTGAATTATGCCTTTTCAACCTTCAAGTTATCGTAATGTTCCTTGTTCCTCTTTTCTAACGGATTGTTTGCAATCTCGTTCATCTTCGTTGTTTTCTTTCTTTCATTTGCTCAACCTCTCAAGGTTCTTTGGTTTCACTCGTTTGTCAAAGAAGCAACTTAGTTTTACCTCTTCTCTTCCTCTTCCTTTTCCCTCCGGTGCCATCCTAGATCTCGGGACGAGATCCTCTCGTAGTGGTGGAGTGTTGTAACACCCCGGATACGACTTTCCATATTCGTAACTCCGACTCTTGCCTTTTCCGGAGATGTGTTTTATTATTTCCTTCGTGGTTGGGTTTTGTCGGTTGTTTTGCATTTTGTTCTTGTTCTGCATCTCATCTCATGGCATCATCTGCATTTCATCCGCATGTTTTTCAAAACTTGCATCCGTTCGGGTTCCGCCGGTTCTCTCCGCTGTCCGCTCCGAGTCCGGATACACTCGCACGCGCTTCGCTGCACCTCCAAATATTATTTTATAAGTGGCATAAAATGTTCTCGAATGGGTTGCAACTTGTCATGCGGTCTTATTATAGTGTAGACAGGCCGCTGGCAAGTTTAAATCGCATTCGGAGTTCGTTTGACTGCCCAACCGTTAAATATGTAACCGGGATATAGCCGGTATTTATGTCGGACGTTTTCGGTCTCCGGAAACAGTTGCCGGGCTGCACTCTTCTCCTCTCCTCTCCTCTCAGCCCAACCACTCTAGCACAGTCCAAAACCCCCCCTCTCCTCAGCCCACCTAGGTCCCCTAACCTCTCTCTCTCGATCGGAGTCGTCGGATCGCGTTCGGAGGCCTCGAAAACCCCTCCTAACCCCCCAAACCCTAATTCTGCCTATAAAAGGAAGCCCCCCCTTCCATTTTTGGGTCTCCTCCTTCCTTCCCTCAAACCGCTCCCCCAGTCATCAGCGCCGCCCCTCCTCAATTTCCGGCGCCCCCCCCCTCCGCCACTTGGCAAGCCCTGGTTGGCCACCGCCACCGAGGCGTCGCCCAGCCAACCGGGAGTCGCCACTGGCCTCCCGCGCCCCACTTCACATGGCCGCCAGACCGGATCGGGCCTGAAAGCCCATCGGGGCCGGGCGCCCGCCCCGCCCGCGGCGCCCGCGCTCGGCCGCGCCCGCCTCCCGGCGCCTCCCGCCACGCCGCCGCCCTCTCGCCGCCTTGCAGCCCATGCCCGGCGACATCCCAGCGACCCGTCCTCTCTCTCCTCCTCCTTCCCTCTTTTTCTCTCTCTCCCTCACCGCTACCTCTCTCTCTCTCTCTGTGTGTGCAGTAGGAGCCGCCGCCGCTTGAGAGACCTCGTCGCTGGCCTCCTCGGCCTCGCCGTCGCGGGATCCGGGCCCCACGCCGGATCCGCCTGCCTGTCTGTCCGGCCGTCCCAAGGCTGTCGCCGGCGTTGTCGCCGAGGTCCGCCGCCACCTTCGAGATGGGATCGGGAGGAGCCCGATCCGCGCCGCCCGCCGCCGTTGACGCGCCCGGTATGCGCGTGGACCCAGCGTGGGCATAATCACGCCAAGGCCTTACCAGCTTCCCTTCATGGCTGCTCCTCCCCGCCAAACAGGCCAAGCCTGTGGTGAGCACCACACCCAGCGCCCCCACAGCACTTTTGGCCTGCCAGATTCGCCCATGTTGTTATTTTTTTCGTCAGCGAATTTCTCTTTTATCCAAGAATTTACCGCTTTACGAAAAAGACCCTCCATGCTCATGCATCCATAATTAATTAACCGTGCATCGGATTAAAATGTTTTATATATGTAATATGCTCAGGAAATTGTGAAGATTAATATTTTGCCACTTTCATCTATGTTAAAAATGTTTAAATTGATGTTTGCATTAATTTGCTATTATGCCATGTTAAAATGATTTAATTCATAACTAAATAACCGTAACTCGGATTTAAATGTTCTTTATATGTAAATGGGGTGGAAAAATGCCTAGATTAACATGGTCCACTTTATGTTGCTGATTAACAACTCTAAAATTGTGTTTAGGGCAGAACAGTACCGAATCTAAAATATTGCTCATGGGGATTTTCCGGAATTGTTGTTGTTATTTCCGGCCTCATTTAAACTTGCCTAAATAGTTAGTTTAATTATGCTCCACCTCTTGCCATGTTTAACAACATTTAATATGGTTGAGTACCTAATCGGGAGAGAACTAAATAATTGATGTGGTGTTTCGTCGATATGCAACTCGTTGCATATTGAGCTCCACTTAATTTGTAGTGTTGTTTGTTGCACTTTGCCATGCCATGCCTCATTAAACCGGACATGCATCATATTGGTTTGTGCATCATGCCATGTTTATGCTTGTGCATTTATCATGTTGTTTGTTTCTTTCCGGTTTGCTTCTCTCGTTAGCTTCGGGTTCGTTCCGAGTTGTGAGGATTCGCTCGACTACTTCCGCTCGTTCTTCTTCATGGATTCGTTCTTCTTCCTTGCGGGATTTCGGCAAGATGACCATACCCTCGAAATCACTTCTATCTTTGCTTGCTAGATGCTCGCTCTTTTGCTATGCCTAAGCTACGATGCCTACCTCTTGCTTTATCATGCCTCCCATATTGCCATGTCAAACCTCTAACCATCCTTTCCTAGCAAACCGTTGTTTGGCTACGTTACCGCTTTGCTCAGCCCTCTTATAGCGTTGTTAGTTGCGGTGAAGATGAAGTTTGTTCCTTGTTGAACATGGAGATGTTGTTCCTTGTTGGAACATGTTTACTTGTTGGGATATCACAATATGTCTTATTTTAATTAATGCATCTATATACTTGGTAAAGGGTGGAAGGCTCGGCCTTATGCAGTGTTTTGTTCCACTCTTGCCGCCCTAGTTTCCGTCATATCGGTGTTATGTTCCGGATTGTTGCGTCCCTAACGCGGTCGGGTGATTTATGGGACCCCTTGACAGTTCGCTTTGAATAAGACTTTTCCAAAGAAGGCCCAACATTGGTTTTACATTTGCCTCCTAGCCTTTTTCCCTTGGGAGTCGCGATCCCGAGGGTCATCTTTATTTACCCCCGGCCAATGCTTGTCTAAGTGTTGGTCCAAACTAGAGCCACTTGCGGTGCCGCCCGAGGCAACTTGGGGTATCGTCGGTTGTCGTCGCATCGCTCATCCGGTCGTGGCTCGAGACGAGATACGCGGCTACTATCGTGGTGTCGGCACGCCGGAGGTCTTGCTGGACTTGTTTTATTGCTGTGAAATGTCTTGTAGCCGGATTCCGAGACTGATCGGTCTTCCGGGAGAAGGTCTATTCCTTCGTTGATCGCGAGAGCTTATCATGGGCTAAGTTGGGACACCCTGCAGGTTTTGAACTTTCAAAGCCGTGCCATGTTATGTGGCAGATGGGAATTTGTTAATGTCCGTTGTAGAAAACCCGGTTGATCTTAATTAAAATACACCAACCGTAAGCGTATCGTGAGTGTCTCTTTTCGGGTTAATCGAAAGGAGAACACGGTTTCGGGTTATGCCCGACGTAAGTAGGAGTTCAGGATCACTTCTTGATCATAGTTGTTCGACCGTGCTTTTGCCTTCTCTTCTCGCTCTCTTTTGCGTATGTTAGCCACCATATATGCTAGTCGCTGTCGCAGCTCCACCTCACTACCCTGTCCTACCTTTAAGCTTAAATAGTCTTGATCTCGGGGTGTGAGATTGCTGAGTCCCGTGACTCACGTGATACTTCCCAAACCAGTTTGCAGTGCCGATGAGAACGTGCGGTGATGGACCCGAGCTCAAGGAGGAGCTCGATGAAGATCTTGTTCTTTGTGTTGTTTCGCTTCATGTCGATCAAGAGTGGAGCCAGTTGGGACGATCGGGATCCGTAGCATTTGGGGTAGTCTTCTTTTATTTTGGTTCCGTAGTCGGACCTTGATTGTATCTGTATGATGTAATGTTTTACCCATGTATTGTGTGAAGTGGCGATTGTAAGCCAACTATGTATCTCTTTCCCTTATGTATTACATGGGTTGTGTGAAGATTACCTCACTTGCGACATTGCTTTCAATGCGGTTATGCCTCTAAGTCGTACTTCGACACGTGGGAGATATAGCCGCATCGAGGGCGTTTCAATCTAAGTGGGAGTCCTTAAGTAATATATGATTAATTTAACTTTAATTTATAATGAACTTAGTCCTAATAGTATTTTGCAAATAATGTTCTAGATCAATAGCTCGCGTTGTTGCTTCCCTATGTTTTATATATGTTCCTAGAGAAAACAAAGTTGAAAGATGATAGTGGCAATGATGTGGACTGGGTCCGTGATCTGAGGTTTATCCTCATTGCTGCACAAAAGAATTATGTCCTTGATGCACCACTAGGTGACAAACCTATTGCATGAGCAGATGCAGATGTTATGAATGTTTGGCTAGCTCAATATGATGACTACTTGATAGTTTAGTGCACCATGCTTAACGGCTTAGAATAGGGACTTCAAAGACGTTTTGAACGTCATGGACCATATGAGATGTTCCAGGAGTTGAAGTTAATATTTCAAGCAAATACTCGAGTTGAGAGATATGAAGTCTCCAACAAGTTCTATAGCTAAAAGATGGAGGAGAATAGCTCAAGCAGTGAGCATGTGCTCAGATTGTCTGGGTGCTGCAATCGCTTGAATCAAGTGGGAGTTAATCTTCCAGATAAAATAGTGATTGATAGAATTCTCTAGTCACCATCACCAAGTTAGTAGAACTTCGTGATGAACTATAGTATGCAAGGGATGACGAAAATGTTTCCCGAGCTTTTCATGATGATGAAATCGATGAAGGTAGAAATTAAAAAAGAGCATCAAATGTTGATGGTTGACAAGACCACTAGTTTCAAGGAAAAGGGCAAAGGGAAGAAGGGGAACTTCAAGAAGAACGGCAAGCAAGTTGTTGCTCAAGTGAAGAAGCCCAAGTCTGGACCTAAGCCTGAGACTAAGTGCTTCTACTGCAAAGGGACTGGTCACTGGAAGCGGAACTTCCCCAAGTATTTGGCGGATAAGAAGGATGGCAAAGTGAACAAAGGTATATTTGATATACATGTTATTGATGTGTACCTTACTAGTGTTTATAACAACCCCTCAGTATTTGATACTAGTTCAGTTGCTAAGATTACTAACTCAAAAGGGAGTTGCAGAATGAACAGAAACTAGTTAAGAGTGAGGTGACGATGTGTGTTGGAAGTAGTTCCAAGATTGATATGATCATCATCGCACACTCCCTATACTTTCGGGATTAGTGTTGAACCTAAATAAGTGTTATTTGGTGTTTGCATTGAGAATGAATATGATTTGATCATGTTTATTGCAATACGGTTATTCATTTAAATTAGAGAATAATTGTTGTTCTGTTTACATGAATAAAACCTTCTATGGTCATACACCCAATAAAAATGGTTTGTTAGATCTCGATCGTAGTGATACACATATTCATAATATTGAAGCCAAAAGATGCAAATTTAATAATGATAGTGCAACTTATTTGTGGCACTGCCGTTTAGGTCATATTGGTGTAAAGCGCATGAAGAAACTCCATGCTGATGGGATTTTGGAATCACTTGATTATGAATCACTTGATGCTTGCGAACCATGCCTTATGGGCAAGATGAGTAAGAATCCATTCTCCGGAACAATGGAGCGAGCAACTGAATTATTGGAAATAATACATACTGATGTATGCGATTCGATGAGTGTTGAGGCTCACGGCGAGTATCGTTATTTTCTGACCTTCACAGATGATTTGAGGAGATATGGGTATATCTACTTAATGAAACATAAGTCTGAAACATTTGAAAAGTTCATATAATTTCAGAGTGAAGTCATGGTAACAAGAAAATAAAGTTTCTACGATCTGATCATGGAGGAAAATACTTGAGTTACGAGTTTGGTCTTCATTTGAAACAATGTGGAATAGTTTCACAACTCACGCCACCCGGAACACCACATCGTAATGGTGTGTACGAACATCGTAACCATACTTTATTGGATATGGTGCAATCTATGATGTCTCTTACCGATTTACCACTATTAGTTTGGGGTTATGCATTTGACAACTGCATTCACGATTAATAGGGCACCATCTAAATCCGTTGAGATGACACCATATGAACTGTGGTTTGGAAAGAAACCCAAGTTGTCGTTTCTTAAAGTTTGGGGTTGTGATGCTTATGTGAAAAAGTTTCAACCTGATAAGCTCGAACCCAAATCGGAGAAGTGTGTCTTCATAGGATACCCAAAATGAAAATATTGGGTACACCTTCTATCACAGATCCGAAGGCAAGACATTTGTTGCTAAATTTGGATCCTTTCTAGAGAAGGAGTTTCTCTCGAAAGAAGTGAGAGGGAGGAAAGTAGAACCTGATGAGGTAATTGTACCTTCTCTCGAATTGAAAAGTAGCTCATCACTGAAATCAGTTCCAGTGATGCCTACAAGAATTAGTGAGGAAGTTAATGATGATGATCATGAAACTTCAGATCAAGTTACTACCAAACCTCGTAGGTCAACCAGAGTAAGATCCGCACCAGAGTGGTACGGTAATCCTGTTCTGGAGGTCATGTTACTAGACCATGACGAACCTACGAACTATGAGGAAGCGATGATGAGCCCAGATTCCGCGAAATGGTTTGAGGCCATGAAATCTGAGATAGGATCCATGTATGAGAACAAAGTATGGACTTTGGTTGACTTGCCCGATGAGCGGCAAGCCATAGAAAATAAATGGATCTTCAAGAGGAAGACGGGCGCTGATAGTAGTGTTACTATCTACAAAGCTAGACTTGTCGAAAAAGGTTTTTGACGAAGTTCAAGGTGTTGACTACGATGAAATTTTCTCACTCGTATCGATGCTTAAAGTTTGTCCGAATCATGTTAGCAATTGCCGCATTTTATGAAATTTGGCAAATGGATAACAAAACTGCAATCCTTAATGGACTTATTAAAGAAGAGTTGTATATGATGCAACCAGAAGGTTTTGTCAATCCTAACGGTGCTAACAAAATGTGCAAGCTCCAGCGATCCATCTGTGGACTGGTGCAAGCATCTCGGAGTTGGAATATATGCTTTGATGAGTTGATTAAAGCATATAGTTTTATACAGACTTGCGGTGAAGCCTGTATTTACAAGAAAGTGAGTGGGAGCACTACAGCCTTTCTGATAAGTATATGTAAATGACATATTGTTGATCAGAAATGATGTAGAATTTTCTGGAAAGCATAAAGAAGTATTTGAAAGGAGTTCTCGAAAGAAAGACCTCGGTGAAGCTGCTTACATGTTGAGCATCAAGATCTATAGAGATAGATCAAGATGCTTGATAAGATTTTCAATGAGTATGTACCTTGACAAGATTTTGAATTAGTTCAAAATGGAACAGTCAAAGAAATAGTTCTTGCCTGTGTTGCAAGGTGTGAAGTTGAGTAAGACCCAAAGCCCGACCACGGCAGAAGATAGAAAGAGAATGAAAGTCATTCCCTATGCCTCAGCCATAGGTTCTATAAAGTATGCCATGTTGTGTACCAGATTTATTGTATACCCAACACTGAGTTTGGAAAGGGAGTACAATAGTGATCCAAGAGTAGATCACTGGACAGCGGTCAAAATTATCCTTAGTGGAATAAGGATATGTTTCTCGATTATGGAGGTGACAAAAGGTTCATTGTAAAGAGTTACGTCGATGCAAGCTTTAACACTAGTCCAGATGACTCTAAGTCTCAATCTGGATACATATTGAAAGTGGGAGCAATTAGCTAAAGTAGCTCCGTGCAGAGCATTGTAGACATAAAATTTGCAAAATACATACGGATCTGAATTTTGGCAGACCTGTTGACTAAACTTCTCTCACAAGCAAAACATGATCACACCTTAGTACTCTTTGGGTGTTAATCACATAGCGATGTGAACTAGATTACTGACTCTAGTAAACCCTTTTAGTGTTGGTCACATGGCGATTTGAACTATGGGTGTTAATCACATAGTGATGTGAACTATTGGTGTTAAATCACATGGGGATGTGAACTAGATTATTGACTCTAGTGCAAGTGGGAGACTGAAGGAAATATGCCCAAGAGGCAATAATAAAGTTATTATTTATTTCCTTATTTCATGATAAATGTTTATTATTCATGCTAGAATTGTATTAACTGGAAACTTGATACATGTGTGAATACATAGACAAAACAATGTGTCCCTAGTATGCCTCTACTTGACTAGCTTGTTCATCAAAGATGGTTATGTTTCCTAGCCATGGACATGTGTTGTCATTTGATGAACGGGATCACATCATGAGGAGAATGATGTGATGGACAAGACCCATTCATTAGCTTAGCATTGTGATCATTACAGTTTTATTGTTACTGCTTTCTTCTTGACTTATACATGTTCCTCGGACTATGAGATTGTGCAACTCCCGAATATCCGGAGGAACACTTTATGTGCAATCAAACGTCACAATGTAAATGGGTGATTATAAAGATGCTCTATAGGTGTTTCCGAAGGTGTTTGTTGGGTTGGCATGAATCAAGATTAGGATTTCTCACTCCGTGTATCAGAGAGGTATCTCTGGGCCCTCTCGGTAATGCACATCACTATAAGCCTTGCAAGCAATGTGACTAATGAGTTAGTTGCGGGATGATGCATTACGGAACGAGTAAAGAGACTTGCCCGTAACGAGATTGAACTAGGTATTGAGATACCGACGATCAAATCTCGGGCAAGTAACATATCGATGACAAAGGGAACAACGTATGTTGTTATGCGGTTTGACCAATAAAGATCTTCGTAGAATATGTAGGAGCCAATATGAGCATCCAGGTTCCGCTATTGGTTATTGACTGGAGATGTGTCTCGGTCATGTCTACATAGTTCTCGAACCCGTAGGGTCCGCACGCTTAACGTTCGGTGACGATTTGTATTATGAGTTATGTGATTTGATGTACCGAAGCTAGTTCGGAGTCCCGAATGAGATCGGGGACATGACGAGGAGTCTCGAAATGGTCGAGACGTGAAGATCAATATATTGGACGACTATATTCGGACATTGGAAAGGTTTCGAGTGATTTGGGTATTTTTCGGAGTACCGGAGAGTTACGGGAATTTGTATTGGGCCTTAATGGGCCATACGGGAAAGGAGAGGAAGGCCTCAAAAGGTGGTCGCACCCCTCCCCATGGTCTGGTCCGAATTGGACTAGGGAGGGGGGCGTCCCCTTCCTTCCTTCTTCTTTTCCCTTCCCTTTTTCCTATTCCATGTGGGAGGAGGAATCCTACTAGGACTAGGGAGTCCTAGTAGGACTCCACACTTCTGGCGCGCCCTAGGGGCTGGCCGGCCTCCCCTCATCCATCCTTTATATACGGGGGCACGGGGGCACCTCTAGACACACAAGTTGATCTATTGATTTATTGATCTATTCCAGCCGTGTGCGGTGCCCCCTCCACCATATTCCACCTCGGTCATATTGTAGCGGTGCTTAGGCGAAGCCCTGCGTCGGTAGCAACATCATCACCGTCACCACGCCGTCGTGCTGACAGAACTCTCCCGTGAAGCTCTGCTGGATCGGAGTTCGCGGAACGTCATCGAGGTGAACGTGTGCTGAACTCAGAGGTGCCGTACGTTCGGTACTTGGATCGGTCGGATCGTGAAGACGTACGACTACATCAATCGTGTTGTGCTAACGCTTCTGCTTTCGTTCTGCGAGGGTACGTGGACAACATTCTCCCCTCTGTTGCTATGCATCACCATGATCTTGCGTGTGCGTAGGATTTTTTTTGAAATTACTACGTTCCCCAAAATTTTGTAGAAAGAATTAAACTCTCTTGCTACACTTATATCTATTTAGAGAGTCAAAAAGAATTGATCATTTGCATGGGTAGTCTTGAAATCCTACATAAAACTTACGGATCACTGAATATGATATGTTTGATTCCTTGCAATAGTTTTGCGATATAGAGATGATAATATGTGAGAGGTACTAATAAAAGGTTGTGGTTAGTAGGAATATTGGTGTTAAGGTTTGTGATTCCCGAAGCATGCACATATAGTCTCTCATTATGCTATGAAGTTGGAGCATGATTTATTATTGATTGTCTTCCTTATGAGTGGCGGTCAGGGACGAGCGATGGTCTTTTCCTACCAATCTATCCCCCTAGGGGCATGCGTAGTAGTACTTTGCTTCGAGGGTTAATAAACTTCTACAATAAGTATATGATTTACTTATGACTAATGTGAGTCCATGGATTATACATACTCTTACGTTTCCACAATTTGCTAGCCTCTACGGTACCGCGCATTCCCTTTCTCACCTCGAGACGTGGTGCAAATTTCGCCGGTGCATCTAAACCCCGTGATATGATACACTCTATCACACATAAACCTTATTATATCTTCCTCAAAACAGCCACCATACCTACCTATTATGGCCTTTCCATAGCCATTCCAAGATATATTGCCATGCAACTTCCACCGCTTCCGTTTTGATGACTTCAGCATTCATTGTCATATTGCTTTGCATTATCATATAGCTGATATAGTAGTTGTGGCTCAGCCATCGTGCATCATTTTTTATACATGTTATGCTAGATCATTGCACATCCTGGTACACTGCCAGAGGCATTCATATAGTCATATTTTGTTCTAGGTATCGAGTTGTAATTTTTATTTCTTTTGAGTCATAAGTAAATAGAAGTGCGATGATCATCATTATTCATTATTAGAGCATGTCCCAGTGAGGAAAGGATGATGCAGACTATGATTCCCCCACAAGTCGGGATGAGACTCCGGACAATGAGAGAGAAAAAAAGAAAGAAAAAAAGAAGAAAAAGAAAAAAAAAGAGAGAAGGGGCATTGTTACTATCTTTTACCACACTTGTGCTTCAAAGTAGCACCATGTTTTTCATATAGAGTCTCCTATGTAGTCACTTTCATATACTAGTGGGATTTTTTCATTATAGAACTTGGCTTGTATATTCTGATGATGGGCTTCCTCAAATGCCCGAGGCCTTCATGAGCAAGCAAGTTGGACGCACACCAACTTAGTTTTCATATTAAGCTTTCATACACTTATAGCTCTTAGTGCATCAGTTGCACGGCAATACATACTCCTCACATTGATATCGATTGATGGGCATCTCCATGGCCCGTTGGTTAGCCGCATCGATGTGAGACTTTCTTACTTTTGTATTCTCTGTATTTACCCCTATCATCATACTCTATTCCACCCGTTGTGCTATATCCATGGCTCGCGCTCATGTATTGCGTGAGGGTTGAAAAAGCTGAAGCGCGTTAAAAAGTATGAACCAATTGCTCGGCTTGTCATCGGGGTTGTGCATGATAAATACTTTGTGTTAAGAAGATGGAGAATAACAAGACTATATGATTTTGTAGGGATAACTTTCTTTAGCATTGATATTTTGAAAGACACGATTGTTTGTTGGGATGCCTGAGTATTGATGTCTTTATGTCAAATTATAGACTATTTCTTTGAATCACTTATGTGTTAATATTCATGCCATGATTAGATATATGATCAAGTTTATGCTAGGTAGCATTCCACATCAAAAATTATCTTTTTTATCATTTACCTGCTCGAGGACGAGCAGGAATTAATCTTGGGGGTGCTGATACGTCTCCTTCATATCTATAATTTTTGATTGTTTCATGCCAATATTATACAACTTTTACATATTTTTGGCAACAATTTATATGATTTATTGGACTAACCTATTGATCCAATGCCTGTTCGTGTTTGTTGCATGTTTTTTTGTTTCATAGAAAATCCATATCAAACGAAGTCCAAACACGATAAAAATTTATGGAGAATTATTTTGGAATATTTATGATTTTGGGGAGGTGGAATCAACGCAAACGGGGGCCCACGATGACCACAACCCACCAGGGCGAGTTGGGCACCCCCTGGCGCGCCCAGGTATCTTGTGCCCTCCTTGAAGGTCGGTTGGGGCCCTTCTTCTGGCGCAAGAAAGATAATTTATGGGAAAAAATCGTGTAAAAATTGCAGCGCAATCGGAGTTACGGATCTCCGGGAATTTAAGAAACCGTGAAGGGCTAGATCTGGGGGGCGCAAAACAGAAGAGAATAGAGAGGGAGATCCAATCTCAGAGGGGCTCCCGTCCCTCCACAGCCATGGAGACCATGGACCAGAGGGGGTTCTCTCCTCCCATCTAGGGAGGAGGGCAAGGAAGAAGAAGAAGGAGGGGGCTCTCTCCCCTTCTCTCCCGGTGGCGCCGGAGCGTCGCCAGGGCTAGAATCGTGACGGCGATCTACATCAACAATCTTGCTACCGTCAACACCAACTCTATCCCCCTCTATGTAGTGGTGTAACGCCCCTTCTCCCCGTTGTAATCTCTACTTAAACATGGTGCTCAACTCCATATATTATTTCCCAATGATATTTGGCTATCCTATGATGTTTGAGTAGACCCGTTTTGTCCTGTGGGTTAATCGTGATCTTGGTTGGTATGATTGTATATTTTATTTATGGTGCTGGCCTACAGTGCCCTCCGTCTCGCGCAAACGTGAGGGATACCCGCTGTAGGGTGTTGCAATACGTTCATAATTCGCTTATGGTGGGTTGCGAGAGTGACAGAAGTGTAAACCCAAGTAGGTGGGTTGTTGCGTATGGGGCAAAGAGGACTTGATACTTAATGCTATGTTTGGGTTTCATGACCTTAATGATCTTTAGTAGTTGCGGATGCATGCTAGGGGTCCAATCATAAGTGCGTGTGATCCAAGTAGAGAAAGTATGTTAGCTCATGCCTCTCCCTCATATAAAATTACAAGAATGATTACCGGTACTTGTTATCGATTGCCTAGGGACAAATGACTTTCTTGTAAACAAAAGCTATCCACTTTTATTACCTTGCAATTTATTCGTAGTTTTATTCTCGCAAAGTACTAGTAGTTTTACTCTTGCAAAATAGTTTCATACTTGTTTTAGGTAAAGCAAACATCAAGTGTGCGTAGAGTTGTATCGGTGGTCGATAGAACTTGAGGGAATATTTGTTCTACCTTTATCTCCTTGTCGGTGTCAAAACCGGCGGATCTCGGGTAAGGGGTCCCGAACTGTGTGTCTAAGGCGGATGGTAACAGGAGGCAGGGGACACGAAGTTTACCCAGGTTCGGTCCCTCTCGATGGAGGTAATACCCTACTTCCTGCTTGATTGATCTTGATGATATGAGTAGTACAAGAGTTGATCTACCACGAGATCGTAGAGGCTAAACCCTAGAAGCTAGCCTATGGTTTGATTGTTGTTCGTCCTACGGACTAAACCCTCCGGTTTATATAGACACCGGAGGGGGCTAGGGTTACACAGAGTCGGTTACAATGGGAGGAGATCTACATATCCATATCGCCAAGCTTGCCTTCCACGCCAAGGAGAGTCCCATCCGGACACGGGACGAAGTCTTCAATCTTATATCTTCATAGTCTAACAGTCCGGCCAAAGGATATAGTCCGGCTGTCCAGATACCCCCTAAGCCAGGACTCCCTCAGTAGCCCCTGAACCAGGCTTCAATGACGATGAGTCCGGCGCGCAGATTGTCTTTGGCATTGCAAGGCGGGTTCTTCTCCAGATTCCGAATACCTGTTAAATAGTGTCCGGCTTCTCATAAATGTTGCGCTTCTTGGCTTCTACGTCCAATAATGGCTACCTTCCACGTGTCGAGCGAATGCGAGAAGCCAGGGCGTTCTTACTTTTACCACCCTAGCTATGTGAACAAACCGTCTATTTAGAGAGACGGGGATTCTCAGATCCAAATCACACCATCCTCCTTCAGCGAGCATTCATCGGAGCGCGCCTGAAAAAATCGATTCCAACATGGCCGGCCAGCGCCGCTCCTCATCTCGCACTCGTAGCCCTAAGCCCGGAGATTGGAAGAAGTATTCCATCCCGCACAGTCAATTAGTGGAGCTACAGACCCAGTGATTTCTCCCTCCGGCGTATATGGTCCCCGTTCGAGCCGGGCTCGCCACCTACAATGGCGGGGAGCAAGCGGGGAGCTTTCCCAACCCCTCCAAGGGGGAGCGGGTATGCCTCGTCCCTTATTTATTAAGGGGACTCGGATTTCCAATCCATCCATTCCTCCGAGGTCTCCTAGAGTTTTACGGCCTCCAGTTGCATAATCTCACCCCTACCTCCATATTACACATCGCTGGTTATGTGGCCCTTTGTGAGCTGTTCCTGGGCTACGAAGCTCACTTCGCGTTGTGGAAGAAGTTATTCTGCCTTGTGCCCCGTACTCAGAGGGGGTCAATATATCAAGTGGGCGGGGCCGAAATATGGCGCACCACCGAGACCGGATACCTATCCGGTACCCCGAAGAAGACGTCCGAAGACTGGCCTTCAGAGTGGTTTTATATGGAGGACGTCCTCCTTCCAGATCCCATTCGGATTGGCCTTCCTGAGTTTGATAATGCCCCTTTGAAGAAGCGCCTAAACTGGCGACCACGGAGCCCTGAGGAGGAAGATGACAGAGACGTTTTATACCTGATGGGCCGGATAAAGGTGTTGGCTAAATCAGGACTGACCATAACCGAGGTTATGTTGATATGCATTATGCGGGGGGAGCAACCACTTCAATATCGAGGCCACCCCATGTGGCACTTCAACGGGGAATATGATGCCACCCGCTGCGGTCGTAAGGGGCCGGACTCAGTTGCTGTTCTAGCAAAAATTCTGTCCGGTTTGTACAAGGGAGAAGAAGAGGAGTTCCTCTGCATCAAGCCACGGGACGGATTCTCCATGTACAATCCTCCGAGCTGGGTAAGCTGCCACTTTTTATACCTATCCTTTCCGTATTTTTGCAATAAATATTTTATCCCGCCAGTTCATCGCAGGAGCTACGTAAGGCTGTAAGGGAGATCAACAGCCTACCTCCACAACCAGAGGATCCTGAACGGTCCCTCTACCCCGGCCTAAAAGAGGATCTGGACATATTTGTGGAGCTGATTGACAGGATATTCCATCAATTAAGCTGCGATGAGGCCATGGTGGCTATTATAGCCGACTATCCTGGGCCACTCCTAGCCTCGCGGGTAAGTGAGACCAGAGTCCCACCCTTTGAGAAGCATCCCTTTTTACGCACTTCACCTACCGTATCTGTACGGTGTTTTACAGGGAAGGCCCTCGAGACACCATGCTGAGCCCGTGGTGAATCGCCAACGAGGGGCGCCGAAGCCGGGCAGGCTGAAAAGGAAGTCGGTCCGGACGGAGACGACGGCACAGAGGTATTATACAAAGCCTCACTCTGTGACCATCATATTTCAAAACATAATAACACCCATGTTTCGATGAAGGAAAAGCGCCCGCCGGACTATATCCAGAGAGGTCGCCGATCACGCCTCTACTAGCAGGGCTCCGTGGCCGGACACAGAGGCGGAGGCTAACATGGGGCACCCGCCAAATGCTCCTCCGACAGAGGATGCAGATAAAATATCCGTTGCAAATTCCGGAGTGGAGAGCGCCATGAATCACAGGCGTCGCCGGGCCGTACTCCGTGACGCTTGTTTCTCGCAAGAGGCTTTTGATGCCTTTAACTCAGGAGATGCGTACATCCGTGCTACTCAAAATGGTCTTGCCAGAGCCACAGATCAGTATGTAAAGGATATACGGGTAAGAAAATTTGATGATTATATATATCAGTAGCCCCTGAGACTTGAAACAGTTGGCACAACTGATTTAAGGATCATTATTTGTGCAGGTACTTACAGAGAAGAATACTCAATTGTCTCAAGAGCTAGAAGAATGCAAAGCCCAACTTCAAGCCGCAGTTGCCGCAGGAAAGGAGTCCAAGAAGGCCCCCGCTGGTAACTATTGTTTCCATTGCAAAGAATTGTAGGTACTGGAGAGTAAGCGGCGTGCATGCAATTCTAACGATAGATGGTGCAGATGACTCTGGAGCAAATCCGGACGCCGTGCCAGGGGATGCGCAACGTGCTGATCGACAGCTAAATGCTGGCGAGCGCGTGCTTACGCGCGTCATTCGGGATAAAACTAATCTCCAAGATGCCAATACCCAGCTGAGTGTGGAACTAAAGGATGTGCGCGCCCAGCTGTCGGACTCCGTGAAGGAGAATAAGCGGCTTCGACGCGGCATTTTCAATAAGTGCTTGAACGAACTTTAAAAAGAGTTCGGCGAAGAAGCCGGCTAACAGAGTTGTGTTTGCAGGTATGCTAACGGGTCGTCCCGCGGAGGAGATGCCCGGGTCTGCGGGTGATCTTCTACCAGAACTCTCACAACTGCACGAACAAGTTCGGCAGGTGATGAAAGGTATTGCCCAGGCCTTGTGGCCATCCGTCTCCCTGCCCGAAGGCATTGGAGAGCTTGCAGAGAAGCTGAAGGGAGCGCGGCGGCGTTTCCGATTATGGAAGATATTGGCCTGCCGTCAAGGTGCCAGGGAAGCCTGGGCCATGGTGAATACGCGGTATACCAAGGCTGACCCAAACCACATGGCCGAGGTCGGACCTGTGGGGCCTGATGGAAAAGAGATCCCCGTCAGTTTGGTGTACCACCAAGTAGAATTAGCCGCAAAGTATTCCCAACAGGATTGTAGGCTAGACAGCATGTTGGATGGTATAGAAGAAGAATTTAATCAGTCTAAGTGACTGTGCAATTTAAATGACATGTAGAATGTCTCTAGCCGGATTGTAAATCATTTGTCATGGCGGACCTTTTCGCTTCGACCTCAGGACCCGATAGTCCGGAGTGTATCCGAATACCCGCCGCTTATGTAAAAACCGGGGTATGCGTGGAGACCAGGCGTAGGGGTCATAAGTGCTTGAACAGACAAGTACCCAACTAGTTATGTTATATTACATGGATAGTAAGAAACATCTTCCAGGGAGAATAGTTCCGTTAAGGGTTCCTTTCCCTGGGTATGCATCGCCTAATGTGCATGTCCGAACTGCGAGAAGGGACGCAGGTAAAAAACATCTGGGGGCAAGTGGAAAAAATAAATAAAAGTCATCTTTTGTTCACCGACCGAATATTTCCTTAAGAACGCTAGCTTTTGGCTTCACCCAGTCTGAGGTACACATCCGGCTGACCCGGCAGTAACAATCGCAGAGGTGCTCCCCTTATGCCCTAGCCGAATTAACGGGAACGTAGGGCATAAATACAAGAGCCAGGCAACCCAGCTTGGCCAAAACTTAAGTCATATCGATGCATATAATGGCGAAAAAAAGGTACATGCGGAAGAATAACACATGTGCGGGGCATGAAGCCCAGAAAAATAATTAAGCTTCTGTGTAAGAAGCCCCCAGGTATAATGAGCGCGGTTAGCGCGTCAAGATTGTGTAGACAAGACACAAATTAGCCTTTTAAGGCCGTGGGGAGAAAGGAGAAAAAAGAGAGAGAAGGCAGATAACGTATATGCAAAAATGGACAGGGGTAAGGAGACGAACATAGAGTCCGGCACTAGGCGTAGAATCTTCGGAGTCTGGCAGCGTTCCATGGGTTTGGCTCAAGTCGATTGTCCGATGCATCCCGCAGACGGTACACTCCGCCGGTAAGAACTTGGTCGATAATGAAGGGACCTTCCCATTTGGGCTTGAACTTGTTCTTTTTCTTCTCCGGCAGGCGTAGAACTAACTCGCCAATGTTATAAGTTTTGGCCCGTACTTCTCTGCTTTGGTACATTCGAGCCTGTTGCTGATAGAATGCGGGACGTGCTTTTGCCACGTCACGCTCCTCCTCGAGGGCGTCCAAACTGTCCTGTCGATCGAGCTCGGCCTCTCTTTCTTCATACATGCGCACTCGAGGTGAGTCATGAATTATGTCGCAGGGCAGAACCGCCTCTGTGACGTACACCATAAAAAACGGTGTGTATCCGGTAGTGCGATTCGGCGTGGTCCGCAGCCCCCAGAGTATGGAGTCGAGCTCCTCTACCCAGTGCGTGTTAGATTCCTTTAAGGACGGCACTAATCTGGGTTTGATGCCGCTCATGATAAGACCATTTGCTCGCTCGACTTGACCATTAGTTTGTGGGTGATAGACAAAAGCATAATCGAGCTTGATGCCCATGTTGCCGCACCATAGTTTAACCTTGTCGGCAGTGAAGTTCGTGCCGTTGTCAGTGATGATGCTGTGGGGGATGCCATAACGGTGTACAACCCCGGATATGAAGTCTATCACCAATCCCGATTCGATCGTTTTAACGGGTTTGGATTCTATCCATTTGGTGAATTTATCCACCATGACTAGTAAGTATTTTTTCTTATGGGTTCCTCCTTTAAGGGGTCCAACCATGTCAAGCCCCCAGACCGCAAAGGGCCAGGTAATGGGGATTGTTTGTAGGGCGGTGGGCGGCATATGGCTTTGGTTTGCAAAAAGCTGGCAACCAACGCAGCGTTGGACCAAGTCCTGTGCATCCGCCCGGGCCGTTGGCCAATAGAATCTTGTATGGAAGGCCTTACTTACGAGGGCCCGGGCTGCAGCGTCATGGCCACCGAGTCCGGCATGTATTTCTGCCAGAAGCTTCCGCCCTTCCTCTTCGGAGATGCACCTTTGGAGGAGTTCGGTGGTGCTTTTCTTATAAAGCTCTCCTTCATGGACCTTGTAGGCTTTAGATCGCCGCACAATGCAGCGTGCCTCATTTTGGTCCTCTAGAAGTTCCTGTCTGGTTAGGTAGGCTGGGAATGGTTCAGTCCATGGGGCGATGACGGCCATTATTACATGGGTTGAAGGTGTTATTTCGTGGCGGAGCCTCCGATTATGTCAGAGTGTTCGGTATCTGGTGTCGTGGCCGGGTCCGGA
This sequence comes from Aegilops longissima, assembly GCA_021605205.1. Classification (NCBI taxonomy): domain Eukaryota; kingdom Viridiplantae; phylum Streptophyta; class Magnoliopsida; order Poales; family Poaceae; genus Aegilops; species Aegilops longissima. Next base: position 557,829,880 of record CM038677.1, read on the forward strand.
CTATTGTTACTGGCGTCCCCTTCCCATACCACGGATGGCTTGAACAGTCTTTCCAAGAAGATGTTGGGTGGGACCGCATCGCGCTTAGCGCCGATACGGGCGAGGATATCCGCCGCCTGATTGTTTTCCCGAGCCACATGGTGGAATTCAAGCCCCTCGAACCGAGCTGACATCTTTAGGATGGCGTTGCGATAAGCCGCCATTTTTGGATCCTTGGCGTCGAAGTCTCCATTTATTTGGGATGTTGCGAGGTTCGAGTCCCCACACACCTCCAGGCATTGAATGCCCATGGAAACTGCCATCCGGAGACCATGTAATAGGGCCTCGTATTTGGCTGCATTGTTGGAGTCTGTGTACAGTATTTGGAGTACATATTGGACTATATCTCCAGTAGGGGACGTCAGGACGACGCCAGCCCCCAGAGCAGCCAGCATTTTAGAGTCGTCGAAGTGCATAATCCAATTGGAGTATGCGTCGTACACTTTAGGGAGTTCGGCTTCTGTCCATTCGGCGACAAAATCGGCCAATACCTGCGACTTAATGGCTCGCCGAGGTTTATATGTTATGTCGAACGGGAGGAGCTCAATGGCCCATTTGGCAATCCGGCCCATGGTGTCGCAGTTGTTTATTATATCATTCAGTGGCACTTCTGAGGCTACTATAATTGAACACTCTTGAAAGTAGTGTCATAGTTTCCGGGATGCCATGAATACCGCATATGCTATCTTTTGATAATGTGGGTATCGTGATTTGCATGGAGTGAGGACAGTGGATACATAGTATACCGGCTTTTGAAGGGGGAATTTATGTCCATCCGTTTCTCGTTCGACAACAAGCACTACGCTTACAACTTGATGGGTTGCCGCTATGTACAGCAGCATTGGTTCGTCGATGCTTGGCGCGGCTAGGATTGGGTTGGTGGCCAGAATGGCCTTTATGTCTTCCAGTTCGGCCGTGGCCGCGTCCGTCCACTCGAAGTGTTCGGTGCGCCGAAGGAGGCGATAAAGCGGTAATGCCTTTTCTCCTAAGCGGGGGATAAAGCGGCTTAGGGCCGCCATGCATCCGGTTAATTTCTAGATTTTCTTGAGGTCAGTTGGGATAGCCAACTGTGACAGGGCTCGTATTTTAGCCGGATTTGCTTCAATTCCTCTGCTGGAGACAATAAAACCCAGGAGCTTTCCGGTGGGTATGCCAAAAACGCATTTTTCCGGGTTGAGCTTGATGTCGTATGTTCGGAGATTGTCGAACGTGAGCCTCAAGTCGTCTATTAAAGAGTCGACATGTCTAGTTTTAACGCCACATCGTCTATGTATGCCTCGACTGTTTTGCCGATCTGTTTTTCCAGACATGTCTGAATCATTCGTTGATACGTTGCACCGACGTTTTTAAGCCCAAAAGGCATTGTGTTGAAATGAAGGGCCGTATGGCGGATAAATGTCGTTATGGCTTGGTCGGACTCCGCCATCTTGATTTGGTGGTAGCCGAGTATCGCCGAGGAAGCACAATGAGTCGTGTCCTGCGGTGGCGTCGGTAATTTGATCGATGCGGGGGAGGGGGAAGGGATCCTTTGGGCAGGCCTTGTTGAGGTCCTTGAAATCGACGCATAGGCGCCAAGATTTGTCCGTCTTTCACTACAAAAAAAAGACACATCCGTGACATTTTGGGTCGAACGAAATTTTTTTCTGTCATACATATGACACTTCTATGACGATAATTGTGACAGAACTTGGTAACATCATAGATGTGGTGGGCTCCTACTTCTATGACAAAAAATCATGACACAAAATGGGCTTTTCGTCCTGGGCGGGCCGGAGACGCAGCTGCATGACATTCTTTGGGCCGTCCATGACGGAAAAACCCGTGGTAGAAGCGAGGGGGAGGAAAATTTCAGGGAGTTGCCGGTTACGGTGGGAGGTCGGGGGCCGAGCTATGCGCGTTTCTCTCGTACACGTACGTGCGTGTGTGTGAGGCATTGGCTCTAACTGAACCCGAGCAAGGCGTTAGGCTCTAACTAAACCCGAAGCGACAGACCGCAGTTACGTTCTTGAACCCGAGTGATCGATCGATGGCTGTTAACTGAACCCGATCGAGCGATTCCTTCACTACTGCTGCTAACTGAAGCTGATCGATGCTGCCACTGGGATGAACAGTGAGCGTTGTGGGGGGTTTTGGATGAACAGTGAGCGGTGGTGTTTGCCTCTGGATGAACAGGACCCCGTGGTGTGGAGGGCTGGATGAACAGTAGACGGTGGAGGGGTACCCGTGGAGGGGTGGTTGAATAGGACCCCGTGGTCTGGATGAACAGTAGACGGTGGAGGGGTGGTTGAACAGTAGCCGGTGGAGTAGCGCGCGGTGGAGGCTGGATGAACAGGGGCCCGTGGAGGCTGGAGGATGTCGACGGTAGCCCGTGGAGGCTGGAGGAGGTCGACGGTGGAGATGAACAGTATCCCGTGGAGTCCCGTTTTGTGGTACGCCACACCCCTCCCGATGAACAGGACCCCCGTTTCGACCGTAGGAGGTCCGTTTTGTGGTACGCCACACCCCTCCCGATCAACAGGACCCCCGTTTCGACCGTAGGAGGTCCGTTTCCTCCGTTTTGCGATACGCCACACCCCTCCTGATCAACAGGACCCCCGTTTCGACCGTAGGAGTTCCGTTTCCTCCGTTTTGCGGTACGCCAGATCCCTCCCGATCAACATGACCCCATTTCGAACGTGGTCGGTCGAACACAAGACCGTTTCCTTCGTTATGCGGTACACTAGGCCTCGCTTCCATCGCCAGTTCCGTCCAAGCCGGTTGGCTCCCACGCATTCCGTTGCCTCCCAATGAACACGATGCATTTCGTTGCCTCCCCATGAACACGACGACAATGATGTTTCTCCGTTCCGACCCAGCCATGTACGCGAGCCCTCGCCGTATGTATGCGCGAGTAGGCGTTCGAGACCTTGCCCGTATATGCGTATGTGGCAGATTTTCTTTCTTGCACCTGCCCATCAGACGTGCGTGTACATGCTACGTCGCGCGCCTCTACTACAACACGTCGCAAGACGACCAAGACGTACGCGTTCGCACACCAGAATGACAACGCTACGTACGCTTCGACCAAGTGGGTCCCGACTGTCAGGCACTTCCTTGCGTGTGAAAATGTAGCACGGGTCCCAGCAATGAGGGTGAATCAGAATTTTTTTCGCGGACGCACTTCCTTTGCGTGCGAAGATGTAGCTGGTAGGTCCCAGCAGTCAGGGGGCGAATCTTTCTTTTTGCTGGACGCACTTCCTTGCGTGCGAAGATGTAGCTGGTGGGTCCCACCGTCGGGGCGCGAATTTTTTTTGCCTTTGACGCACTTCCTTGCGTGCGAAGATGTAGTTGGTGGGTCCCAGCAATGTGGGGAAACATTTTTCCATGAAATACGGGCGGCCCGTCCGGTGGGTCCCAGCCGTCGTGGAGGAATCATTATTTTGCGCATAATAAGGAGGCACTTCCTTCTGCGGCCGTGGACCCACTGTCGGCCTCTCCACGTCATACCCACGTCCGATGGAAATCGCTCCTTGACCATGTTGACCACGCCGTGCCGAGAGCACCACGGCGGTGGACGACGGCGAGGCCTAGGAAGGGGACAACTCGGAGCCAGGGAAGACGCAGCAGTGGATGCCCACGCGAAGAGGAGTACGAGGGTTCACTGGTTCAGCTGCGGTGTGAGGCTTCTATCGCCGCAGAATAATAGGGGGTGTGGGTGAGTATAGGGATGGCACGGCCAGCGGTGGGAGTAGTAGGGGCGGTGAGGCCTCCGCGGCATCACAGCCGCCACGGAGGCAGGAGCACGCCAGCACGACCGCGCGCTGGTTTGGGCGGCTGGAGCAAGAAGACCAGAGGTTGAAGAAGCACTACGGCCGTTGGATGAACATCGTACGGTAATAGGAGCTAGAATCGTTCATATTGACTAAGTTGACAAAGCCCTCCGTCCCCGTCAACTTGGTAGGCCCACAAGTCAGCCTCCCACTATGCTGGGTTCCAGCTGGCAGGGGGAGTATTCATTTTTTTTGTGCGTAATAAGGAGGCACTTCCTTGCGTGCGAAGATAGCTGGTGGGTCTGACATGTCAGTGGGGGCACATTTTTTTCGCAAAATACAGAGGCCCTTCCGGTGGGTCCCAGATGTCAGGTGGAGGAATCATTATTTTGCGTGTAATAAGGAGGCATTTCCATGTGTGCGGCCGTGGACCCAGTATGTCGCCTCTCCACGCACGCCTACTTCCGATGGTGTCGTTCGTTGACCACGTTGACCACGCCGCGCCGAAAGTGCATCCAAGGTGGTGGACAACGGCGAGGCCCCTGGACAGCAACGAGCCGGAGATGGGAACACGCGGAGTAGAGTCGCAGACGGAGAGGTGTACGAGGTTAATTGGTTCTAGTGCGGTGTGGTTCGGCAATGGTGGAGAAGAACAGGAGGTGTGGAGGGTGGAGGATGGCCTGGCCAACGGTGGAGTAGCGCTTCATAGCGAAGCGTGCTAAGCGAGAGATGCTAGCAGCAGGAGGTCGGAGGTGGTCCCATGCAAGCTGGAGGAAGAAGACGAGATTGAAGATGGATGTCGGTCGTTGGATGTAAATCCAACGGCTAACATGTCAGAATCATTTGTTGACTAAATTGACAACGACTTGTGTTGGCTTCAACCTATTGGCCCACATTTCAGCCTCCAAAAATGTGGCACGTATTCAACCCATTTTTTCAGAATTTACAGTCTTTTTTTTTGCGGTAGAATTTACAACAATTTGATCTTTTTTTGAATTACAGCCATTAACTGGCTGGGTGAACAAATAATGTAGCGTCCATGCGGCCCATTTATTTTATTTCCTAAAAAATTACAGGCCATTTGCACTTTCTCGAAATACATGATTTTGCTGGGCTGATTCTAATTATAATGTTGGGTTGGGCCAGCAATATTATCCAAAAATAAAAAGGGGCTGAGCATTTTGTTATAAATATATTTAAATAATAAGTTGTATTATTACATTCGTCCTTAAATCTTACCAAGCTTTTGTACACAATCACTAGGATTTTCGTGCCAAAACAATCCAGGATTTTATTTGTTAAGAAAATATTTTTATAAGTTAATAAGATGTGGGATATTGTTTCTTACATATGTAAGTATCTGTTAAATATATGATGAAAATAAAAATAATATATAATAACATATAAAATAATTTAAATATATATAATATAGTTAGAAGGGAAACATAAGTTGGACCTGGCGTTCCTATTCTTATATAGAAAAATAGAACAGACCTCTGCGTTTTCTTCAAAAAAATACATAAATTGGGCTGCCAAAAATAAAACCTCGGATGGGAGGTCCATAGGCCGGTCGATACATGACGGCCCTAGGAAAATACAAACATGCCTATGGACCTCCCATCCGAGGTCGTGGGCTGCGCATGTTAAAAATGAAAGCCTAGACGGGGCAGCCCAAAACCACGTCCAACACTTGCCAAAACTCCGTCCCTCATTTTCTCTGTGTTTCGCTTTTCGACATTGTGTGGGCATTTTGACTGCATCATATGAAGATGTGCTATGCATGAATGTTGATCAGCATGATGTTAAGTGGCTGGTAGTTCCATTTTCGACCATGAATAAAACTTCCAACATGATGTTAACCCTGTTTGAAAAGGCCGTGTTAATATAAATGCTCGCCTCGAAAGTTGCAGCTTATCTGAAACTGAACTTGCGCTTATCTGGCCCTGAAACTTGTAGTTTCTTCTCTGAGAATCACATTGTCCGCACTTTTATACTCCTATGAAACTACATTTTTTAAGTGCTAAAAATAGATCTCTAGAATTCATAAAATACTTCATATGCTCAATACTGCAAATTTGAAATTCAAAAGACATTCATATCTGAAAGTACTCTCAAAATACACAACACAAAACACAATTCACACCTGCAAATACTGACAACCCTAAGCTCCTCCTGACAATTCACAACCTGCCCGATTATTGGGCTGGGGGGCAGCCCCCTCCTATTCCTCGGCGGCAGACAGCCGCCCCGTGAGACGACATGAACGGCGAGGGAGACGATGGCGGGGAAGCGTCGTCGGGCAAACTGCTTTTCTCCTCTTGCAGTTGGGTTCGGTCGATGAAGACTCCACCGGCTCGCTCTGGCAGGACACCTCACAAATGGCACCCTGTAGATGCTCGATCCTTCAATCTCTGGTCGATGCTCCATCTGGGATCGATACTCCCACCACCGCTCCCTCATGATCGGATTCGGTGAATCTGTTTGCTCCATGGCCCATAGGAGCAGCTCTATGTACTCCGGCGCGACTCCCTCCGGGAGTATCCCCACCTTTTTGCTCTGTTGCAGAGACATGGATGTCGCCGTCGCCGCTAGTTGGTCCTTGTTGTCAAACCAAGACTGTATCTCCAACATCCTAGCTAGCTTCACAGGGTCGCCGTCTGTGATCCTCATGTATCGGTTGTACTCCTCCATCGATCTACTTCTCCACAGCACCTTCACTCGCCAGTGGTGGTTTTTGAATGGAAGAGGAGAGGAGCAGCGTTGGTTTTGGATTAGAACGGGAGAGGAGCGACCCTGGTTTTGTACTGGAACAGGAGAGGAGGGGCGGTGGTTTTGAAATGGACGAGGAGAGGAGCGGCGCTGGATTTAGATTAGAACAGGAGAGGAGCGGCGGTGGTTTAAGAGGAGAAGAGAGGAAGAGCGGCGCAAGTCTTGGAAGTATTTTTTCTTGTTTTGCGTATTTTGGGTCAAAGTTTGACCATGTACTATATTTGACAAGCAAAATGTGAATGCATGTCACCAAAAATTGTATCGTTTGGTTCGTATCTGAATGTACTTTCAAATTATATTATTTTTGCAATTTATAACATATATTTTATGTGCGAAAATCATGATCAATTATGACCCAGAATAAAAGGGAGACTAGTTAATGTGGGTCGCTTTCTTAATTGAAGGGTAAATTGATTTTGATTTTGATCCAGTCATCCTGTGCATGGCCCTCTCGCCCAATCCTAAATCACGCCTTGCGCCCTCTCCCTCTTCTCCATTGCAAAACCACCTCCTCTCATCTCCATCATCTCCATTCCAAAACCACCGCCTCGCCTATCCCTCTTCCGATCTTCTCCATTGCAAAACCACCTCCTCTCCTCTCCATCATCTCCATTCCAAAACCACTGTCTCGCCTCTCCCTCCTCGATCTTCTCCATTGCAAAACCACCTCCTCTCCTCTCCATCATCTCCATTCCAAAACCACCGCCTCGCCTCTCCCTCTTGATCTTCTCCATTGCAAAACCACCTCCTCTCCTCTCCAACATCTCCATTCCAAAACCACCGTCTCGCCTCTCCCTCTTCTCTATTGCAAGACCACCGTCTCTCCTCCCATCTTCCAAAGCTAGCACCGACCACTCGTAAGGACATCTATGGAGAGGATGCAAGAATGAATCGAGCAGATCGCCATGGCGACACTGTGCAAAGTTAGCCAGTTGAAGGAGATCCTTAGTTGGTTTGACAATGAGTGGGAGATTACAAGGACAGTCTTGGGCCATGTGGCAATGTATGCGAAAGAGCGAGACGACGGCGATGAGGGCGGCGATGTACATGTACTCCTCGGCGGCATCCACGCAGATCCTCCGAGTTCATCGAGTATCTCCTCTGGCGATGGAGCGAGACAGATTAGCCCGGCGGCGACAGCGGCGGAGGTGGTGGGCGTCAGGTCGAGGTCGAGCACCCAGAGGATAACGAATCGATCGAGTATGGTGTGTCGTTCGCGAGGGTGCAGAGCCAGCCGGAGCCACAGGAGTATTCGTTCTCCCACCGCAAGAGGAGGCCGGATGGCGCGACGTCTCTTCCCCGCCGTTCTCCACGGTTCCCTCGACGCTCGCCTCGTTTCAACAAATGGTAGGGTTTAAGGTAAGCCAGACTAACCTAATCTTCCACCTGCTCATGCTTACAATCAGTGTGACAGCTAATGAAAATCATGCTTACAATCAGTCTCCGAGTACTATGCCAATCACCCTAAAATAGCTCTGGACCTTTGGGTCAAAGTTGTGACACAATGTACAAATAAAGAAAAATAGATTGGTGCTTCTTTCAGAAAAGAGTACTCCCTAGAAAACTGCCAATATAAGCTACTAGTATTTGGTTAGAGGATTTGCTGCCGAGAAAGAACCGTCCACAGAGAGCGCCACACATCCCACTGGTGGTGGTGGATGCCAATGCGTGCATGCAGCATGGTTGGTGTTGGTAATTTTTACTTAGCACACCTCGCACTCTGCATATATGCCGGTTCCATACGTATATTTGTGCAGTTCCACCAAAATGCAGCTGAATAACCCTGTTTGCACAGATAATGAAAAAGCGTGATTACATTATAGTGGCACTAGTTGATGAAACACACAAAATAAATAGAATAAAATATTGCGATAGTATCATAGTATGCCATGTTGCGAGGGCGTGATGGGCCCTGCGACACCTCATACGGTATGCCTCATACTGGACATCGTCCCAAGTCTCCAAAATACACCTTCTGCCAGTGATGAACATCACTGCACAGCGGTAGTACAAGGAGGCGCCTTGAGACATTCAAATCTCTATTTTTGTACATATCAACTAAAATTAAGCACCCAGCTTTGTAAACGCTTAAACATTAACAATGGGACTAGTTGATGAAACATACTTTAACAAAGAGAAGCACTTTCTTTATCTACATTGGAAATGAAATGATAGAGATGACACTCGCTCTATTTTAACTGTATTATTACTTCATTTTATCGGTGACACTAGGGTCGAAAGGTGGCAAACGAGGTGTACCGTATGCCGCAAGGATGGAGGTCGGGGTGCTTAGACTGGGATGTTGAAGTTGGCTCTTTCAGTCACCAACATGGATGATTCAATTCATGGGACCTTTTGGTGCAGTTCACCTAAAATGAAGCAATGTACCGTGAGCTAGCAGCTTCTTCTTCAAAAAATTTTAAGAAAAGGGCTCCAGCCTCGGTTCCATTTCCATCAGAAAACGAAACCCACACAGCTTCTTCTTCATTAGTTGCAATAAAATTGAGCAACATCAAGGTTGGTTGTGAAGCTCCTGGAATGCTCAACTATAATTTGGATATCATTTGTGCAGTTCAACTAAGATCGAGCATGAAATGTATATCTCTGTTTGCACAAAAAAGGTGGAAAGGATGGTGACTAACAAGTGATGAAACATGCATCAAATGAAAAGAAGCATGTTCCTTATCTGAATGGCAATCCTACAAGGACAGTAGCAATTTCTAAAGCAGTGGAATTGCTAGATATTAGTGTGGGCATTATGATTAACTATGACAACCGTTAAATACGATATTACTTTGGGCACAGGAGAGTAGGCGGACCAGGACAGTTGCATTTCTAACGAAAAGAACCAACTTATCTTAATGGGAAATTTTAGCAGGACATGTAAAGAAGTGCCATTGATTCATATTATCAAGGCATTACATTGAAAAAAACATTGGTTTAACGTGTCCTTACTTTTAACAAAGTCGATCGCTACATTTTACTAGTGGCATTACATAAGAGTGGCTCGGGGCAACAAACATCAGAGTAGGATATCTAGGTTGGTCCCATTTTTGTTCGGTATAGCCACCTTATACCGTGTGAGGCTAGCAAATCTAGTGTTGTACTTACTCGTTGACTTGTCCCCAGTCCCCACTTTCTTTCCTTTTTCAACCAATAGATCGGGTTTATATTGAGTTTGTCTGCGCTTCCCTTTATTTCCTATTAGACCTAGAGACCAGCTGGATAGCCACCGTGCTACTTTTCACCCCATTATTTCCTCTTTCGACCAAGTCCTAGATTCGTAAGAAATCCTCCCCACCCCCACCCCTTTCTTCCTTGTTTGAACCAAGTAGTACTAGATTCGAGTGCATGAACTAGTTTTACCTCTTAAACGTAAAAAAATTATGGGGTTTTCGAACAGCCGATCGATCCTATCTACGAGGGGGCCTGAGAAATAGTAAAAGATACAAATGCAGCGACGTCAGGAGCTCGGGAAGTAAAGCAAGGCTGGTTTCGAAGGAAGTTATACCTGATGGTCGTCGGGATGTCGCTAGGTGGGCGGCGGGAGGCCGGATCTGCCCACACTATGGCAGCGAGGAAGAAGGGGTCAGAGGCCCTCCCTCGCCAGCGGTGCTTGGGAGAGAGCGGCAAGGCAGGCTGATCGGGACGCGCCCAGCAGTGGGTAAGAGCCGTCGCCGAGGACGACCGCGTGAACGTTGCACCTTCTCACCTTCCTCGGCGGAGAGGATCCGGCTGGATCTGTGACCAGCGATGAGCAGAGAGAGAGAGAGTGTGTGTGGCCACTGCTGTCGTGTTTAGATCTGGAGAGGCCGAGACAGTGTGAAGAGAGCAACACTAGCAAGCAAGCTCGGAGGCTCCTGCCTATATAGTGGAGTAGTACTAGTTTTCTTTTGTCTACCGGAGCCGGCTTGACCTCGTCAATGACTGTCGAGTAGTCTTCATGCACGTGGCCCGGAGGCGCAGTTGTCGTCATTTTGATCTGAAGGGCCGGATTATAACATATAACACGAAAAAATGCCACATGACAAGAAATCATAACCTCGCTGCGCAAAGGAGACAACATGAATCCTGACGGACAAACTAGACGAGGAACAAAGCTCAAATTAAAGATAAACTCGTAGAAAAGGGGTCCGTTGATAGATGTCCTAATTAACATAGCCGACTTGACCTAGATGGCAGCCGAGTAGTCACCGTTAGTGCATGTGCCCCCAATGACTAGCCCAACTCAGCTTGTCACCGCTTAACCCTCGCAGTGATCCGAAGCACATGACACCTAATTTTGCGAGATGACAAGAAACCTTTTTTTAGATTTCTCACCACAACTACGGCCATGTACAACACAGCCTGCACGATATGTAGACGATAGCCAAGCTAGGCGTGTCTGCTGGAGTCTGGTCACATGCATGGACGAACTGATCTTCCGTGTCTTGTAGGGATCGTCCAGGCACCAACGTAGTACTACAACACTTCTCTAGTACTATCGCTCGTCTCCCTCTTCTATTAATTCACCCGACTTGCGGGGCCGGGGAGTGTGCCTATGGTCGGTTATCAATTGCCGTCCCACATGTGTGTGCGAATGCAATATGACGCGCGTTCCATTCGGAGAGCAGCGTGCCAGACCGATCGACCGTCTGGGGTGCGACGCGAACGCGACGGGCGTGCTGTATACTCCATACATGTGTACCACCGTTTTCTAGACGCTTTGCTCCATGGCGCGGCGCAATCCATGGATACAAAATTAGTATATCAGTATACTATTTAAAAGTCGAGGGCGGGCTTTTCTGCTGTAGGCGGCGGGCAGTTCCGCCTAGTCGATTCGACAGAGACGCGAGAAGACGAGGGAGTAGGCTGCTGCAAACGAGGGGTTGTGTGATTTGACAATGAAGTTATCACGATGTGTGGGGCCCGTGATTTGACTTGCCATTATCATTTTAACTACTGGCCTTCTGACCGGCGTGAGTCTCCCGATTCTGACCACCTCCATCTGGTGCCTCTCCCAATGCTCCACCATGTAGTAGAGGCTGGCTCTTGCATGAGAGCCCACTTCTCCACTTTTTCCTTGCCTCTCTTTCCTCCACATATGCAAAATGCCATGTAAAGCGCACTATGTACTTACTTGCTCCTACAAGTGCTTAAGCTTGCCACATAGGCATAAAGTCTGATGTGGCAAGTTAATCAAGAAGAGATAGACTAGTTTGGTGACCCAAGGAAGAAACGGTGCTGAGCGCGTGTACCTAGGTGAAAAGACAATTTTGAGTCTATAGCTAATTAAATGAAGCAAACTTAGCAACACCATTTCATTGGAAGAGGTCACTCCTTGGCAAATGCAATAAATACTAGTACTCCCTGTGTCCCATAATATAAGAACGTTTTTGGCACTACACTAGTGTAAAAAACATTCTTATATTATGGGACGGAGGGAGTACGAAGAAATAGATAGAGAGGAGTAAAAAAATATACACTTATAGCCAACCTTATAGCTAACCTTGTTGTAGTATGAGTGACTAAGTGATGACTATGTATGACATGCCAACATCAGATAACCTAACGCACCATGTTAAATATCCAAGGGCGCGACCACGCGTGCGACGCGACGGTCGTGGTAGGTGTGACCATGATAGGGGGTGCTGGCAGCCCTTGGATCTGAGATCAAACGGTCGCATGCTAAGTTGCTGAAAATTTGCAGAATAACCCTCCCGTGGCAATCGGCAAATTTCCTCCAGCTGGCCGGAGTAGGTTTCTCGGTTTGCATGCGGGTTTAATGGAGACGAGGCGTGTTCAGCCGGGCGTCTGGGATGGGCGCAAGATTATTCAATTTGACAACTACAACTAGTATATTATAAAAAACAAAGAAGAGTAGTAGATATAGAGATAAGAATAGAGACTAGGGAGGAGCACCATCTACTGCTTCGTGTGCTACTCCTGCACTCCATTCGGCGGCCGCAACGTCCCCTACAGCCACTTCCTCCTGCGCTCCATTCGGCAAGCGATGTTGACATTTGGGGAGTGCACTCTCGCGACTGCTAGCAGCCACGACTTCACCGACGACGACTTCTTCCCCGACCTTGGCAACCTCTTCCTCAATGACATGGGCGACAACCTCAACGCCAATGGTGCTGCTCCCGTTGCACCGTATGTGTTTCTGTCCTTCTTGTTCAAAATCGTGGTAGAATTCATGTTTCTACTCTATGTCCTAGACTCGATCTGTTCTGGCCTGGTCGATGCCTCCATGGAGCCCTTCGTCTACTGCTATGAGTGCCCGATGCCGTTTTGGGGCTCACCGGCGACATCGTGCATCACCGACGCAGCGCGTCTGGGCGATCACTCATCGCCCTTGGGGAAGAACATCAAGTCACGAGACGTGCTACCCGTTCACCGTGCCGAGAGTCGCTGGAGGATCAGCGCCGCTGCTAGTCTCGGAGGAGGACGGCAGCGTCTTCCTCTTGATCGTGGCCACCGGGCGAGGCCCGCGACAGCCGCCGCCACATCTCTCGTAGTGTGCGTCGGGGCGGCGCCACGACGCTAACACCGACACGAGGCCGATGTACGGGTGCGTGCTCACTATTACTACCCCTCGGAGGTCCGTGGGCGGCGACAATCGCTACGTCAAGTGACTTGGACTCTGCCGAGCTGGGACCTTCCGCCCGATGTGGACATGGAAGACGATGGTATTATTTGACCCCAACAATGTGCATGGGGACTCCAAGGAGGTTCACTGGACATATGCATTACTAAATTAAATGTTGATCATTAGTCTTCGCTCAATGTAATCCGCTGTCTAAGCATGTGGAGACTTCCATGCATGATCTTGCTCTATTGGAGTATCGCGCATGAATAAAAGTGTATCCATTTATGGTTTAGTCTAGAATCTTCCATGTATGAATTTTTACTACATTACCGGTGAAAGACTTATGATGAACCATTTCCTGCAAAGCACAATAAGAGTTATTTCTTCACAAGTTTTGGACGCAGGTTGAACAGTTGAACGCTTTTGTTTGCAAAAGATACTTTTTTATCTATTTCACCCAGATGTTTCTGAGCTCTAGAGATGAAATAATACCCGAAGAAACCTATCGATACCTGTTACACATGATATGACCCCCACATCCTTTGTCAAAATAAACAACACCCCGATCAATGCATTTCACTCTTCCGTGCAACGGACAGGCACCTTACTTGCTCCTACAGGTGCTTAAGCTTGCCACATAGGCATAAAGTCTGATGTGGCAAGTTAATCAAGAAGAGAGAGACTAGTTTGGTGACCCAAGGAAGAAACGGTGCTAAGCGCATGTACCTAGGTGAAAAGACAATTTTGAGTATATAGCTAATTAAATGAAGCAAACTTAGCAACACCATTTCATTGGAAGATGTCACTCCTTGGCAAATGAAATAAATACTAGTACTCCCTGTGTCCCATAATATAAGAACGTTTTTGGCACTACACTAGTGTCAAAAACGTTCTTATATTATGGGAAGGAGGGAGTACGAAGAAAGAGATAGAGAGGAGTAAAAAAATACACTTATAGCCAACCTTATAGCCAACCTTGTTGTAGTATGAGTGACTAAGTGATGACTATGTGGCAATGAGTTAATGAGGAGGGAGGTAGTTACAGTAACTTAGCTAGTTACTGTAACATCACATGTCCCAATGCAATATGAGTCTATAACCTAATAAATGAAGCTTCGCATGTTACCACACTTATGTTACTACCCACTATGAAGGTAGTAACATAGTCTAGGGATTTGTGTATGTTACTAGTGTATGTTACTATGCATTGTGGCTAGTCTTACTGTCAAAAATTGGCACAAAACACGAAGGAGACCAATGGAAGTACTACTTAGCAACCCATGATTTAACTACTCACATGCACACAGTGGAGTAATAATGTCTTTCTTCTGCCCTCACGTCCACTCAATTTGCATGCCCTGTATTAATTGACCATCAATGAAGTGAACGACTTTACACACGTCAAATTATCACATGGGGTGGATCTTGGTACAAAATTGCGTCCGCCCGTGTACCCGCGTGTGCGTGCGAGGGAATGAGTGCGTGCGTGGCGTGCGTGCACATCTTCGCTTCATGCATGTGCCACCAAGATGGCTTAGGAGGAAGAGTACATTCTTACGGAACCAAAGACACGTCATCGTGATCAATCCACGCAAGGAGGTCGCGACAACGCCTCCACATGTGCCACGTGGCTTCATGAACTGTAAGAGAGACACTGTGTAGCGTGCCGTTGGTATTCTAATTTACGTGTTTTGCACATACTCAAAGTACTAGTAAGGTACACGTGCATTGCACGCAACAGATTTTGCAACCAAATTATGAATAAATACCACACTATAGCATGTAAGCTTTGAGTCATATATGTCTGATGTAGCCCTTCGTTTAATTCTTATAGTTCATCTCATTCAAAATCAATTAGAGGGTGCTTGGATACGTTTTAGTCCCATGACTAAAAGTAGTGAGACAAAAACATGCTAGCCTCATCCATGCTTGGATCCAAATACTAAGGAGACTAAAATCAAGTTAATGAGCATTTATTATCCTCCAAACCTCCAATCCGAACTCGCCTGTGTTAAAGGAGAGGAGTTAAATGAGGAGAGAGAGGACTAATCCACATTTTAGTAGGGGTACCCCTCACTAAAAAAATTAGTCTCAAGACTAGTTTTAGCCCTCTTTAGTCGTGGGTGCTTGGAACTTTAGTCTCTTAAAGAGACTATTTTAGTCGACTAAAATAAGTCCCTTGGATCCAAGCACCCTCTTAGTTTTTATAAAAAAGCTAAGAACACGGAATAGGAAAACATGGGATTATAGTGGAATGTCGTCTTGAATCCTCTGAGATTGTACGAGTGTTTGATTGTGCATGGAAAAACGCAGAATTCTTTCAAAGAGGTTTGAGTGGATGGGATGTTTCCTATGAAATCTAGTGCAAATGAATCATATGGAAAAATTCCTATGGTTTACAATCCTACGAATCAAACAACCAAGATCGGTGGGGGATACTTTCGTAACTTACCCCACATTTCGGACAAGCGCGTCTCTAAGCCATGGTTCCCCACTGCCATCCCATTCGCCCACCCATTTGTACACCGAGGCCGCGAAAACCCGCGACGAAACCCCACACCCTGCTCCGTCCGCCACCCAGCCGGAGCCTCTTCCCCGACGATGTCGTCCACAGCAACACCTTGACGTCCCTCATCCATCGTACCGGATGAGGATCCGTCGTCGATCTCATCGTCCCACCGGTTCAGCCACCCCGTCCTCCACCTCCAAGGAGCTGCCCCGATGTTCCCCTCGTCTTTCGCGCCACCTCCATTCCCACACCGCCGTCTTCACCTGCACCAACGGAAGAGCATCATCATCACCGTTTCCTCGGATGAAGCTGCGGCCTAATCGGCGCCACCAAAGAGGTTGTACACTAATCGCCGCATTTTCTTCTTGATTCGATCTCACGGTGCTACCGGCGCTCGGTCCCGAGCTGACACGGCGCGGCTCCATCCACGGCGGCGTCGCCAGCCACTTCCTCCACGGCGTCGCTCCCTCGGCGGTGACATCCACATCAGTAGGAGCTGCTGCTGCTTTAGCTCTCGCTCGCGCTGCTGCTCTACTCTTGCTCTCGGTCCCCTGCCTGGTCTACTCTTGCTATCGCTCTTGCTCGCGCTGCTGCTCTCGCTCTTGCTCTTGCTTGCGATGCTGCTCGATTGCTTACACTTGATCGATGAATCGACTTTTGGGTCGATTGATTTTCGGGGGTGGGGGGCTCGCGGGTGAAGGAAGAACCAGCCGCAGCGGGAGGGGGCTTGCCGGAGAGGTACCCACTATCTATCTTAGGGTTCAGGATGGGGCGGTGGTGCCCGGTGGCGGGCGTTAGGCGGGCGGTGGCGTGGGGATCGCCGGAGAAAAAGCTCGGCATGTGGGGGCCTAGAGGGATGGCCGGGGCGGCGGTGGACCAGCGGTGGGGAGTGTTTTCAGGCGGCGGGCGGCGCGACCGCCGTCATGCGCGACGGGGGCCTGTTGTTTGGTCGGTGGTGGCTGGCGGCTCAGGGGGGTGGAGGTTGAAGATGAACCGCAGCCCTTGATTTCGTATCCAATGGCTGCAAAATCGACCGACGGAGATGAAAAAGTCGATCGACCGACGTGTAGCCTCACCTTGCTAGTGCGTTCAGGTTTGACAAGAAAATTCGGTTTGACAAAGAAAATTCAGTTTCGACGCTTAAGTTCAGTTTAACAATTAAGTTCAGTTTGACGGTTAAGTTCAGTTTCGACGATTAAGTTTAGAGATGAGCGGCTGATGTACTTTACATCTAGCACTTTGTGGTTATGTATTTTACGTCATGTATTGGAGATGCTATTAGAATTCCACTCAGTTAACGTTGTTCGTTGTCTCTCTTGTCTGCTTGACCTCGGCGTCGTCCAACTCACCGGAGCTGCTCCAACGATTTAACCCTCCATCACAGCGGAGCAGTACCTCGGGCTCCATCTCCGGGCGCCTAAGATCTTCTTCCCCTCCTCCGACAAAGAAAGTCAGCGGAGCATCCTCACCGCCAACCCAATCACGCTGAGATCGACATGGCTTCGCCAAAGAGGTTGTACACTTGTTGCATCTCTTTTTACTCTACATGTTATATTTATTGTCCACTAAGCACTTTCGTAGTAATGGGAAATACGATTATTTTATCCTAC
Source organism: Aegilops longissima (assembly GCA_021605205.1). Lineage (NCBI taxonomy): Eukaryota > Viridiplantae > Streptophyta > Magnoliopsida > Poales > Poaceae > Aegilops > Aegilops longissima. Next base: position 557,847,127 of record CM038677.1, read on the forward strand.
TATATGACAAGCGGTGAGGTACTGTGCAACTTAGCTATCCGTGATGGACTCTCTTGAACGCCATCATTATTTATCTCTGTGCGTTTGAGCTGTGCATTTGTCGATGGGCACGGGAGTTGAGCTAGTATGGCGTTGGCTCTGGTCCAAAGTAATAGAAGTAGCACAAAAACATTTTTTAGTGTAGGATTTTCCTTGCTCAAGCCTGCCTACTAGAATCGCCAAGGCTTGAAAGGAAAAGTGAATGAAAAACATAGGAGTTGGAAAGTTTCCTATGGTACTACTTTTCATGAATTTGGTGCAAAGGAATGGAGCAAAGGAAAACTGTAGGATTTGTTCCTTTAGTGTCTCCTTGAAAGAAAAACCGTAGGATTCTAATTTCCACTTCTCCTCCTTTTCATATTCCTATTCATCAAGCACAAGACTAAGAGATAGTAGCATAATAGCATTATAACCGTACATTTTCTTGTGGTTTGACTTAATCTCACCATGCTTTTTGCATCGTGTGATCTTCCAATTGTTGTGAATCAAACACCCAGTTGGCGAAATCCTGTGTTTTAAATTCTCTGTTTTGCACGTGCATTCCTATCCTATTCCTGTCTATTTCCTATCCTGCATTGTTAGAATCCTCAAATTCAAACAAGCCCTTACTCAATTACTTCATTACAGATATGTGTCAAAGAAAACCTTGTGTGGTTTGTCCTGCTCTCAAGGCGTTGTGTTCCACCCAGCTCACCTGCTCCAACGACGGAAGGGTTCACCACAGCAGGATCCGCTCTCGACTGTCTTTGGCCGCCTCAGATCTTCTTCCCTTGCCACCGCAGCCACGACAACTGCATTACCATCATCAAGCGAGCGAGATGACCTTGAGGACTACACGGGTCCGCAAGAGAGGTCGCACTCTTCCGTATCTGCTTACATTATGCGTCGCTTAATATGATGACATGCTAAATTATCGTCGTGTTCACCTATTAGACTCCAAGTCAGGTCCAAACTAATGCTGAAACTTGAGTTTTTAAATGGTTGTGGGGTACATATTGGGGCAGCAATCAGTACTATCTAGTTAATCTCCGGTGTCTACTATGAGTTTCATGTTGGGTGCAAACAAACATTAAAGGAGCCATTATCTGTATTTTTTAACTAAAGCTATTATCTGCCTGCTATCATTGGTTTAGGGTCTATCCACAGTTTGTTACCATCACTCTGGATTTGTGCATGCACTCCTTACATAATCTCACTATGTTTTATTCCAATGCATGCCAATTATTGTACACAATGGAACTGATCATGTAGAGCAAAAGATACGAGCCTTGCGTGGCAATAAAATTTCATGCAGACGTCGTTCCATGGTGGGCGCAAAGGCAGCCCCCCCTCCACCCATTTCGGATTGTAATCAAGAGGAAGATAACTGTTCCGAGGGGGATTCAGAAGGAGAAGACCACTCCTATTTACCCCATGAGGTCTTCACTCTAACTTGGCATGTTGATGTTGGTAATATCATGCATATAGTGCCTTGCATTGCTTACTGTATACATTAAAGATGTCATCTGCTTAGTTTAGACATGCTTTGTGTCAATGCCATCTGTTTAGATTCTTTATCGTATATGTGAATCATGCAATGCCATCTTGTCTAGCCAGGGCATCATATATGTGAATTTTGCAATGCCACCACAGGTTAGCCATCATCTTATATGTGAATAATATCATGCCATCATTTTTTATCACGTGTTAAATTTGTCAACAATTTTAGTACATTCAATTACTCTTCTGTGCATCAGCCATTTGGCACGGTCATGGAAAAATCTGGAGTGGAAACAAGGTCTTCAAAGCGAATAATGCTATCGTGACGCGCATGTCTTGTTTGGTTACCGATAGCTCCTCGGAGGGGGATTCAGAGACAGATGACCAGTCATATCCCCCCCCCCCCGAGGTGCATGCCCTAACTTGGCAGGGTTATGTTGCTCATATCGTGTGTATGGTATCTTGCATTGCTATGTCATTTGCTTAGTTTAGACATGCTTTATGTGAATGCCACATGTTTATTGTCTAATTACCATATATGTGAATTATGCAATGCCATCTTGTTGCAAGACATTATATATGTGAATTATGCAATGTTATCTTGTTGCAAGGCATTATGTATGTGAATTATGCAATGCCATGTTTTTTTAAAAGCGTCATATATGTGAATTATATCATGCCGTCCTTTTTTTTGTATTTCTCATTGCTTTTGTCGACAATGTTTGTATATTCAACTGCTCTCCTGTGCATCAACCATTTGAATTGGTGATGGAGAAATCTGGAGTGAAAACAAGGTCTTCAAAGCGAACAATGCTACATCTTTGAAGCAGATATCTTGTTTGATTCTGAGATAGCTCTTTAGAGGAGGATTTAGAGGCAGATGACCAGTCCTATTATCCCCCTGAGGTGTATGCTCAAACTTGGCAGGGTTATATTACTCATATAATGCATATGTTGTATTGAATGCTTAGTTTTTACATTATATACACAATATTGAATGCCATCTCCTTAGTTGACACATCATATATGCGATTGCCCTCTACTCACTTCCTTAGTATATAAATCATATATTTGAATTATGTCATGCCATGATGTTTACATAGACAACATGTATCTGAATTATGGCATGCCAACCCATTTTCTAAAGACATAATATAGTTATATCATCTCATCCTGTTTACATAGTCATCATATTTTAAATTATGTCATTCTATCCATGAATTATATCATGCCATCATGTTTCCATCGACGGCATGTTTGTGATTTATGGCATGCCAACCACTTTAATAGACACATCGTATAGTTATATCATGTCATCCTGTTTACATAGTCATCATATTTTGAAGTATGTCATTCTATCCTGTTTAGTTAGCCATCATACATGTGAAATTGTGTCATGCTATCCTGTTTAATTAGCCATCATATATGTGAAATTATGTCCTGCTATTATGTTTGCTTAGACAACATAAATGTGAATATTTCATGCCCTGTTTTCTTCCCTACTATCCATTGCACCTGCCTATCTTACAATGTACGTACATTCAATTACTTATCTTGTTTATCAGCCATTTCAATTGGAGGGAGTGATGGCAGTATCTATGGGAGTAAAAACACGGTCTTCAGAAAAGATCGTGCTACCTGTCGATGCAGATAGAACCACGGTTGTACTTGCCCAAGAACCAGCCCCACCACACATAACCCACACTCATGCAGATTGTACCCCTACCCGTTGGACAAAGAACCAGCTACACCCCTTCTAACCCCAACCCAAAGAGATAGACACCCGCCTCCGTTGACACAACACCGTCTCCACCACAGAGCACCCAAACACGAGCAGTTAGTAAGGCAACTGCGAGTGCCCAAATCATGAGGACCACCACTCCAACCCGAGGTCAACGCTTAAAGCGTAAGAAGAATTGTTCTTAGGTCAGGTTCCGTAGCTATGGTTCATACTACTTTGCTCGTGCATCACCAGTATTTATCGATACCAACCAATTTCAAATTTGAAGGATGCAATCGAAACTCCAATGGCGCAACAGGTATGTTTTAAACCTGTTTCTTCAACGTGTTTGGCTGTTTGCTGTTGTAACTTGCTCTATGTTGATTTCAGTTTCAATTGAATAAACAATTATGTTCTCATGCCATACACATTACAAGTGTTATTATTGTTGTGTAGTTTCCCACACTTATATTTTGTCTATGCTGCTTTGTCTTAAATAGATATGATTCGAACTGTATCTATCTTGATTTGGCAACATAAACTAGAATGATATAGACCATATAGTGACCATACTACATAGATATATGTTTGTTTCATGCTATTATCCAGTCCACCTTATTACTGAACTGGTTTACCAAAATGAGTTTCATATACTACATTGTAAACCTGAGATGTGTTTGTTTGTTTCTCTTTTAGAACGCGGATAAAATATTGGAGAAGAGTACCCTGTTATGCAATGGTAAAGGAAGTAATGCAGATAAGGTTCAAGATAGTGAGACATCCCTGTTGGTCTCCAAGAAAGCTGATAAAAACTATATTGAAGACACCGAGACAACCCCAAAGTCTTGTCTTGATGTAGTGTTCGAATTCTCGGCTACCACTTGCTGGCACCAGCTCTTCAAACTCGTTGCTGAATCAGTTCGACTTCTTGAGTCTCAACTTCAAGTTGAAAGACATCGATCGATGTTATCACGACGAGAAGTCAAGGACCGAGGAAAGTCCTGCAGAATTCAGATGCATACTTTCGGTGCAACAACAAGCTACTGGAGGACTTAAGCGCCAAACAAGAGAAAGTTAATAAGCTTGCTAAGCATCTTGCCAACATTATGGGTACCTGGATATTGTTTCTTGAGCTCTTCAAGTGGTTTCATTCTGGACTTGTTTTGTCTTGGCGTTTATATCTTTGTTGTGTTCCCTATATTTGCACTAGTGGAGAACTTTGATGCCCAGTGGATGTAATATGTGTAATAGCCGTGATAGCCTAGTGTAAGTTGCTTGCTTATTTATTTCCTTGTTGTCTTGTTTATTTGTTTGCTTGTAGTCAGTGCAGTTCTTTTTCTGCGGTTTGCTAGTGGCTGCAATAACCTATTTTTAAAACTAGGCCGCAATAAACGCCATAGTAGTGACACTGGGCCTACGGGCCGTAGAAACAGTGGGCCTTCTACAGGCTGTAGAAACAATGGGCCTTCTACGGGCCGTAGAAACAGTGGGCCTTCTACGGGCCGTAGAAACAACGGGCCTTCTACGGGCCGTAGAAACAATGGGCCTTCTACGGGCCGTATCATCAATGGGCCTTATACGGGTCGTATGATCGATTGGCCAAACATGGGCCAAACAGACCGCATTCGGTCGTAAGCGGGCTAGAGTTGGAATCGTCCGCTTCATGGGCCGACCATAACGGGCCATCGTTAATAGGCCATATTTGATGGCGCTATGAAAACGCCCAACGATTAACGGACCACAAACGGGCCGATTGTCACCACGGGCTGAATTTGGCCCTAAGCGTAAAATGACGATGTGGGCCGTAAGTAAGCGAATCTTGAAATGAGCCCAAGAATAAATGGGCTCGAGAAGGCGAAAGATAACATGGGTTGGAAGCGCCCAACGGAATAACGGGCCGTTAATGGGTATAAAGTGATACCTTTGTTCTATACGGGCGATTTCACCATGGGCCGTTAATGGGTGTAAAGTGATACCTTTGTTCATTACGGGCCGCTTCACCACGGGCCGTTAATAGGCCAAGAGTTACATAGGGCCTCATATGGGCGAAGACGTCATGGGCCATACATGGGCGGCGAAAACGGGCTGGAATCATATTGGATGGCCCAGATGACGCTACTGGGCCTAATTCGAATAGGGCGTAACGGGCCTTGGGTTAGCGGGCTATAAATGGGCTATATGCGAACATGCCATTAACAGGCTTTCCATGGGCCGGCCCGCCACCTTTTGACCAAGTCAAACGGGTCGGCCTTTTCACAGCAATGGGCCTCTGTTGGGCCGTGCCACGTGTCGACGTATCATAGGCGCCTTCTATCCAATGAGTGGATGACATCTGTCCCAGCGGTGAGCCGACACGTGTTTCCTCCAGCCAATGATGATTTTACGCATGGAAAAACCCCATTGGTCGGGGCTGTTAATGGGTTATCGGATCCAAAACCCGACCCGATAGCTTAACGGTGTTCCGTTATGGTGGATGCCACGTGTCGGTCACTTCTGTGACGCGCGATTTATCGTCATGGAAGTGGACACTTCCGTGATGATAATTTTCGTAATGTCATGGAACACTTCTACGACGGACATGTATGACTATCTTGATTCATCATAAATTTGTCATGGATGTACATGCATGACAAAAATGCGACCTACTATGACAAACACGTATCATCACGGAAGTGTATTTTTTGTAGTGTTTGGTACCATCACCGAGTTTGCTAGCCATCCGGTGTTTTATTTCTCCGATGAATCCGGCCTCCAATAACTTGGCTAGTTCCTCTCCCATAGCTTGTCTCTTAGGTTCGAGAAAGCGCGAAGAGTCCGGTTGACCGCCTGAATCCTTTTAGAATGTTAAGGCTATGTTCGCCAGCTGCGTGGGATTCTGTCATATCGAGGATGCCGCAAATATGTCCCAATTCTCGCGCAGGAACTCCCGTAGTGCGGCGTCCACAGCGGGGTTTAACTGTGCCCCGATGGAGGCTGTTTTTGTAGGGTCCGTTGGATGGACTTGGAATTTGACTATTTCATCTGCTGGTTTGAAAGAGGTGGACTTGGATCTCTTGTCGAGTATCACGTCATCCCTGTCCATGGTGGAGCGTAGTGCAGTTAACTCCTCTGCCACGAGGGCTTCGGATAATGCCTCGAGGGCCAGTGCGGCTGTTTTGTTTTCGGCGCGAAGCGCTATGTCCGGATCACCGGCTAGAGTGATGATTCCATTGGGCCCAGGCATTTTGAGCTTCATGTACCCGTAATGGGGTATGGCTTGGAAGATCGTGAATGCCTCCCGTCCTAAAAGGGCGTGGTATCCGCTACTGAACAGGGCCACTTGGAATGTGATTTATTCGGACCTATAATTCTCCGGCGTGCTGAATACCACATCTAGTGTGATTTTCCCAGCGCAACGTGCTTCCCGACTAGGGATGATTCCTCTAAAGGTTGTGCTGCTTTGCTCGATGTGGTTCCTGTCTATTTCCATTTTTTGAAGAGTTTCTTCATAAATGAGGTTTAGTCCGCTGCCGCCGTCCATGAGCACTTTAGTGAGCCGAGAGCCGTCCGCAATTGGACTAAGGACCAATGCGGCTGGTGCTCGGGTTGTTCGGAATTTAGGTTCGTCACTGGCATTGAAGGTGATAGCCGTGTCGCTCCATGGATTCATTGATGCCACCTGGCAGATTTCAGCAAGGCTGCGGAGTGTTCGCTTGCGCCTATTATTTGAGGCGAACGTCTCGAAGACTGTTAATACTATATTGTAATCCACGGGATGGTGTTCTGCGGTATTTTGAATGAGGAGATCCTCGCCGCTCTTGGCCACCTGCCGGAGTACCCAACATGCTCTAAGGCTGTGTGTTGGTATGGTATCCACTGTACTGTGAATTTTGCAGGGTCCGTTAAGACATCCCTCCAATACGGTTCCACGCCCTGTAGTGGGCTTTTGCTTTTTGGTAATTGAATCAGGTGACTTACAAAGATGCACCCTTTTAATTCGGACTGGGTGTTTAGTCAGAGCCGGATTATCCCAAAATTTAGTTTCGGTTTTCAGGCACTTTCCATCGCACAGTACTTCCGTACTATGGCCGCCAAGTCAGCGAAGTGTGCTATGTCACGGCGACTTATAGCGTTAAGGATTCCCTTGTCCGTGCAATTATTGCAGAAGAATGAGATTGCGTCTTCCTCGCGATAGTCCTTGACCTTGTTCATTACAAGGAGGAATCTAGCCCAATAGTGATGTACTGTTTCCTGGGGCTCTTGCCTAATATGGGAGAGATCGCTTATATCTGGGTGGGTGGGTGTATTTGAGTCCGAACCCTGACCCGATCTAAGACCGAGGCGGGGAGTTTCCGTCTTGGAAGTTCGGCCCGGATGTTGCTCGATAGGTCCGCCCATCGCTGATTCTAGGTTCGAGGCTTGGGCGGCGTCCTCCCGTAAATGGGTATCCGGCTCGGAGAGCTCGGGAATCCGGACATAGTTTATCCTCAAGATAGAGGAAGAATTGCTGCATCGTTCCTCCACCACCGCTATCTGATGGGTGACCGACAGAGAGTTAATCTCCCTTTGGTCGGGTTTAAGCCCAATCCGATCATAGTCCGTAGCGACTCCCAAGGCGGCGATGCGATCCAAGAGCTCGTTTAGGGAAGAGAGATCCATTGGATCCATCTGCTCGGCAAGTTTCGAGCCGACGTGGAGGCTGTTTTCGATGACCCGAGAAGTCATTGTCGGCGCAGTAGCCGAACGGGCGGTCATAACGAAACCGCCTAGCCGGAGGGTTTGGCCGACAGCCAGGGCTCCCCCAGAGGTAACGTTGTCCTTGACAACGAGACGAGGCATCCTTCCTTGCGGTGACGGCACAGTGGAACTCTCAATGAAAGCACCAATGTCGGTGTCAAAACCGGCGGATCTCGGGTAAGGGGTCCCGAACTGTGCGTCTAAGGCGGATGGTAACAGGAGGCGGGAGACACGGTTTACCTGTGTTCGGGCCCTCTCGATGGAGGTAATACCCTACTTCCTGCTTGATTGATCTTGATTATATGAGTAGTACAAGAGTTGATCTACCACGAGATCGTAGAGGCTAAACCCTAGAAGCTAGCCTATGGTTTGATTGTTGTTCGTCCTACGGACTAAACCCTTCGGTTTATATAGACATCGGAGGGGGCTAGGGTTACACAGAGTCGGTTACAATGGGAGGAGATCTACATATCCGTATCGCCAAGCTTGCCTTCCACGCCAAGGAGAGTCCCATCCGAACACGGGACGAAGTCTTCAATCTTGTATCTTCATAGTCCAACAGTCCGGCCAAAGGATATAGTCCGGCTGTCCGGATACCCCCTAATCCAAGACTCCCTCACTCCTCATTGGATTTGACACACTTATTTATCAAAGAAGGCTACAAACGATCCCCTATATTTGTGGGTTATCAAGCACCTTTGGGTACCCGGTGTAGTGAATTCTGTAATTTGCAGTGCCTTTAAAATAACGCATAACTCTCTCCTAGAGCTTTCTAATGATCATCTCCCGATTTTGAAAAAAATAGGCCCAGTTTGCTAACAGCAGAAGAGTTGTCAGGTTTCGTAGCACTTGCTAAATACATAAGCGAGCCAATAATCTGGGACTATTTTATTTGATCTCTAGCAATTCTTTGATTCTTTCGAAGCAGCCGCTAGCATCATACAATGTTGGAGAAGGCTTGCGGTCACTATAGCCAAAGCGACTCAAGATCTTTTCCACATAGTGAGATTGATGCAATGTAATCCCAGCATCATCATCTCTTAGCGGCTTGATGTTCAGAATAACATCAGCTACTCTTAGATCCTTCATCTCAATACAGCGAGATAGGAAATCCTTAATCTCCTTAATAACATTAAGATTTGTTCCAAAGATCAATATGTCATCAACATATAAGAAAAAGATAACTCCCTCACTCCCACCATGGCGATAGTACGCATATCTATCAGCTTCGTTTACAACAAAGCATGCAACTGTTAAAGTCCTTTTAAACTTCTCATGCCACTGTTTGGGTGCTTGCTTAAGTCCATACAAAGACTTCAACAACTTACACACTTTTCCTTCCTGGCCATCTACTACAAACCCATCTAGTTGTTCCATATAAATTTATTCGTCCAACTCTCCATTTAGGAAAGCGGTCTTAACATCCATTTGATGAACGAGAAGACCATGTGAGGCAGCTAGTGAAAGTAGTATTTGAATAGTGGTCAGTCGAGCCACATGTGAGTAAGTATCAAAGAAGTCTTCACCTTCCTTTTGGGTATAACCCTTGGCCACGAGTCGTGCCTTGTACTTCTTAACAGTACCATCAGGCCTAAGCTTCTTCTTGAATATCCATTTGCACCCTATAGGTTTGCAACCATAAGGACGATCAGTGATCTCCCAAGTTTCATTTGCCAAGATGAAATCCGTCTCACTACAAACTGCTTCCTTCCAATAGTCAGCATCTTCAGATGCATAGGCCTCAGAAATAGAAGTAGGAGTATCGTCTATGAGATACACAAGAAAATCATCACCAAAAGACTTTGCAGTCCTCTGTCTCTTGCTTCTTGAAGGAACTTCATTGTTGTTCTCCACAGAATTTTCAAATTGTTCCATTGAAATGGTAGGTTCAGAAATTGTAACTAAATCCTGACTCGATGAACTAGGCATCTCCCGATTTGATGAGCTCGCCATATCCTTCATGGGAAAGATATCTTCAAAGAAAGTCGCATCATTCGACTCCATGATTGTACCAACATGCATGTCAGATACCTCAGATTTTACAACCAAAAATCTATAACCAATGCTATGAAAAGCATATCACAGGAAAACACAATCCACAGATTTTGGTCCAAGTTTGCGCTTCTTTAGAATTGTCACATTGACTTTTGCCAAACAACCCTAGGTTTGTAGGTAAGAGAGTCTCGATCTTTTCTTCTCCCATTCCTCGAATGGAGTTGTCTCTTTGTTCTTTGTGGGAACTCGGTAGGACATGACATGCAGTCAATATCGCCTCCCCCCACCATTCCTTGGAGAGACCCGATGTGACTAACATGTTGTTAACCAAATCAGTTAGAGTATGGTTCTTTCTTTCGGCTACCCCATTTGACTAAGGTGAATAGGGAGGCGTCCTCTCATGAATTATACCATGTTCCGCACAAAAAGAATCAAATTCATTTGAGAAATACTCTCCACCACGATCGGACCTAAGCCTCTTGATCTTTGATCAAGTTGGTTTTCTGCTTGAGCTTTATAGATCTTGAAAAAATTCAAAGCCTCATCCTTAGATTTCAGTAGATACACATGGCAGTATCTAGTGGAGTCATTAATTAACGTCATAAAATATTTCTTTCCACCTTTTGTCAAAACACCATTCATTTCACAAAGATCTGAATGAATGAGCTCTAGTGGTGCAAGATTTCTTGTTTCCACAGCCGTGTGAGACTTGTGAGGTTGCTTAGCTTGCACACAAACTTGACACTTAAATCCTTTGACAGTGGTGAAACTAGGGATTAAGTTCAAGTTGGCTAGTCGTGACATGCAACCAAAGTTAACATGACAGAGACGTGAATGCCACACATTTGATTCACTATTGTTGCAAATATGATTAACAATTTTATTGCAAACATATGATAAGGATAAACAAAACAGGCCTCCTGGCTCATAGACTGTATGAACAAAAGTTCCATACTTGGATATTACAAATTTATTCGACTCAAAGACAAGCTTGTAGCCATCTCTACACAGAAGAGATCCGCTAACAAAAATTTTATTGACGAAGGGGACATAATGCACGTTTTTCAGCCGCGTGATCTTCCCCGAAGTAAACTTCAGATCAACCATGCCAACACCACGAACAGAAGCACTTGACCGTTGCCCATCAGCACGGTGGAAGTCCCTGCGGTCTGGTAAGGCGAAAACATGGAAATATCACCGCATACATGCACATTAGCACCCATGTCAATCAACCAATCAGGAGAATGACATAATAAAAGAATAGTGGGAAATATACCATACCCAGCATCTGAAGGAAATATGCCCTAGAGGCAATAATAAAGTTATTATTTATTTCCTTATTTCATGATAAATGTTTATTATTCATGCTAGAATTGTATTAACCGGAAACATAATACATGTGTGAATATATAGACAAACAGTATGTCACTAGTATGCCTCTACTTGACTAGCTTGTTAATCAAAGATGGTTATGTTTCCTAACCATGAACAAGGAGTTGTTATTTGATTAACAAGGTCACATCATTAGTTGAATGATCTGATTGACATGACCCATTCCGTTAGCTTAACACTTGATCGTTTAGTATGTTAATGCTTTCTTCATGACCCATACATGTTCCTATAACTATGAGATTATGCAACTCCGTTTACGGAGGAACACTTTGGTACTACCAAACGTCACAACGTAGCTCGGGTGATTATAAAGGAGTACTACAGGTGTCTCCAAAGGTACTTGTTGGGTTGGCGTATTTGAGATTAGGTTTTGTCACTCCGATTGTCGGAGAGGTATCTCGAGCCTTCTCGGTAATGCACATCACTTAAGCCTTGCAAGCATTACAACTAATGAGTTAGTTGTGAGATGATGTATTACGGAACGAGTAAAGAGACTTACCGTAACGAGATTGAACTAGGTATTGGATACCGACGATCGAATCTCGGGTAAGTAACATACCGATGACAAAGGGAACAACGTATGTCGTTATGCGGTTTGACCGATAAAGATCTTCGTAGAATATGTAGGAACCAACATGGGCATCCAGGTCCGCTATTGGTTATTGACCGAGAATGGTTCTAGGTCATGTCTACATAGTTCTCGAACCCGTAGGGTCCGCACGCTTAAGGTTTCGATGATGGTTATATTATGAGTTTATGAGTTTTGATGTAACGAAGGAGTTCGAGTCCCGGATGAGATCGGGGACATGACGAGGAGTCTCGAAATGGTCGAGACGTAAAGATCGATATATTGGACGACTATATTCGGAGTTCGGAAAGGTTCGAATGATTGGGTATTTTTCGAGTACCGAGAGTTACGGAATTCGCCGGGGAGAAGTATTGGGCCTTATTGGGCCTGCGGAAAGAGAGAGGGCTGCCTAGGGCAGGCGCGCGCCCATGGCCTAGTCCGAATGGACTAGGGGAGGCCGCACCCTTCCCTCTTCCCCTTCCTCAAGTCCTAGTCCAACTAGGAGAGGGGAGTCCTACTCCGGTGGGAGTAGGACTCCTCCAGCGCCTCTATAGGGCCGGCCGCACCCCCTTGCTCCTTTATATCTGGGGCAGGGGGCACCCCATGACACACAAGTTGATCTACGGATCTTTCCTTAGCCGTGTCGGTGCCCCTTCCACCATATTCCACTTCGGTCATATCGTCATGGAGCTTAGGCGAAGCCTGCGCCGGAGAAGTCATATCGTCATGGAGCTTAGGCGAAGCTCTGCGTCGGTGGAGCATCAACATCGTCACCACGCCGTCGTCTTGTGAAACTCATCCCCGACACTTTGCTGGATCGAGTCCGGGATCGTCATCGAGCTGAGCGTGTGCGTAACTCGGAGGTGCCGTCGTTCGGTGCTTGGATCGGTCGGATCGTGAAGACGTCGACTACATCAACAGCGTTGTTATAACGCTTCGCTTTCGGTCTCACGAGGGCGTGGGCGGACACTCTCCCTCTCGTTGCTATGCCATCACGATGATCTTGCGTGATCGTAGGAAATTTTTGAAATTACTCGTTCCCCAACAATGGCATCCGAGCCTGGTTTTATGCGTTGATGTCATATGCACGAGTAGAACACAAGTGAGTTGTGGGCGATACAAGTCATACTGCCTACCAGCATGTCATACTTTGGTTCAGCGGTATTGTGAGATGAAGCGGCCGGACCGACATTACGCGTGACGCTTACGCGAGACTGGTTTCACCGCCGTGAGCACTCGTTGCTTAAAGGTGACCGGCGGGTGTCTGTCTCTCTCACTTTAGTTGAACCGAGTGTGGCTACGCCCGGTCCTTGAGAAGGTTAAACGGAGTCTATTTGACGAAGTATCGTTGTGGTTTTGATGCGTAGGTGAGAACGGTTCTTGCTCAGCCCGTAGCAGCCACGTAAAACTTGCAACAACAAAGTAGAGGACGTCTAACTTGTTTTTGCGGGGCATGTTGTGATGTGATATGGTCAAGACGTGATGCTATATTGTATGAGATGATCATGTTTTGTAACCGAGTTATCGGCAATGGCGGAGCCATATGGTTGTCGCTTATTGTATGAAATGCAAGCGCCATGTAATTGCTTTACTTTATCACTAAGCGGTAGCGATAGTCGAGAAGCAATAGTTGGCGAGACGACAACGATGCTACGATGGAGATCAAGGTGTCGCTACCGGTGACGATGGTGATCATGACGGTGCTTGAGAGATGGAGATCACAAGCACAAGATGATGATGGCCATATCATATCACTTATATTGATTGCATGTGATGTTTATCCTTTATGCATCTTATCTTGCTTTGATTGACGGTAGCATTATAAGATGATCTCTCACTAAAATTATCAAGTAGTGTTCTCCCGAGTATGCACCGTTGCCAAAGTTCGTCGTGCTTAGAGACACCACGTGATGATCGGTGTGATAAGCTCTCGTCCATCTACAACGGGTGCAAGCCAGTTTTGCACGCAGCAGAATACTCAAGTTATACTTGACGAGCCTAGCATATGCAGATATGGCCTCGGAACACGGAGACCGAAAGGTCGAGCATGAATCATATAGTAGATATGATCAACATAGTGATGTTCACCATTGAAAACTACTCCATCTCACGTGATGATCGGTTATGGTTTAGTTGATTTGGATCACGTGATCACTTAGATGACTAGAGAGATGTCTGTCTAAGTGGGAGTTCTTAAGTAATATGATTAATTGAACTTTAATTTATCATGAACTTAGTCTGGTAGTATTTTGCAGATTATGTTGTAGATCAATAGCTCGCGTTGTTGCTTCCCTGTGTTTTTATATGTGTTCCTAGAAAATTGTATTGAAAGATGTTAGTAGCAATGATGCGGATTGGATCCGTGATCTGAGGTTTATCCTCATTGCTGCACGTAAGAATTATGTCCTTGATGCACCGCTGGGTGACAGACCTATTGCAGGAGCGGATGCGCACGTTATGAACGTTTGGCTAGCTCAATATGATGACTACTTGATAGTTTAGTGCACCATGCTTAAACGGCTTAGAATCGGGACTTCAAAGACGTTTTGAACGTCATGGACCATATGAGATGTTCCAGGAGTTGAAGTTAATATTTCAAGCAAATACCGAGTTGAGAGATATGAAGTCTCAACAAGTTCTATAGCTAAAAGATGGAGGAGAATCGCTCAACTAGTGAGCATGTGCTCAGATTGTCCAGGTGCTTCAATCGCTTGAATCAAGTGGGAGTTAATCTTCCGGATAAGATAGTGATTGACAGAATTCTCTAGTCACCATCACTAAGTTACTAGAACTTTGTGATGAACTATAATATGCAAGGATGACGAAAACGATTCCCGAGCTCTTCGTGATGTTGAAATAGACGAAGATAGAAATCAAGAAAGAGCATCAAGTGTTGATGATTGACAAGACCACTAGTCTCAAGGAAAAGGGCAAAGGGAAGAAAGGAACTTCAAGAAGAACGGCAAGCAAGTTGTTGCTCGAGTGAAGAAGCCCAAGTCTGGACCTAAGCACGAGACTAAGTGCTTTTGCTGCAATGGAACTGGTCATTTGAAGCGGAACTACCCCAAGTATTTGGCGGATAAGAAGGATGGCAAAGTGAACAAAGATATATTTGATATACAGATTATTGATGTGTATTTTACTAGTGTTCGTAGTAACCCTCGGTATTTGATACTGGTTCAATTGCTAAGAGTAGTAACTCAAACGGAGTTGCGTAATGAACAAAACTAGTTGAAGGGAAGTGACGATGAGTGTTGGAAGTAGTTCCAAGATTGATATGATCATCATCGCATACTCCCTATACTTTCGGGATTAGTGTTAAACCTAAATAAATGTTATTTGGTGTTTGCGTTGAGCATGAATATGATTTGATCATGTTTATTGCAAAACGGTTATTCATTTAAAGTCAAAGAATAATTGTTGTTCTATTTAAATGAATAAAACCTTCGATGGTCATACACCCAATGAAAATAGTTTATTGGATCTCGATCGTAGTGATACGCATATTCATAATATTGATGCCAAAAGATGCAAAGTTAATAATGATAGTGCAACTTATTTGTGGCAATTGCCGTTTGGGTCATATCGGTATAAAGCGCATGAAGAAACTCCATAAGGATGGATTTTGGAATCACTTGGTTATGAATCATTTGATGCTTGCGAACCGTGCCTTTTGGGCAAGATGACTAAAACTCCGTTCTCCGGAACAATGGAACAAGCTACCGACTTGTTGGAAATAACACATATATACCGATGTATGCGATCCAATGAGTGTTGATGCTCGTGGCAAGTATCGTTATTTTTCGACCTTCACAAGATGATTTGAGTAGATATGGGTATATCTACTTGATGAAACATAAGTCTGAAATAGTTGAAAGGTTCAAAGAATTTCAGAGTGAAGTGGAAAATCATCGCAACAAGAAAATAAAGTTTCGCGATCTGATCGTGGAGATGAATATTTGAGTTCTGAGTTTGGTCTTCAATGAAAACAATGTGGAATAGTTTCACAGCTCACGCCACCGGAACACCACAACGTTATGGTGTGTCCGAACGTCAGAAACCGTACTTTATTTTGATATGGTGCGATCTATGATGTATCTTACCGATTTACCACTATCATTTTGGGGTTATGCATTAGAGACAACTGCATTCACGTTTAATAGGGCACCATCTAAATCCGTTGAGATGACACCGTATGAACTATGGTTTAGCAATAAACCTAAGTATCGTTTCTTAAAGTTTGGAGTTGTGATGCTTATGTGAAAAGTTTTCACCGATAAGCTCGAACCCAAATCGAGAAATGCGTCTTCATAGAATACCCAGAGGTAACTATTGGGTACACCTTCTATCACAGATCCGAAGGCAAGTTTTTCGTTGCTAAGATGGATCCTTTCTAGAGAAGAAGTTTCTCTCGAAAGAAGTGAGTGGGAGGAAAGTAGAACTTGATGAGGTAATTGTACCTTCTCCCTTATTGGAAAGTAGTTCATCACGTAAATCAGTTCAAGTGATTCCTACACCAATTAGTGAGGAAGTTAATGATGATGATCATAAAACTTGAGATCAAGTTGCTGCCAAACCTCGTGGGTCTTCCAGAGTAAAATCCGCACTGAGTGGTACGGTAATCATATTCGGAAGTCATGTTACTAGACCATGATGAACCTACGGACTATGAGGAAGCGATGATGAGCCCAGATTCAGCGAAATGGCTTGAGGCCATGAAATCGAGATAGGATCCATGTATGAGAACAAAGTATGGACTTTGATTGACTTGCTCGATGATCGACAAGCCATGTTAAATAAATGGATCTTCAAGAGGAAGACGGACACCGATAGTAGTGTTACTATCTACAAAGCTCGACTTGTTGCAAAAGGTTTTCGACAAGTTCAAGGTGTTGACTACAATGAGATTTTCTCAAGCAGAAGCGATTCTTAAGTCTGTCCAATCATGTTAGCAATTGCCACATTTTATGAAATCTGGCAAATGGATGTCAAAACTACATTCTTCAATGGATTTATTAAAGAAGAGTTGTATATGATGCAACCGAAGGTTTTGTCAATCCTAAAGGTGCTAACAAAATGTGAAAGCTCCAAATGATCCATCTATGGACTGGTGCAAGCATCTCGGAGTTGGAATACACGCATTGATAAGTTGATCAAAGCATATAGTTTTATACGGACTTACGGTGAAGCCTGTATTTACAAGAAAGTGAGTGGGAGCACTACAAGATTTCGATAAGTATATGTGAATGACATATTGTTGATCGGAAATAATGTAGAATTATTCGCAAAGCATAAAGGAGTGTTTGAAAGGAGTTTTTCAAGAAAGACCTCGGTGAAGCTGCTTACATATTGAGCATCAAGATCTATAGAGATAGATCAAGGCGCTTGATAAGTTTTTCAATGAATACATACCTTGACAAGATTTTGAAGTAGTTCAAAATGGAACAGTCAAAGAAAAGTTCTTGCCTGTGTTACAAAGGTGTGAAATTGAGTAAGACTCAAATCCCACCACGGCGAGAAAATAGAAAAGAGAATGAAAGTCATTTCCTATGCCTCGGTCATAGGTTCTATAAAGTATGCTATGCTATGTACTGGACCTATTGTATACCTTGCTCTGAATTTGGCAAGGAGTACAATAGTGATCTAGGAGTAGATCATCGGACATTGGTCAAGAACATCCTTAGTGAGGACTAAGGAAATATTTCTCGATTATGGAGGTGATAAAAGAGCCCGTCGTAAAGAGTTACATCGATGCAAGCTTTTACACTAATCCGATGACTCTAAGTCTCTATCTGGATACATATTGAAAGTGGGAGCAATTAGCTAGGGTAGCTCCGCGAGCATTGTAGACATAGAGTATTTGCAAAATACATACGGCTCAATGTAACAGATCCGTTGACTAAGCTTCTCTCACGAGCAAAACATGATCATACCTTAGTACTCTTTGGGTGTTAATCACATAGCGATGTGAACTAGATTATTTACTCTAGTAAACCCTTTGGGTGTTGGTCACATGACGATGTGAACTATGGGTGTTAATCACATACGGATGTGAATATTAGTGTTGAATCACATGATGATGTGAACTAGATTATTGACTCTAGTGCAAGTGGGAGACTGAAGGAAATATGCCCTAGAGGCAATAATAAAGTTATTATTTATTTCCTTATTTCATGATAAATGTTTATTATTCATGCTAGAATTGTATTAACCGGAAACATAATACATGTGTGAATATATAGACAAACAAGATGTCACTAGTATGCCTCTACTTGACTAGCTTGTTAATCAAAGATGGTTATGTTTCCTAACCATGAACAAGGAGTTGTTATTTGATTAACAAGGTCACATCATTAGTTGAATGATCTGATTGACATGACCCATTCCGTTAGCTTAACACTTGATCGTTTAGTATGTTAATGCTTTCTTCATGACCCATACATGTTCCTATAACTATGAGATTATGCAACTCCGCTTCTGGAGGAACACTTTGGGTACTACCAAACGTCACAACGTAATCGGGTGATTATAAAGGAGTACTACAGGTGTCTCCAAAGGTACTTGTTGGGTTGGCGATTTGAGATTAGGTTTTGTCACTCCGATTGTCGGAGAGGTATCTCGAGCCTTCTCGGTAATGCACATCACTTAAGCCTTGCAAGCATTACAACTAATGAGTTAGTTGTGAGATGATGTATTACGGAACGAGTAAAGAGACTTACCGTAACGAGATTGAACTAGGTATTGGATACCGACGATCGAATCTCGGGTAAGTAACATACCGATGACAAAGGAACAACGTATGTCGTTATGCGGTTTGACCGATAAAGATCTTCGTAGAATATGTAGGAACCAACATGGGCATCCAGGTCCGCTATTGGTTATTGACCGAGAATGGTTCTAGGTCATGTCTACATAGTTCTCGAACCCGTAGGGTCCGCACGCTAAGGTTTCGATGCGATGTTATATTATGAGTTTATGAGTTTTGATGTACCGAAGGAGTTCGAGTCCCGGATGAGATCGGGGACATGACGAGGAGTCTCGAAATGGTCGAGACGTAAAGATCGATATATTGACGACTATATTCGGAGTTCGGAAGGTTCGAATGATTCGGTATTTTTCGAGTACCGGAGAGTTACGGAATTCGCCGGGAGAAGTATTGGGCCTTATTGGGCCTGCGGAAAGAGAGAGGGCTGCCTAGGGCAGGCCGCGCGCCCATGGCCTAGTCCGAATTGGACTAGGGGAGGGCCGCACCCTTCCCTCTTCCCCTTCCTCAAGTCCTAGTCCAACTAGGAGAAGGGGAGTCCTACTCCCGTGGGAGTAGGACTCCTCCAGCGCCGCCTCTATAGGGCCGGCCGCACCCCTTGCTCCTTTATATCTGAGGCGGGGGCACCCCATGACACACAAGTTGATCTACGGATCTTTCCTTAGCCGTGTCGGTGCCCCTTCCACCATATTCCACTTCGGTCATATCGTCATGAGCTTAGGCGAAGCCTGCGCCGGAGAAGTCATATCGTCATGAGCTTAGGCGAAGCTCTGCGTCGGTGGAGCATCAACATCGTCACCACGCCGTCGTCTTGACGAAACTCATCCCGACACTTTGCTGGATCGGAGTCCGGGATCGCCATCGAGCTGAACGTGTGCGTAACTTCGGAGGTGCCGTGACGTTCGGTGCTTGGATCGGTCGGATCGTGAAGGCGTCGACTACATCAACCGCGTTGTTATAACGCTTCGCTTTCGGTCTCACGAGTGCGTGGGCGGACACTCTCCCTCTCGTTGCTATGCCATCACGATGATCTTGCGTGATCGTAGGAAAATTTTGAAATTACTCGTTCCCCAACAGCATCCTTCATGTCAATGTCACCAATGACAACATTAGTGGTCTTGCTGCCTTTCCCATGTTGAAGCTTGTCATAACAGTTAGGGCAACTAGGAGCCCAATGATCAGGATCTCCGCACACATGACAAGCCCCTTTCTTCTTGTCATCCTTCTTCTTGAAGTTGGTGTGCTATACAACCTTGTTCTTCCCATCAAACTTTGCTTTACCATCAAACTTTCCCTTGTTCTTGAACTTGTGGGGCTGGAAGTTTTTCTTCTGTACCAGATTGGCACTAGATCCTCCCTCAATACCTCGAGCACGTGTGTCTTTTGCTCTCGCCTTTTCTACCACATCAAGAGTACCAATGAGATCCGGAACGGACAACTCCGGCCTCTTATGCTTCAGTAAAGTAGCAAAGTTCCTCCACGAGAGAGGAAGCTTACTGATGATGCCTCCGGCAACAAAATTGTCTGGTAACATACAATTGAAGTGTTCAAGTTCTCTAGCAAATGACTGTATCTCATGAGCTTGCTCAACCATAGAGCGCTCATCAGTCATCATGTAGTCATAGAATTGTTTCATGATGTATAGCTCAGTGACGGCATCCGAGACCCCAAACTTGGCCTCGAGTGCGTCCCACATATTTTGTCCATTATCAATTGATGCATAAGCATCAACTATGTTCTCACCAAGAACACTCAAGAGAGCAGTCTTAAACAGGGTATCCATTTTCTGAAAAGCATGTTCCTGTTGAGGATCAAGAATTCCTTCAGGTTTGCCAAGAGTGGCGTCATAGCAGCTCGTGGTTTGAGACCATAGAACAACTCTCACGTGCCACCTCTTATAGTGGATACCCTCAGACATAGGAGGTCTCATGGAAGCAGCAAAACCACTCGGGGTAAATTGTCTATAATAAGGTTTTTGGATTGTTGGAAATATGAGCAATTTACCACATGATTTTATTAACAGAAATAGTAGATAAAACATGACCATTATAGTAGAGATAAAACAAGTCATGTAATCTACCAGAGTGAATGCAAATAGCATTTGCACAAGTGAACTAGAACAGAACATATGTAGAACAGCGGCTAGAACGAAAAAGACTAGAGCAAGAAATTGTAGCATGATCTTAAGCAGAGAGAGCATGAAGACGTGCAGAGCACTGACAGAAGCATCGGTCTTGGGGTCGATGTCCTCTCCAGCCATGTCGTCGAAAAGGTTGTCAATGTCGGGGAAGAAGTCGTCATTAGGGAAGTGGTCGTCGGTGTCCGGAGCTTCCGTGATGAACCGGTCAGCAGTCGCGCAGAGTGCTCCCCAAAATCCTTACCACCCTTCTCCCGTACAGGACTCAAAGAGGTGGGGGTTTCGGAGGCCTACTGTCCCGACCTGGGGTGCATGCCGCAAGCCGAGATGGGGAAGATCGTGGCAGTAGCTTAGTGCTCAGGAACTCGGTGGCGAGAGGAAGATGATGTTCTAATGTGTCTCTCTGGAGAGGAGCGACCTCTCTTTTATAGGCACAGAAGAAGTAGGCGAGAGGGCAGCGATGGGAGGTGAAGCAAAAGAGGGAGACGAAGTGAACAATCTGCAGTCGAAGAGGTGCGTCGTTCGGATTCAATCTCCACTACAGAAAAACGTTTTAGCTCCCGCGTGACCATTCATATACCCGTCGTGCGTGGCAAAAATTTAGACATGACATCGGCTCATTCCCGCAACCCATGCGTGGTGTGGCGCGACGAGGCGAGGCGGGCGGCGGAGGAGGAGCGCACGTGAATGCCCCTCTTGTTCTCATGCTCATACATGTGGGGAAACAACCTCCCTTATAAGGAGGTTAAACTCCTACCAAACTAGCAATGTGTGACTAAACTTTGATTTCACCTCTTGCCTTGCACGAATGAGCTGAGTGTGCCTATAGAATTTATTAGGAATTTCTGAAATTGCTACTGAGATAGCCCAGAATAGATTAAATTCCAGTATAATGACTAGAACATGAAGGCGCGCGTTGCCGCACCCATCCATTGTGAAGGAACTGATCCAACAAAAACTTAATGTACAGACAATTTATAATTACTATCATTTGAATCACTCGAATTATAGAAGCACGATGTCGATGGTTGGCCATATATCTTTTATTTATATACAGCTGATCCACCTGCAAAAAGAAAAAGAAAAATCTTAGCCGTATTAGATTTTCTTTTTAGCACGTTCATGAGGAAAGAGGTTGAAAGAATGAATAGAACAAACACAAAAAAAATCCTTAATTGTACTTCACTTCATTTACGAATTCAGAGAAAGTCTGCATAATAACACATAATCCTTCAAACAAATACTCAAGGAGCTCGATCCTCAGATATTGCCTTCATTGTGGCTTATTAATTGTTAGCCAAAATACTACAAAAATACTCACTTCTTGATTTGGAGCAAACACGCCACGAAGAGTAGAATCTTATTATCATGGGACATCTTTACAAAAAGAAAAAGATCTGTCCTTATGCTGGAGCTCTAGGGACATCTTTTGGCCTACTGATAGGGGCATAGAATCAACACATCAATGAAACCTGCGTAGAAGATGGATAGACATATAAGCAAAATTCTAATCATGCTCGAAAGCAGATGCACAAAGTTAACCTATTATGTATGCAAGAAGAGCACCCATCGGCAGTAGCAAGCAACATGACAGAACCTATTATGGATTTCAGTTTTATTAACAGACCGCAGAACTATATACTTACAATCGTGAGTACAGTACTATTCGAAAAATGAATCAACTTTGTTGCTAATTCAATCTTATTATCATGAGTTTTGGTAGATGCAAATGCATACCCATATAAACACAACAAAATGCGGGATAACTGTACATGCCTAAACAAGTAAAATGTACCTAGCTAGAAGCAATGCTGGAAAGACAAGTTTGAAAGATGTGGTCAAACAACAGTTATTCGTCAGCTACATTGTTTGGCACATGATACATCAAGAATATACCCAAAATTGTAAGCAAGGAAAACAAATATAGCCTGGCCCCAGTATATCCCAATGCACGAGCTTACCTCAAGGTTGTTAGACTCCATGGATTCATAATTCCAATGCAATAACATCAAGTAAGGTGTTCAGAGGGTACACACATATCACCAGACACCATGTAAAGCTATATAGAATACCTTGCGTTCCACGCAATCTCGGCCTTCAAAAGAGATAACTCATCAAGAAGCTTTGCAATGAAAACAAAACTAACAAAGTTAATAGAAGCGCTAGACCACACCATGCACCCCAAAACATTGTAAGCTCTACCAATGTAGCGTGACCTTGCATCTGGTCTTCACCGAAGCCATGGGGATATGCCCCATATAAGTGGGGTGGCTGTTTTACGGCTCCTCTCGCCGCTTCTCCAGCTTTCTTTTCTCTTTCCCTTCTCGACCTCATCAATCACTAAGAATATTTGGGATTACTACAAAATTTTTTTGTGGTTTTGTTGTTTCCGGCATGATCAAGGAAGAACAAGGAAATATTTCCCCCTCACCAGAATCAGGCTAAGAGAGCACGCACCTCT
This sequence comes from Aegilops longissima, assembly GCA_021605205.1. NCBI lineage: Eukaryota > Viridiplantae > Streptophyta > Magnoliopsida > Poales > Poaceae > Aegilops > Aegilops longissima. The sequence goes on from CM038677.1 coordinate 557,870,397, forward strand.
GGTTCCTCTTGTTTTCACTCAGCCCCAATTTGCTGACACCTCTTATTTGCTTCCGAAGAACCCTACTCAGACACCAGTCCAAAAGAAAATAAATTCAAACCGACACAAGAAAATGTTCAAGGCGGATAGGAATGGATTGATTCAAAACGAGTTTTTTGTGAACTGCTAGTACCGACAACGATGGATGGGACAACGGTAGCACGGCATTACGCCGCTATGGAGGAAACCCGCAAGACACAAAATTTAAAAATAGTGAAGAAGGGCTGCGCTGCGGGGAAGAGAGAAGGCGGTGGATGCACCCATGCCGAGATAGACGCTTGCAGAAGATCGCCGACGCAATGGCGCATCGCGAAGGAAGGAGCAGAGGAGACGTGGAGCTGTTCGTTCGGGAAATGTGACGACCGGCTCATATTATCGAATGGGAAGACTTGGGCTTTGACGGCCGATGATGGAGAGAAATTGAAGCTCGTTCTGCGGAGTAGCGGCCCGCAAGATGGCGCCTTGATCGGGTGCGGAATGACCTGGGACGATCTAGCTCAATCAGATCGTAGGTTAGAGTAATCCAACGCCGGAGAGGCTTAAAACGCTTTGAAGGTTCCTAGGTAGCTGTGTCTTACTGTTTAGTAATGGGGACATTATCTGAATAGAGATCCCTACAAGCTGTAAGCTCCCGAGAGGTCCCGACCTACCGGTCGGAATTGTAGTTTCCCTCTCTTGGGGCATTAGGTAGGTCTCCGTTTTGTGGTGGTCAGAGATGGCATCGCCATCGGCATGGAATAAAGTCTCATCACATCGTCCTTATTTTGGTGACGTTTCTTTTGCCACATCGAGAGAGGCGTGGAAGATGGTGTGTCCTTAGATCACGTTCTTCCAGCCTGGCGTTTTCTTCTGCAAGTTTGTCACGGTCATGTTGTCCTTCAGAGCAACAACGTGGCTATACATTGAGGAACGCATGAGATTTGTGTTCTTTGACTCCGTCCGGTTGAAACTTCGAGGCTCTCTTCATTAAAAAAACTCCTGGATGATGATTTGCTATGCAGATTGTAGCCGCGGGCTTCTTCTGGTCTACATCGACAATTTTTTGGACATTGCTTTTACAAGCTCATAGGTTTAAACAAGTTTGCTCCGCTGAGACGAAGACACAGTGACAGCAACAAGCTTTGCTCAATGTGCGTCGTGAGTGGATGCAGGAGAAAGACTTCAACACCCTCAATGTTTCTGTAAGGGTGTTTTTTAGTAATACCGGGAAAGGGTAAAATTTTACCCAAAAAGTGTGCTATTTAGTATACGGCCTTTGCCTTTTCAAAAAAGGAAAAAAAAGTCCACAACAATTGTTTGATTCGGAGGCGAACCACCCAACCCAATCGTGCGGCCGTGGCCCACGGTCCGTCAGTCACCCGCGGGCACATCACAACCGTTGCCGACACACCAACGCCGTGGACAGGCGATAAACATCACCAAACAAATCGAATTTAATTCATATACGAAAACCGAAATCCGGAAGGGAAAGCGCAAAAAAGCCCGCACCTTGGTGGCTTCGTGCTACCAAATCGAACCCGAGGACCCCCACCCCTCCCCCCCTCCCCCTCCCCGTCCCGTCTCAAGCGCCGGTAAACTTCGCCACGCCCCAATCTCCATTCGCCACAAACCCTAACCGCCCCTCTGTGTCGCGCCGCCGGCCGCCCCGCCACCCTCCTCGCCCTTCCAGGGCTCCGGCGAAGGCTGTAATCCGCGGCGAGCGGCGGCGATGGCATCCACGGCGAAGGTCACCATCACCCTCGGCCGCAGCGGTCAGGTGAGCCGTCGCCTCGGATCTCCGGGTTCTGACGCTCGTGGGATTCCTCTGTATTTTGATTGCTCGTCTGTGATTCGGCTGTTCCCCCGTCGCCGGTTTGGTTGATTAGAAACGAGGCGGATGATCGGATGTAGTACAGCTTTAGTCAAGCCGTAGCTGTGGCGCGCGCGGCGAGATGCTCAGTTTCCAGCAGTCATAGCTGAGATTTTGGTGCATCGAGTGGTGTATACATTGTTGGCTTGAATTTTCATCTCCCTAAAGGTTCTAACTTCCAAGTGAGTGTTGCATCAAAGGGTGTTGTGATTTCCTGTAGGTATTGACTAGGGATGAGTAACGTTACGTGATTTACTTAGTTGTTGACAAATGCGTGAGTTAACAGTAGTTTCTAGACGTCTTTGCCTCTAGTGGACTTATGGGTGTGTTGGGGAGTAAGTACATGGTTCACGATTAGAGACAAATGTCACTTGAATAACTAGGACCGCAACACATTTTTGAGTTGAGGGGAAACGAATGTATTGGGGATGTTTCCTTGTAACTATTATTCAGACCTTCAAGGCATTCCCTGTTGTCCAATGATTGGTTGTCCATTGTAGTCAATTGTTGTAGAAAGACAAATATTTAGGAACGGAGGTAGTAGTAACTATCTTGAAGTTGGTAACAGACCCCCTTTTTTCAGGCCATTCTGTGTTAATGCTAGCATGGATGCCAGTATCTTGATTGCGTGTTTAATTTTTATTTCTTTTAAGGCTTCAGAATGCTGCATGAATTATTCAACTTTGGCTTCTTCACCTTATTTTTTTGGATTGCAGGTTGTCAAAAGGCGAACTATTTCTGATATTGGTAATGATGATGAAGTGCCAGTGTCAGGAAGAAAGCGACCTGTCAGAGAGAGGTTAGGAAATAATGTGACTGATTCTGATTTTTATGGAAACCAGCAGAGTAACAAAAGGTATATTTGCTTCATCTATATTACTCAATGTTTGTTGCAAAGTTTTCAAGTAGAAGCAGTATACAACATGACCCTTGCATATCAGATGATTCAGGATGGTCATGGGAGTGAATCCCTTTGTGGCGCTTCACCCCCTGTGGTGTGTCATGGCTTCAGTTACAGTCCTCCATACTCTATGTTCTTATGCATGCCGGTGTCACTTTGTCACTTTATATGTTACACTTTTCAAGCAGGACTCCGCCAGTTCATTAGTTAGAATGCTGCATCACATGTCTCTTTTATTCATGTCCCTGCATATTTTGTTATGTTCAGTTAAGTATATTGCACTGTGTGTGTCTCCTTCTCATATTTATTTATTTTTAGCTACCTTTGTACAGATGTTACACTTATATTTAGTACTCCTTCCTTCCCAAAATATAAGGCATGGATTGACTTTTTTGGTCTTTGTTGCACAATTTTGACTGTGATTTTCACGTATTGCATCTCTATAAAATTAGTATATGGACATATGGAATAAAATTGTTTTGTAAGACAAATACAACGATGCCATTTATACATATTTAATTTCATGTACTTTGATATATATTAGTGGTCAAAGTCGTGCATCAAAGACCGTGCAAAGTCAATCACGCCTTATATTTTGGGAAGGAGGGAGTATATTTATATCGTTTAATTAAGAAAGCACCTGCTATCTGCGAGTTCTATTGCTCCAGACTGCAGCTCACTGCATGTCTGTTTCTGTTGTGTCCTCAGTTTGAGCATCCTTTCAAAGTGTTTGCTTATAAATTTTACTCTCTTATGCTGTTCTCTTGCAGACGGCAAACAGAAAGCAGCAGCTCACAGCTTGGAGATGATGGTTTGGGTGAAGATAAACATTTCATTTCCACTATCAGTATACTAAGATTTCAAAACAGAGCTTTCTGTCTGACACTTCTTTTTGTTTTCATGCATATGTTGGGCTTCATAATATTGAAGTTCGCCAGATTGGCAGTGATGATTTAAGGCTGAAGCTTATGAGGAAAGGCTTGACACAGAAGAGCAACAGTGAGGCAGAACAGAATGGAGTGGATCTCCGTGAAAAGCTTTCCAGGAAGTCAAAGAAGCTCCAGGGATATGAGGCAAGAAGGGGTGATCCAGAATCAAGGTCTAGCTATGATGAGGGAGAAATCCCAGAATCAGGATCTGGATATGGTTCGAGGGGGAGAGTTCCAGAGTCAAGAGCCTCTACCCTTGTAAGCCAAGTGCCTTCTTCAAGGAGTGGAGATGGGTTGTTCAACTTGGAGTCTTCAGGAAAACCTTATCCCTCGTGGACTGCTGATGGTTTGAGGTATACGTCCCCAGACAAGCTTCCAAGTGCTCAAAGAGACATGACTCCCCCAAGAAGTGTTCGAAGAGTCATGTCTCCCCCGAGGGCTGTTCGGAGAGGCATGTCTCCCCCGAGAAGTTCTCGAAGAGGCATGTCTCCGCCAAGAAGCGCTCGAAGAGGCATGTCTCCGCCAAGAAGCGCTCGAAGAGGCATGTCTCCTCCAAGAAGTGTTCAAAGAGGCATGTCTCCTCCAAGAAGTGTTCGAAGAGGCATGTCTCCCCCAAGAACATATGATCACACGGGGTCCATTCCATCCCTTCGACCTGTTGGTACCACAAGATCTTCAAGTCATATCACAAGAGATGCTGCTGACACATTAAGAACCCATCAACCTTACGAAGGCAACACTACCATTTTGATCGATAGAGTACAACAAACTAATGGAATCACACCATCTGGACGCCGGCCTACATCCCCTATGCTGGTTTGTATTTCTCTCATATATCTGAACTTAGCCTGGCTTCTTAATGTTCACTTGTTCCTTTACTTTGTGCTCTTCATTTTCAATGGTCTTTCGGGGCAGTATCTGTTGTTTGGCCTACAATGTTGTTGGTGCCATGAAATTTGACAATTAACAATTTGAAAGGGAACTCGAACGTGAACTTGTTACAAACAATCTCTGCCTATAAGGTTCATCTTGCACTTTGGTTAGGTTCCAGTGATGTATTTGCTTAGTGCTGCTCAATACAGCAGGCTTCATAGTTCATAGAACACCATGAGAAATTCTAAAGTTGACATTGGTAAAACGCGATCATTCTTATATATGCGATACATCGACATGTATGATCATCATTAGCTCTGTTTTCTGTTCATGTTGCCCTTAGTTACAGGCTTATAGCTGAATTTCTGTTCTCTTTGCCCATAGTTATTGATGTGAGATTTTTTCGACATCCAGTTATGCTGACCAATAGTGAGTCTTGCGCTGATTATATTAGCGAGTTTCTGGTTATGCAATCATTGTTTTATGTGATTTTGCTGCAGATTTTCTAACATTGTTCTATGTGATTTTGCAGAAAGAAGTACCATCGACAGTTACTGGATTACTGAATTCAATGGGACTTGAGAAGTATGTTGTTCTCTTTCAGGCTGAGGAGGTGATTTTCCATTATCTTGATTTGTTTCCAACTTTTAAATTCATATTTAAGCACAAATAGACATTTTTCCTGTGGATAATGGGTTTTCTGTTCGCTACCCATAGTGGTCATGTATTAGCATTTGATGCCTTATGTTTGATGTTTTGCATGGTGTTATGAATTTAAATTTATGCCCCCAGGAGTTCTAGTGGTTATTTTTGTATAAGCTGGACAGTCATTACAATCCCTATCGTTTCGGTCTCTTATCTCTTTTCTTTCACAATTATCTTTCCATTAATACAATTTTATGCCTATGCCTGTTCCTCTGTTGGCTACACCCTATTCGATCTTTCAACTACCTGTGTACCATTGAATGCTTCCTTATGTTTTTCTGCAAGGTCCAGAATGTGTTCGTCTGTCCATTCAAGTATACTCTTGAATCCATGAGAGTATGTTCAGACATATATGTTTTATGGAGAGTTCATTTTCCTCTGTATTTACTTGTTTGCAGGTGGATATGGCTGCGTTGAGTCAGATGAAAGATAGCGACCTTAAAGATATGGGAGTACCAATGGTAGTATTTTTCGTTCAATTGCTAGCATTTTTTACATGATTCATAGTGATTTTCTTACTGTGAGTATGTTTTTCTCTAAAAGCTACTCTCTATCTGATTACACTGTCAACATCAAATATTAACAGGATTGAAATGTTAGACATGAGTTGCAGGCTTTCAGCACAATCGAACTTCATAGCAGTTAGGAATAGTATCTGCATTATATGCTATGTTTTTTCATTGTAATTTATTTAGCATGCTTCTAGTACTTGAACATGCATAATGGAGGAAAGACTTTCTCTTACCTTCAGAATCGACCAAGAGGCATATCAAATACTCCCTCCGCCCCAAAATAAGTGTCCCAGGAAGTTGTACCAAATCAAAGACATTTTTTTTGGGGCGGAGGGAGTATGACATATAGTACTTAGCAACTACCACTTGTAGAATTTAGGCTTTCTCTTGTAGTTTTGACTAGAGTGACACCATTGTGATGGATCAGGGCCCCAGGAAGAAGATACTACTTGCGGCGGCACCTTACGGGAAACAACGGCAAAGATGAGCAGCATGTGCTCTGGGACGTGGAACGAACATTTGCTGGGAATTCATTTTTATTGGTGTAAGCATGCTCTAATGCGGATCTTGTATATCCTCACTGGTAGTCTGGCTTAGTTAACCTTTTTTTTGTTGCTGGTAGATTAATGTTGCCCTGTTCTTGGCTTGTGTAAAGTCATGTCTGTCAGCTGACGCTCCCAAATCGTACCACTGGCGGCGACATGCTGCCCTGCTGTATTTGTTAACAGCAGTAGGGTTTGAAACAGAGTGGATACAACATGGTCTAGTGACATCATCAGTCTGGACTTTCTGTAATTTTGGGAACATGGTGAGGGATACAACTAACCCAATCTATTATGTATGCCAAATGGCCATCGAATTCCACCAGTCTTGTGCATGGAGGAAGTAGCACACTGTTTTTTCAGTTTGACTGCTCCCACCTACATTTTTCTCAACTGTCATTCTCTGCCACATGGATTGTCCATGGTTGTGTTGCCTGTATGCCAGTACCTCAGGTTTTTTTTTTTTTTGAAACGGAGGCAAAAGCTTTGCCTCATCCATTAAATAAGAGAGAATAGAGTTTGTTACACGCCATCGAAATACACCACATGTGGATTACTCGCGTTCGATAAAAGACCCTAATTTTTTAGCTCCGGCGATGACCCAAAGGTTTGCCTCGGTAGAGATGGACGAAAGCAAGATTGGCGGTGGGGCACTCTTATGCTTAAAAACTCTTGCGTTCCGCTCGTTCCAGATTGTCCATGAGACTAGCATGGTGATGGAGGCCTTGGCTTGACGATCGGCATTCCTTGACGCAAGTGCTTGCCCACCGGTGTTGAGCGGTTTCAAACAAGGGCCAAGCGGAAGTGTCGAGCCGAGCATGGGAATTTCCCAATGACCAGAGACCAAAGGCGCCGGGTGTAGCGGCACATGTAGAAGAGATGGGGCCAAGACTCTTGCACTCTCTTGCGAGAGGGCAAACATCTGGTTTGGCCATCCTCGCTTTGCCAATCTATCCGCCGTCGATTCTATCTTGAAGAGCTAGCCAAGCAAAAAAATTTACTTTTGGAGGCGCCCAAACCTTCCAAACCATCCTGTCCATGGGCGACAAGACCATCCCTAGAAATTGCGCTCTGTATGCGGAAGTCGCCGAGTACTGCCCATTGCTCGTATGCTTCCAAATAATTTCATCCTCGGCATCCAAAGAGTGAAGAACTGTGTGATGTGCTCGGCGGTTACGTTGGTGGGGGTTTTGATCTTGAGGATCCACGCGTTGTGCTTGAGGGCCTCCCTGACCTTCCAACTTTTTCTCTTGGAGGCTTTGAAGATGAGAGGGGCAATGTCTTTTGGCGAACGCCCAAGAAGCCAAGGAGAGTCCCAAAAGGGTGTCCTCGCTCCGTTACCTACGGTGATGGTGGTTGAGGCATAGAAAAAGTTGAGGTCCTCCGCATCACATGGGTTTCCCATCCCCACCCACATCTTGTTGGGCTCTTTCCATTCGTACCACGGCCATCGTAACTGGAGAGCCCTCGTAAACTTGGAGGTGTTCAGGACCCCAAGCCCTCCGTACGAAAGAGGCCGACAAACTGTCTCCCAGTTCACTTTGCATTTGGCCCCCGATGTCTTTTCTGAGCCGGACCATAGGAAGGCTCGTTCAAGCTTGTTGACGTTGTGGAGGATGGTTGGCGGTATGACCAAAGGGGTGGCGGGGTAGACCACTTGGGAAGTGATCACGGACTTGACTAGGGTCGTTCGCCCGATGGTGGTGATGTTTCGGCCATCATACGTTGGCAACTTGCTTGCCACTTCATCCACGAGGAATTGGAAGTCCACTAATTTCAGCTTCCACACGGAGAGGGGGAGACCCAAGTATCGCAAAGGAAAAGACGCCCGCGCAGCCGGCAAGCTTTGAGTTAGGGAATCCAAATCGAGGTGGTTGCAACGAATGGGCACCACCGAGCTCTTTTGGAAGTTGGTGCAAAGACTTGTGACATCCCCAAATCCCTCAAAATGCTAGCAAAGTTGTCAACATCCCGCTTGATCGGTGCCAGAAGACGGCGCGTCGTCCGTAGAAAGAGGTCCTCATCATGGCCCCCCTTCCCCGGATTTTATGGAGGAGCCCCTTCTTTGTTGCCACATCAAGGATTTTTTGTAGCGGGTCGATGGCGATGACAAAGAGAAGCGGGGAAATAGGGTCTCCTGCCAAGCCCCTTCCATGCTTTATTGGACAGCCGCAATACCATTCAGATGATCCTCGAGGATGAAGAGCTAAGGAGGCCGCGATCCAATCCCAATTTACTTGGGAATCCTCTTGTTGGAGGAGATCAAGCAAGTACTCCCACTTCACGGAGTCAAAGGCCTTGCGGATGTCGAGCTTGAAGAGGAGGGATGGGGTCTTCCTCTTGTGTAGGCGTCGGGCAAGGTTGCGGACATACAAGTAATTGTCGTGAATGCTTCTTGTTTTGATGAAGGCGCTTTGGGCATTAGAGGCGAGATTTTTCATGTGGGCCTAGTCTCATGGATAGCACCTTCGCAATAATCTTTGCGATCGCGTGGATGAGGTGATGGGTCTATAGTCGGCGATCCCTCCGCCCTTCCTTCTTGGGCAAGAGCACCACATTTACGGAGTTGAGCCACCGGAGGTTTGAGGTGTGTAGGCGGTCAAAATGTGTGATCACCCTCATGAGATCAGGCTTAATGATGTCCCAACACCTCTTAAAGAAGATGCCCGTGAACCCATCTGGCCCCGGTGCCTTGTCACTTGGCATGTCGTTGATCGCATCCAGGACCTCACTCTCGGCCATTGGGGAGCCAAGGTCATGCAAGTCAAGAGGCTCCAAATTTAGCTCATCCCAATTGAAATCTTTGTGGCATCGGGGGCCTCTCTTCATGACATTGGAAAAATGGTCATGGATTATCTTTTCCTTGACGTCGTGCTCGGTGACCCAACCATGCTCATTTTTTATTCTATGGATATGATTTTTTCTCCGCCTTGCATTGACTCGGCGATGGAAGAATTTTGTATTAGCATCCCCATCTCTAAGGTTGGCAATTCTCGCACATTGCTTCTTGCGCGATCTTTCGAACGCCGCCAAGGCGATGACCCTTCTCTTGAGTCTGGCCCGGAGCTCAATTTCCTCGGTGGAGAGGAGCCTATCCTCTTGGACGATGTCGAGGCGAAATATCACCAAGAGCGCGGCCTGGTGGTGAATTTTAGCCTTGGAGAAAAGACCTCTACTCCATTCAGAGAGGCGGAGAGCCGTCTTCTTGAGCTTGTGGTAAAGAATGAGGTATGGCTCAGTGTGGTCAACCCTCTCGTTCCACGCCTTTTGAACCACCTCGTTGAATCCGGGCATGGATGCCCAGAAGTTTTCAAATTTAAACACTCGAGGCCTTCTTGGTCCCTTGTCATCAGCAAGAAGAAGCGGACAATGGTCGGAGAGAGAGGAGGAAAGCGCATTAAGGACATGAGTGTTGAAAGTTGTGTCCCACTCGGCGTTGCAGAAAAAAGAGTCAAGCTGGTGTTCAATTAAAGTACCCCAGGTTTTCAATTAGGTGTTCTCGAACGATGTCTAGGACGCGCTACTCTGTATAGGGCCGTCTGTTACAAGGACAGACCAGCGTTCAACATGATGAATTACTAGCAGGCACTGGTTGATTATGCACTGCAGCTGAGTAGCGACGGCTCAGCGGAACCCGTGCAAGCTGCCGTGCGCCAGTTCTTTCTTCTGTTATCATTGTGCAATGACGGAAACTATTGGCCCTGGAAATGGACGTGAATGTTTGGCCTAATCATTGTTATCCAAACTGTCACAATGGAAGGCACCGAATCGAAAAAATCAGACAGTCCATGCACCCCCAGATGCCTCCCCGTACCGGCATCGGTCCAGTGGAGGGTCCACCATTAAAACGCAACCGAAAAAAAAGCTTTCACCCGACATGAACCGGCCCGGCGCTGTACGAGAAAAAGGCAGCAGCCAATGCTGCCTTGCCCTCCCATGTGCCAACGCCCAAGTCCCAGCCCCAACGGCCGGCAATCTGCTCGTGTCACCTTCGTTGCCGTGGGTCGCGTGACTACGCTCTGTTGTGCGTATCCGCCGCCGTTAGCTGCGTAACCACAAGGAGCATTCGGCGGCGGCAATTGAGCGTTCTGTGACGACTACGCGGAATGTGAGTATGTATGACTGAAAGTAACAAATGCATGCACAAGATGAGCCAGTCCAGGCGACGATAACGACTTGTGTAACAGAAAGGGAGGTGCCAACGGCCCAGCGCCTCTCGCTAAATTGGACGGCCTTGGTCACTCGCTTTTCAATTCACAAGACCGAAAAGCATCACAATTCACGAGTTCATTCAGAAATCAGAGAGCAGACACACCAAAATCCAATCCTAATATCGCCAATTTTCACCGGACTAGCGACGGTACAACGTCAGGCAAAGTTGTAGCAACGCGCCCGGTCGCCGGACTTAGTCGAGGATGTCGCACTGCCGCCTGACGACGCCCTGCCGCCCCGTCTTGACGCCGACGGTGCCCAGCTTCTGCATCGCCTTGGCGAAGTCCTGGAAGAAGGCGGTCCGGTTGTCGGCGTACTGCTGGACGAACACCTTGGTGGGCGGGTACTCCCACAGCGCGGCGTCGGAGGCCAGCAGCCCCAGGCCCCGGGGCAGGTTCTTGAAGTAGAGCTCGTCGAAGTCCCGCGGCGTCACGATGTCGTTGAAGATGGAGATGTCCGGGTTGCTCTCGTACCCGGCGCAGGAGCTCTGCAGCGCCCGCGCGAACTCCGGGTTCAGCGACGGGTCGTGCCCGGCGCCGCCGCCCTTGCCCTTGTAGTTGTACACCCGGTGCGCGAACTCGGAGCAGTGGGAGAAGCCCACGGTGTGGGCGCCCGCCAGCGCCACCATCTCCTGCGGCGTGATGCCCTTGCGCGCGAACAGGACCGTCATGGCGCGCGCCGACATGTTGGTGCGCGGGAGGTTGCCCTCCACGTCGCGCGCGTCGGAGCGGCGCGCGTCGCGGCGGCCGAGGAAGACGGGGAAGCGCGGCCCGCCCAGGATCCCCACCAGGTCGCGCGCGGCCAGCGCGAGGATGTCGGCGCAGGAGACGGTGCCCGGGCAGGCGGCCTCCAGCGCGGCCTTGGCGCGGGCCACGGCGTCGAAGGCGTCCCCCGGGAGGGACAGGTTGATCTCCGCGGCGCGCTCCGGGGTCCGGTCGGAGGAGAGCGGGGAGACGAGGACGGAGGCGTCGCAGCCGGAGACGAAGCAGTCGTGGAAGAAGAGGCGCAGCGTGCCCGCCGCCGTGGACGGGTTGGCCTGCTGCTTGGCGGCGACCACGTCCGAGACGATCTGCTCCACGCGGGGGCAGCTGCGGCTGTAGTACGACGTCGACAGCCTGGCCGCCGCCGCCACCGCGCCGGGGGTCGCGGCGGCGGCGAGGAGCGCGAGGGAGAGGAGGAGGCGGCGGAGAAGCGTGCCCATGGAGAGAGAGAGAGAGAGAGAGGTGGAGGTGGCTGGATTTGGAAATGAGAGAGACGGAGATTGGGGTGAGGGGAAAAGGGCGGTGGGCTGGAGAAGAATGGTGAAGTGGGAGGATTAGTGGGGTGTTAGTGATGACTGATGAGTGAAGTAATTGTGGGGTTTAAGGTTAGGGAGGTTAAGGGGAAGGGTGGTGCGGTGGCCTGGTAAAGACGGGGTGGAGCTCGAGGACGGATGGACGGATGTTCCTGCCGCAACCGCGGTGAGTTCTTTATGCGGTGGTGGTCCACGGTCCAAACTCTGGAGTGGATTTTGTTTTTTCTAGTACTAAATATAATCATGACTTATTTTTTTAGGAAAAGGGCACATATTCATTAAAAAATTCATCAAAGTACAATACACACCAAATGTAATAAAAATTATCCATGAAACACCGAACGACCACCTATATCGTAGAACGAACCGTTGACACGCTGTTGTTGTTGCTCCTCTATCGAAGTTGGCCTGATCTTCGCGATGACAGCCGGAAAGTTTTTGTGCATGTCTCCCTAAGGATCCACTCCCTGGAGCCGCAGTCATTGCCGTTGAACCTTTCGGTCGATCTGAAACATCTGGCACCAAATCTCGCCGTCGCGCACGCACAACAAGAAACCCTAACTTCGTCACCCCAATGAGATTGCATGAATCTACGTCAGAGCTGTGCCCACTCCATCCAGACAGACGAACTCGAGGAGGATTGAAACCCAAAAGAGCAACTCGAAGAAGAAGTGTCGCCATCCGGCCGAGCGTTGCACCTGTGATGACTAAAAAAACTGACCTAAACTACTAGTCGGAGAAGAAGCGTCGGGATTCCCTTCCCGTCACTGGCTGCCGGAGGGAAAGTGAACCAACAGCCTCACTGATGAAACTTGAGGGGAATAGTAGACTACACAATTTTAGGGGCAGAGCGGATAAAATAGGTTCTCTACATAAGCAATCTACAGTGAGAACAACATATATGCCAAGCAAGCTAATACACTAGATAAGCAATAGCAACAAGCTAGCTAGCAAGCAAACACAAGTAAAGGATTAACCACACAAGTCGAAGATGCAAATGTATTCCAAAGTTCACACTCTTGGGAAGTACTAATCTTCGTTAGAGACGTGCCAAAGCCAAAGCTTAGGAATGCCACCAAGTGGCTCAACCTAGTCCCCCTTGAGTCACCCCCAACATATGAGCGTTGAATCACTTATGGTTAGTCTTGGAGGCGACCACCGGACCTTTGCAAATTTTCTTAGAGCACACCACGCACAAGGAAGCTTCCGGCCTATGAGTTTGAAATCTCAATGACTAAGTGTTGGTGTTGAACAAGAGTGGAGATCACGAATTGGTTTGATGGGAAAGTAAATTGGCTCATTATTTTTCAACCCCCAAAGTTTGATGGAGTTTGAGTGGACGGATTGAAAGTAATCCGTTTTTGAGATATTGACAATTGTGGAGTAGCTCAAAATCAAAGGTTAGGGGTTGGAGGTGGAAGAAGGATGAATATTTATACCTCCTTCACTAAAGTGACTGTTGCCACCTTGGGGGCCCTGTGCACACGGGGTCACCCGGGGCAAAACCCTAGACCATGTGTGCACGGGGTCAGGGACCACGTATCCATGGGGTCTCCAGAAAGTTTTGTACTTGACCCCGTGTGCATGGGGGGTAGAAAGCCCGTGCATATGGGTTGTCCAGAGATATTTCCTTAGACTCCGTGTGCATTAGGTATGTAGCACATATCACACGGAGAAGGGTTTTAACTCATTTTCCGGCGATAGGATTAGGATGGCTTGGTGTATAGTTTTGCATGATGTCCATCCTTATGCAATCACCTCTATCCCTAGCAATAGTTCGGCTGATGAAATTCCTCCTCTTAGTTGCTTGACTTGAAATTCAAGGAAGAACTCCAACTCTCCTATCATATATGTTGCAAACACCTCGGTCATAAAGATTCTGAAACTCAACATCCCAATAATGGTTAGGAGGCCCAAAGATAATGTCATACACACACATAGACATTTGGCATACAAACAACCCCCTTTCACCCTCCTGGTAAAGAGAGTGGAATCGACGAGCCCGATATCAAACTCTTTCTCGTCTAGAACCATCGTAAGATGATCATACCAAACACGAGGTGCTTGTTTGAGTCCATAGAGAGACTTATGAAGTTGATAATGTCATGGGGGTGATCGAGGTTTTTAGAACGACGAGGTTGTTTATCATATACAACTCACTAAGGGGACGATTGAGAAATACACTCTTCACATCCATTCGATAAATCTTGAAATCGGGATGTGATGCACAAGCAAGCAAGATATGACTAGATTCACGCCTAGGAGTACCAAATCTCCAAGAGTAATAAGTGTTGGTGATGAAAAAGAGTTTGGTTCACGAATTGGTTTGGTGGAATGTGGATCAGGTGAATCTCTTCCAGTTTGAGAGTAATCAAGCTTCTGAGGTGTTGGCAATGATATAATAGCTCAAAAATCAAAGGTTAAGGTCGAAGGTGGAAGACGGGTGGGTATTAATACCCTCCTTCACCAAAGTGATCTTGCCACCGGGGGGAGGGTGTGCACGAGGTCACCTGACAACAAAACCCTAGACCTGTGCGCACAGGGTCACCATGCACACGGGTGCCTAGAGAGTTTTGGACTCGACCCTGTGTACATGAGAGACAAAAGTCCAATGCACAAATAGTGTTCAAAGAGATGTTCTTAGACCCTGATAACCCACAAGTATAGGGGGTCACGACAGTCTTCAAGAAAACTATTACAACGCAGATTTGAGGAACCACTTGAAGATTCAGCTTGCGGAAAGCTTCACAGAGATCCAGCTGGAAGGGCTTGAGGATTAAACTGTTGCAGTAAGCCTTCCTGCTCAAAGCATCTGCAATCACATTGGCCTTGCCCGGAGTATATTCAATACTTGGGTTGTACTCTTGAATCATTTCGACCCATCGAGTCTGCCTGAGGTTGAGGTTGGGTTGAGTGAAGATATACTTGAGGCTCTTGTGATTGGTGAAAATGTCCACTTTCCTTCCCAACAAGAGATGTCTCCATGTTATCAATGCATGGACAACTGCCGCCAACTCAAGATCGTGAGTGGGGTAGTTCTTTTCGTTGGGCTTCAGTGGCGAGAGGTATAGGCCACAACCCTCTTCTCTTGCATTAACACAAGACCGAGACCTTGAAGAGAAGCATCACGAAAACTTGAATGGCTTGGATTCATCAGAGGAGTCAAGACAGAGCGTGACGAGTTTCTCTTTGAGAGTATTGAAAGCAACGTCGACTCAGGAGACCGACATACTTCACATGCTTCGGAGGAGGTTGGAAAGAGGCTTTGCAATCTTAGAGAAGTTCTCAACGAATCTTGACAATAGCTTGCAAGACCAAGAAAACTGCGAAGTCGCTTGACATTCCGAGGAGGTTCCCAATTCACAATTGCGTACACCTTCTCCGGGTTAACAGCGATGCCCTTGGCGGAGATGATATGACCAAGATAAAGCACTTCATCAAGCCAAAATTCACATTTGGAAAACTTCGATAGAATTGATACTCTCGAGCTTGTCTAGCACCAATCGCAAATGTTTGGCATGATCCTTCTTATTCTTGGAGAAGACCAAAATATCATCAAGATAGACCAAGACGAATTCATTGGTGTAGGGGTTGAAGATGAAGTTCATCATCCGAGAGAATGTTGGAGGAGCATTGACAAGGCGAAAGACATGACAAGATATTCATAAGAACCAAAACTTGTTCTCAATCTGTCTTGGGAATATCTTGTTCACGAATGTGAATCGATGATAACCCATAGGAAGGTCAAGCTTGGAGAACACTTTAGCACCTTTGAGTTGCTCGAAAAGCTCATTGATGTTGGGAAGTGGATACTTGTTCTTGATTGTCTTCTTATTCAATGGACGGTAATCGACGCAAAAGTCGGTCCGTGCCATCCTTCTTCCGGACAAAAAGAACACCACAACCCCAAGGAGATGAACTCGATCCGATCAAACCAGACGCTCTTGTTCATCGAGCTGCTTCTTCAATTCCTTCAGCTCATCAGGTCCAAGCTTGTATGGACGCTTGCAAGCGGGTTCGATGCGGTGCTCAAGATCGATAACGAATTCAAGCGGCCGATGAGGAGGCATTCCCTAAGCTCTTCCGAAAGACATCTTGGTACTCACAAACGATCGAATCGAGAGATAGCATCAAATTCGCCCTTCTCATTGAGAGAAAACAACCGAATGGTTTCATCACGAGCGGCATAGATGATAACATCATTAGAAGAGTGAGTCAATTGAATTTCCCTGGCAGCACAATCAAGCTGAGCTTTGTCTTGATAAAGCCATCCATCCCGAGAATAAGATCAATATCCGAGTCACCAAGGACAATTGGTTTAGCCGAAATCTATAGTCGCCCATCTTGATAGAAACATCCGGGACGCAAATATTGGATGTCATTTGCTTACCCGGGGACACAATCTTCAACGGAATAGGAATCTTTTCCGTCACAAACTCATGCTTGGCAACAAAAGGTCTCAAAATGAAAGAAAGCGATGCACCAAGATCAAATAAGACTTTTGCAGAATATCATTAATCGAGAGATTACCCATTATCACATCGGAAGATTCCTCCGCTTGAGCTGCATTCATCATATTGACCTTGGCATGCTTTGGATTATGCTTGACCACCGCATTGCTGGAAGATTTCACAGAGGAGGAGGCGGAAGGCGCCTTTGGTTGAAGCACTTGTTCGCATAGTGACCTTTACGCTACACTTGTTGCAAGTCACCTCACGAGAGCGGACGGCGGTAAGGAGCACTTGACCTTGGAGCTTGAGAATTAGACTTGTTACGATAGCTTTGGGTTGGGCGGTGGGAAGATCCACGGCCACCCGAGTTCTTCTCGCCGATAAGGCCGATTTGAACGGAGGAGGAGGAAGGTAGAACTTCTGCTTAGCTGCCACTTGAGAGGAAGAAGAAGACTGAACTGCATCCCCGATTCTCTTCTTAGAAGCCTCACATTTGAGCTGGGCAGCTTCTTGCTTGATGCCATGTTGTAGAATTCATCATACTTTTCCGGCTCAAAAAGCACGAGAGCTAATTGCGATGTTCTCTGAGACCACCTCTGAATTGATAGATCATACTCTTTTCATCGTGGACGTCTTGCTTAGCAAAGCGAGCGAGTTTCGAACTGGATATTGTATTGGTACACAGATATGTTGCCTTGCTTGAGATTGCGGAACTCCTCACGCTTGCTCTCAACAACACTTTTCGAATGTGGTGAGCTCAAGTCTCGGCGGAACTCATCCCGGTAATGACACGACCTCCTCTGGAATCTTTGTATTCTTTGGTACCACTCAAAGCAGCTTGGTCCTTGAGTTGAAGCGAAGCAAACTTGACAAAGTCCTCGTGTCCGACATTGCTACATTCAAAATGTTTGCAGATGTCCACAAGCCAATCGTCGGCGTCTGTGGCCTCGACTACGTAAACCGAAAGACTTCGCTGATTAGCGAGGAACCGATCGAGAGTAGCAAAGTGCGGCTGATTGTTGCCTTGACCTTGATTTCCTTGACGCCTTGCCCTTGAGTGCGCTCTTGCAAGAGTTGCAAAATCATCGAGCATTGGCATTGGTGGCTGCCATGATAGCTTGCTAGGCCTCCGGAGGCGGAGGTGGAGGTGGAGGGTTCGACTGATTCCCATCATTTCGTTCCGGATTCTGACGCGTTGTCGGAGCCATCCTGAAGAGGGTGACATCCGTTAGCACTTGATAGACAAATAGACAAGTTGAATCAACGGATAGAAATTGCAACATATAGTCTTCACAATAAACATTCGAACAAGGATGAACTAATGAATTCCAAAAGCGAACATCACACGTCCATTAAGGTGAGAAGCCACTTGATTAAAGGTTGATGAAAAAAAACAAGGTACGACTGGAACAAATAAGTGGTAAGGATTACCCAATCACAAACCAAATATCTGCGGGAAGAAATGCTAAGAGCTACTTGAATCCCACCTATAAACTCCCAAACTTTACGGTTATGCAATCTGTGTTGGGGATACAGGGACACAAAATATATCACCCAAACTAACAATACCTAGATCCATTTGTATCCATCCGTCAACACATAACCAAGAAACCTTTGGAAATCGTGTACCTCGACCTTGAAAAGCATCCGTTATCTGAGTCATGGCAATACTCGAGCTCGCCCGATCTTTGGGTTATCGGGGTTATCTCACCAACAACTGCACAAAAGAGATTTCGATGTCGGCAAAACTCAGTATTCGAGCGCAGCGATAAAATTGTGACGAAAACACCTCGGAGCTCAACTCCCGGACACCGCCACAACCCCTAAATGTCGGGAGGCACCAAGAACAATGTTCTCGTCACAAAACCATCAGAACGATTCCAAGATACTCGCGTGATCCTAAAATTTTTTAGTGAAATTTGAGGAGAGGAGAGTCAAAACTTCTACGTCAGGAGACCTCACCAGAGCGACGAAGGGACTGGGGAGTAAAAAGAATCCTACTCTCCGATATATATCATCCTAAGACTCAAAACATTTTCCGTTCTAGAGTCAACAACGCCAGCAAACAATCAAGTAGGGGGCTCCTAAGTCGGGAAGGCTCGATTACCAACTTAGCGCCTCGATGCGGCTATATCTCCCACGTGTCGGGCACGACTTAGAGGCATAACCGCATTGAAAGCAATGTCACAAGTGAGGTAATCTTCACACAACCATGTAATACATAAGGAAAGAGTTACATAGTTGGCTTACAATCGCCACTTCACACAATACATAAATAAACATCCATCATTCAGATTACACTCAAGGTCCGACTACGGAACCAAAATAAAAGAAGATACCCCAAATGCTACACAGATCCCGATCGTCCCAACTGGCTCCACTCACGATCATCGGGAAAAGACACATAGTAACGACCACGTTCCTCATCGAACTCCCACTTGAGCTCGGTTCGTCACTGTCTTGGCATCGTCGGCACCGCAACTGTTTTGGTAGAATCTGTGAGTCACGGGACTCAGCAATCTCACACCCGCGAGATCAAGACTATTTAAGCTCATAGGAAGGACAGAGTTGTGAGGTGGAGCTGCAGCAGCGACTAGCATATATGGTGGCTACATTACGCAAAAGAGAGCGAGAAGAGAAGCAAGGCACGGACGTGAAGCTAATAGCGATCAAGAAGTGATCTGAACTACTTACGTCGACATAACTCCAACACCGTGTTCACTTCCGGACTCACGAGAAGAGACCATCACGGTTACACACGCTGTTGATGTGTATTTTAATTGAGGTCAACTTCGGGTTTTCTACAACCGGACATTAACAAATTCCCATCGCCTCATAACATGGGCACGGCTTTGAAAGATAATACCTGCGGGGTGTCCCAACTTAGCCCATTATAAGCTCTCACGGTCAACGAAGGATATTCCTTCTACCGGAAGACCCGATCAATCTCGGAATCCCGGACTACAAGACATTTCGACAACAATAAAACAAGACCAACAAAGCCGCCCGATTGTGCCGACAAATCCCGATAGGAGCTGCACATATCTCGTTCTCGTGGCACATCCGGATGAACACTACGTGACGGCAACCGAAGATGCCCCAAGTTGCCTCGGGTGGCACCGCAAGTGGCTCTAGTTTGAACCAACACTCGAGGAGCATTGGCCCGGGGTTAAATAAAGATGACCCTCGGGCTCGCGAAACCCGGGAAAAGGCTTAGGTGGCAAATGGTAAAACCAAAGTTGGGCCTTCTTTGGAGGAGTCTTATTCAAAGCGAACTGTCAAGGGGTCCCATAAATCACCCAACCGTAAGGAACGCGAAACCAAGGAACATAACACCGGTATGACGGAAACTAGGGTGGCAAGAGTGGAACAAAACACCAGGCATACGGCCTAGCCTTCCACCCTTTGCCAAGTATATAGATGCATTAAATTATAGCAGATATATATTGTGATATCCCCAACAAGTAAACATGTTCCAACAAGGAACAACATCTCCATGTTCCAACAAGGAACAAACTTCATCTTCACCTGCAGCTAGCAACGCTATAAGAGGGGCTGAGCAAAGCGGTAACATAGCCAAACAACGGTTTGCTAGGAAAGGATGGTTAGGGGCTGACATGGCAATATGGGTGGCATGATAAGCAAGTGATAGGCATCGTAGCATAGGCATAGCAAAAGAGCGAGCATCTAGCATAGCAAAAGAGCGAGCATCTAGCATAGCAAAGATAGAAGTGATTTCGAGGGTATGGTCATCTTGCCTGCAAAGTTCTCAGAGTTGTCGAAAGCTTGATCCTCGTAAGCGTTCTCAACAGGTTCCTCGTTCACGTACTCGTCTCCCGGCTCTACCCAAAGCAAGAACACAAACAAAGGAACCACAATAAATCACGGTGCAATGCACAAGCAACATGATGCGATATATGGCATGATATGCGAGATGTGATATGCAATGCGTATGCGCGCTCCGGAAAGAAAATGATGAATCAGGCATCAACTTGGCAAACCAAGTATGCCGCTGGAAAGATGAGATGATTTCGGTTGAAATCGATATAAAGATCACCGGAAACGGATGCACGGTTTGCAAATGACAAGCAAAACAAGAATGGCACAAATCTGCCATTAACAGCATGATGCCACTTAGCAAGCAACAAGAAAATAAGCTACTGCACCCAAACGTAACAGAAAAGCATATGGCAGTGATCTACTCAACATGCTTGACAAAAGATGAACACTGAGCTACGGCTAATTCACAACATAACAGGTCCAAACAAGCATGGCAAAAGTGCAAAACATATCAGCTTCACAGACTTAGTGAAATTACTGAACATGGCAAAATCAGCATCAGGAAGCAATATTCAGAGCAAGAAAACTATATTCTACAGGAACTTATAATAGCAAAACAAGGCATGGCATGAATCTACTCAAAGCATAGAACAAAAGTCCCTTACTGACCATAAGCCAAAAAGGATCAGAAAATACAATATCACCCATGTCAAAATAGCAAGTTTCGTTAACAGATTCAACAACAGGGCATGGCAAAAACAGATAACAAGTAGGCATGTTTACGAGCTCGATGCACTCACTACAGAGCATTTCATGATAAACTAAACATATATACTTCAAGAAGACATGGCATAGAAGATATACATGGCAAGAACAACATCATAGCATACACGGATCAACCACAACAACCTTGGAAAAATTGAATAACATGTAAACAATCTGCCAGGAAACATTTTATAGCAAAAGTAGAGCTCGATTGACTCAAGCTATGGCACTCCATAATTGCAAACAAAGGCATGGATGGATAGAGCATAACCATATGTTCAAAACATCCTTACTGAAGTATCTCAAAATATGCATGGATCTCTCGGTAGCATCAAGTTAACATGGCATCAAAATATCAGCAAAACAGGGGCTGAAATCAGCAACATCATGACACCTAGTTTGCATGCTTGTGCTAGTCACCACATAGATCAAAAAAATACATGTCATACACCCCTGGAAAGATGGCATGGCATATTACAAAACACATGTAGGACTCAAATTCATAGGGTGCACACATCAATCATAGCAAAAATAACAAAAGTGCATGTTCTGTTAAGAAACAGAAACTAACATCACATAGCCCTCTTCCAACAGCATTTTGGGCATTAAGATGAGCTCAAATGAAAAATGATGCAATGAGATAAAATGATCTACTCATCGAGATGAACATTTTGACATATTACACGCACGAAACGGAGCTACAGGTGCAAAGTTATGATGCGTTGAAAATGCCACAAATTAATCACCGAAATAAAAACTTAGACGAATTTGGAGGGGGAAGAAAGTCAACCGATCTAGATCCCGATCGGATCTGGCCGGGACGAAGGCGAGGCGGCGGCGCGGCGGCTGCTCGCCGGAGCTTCGCCCGGCCGGGAGGAGAGGGCGGCGGGCCGGCGGCCGGGCGGAGCCCGAGGTCGCGGGCGGCGCCGGGAGAACGGCCGTGGCCGGGGACCATGATGGCCGGGCGCCGAGTCGGGCCGGCCGGCGGCGATGGCGGGCGGCGGAGGCGGTGGCCGGAGCGGCCGGGCGGGCGGCGCTGCCCGGATGCGGCGCGCACGAGCCGGAGCGGCGTGGGAGGTTTCGCAGACCCTGGCCGGCGGCGATGTGGGCGCTGGTCGCCCACGTGGCGCGCTGAGTGGCGAAGGGCGCGGCGGCGTTTCGTCCGTGGCAGCGGACGTGTCCGGCGAGCGCGGGGACGATTTCGTCTAGGGTTTGATCCGGAATTGGACGAGGAAAGGCATATTTATAGGTAGAAGGAGCTATGAAGCTCCAAATGGAGTGTAGTTTTCGCCCACACGATCGTGATCGAACGACGAAGAGCATGGAAGTGACTTAGATGGGTTATTGGACTATTTTGAAGGGGTGTTGGATTGCAACTTAAAAGAGGCCTTTGCGAGAGTGCGGTTAACTGTTGGAGTACCAAACGAGCTCCAAATGACCCGAAACTTGACCGGTGGTCTACCGGTGGTATACCAAGGCCACATGACAAACCTCGGTCCTTCCAAGAAAGTTTAGTATCCGCTCACGGAAAAACGTAAAAGGGGACGCCGGGGGACATAGGAGTGCCGGATTGCAAAACGGACAACGGGAAAAATGCTCGGAATCATGAGACGAACACGTATGAAAATGCGATGCACATGATGACATGATATGAAATGCATGACATGGACAAAATGCAAAAACGAAAGACAAAAACCCAACCATGGAGGGAATATCATATCACAATGCCGAAAATGGCAAGAGTTGGAGTTACAAATATGGAAAGTTACATCCGGGGTGTTACAATCACATCATTCTCTAATGATGTGATCCCGTTAATCAAATGACAACTCATGTCTATGGCCAGGAAACTTAACCATCTTTGATTCAACGAGCTAGTCAAGTAGAGGCATACTAGTGACACTTAGTTTGTCTATGTATTCACACATGTACTAAGTTTCCGGTTAATACAATTCTAGCATGAATAATAAAAATTTATCATGATATAAGGAAATATAAATAAAAAATTTATTATTGCCTCTAGGGCATATTTCCTTCAGTCTCCCACTTGCACTAGAGTCAATAATCTAGATTACACAGTAATGATTCTAAGTTCTAACACCCATGGAGTCTTGGTGCTGATCATGTTTTGCTCATGAGAGAGGCTTAGTCAACGAGTCTGCAACATTCAGATTCACATGTATCTTGCAAATCTCTATGTCTCCCTCCTTGACTTGGTCGCGGATGGAATTGAAGCGTCTCTTGATGTGCTTGGTTCTCTTGTGAAATCTGGATTCCTTTGCCAAGGCAATTGCACCAGTATTGTCACAAAAGATTTTCATTGGACCCGATGCACTAGGTATGACACCTAGATCGGATATGAACTCCTTCATCAAGACTCCTTCATTTGCTGCTTCCGAAGCAGCTATGTACTCCGCTTCAAACGTAGATCCCACCACGACGCTTTGCTTAGAACTGCACCAACTGACAGCTCCACCGTTCAATATAAACACGTATCCGGTTTGTGACTTAGAGTCACCGGAATCAGTGTCAAAGCTTGCATCGACGTAACCATTTACGACGAGCTCTTTGTCACCTCCATAAACAAGAAACATATCCTTAGTCCTTTTCGGTATTTCAGATGTTCTTGATCGCTGTCCGATGATCCACTCTGGATTACTTTGGTACCTCCCCGCTAAACTAATAGCAAGGCACACATCAGGTCTGGTACACAGCATTGCATACATGATAGAGCCTATGGCTGAAGCATAGGGAACATCTTTCATTTTCTCTCTATCTTCTGCAGTGGTCGGGCATTGGGTCTGACTCAATTTCACACCTTGTAACACAGGCAAGAACCCTTTCTTTGCTTGATCCATTTTGAACTTCTTCAAAACTTTATCAAGGTATGTGCTTTGTGAAAGTCCAATTAAGCGTCTTGATCTATCACTATAGATCTTGATGCCCAATATATAAGCAGCTTCACCGAGGTCTTTCATTGAAAAACTCTTATTCAATATCCTTTTATGCTATCCAGAAATTCTATATCATTTGATTCATTTCCAATCAACAATATGTCATCCACATATAATATTAGAAATGCTACAGAGCTCCCACTCACTTTCTTGTAAATACAGGCTTCTCCAAAAGTATGTATAAAACCATATGCTTTGCTCACACTATCAAAACGTTTATTCCAACTCCGAGATGCTTGCACCAGTCCATAGATGGATCGCTGGAGCTTACACACTTTGTTATCATCCTTTGGATCGATAAAACCTTCAGGTTGCATCATATACAACTCCTCTTCTAGAAATCCATTCAGGAATGCAGTCTTTACATCCATTTGCCAAATTTCATAATCATAAAATGCGGTAATTGCTAACATGATTCGGACGGACTTAAGCATCTCTATGGGTGAGAAAGTCTCATCGTAGTCAATCTTTGAACTTGTCAAAAACCTTTTGCAACAAGTCGAGCTTTGAAGTAACATTACCGTCAGCGTCAGTCTTCTTCTTGAAGATCCATTTATTCTCGATGGCTTGCCGATCATCGGGCAAGTCAACCAAAGTCCACACTTTGTTCTCATACATGGATCCCATCTCAGATTTCATGGCCTCAAGCCATTTTGCGGAATCTGGGCTCATCATCACTTCCTTATAGTTCGTAGGTTCGTCATGGTCAAGTAACATGACCTCCAGAACAGGATTACCGTACCACTTTGGTGCGAATCTTACTCTGGTTGACCTACGAGGTTTGGTAGTAACTTGATCTGAAGTTACATGATCATCATCATTAGCTTCCTCACTAATCGGTGTAGGAGTCATAGGAACAGATTTCTGTGATGAACCACTTTCCAATAAGGGAGCAGGTACTGTTACCTCATCAAGTTCTACTTTCCTCCCACTCACTTCTTTCGAGAGAAACTCCTTTTCTAGAAAGGATCCATTCTTAGCAACGAATGTCTTGCCTTCAGATCTGTGATAGAAGGTGTACCCAACAGTCTCCTTTGGGTATCCTATGAAGACACATTTCTCTGATTTGGGTTCGAGCTTATCAGGTTGAAGTTTTTCACATAAGCATCGCAGCCCCAAACTTTAAGAAAGGACAACTTTGGTTTCTTGCCAAACCATAGTCCATAAGGCGTCGTCTCAACGGATTTAGATGGTGCCCTATTTAACGTGAATGCAGCCGTCTCTAAAGCATAACCCCAAAACGATAGTGGTAGATCAGTAAGAGACATCATAGATCGTACCATATCTAGTAAAGTACGATTACGACGTTCGGACACACCATTACGCTGTGGTGTTCAGGGTGGCGTGAGTTGTGAAACTATTCCGCATTGTTTCAAATGAAGACCAAACTCGTAACTCAAATATTCTCCTCCATGATCAGGTCGAAGAAACTTTATTTTCTTGTTACGATGATTTTCCATTTCATTCTGAAATTTTTGAACTTTTCAAATGTTTCAGACTTATGCTTCATCAAGTAGATATACCCATATCTGCTCAAATCATCTGTGAAGGTGAGAAAATAACGATACCCGCCGCGAGCCTCAATATTCATCGGATCACATACATCGGTATGTATGATTTTCCAACAAATTTGTTGCTCGCTCCATAGTTCCGGAGAACAGAGTTTTAGTCATCTTGCCCATGAGGCATTGTTCGGAAGTACCAAGTGATTCATAATCAAGTGATTCCAAAAGTCCATCAGAATGGAGTTTCTTCATGCGCTTTACACCAATATGACCCAAACGGCAGTGCCACAAATAAGTTGCACTATCATTATCAACTCTGCATCTTTTGGATTCAATATTATGAATATGTGTATCACTACTATCGAGATTCAATATAAATAGACCACTCTTCAAGGGTGCATGACCATAAAAGATATTACTCATATAAATTGAACAACCATTATTCTCAGATTTAAATGAATAACCGTCTCGCATCAAACAAGATCCAGATATAATGTTCATGCTCAACGCTGGCACCAAATAAAAATTATTGAGGTCTAAAACTAATCACGAAGGTAGATGTAGAGGTAGCGTGCCGACCGCGATCACGTCGACTTTGGAACCATTTCCCATGCGCATCGTCACCTCGTCCTTAGCCAATCTTCGCTTAATCCGTAGCCCCTGTTTCGAGTTGCAAATATTAGCAACAGAACTAGTATCAAATACACATGTGCTACTGCGAGCATTAGTAAGGTACACATCAATAACATGTATATCACATATACCTTTGTTCACCTTGCCATCCTTCTTATCCGCCAAATACTTGGGGCAGTTCCGCTTCGAAGGCGGTTCCTTTGCAGTAGAAGCACTTAGTCTCAGGCTTAGGTCCAGACTTGGGCTTCTTCACTTGAGCAGCAACTTGCTTGTCGTTCTTCTTGAAGTTTCCCTTCTTCCCTTTACCCTTTTTGTTGAAACTGGTGGTCTTGTTGACCATCAACACTTGATGCTCCTTCTTGATTTCTACCTCTGCAGCCTTTAGCATGGCGAAGAGCTCGGGAATTGTCTTATCCATCCCTTGCATATTATAGTTCATCACGAAGCTCTTGTAGCTTGGTGGAAGTGATTGAAGAATTCTGTCAATGACACTATCATCCGGAAGATTAACTCCCAATTGAATCAAGTGATTGTTATACCCAGACATTTTGAGTATATGCTCACTGATAGAACTATTCTCCTCCATCTTGCAGCTGTAGAACTTATTGGAGACTTCATATCTCTCAATTCGTGCATTTGCTTGAAATATTAACTTCAACTCCTAGAACATCTCATATGCTCCATGACGTTCAAAACGTCGTTGAAGTCCCGGTTCTAAGCCGTAAAGCATGGCACACTGAACTATCGAGTAGTCATCAGCTTTGCTCTGCCAGACGTTCATAACATCTGGCGTTGCTCCAGCAGCGGGTTTGGCACCTAGCGAGGCTTCCAGGACTTAATTCTTATGTGCAGCAATGAGGATAATTCTCAAGTTACGGACCCAGTCCGTGTAATTGCTACCATCATCTTCAACTTTGCTTTCTCAAGGAACGCATTAAAATTCAACGGAACAACAGCACGGGCCATCTATCTACAACAACATAGACATGAAAAATACTATCAGGTACTAAGTTCATGATAAATTAAAGTTCAATTAATCAAATTACTTAAGAACTCCCACTTAGATAGACATACCTCTAATCATCTAAGTGATCACGTGATCCATATCAACTAAACCATGTCCGATCATCACGTGAGATGGAGTAGTTTTCAATGGTGAACATCACTATGTTGATCATATCTACTATATGATTCACGCTCGACCTTTCGGTCTCAGTGTTCCAAGGCCATATCTGCATATGCTAGGCTCGTCAAGTTTAACCCGAGTATTCTGCGTGTGCAAAACTAGCTTGCACCCGTTATATGTGAACGTAGAGCTTATCACACCCGATCATCACGTGGTGTCTCGGCATGATGAACTTTCACAACGGTGCATACTCAGGGAGAACACTTATACCTTGAAATTTAGTGAGAGATCATCTTATAATGCTACCGTTGAACTAAGCAAAATAAGATGAATAAAAGATAAACATCACATGCAATATATATAAGTGATATGATATGGCCATCATCATCTTGTGCCTTTGATCTCCATCTCCAAAGCACCATCATGATCATCATCGTCACCGGCATGACACCTTGATCTCCATCGTAGCATCGTTGTTGTCTCGCCAACTATTGCTTCTACGACTATCGCCACCGCTTAGTGATAAAGTAAAGAAATTACATGGCGATTGCATTTCATACAATAAAGCAACAACCATATGGCTCCTGCCAGTTGCCGATAACTTCGTTACAAAACATGATCATCTCATACAATAAAATTTAGCATCATGTCTTGACCATATCACATCACAGCATGCCCTGCAAAAACAAGTTAGACGTCCTCTACTTTGTTGTTGCAAGTTTTACGTGGCTGCTACAGGCTGAGCAAGAACCGTTCTTACCTACGCATCACAACCACAACGATATTTCGTCAAGTATGTGTTGTTTTAACCTTCACAACGACCGGCGTAGCCACACTCGATTCAACTAAAGTTGGAGAAACCGACACCGCCACCACACATGTGCAAAGCACGTCGGTAGAACCAGTCTCGCGTAAGCGTCTGGCGTAATGTCGGTCCGGCCGCTTCATCCAACAATACCGCCGAATAAAAGTATGACATCTTTGGTAAGCGGTATGACTTGTATCGCCCACAACTCACTTGTGTTCTACTCGTGCATATAACATCTACTCATAAACACAGCATCGATACCCTTGTTGGGGAACGTAGTAATTTCAAAAAAATTCCTACGCACACGCAAGATCATGGTGATGCATAACAACAAGAGGGGAGAGTGTCGTCCATGTACCCTCGTAGACCGTAAGCGGAAGCATTATGAGAACGCGGTTGATGTAGTCGTATGTCTTCATGATCCGACCGATCCAAGTACCGAATGCACGGCACCTCTGAGTTCAGCACATGTTCAGCTCGGTGTCGTCCCACGAACTCCGATCCAGCAGAGCTTCACGGGAGAGTTCCGTCAGCACGACGGCGTGATGCCGGTGATGATGTTGCTACCGACGCATGGCTTCGCCTAAGCACCGCTACGATATGATCGAGGTGGATTATGGTGGGGGGGGGGCACCGCACACGGCTAAAAGATCAATGATCAACTTGTGTGTCTATGGGGTGTCCCTTCCCCCGTATATAAAGGAGTGGAGGAGGGGGAGAGGCCGGCCCTCCTAGGCACGCCCCAAGGGGAGTCCTACTCCCACCGGGAGTAGGACTCCAACCCTTCCAAGAGTAGGAGTAGGAGAGAGGGAAGGAGGAGAGAGGGGAAGGAAAGGGGGGCGCCGCCCCTCCTCCTTCTCCAATTCAGACTAGAGGGGGAGGGGGCGCGTGGCCTGCCCTAGCCGCCCCTCCCCTTCTCCACTAAGGCCCAATAGGCCCATTACACTCCCCGGGGGGTTCCGGTAACCCCCCCCGTACTCCGGTATTTGTCCGAACTTGCCCGGAACCTTTCCGAAGTCCAAACATAGTCGTCCAATATATCAATCTTTATGTCTCGACCATTTCGAGACTCCTCGTCATGTCCGTGATCATATCCAGGACTCCGAACAACCTTCAGTACATCAAAACACATAAAATCATAATACCGATCGCCATCGAACGTTAAGCGTGCGGACCCTACGGGTTCGAGAACTATGTAGACATGGCCGAGACACGTCTCCGGTCAATAACCAATAGCGGAACCTGGATGCTCATATTGGCTCCTACATATTCTTCGAAGATCTTTATCGGTCAAACCGCATAACAACATATGTTGTTCCCTTTGTCATCGGTATGTTACTTGCCCGAGATTCGATCATCGATATCTCAATACCTAGTTCAATCTTCTTTACTGGCAAGTCTCTTTACTCGTTCTGTAAAGCATCATCCCGCAACTAACTCATTAGTTACACTGCTTGCAAGGCTTATAGTGATGTGCATTACCGAGAGGGCCCAGAGACACCTCTCCGACAATCAGAGTGAAAAATCCTAATCTCGATCTATGCCAACTCAACAAGTACCATCGGAGACACCTGTAGAGCACCTTTATAATCACCCAATTACGTTGTGACGTTTGGTAGCACACAAAGTGTTCCTCCGGTATTCGGGAGTTGCATAATCTCATAGTCATAGGAACATGTATAAGTCATGAAGAAAGCAATAGCAATATAGTAAACGATCGAATGCTAAGCTAAAGGAATGGGTCAAGTCAATCACATCATTCTCTAATGATGTGATCCCGTTAACCAAATGACGACTCATGTCTATGGCCAGGACATAGACATACTAGTGACACTTAGTTTGTCCATGTATTCACACATGTACTAAGTTTCCGGTAAATACAATTCTAGCATGAATAATAAACATTTATCATGATATAAGGAAATATAAATAACAACTTTATTATTGCGTCTAGGACATATTACCTTCAATTCGGACATCGGAATGGTTCCGAGTAATTCGGGTATTTTTCGGAGTACCGGAGAGTTACAGGAATTCGCCGGGAGAGTAATGGGCCTTAATGGGCTTTAGGAGAAAGGAGAGAATGGCCTCAAGGGGTGCCACGCCGTCATGCTGACGGAACTCTCCCTCTTCCTCAACTGGATCAAGAGATCGAGGGACGTCATCGAGCTGAACGTGTGCTGAACGCGGAGGTGTCGTACATTCGGTACTTGGATCGGTTGGATCACGAAGACGTTCGACTACATCAACCGCGTTACTAAACGCTTCTGCTTTTGGTCTACGAGGGTACGTGGACATATTCTCCCCGCTCATTGCTATGCTTCTCCTAGATAGATTTTGCGTGATCGTAGGTTTTTTTTTGAAATACTACGTTCCCCAACAGTGGCATCCGAGCCAGGTCTATGCATAGATATTATATGCACGAGTAGAACACAATGAGTTGTGGGCGATAATAGTCATACTGCTTACCAGCAACGTCTTACT
Organism: Aegilops longissima; assembly: GCA_021605205.1. Taxonomy (NCBI): domain Eukaryota; kingdom Viridiplantae; phylum Streptophyta; class Magnoliopsida; order Poales; family Poaceae; genus Aegilops; species Aegilops longissima. Next base: position 557,900,759 of record CM038677.1, read on the forward strand.
TTGATTCGGCGGTATTGTTGGATGAAGCGGCCCAGACCAAAATTGCATGACCGCGTTCATGAGACTGGTTCTACCGACATGCTTCGCACATAGGTGGCTAGCGGGTGTCAGTTTCTCCAACTTTAGTTGAATCAAGTTTGACTACGCCCGGTCCTTGTTGAAGGTTAAAACAACACACTTGACGAAAAATCATTGTGGTATTGATGCGTAGGTAAGAACGGTTCTTGCTAGAAGCCTGTAGCAGCCATGTAAAACTTGCAACAGCAAAGTAGAGGACGTCTAACTTGTTTTTGCAGGGCATGTTGTGATGTGATATGGTTAAGACGCGATGAGATATAAATTGTTGTATGAGATGATCATGTTTTGTTAAAGTTATCGGCAACTGGCAGGATCCTTATGCTTGTCTCTTTATTGTATAAGATGCAAGCGCCGTATAATTGCTTTACTTTATCGCTATGCGATAGCAATAGTTGCAAAAGCAATAGTTGGCGAGACAACCATGTGATGACACATTGATAAAGATCAAGATCATGGAGACCATGGTGTCATGCCGGTGACGATGAAGATCATGGCGGTACTTTGGAGATGGAGATCAAAGGCACAAGATGATGATGGCCATATCATGTCACATATTTTGATTGCATGCGATGTTCATCTTTTTTGCATCTTATTTTGCTTAGTACGACGATAGCATTATGCTATAATCGCTTACTAAAATTTCAAGGTATAAGTGTTCTCCCTGAGTATGCACCGTTGCGATAGTTCTTTGTGCCGAGACACCACGTGATGATCGGGTGTGATAAGCTCTATGTTCACATACAACGGGTGCAAGCCAGTTTTGCACACGCAGAATACTCGGATTAAACTTGACGAGCCTAGCATATGCAGATATGGCCTCGGAACACTGAGACCGAAAGGTCGAACGTGAATCATATAGTAGATATGATCAACATAGTGATGTTCACCATTGAAAGCTACTCCATCTCACGTGATGATCGGACATGGTTTAGTTGATATGGATCACATGATCAATTAGATGACTAGAGGGATATCTATCTAAGTGGGAGTTCTTAAGTAATATGATTAATTGAACTTAAATTTATCATGAACTTAGTCCTGATAGTATTTGCATATCTATGTTGTAGATCAATAGGTCGCGTATAGCTTCCCCGTTTTATTTTTGATATGTTCCTAGAGAAAAATAAGTTGAAAGATGATAGTAGCAATGATGCGGACTGGGTCCATGATCTGAGGATTATCCTCATTGTTGCACATAAGTATTATGTCCTTGATGCACCGCTAGGTGATGGACCTATTGCAGGAGCAGATACAGATGTTGTGAACGTTTGACAGGCTCGGTATAATGACTACTTGATAGTTTAGTGCACCATGCTTTACGGCTTAGAACCGGGAATTCAAAAATGTTTTGAACGCCACAGAGCATATGAGATGTTCCAATAGTTGAAATTGGTATTTCAGACTCATGCCCGTGTCGAGAGGTATGAGACCTCTGACAAGTACTTTGCCTACAAGATGGAGGAGAATAGCTCAACCAGTGAGCATGTGCTCAAAATGTCTGAGTACTACAATCGCTTGAATCAAGTGGGAGTTAATCTTCCAGATAAGATAGTGATTGACAGAGTTCTCTAGTCACTATCACCAAGTTACTAGAACTTCGTGATGAACTATAATATGCAAGGGATGACGAAAACGATTCCCCGAGCTCTTCACGATGCTGAAATCGCCGAAGGTAGAAATCAAGAAAAGTATCAAGTGTTGATGGTTGACAAGACCACTAGTTTCAAGTAAAAGGACAAGGGAAAGAAAGGGAACTTCAAGAAGAATGGCAAGCAAGTTTCCACTCCCATGAAGAAGCCCAAAGCTAGACCTAAGCCCGAGACTAAGTACTTCTACTGCAAAGGGACTGGCCACTGGAAGCAGTACTGCCCCAAGTATTTGGCGGATAAGAAGGATGGCAAAGTGAACAAAAGTATATATGATATACATGTAATTGATGTGTACTTTACTAGTGTTCATAGTAACCCCTGGGTATTTGACACTGGTTCAATTGCTATGATTAGTAACTTGAAACAGGAGTTACAAAATGAACAAAGACTAGTTAAGGGCGAGGTGACGATGTGTGTTGGAAATGATTCCAAGGATGATAAGATCACCATCGCATACTCCCTCTACCTTCGGGATTAGTATTGGAACTAAATAAATGTTATTTTGTGTTGCGTTGAGCATAAATATGATTGGATCATGTTTGTTACGATACGGTTATTCTTTTAAGTCAGAGAATAATTGTTTTTCTGTTTACATTAATAAAACCTTCTATGGTCTTACATCCAATGTAAATGGTTTACTGAATCTCGATCACAATGATACACATAATATTGATGCCAAAAGATGTAAAGTTGATAATGATAGTGCAACTTATTTGTGGAACTGCCGTTTAGGTCATATTGGTGTAAAGCGCATGAAAAACTCCATGCTGATGGGCTTTTGGAATCACTTGATTATGAATCACTTGATGCTTGCGAACCATGCCTCATGGGCGAGATGACTAAGACTCCGTTCTTCGGAACAACGGAGCGATCCACTGACTTATTGGAAATAATACATACTGATGTATGCGGTCCGATGAGTGTTGAGGCTCGTGGCGGGTATCGTTATTTTCTGACCTTCATAGATGATTTAAGCAGATATGGGTATATCTACTTAATGAAACACAAGTGTGAAACATTTGAAAGTTCAACGAAATTCAGAGTGAAGTTGAGAATCATCAAAACAAGAAAATAAAGTTTGTACGATCTGATCGTGGAGGCAAATATTTGAGTTACGAGTTTGGCCTTCATTTGAAACAATGTGGAATAGATTCGCAACTCACGCCACCTGGAACACCACAGCGTAATGGCGTGTCCGAACGTCGTAACCGTACTTTATTAGATATGGTGCGATCTATGATGTCTCTTACCGATTTACCACTATCGTTTTGGGGTTATGCATTAGAGACAACTGCATTCACGTTAAATAGGGACCGTCTAAAAATCTGTTGAGACGACACCGTATAAACTGTGGTTTAGCAAGAAACCTAAGCTGTCGTTTCTTAAAGTTTGGGGCTGCGATGCTTATGTGAAAAAGCTTCAACCTGATAAGCTCGAACTCAAATCGGAGAAATGCGTCTTCATAGGATACCCAAAGGAGACTGTTGGGTACACCTTCTATCACAGATTTGAAGGCAAGATATTCGTTGCCAAGAATGGATCCTTTCTAGAGAAGGAGTTTCTCTCGAAAGAAGTGAGTGGGAGGAAAGTAGAACTTGAGGAGGTAATTGTACCTTCTCTTGAATTGGAAAGTAGCTCATCACTGAAATCAGTTCTAGTGATGCCTACACCAATTAGTGAGGAAGTTAATGATGACGATCATGAAACTTCAGATCAAGTTACTACCGAACCTCGTAGGTCAACCAGGGTACGATCCGCACCAGAGTGGTACGGTAATCCTGTTCTAGAAGTCTTGTTACTAGACCATGATGAACCTATGAACTATGAGGAAGCGATGATGAGCCCAGATTCCGACAGATGGCTTGAGGCCATGAAATCTGAGATAGAATCCATGTATGAGAATAAAGTGTGGACTTTGGTGGACTTGCCTGATGATCGGCAAGCCATTGAGAATAAATGGATCTTCAAGAGGAAGACGGACGCTGATAGTAGTGTTACTATGTACAAAGCTCGACTTATCGAAAAGGGTTTTTGACAAGTTCAAGATGTTGACTACGATGAGTTTTTCTCACTCGTAGCGATGCTGAAGTCTGTCCGAATCATCTTAGCAATTGCCGCATTTTATGATTATGAAATTTGGCAAATGGATGTCAAAAACTGCATTCCTTAAATGGATTTCTTAAAGAAGAGTTGTATATGATGCAACCAGAAGGTTTTGTCGATCCTAAAGGTGCTCACAAAGTGTGCAAGCTCCAACGATCCATTTATGGACTGGTGCAAGCCTCTCGGAGTTGGAATATACGCTTTGATAGTGTGATCAAAGCATTTGGTTTTATACAGACTTTTGGAGAAGTCTATATTTACAAGAAAGTGAGTGGGAGCACTGCAACCTTTCTGATAAGTATATGTGAATGACATATTGTTGATCGAAAATGATGTAGAATTTTCTGGAAAGCATAAAGGAGTGTTTAAAAAGAGTTTTTCAAAGAAAGACCTCGGTGAAGGTGCTTACATATTGAGCATCAAGATCTATAGAGATCGATCAAGACGCTTGATAAGATTTTTCAATGAGTACATACCTTGACAAGATTTTTGAAGTGGTTCAAAATGGAACAGTCAAATAAGGAGTTATTGCCTATATTGCAAGGTGTAAAGGTGAGTAAGACTCAAAACACGACCACGACAAAAAATAGAAAGAGAATAAAAGTCATTCCCTATGCCTCAGCCATAGGTTCTATAAAGTATGCTATGCTGTGTACCAAACCTATTGTGTACCTTGCCATGAATTTGGCAAGGGGGTACGATATTGATCCAGGAGTGGATCACTGGACAACGGTAAAAAATATCCTTAGAAAACTAAGGAGATATTTCTCGGTTATGGAGGTGATAAATAGTAAGTCGTAAAGAGTTGCGTCGATGCAAGCTTTTACACCGATCCAGATGACTCTGAGTCTCAATCTGGATACATATTGAAAGTGGGAGCAATTAGCTAGAGTAGCTCCATGCAAAGCATTGTAGACATAGGAAATTTGCAGAATACATACAACTCTCAATGTGACAGACCCATTGACTAAGCTTCTCTCACAAGCAAAACATGATCACACCTTAGTACTCTTTGGGTGTTAATCACATAGCGATGTGAACTAGATTATTGACTCTAGTAAAACCCTTTGTGTATTAGTCACAGGGCGATGTGAACTAATCACATGGTGATGTGAACAATTGATGTTAAATCACATGGCGATGTGAACTAGATTATTGACTCTTGTGCAAGTGGGAGACCGAAGGAAATATGCCCTAGAGGCAATAATAAAGTTGTTATTTATATTTCCTTATATCATGATAAATGTTTATTATTCATGCTAGAATTGTATTAACTGGAAACATAATACATGTGTGAATACATAGACAAAACTGAGTGTCCCTAGTGCCTCTACTTGACTAGCTCGTTAATCACAGATGGTTAAGTTTCCTGACCATAGACATGTGTTGTCATTTGATGAACGGGATCACATCATTAGAGAATGATGTGATGGACAAGACCCATCCGTTAGCTTAGCATAATGATCGTTTAGTTTTATTGCTATTGCTTTCTTCATGACTTATACATGTTCCTTTGACTATGAGATTATGCAACTCCCGAATACCGGAGTAACACCTTGTGTGCTATCAAACGTCACAACGTAACTGAGTGATTATAAAGATGCTCTACAGGTGTCTCCGATGGTGTTTGTTCAGTTGGCATAGATCGAGATTAGGATTTGTCACTCCGTATATCGGAGAGGTATCTCTGGGCCCTCTTGGTAATGCACATCACTATAAGCCTTGCAAGCAATGTGACTAATGAGTTAGTTGCGGGATGATACATTACGGAACGAGTAAAGAGACTTGCCGGTAACGAGATTGAACTAGGTATGATGATACCGACGATCGAATCTCGGGCAAGTAACATACCGATGACAAAGGGAACAACGTATGTTGTTATGCAGTTTGACCGATAAAGATCTTCGTAGAATATGTAAGAGCCAATATGAGCATCCAGGTTCCACTATTGGTTATTGACCGGAGATGTGTCTCGGTCATGTCTACATAGTTGTCGAACCCGTAGGGTCCGCACGCTTAACGTTCGATGATGATTTCTATTATGAGTTTATGTGATTTGATGACCGAAGTTTGTTCGGAGCCCGGATGAGATCACGGACATCACGAGGAGTCTCGAAATGGTCAAGAGGTAAATATTCATATATTGGAAGGCTGTACGTAGTAATTTCAAAAAAAATCCTACGCACACGCAAGATCATGGTGATGCATAGCAACGAGAGGGGGGAGTGTATCTTCATACCCTTGAAGATCACTAAGCGGAAGCGTTTATCAACGTGGTTGATGTAGTCGTACGTCTTCACGATCCGACCGATCCAAGTACCGAGCGCACGGCACCTCCGAAGTTACGCACCGTTCAGCTCGATGGCGTCCTCGCCTTCTCGATCCAGCAAGATGGCGAAGTAGTAGATGAGTTCCGGCAGCACAACGGCGTGGTGACGGTGTTGGTGAAGAACAATCTCCGCAGGGCTTCGCCTAAGCACTACCGAAACTATGACGGAGGATAAACTAGAGGGGACGGGGTTTCCGGCACACGGCTTGGTATTTATTGATGTGTATTTGGTGCTAGCCCTGCCCCTTGTTGGAAATATGCCCTAGAGGCAATAATAAAAGCATTATTATTATATTTCCTTGTTCATGATAATTGTCTTTTATTCATGCTATAATTGTATTATCCGGAAATCGTAATACATGTGTGAATACATAGACCACAATACGTCCCTAGTGAGCCTCTAGTTGACTAGCTCGTTGGTCAACAGATAGTCATGGTTTCCTGACTATGGACATCAGATGTCGTTGACAGCGGGATCACGTCATTAGGAGAATGGCGTGATGGACAAGACAATCCTAAGCATAGCACAAGATCGTGTAGTTCATTTTGCTAGAGCTTTTCAATGTCAAGTATCTCTTCCTTAGACCATGAGATCGTGTAACTCCGGGATACCGTAGGAGTGCTTTGGGTGTACCAAAGCGTCACAACGTGGCTGGGTGACTATAAAGGTGCACTACGGTATCTCCGAAAGTGTCATTGGGTTGACACGATCGAGGCTGGATTTGTCACTCCGTGTTACGGAGAGGTATCACTGGGCCCACTCGGTAGTGCATCATCATAATGAGCTCAAAGTGACCAAGTGTGCAGTCACGGGATCATGCATTACGATGCGAGTAAAGTGACTTGCGATAACGAGACTGAACGAGGTATTGGGATACCGACGATCGAGTCTCGGGCAAGTAACATACCGATTGACAAAGGGAATAGTATACGGGGTTGCTTGAATCCTCGACATCGTGGTTCATCCAATGACAACATCGAGGAGCATGTGGGAGCCAACATGGGTATCCAGATCCCGCTGTTGGTTATTGACCTGAGAGCCGTCTCGGTCATGTCTGCATGTCTCCCGAACTCGTAGGGTCTACACACTTAAGGTTCGGTGACGCTAGGGTTATTAGGAAGACTTGTATGTGATTATCGAATGTTGTTGAGTCCGGATGAGATCCTAGGCGTCACGAGGAGTTCGGAATAGTCCGGAGGTAAATATTTATATATGGGAAGTTGTCAAGCGGACACCGAAAGTTTCGGGGCATACGGTATTGTACAGGGGCCACCGGAAGGGTTCCGGAGGTCCACCGGAGGGCCACCCCTCGGGGGCCACATGGGCTGCGTGGGAAGGAGCCAGCCCTGGTGGGCTGGGCGCACCCCTCCTTGGGCCCTTGCGACTAGGGTTGGGGGAACCCTAGAAGGGCGCCCCCTTGCTTGAGGCAAGCCACCCCTCCTGGCGCCGCCCCCCCTCTAGATTCCCATCTAGAGGGCCGCCCTGCCCCTTCCCCTATAAATAGAGGGGTGAGGGAGGGCTGCATACACAAGCCAAGGTGCAGCCCTCCCTCCCCAACACCTCTCCTCCTCCGTGCGTGCTTGGCGAAGCCTGGCCCGAGATCTTCTGCACCAACAACACCACGCCGTCGTGCTGCCGTTGGAGCTGTCTTCCTCAACCTCTCCTTCCTCCTTGCTGGATCAAGGCGGAGGAGACGTCGTCCGTGCCGTCGTGTGTTGAGCGCGAGGTGCTGTCCGTTCAGCACTTGGTCATCGGTGATCCGAATCACGTCGAGTACGACTCCATCATCACCATCCCTTGAGCTTCTTACACTTTCGATCTACAAGTGGTATGTAGATGCAAACTCACTCCCTTGACTCGTTGCTTAGATGAACTCATAGATGGATCTTGGTGAAACCGTGGGAAATTTTTAATTTTCTGCAGCGTTCCCCAACAGTGGCATCATGAGCTAGGTCTATCGTAGTTCTCTATTGCACGAGTAGAACGCAATTTTGTTGTGGGCGTAGATCTTGTCAACTTGCTTGCCGCTACTAGTCTTATCTTGCTTCAGCGGTATTGTGGGATGAAGCGGCCGGACCAACCTTACGTGCGCTTCGTGAGACCGGTTCCACCGACTAACATGCACTAGTTGCATAAGGTGGCTGGCGGGTGTCTGTCTCTCCCACTTTAGTTGGGCGGATTCGATGAAAAGGGTCCTTATGAAGGGTAAATAGAAGTTGACAAGATCACGTTGTGGTTATTCGTAGGTAAGAAAACGTTCTTGCTAGAACCCAATTGCAGCCACGTAAAAGATGCAACAACAATTAGAGGACGTCTAACTTGTTTTGTAGCAATTGTCATGTGATGTGATATGGCGGAAGTTGTGATGAATGATGAATGACATATTGTGATTTATGAGATCATGCTCTTGTAATAGGAATCACGACTTGCATGTCGATGAGTATGACAACCGGCAGGAGCCATAGGAGTTGTCTTTATTTTTGTATGACCTGCGTGTCATTGAAGAACGCCATGTAAATTACTTTACTTTATTGCTAAACGCGTTAGCCATAGAAGTAGAAGTAGTCGTTGGCGTGACAACTTCATGAAGACACGATGATGGAGATCATGATGATGGAGATCATGGTGTCATGCGGTGACAAGATGATCATGGAGCCCGAAGATGGAGATCAATGGAGCTATATGATATTGGCCATATCATGTCACTACTATATAATTGCATGTGATGTTTATTATGTTTATGCATCTTGTTTACTTAGAACGACGGTAGTAAATAAGATGATCCTTACAACAATTTCAAGAAGTGTTCTCCCTAACGTGCACCGTTGCTAAAGTTCGTCGTTTGAAGCACCACGTGATGATCGGTGTGATAGATCCTTACGTTCACATACAACGGTGTAAGACAGTTTTACACATGCAAAACACTTAGGGTTAACTTGACGAGCCTAGCATGTACAGACATGGCCTCGGAACACGGAGACCGAAAGGTCGAACACGAGTCGTATGGAAGATACGATCAACATGGGAATGTTCACCGACGATGACTAGTCCGTCTCACGTGATGATTGGACACGGCCTAGTCGACTCGGATCGTGTAACACTTAGATGACTAGAGGGATGTCTAATCTGAGTGGGAGTTCATTAAATAATTTGATTAGATGAACTTAATTATCATGAACTTAGTCTAAGACTTTTGCATAATATGTCACGTAGATCAAATGGCCAGCGCTCATGTCAACTTGAACTTCAACGCGTTCCTAGAAAACCAAGCTGAAAGATGACGGCAGCAACTATACGGACTGGGTCCGAACACGAGATCATCCTCATAGCTGCCAGAAACAATATGTCCTAGAAGGACCGCTAGGTGGCGCTCCGTCCCTGCAGAACCAAGACATTATGAATGCTTGGCAGTCTCGTCTTGATGATTACTCCCTCGTTCAGTGCGGCATGCTTTACTGACTTAGAACCGGGGCTCCAAAAGCGTTTTGAGCATCACGGAGCATATGAGATGTTAGAGAGCTGAAACTAGTTTTCCAAGCTCACGCCGGGTCGAGAGATATGACGTCTCGACAAGTTCTATAGTTGTAAGATGGAGGAAAATAGTTACGTCGGTGAGCACATACTCAAAATGTCAGGTTGCACAACCGCATGACCCAGTGAATATTAACCTCCCCGATGAGGCGGTCATTGAAAGAATCCTTGATCGCTCCCACCAAGCTACAAGAGCTTTGTGATGAACTACAATATGCGGGGATGGTGAAGACCATTCCTGAAGTATTTTCAATCTGAAGTCGCAGAGGTTGAGATCAAGAAAGAACATCAAGTGTTGATGGTCAATAAGACCACTAAGTTCAAGAAGGGCAAGGGCAAGAAGAACTTCAAGAAGGACGGCAAGGATGTTGCGGCGCCCGTAAGCCGATTCGGGAAGAAGTCAAAGAATGGACCCAAGCCCGAGACCGAGTGCTTTTATTGCAAGGGAAGGGTCCTTTGAAGCGGAACTGCCCAAAATACTTAGCGGATAAGAAGGCCGGCAACACCAAAGCAGGAGCTGTGGAATAAGCGGAGACTGGCGAAGGACGAGGTGACGATGCGCGTCGGGAATGGTTCCAGAGTCGATGTGATCGCCGTCGGCACGCTACCTCTACATTTACCTACGGGATTAGTTTTGAACCTTAATAATTGTTATTTGGTGCCAAGTTTAAGCATGAACATTGTATCTGGATCTCATTTAATACGAGATGGCTACTCATTTAAATCCGAGAATAATGGTTGTTCTATTTATATGAGAGATATGTTTTATGGTCATGCTCCGATGGTCAATGGTTTATTCTTAATGAATCTCGAGCACAACGTTACACATATTCATAGCGTGAATACCAAAAGATGTAAAGTTGATAACGATAGTCCCACATACTTGTGGCACTGCCGCTTTGGTCACATTGGTGTCAAGCGCATGAAGAAGCTCCATGCTGATGGACTTTTGGAGTCTCTAGATTATGAATCATTTGACACATGCGAACCATGCCTCATGCGAACCATGCCTCCGGAACAATGGAGCGAGCAACCAACTTGTTGGAAATCATACATACCGATGTGTGCGGTCCAATGAGTGTTGAGGCTCGCGGAGGATATCGTTATGTTCTCACTCTCACAGATGACTTGAGTAGATATGGGTATGTCTACTTGATGAAACACAAGTCTGAGACCTTTGAAAAGTTCAAGGAATTTCAGAATGAAGTAGAGAATCAACATGACCGAAAGATAAAATTCTTACGATCGGATCGTGAAGGAGAATATTTAAGTCACGAATTTGGTACACACTTAAGAAAATGTGGAATCGTTTCACAACTCACGCCGCTGGAACACCTCGGTAATAGCGGTGTGTCCGAGCGTCGTGTCGCACTCTATTGGATATGGTGCGATCCATGATGTCTCTTACCGATTTACCGCTATCATTTTGGGGATACGCTCTAGAGACAGCTACATTCACTTTAAATAGGGCACCCTCTAAATCCGTTGAGACGACACCGTATGAATTATGGTTTGGGAAGAAACCTAAGCTGTCGTTTCTAAAAGTTTGGGGATGCGATGCTTATGTCAAGAGACTTCAACCTGAAAAGCTCGAACCCAAGTCGGAAAAATGCGTCTTCATAGGATACCCTAAAGAAACCATTGGGTATACCTTCTACCTAAGATCCGAGGGCAAGATCTTTGTTGCCAAGAACGGATCCTTTCTGGAAAAGGAGTTTCTCTCGAAAGAAGTAAGTGGGAGGAAAGTAGAACTCGATGAAGTACTACCTCTTGAGCGGGAAAGTAGTGCAGCTCAGGAAAATGTTCTGTGATGCCTACACCAACGAAGAGGAAAATAATGATGATGATCAAGGTACTTGGATCAAGTTGCTCTTGAACCCGTGGTCCACAAGGACACGTTCCGCACTGCAGTGGTGCAGCAACCCTGTCACGGAAATCATGTTGTTAGACAACGGTGAACCTTCGAACTATGAAGAAGCGATGGCGGGCCCAGATTCCAACAAATGGCTAGAAGCCATGAAATCCGAGATAGAATCCATGTATGAAAACAAAGTATGGACTTTGATTGACTTGCCCGATGATCGGCGAGCGATAGAAAACAAATGGATCTTTAAGAAGAAGACGGACGCGGATGGTAATGTCACCATCTATAAAGCTCGACTTGTCGCTAAGGGTTATCGGCAAGTTCAAGGGATTGACTACGATGAGACTTTCTCTCCCGTAGCGAAGCTTAAGCCCGTCCAAATCATGTTAGCAATTTCCACATACTATGATTATGAGATATGGCAGATGGACGTCAAAACGGCATTCCTTAACGGGCATCTTAAGGAAGAACTGTATATGATGCAGCCGGAAGGTTTTGTCGATCCTAAGAACGCTAACAAAGTATGCAAGCTCCAGCGATCCATTTATGGGCTGGTGCAAGCATCTCGAGTTGGAACATTCGCTTTGATGAGATGATCAAAGCGTTTGGGTTTATCTTGAGACTTATGGAGAAGCCTGCGTTTACAAGAAAGTGAGTGGGAGCTCAGTAGCATTTCTCATATTATATGTAGATGACATACTTTTGATGGGAAATGATATAGAACTCTTGGACAACATTAAGGCCTACTTGAATAAAAGTTTTTCAATGAAGGACCTTGGAGAAGCTGCTTATATATTAGGCATCAAGATCTATAGAGATAGATCGAGGCGCCTCATAGGTCTTTCACAAAGCACATACCTTGATAAGATTTTGAAGAAGTTCAAAATGGATCAGTCCAAGAAAGGGTTCTTGCCTGTCTTGCAAGGTGTGAAATTGAGCTCAGCTCAATGCCCGACCACGGCAAAAGATAAAGAAGAGATGAGCGTCATCCCTATGCCTCGGCCATAGGATCTATTATGTATGCCATGCTGTGTACGGACACTGATGTAAACCTTGCCGTAAGTTTGGTAGGAAGGTACCAAAGTAATCCCGCAAGGAACACCGGACAGCGGTCAAGAATATCCTTAAGTACCGAAAAGGACAAAGGACATGTTTCTCGTTTATGGAGGTGACGAAGAGCTCGTCAGAAGGGTTACGTCGGCGCTAGCTTCGACACGATCTGATGACTCTAAGTCACAAACCGGATACGTGTATATGTTGAATGGTGGAGCAGTAAGCTGGTGGTCGACTAAATCGAAACATGGTTCAATCTCGATTACAAAAGCTCACGACTAAATCGAAAATAATGACCTAACTGATCGACGAAAAAGTAAAATAACATGGTGGTCGACTAAAAGTCTTCATCAATAATCCTTGCGTCCTCTGGTGCGATGTCCTCCGTGTGGTGTCCTCTGTTGTGGCGCCTCCTCTTGCGGCTTCCTCGGTGGAACTCCCTTCATAATCCTGATCATTGCTCACGAGAGGTCCATCATCTCCACTCGGAAAAAGGTCCTCTCCCAAGTCCATCTTTTCCTCAATTGCGGCAAGCTTCATCTTCAGGTCGTCGACTGTCTCCATGAAGTCCGCGACTTCTTCCTCATGATTAAGGAAGTCTGCGTGTGCCTTCTCCTCCAGTTCCAGTTCACGGAACAATAGCCTCCTGTGTACCTTCGAGTTACGGCGAGTCTGGATCTCCCGTTCCCTGAGGAGGCACTCCAAGTCCTGGATATAAGAGAGAGTGGAGTCGTCCTCTACGGTGCGGATGATATCTCCATTCCTCGCTCTGCGAGAAACCATGGCGAGGTCTGATGGATCGAGCTCAGCCCTGTACTCCTCTCGGAGATGTCCAAGGGCACGATAGATCGCCATGTCCCTTCTGATGATCCAGTTGAAGTCGTTGAACTCAAAGTCAATAGGCTCCGTATGTCCTCGGAAGGTTCTCCCTGGAATATGCACTTCAATCCGGTAGCGGGTGTCTGTCGGAAGCGCATTGGTTGGCTTCCTGGTGATCGAGGGCAGAGCAATCTTCAGCTTCTTCACCATCTGGACCAGCTTCCTTCCGAAGGGCATCGTCTCGTCGGGCTGGCAAAACTCCGGTAGCAAAACTGGGGTGAACTCGACGGCCATCTAGAATGTTGAAAATCGAAGAGGAGTCAGAATTGAGCAGGGGAGAATTACGGAATGATAAGGATATAAAGTAAATAGTCTCTTCCTATGGCTTTCCGATCCTAGGGGTTCGTCCTACGGTCAGCGTGTGCTCGATACCATCTCATGGCGACCTGACCCAAAATCGGTCAAATCTACGTATGCATACCATCCAAAGATCATCTTTGGTACTCACGAGACATCGATGAAATAATCAAAGTTCAATCACACCTGAATTTATTACACGGTTCTCATATAGAGTCTTTATTACAAGAGAATAAATTCGGCTCAAGGCCAACTCATGAGAAATAAACTACTAATGCTTTGGAAGCGTAGAAGATAAAGCGAGTCCATCCGACTCAAAGGGCAATCGCCAAGCGCGAGCGTAGCCTCACTCTGATCGAATAAATCTACGCAACATAAGGCGTTGCAGCCGTGTAGGTCAGCTTTTGAATAAGCTGGCAAGTCATGAAGAGAATAACAATAGTAAAGTTACTAACACTATATGCATTTTGGCTGTGGGTCTCTAAGTTTCATCATTTTGCGAAAAGCCAATTTTCTCCTACTACAGTGGACTTGCTTGCAAAAACTACATAATTGTTGGTAGTTATTGAGATGGTTCCGCCAACCAATATCTCATTCCCAAATTATTAAGTCATAACCCCTCAAATTAATTCATTAGTTTTAGTGTTGAGATTTCCGAATACTTCCAAGTTCCAGAGGCTCAAATTGTCCGTAACCGGGACACGGCTAATCGATTAGATCTTTAACTCTGCAGAGGTTTATGCGACTTTACCCGCAAGAATCATTCCTCCTTTTAAGTCTTCGCACTTCATGGTGTTTGAAGGCGGACTAATAAACGAGGTCTTCCAAAGAGTTCTTCAGCTACTGCCGTACCCATCCAATCCTACCGTTCTTCTACATCTCGTAGTACCGTCCAGCCAGCGTCACTACTAGGGTTGACCCAGCCAGAGCCCATAATGGCTTGCGGCTGCACAGTAAGCTTCCGATCAAAGGGCATCCATCCGTCTCTTCGTGGCTGGGTGAAGCTTTCCAAGATGTCATGGCACTTCTCCATGCATCCCGCCAACCACTGGGTTCTCCAGGTGCCCGTCAACCGTCCTCCACCCAAAGAGTGAATTCAAGTCCGTCTTGATCTTGTAGTTCATGGGGTTGTCATCATCATTGACTCTCATATCTTTCTTATGAATTTCACTCAACCAAAACCGTCTCTGAGCATAGCAAAATAAACTACTTCGTCCGGGGTCATGGTAACAAGGGATTGGTTCATCCTACCACATGATACTACTCAAGATTAATAACTTCAAAATTTCAACTACTGCATGCATGGTGGGGTGGTATAATTTCTAATGCACAAAATCATAGGTATGGAAATAACATGATCAAGACTTGCCTTGCCGATGATCCTCGTAAGCTAAAGACTCGTAGTAGCAAGCTTCGCACTCCGGAAACTCTACCGAGACAAACAATAATCACAATAAGCATATAGCATAGGATCACATAATACAATAGCATAGTAACATAACACACCAAACAAACAAAAATCAAAACCCAAAGGGAAAACTCAAAGAAAACCAACTCAAGTTTTTCCTACTTCAAGCAACAACTAAAAATAGTTTTATATAACAAAAATTTTCTTAACATAACCTAAGCATGAGTTTTTATTAACTTAACAGAAAAGAATGCATTAATCAACTAGGAGCAAAAAGAATCAATTTAAAAGCTATTATAAAACTCCTATTAGGCCTAATTAAATTTCTATTAAGAAAAATAAAATAATAGTTTTATTTATTATAAATAAAAGTTCATCCTATAAAGTGACAGAAACTATCATAGAATAATCAATCACATGTGAAAAATAAATCGATTTACTATTTAAAATAATAGGAAAACAGTAGCTAGTTAATTAATTAGGATTAACAAGATTCTGCTTAAAACTAATTTTTATTAATCCTAAAATGCCCAAATTAATTCCTATGGTTAGGTAATGTCAGAACAAAGTTGGGACAAAAGAATCATATAAAAATAATTTTCCTAACTCATTTTATAACAGATTTACTATTCTGACTAAAACTAAATTAAAGCAATTATAAGTAATTTTAACATAGCTAATAATATTTTCTACAGAAACTATAGAAAATTTGCAAACCAACAAAAAAAGAATCACTCAAAAATATTAAGTATAATAAAATATATGAATTTTTCAAATCTGGAACTATTCTGTTAAAACAGAAAAACGAAAATAAAGAAAAAAGGCTAAATGGGCCTAACTAACGCACTGCGCGTAATATAACTAAAATGGGCCTAGGGTTAAACGAATCGGGCCGGGCTAAATAAAAAAAACCTAACTAAAACTAAACCGTAATGAACCGGAAATAAAATCGGGTTTTATTTTAAAAGCGCGTACCCCTTCGGGGTTCTAATCCTAGCCGTCGATATTAGATCGGACGGGGGAGAAGAGCTCCGGTGGCTCACCGGCGTTGGACGGCGGCGGCGGCTCGGTGGCGAAGTCGTCGGCAGCTCGGTCGTCGGGGAGGGCGGCGAGTGGTCCCGTGAGTCTTGAAGCGAGGGGTGTTTGGTGGAGTGGGCGAGGCTCGGGGAGGGCTAGGGCGACGGCGACGATGAAAATGGCGGCGGTGGCTCGGGTCTCCGTGAGCTCGTGAGGAGAGAGAGAGGTTCAGCGAGGCGAGGAATGGGGTGCGGGGAGGGTTTAAATAGGGCGCCTCGGCTTGGGCGGGAGGCGATCGGGAGGATCGGATCCCAGATTCGTCGGGATCCGGCGATCGGCGGCGGCGCGGGCGAGGCGTGGGCGAGGGGTTGAAGACGGGGGTGGGGTCCGCCTGCAGAGAGAGAGGGGAGGGGAGAAACGGTGCGGGCGACCGAGCCGAAAGGGTTTCGGGCGCGGGGGGTTGCGTCGGTTGGCGCTGGGCCGGCTCGGTGGCTCATTGGTCAATTGGCCGGGCACTGGTGGGCCAGTGGGGCGATGCTTTGGCTGGCGCTGAGGGGGGTCCTTTTTAAAATTTATTTTTTAATAAAAACAAAACAGAGATAACTTATAAAATATAAATATTTTATATAGGACATATATATACCAAAATGATCAGGGGAATATTCCCTATCATTTGAACATTTTTCCAAAGGCAAAATCCAAACTTTATAAAAATTCATTTTTTTCAAATTCAAATAAAACTCAAGTTTGAATTCAAAACTTTTGGCATTGTTTTTCCTCTGATATTTTTGGAGCCTCTAGTTGACTAGCTCGTTGGTCAACAGATAGTCATGGTTTCCTGACTATGGACATCAGATGTCGTTGACAACGGGATCACGTCATTAGGAGAATGACGTGATGGACAAGACCCAATCCTAAGCATAGCACAAGATGGTGTAGTTCGTTTTGCTAGAGCTTTTTCAATGTCAAGTATCTCTTCCTTAGACCATGAGATCGTGTAACTCCCGGATACCGTAGGAGTGCTTTGGGTGTACCAAATGTCACAACGTAATCGGGTGACTATAAAGGTGCACTACGGTATCTCCGAAAGTGTCATTGGGTTGACACGATCGAGGCTGGATTTGTCACTCCGTGTTACGGAGAGGTATCACCGGGCCCACTCGGTAGTGCATCATCATAATGAGCTCAAAGTGACCAAGTGTCCGGTCACGGGATCATGCATTACTGATGCGAGTAAAGTGACTTGCGTGCTTGAGACTGAGCGAGGTATTGGGATACCGACGATCGAGTCTCGGGCAAGTAACATACCGATTGACAAAGGGAATAGTATACGGGTTGCTTGAATCCTCGACATCGTGGTTCATCCGATGACAACATCGAGGAGCATGTGGGAGCCAACATGGGTATCCAGATCCGCTGTTGGTTATTGACACGAGAGCCGTCTCGGTCATGTTCGCATGTCTCCCGAACCCGTAGGGTCTACACATAAGGTTCGGTGGCGCTAGGGTTATTAGGAAGACTTGTATGTGATTACCGAATGTTGTTGGATTCGGATGAGATCCCGGGCGTCGGGAGGAGTTCCGGAATAGTCCGGAGGTAAATATTTATATATGGGAAGTTGTCAAACGGACACCGGAAAGTTTCGGGGCATACCGGTATTGTACCGGGGCCACCGGAAGGGTTCCGGAGGTCCACCGGGAGGGGCCACCCCTCCCGGGGGGCCACATGGGCTGCGTGGGGGAAAGGAGCCAGCCCCTGGTGGGCTGGGCGCACCCCCCCCTTGGGCCCTTGCGCCTAGGGTTGGGGGAACCCTAGAAGGGGGCGCCCCCCTTGCTTGGGGGGCAAGCCACCCCTCCCTGGCCGCCGCCCCCCCTCTAGATTCCCATCTAGAGGGGCCGGCCCCCTTGCCCCTTCCCCCTATAAATAGAGGGGTGAGGGGAGGGCTGCATACACAAGCCAAGGCGCAGCCCTCCCTCCCAACACCTCTCCTCCTCCGTGCGTGCTTGGCGAAGCCACTGCCGAGATCTTGCTACAACAACAACACCACGCCGTCGTGCTGCCGTTGGAGCTGTCTTCCTCAACCTCTCCTTCCTTCTTGCTGGATCAAGGCGGAGGAGACGTCGTCCGTGCACTGTCACGTGTGTTGAGCGCGAGGTGCTGTCCGTTCAGCACTTGGTCATCGGTGATCCGAATCACGTCGAGTCGACTCCATCATCACCATCCCTTGAGCGCTTCCTTTTCGATCTACAAGTGGTATGTAGATGCAAACTCACTCCCTTGACTCATTGCTTAGATGAACTCATAGATGGATCTTGGTGAAACCGTAGGAAAAATTTTAATTTTCTGCAACGTTACCCAACACCCCTCAATTTATATGTTGAGCCCTGGGGTCAAAACTTGGAGTAAAAGCCTCCTCAAAGTCGGTTTTGCCCGAAAGGCAAGAGTCCTACACGGACTCTAGGGCTAGACGCCAGGGTCCCGGCGTCTACCCCCTAGACGCCAGGGTTCCTGGCTTCTAGCCTCTGGTCTCCGCAAAACTTCCTTTTGCACTTTCCAAAAGCCTCGTGGGCTTTCCCCTTTGGCCCAAATAACGTGTTCTCGTACCCAAACATTTCGGGAAACATCCCGAACCCCTTTCGGTGAATTCCGGAATCCTTCCGGAGATCGAACACTATTATCCCATATATTAAACTTTATCTCCGGACCATTCCGGAGTTCCTCGTCATGTCCATGATCTCATCCGGAACTCCGAACAACATTCGGTCACCAACATACATAACTCATATAATACTATATCGTCAACGAAACTTTATGCGTGCGGACCCTACGGGTTCGAGAACTATGTAGACATGACCGAGACACGTCTCTGATCAATAACCAATAGCAGGACCTGGATGCCCATATTGGCTCCCACATATTCTATGAAAATCTTTATCGGTCAAACCGCATAACAACATACGTTGTTCCCTTTGTCATCGGTATGTTACTTTCTCGAGATTCGATCGTCGGTATCTCAATACCTAGTTCAATCTCGTTACCGGCAAGTCTCTTTACTCGTTATGTAATGCATCATTCCGTAACTAACTCATTAGCTACATTGCTTGCAAGGCTTATAGTGATGTGCATTACCGAGAGGGCCCAGAGATACCTCACCGACAATCGGAGTGACAAAACCTAATCTCGAAATACGCCAACTCAACATGTACCTTTGGAGACACCTGTAGAGCTCCTTTATAATCACCTAGTTACGTTGTGACGTTTGGTAGCACACAAAGTGTTCCTCCGGTAAACGGGAGTTGCATAATCTCATAGTTGTAGGAACATGTATAAGTCATGAAGAAAGCAATAGAAACATACTAAGCGATGAAGTGGTAAGCTAACGGAATGGGTCATGTCAATCACATCATTCTCCTAATGATGTGACCCCGTTAATCAAATGACAACTCATGTCTATGGTTAGGAAACATAACCATCTTTGATTAATGAGCTAGTCAAGTAGAGGCATACTAGTGACAATTAGTTTGTCTATATATTCACACATGTATCATGTTTCCGGTTAATACAATTCTAGCATGAATAATAAACATTTATCATGAAATAAGGAAATAAACAATAACTTTATTATTGCCTCTAGGGCATATTTCCTTCAGTCTCCCACTTGCACTAGAGTCAATAATCTAGTTCACTTAGCCATGTGATTTAATACCAATATTCATATTTGTATATGATTAACACCCATAGTTCACATCGTCATGTGACCAACACCCAAAGGGTTTACTAGAGTCAATAATCTAGTTCACATCGCTATGTGATTAACACCCAAAGAGTACTAAGGTGTGATCATGTTTTGCTCGTGAGAGAAGCTTAGTCAACGGGTCTGTCACATTCAGAGCAGTATGTATTCTGCAAATATTCCATGTCTACAATGCTCTGCACGGAGCTACTCTAGCTAATTGCTCCCACTTTCAATATGCATCCAGATTGAGACTTAGAGTCATCTGGATCGGTGTGAAAATTTGCATCGACGTAACCCTTTACGACGAACCTTTTGTCACCTCCATAATCGAGAAATATATCCTTATTCCACTAAGGATAATTTTGACCGTTGTCCAGTGATCTACTCCTAGATCACTATTGTACTCCCTTGCTAAACACAGTGTAGGGTATATAATAGATCTGGCACACAGCATGGCATACTTTATAGAACCTATGGCTGAGGCATAGGAATGACTTTCATTCTCTTTCTATCTTCTGCCGTGGTCGGGTTTTGAGTCTTACTCAATCTCACACCTTGTAACACAGCAAGAACTCTTTCTTTGATGTTCCATTTTGAACTACTTCAAAATCTTGTCAAGGTATGTACTCATTGAAAAAACTTATCAAGCGTCTTGATCTATCTCTATAGATCTTTATGCTCAATATGTAAGCAGCTTCTCCGAGGTCTTTCTTTGAAAACTCCTTTCAAATAATCCTCTATGCTTTCCAGAAAATTCTACATTATTTCCGATCAACAATATGTCATTCACATATACTTATCAGAAATGTTGTAGTGCTCCCACTCACTTTCTTGTAAATACAGGCTTCACCGCAAGTCTGTATAAAACTATATGCTTTGATCAACTCATCAAAGCGTATATTCCAACTCTGAGATGATTGCACCAGTCCATAGATGGATCGCCGGATCTTGCACATTTTGTTAACACCTTTAGGATCGACAAAACCTTCTGGTTGCATCATATACAACTCCTCTTTAAGAAATCCATTAAGGAACATAGTTTTGACATCCATTTGCCAGATTTCATAAAATGCGGCAATTGCTAACATGATTCGGACAGACTTAAGCATAGATACGAGTAAGAAACTCTCATTGTAGTCAACACCTTGAACTTGTCGAAAACCTTTTGCGACAATTCTAGCTTTGTAGATAGTAACACTACTATCAGCGTCCGTCTTCCTCTTGAAGATCCATTTAATCTCAATGGCTCGCCGATCATTGGGCAAGTCAATCAAAGTTCATACTTTGTTCTCATACATGGATCTCATCTCAGATTTCATGGCCTCAAGCCATTTCGCGGAATCTGGGCTCATCATCGCTTCCTCATAGTTCATAGGTTCATCATGGTCTTAGTAACATGACTTCCAGAATAGGATTACCGTACCACTCTGGTGCGGATCTCACTCTGGTTGACCTACGAAGTTCGGTAGTAACTTGATCTTAAGTTTCATGATCTTTATCATTAGCTTCCTCACTGATTGGTGTAGTCGTCACAGGAACCAGTTCTTGTGATGAACTACTTTCCAATAAGGGAGTAGGTATAGTTACCTCATCAAGTTCTACTTTCCTCCCACTCACTTCTTTCGAGAGAAACTCCTTCGCTAGAAAGGATCCGAATTTAGCAACAAAAATCTTGCCCTCAGATCTGTGATAGAAGGTGTACCCAATAGTCTCTTTTGGGTATCCTATGAAGACACATTTCTCCAATTTGGGTTCGAGCTTATCTGGTTGAAGTTTCTTCACATAAGCATCGCAGCCACAAACTTTCAAAAACGATAACTTTGGTTTCTTGCCAAACCACAGTTCATAAGGTGTCGTCTCAACGGATTTTGATGGTGCCCTATTTAACGTGAATGTGGTCGTCTCTAAAGCATAACCCCAAAATGATAGCGGTAAATCAGTAAGAGACATCATAGATCGCACCATATCTAGTAAAGTACGATTACGACGTTCAGACACACCATTTCGTTGTGGTGTTCCGGGTGGCGTGAGTTGCAAAACTATTCCGCATTGCTTCAAATGTAAACCAAACTCGTAACTCAAATATTCTCCTCCACGATCAGATCGTAGAAATTTGATTTTCTTGTTACGCTGATTTTCCACTTCACTCTGAAATTATTTGAACTTTTCAAATGTTTCAGACTTGTGTTTCATCAAGTAGATATACCCATATCTGCTCAAATCATCTGTGAAGGTCAGAAAATAACGATACCCGCCACGAGCATCAACACTCATTGGACCGCATACATCGGTATGTATTATTTCCAACAAGTCAGTAGCTCGTTCCATTGTTTCGGAGAACGGAGTTTTAGTCATCTTGCCCAAAAGGCACGGTTCGCAAGCATCAAATGCTTCATAACCAAGTGATTCCAAAAGTCCATCTTTATGGAGTTTCTTCATGCGCTTTACACCGATATGACCCAAACGGCAGTGCCACAAATAAGTTGCACTATCATTATTAACTTTGCATCTTTTGGCTTCAATATTATGAATATGTGTATCACTACAATCGAGATCCAACAAACCATTTTCCTTGGGTGTATGACCATAGAAGGTTTTATTCATGTAAACAAAACAACAATTATTCTCTAACTTAAACGAATAACAATATTGCAATGAACATGATCAAATCATATTCATGCTCAACGCAAACGCCAAATAACACTTATTTAGGTTCAACACTAATCGCGAAAGTTTAGGGAGTGTGCGATGATGATCATATCAATCTTGGAACTACTTCCAACACACATCGTCACCTCGCCCTTAACTAGTTTCTGTTCATTCTGCAACTCTCGTTTCGAGTTACTACTCTTAGCAACTGAACCAGTATCAAATACCGAGGGGTTGCTATAAACACTAGTAAGGTACACATCAATAACATGTATATCAAATATAGCTTTGTTCACTTTGCCATCCTTCTTATCCACCAAATACTTGGGGCAGTTCCGCTTCAAATGACCAGTCCTTTGCAAAGAGAAGCACCAGTCTCGTGCTTAGGTCCGGACTTGGGCTTCTTCACTTGAGCAGAAACTTGCTTGCCGTTCTTCTTGAAGTTCCCCTTCTTCCCTTTGCCCTTTTCTTGAAACTAGTGGTCTTGTTAACTATCAACACTTGATGTTTTTCTTGATTTCTACCTTCGTCGATTTCAGCATCACGAAGAGCTTGGGAATTACTTTCGTCATCCCTTGCATATTATAGTTCATCACGAAGTTCTACTAACTTGGTGATGGTGAGTAGAGAATTCTGTCAATCACTATTTTATCTGGAAGATTAAATCCCACTTGATTCAAGCGATTCTAGTACCCAGACAATCTGAGCACATGCTCACTTCTTGAGCTATTCTCCTCCCTCTTTTAGCTATAGAACTTGTTGGAGACTTCATATCTCTCAACTCGGGTATTTGCTTGAAATATTAACTTCAACTCCTGGAACATCTCATGTGGTCCATGATGTTCAAAACGTCTTTGAAGTCCCGATTTCAAGCCGTTAAGCATGGTGCACTAAACTATCAAGT
Organism: Aegilops longissima; assembly: GCA_021605205.1. NCBI lineage: Eukaryota > Viridiplantae > Streptophyta > Magnoliopsida > Poales > Poaceae > Aegilops > Aegilops longissima. Next base: position 557,924,257 of record CM038677.1, read on the forward strand.
AGTCATCATGTTGAGCTAGCCAAACGTTCATAACGTATGCATCTGCTCCTGCAATACGTCTGTCACCTAGCTGTGCATCAATGACATAATTCTTCTGTGCAGCAATGAGGTTTATCCTCAGATCACGGACCAAGTCCGCATCATTGCTACTAACATTTTTCAACTTATTTTTCTCTAGGAACATATCAAAATATAAACGGGGAGCAACAATGCGAGCTATTGATCTACAACATAGATATGCTAATACTACCAGGACTAAGTTCATGATAAATTAAAGTTCAATTAATCATATTACTTAAGAACTCCCACTTAGATAGACATCCCTCTAATCCTCTAAGTGATCACGTGATCCATATCAACTAAACCATGTCCGATCATCACGTGATATGGAGTAGTTTCAATGGTGAACATCACTATGTTGATCATATCTACTATATGATTCATGCTACGTCTTGAGCTTGCGTTGGTTTTCCCCGAAGAGGAGAGGATGATGCAGCAAAGTAGCGTAAGTATTTCCCTCAGTGTTTGAGAACCAAGGTATCAATCTAGTAGGAGGCCACGCACAAGTCCCTCGTACCCGCACAAAACAATAGCTCCTCGCAACCAACACGATTAGGGGTTGTCAATCCTTCATGGTCACTTACGAGAATGAGATCTGATAGAGATGATAAATAATATTTTTGGTATTTTTGGTATAGAGATGCAAAGTGAAAAGTAATAGGCAAAGTAAAAACAAAGCAAGTAGTAAAGTGATGGAGATTGATATGATGAGAATAGACCCGGGGCCATAGGTTCCACTAGTGGCTTCTCTCAAGAGCATAAGTATTCTACGGTGGGTGAACAAATTACTATTGAGCAATTGACAGAATTGAGCATAGTTATGAGTATATCTAGGTATGATCATGTATATAGGCATCACGTCCGAGACAAGTAGATCGAAACGATTCTGCATCTACTACTATTACTCCACTCATCGACCGCTATCCAAAGATGCATCTAGAGTATTAAGTTAAAAAGCGAGTAACGCCTTAAGCAAGATGACATGATGTAGAGGATAAATTCATGCAATATGATAAAACCCCATCTTGTTATCCTCGATGGCAAAAATACAATACGTGCCTTGCAACCCTTTACATCCTTTGGTAAGGACACCGCAAGATCGAACCCAAAGCTAAGCACTTCTCCCATTGCAAGAACTACCAATCTAGTTGGCCAAACCAAACGGATAATTCGAAGAGACTTGCAAAGATAACCAATCATACATAAAAGAATTCAGAGAAGATTCAAATATTATTCATAGATAATCTGGATCATAAACCCACAATTCATCGGTCTCAACAAACACACCGCAAAAGAAGATTACATCGAATAGATCTCCACGAGAGAGGGGGAGAACATTGTATTGAGATCCAAAAAGAGAGAAGAAGCCATCTAGCTACTAGCTATGGACCCGAAGGTCTGAAGTAAACTACTCACACTTCATCGGAGGGGCTATGGTGATGATGTAGAAGCCCTCCGTGGTGGATGCCACCTCCGGTGGAGCTCCGGAACATGCCCCAAGATGGGATCTCGTGGATACAGGAAGTTGCGGCGGTGGAATTAGGTTTTTGGCTCCTGTTCTGATCGTTGGGGATACATAGGTATATATAGGAGGAAGGAGTACGTCGGTGGAGCAACAGGGGGACCCACGAGGCAGGGGCGCGCCCTAGGGGGGGGGCGCCCCCCACCCTCGTGACCGCCTCTGTTGTTCCTTGGCGTAGGGTCCAAGTCTCCTGGATCACGTTCGGTGAGAAAATCACGTTTCCGAAGGTTTCATTCCGTTTGGACTCCGTTTGATATTCCGTTTCTTCGAAACACTGAAATAGGCAAAAAACATCAATTCTGGGCTGGGCCTCCGGTTAATAGGTTAGTCCCAAAAATAATATAAAAGTGGAAAATAAAGCCCAATATAGTCCAAAACAGTAGATAAAGTAGCATGGAGCAATAAAAATTATAGATACGTTGGAGACGTATCAGGCATCCCCAAGCTTAATTCCTGCTCGTCCTCGAGTAGGTAAATGATAAAAAGAGAATTTTTGATGCGGAGTGGTACTTTGGCATAATTTCAATGTAAATCTTCTTAATCATGGTATGAATATTTAGATCCGAAAGATTCAAGACAAAAGTTCATATTGACATAAAAATAATAATACTTCAAGCATACTAACTAAGCAATTATGTCTTCTCAAAATAACATGGCCAAAGAAAGTTATCCCTACAAAATCATATAGTCTGGCTATGCTTCATCTTCCTCACACAAAATATTTAAATCATGCACAACCCCGATGACAAGCCAAGCAATTGTTTCATACTTTAACATTTTCAAAACTTTTTCAATCCTCACGCAATACATGAGCGTGAGCCATGGATATAACACTATATGTGGAATAGGATGGTGGTTGTGGAGAAGACAAAAAGGGAGAAGATAGTCTCACATCAACTAGGCGTATCAACGGGCTATGGAGATGCCCATCAATAGACATCAATGTGAGTGAGTAGGGATTGCCATGCAATGGATGCACTAGAGTTATAAGTATATGAAAGCTCAACAAAAGAAACTAAGTGGGTGTGCATCCAACTCGCTTGCTCACGAAGACCTAGGGCATTTGAGGAAGCCCATCATTGGAATATACAAGCCAAGTTCTATAATGAAAAATTCCCACTAGTATATGAAAGTGACAAAATGAGAGACTCTCTATCATGAAGATCATGGTGCTACTTTGAAGCACGAGTGTGGTAAAAGGATAGTAACATTGTCCCTTATCTATTTTTCTCTCATTTTTTTATTTGGGCCTTTTCTCTTTTTTATGGCCTCTTTTTTTCATTTTTTTTTATTTTTCGTCCGGAGTCTCATCCCGACTTGTGGGGGAATCATAGTCTCCATCATCCTTTCCTCACTTGGGACAATGCTCTAATAATGATGATCATCACACTTTTATTTTTCTTACAACTCAACAATTACAACTCGATATACTTAGAACAAAATATGACTCTATATGAATGCCTCCGGCGGTGTACCGGGATATGCAATGATTCATGAGTGACATGTATGAAAGAATTATGAAAGGTGGCTTTGCCACAAATACAATGTCAACTACATGATCATGCTAGCAATATGACAATGATGGAGCGTGTCATAATAAATGGAACGGTGGAAAGTTGCATGGCAATATATCTCGGAATGGCTATGGAAATGCCATGATAGGTAGGTATGGTGGCTGTTTTGAGGAAGATATATGGTGGGTGTAAGATAACGGCGAAAAGTGCGCGGTATTAGAGAGGCTAGCAATGGTGGAAGGATGGGAAAAAGTGTGTATAATCCATGGACTCAACATTAGTCATAAAGAACTCATATACTTATTGCAAAAATCTAGAAGTTTTCAAAGCAAAGTATTACGCGCATGCTCCTAGGGGGATAGATTGGTAAGAAAAGACCATCGCTCATCCCCTACCGCCACTCATAAGGAAGACAATCAATAAATAAATCATGCTCCGAGTTCATCACATAACGGTTCACCATACGTGCATGCTACGGGAATCACAAACTTCAACACAAGTATTCTTTAAATTCACAACTACTCAACTAGCATGACTCTAATATCACCATCTTCATATCTCAAAACAATTATCAAGCATCAAACTTATCTTAGTATTCAACGCACTCAAAAGAAAGTTTCACACATCTTGAATACCAAGTATATTAACATTAAGCAAATTACCATGCTATTAACGACTCTCAAAATAATATAAGTGAAGCATGACAGATCAATAGTTTCTTTAAAACAAATCCACCACCGTGCTCTAAAAGATCTAAGTGAAGTACTAGAGCAAAAATTATCACGCTCAAAAGATATAAGTGAAGCACTATTAGCGAAACTATCAAGCTCAAAAGATATAAGTGAAGCACATAGAGTATTCAAGCAAATTCCAATTTATGTATGGCTCTCTCAAAAGGTGTGTACATCAAGGATGATTGTGGTAAACTAACAAGCAAAGATGCAAATAATACAAGACGCTCCAAGCAAAAACACTTATCATGTGGTGAATAAAAATATAGCTCCAAGTAAATTACCGATGGAAGTGGATGAAAGAGGGGATGCCTTCCGGGGCATCCCCAAGCTTTGACTTTTTGCTGTCCTTGGATTATCTTGGGGGTGCCATGGGCATCCCCAAGCTTAGGCTCTTGCCACTCCTTGTTCCATAATCCATCAAAATAATTCACCCAAAACTTGAAAACTTCACAACACAAAACTCAATAGAAATCTCGTGAGCTCCGTTAGAGAAAGAAAACAAAAGACTACTTTAAAGTACTGTAATGAACTCATTCTTTATTTATATTGGTGTTAAACCTACTTTATTCCAACTTCTCTATGGATTATAAACTAATTTACTAGCCATAGATTCATCAAAATAAGCAAACAACACACGCAAAACAGAATCTGTCAAAAACAGAACAGTCTGTAGTAATCTGTAACTAACGCAAACTTCTGGAACTCAAAAAATTCTACCAAAATTAGAAGACCTAAAAAATTTGTTTATTGATCAGCAGCAATTGGAATCAGTATTTTATCACGTTCTGGTGATATTTAATAATTCGGGAACTGAGCGCAAAGTTTCTGGAAATTACAGCAAGATCAAATAACTATCATCCAAGAAGATCCAATAGGTCTAGCTTGGCACAAACACTAACTAAAACATAAAACCACATCCAAACAGAGTCTAGATGGATTATTTATTCCTAAACAGAAGCAAAAACAAAAAACTAAAAATAAAATTGGGTTGCCTCCCAACAAGCGCTATGGATTAACGCCCCTAGCTACGCATAAAAGCAAGGATAGATCTAGGTATTGCCATCTTTGGTAGGCAATCCATAAGTGACTCTCATAATAGATTCATATGGTAATTTTATTTTCTTTCTAGGAAAGTGTTCCATGCCCTTCTTTAAGGGAAATTCTAATATTTCCTTCCTTCATATCAATAATTGCACCAACCGTTCTAAGAAAAGGTCTACCAAGAATAATAGGACATGAAGGATTGCAATCTATATCAAGAACGATAAAATCTACGGGCATAATTCCTATTTGCAACAATAAGAACATCATTAATTCTTCCCATAGGCTTTTTAATAGTGGAATCCGCAAGATGCAAGTTTAGAGAGCAATCATCAAAGTCACGGAATTCTAGCAAATCACACAAAGTTTTGGGAATAGTGGAGACACTAGCACCCAAATCACACAAAGCATGAAACTCATAATCTTTGATTTTAATTTTGATAGTAGGTTCCCACTCATCATAGAGCTTCCTAGGGATAGAAACTTTCAACTCAAGTTTTTCTTCATAAGATTGCATCAAGGCATAAAAAATGTGTTCAGTAAAGGCCTTATTTTGACTATAAGCATGAGGAGAATTTAGCACGGATTGCAACAAGGAAATACAATCAATTAAAGAGCAATTTTCATAATTAAATTCCTTGAGATCCAATATAGTTGGTTTAGCAACATCTAGATTTTTATTTCTTTCAATCCCACATTTATCAATTTTATCATCAAGATCTAAAAACTCCGAATTCTTAGAACGCCTTCTAGGTAAAGGAAGATCATATTCAGTTTCATAAAGATTCATATTGCAAAACAAAGATTTAATAGGGGACACATCAATAACTTTTAGATCTTCATCTTGATTTTCATAGGAATTCGGTTTAGCGGCCATCTTATTGACTAAGGTAGCTTGCATGTCCGAAATTTCAGCGGTCATCTTTTCAAGACGAGCAATTTGGGCTCTTATACCATCAAATTCTTTAGATATATCATCGAGCTCTTTATTCATATAACTCATAAAACTCTTTTGTTCCTTAAGCTCATTTCTAAAGAAATTATTATGCTCAAATTACAAAACCATAAACTTTCTGACATTGTTATCGATCTCCTCTAGCCTTTTGAGGTGAAGATCACCAAATATAGGTAGAGCCATCGCGACAAACAAGCAATCCAACACACGAGCAAACAAAAGGACGAGAAATAGGCAACGGGAAAAAGAGGAGGATATTGGGAAAGAGAGGGCGAATAAAACGGCAAGGGTGAAGTGGGGGAGAGGAAAACGGGAGGCAAATGGCAAATAATGTAATGCGAGAGATAGGGGTTGTGATGGGTACTTGGTATGTTGACTTTTGCGAAGACTCCCCGGCAACGGCGCCAGAAATGGCTCGTTGACGGGAGTCAAATCTTGACTTGACTTCGCGTAAGCCTCCCCGGCAACGGCGCCAGAAATCCTTCTTGCTACGTCTTGAGCTTGCGTTGGTTTTCCCCGAAGAGGAGAGGATGATGCAGCTAAGTAGCGTAAGTATTTCCCTCAGTTTTTGAGAACCAAGGTATCAATCCAGTAGGACGCCACGCACAAGTCCCTCGTACCCGCACAAAACAATAGCTCCTCGCAACCAACGCGATTAGGGGTTGTCAATCCCTTCACGGTCACTTACGAGAGTGAGATCTGATAGAGATGATAAATAATATTTTTGGTATAGAGATGCAAAGTGAAAAGTAAAAGTCAAAGTAAAAACAAAGCAAGTATTAAAGTGATGGAGATTGATATGATGAGAATAGACCCGGGGGCCATAGGTTTCACTAGTGGCTTCTCTCAAGAGCATAAATATTCTACGGTGGGTGAACAAATTACTGTTGAGCAATTGACAGAATTGAGCATAGTTATGAGTATATCTAGGTATGATCATGTATATAGGCATCACGTCCGAGACAAGTAGATCGAAACGATTCTGCATCTACTAATATTACTCCACTCATCGACCGCTATCCAAAGATGCATCTAGAGTATTAAGTTAAAAAGCAGAGTAACGCCTTAAGCAAGATGACATGATGTAGAGGATAAATTCATGCAATATGATAAAAACCCCATCTTGTTATCCTCGATGGCAACAATACAATACGTGCCTTGCAACCCTTTACATCCTTTGGGTAAGGACACCGCAAGATCGAACCCAAAGCTAAGCACTTCTCCCATTGCAAGAACTACCAATCTAGTTGGCCAAACCAAACGGATAATTCGAAGAGACTTGCAAAGATAACCAATCATACATAAAAGAATTCAGAGAATATTCAAATATTATTCATAGATAATCTGGATCATAAACCCACAATTCATCGGTCTCAACAAACACACCGCAAAAGAAGATTACATCGAATAGATCTCCACGAGAGAGGGGGAGAACATTGTATTGAGATCCAAAAAGAGAGAAGAAGCCATCTAGCTACTAGCTATGGACCCGAAGGTCTGAAGTAAACTACTCACACTTCATCGGAGGGGCTATGGTGATGATGTAGAAGCCCTCCGTGGTGGATGCCCCCTCCGACGGAGCTCCGGAACAGGCCCTAAGATGGGATCTCGTGGATACAGGAAGTTGCAGCGGTGGAATTAGGTTTTTGGCTCCTGTTCTGATCGTTTCGGGGTACGTAGGTATATATAGGAGGAAGGAGTACGTCGGTGGAGCAACAAGGGGACCCACGAGGCAGAGGGCGCGCCCTAGGGGGGCGCCCCCCACCCTCGTGACCGCCTCTGTTGTTCCTTGGCGTAGGGTCCAAGTCTCCTGGATCACGTTCGGTGAGAAAATCACGTTTCCGAAGGTTTCATTCCATTTAGACTCCGTTTGATATTATGTTTCTTCGAAATACTGAAATAGGCAAAAACAACAATTCTGGGCTGGGCCTCCGGTTAATAGGTTAGTCCCAAAAATAATATAAAAGTTGAAAATAAAGCCCAATATAGTCCAAAACAGTAGATAAAGTAGCATGGAGCAATCAAGAATTATAGATACGTTGGAGACGTATCAATTCACGCTCGACCTTTCGGTCTCCGTGTTCCGAGGCCATATCTGTTATATGCTAGGCTCGTCAAGTTTAACCTGAATATTCCGCGTGTGCAACTGTTTTGCACCCGTTGTATTTGAACGTAGAGCCTATCACACCCGATCATCACGTGGTGTCTCAGCACGAAGAACTTTCGCAACGGTGCATACTCAGGGAGAACACTTCTTGATAATTAGTGAGAGATCATCTTAAAATGCTACCGTCAATCAAAGCAAGATAAGATTCATAAAGGATAAACATCACATGCAATCAATATAAGTGATATGATATGGCCATCATCATCTTGTGCTTGTGATCTCCATCTCCAAAGCACCGCCGTGATCACCATCGTCACCGGCGCGACACCTTGATCTCCTTCGTAGCATCGTTGTCGTTTACGCCATCTATTGCTTCTACGACTATCGCTACCGCTTAGTGATAAAGTAAAGCAATTACAGGGCGTTTGCATTTCATCCAATAAAGCGACAACCATATGGCTCCTGCCAGTTGCCGATAACTTCGGCTACAAAACATGATCATCTCATACAATAAAATATAGCATCATGTCTTGACCATATCACATCACAACATGCCCTGCAAAAACAAGTTAGACGTCCTCTACTTTGTTTTTGCAAATTTTACGTGGCTGCTAAGTGAAGGAAATATGCCCTAGAGGCAATAATAATGTTATTATTTATTTCCTTATATCATGATAAATGTTTATTATTCATGCTAGAATTGTATTAACCGGAAACATAATACATGTGTGAATACATAAACCTACAGAGTGTCACTAGTATGCCTCTACTTGACTAGCTCGTTAATCAAAGATGGTTATGTTTCCTAACCATGAACAAGGAGTTGTTATTTGATTAACGGGATCACATCATTGGTTGAATGATCTGATTGACATGACCCATTCCATTAGCATAGCACCTGATCGTATAGTTTGTTGCTAGTGCTTTTCTTCATGACTTATACATGTTCCTATGACTATGAGATTATGCAACTCCCGTTTGCCCGAGGAACACTTTGGGTGCTACCAAACGTCACAACGTAATCGGGTGATTATAAAGGTACATTACAGGTGTCTCCGAAGGTACATGTTGGGTTGGCATATTTGAGATTAGGATTTGTCACTCCGATTGTCGGAGAGGTATCTCTGGGCCCTCTCGGTAATGCACATCACATAAGCCTTGCAAGCATTGCAACTAAATGTGTTAGTTGTGAGATGATGTATTACGGAACGAGAAAAGAGACTTGCCATGAACGAGATTGAACTAGGTATTGGATACCGACGATCGAATCTCGGGCAAGTAACATACCGATGACAAAGGAACAACGTATGTTGTTATGCGGTCTGACCGATAAAGATCTTCGTAGAATATGTAGGAGCCAATATGGGCATCCAGGTTCCGCTATTGGTTATTGACCGAGAATGGTTCTAGGTCATGTCTACATAGTTCTCGAACCCGTAGGGTCCGCACGCTTAAGGTTTCGATGATGCTATATTATGAGTTTATGAGTTTTGATGTACCGAAGGAGTTCGGAGTCCCGGATGAGATCGGGGACATGACGAGGAGTCTCGAAATGGTCGAGACGTAAAGATCGATATATTGGACGACTATATTCGAGTTCGGAAAGGTTCCGAGTGATACGGGTATTTTTCGAGTACCGGTAGTTACGGGAGAAGTAATGGGCCTTGATGGGCTTTAGTGGGAAGAGGAAAAGGCTGCTGCGCCCCCTCCCTCTAGTCCGAATTGGACTAGGAAAAGGGGCCGCCACCTTCCTACTCCTCCACTTCCTTCTCCCTTCCTCCCCACATGGAAGGATTCCTAGTTGGACTAGGAAGGGGAATCCTACTCCCGGTGGGAGTAGGACTCCCTTGCGCGCCAAACATAGGGCCGGCCTCCTCCCTCCCTTGCTCCTTTATATACGGGGGCAGGGGGGCACCCTAGAACACAGAAGTTGATCTTCGTGATCGTTCCTTAGCCGTGTGCGGTGCCCCCCTCCACCATATTCCACCTCGGTCATATTGTAGCGGTGCTTAGGCGAAGCCTGCGACGGTAGAACATCAAGATCGTCACCACACCGTCGTCTTGACGGAACTCCTTCCCGACGCTTTGCTGGATCGGAGCCGGGATCGCCATCGAGCTGAACGTGTGCAGAACTCGGAGGTGCCGACGTTCGGTACTTGGATCGGTCGGATCGTGAAGACGTCGACTACATCAACCAGCGTTGTTATAACGCTCCGCTTTCGGTCTCACGAGGTACGTGAGACAACACTCTCATCTCGTTGCTATGCATCACCATGGTCTTGCGTGATCGTGGAAAATTTTTGAAATTACTACGTTCCCCAACAAAGGCATCCGAGCCAGGTTTTATGCGTTGATGTCATGTGCACGAGTAGAACACAAGTGAGTTGTGGACGATACAAGTCATACTGCCTACCAGCATGTCATACTTTGGTTCAGCGGTATTGTGAGATGAAGCGGCCCGGACCGACATTACGCGACGCTTACGCGAGACTGGTTTCACCGCTCGAGCACTCGTTGCTTAAAGGTGACCGGCGGGTGTCTGCTCTCTCACTTTAGTTGAATCGAGTGTGGCTACGCCCGGTCCTTGAGAAGGTTAAACGGAGTCTATTTGACGAAGTATCGCTGTGGTTTTGATGCGAGGTAAGAACGGTTCTTGCTCAGCCCGTAGCAGCCACGTAAAACTTGCAACAACAAAGTAGAGGACGCCTAACTTGTTTTTGCAGGGCATGTTGTGATGTGATATGGTCAAGACGTGATGCTATATTTTATTGTATGAGATGATCATGTTTTGTAACCGAGTTATCGGCAATCGGCAGGAGCCATATGGTTGTCGCTTATTGTATGAAATGCAACGCCATGTAATTGCTTTACTTTATCACTAAGCGGTAGCGATAGTCGAGAAGCAATAGTTGGCGAGACGACAACGATGCTACGATGGAGATCAAGGTGTCGCGCCCGGTGACGATGGTGATCATGACGGTGCTTCGGAGATGGAGATCACAAGCACAAGATGATGATGGCCATATCATATCACTTATATTGATTGCATGTGATGTTAATCCTTTATGCATCTTATTTTGCTTTGATTGACGGTAGCATTATAAGATGATCCCTTACTAAATTATCAAGAAGTGTTCTCCCGAGTATGCACCGCTTGCGAAAGTTCTTCGTCTGAGACACCACGTGATGATCGGGTGTGATAGGCTCTACGTTCAAATACAACGGTGCAAAACAGTTGCACACGCAGAATACTCGGGTTATACTTGACGAGCTATGCATATAAGATATGACCTCGGAACACGGAGACCGAAAGGTCGAAAGCGTGAATCATATAGTAGATATGATCAACATATTGATGTTCACCATTGAAACTACTCCATCACACGTGATGATCGGTCATGGTGTAGTTGATATGGATCACGCAATCACTTAGAGAATTGGAGGATATTTTTCTAAGTGGGAGTTCTTAAGTAATATGATTAATTGAACTTTAATTTATCATGAACTTAGTCCTGTAGTATTTTGCAAATTATGTTATAGATCAATAGCTCGCGTTGTTGCTTCCCTATGTTTTTATATGTGTTCCTAGAGAAAATTGTATTGAAAGATGTTAGTAGCAATGATGCGGATTGGATCCGTGATCCGAGGTTTATCCTCATTGCTGCGCAGAAGAATTATGTCCTTAATGCACCGCTAGGTGACAGACTTATTGCAGGAGCGGATGCGCACGTTATGAACGTTTGGCTAGCTCAATATGATGACTACTTGATAGTTTAGTGCACCATGCTTAACGGCTTAGAATCGGGACTTCAAAGACGTTTTGAACGTCATGGACCATATGAGATGTTCCAGAATTGAAGTTAATATTTCAAGCAAATACCGAGTTGAGAGATATGAAGTCTCCAACAAGTTCTATAGCTAAAAGATGGAGGAGAATCGCTCAACTAGTGAGCATGTGCTCAGATTGTCTGAGTACTTCAATCGCTTGAATCAAGTGGGAGTTAATCTTCCAGATAAGATAGTGATTGACAGAATTCTCTAGTCACCATCACTAAAGTTACTAGAACTTCGTGATGAACTATAATATGCAAGGGATGACGAAAACAATTCCCAAGCTCTTCGCGATGCTAAAATCGGCGAAGGTAGAAATCAAGAAAAACATCAAATGTTGATGGTTGACAAGACCACTAGTCTCAAGAAAAGGGCAAAGGGAAGAAGGGAACTTCAAGGAAAACGGCAAGCAAGTTGTTGCTCGAGTGAAGAAGCCCAAGTCTAGACCTAAGCCTGAGACTAAGTGCTTTTGCTGCAATGGAACTGGTCACTGGAAGCGGAACTACCCCAAGTATTTGGCGGATAAGAAGGATGGCAAAGTGAACAAAGGTATATTTGATATACAGATTATTGATGTGTATTTTACTAGTGTTCATAGCAACCCCTCAAGATTTGATACTGGTTCAGTTGCTAAGAGTAGTAATCAAACGGAGTTTCGAATGAACAGAAACTAGTTGAAGGGAAGTGACGATGAGTGTTGGAAGTAGTTACAAGATTGATATGATCATCATCTCACACTCCCTATACTTTCGGGATTAGTGTGGAACCTAAATAAGTGTTATTTGGTGTTGAGCATAAATATGATTTGATCATGTTTATTGCAATACGGTTATTCATTTAAGTAAGAGAATAAATTGTTGTTCTGTTTACATGAATAAAACCTTATATGGTTACACACTCAATGAAAATGGTTCATTGGATCTCGATCATAGTGATACACATATTCATAATATTGAAACCAAAAGATGCAAAGTTAATAATGATAGTGCAACTTATTTGTGGCACTCGCCGTTTAGGTCATATTGGTGTAAAGCGCATGAAGAAAACTCCATGCCGATGGACTTTTGGAATCACTTGATTATGAATCATTTGATGCTTGCGAACCGTGCCTTTTGGGCAACATGACTAAAACTCCGCTTCTCCGAACAATGGAACAAGCTACTGACTTATTGGAAATAATACATACCGATGTATGCGATCCAATGAATGTTGATGCTCGTGGCAAGTATCGTTATTTTTCTGACCTTCACAAGATGATTTGAGTAGATATGGGTATATCTACTTGATGAAACATAAGTCTGAAATAGTTGAAAGGTTCAAAGAATTTCAGAGTGAAGTGGAAAATCATCGCAACAAGAAAATAAAGTTTCTGCGATCTGATCGTGGAGATGAATATTTGAGTTACGAGTTTGGTCTTCAATGAAAACAATGTGGAATAGTTTCACAGCTCACGCCACATGGAACACCACAACATTATGGTGTGTCCGAACATCGTAACCGTACTTTATTTTGATATGGTGCGATCTATGATGTATCTTACCGATTTACCACTATCGTTTTGGGGTTATGCATTAAAGACAGCTGCATTCACGCTTAATAGGGCACCATCTAAATCCGCTGAGATGACACCGTATGAACTATGGTTTAGCAAGAAACCTAAGTCGTCGTTTCTTAAAGTTTGGAGTTGTGATACTTATGTGGAAAAGTTTTCACCGATAAGCTCGAACCCAAATCGAGAAATGCGTCTTCATAGAATACCCAAAGGTAACTATTGGGTACACCTTCTATCACAGATCCGAAAGCAAGATATTTGTTGCTAAGATGGATCCTTTCTAGAGAAGAAGTTTCTCTCGAAAGAAGTGAGTGGGAGGAAAGTAGAACTTGATGAGGTAATTGTACCTTCTCCCTTATTGGAAAGTAGTTCATCACAGAATCAGTTCCATGATTCCTACACCAATTAGTGAGGAAGTTAATGATGATGATCATGAAACTTCAGATCAAGTTGCTACCAAACCTCGTAGGTCTTCCAGTAAGATCCGCACTGTAGTGGTGCGGTAATCATATTCTGGAAGTCATGTTACTAGAACATGATGAAACCTACGAACTATGAGGAAGCGATGATGAGCCCAGATTCATGAAATGGCTTGAGACCATGAAATCTGAGATAGGATCCATGTATGAGAACAAAGTATGGACTTTGATTGACTTGCTCGATGATCGGCAAGCCATGTAGATAAATGGATTTTCAAGAGGAAGACAGATGTTGATAGTAGTGTTACTATCTACAAAGCTCGACTTGTCGCAAAAGGTTTTTGACAAGTTCAAGGTGTTGACTACAATGAGATTTTCTCAACTGTAGCGATGCTTAAGTCTGTCCGAATCATGTTAGCAATTGCCACATTTTATGAAATCTGGCAAATGGATGTCAAAAATACATTCTTTAATGGATTTATTAAAGAAGAGTTGTATATGATGCAACCAGAAGGTTTTGTCAATCCTAAAGGAGCTAACAAAATGTGCAAGCTCCAGCGATCCATCTATGGACTGGTGCAAGCATCTCGGAGTTGGAATAAACGCTTTGATAGTGTGATCAAAGCATATAGTTTTATACAGACTTGCAAAGAAGCCTGTATTTACAAGAAAGTGAGTGGGAGCACTACAGATTTCGATAAGTATATGTGAATGACATATTGTAGATCGGAAATAATGTAGAATTATTCTGCAAAGCATAAAGGAGTGTTTCAAAGGAGTTTTTCAAAGAAAGACCTCGGTGAAGCTGCTTACATATTGAGCATTAAGATCTATAGAGATAGATCAAGACGCTTGATAAGTTTTTCAATGAGTACATACCTTGACAAGATTTTGAAGTAGTTCAAAATGGAACAGTCAAAGAAAGAGTTCTTGCCTGTGTTACAAAGGTGTGAAATTGAGTAAGACTCAAAACCCGCCACGGCAGAAGATAGAAAGAGAATGAAAGTCATTCCTATGCCTTGGCCATAGGTTCTATAAAGTATGCCATGTTGTGTACCAGATCTATTGTATACCCTGCTTTGAGTTTGGCAAGGAGTACAATAGTGATCTAAGAGTAGATCGATGGACAGCGGTCAAAATTATCCTTAGTAGAATAAGGATATGTTTCTCGATTATGGACGTGACAAAAGTTCGTCGTAAAGGGTTACGTCGATACAAGTTTTGGCACTGATCTAGATGACTCTAAATCTCGGTCTAGATACATATTGAAAGTGGGAGCAATTAGCTATAGTAGCTCCGTGCAGAACATTGTTGACATATAGATTTGCAAAATACATACGGATCTGAATGTGGCGGACCCGTTGACTAAACTTCTCTCACAAAGCAAAACATGATCACACCTTAGTACTCTTTGGGTGTTAATCACATAGCGATGTGAACTAGATTACTGAATCTAGTAAACCCTTTGGGTCTTGGTCACATGGCGATGTGAATTATGGGTGTTAATCACATGATGATGTGAACTATCGATGTTAATCACATGGTGATGTGATCTAGATTATTGACTCTAGTGCAAGTGGGAGATGAAGGAAATATGCCCTAGAGGCAATAATAATGTTATTATTTATTTCCTTATATCATGATAAATGTTTATTATTCATGCTAGAATTGTATTAACGGAAACATAATACATGTGTGAATACATAAACCTCAGAGTGTCACTAGTATGCCTCTACTTGACTAGCTCGTTAATCAAAGATGGTTATGTTTCCTAACCATGAACAAGGAGTTGTTATTTGATTAACGGGATCACATCATTGGTTGAATGATCTGATTGACATGACCCATTCCATTAGCATAGCACCTGATCGTATAGTTTGTTGCTAGTGCTTTTCTTCATGACTTATACATGTTCCTATGACTATGAGATTATGCAACTCCCGTTTGCCGAGGAACACTTTGGGTGCTACCAAACGTCACAACGTAATCGGGTGATTATAAAGGTACATTACAGGTGTCTCCAAGGTACATGTTGGGTTGGCATATTTGAGATTAGGATTTGTCACTCCGATTGTCGGAGAGGTATCTCTGGCCCTCTCGGTAATGCACATCACATAAGCCTTGCAAGCATTGCAACTAAATGTGTTAGTTGTGAGATGATGTATTACGGAACGAGAAAAGAGACTTGCCAATGAACTAGATTGAACTAGGTATTGGATACCGACGATCGAATCTCGGGCAAGTAACATACCGATGACAAAGGGAACAACGTATGTTGTTATGCGGTCGACCGATAAAGATCTTCGTAGAATATGTAGGAGCCAATATGGGCATCCAGGTTCCGCTATTGGTTATTGACCGAGAATGGTTCTAGGTCATGTCTACATAGTTCTCGAACCCGTAGGGTCCGCACGCTTAAGGTTTCGGCGATGGTTATATTATGAGTTTATGAGTTTTGATGTACCGAAGGAGTTCGAGTCCCGGATGAGATCGGGGACATGACGAGGAGTCTCGAAATGGTCGAGACGTAAAGATCGATATATTGGACGACTATATTCGAGTTCGGAAAGGTTCCGAGTGATACGGGTATTTTTCGAGTACCGGTAGTTACGGAGAAGTAATGGGCCTTGATGGGCTTTAGTGGGAAGAGGAAAAAGCTGCTGCGCCCCCTCCCTCTAGTCCGAATTGGACTAGGGAAAGGGGCCGCCACCTTCCTACTCCTCCACTTCCTTCTCCCTTCCTCCCCTACATGGAAGGATTCCTAGTTGGACTAGGAAGGGGAATCCTACTCCCGGTGGGAGTAGGACTCCCCTGTAGCGCCAAACATAGGGCCGGCCTCCTCCTCCCTTGCTCCTTTATATACGGGGCAGGGGGCACCCTAGAACACAGAAGTTGATCTTCGTGATCGTTCCTTAGCCGTGTCGGTGCCCCCTCCACCATATTCCACCTCGGTCATATTGTAGCGGTGCTTAGGCGAAGCCCTGCGACGGTAGAACATCAAGATCGTCACCACACCGTCGTGCTGACGGAACTCCTTCCCCGACGCTTTGCTGGATCGGAGCCCGGGGATCGTCATCGAGCTGAACGTGTGCAGAACTCGGAGGTGCCGTACGTTCGGTACTTGGATCGGTCGGATCGTGAAGACGTACGACTACATCAACCGCGTTGTTATAACGCTTCCGCTTTCGGTCTACGAGGGTACGTAGACAACACTCTCATCTCGTTGCTATGCATCACCATGGTCTTGCGTGATCGTAGGAAAATTTTTGAAATTACTACGTTCCCCAACACTAAGGGCTGAGCAAGAACCTTTCTTACCTATGCATCAAAACCACAACGTTAGTTCATCAAGTTAGTGCTGTTTTGACCTTCGCAAGGACCGGGCGTAGCCACACTCGGTTCAACTAAAGTTGGAGAAACTAACACCCGCTAGCTACCTCTGTGCAAAGCATGTCGAGAGAACCGGTCTCGCGTAAGCGTACGCGTAATGTCGGTCCGGGCCGCTTCATCCAACAATATCGCCGAACCAAAGTATGACATGCTGGTAAGCAGTATGACTTGTATCGCCCACAACTCACTTGTGTTCTACTCGTGCATATAACATCTACGCATAAAACCAGGCTCGGATGCCACTGTTGGGGAACGTAGTAATTTCAAAAAATTCCTACGCACACGCAAGATCATGGTGATGCATAGCAACGAGAGGGAGAGTGTATCTTCATACCCTTGAAGATCGCTAAGCGGAAGCGTTTATCAACGCGGTTGATGTAGTCGTACGTCTTCACGATCCGACCGATCCAAGTACCGAACGCACGGCACCTCCGAGTTCTGCACACGTTCAGCTCGATGACGTCCTCGCCTTCTCGATCCAGCAAGACGGGCGAAGTAGTAGATGAGTTCCGGCAGCACGACGGCGTGGTGACGGTGTTGGTGAAGAACAATCTCCGCAGGGCTTCGCCTAAGCACTACCGAAACTATGACGGAGGATAAACTAGAGGGGACGGGGTTGCCGGCACACGGCTTGGTATTTCTTGATGTATCTTTGGTGCTAGCCCTACCCCTCTATTTATATGTTGAGCCCTGGGGTCGAAACTTGGAGTAAAAGCCTCCTCAAAGTCAGTTTTGCCCAAAAGGCAAGAGTCCTACACGGACTCCAGGGCTAGACGCCAGGGTTCCTGGCGTCTAGCCTCTGGTCTCCGCAAAACTTCCTTTTGCACTTTCCAAAAGCCTCGTGGGCTTTCCCTTTGGACCAAATAACGTGTTCTCGTACCCAAACATTTGAAACATCCGAACCCCTTCCGGTGAATTCGAACCCTTCGGAGATCAAACACTATTATCCCATATATTAAACTTTATCTCGGACCATTCGGAGTTCCTCGTCATGTCCATGATCTCATCCGAACTCCGAACAACATTCGTCACCAACATACATAACTCATATAATACTATATCGTCAGCGAAACGTTAAGCGTCACGGACCCTACGGGTTCGAGAACTATGTAGACATGACCGAGACACGTCTCCGTCAATAACCAATAGCGGGACCTGGATGCCCATATTGGCTCCCACATATTCTACGAAGATCTTTATCGGTCAAACCGCATAACAACATACATTGTTCCCTTTGTCATCGGTATGTTACTTGCTTGAGATTCGATCATCGGTATCTCAATACCTAGTTCAATCTCGTTACGGCAAGTCTCTTTACTCGTTACTTAATGCATCATTCCATAACTAACTCATTAGCTACATTGCTTGCAAGGCTTATAGTGATGTGCATTACCGAGAGGGCCCAGAGATACCTCTCCGACAATCGGAGTGACAAAACCTAATCTCGAAATACGCCAACTCAACATGCACCTTTGGATACACCTGTAGAGCTCCTTTATAATCACCCAGTTACGTTGTGACGTTTGGTAGCACACAAAGTGTTCCTCCGGTAAACGGGAGTTGCATAATCTCATAGTTGTAGGAACATGTATAAGTCATGAAGAAAGCAATAGCAACATACTAAACGATCAAGTGCTAAGCTAACGGAATGGGTCATGTCAATCACATCATTCTTCTAATGATGTGACCCCATTAATCAAATGACAACTCATGTCTATGGTTAGGAAACATAACCATCTTTGATTAATGAGCTAGTCAAGTAGAGGCATACTAGTGACAATAAGTTTGTCTATATATTCACACATGTATCATGTTTCCGGTTAATACAATTCTAGCATGAATAATAAACATTTATCATGAAATAAGGAAATAAATAATAACTTTATTATTGCCTCTAGGGCATATTTCCTTCAATTCGGACATCGAATGGTTCCGAGTGATTCGGGTATTTTTCGGAGTACGGAGAGTTACGGGAATTCGCTGGGAGAGTAATGGGCCTTAATGGGCTTTAGGGGAAAGGAGAGAAGGGCCTCAAGGGGTGGCCGCCCCCCCATGGGCTAGTCCGGATTGGACTAGGAGGGGGCGGCGCCCCCCTCTTTCCTTCTCCCCTCTTCCTCGTTCCCTCCTTCTCCTAGTTGGAATAGGAAAGGGGGGGGGGGGCGAATCCTACTTGGACCGGGAGTCCAAGTAGGACTCTAGGGCCGGCCTCCTCTTCCCCCCTCCTTTATATACGTGGGAGGGGGGCATCCCAAAGACACACCAAGTCCTCTATTAGCCGTGTGCGGTGCCCCCCTCCACAGTTACACACCTTGGTCATATCGTCGTAGTGCTTAGGCGAAGCCCTGCGTCGGTAACTTCATCATCACCGTCGCCATACCGTCTTGCTGACGGAACTCTCCCTCGTCCTCAACTGGATCAAGAGATCGAGGGACATCATCGAGCTGAACGTGTGCTGAACACGGAGGTGTCATACGTTCGGTACTTGGATCGGTTGGATCGCGAAGACGTTCGACTACATCAACCGCGTTACTAAACACTTCCACTTTCGGTCTACGAGGGTACGTGGACATACTCTCCCCGCTCGTTGCTATGCTTCTCCTAGATAGATATTGCGTGATCGTAGGATTTTTTTTGAAATACTACGTCCCCCAACAAGTTTATTGTTTATCCTCAAACAATTTATTTGACAAACTGATGCGATAAACAAAAAAATTCGAATGCTTTTTTTAGGTGTATGCATAGAAATTTAGTCCATGATCACTTCACAACTATCTTGTGAAAGTAATCGCATGAATAACAATAACTTAGTAACTATATTCTCGGATGATAAGATTTCAATCAACTAGAAGTCATAATAAATCATCTCAAACATCAACATATGATCACAATGGAAATGATGCGATATGACAACATGATATCCCGCTAGTCTTTTGGTGAAGCAAAATATAAATGCAAGACACCTGCACCAGTGATCAAATATTACTTCCTCTGTTCCATAATGTAGTGCATATAGATTTTTTGAAAACTCAAACTTAGCAAACTTTAACCAAGCTTATGGAGAAAACTATCTATATCTACAATACCAAAGACAAACAATATGAAAATTTAACTCTGGTACGAATTTGGTATTATAATTGTAAATATTTTTCTCTCTAACCATGATCAAAGTTTGACTTTTGGAAAAAGTTATACGCATTACACTATGGAATGGAGGAAGTATGATCAGCATAAAGAATCATATCCGTACATCATCTAATGTTACTTAGACAGAATACATAATAAATTAGAAATGATAAATATTGGGAAGAAAGAAGCGCGAGGTTAGAATTGAGTAGTTGCACGGTACGCGGTGTGCTCGCCGAGATCAGTTAGTCGGTGATCAGGGCAACTCAACGCGCCGACACAAATGGACGCGGATTTTGTTCGCTTTTTATCCGTTTGGTTCAGTGTTTTGGGCATTGTACGCCCCGTCCACGTTTGGGTATTTCCGTACTTCTTTATGCACGGAAATTTAGTTCGCAAACTGATGTGATAAAAAAAACTTTTACAAATACTTTTTTTAGGTATATTCAAAGAAATTTAGTCCATGATCACTTCACAACTATCTTGTGAAAGTAACTGCATGAATAACAATAACTAAGTAACTATATTGTTTCATGATAAGATTTCAATCAACTAGAAGTTATAATAAATCATCTCTGACATCAACATATGATCACAGTGGAAATGATAAGATATGACAACATGATATCGCGCTAGTCTTTTTGTGAAGCAAAATATAAATGCAAGACACCAAAGAAGTTCAAGTAGTGATTAAGTATGCGACCATATTTTCGCTCTTTTTGCGTACTTATCAAAAACATTGTCCAAAGTTCACATAATTCAACCAAATACAAATATCATAGTTTCACAACCAAATAAAATCTCATAGTTTACAAATCAAATAAAAATTAAATTGTCACAAATACAATTGGAAAAAATAGCCGATACATTTATTGGTTGCCAAGGCAAGCCCACATATACTCAACCAAATCATCTTATAGTTGAATGTGAGTTTTCCAATCACGCATTAGATGATGAAATTCGGTGAATTGTGCAAACGTTGCCGCTCCTCCATGCTTAGGTACAATATTTTCACACTGAAATTGAAACCCTTGATCGAAGATTTCATCCTCACGCTCATATCCTCTGCGGTCATGTTGTGCATGATTACACAAGCAGTTATCACCTCCTAGAACTTCTTGGTGCTCCAAGTTCCAGCAGGATACCGAACGATGCCCCATCAAGATTGAAGAACACCGAAAGCACGCTCCACATCCGTTTTAGCACTCTCTTATGCTTGGGCAAATCTCTGCCTCTTCTCTCCTAGTGGGTTGGAAATTGTCTCGAGAGTAGTCCACTGAGGATATATACCATCAACTAGGTAGTATTCTTTGTTGTAGTTGTGGCAGTTGATCTCAACATCGACTTCTGGGCAGTTGCCTTCTGCAAGCCTTGCGAACATCGGAGAGCGTTGAAGCACATAGATGTCATTGTGAGAACGGGCCATGCCGAAGAAAGAGTCCCAAATCCAGAGATCTTTTGAAGCTACGATGTCAAGTTTGACAATGCAAGCTTTTACATGGCCCCTATACTACCCCTGCCAAGTAGAAGGGCAGTTCTTCCACTTCCAATGCTTACAATCTATGCTACTAAGCATCCCCAGAAAGCATATCGGCATTGATCACCAACAACCGAGTTGTATCTACAACAGTTGGCTCTCTAAGTACTCTGGGCCAAATACTGCTACCACATATTGCAGAACCTATACATGGATTCTAGGCAAGTGGGCCCGTTCATGCGGACATACTTATTAATAAGATCACCGGGTATTCCATATGCAAGCATCCGAATAGTTGCAACGCATTTCTGATAAGCGGAGAAGCCAACCTTTCCTAGGGCATCCTCCTTGCATTTGAAATACTTATCGTACGCCACCACCCCCTCCAGGATACGATTGAACACATGTCTAGCCATCCGGAAGCGGCATTGGAGTAGGTTGTGTTTGAAGAGTGGGTCAGCGAACTGGAAGTAGTCCTGCCAGAGTACGCAATGGCCGTTCTCTCTGTTGTGATTCAATGCCGGAGTATGCCCCGGGATCGAGCCCCTAAACATCGGCCGCTGCTAATGTGGTCATCGACGACCAAAGTAGCAATCTCAATCTCCTCATCGTCGGACGACGAATCATCAGAATGTCAAATAGAGTTGTTGAAAAAGTACTCATCGGCACTATCCATTTGTACCTTGTAGGCGAAACGTCGAACACCTTGCAGACGTGATGGAAGAAGTCGGCCGGTGAAGAGCCCCGAATCTCTCCCAAACCAGATAGCAGGCCTGTCGGCGTGGAGGTGACCGTGGCGCCGACCGGCGAGTGAGGTAGCCGAGCTTGGAGGGTTACTGGTGGCGGCGTGGACGTGGGGGTGCTACGACGACAACAGAAACAATCCACCAATGCCAGCAAGAATAGCCGTCGGGTGTGGCGTGCTGCTGAGGAAAGTATGTGGGTGCGGGCGGCAGCCTGGCCAGCGCACTACCGGAACTGGGCGGCGGCGGCGAGGGCGGGGTGGTCGGGTGTATTGACCATCGATGGGAGAGAGGAGATGACCAATGTGCCACCGACTAGCGCGCTAGGGAAAGGACAAGGGGGCATCGCGCGTCCGCGTCCGCGTCCACGCAAACCCAACACAAATTTAGGTCTGAAACGAGTGGCGCGCGGACAAAATACAAACGTTCGTCTGTTTGTGTCGGCATATTGAATTACGGTTTCGCTCCGTTTCGATCCAATCTGACACACGCGGACAGTTTGCATCCGCGCGCGTTCGGGTTGGCCTCGGGTGTGGCTTTCACACCCGATTGATCAGGTCTCGCCGTTTCCGTTGCATGGGAGGCCTTCCACATGCACGAGAGTACCCGAACTGAAATCTTCCATATATAGTAGCGTGGAGGTTTTTACCAACTTTCCCAGCTCCCGTCCAAAGCTTCCATAATGTGTGTCACCGCATATGCTGTATAAATATTTTCGCCGCATGCACGTACGAGGCTGATAATAAACGGAGACCGGGCAGATGAGCTAAGATCGATCACAAAAACAGGCAAATCGAGGTCAGCAAGCATTAACATGACCCGCCGATTAGGGCCGCAAACAAGTCGGATTCGAACGAGTTGAATTAGGCTCAGCTCAACTTATACTAAAATTCGAGCGAGCTTAATCCAAGCGAAGCTCAAGGTCTAGTTGTGGAAAGTGGCTCGTGCTCAGCTCATAATGATCTCGAGTCGATCACGAGCTAATTTCAAGATAAATAAGATGATGTTTTTTAATAATCTAAGATAAATTTTCAAACAAGGTGGGAACAACACAACATAAGAAATTATTATATAATTCAACTTATTCTCTATCCAATGAAGGTTAGTATTTAATTGCAAAAGATCATGGATAAACTAGGAAGAGAAGAAAACGAATGTGCGTCTGCTCTCAATTTTTTGCCAAATAACCTGATATTTAGCACATGGCTGACCACATACCATATCCGGGCTAATTTGCTAATAATCCAAAACCTTTCATCTTCTCTTTCTAGATATAGCAGCCTACCCATATTGATAGTGGAATTATTGATCTCCTCTTTCGGATAGCCCATTTTGAATAAGTGTTATGGGTAAGGGCTTGACCTACCAGTTGAATGGAATCTACCGTTCTTTATGCTCTCGCTAGCTTTGAACTTGTTTGTACCAGTAATCAAACCCAGAATCTCATTTCCCATTGCTTTCATCGCATAGAGCCAGATGCCGCATCCACAGGCCTATTTAGTAAGTGGGGTGTATCCTTGGTGACACTTGAGAAATAATCCTATACTTCAATAACCCACTACTTCCTCCACGGATGGTACATGGCAGGCATCTGCCGGAACAAGAGGCGAGCACTTTTCAATCAATTACGAGAGGCATTCGCTTCTCGATCTTTAATAAGCGAAGCAACGAGCCTAGTAGGGAAATACCTTCCTCGGGAATGTCATCAAAGCCAGGTTCTCCAATCGTAAAGGGAATATTCCATGGCACAAGGGTTGTTTTCAGGTGCTGTCCTCGGCGAGACCACCACAAAAGGTCCGAATCGGTGAAACTTCTTTTGGTGCCAGCGAGTAGTAACAAGAACTCCTCCTCTGCTCAATATCACCTGGTTTAGGTCTAGGTCATAATGAATTTTCTCGATACCTTCCTTCGTCCATAGATCAGCGTTATGCTTCGTCTCGTGATGAAGAAGGATAGAAGAATGGTAAGATAGGATCGTATTAGTGAGCCGTGGGAAAAGAGTTTTTTCGTACCTTGATTGGACCCACCCAAAAGCAACAGGAATCCCTTTCTCCTCCTATAAGGAAATCTCGTCGTTTCACTCTTCTTCAAGTACCATCGGATTAGTCAACTCAAACGTTGAGAGATTACTATAGAACCAAGGCGGGTACTTTGATCTGATAACGTCTGCTACGTATTTGATCCATTAACACAACGACAAGCGTTGGTACCTTCAGAGGTATGCCACAGGGCTCTGGATTAACACTTTCCAAACGAAATAGCTGGGCATCGACAGCGACAATCAGCGGAGAAAAAATCATGTTTGGTAGTCGGTAAAATGGAGAAAAAATCATACACAACATATATGGTAATAACATTTTTTTAGTATCTATATTGTAATAAATTATCCCATTTCTTTTTAGTATATATCAAATTGTGATATCGAGTTAAAACTGAGCGAGCCAACATTTGCTCAAAATCAGCTGGTTTCCTGATCAACCTACATAAAGTGTTCATACTTAACTCATTTTTTTTCGAGCTGATCTCGAGTCGAGTCAAAATACTCACGAATCTTTGAGCTTCAGCCCTACCGCCGATGCAGCAGCTAAGCCTGAGCAGGTCCATTTAGGCTGGTCATAATGGGGAGTAACATATACTAGTATCATGCATATGATACTAGTGTATGATATTACATTCATAGTGCATAGTATCATAAAATAGTATCATAGATGGTCTCATTTATTGCCATGCATGACATATAGTAATATAATATTTATTATGTTACGGTATCTACCTATATTACTATGACCCTCTCTTTCTTTTTTAATTATCTGCCATATAAGTATGTTTACGAGTTCCAAGTACATGAGATATTCTCATCATGGTACTAGTTATGTTACCTCCACTATGGTCAGTCTTATGCAGTTCTTGTGATCCACGGAGACGGCACGCTTACCTATACAAAGGGCGGAGTCTGCCAAAGTTGGTTCTTCAAGAAAACTAAAAAGAAGTGGAGCTGGCACCACAAGCAAAGGACGGAGGCAGAAGCAAAGCAGGTCGAAACGCTGAAACCGGCGGCGACCGTATGCGCACGTACGTCCGTGTGTTGCACCGCACGGCTGCGCCACGGAAAATCGTCGTTGCCCTTAATGGCGCGCGTGACGGAACGCGGTATCAACGGTGGGTACGGCGCAGCTGTCCGGCCCGTGAATAGGTTTCCGTCTCTGAAGAAGTATCTCACCCGCGACAACGTATACACAGCTGTATGCTGGCGCGTATCCAATTCCAATTTCTGCCAGTGCGCCTTCTTTCGGGAGTGGCTACCTAGCTAAGCTATTACGCCAGGTAGGAGTGGAATGGGGAGGTGGACGATGAGGTTTTGCCTCGGAGTTAGCGGAATCTTAATATTTCTTCACGCACACGGTTCAGGGCCTCCATCACATGCCGTCCAAGAATTTGTAGGGCTAGCAAATGCTCGTAGGGACTATCTGCAGGGCACAATGTTGAGCATTGATTCATGCGCGTACGTAGGTCCAGAACCGTCGCGATCCTTGTACAGCTGGGGCGCGTACGAGCGACGCACGTCGGACGTATAGCTGTCGTGTATATGTATATATGGAGCTAGTGCCAATTAACCACACGCTCGTACGTTCGTCTGGGGCAGGGCCAGGATATACAGTGCTCCGGTTGATGACACAGTTTCGAGCGAACCTAATAATTTTCCCGGGGACAGCGTATAAATGAGAGCTCGGGGGACCAACTTACCGGCCCGTGCGCACGTACATCACGCATGTGCGGACAAAGTGTCATCCACCGGAAAACCCGTCTACTCTCAAACCGCCACAAACAGCACTATCAGGAGGGTTGAACCTTTGGAATGCAATGGTGTTCCTGCCTTATCTCTACTATCTAAAAGAAACGTAGTGTTCCGTTTCTCCTCTTACGTTCGTCAAGCCTCTCGTACAACCCCTCGCGCACCGATTTTTTTTCCTCCCGTTCCGAGCCACCTATCGTCCCACTCGATTTTCTTTTCCCCCTACCGATTTTCTCCCTCACGGTTTTCTCCCTCCTCTGGCTTGCATCTCACGCCGGCGTCCAGCGCCACCGATGCCGATCTCCAGCCTTCGTCCGGTAACCCCTCCCGCACGCCCTATCTCCTTCTCCCTTCTCCCTTCCCGACCTCTCTCTCACAAATCTTGCCTCAGGCCCATGGATCCCGATGTGGAGCTCCACTGCGGCCCGATCTGACGTGGGAGCGGCCAGATCCGTGCGTCTCCGCCTCGCTCTCTTCAACCTCATCTCTGAAAGCCTACACCTTCCTGTGCTGTTGCTATATTCACGAGTTTGACAGGAGAAGGGACTGGAGGCATACAGTAGGCAGAACAGTGGAACAAAACTCAGCTTCAATTAATCGACATGGTACCTTGGTCTCACCTTTTCTCCATATCTGTACAATACATCTATCTACTTTACCTGCCGCTCACGCCCAGAACAGATGCATCAGTTAGCCTTCAATCTTCTTGTTTTTGGGGAGATCTATGATCTTATTTGGATGGCTATGTAGGTGTTCGCAAATGGAAAGTCGTTCCTGCTGCTACAGTTCATTGGTTCAAGTCCGACACTGAGCTCACAATGGACGTTGAGTTGGTGGACACAATGGACAATAAGCCCATGAAGCTCCAGAAGTCCAGATTTGGATACGGTATTTCCCTTTCTATCTAAAATCTACCATAGAAATTTGTACTAGCTGCATATACATCAAAAGAGGTGGCACACTTGAAACTACTTCAGGAACAGTTTAGTTGTCAAAGGCAAATAACCATCTTCAGTGGTCGTTACATTAAACCTAGGACGAGATGCATATAGAGTTCTGTTATGGCTACTACGATACAGATGTCAACGCAAAGTATTTCCTATTTTCTATGAAAAGGTTTACATTATAAGGATAATCGAGTATAATAATATGGATGAAAATATTGCTCTCCTGCTAGGTCTTAGAAGTTAGAATCCACAAAGTTAGGTTAATTATAGTAATTATGACGACCCCACTTATGCCTTCTCTTTACGCATTAAGATGTGTCGCTCCTTTAAAAAAATAAGATATTGATTCTTGTGTTTTGAAGTCTTGGATGTGACTAATTGCATGACATGCCGATATCTGGCGAGCCTGGTGTGTTCTGTTTTCTCACACCCGCCGCCGTCGCACAAGGTGATTGTTGGACATGAGCGAGCTTCAGGAGCACTTCCTACAGGTTGTCGGCCGTTCACAAGTACTTCCTTTCAAGCAGAATGGGCTCTTTAGTAAGATGCATCATCTTTTTTGAATGGAACAAGATTGACCATATTGTTTGAAGTGAAAAAGATTCATTATGATCTCCCCATTACTTGATTTGAAGTTTTCAACTGCTAGATGTAGGAGGAGGCAGTAGTGGCTGGAATCTTGGTGCTAAATGACACATACTGTCCTCACCCGATTTCTAAGAGGAAAAAACCCAAAGAACAAATACTCATTTAAACATTTTTTGATTCAGTGCTCCATGAGCATTTTATCTATCATTTGTTTTAAAATTTTGAGTTTTCAGGTCTAAAATGGTTCATCCCCTTTTGTGGTTGCAGTTTTACTGATCTGGACACACCACCTTCTCAGGTCTAAAATTTTGAGTTTTCATGTCTAAAATGTAACTGATGTAAAGGTTGTTTAGGTAGCTCACATCTTTCGCCCCTTCTTAGGGCTACTCCGGTTTGCATATTTTGCTTTCGTGAGCGGAAGCTCTTCTGAAGCTCTTCTTCTGTAATTCCGTTGCTCTTCTCAACCCCGTTGCTTAAGCTCTCAAATTTTGCTTCAGTCGCAATCCCGTTTTCCGATTCCCTTATTTAATCGCTCCCATAATTCCCGTTCCTCGCAAACCAGCCCTGCCCGATCTTCCGCCTGCGCTCCATCTGATCTAGAGGAGGATGGGTCGCCTCACATCCCGTCCTTTCTCTTGCTCCGTCCATGAGGGACGACAATGAGGAGATCAGCCATGGTGCTTGCTTGTAGAGGCGCGGCCGATCGGTGTGCAAGGCGAGTGCCTATCCACCTTGCAGCTGTGCGTATAGGTAGAATTGATCAAATCCCACGCACCCACCCTCGCACATGATCTCATCCAATCCCACCACCGATCCGCTTCTCCGGGCTGCCGTCACGCGGCCTTCCCCATCAAATAATAACAAGGCATCAATTTCCTCTAAAAAAGTATGTTATCTTATAGCAGGTGCATCGTATTAAAGATACATATTTCATGCAATTAATGTTGAACCACTAGAATACTTATGTTCCCGTTGCAACGCACGGGCAATTTCCTAGTACAAAAGAAAAGGGTTGAACCATGCGATACGTCTTTGTCATGCTCACGAGTCACGAGCCGAACAAAGGGCGATTAGGGTTGCCGTGGCTCTCATCCTCCCCGTCGCCGACCCACCTTGCCGAGATGTTTAGATTTTCTGTCCTGATCAAGTGCCCTGCTCAGAGCGGCGAGGCGGTGGCTACCCGCTTGAAGTCGGAATAATATCCTTGTCGCTTTCCCTTACTCCGGCGGTGCATCCAACAAGAGCAGAGGGTGCGCGAAGGTTTCACCCCAACGTATTTTGGTTGGGTGCGAGGGCGTTGGTTCGTGAGGTAAAGATAGCACTCTGGCTCATGGCTTTGGCATCAATCTAGAGGATGGTGGAGATTACAGTTTCTTATTGTTAACGCAATCTTGTTTTAGGATGACCTCCTAGTGACCACATAGGGCGCTGGAAAGCTAGCAAACACGTATTCGCCGTGCCCTTGGCCCGGTCCAGCGCGGGGACGTTGGGTTTTTTCTTCTGCTATTTTAACTTTAAAACAATTCATATTTTTTAAATGTTCATAAATTTCTAAAAAAATAGGGACCCAAAGAATATTCCAAAATTAAAAAAACATTCATGTCTTTTAATTCAATGCAGATTTTAAAATATGTTTGCAGAATGTTCAGGAATTTCAAAACATGCTCACTAATATAAAAATGAATTTTCAAAACATTTTCCAATTAAAAATAATATTCATGAATTTCCAAATAAGTTTACAATCTGAAAAGTACTCCAAATTTTTCAAGGATTAATTCACTAATTCATAAAATATCATCAATTAAAAATGATGAAAATTTGAGAAATCAAATTTTAGAAAAATAATCATTGATTAAAAATGTTAGCAATTTTAAAATTTTCATGAATTTAGAAAATGTTCTAAAATTTCAATAGTTTTTCAAGGGTTATAGAAATGTTGCGAAATTGAATTAATGTTCCCAAATATAGGAAAAAAATTGAGCAAAAAATAAGGATAAAGAAAACGAAATAAATAGAAAATAAAAGGAAAATGGCAAAAAAAAAAGGTTTCAGAACTTTCCAAAAATTGGATGGGGATCATCTAGGAAGGCTTAGTTGGGCTGGCCTAATAGCTGTGCACAGGGACAGATGATGGTGCTTTGATTTATAAGCGTTGAAGAGAACAGCTATTAAGCGCTCTTACGCTAGTTAGCACTGTTGGTGCCTTCATGCAATGCGTAGCGGCGTGTCCCAGCAAACACGAAGCTGTTGCTCCTTTTCACACCTCACTTGTTCCCATCTCGCTGGTTGGTTGGTTGACCAGTTGACTGTCTAACAAATAACTTTTGAAAAATAATCATTAAAAATTAATAAACATAAATTTGTAAAGGTTCACAATTTTTTCTAAAAGAAGCTGCAACATCAAAAACTTTACTAAAAAGAAAAATGAAAAAACAAATTGAGAAAAATTCTTGATTTTGGAAAACATTCACGAATATGAAGTTCACAAATTTGGGAAAAAGTTCGTGAACTTTGAAAAGTTCACAAATTTGAAAATAAAATGGGGATGTGAGAAAACAAATCACAACATAAAGTTCATGCATAAGAAAAAAACCCAACGAATTTGAAACTTGTTCAAAAACAATAAAACAAAAAAGGAGAAAATAGAGGAAATAGAGAAAATAAAAATAAGTAATGACAAGAAAGAACGAAGAAAAAAAACTGAACACAAAACGGCTAGAAAACCTAGCAGAAAAACTTAGAAAAGAAAAACAAAACTGGAAGTATATGAGCCTGCACCAGCTACTACCCTAGGTACACGGTGGATGTAGGGCGCCCCTATTTCTCGCTTTCTGCGAGAGCGAGCGAACCCCTCGCTGAAGGGGAACCGCCACTTGGGCCGGCCCACGCGCGGGGGATACACCAGCATGTGTTTCTGTTTCTTTTTCACTTTTTTTGTTTTCATTTTTTTGTTTCATTTTACTTTTATTTATACTTTATAATATTCTAAATGTATATATATAAAACACTCTTACAAAAGCACATTTGACAAAATGTTGAACAAGTATTTCAAAATGTTGAATAAGTATTAAATTTGTTGAATAAGTATTTGAAAAATTATGAATAAGTATTAAAAAAATGTTGAACAAGTATTTGAAAATGTGTAGAAAATATTAAAAATATGTTAAAAAGTATTTACAAAATGTGAAATAAGTATTAAATATTGTTGAATGAGTATTTGAAAAATGTTGAACAAGTATTTTAAATTGTGGAATAAGTATGAAAAATGTTGAATGAGTATTTGAAAATGTTGAATTAGTATTTAAATGTTGAAAATGTATTTAGAAAATGTTGAATAGGCGTTCAAACAATGTTGAACATATATACAGAAAATGTTGATCACTTATTTTTTGGACATATACAAAATATAGAGTGAAAACAAAAACAAAAATAAGAAAAACAAAGGAAAAACCAAAATGGAGAAGAAATATTAGACACGTATTTGGAAAATATTGTTGACATATACAAAAAATGTAGAATAATAACCAACAAAGTGTTCAAAAAATAATAATAACAAAAAGAACAAACAAAACGAAATAAACAAAAGAAAAAATATAAATAAAAGAAACAATGGAAAATCAGAAAAAGGAAGAAAAAACGCCTTGTGTCAACTCAAGTAGGACTCGCTGCTTCAAGAAGATCACGTTTTGGGAGCTGGGTGGCGTGGTTGTTGACGCATCCCTGAAGACCAGGGATCGAGCCCTCTTTCTGTTCCCTTTTCGACCAATTTTGCATTGGGCACCACTAGTCACCGGCGGACCGGCCCAAAAATTCGGCCGGTCAGTGCACGCCCGTCCGATTTGAACTCCGGCAACCATGGGATGGCAGTTGATAGCGTCGTATCGCATCTCACGTTATCGGTTCCAGCAAAATGGCCTGCCGCCTCCAGCGAATTGCATAGGTTCCAGCAAAATTATGTCTTCCCCCAGTTCCAGCAAAATGGCCCCCTTTTCGACCATTTTTGCATTGGGCACCACTAGTCGCCGGCGGACCGGCCCAAAAATTCGGCCGATCAGTGCACGCCCGTCCGATTTGGACTCCGGCAACCATGGGATGGCTCTTATCTAAAATCATTTCCTCTCAGTTGATAGCGTCGCATCGCATCTCACGTTATCGGTTCCAACAAAATGGCCTGCCGCCTCCAGTGAATTGCATAGGTTCCAGCAAAATTATGTTTTCCCCCAGTTCCAACAAAATGGCCCCTTTTCGACCATTTTTGCATTGGGCACCACTAGTCGCCGGCGGACCGGCCCAAAAATTCGGCCGGTCAGTGCACGCCCGTCCGATTTGGACTTCGGCAACCATGGGATGGCTTTTATCTAAAATCATTTCCTCTCAGTTGATAGCGTCGCATCGCATCTCACATTATCGATTCCAGCAAAATGGCCTGCCGCCTCCAGCGAATTGCATAGGTTCCAGCAAAATTATGTCTTCCCCAGTTCCAGCAAAATTTGCGACTTCCCAGTTCCAACAAATTTCATCACCTGTTCCAGCAAATTTGCATCACCGGTCGCAGCAGTTGATGATGCACAGGTCCCAGTAGGCTGCCACTGTGCGGCGTCAGAGGACACAGCGACACCGGTTCCAACAATGAAGGTCACCGGTTCCCGCATTTTTTGTTGCCGGATGTAGCTCACCATGCCTGCAAATCCCCGTCGCCCGTCGTAGCATTTTTTTTGGTCGTTTCCAGCAGTGGAGGTCGCCACTTCCAACATTTTTTGCCGTCGGTTGTAGCTCTCCATCCGTGCCGTGGTAGCATTTTCTGTCGCCTCGTCGTAGCTTTTTTCGTTGTCGTTTCCAGCAGTGGAAAACGCTGGTCCCAGCATTTTCGTCGCCGTTAGCACGGGGCGTCGCCTCTCATCGCCGATGCTCGCTGGCGATGTGGCCGCCCATGCTCACAACAGACGTACCTCCCCAGGCGTTTATTTCGCGCCGGCGTCGAAAAACGCCAGCAAGCGTCACCGTGAGCCGATTTTCGCGGCTTGGGCCGAAAACGGCGCCGCGATCCTAGCCGAACCCGCGCTATGGGGCACCCGGGCGCCGGCGAACTGTTTTGGCGCGAAAGTTGCGGACCCGCCGCGTCGACACACGGCTCTCTTCTCGCCCTTCCTCGTCCTCATCGCCTCGCTTCCCGCGGCGAATCAATGCCAAAGCTGCAGCGCACTGCCGCGCGGTCAGCTCGCACCATTGATGCCTCACGGCGGCGCAGATGAAGACGGACGACGGCGCGTCCCTCGCGCCTCGCCTCGCCACGCCAGTACACACGGTGGCACGCGTGCCTCGGCCTATATATGACGCGCCCGGTGAGTAATCGGCGACTCACACTCTCCGCCGCCGCTCGTTCCTCCCTCTCCTCTCTCTCTTCGCCGTCTCCAGCTCACACACCCATGGCCGAGCGCTTCCCGACGACGGCTGGCGGCGAACGGCTTCGCCGCCGCCATCTTCATAAAGACGAGGCTCGCCTCGCTACGAGGCCGAGTACCCGTCCCGCGGACATGCGGGTGCCCGGCGTGGAGGATCGCCAGCGCGGCATGCCGGTGCCCAAGACCACCGGCGCGGCGCGGCGTGCGGAGATCGCGACGATCCGCCGAACTCGCCGGCGAGGAGGGCTGTCGTCCCGACGGCCGCTCTGGGACCCTTGCTTCCGCCGCCACACGCCCGGCAGCTCGAGGCCATCAACGGCGTCGAGCCTCCGGCAGTTTCAACGCCGCCGCCGGCGTCGGTGGTGGGCGTGCGGCGACGTTGAGGCCGCCTCGAGTACATCGAGGGCGGCAACACGCGGCGCCGAGTACCCGCGCCCCTTCCTTCTCACCGCCGGAAGCTCTCGACCCCGAGGCGCATGGAGACCGAGGGTCCTCCTCCTCGTCCGGCGGCTCGCTTCGCCTCCGCCCGTCAGCCGGAGCCCTGTGGCACGCTGGTCGGTACTACGCACCAGCAGCCGGCGTCGCATCGGCGCTAACGCCTCTCCACCCACCGCCGCTTGCCCTCGCCGAGTCAAGCCGGAGCCCGCTTGCCGCGAGTACGAGGAGGTAGCCCGCAAGCTTCCGACGAGGACGCCATGCGGTGGGCGCGGGACGACTACCTCCGCGACGAGATGGTCCGGCAGCGCCGGGCCCTGGAGGAGATCGCCGCCCGCAAGCATGGGCGCGAGGACGAGCACGGCGTCGTGGTCCTTGACAACGACGACGACGACGACGCCCCCGGACCGTCCAACCCGCCGCGCCAACCGGGGGAGGGATGCAGCAGGGACGGCGGAGGCGTAGGCGGGGGCGGCGACGACGACGACGACGGTGACTACACGCGGTTCTACAGCCTCCTCGGCATGTAGAACCGCGTGGGCGGGTGGCGAGGCGGGCGGCGAGGGAGACGGCGGGGGTAGCCCGCGGTAGTTTTTTTTCTTTTTTTGTAAAATATGTTTAAGTTTGAATGAACTCGCCGATGTTTGCGTTAAATTTGAGTCGTTTTTGCGCTGTATTTGACTTTTTGACTAATCAGTAGGCGCCCATGATCGGGGGCATCACGCCTCAATCTTGTGATTTAGCGCCGGTCTACTGTTGGGGAACATTGCAGAAAATTAAAATTTTTCCTACGGTTTCATCAAGATCCATCTATGAGTTCATCTAAGCAACGAGTCAAGGGAGTGAGTTTGCATCTACATACCACTTGTAGATCGCGTGCGGAAGCTTTCGAGAGGATGGTGATGATGGAGTCGTACTCGGATCACCGATGACCAAAGCGCTGAACGGACAGCACCTCCGCGTTCAACACACGTACGGTACGGGCAACGTCTCCTCCGTCTTGATCCAGCAAGGAGGAAGGAGAGGTTGAGGAAGATGGCTCCAACAGCAGCACGACGGCGTGATGATGATGGAGTGACAGTTCTCCGGCAGGGCTTCGCCAAGCGCGCGGAGGAGGAGAGGTGTTGGGAGGGAGGGCTGCGCCTTCAATTGTGTATGTAGCCTCCCTCACCCCTCTATTTATAGGGGAAGGGAGGAGGGCGGCCCCTCTAGATGCATCTAGAGGGGGGGCGGCGGTTAGGGAGGGGCTTGCCCCAAGCAAGGCGCCCCTTAGGGTTCCCTCAACCCTAGGCGCATGGGCCAAGGGAGGGTTGCGCCCAGCCCACCAGGCTGGCTGCCTCCCACGCAGCCCAGTGGCCCCGGGAGGTGGCCCCTCCGGTGGTCCTCCGGAACCTTCCGGTGGCCCCTCCATAATTCGATATGACCCGAAACTTTTCCTGTGTCCGCTTGACAACTTCCCATATATAAATCTTTACCTCCGGACCCTTCCGAACTCCTCGTGACGTCCGGGATCTCATCCGGACTCAACAATATTCGTAATCACATACAAGTCTTCCTAGTAACCCTAGCGCCACCGAACCTTAAGTGTGTAGACCCTACGGGTTCGGAGACATGCGATATGACCGAGACGCTCTCCGGTCAATAACCAACAGCGGATCTGGATACCCATGTTGGCTCCTACATGCTCCTCGATGATGTCATCGGATGAACCCGATGTCGAGGGTTCAAGCAACCCGTATGCTATTCCTTTGTCGACGGTATGTTACTTGCGAGACTCGATCGTCGGTATCCCAATACCTCGCTCAGTCTCGTTACGCAAGTCACTTTACTCATACAGTAATGCATGATCCCGTGACCGGACACTTGATCACTTTGAGCTCATTATGATGATGCACTATCGAGTGGGCCCAGTGATACCTCTCCGTCATACGGAGTGACAAATCCGCCTCGATCCGTGTCAACCCAATGACACTTTCGGAGATACCGTAATGCACCTTTATAGTCACCCGATTCGTTGTGGACGCTTGGTACACCCAAAGCACTCCTACGGTATCCGGAGTTACACGATCTCACGGTCTAAGGAAGAGATACTTGACATTGGAAAAGCTCTAGCAAAACGAACTACACGATCTTTGTGCTATGCTTAGGATTGGGTCTTGTCCATCACGTCATTCTCCTAATGGCGTGATCCCGTTGTCAATGACATCGATGTCCATAGTCGAGAAACCATGACTATCTGTTGACCAACGAGCTAGTCTACTAGAGGCTTACTAGGGACGTATTGTAGTCTATGTATTCACACGTGTATTACGATTTCCGGATAATACAGCTTATAGCATGAATAAAAGACAATTATCATGAACAAGGACATATAATAATAATGCTTTTATTATTGCCTCTAGGGCATATTTCCAACAGTCTCCCACTTGCACTAGAGTCAATAATCTAGTTACATTGTGATGAATCGAACGCCCATAGAGTTACGGTGTTGATCATGTTTTGCCCATGAAGAGGTTTAGTCAACGAATCTGCGACATTCAGATCCGTATGCACTTTACAAATTTCTATGTCTCCATCCCGAACGTTTTCACGGATGGAGTTGAAGCGACGCTTGATGTGCTGGTCTTCTTGTGAAACCTGGGCTCCTTGGCAAGTGCAATAGCTCCAGTGTTGTCACAGAAGAGTTTGATCGGCCCCGACGCATTGGGTATGACTCTAGGTCGGTGATGAACTCCTTCACCCATATTGCTTCATGCGCTGCCTCCGAGGCTGCCATGTACTCCGCTTCACATGTAGATCCCACCACGACGCTTCGCTTGCAGCCGCACCAGCTTCTCGCTCCACCATTCAACATATACACGATCCGGTTTGTGAATTAGAGTCATCGGATCTGTGTCGAAGCTAGCGCCGACGTAACCCTTTACGACGAGCTCTTCGTCACCTCCATAAACGAAACATGTCCTTTGTCCTTTTCGTACTTCAGGATATTCTTGATCGCGACCGGTGTTCCTTGCCGAGATTACTTTGGTACCTTCCTACCAAACTTACGGCAAGGTTTACATCAGTCCGTACACAAGATGGCATACATAATAGATCCTATGGCTGAAGCATAGGGATGACACTCATCTCTTCTTTATCTTTTGTCGTGGTCGGGCATTGAGCTGAGCTCAATCTCACACCTTGCAATCTGAGCAAGAACCCTTTCTTGGACTGATCCATTTTGAACTTCTTCAAAATCTTATCAAGGTATGTGCTTTGTGAAAGACCTATGAGGAGTCTCGATCTATCTCTATAGATCTTGATGCCTAATATATAAGCAGCTTCTCCAAGGTCCTTCATTGAAAAACACTTATTCAAGTAGGCCTTAATGCTGTCCAAGAATTCTATATCATTTCCCATCAAAAGTATGTCATCTACATATAATATGAGAAATGCTACTGAGCTCCCACTCACTTTCTTGTAAACGCAGGCTTCTCCATAAGTCCGCATAAACCCAAACGCTTTGATCATCTCATCAAGCGAATGTTCCAACTCCGAGATGCTTGCACCAGCCCATAAATGGATCGCTGGAGCTTGCATACTTTGTCAACATTCTTAGGATCGACAAAACCCTCCGGCTGCATCATATACAGCTCTTCCTTAAGATATCCGTTAAGGAACGCTGTTTTGACGTCCATCTGCCATATCTCATAATCATAGTATGCGCAATTGCTAACATGATTCGGACGGACTTAAGCTTCGCTACGGAGAGAAAGTCTCATCGTAGTCAATCCCTTGAACTTGCCGATAACCCTTAGCGACAAGTCGAGCTTTATAGATGGTGACATTACCATCTGCGTCCGTCTTCTTGTTAAAGATCCATTTGTTTTCTATCACTCGCCGATCATCGGGCAAGTCACCAAAGTCCATACTTTGTTTTCATACATGGATTCTATCTCGGATTTCATGGCTTCTAGCCATTTGTTGGAATCTGGTCCCGCCATCGCTTCTTCATAGTTCAAGGTTCACCGTTGTCTAACAACATGATTTCCGTGACAGGGTTGCCGTACCACTGCAGTGCGGAACGTGTCCTTGTGGACCTCAAGTTCGGTTCAGAGAAACTTGATCCAAGTACCTTGATCATCATCATTAATTTCCTCTTGGTTGGTGTAGGCATCACAGAACATTTTCCGAGCTGCACTACTATCCCGCTCAAGAGGTAGTACTTCATCGAGTTCTACTTTCCTCCCACTTACTTCTTTCGAGAGAAACTCTTTTCCGTAAAGGATCCGTTCTTGGCAACAAAGATCTTGCCCTCGGATCTTAAGTAGAAGGTATACCCTATGGTTTCCTTAGGGTATCCTATGAAGACGCATTTTCCGACTTGGGTTCGAGCTTTTCAGGTTGAAGTTTCTTGACATAAGCATCGCATCCCCAAACTTTTAGAAACGACGACTTAGGTTTCTTCCCAAACCATAATTCATACGGTGTCGTCTCAACGGATTTAGACGGTGCCCTATTTAAAGTGAATGTAGCTGTCTCTAGGCGTATCCCCAAAATGATAGCGGTAAATCGGTAAGAGACATCATAGATCGCACCATATCCAATAGAGTGCGATTCGACGTTCGGACACACCGTTCTGTTGAGGTGTTCCAGTGGCGTGAGTTGTGAAACAATTCCACATTTTCTTAAGTGTGTACCAAATTCGTGACTTAAATATTCTCCTCCACGATCCAATCGTAAGAATTTTATCTTTCGGTCACGTTGATTCTCTACTTCATTCTGAAATTCCTTGAACTTTTCAAAGGTCTCAGACTTGTGTTTCATCAAGTAGACATACCCATATCTACTCAAGTCATCTGTTAGAGTGAGAACATAACGATATCCTCCGCGAGCCTCAACGCTCATTGGACCGCACACATCGGTATGTATGATTTCCAACAAGTTGGTTGCTCGCTCCATTGTTCCGGAGAACGGAGTCTTGGTCATGTTGCCCATGAGGCATGGTTCGCATGTGTCAAATGATTCATAATCAAGAGACTCCAAAAGTCCATCAGCATGGAGCTTCTTCATGCGCTTGACACCAATGTGACCAAGGCGGCAAGCCACAAGTATGTGGGACTATCGTTATCAACTTTACATCTTTTGGTATTCACGCTATGAACATGTGTAATACTACGCCGAGATTCATTAAGAATAAACCATTGACCATCGGAGCATGACCATAAAACATATCTCTCATATAAATAGAACAACCATTATTCTCGGATTTAAATGAGTAGCCATCTCGCATTAAACGAGATCCGGATACAATATTCATGCTCAAACTTGGCACCAAATAACAATTATTAAGGTTCATAACTAATCCCGTAGGTAAATGAAGAGGTAGCGTGCGGACGGCGATCACATCGACTCGAACCATTCCCGACGCGCATCGTCACCTCGTCCTTCGCCAGCTCCGCTTATTCCGCAGCTCTGCTGTGAGTTACAAATATGAGCAACGACACCGTATCAAATACCGGGAGTTACTACGAGTCTTGGTAAGGTACACATCAATTACATGTATATCAAATATACCTTTGGTGTTGCCGGCCTTCTTATCCACTAAGTATTTGGGGCAGTTCCGCTTCGAAAGGACCCTTCCCTTGCAATAAAAGCACTCAGTCCTCGTGCTTGGGTCCATTCTTAGACTTCTTCCGGCAACTTGCTTACGGGCGCGCAACCTCCTTGCCGTCCTTCTTGAAGTTCTTCTTGCCCTTGCCCTTCTTGAACTTAGTGGTCTTATTGACCATCAACACTTGATGTTCTTTCTTGATTTCAACCTCGGTGACTTCACATAGAGAATACTTCAGAATGGTCTTTACCATCCCCTCGCATATTGTAGTTCATCACAAAGCTCTTGTAGCTTGGTGGCAGCGATCGAGGATTCTCATCAATGACCGCCTCATCGGGGAGGTTAATATTCAGCTGGGTCATACGGTTGTGCAACCTGCACATCTTGAGAATGTGCTCACCGACGAACTATTTTCCTCCATCTTACAACTATAGAACTTGTCGGAGATGTCATATCTCTCGACCGGGCGTGAGCTTGGAAAACCAGTTTCAGCTCCTCGAACATCTCATATGCTCCGTGATGCTCAAAACACTTTTGGAGCCCCGGTTCTAAGTCGTAAAGCATGCCGCACCGAACGAGGGAGTAATCA
Organism: Aegilops longissima; assembly: GCA_021605205.1. Taxonomy (NCBI): domain Eukaryota; kingdom Viridiplantae; phylum Streptophyta; class Magnoliopsida; order Poales; family Poaceae; genus Aegilops; species Aegilops longissima. The sequence goes on from CM038677.1 coordinate 557,964,072, forward strand.
TCAAGACGAGACTGCCAAGCATTCATAATGTCTTGGTTCTTCGACGGAGGCGTTGCCTAGCGGTCCTTCTAGGACATATTGTTTCTGGCAGCTATGAGGATGATCCTCAAGTTCGGACCCAGTCCGTATAGTTGCTGCCGTCATCTTTCAGCTTGGTTTTCTCTAGGAACGTTGAAGTTCAAGTTGACATGAGCGTTGGCCATTTGATCTACAAGAAATATCATTCAAAAGTTTTAGACTAAGTTCATGATAATTAAGTTCATCTAATCAAATTATTTCAATGAACTCCCACTCAGATTAGACATCCCTCTAGTCATCTAAGTGTTACACGATCCGAGTCGACTAGGCCGTGTCCGATCATCACGTGAGACGGACTAGTCATCTTCGGTGAACATTCTCATGTTGATCGTATCTTCCATACGACTCGTGTTCGACCTTTCGGTCTCCGTGTTCCGAGGCCATGTCTGTACATGCTAGGCTCGTCAAGTTAACCCTAAGTGTTTTGCGTGTGTAAATCTGTCTTACACCCTTGTATGTGAGCGTAAGAATCCATCACACCCGATCATCACGTGGTGCTTAGAAGCGACGAACTTTAGCAACGGTGCACAGTTAGGGAGAACACTTCTTGAAATTGTTGTAAGGATCATCTTATTTACTACCGTCGTTCTAAGTAAACAAGATGTATGAACATAATAAACATCACATGCAATTATATAGTAGTGACATGATATGGCCAATATCATCAAGCTCCATTGATCTCCATCTTGGGGCTCCATGATCATCTTGTCACCGCATGACACCATGATCTCCATCATCATGATCTCCATCATTGTGCCTCCATGAAGTTGTCACGCCAACGACTACTTCTACTTCTATGGCTAACGCATTTAGCAATAAAGTAAAGTAAGTTACATGGCGTTCTTCAATGACACGCAGTCATACAAAATAAAGACAACTCCTATGGCTCCTGCCGGTTGTCATACTCATCGACATGCAAGTCGTGATTCCTATTACAAGAACATGATCTCATACATCACAATATGTCATTCATCATTCATCACAACTTGGCCATATCACATCACATGACAATTGCTGCAAAAACAAGTTAGACGTCCTCTAATTGTTGTTGCATCTTTTACGTGGCTGCAATTGGGTTCTAGCAAGAACGTTTTCTTACCTACGAATAACCACAACGTGATCTTGTCAACTTCTATTTACCCTTCATAAGGACCCTTTTCATCGAATCCGCTCCAACTAAAGTGGGAGAGATGACACCCGCCACCACCTTATGCAACTAGTGCATGTTAGTCGGTGGAACCGGTCTCACGTAAGCGTACGTGTAAGGTTGGTCTGGGCCGCTTCATCCCACAATACCGCGGAAGCAAGATAAGACTAGTAGCGGCAAGCAAGTTGACAAGATCTACGCCCACAACTAAATTGCGTTCTACTCGTGCAAAGAGAACTACGCATAGACCTAGCTCATGATGCCACTGTTGGGGAACGTTGCAGAAAATTAAAATTTTTCCTATGGTTTCACCAAGATCCATCTATGAGTTCATCTAAGCAACGAGTCAAGGGAGTGAGTTTGCATCTACATACCACTTGTAGATCGCGTGCGGAAGCTTTCGAGAGGATGGTGATGATGGAGTCGTACTCGGATCACCGATGACCAAAGCGCTGAACGGACAGCACCTCCGCGTTCAACACACGTACGGTGCGGGCAACGCGTCTCCTCCGTCTTGATCCAGCAAGGAGGAAGGAGAGGTTGAGGAAGATGGCTCCAACAGCAGCACGACGGCGTGATGATGATGGAGTGACAGTTCTCGGCGGGGCTTAGCCAAGCGCGCGAGAGGAGGAGAGGTGTTGGGAGGGAGGGCTGCGCCTTCAATTGTGTATGCAGCCTCCCTCACCCCTCTATTTATAGGGAAGGGAGGAGGGGCGGCCCCTCTAGATGCATCTAGAGGGGGGCGACGAGGGAGGGCTTGCCCCCAAGCAAGGCGCCCCTTAGGGTTCCCCCTCAACCCTAGGCGCATGGGCCAAGGGAGGTTGCGCCCAGCCCACCAGGGCTGGCTGCCTCCCACGCAGCCCAAAGTGGCCCCGGGAGGTGGCCCCTCCGGTGGTCCTCCGAACCTTCCGGTGGCCCCTCCATAATTCGATATGACCCAAACTTTTCCGGTGTCCGTTTAACAACTTCCCATATATAAATCTTTACCTCCGGACCCTTCCGGAACTCCTCGTGACGTCCGGGATCTCATCCGAGACTCCGAACAACATTCGGTAATCACATACAAGTCTTCCTAGTAACCCTAGCGCCACCGAACCTTAAGTGTGTAGACCCTACGGGTTCGGGAGACATGCGATATGACCGAGACGCTCTCCGGTCAATAACCAACAGCGGGATCTGGATACCCATGTTGGCTCCTACATGCTCCTCGATGATGTCATCGGATGAACCACGATGTCGAGGGTTCAAGCAACCCGTATGCTATTCCCTTTGTCGACGGTATGTTACTTGCGAGACTCGATCGTCGGTATCCCAATACCTCGTTCAGTCTCGTTACACGGCAAGTCACTTTACTCGTCAGTAATGCATGATCCGTGACGGACACTTGATCACTTTGAGCTCATTATGATGATGCACTATCGAGTGGGCCCAAAGTGATACCTCTCCGTCATACGGAGTGACAAATCCTCGTCTCGATCCGTGTCAACCCAATGACACTTTCGGAGATACCGTAATGCACCTTTATAGTCACCCGATTCGTTGTGACGTTTGGTACACCCAAAGCACTCCTACGGTATCCGGGAGTTACGATCTCACGGTCTAAGGAAGAGATACTTGACATTGGAAAAGCTCTAGCAAAGCGAACTACACGATCTTTGTGCTATGCTTAGGATTGGATCTTGTCCATCACGTCATTCTCCTAATGACGTGATCCCGTTATCAATGACATCGATGTCCATAGTCGAAACCATGACTATCTGTTGACCAACGAGCTAGTCTACTAGAGGCTTACTAGGGACGTATTGTAGTCTATGTATTCACACGTGTATTACGATTTCCGGATAATACAGTTATAGCATGAATAAAAGACAATTATCATGAACAAGGAAATATAATAATAATGCTTTTATTATTGCCTCTAGGGCATATTTCCAACAGCGCCCCCAGGGGGCGATTTTTTGCCCCTCCTAGGGGGCCAACGGCTGGAGATGCCCTAACCTCCTAGGGATTGGGTGATCCCCAACCTGTCACCGCATCCCCGCTACTCCTCATCCACATGAATCTCTGTGACCATAACCTGTTCGGTTACTCCCTTTCTACTTAATCCATATGAATCGTTGCCCCTGGTCAACATCAGGTCAAAATCTGGAGGAGGAGATGGGAAATAAGAGGAGGAGAGGAGAAGAGGCTTACCGGATGGGAGAGAAGGGAGGGGTGGGGAAGTATGCCGCCGCCGCCGCCTCCGGATGGTTGCGCTGCCGCGGCCGCCGCCATCGATGAATCGCGGGAGGGAGAGAGAGCTCGAGGACTCGGGGAGAGAGGGCTCAATTTTATTTTTCTTCTGGCGTACCGTTTCGCTTTCGTCCATCGGGAGGGACTGGTTCCACGGGTAGAGGACGAGGATTACATCCCGGGTAGTTCCACGTGGTTTGGGAGGGATTGAGCGGGGGTGTAGCCCCGACTGGGTTTAACCAAATGCGCTTATAAATGAGGTCGGGGTCGAATCTTGGTCGGGCCGAAACCACGGGGTTTGGCGAGTATTGGGCGCCAATCCCGGCGGGGGAGGGGCTAACCGAACAAGGCCTAAGGGGGAATGGGCTGGCCCGGGAAGGAGAAACCTTCGGCGAGATAGATTCCTAGAGGCATGTAAGGATGGCAATTTTACCCATGGGTACGGGTACCCGCGGATACCATACCCGCATGGGCAGGGTATGGGCATAATTTTATACCCACAGATAGAACCCATATCCTACCCATTAAGTCATGGGTAGGGTAAGGGTATACCCTTTTACCCATCGATATACCCATACCCTACCCATTTATACCGACATATGAAATTTACCCCTGCTTCACAAGTCTATCTATGTTAAAGTTGTTTCGTGAGTTTGTGAACCTACGTTAAAATTGTCATCAATTGTTAATTTGAATTGAGATAATTGTCATGTACTCATCTATTTGTTATTAAGTTAAGATCATGTTTTTGTCAAATATACTATAGATGAATGTAAAATCCGAATAACTTGTCTATTGTTTGATCTATCTGTTGGGTACCCAATGGGTATGGGTAATCGTCAGATATGGGTATGGATATGGATAGAATATTTTACCAATTGACTACATGGTATGGATATGGTATTGCTCTACCCGTCCCATATCCTATCCATTGCCATCCTTTGGATGTGACAAATAGCGCTAGTGGTGGATGTGCACCTCGTGGAGTCGGATAGATTCCTAGAGGCGCGTTAGTTGGGCTCGGTCCATTATTCCCGTTCGCAACCAGCGTGCATGTTTTGTTCTTTTTCTTCTTCGCCTGCCTGTTCCGTTGATTTTTCAAAAATAGGTGCTGGGCACGGGATAGAACTCGCAACCGATCGTTCAAAAGGATAGGCGACAACCGGGAGCTCCTAACCGGCGCCTTCAGCGCCGGTTGGAGTTTCTGGCGCCCACACCGCACCTGGTATGGGCCAGCCCAACACGAGGCAATCAGTGAATCGGTCGCCAGCTCCGCTTCGTTCTTTTATAAAAAAAACACGCTTCGTTCATTCACTAAAAAAAAGACGTACGCTTCGTTCTCCACTCAGAAAATAACGTACAAAATAAATTCACCCGTTTCCAAAAAAACTTCATCGCATTTTTCAAAAATAGTTCGTTAAATTTGAAAAATGTTCATCGATTTTAAAAAAAAGTTCACAGATTTTGAAAAAAGTTCGTCGATTTTCAAAAAAACGTTCACAAACTTAAAAAAGTTCATCAAATTTGAAAAATACATAACCGATTTTGAAAAAAGTTCATAAATTTTCCAAAAACGTTCACAAACTTTTAAAAAAGTTCATCGAATTTGAAAAAAGATTTCACCGATATTTAAAAGTTCATCGGATTTGAAAAAGTGCAATGAATTTAAAAAACTTCACTAGATTTGAAAAAAAGGTTCATCAAATTCGATAAATTTTTTCCGTTGAATTAGAAAAGGGAAAAAGGAAAAAAAGAGCAAAGGAACAAAAAGGTTGCAAATAACCACATCAGTGGGTTTGGTCTAGTTGGCTATCGAAGCTACCTTGCACGAGGGAGTTGCGGGTTCGAAACCTGCTGATCGCACGTTTTTGCGCCAGTTTAAATCATCGAAGGAACGGGCGAAGAGGGCGCCGTTTAGGATTTGCCGTGACAACCACCGGGCCACTAACCCTCTCGTGCATTGTTTCTTCGGTTTTTTTCTTTTATTTGTTTGTCAGTTTGTTTTGTTCTTATTTTTTACTTATTTTCCTTTTTCTTAAATGCGCGGTTTTTAGTTTGTGATTTTTTTTTCAAAATCAACGAACTTTTAAAATGTGATGAACTTTTTTTTCAAATACAATGAACGTTTTTGAAATTCAATGAACTTTTTTTAAAATCAATGAAAATTTCAAATTGAATGAACTTGTTTTCAATTTGATGAGTTTTTTTTTTTAGAATCAATGAACTTTTTCAATGACAGTGCTAAGCCTCCCCGCTGAGGTCATGAAGAAGACCGGCTCCATTCGCCGTGCATACCTTTGGGGGGGTTGTGACAGAGTCATGGGTGGAAAATGCCAGATCAACTGGGAGCAAGTGTGCAAATCCAAAGTACAAGGTGGGCTGGGCATTCTCAATTTGGAAAATTTGCTGCTGCCATTCGCCTTCATTTGTCATGGTGAAAGTGCAACTATCCCTAGGTGGTTTTGGTAATTCATAACAACATATAGCTCATTGAGCTAACGCTATTCCAAGACAAATATTTCAGAAAAGCTCAATGAATGGCATGGCATGGATGATGAAAGTGGATCCCTCAAAATATTAAGGACAAAGGATTGGCTCAAGCTCAAAACCTCAAGACTCTACATTATACATTTTAGTGATCCAAGATCACATCGAGTTTATAGGAAAAGCCAATACTATCAAGGAGGGATGAGGTGTTGCTTAATGAGCCTCTTGCTTCAATTGCTTAGTGATATGCTCCAAAAACCCTCAACTACTTTCTCACATCCACATATGACCTAAACCCAAAGTCAAAATCGGTCCTACCGATTCTTTCTATCCAGCGCCACCGAGTTCAAATGCCATAGCCACTGCCACAAACCCTAGGCAAATCGGTCTCACCGATAGGGATCTCGGTCTCACTGAGATGGGATTGTAATCTCTCTGTTTCCCTTCATAACGTTTCGGTCTAACCGAAGTGAGCGATCGTTCCACCGAGATTGCAATGTAAACTCTCTGTTTCCTTTTCGTAACATTTCGGTCTCACCGAAAAGAGCGAATCGGTCCCACCGAGTTTACCTGACCAACTCTCTGGTTAGCTAATTACCAAAATCGGTCTCATCGAGTTTGTGTAATCGGTCTCACCGAGATTACGTTATGCCCTAACCCTAACCATATCGGTCCTACTGAGTTGCATGTCGGTCCCACCGAAATCACTAACAGTCACTAGGTTTACTGAATCGGTTCGACCGAGTTTGTTGATTCGGTCCCACCGAGTTTGGTAAATTGTGTGTAACGGTTAGATTTTGTGTGGAGGCTATATATACCCCTCCACCTCCTCTTCATTCGTGGAGAGAGCCATCGAACAAACCTACACTTCCAACTTACCAGTTACGAGAGAGAACCACCTACTCATGTGTTGAGGCCAAGATATTCCATTCCTACCATATGAATCTTGATCTCTAGCCTTCCCCAAGTTGCTTTCCACTCAAATCTTCTTTCCACCAGATCGAAATCCTATGAGAGAGAGTTGAGTGTTGGGGAGACTATCATTTGAAGCACAAGAGCAAGGAGTTCATCATCAACACACCATTTGTTACTTCTTGGAGAGTGGTGTCTCCTAGATTGGCTAGGTGTCACTTGGGATCCTCCGACAATATTGTGGAGTTGAATCAAGGAGTTTGTAAGGGCAAGGAGATCGCCTACTTCGTGAAGATCTACCGCTAGTGAGGCAAGTCCTTCGTGGGCGACGGCCATGGTGGGATAGACAAGGTTGCTTCTTCGTGGACCCTTCATGGGTGGAACCCTCCGTGGACTCGCGCAACCGTTACCCTTCGTGGGTTGAAGTCTCCATCAATGTGGATGTACGATAGCACCATCTATCGGAACCACGACAAAAACATCCGTGTCTCCAATTGCGTTTGAATCCTCCAAATCCTTCCCTTTACATTCTTGCAAGTTGCATGCTTTAAATTCCGCTGCTCATATACTCTTTGCATGCTTGCTTGAATTGTGTGAAGATTGCTTGACTTGTGCAAAGATAGCTAAAATCTGCCAAAGTCTAAAATTGGAAAAAGGTTAAATTTTTAATTGGTCAAGTAGTCTAATCAAACCCCCCTCTAGACATACTTCAAGGTCCTACAAGTGGTATTACAGCTTTGGTCTCCATTTGCTTTGATTTCCATAGATTTTGGTGGTCATAGCCTTGGTTTCACAACCTAGGAGAGTATGGCGTCTAGCGAGGGAAATTATCACCGTAGAGGTCCTTACTTTGATGGCACTAATTTTGCTAGCTTGAAGCATAAGATGAAAATGCATATTCTCGGACATAACCCCGCCGTTTGGGCTATTGTGTGTATTGGCTTGCAAGGTGAATTCCTTGATGGGAGAGAACCGAACCGTGAAGCTAGTGCGGATGAATCGAAGATGCTGCAATACAACGCTCAAGCTTGTGATATCCTCTTCAATGGCTTGTGCCCCGAAGAATTCAACAAAATCAGCCGTCTTGAGAATGCAAAGGAAATTTGGGATACTTTGATTGATATGCATGAAGGTACCGACTTCGTCAAGGAATCCAAGTTGGATGTGCTCCAAAGTCAGCTTGACAAGTTCAAAATGAAGGATGGTGAAGGTGTCGCTGAAATGTACTCTAGGCTTGCTCTGATCACAAATGAGATTGCCGGCTTATGAAGTGAAGAGATGACCGAAAAATTCATCATCAAGAAGATCCTAAGAGCATTGGATGGAAAATATGATACCGTGTGCACATTGATCCAAATGATGCCAAATTACAAAGATCTCAAGCCAACGGAAGTCATTGGAAGAATTATTGCTCATGAGATGTCACCCAAGGATAAGGAGGAACTTCACAACAAGTCAAGTGGTGCTTACAAAGCCTCATGTGAAGCCTGTTGGAGATATGCCCTAGAGGCAATCATGTATGATGATATTTCCTATGTGTTTATGAATAAAGATAGTCCTTGGACATTATCAATGATGTGTATCAGCAAGTACGTGACTTGTTTGTGGGACTATGCATTGTATGATGACTGTCCTAAAAGGTCCCTAGTCGAAAGGGCTGTGTGGACGCGCAGCCGACTAGACTAGCATATGACACGGTCGATGGCTTGGTCTCACTAGCCATGGAGCATTGGATGCTAACGGATAATATGGACTTGGAAAGGTCTGGTCGGATTCGACATAGTCGGATCCGAGTCGAGATAAGGTCCGAGTCGGACAGACCCAACTATGAGGCGCAGCGATATGTCATCTGTGAGTCTCTAGTACAACATACGTTCTATGTCCTAAGACCCGAGTGACGCATGTACTCGAGATGGTGATAGACTTGCTTTGGGCTGACCAAACGCTACTCGTGGATCGGGTAGTTACAAAGGTATGTTTCGGTTTGTCCAATCCCATCTTTGCGAGACATGGTCGTGCAAGATGGGATTTGCCCTCCGATCGGGAGAGATATACTCTGGGCCCCTCGTGTGATCGACCAGGAAAGCATGGCCATGCGACAAGGATTATGAGATAATCCGGATTGTGGTCAGTATCACTTTGGAGCGAGAAAGAGGTCGGGCTAGCACAAGGATGACAGGTCTCGCCTTGAGCCCGACAACATATATCGTCTTGCAAAGGGAAATGAAGTGTGACATGTTGTACAGAGTTACGCTTAACCAGCTTCATAGTCACTTGGTGGTCGGCACGCCTTGCTAGAGGCCGCTACCAACCGTCTGGTCGGAGGTGATCCGAATCGTGACCAAGCCGACTTGAACCTAAGGGGTCGCGCAGCAGGAAGGAACCTCTCGAGGTCGGTTCGTAGGACCTTTGGTCGGATGTGATCCGAATCTGGACTAGGAACGTGACCGAGTAGACTTTGAGCTTTAGGGTCCGTGCGAGGCCCAAGTGTTGAGCCCGCGACGGACGCCTATATAAAGTGGAGGTGCGGCACACTCATTAGTTCGATCGCTTCGGTGCTGTGACTAGGGTTTGCATGTGTTGCGAATAGCCACCTCCACTCGCCGCCCGATGTGTGATCGGACCTAGCGATCCGCCGCAAGACGTTCCTCCCGCGCGCGGATACCGTTAGGCGGTGCACTTGCGCCGCTCCGGCGAACTCGTCGTGGGATCGGACGACCGGCCGCTCGAGGAGATCGAGCGAGGAGGAGGCGCTCCACGCAGACGCTGCCCCAACTCTTCTTCATTGCACGCGCATCTGCGCGTCTAGTGGTAACGAACTGTGATCCATCTCCCGTAGCATGTTCCTGGATGTTCTGCGCGTAGGAATTTTTAATTTGCTGTCGACGCACCCTACCGTAGAACCCAACAAAGCCCCCACATCATCAAGTGAGAAACAAACCTTCAATGAAGAATTGAGCTTAATGGTGAAGAACTTCAACAAATTCTACAAGAGTAGAAGCAAAGAAAGAAGCTCTAAGTCAAGGTCCTACAATGACAAAAGATCTTCTAGTCGAGAGCGCAATTGCTACAATTGTGGGAGACCCGGACACTATTCCAATGAGTGTACGACACCCTACAAAAGAAGAGAAGATTATCCAAAAAGAAGAAGTAGAAGGGAAGAATCACCACCAAGAGAAAGAAGGAGTAGAGATGATCGTTATGAACGAAGACCCTCACGAAGAAGCAAGGATTCGGAAAGGAAAGACAAGTCATCAAAGAGCTACACAAAACAAAGACATCAAGCTCATGTTGGTGAATGGGTATCCGGCTCCGAGTCCGACAATCACTCCGAGAGAAGCTATCACCCTGACTCCGAATATACTCAAGATGAAGGTGTTGCCGGTCTAGCACTTGTGTCAACCAACTCCTACGACATATTTGATTCACCAAATGAAGGAATTGGAAGATGCTTCATGGCCGAAGGTCCTAAGGTAACACACTCCGAGTATGTTGATTTTAATAGTGATGAAGATGACTTTTTAGGTGATGATGATTTACTTATTGAAAACTCTAGTGATGAATACTATGATGAAACGTCAACTAATCATGCTAATCAAGATAAAACGAATGACAATGATAAGGAGGAGATTGAGCTTCTAACTAAAGAACTAAACACTCTTAAGTTAGCTCATGAAACTATCGTCGAAGATCATCGAGAACTTTTAAGGGCTCATGAGAAGTTACGGTTTGAAAAGCTCAATCTTGAGCAAGAGCATGAGTTCTTAAAGGCAATCAATGATGATCTCCGTAAGAAAAGTTCTTCTTACGTTGCCAAGCGTTTACTCTTATCTACTTACATGCCTCAAGTCAAGTCTAGTAACAAGAACAAGAAAGATTCTTCCTCGAGTAGTAACAATAATAATGCTAAATCCAATATTGTTGCTTCTAGTAGTTCTCTTGATTCCACTAATGATTCTCTTAGCCAAGTTACACTTGAGCAAGAAAATAGTTTATTGAAGGGAATTATAGAAAAGGTGTTTACAAAAGCCTTCTTTGGGAGTAAGCAATTCGAGGAAATTGTGCATAAGCAAGGAAGGCACCGGAAGAATCAAGGTGTTGGTTTTGAACGAAAGTTCAATGCCAATGGAGTTGAGTGGGAATAAGATCAATACCCCAAGACGAAGTTTGTTCCTCAACAACAGAAGTATGATCCTACTTCGTTCAAGGAACACAAGCACAAGATGATCTTCCACCACAAGACCACAAGAACAAAGGCAAGGACAAGCTTCAAGAGGAGATTGATGCATTTGAAGAAGCACCTAAGGCCTTGGTCAAGTGGGTTCCCAAGACTACGTCAAGTTCTACTTCATCAAGTACAACTACAACTCCAAGGATTCCCATCAAGATGATGTGGATCCCGAAGAAGAAGAACTAGAGAGTTCTTGAGGGTGACTCCGCCAACATTCTTCACTCATATCATTATGGCAAGGAAAAGTGCAATCAAATTCCATACCTTGCACTAGTTCAAGGAGTCACAAACCCTCATGTTGGTAAGGCAAGGGACAAGGTAACCAAATGTATTCATGGACATAATCTTGTGTGTGCATCACTCTATGTCTACGGATATTGTTGTTTGTTCCTTGTGGGACTAACCCATGTAGGTATTGAAAGTGCAACTCACTCCAAAGGATTGATCCAAATGATCTACATCAACATTGAGCATCCACATCTTCAACACCTACATGAAGTCATCATCGACAAAATCCAAGGTTAGTTCATCCCTCTAAGGGGGGATCTCACATCTAGGGGGAGCTTAACTCTAAGAATTGAGTCAAAGCAACTCTAATGATGTGAACACATCAATGCATTATGTAAAAGTGGTAACCCCACTTGAGCTTAAACAATGAGTATGACCTATGATCAAATGTTCTCATTTGACTCCTAAGTCAATATACTCATATATAGATGACCTAGTCATCGCCAATTGTTTGATAGATGCTAAAATTGTTTGTGCATGCTTTGCCACATATTTCATTTGTCATTTTATTGTGTGAGCATGTTGGTTGCATATTTTACTCATTCGAGGACATCCACTTGTTGTTTTGATTGATTGGTTTCTTTTTGTTTGGCCAAGTGGATGGACAAGAATGCCTAAGAACCTTCTCTAGCTATCTATGCTTTTCTCGTCTCAAACTCTATTCATGCTAAATTTGATCAAGTCAGATTCGGACCACTCTGTGTGAGGAGCACTTTCGAGTCCCGATTAATCATAGACTTAAACTTCCAAAACTTCTTTGTGCTTTTTGGTCTGACCGATTCCTCCATTTCGGTCATACCGAGATCACTAAGTCGATCTAGGTTTTTCAAGCTCGGTGCAACCGATTTGAACTTTTCGGTCACACCGAGTTCTTTATGCTCGTCAAAGTTATGCATCTCGGTGCCACCGAGTTGTTCCACTCGGTCACACCGACAGTGTCGGGCTATATATTCACACGGGAAAAATTTGGAAAACTTTCTCCAAACCTCTTCGCCCGCGCATAGCTCGCTCTGCCTTCTAGGTCTCCGAATCGTCGACTTCGTCGCCAGCCGCCTCCTGTCGTTGGTCTCCACCGCCGTCCACGGATTTCATCTCCGTCGATGCCGCCGTAGCGAATTCATCGCCGAACTAGGGTATGAACTCGATCACAGTGCTATCCTCGTCTGATTCTCAACACATTGTGTTCATTATGATTCTTGCCACGATTGAAACATCTCTATCCAGTCAAAACAATCCTTAGAATAGATGCGATTTGAAAATTTAGGGTTAGGTTTCCGCCGAAACCATCTCGGACCCACCGTGTTGAAAGACTCGGTCCCACCGATTCGGCTGATGCCATTGCACTAGTAACTCTCGGTCTGACCGAGAATTGCTAATCAGTGTGACCAATTTTAGAACTTTGTGAAACCCTAGCAGTCTCGGTGCCACCAAACTGTGACTCGGTCTGACCGAGTTCACTAGTTTAGGTTCCAAAACTGCTTCGGTATCACCGAGTTTGAAAATCGGTCAATCCGAAATGCTTTCTGTGGAAAACTAAAACTAAGTTTTTGAATCATTATTTTGCAAAAATCTCTGCATTTTGTGATGCTCATCCACTCTATCTCATCTATAACTATTCACAGGGTCTGTTGTCAGTGTTTGCAACATGTCTGACCAAAGTGACAGCCAGAACAAGTCAGAGGAGCAGATTCAGATGAGTGAGGGCACTAGTCCCTCTAGCAGCTCAGATGAGGGAAGCGAAGCACTCCCGACAATTTGCCCAAAGCTGCCACCAGGACAAGGAAGAAGAGAACCTCGAAATCGAGGATGAGGATTATGTAGCGAGAAGATGAGGCCATTTCAAAGAAGAAAGTGCTCAAAAAGGAGTATAGCTCAGCTGCAGTTAAGCCAGGGCTGAAAATCAAAAGGCCAGCAGGAAGACAACCCATGTCTAAAGCCAGAGCCTCCACTCAAGCATCTTTGGAATCCCAACCCAAAGAGCCTGCTGCAGAAGGAAAGAAGAAGGAAAGAAAGAGAGGAAGATGGTGCAAGAAAGTTGACCCAATGGCAGAATTTGAGAAGCACTCATCTGATGAAGAAGAAGAAGAGGTTGCTGCACCAGCACCCAAGGCACAGAAGCTGATGGGTGATGCTATAAAGTCAGAGGCTGCAACATCAAAGCCCAAAGAAGCACCCAAAGCTGCCTCAAGCCCAAGAGTGCACCTAAGAGGAATACCAGGAACTTTTACGCATTGAAAAGAACAAGGCCCCAAAGCACGATGTTGCTCTTGAGGAAGATGATGAAGGACAAGTCCTAAGGAAGCTCAAACCCAAGATTCCGACCAAAATGATGCTCATCCTGTGGTGAGAACATGAAGATCGAGGAGAGACTCGGGGTTTAGGCTATGGAGAGAGTCGATCCATATGCCACCGGAGAAGGACTGATGTTGATTACTGGTTCCACACAAAGGAACATCAGATTTCTATGAGACAATCTTGTTGGACAAGAAGCCTATAGTGTGTGATATGAGGTGGGTCGACTGGACCTACATACAGGAGAATGAGGAACATTAGCCAGGAGTATATGACAGCTTCAGTGCGTGTGGAGTCACAGACTTTGTTGGGCAGAAGCTCACCAACTGGAATGATGAGCTCATTATGCAATTCTACTCCACAGCACATTTCTATCCAGATGGCAGGATAGTTTGAATGTCTGAAGGTACGAGATACCAATCGAACCAATCAACTATTGAGGAATGGGCCAATCTGATCAATGCCCCAAAGGAGAGTGAAGATGACTTGGACGTTTATGCCAAGAAAAAGATGGATCACAATTCTATGTCACATATGTACAAGGAGATCCCAGACAAAGCCCTTGAGACTTTCAAGTTTGGGTCAGTCCATTTTCTTCTGTCAGGGATACCAACGATCAACTGGATCCTAAGGCACACTCTTTTGCCCAAGTCAGGTGACCACAACATGATCAGAGGGCATGTAGTTAATTTGCTACATATATTTGATGTGCCACAGAAATTCAAGATCATGAGCCTCATGGTTGAGACTATCAAGAGGACAACAACAGACCAAAAGAGAAGTTGTGGATATGCCCCACAAATTCAGGAGTTGATTAACTCAAAGATGGGCATAGGAAAGTATCTGTTGGATAAGGAACACGTTGTTCTCTATCCAGACTTTGAGGACAATCAAGTTGTGATGAATGAGAATGAACCATCATCTGTACAAGCTCAAGAGAAGAAGGAGAAAGCAAAGAAAGAGAAGGCTGCCAAGATGCCAACTCAAGAGAAGGCATCTGAGTACTTTTTAAAGAGCAAGCAGGACCAGCTTGGTTACTTGATAGCATCAACTCTGAGGATTGAGAAGGGGTTGGCCACCCTAACTCAAAACCAGGAGAGACTGGAAAGAATCATGGAACAAAAATTCTATGATTTTGATGTCAAAATGGCGAGATTCAGTTAGTTGTGGAGCAGCTACAGGATGACATGCAAGAGAGGAAGGGCGGGACAACTCTCGATGCATTTGCGGAGTGCCTCGAGCTTAGAGATCAGGCTGCAGAGCCGATGCTAGCCACCGAGTCACTTCATCTGCACCAGCTACAGCTCCAAAGCAACCAGCTCCAAAGACCAACTCCTTGAGCTCCATCCACATCAACTGAAGTCTTAGTCAGGATCCATCTCTACGCCACCAACCAAGACCAAGCACGAGAGCGATATAGTACTATGCATTTTCTAGGAACTTTTTGGTAACTTGTTGCCAAAGGGGAGAAAATGTATAGATCATAAACTTCGAGAGAGAGTTTGCTTTTGTTCTCTCTTGTCTTCTTGGTTGAACTTTGCTTGCTTTTGATTGCTTGAGATACTATGCTATTATCTGCGAGACATTGATGATCATGTGTTTGATCATAAGCTACACTTATGCTTGTTAGATGATATCATCTTACTTATCCTTATATGATCATTCACTTTGCTTGGTGATGAGTGCACGTATTCGATCTTTATTATTTTGAGCGCTCCACCAAGATGTATGTGACACGGAAGAGTAACCCATGAGCCTAATTCCTTGTGCATTTGCAGTCCAAAGCAAATCTTAAACTATGCACAAATTTCGGGGGAGCTCTTGCTTATCACATACTTCTCAAAGCGACGATGTTTTTTAATCTTATTATCATTTGTCGAAGCTTTGATCTATATGTTGTCATCAATTACCAAAAAGGGGGAGATTGAAAGTGCAACTATCCCTAGGTGGTTTTGGTAATTCATAACAACATATAGCTCATTGAGCTAATGCTATTCAAAGACAAATATTTCAGGAAAGCTCAATGAATGGCATGGCATGGATGATGAAAGTGGATCCCTCAAAATATTAAGGACAAAGGATTGGCTCAAGCTCAAAACCTCAAGACTCTACATTTTACATTTTAGTGATCCAAGATCACATTGAGTCTATAGGAAAAGCCAATACTATCAAGGAGGGATGAGGTGTTGTAATGAGCCTCTTGCTTCAAGTGCTTAGTGATATGCTCCAAAAACCCTCAACTAGTTTCTCACATCCACATATGACCTAAACCCAAAGTCAAAATCGGTCCTACCGATTCTTTCTATCCGCGCCACCGAGTTCAAATGTCATAGCCATCGCCACAAACCCTAGGCAAATCGGTCTCACCGATAGGGATCTCGGTCTCACCGAGATGGGATTATAATCTCTCTGTTTCCCTTCAGAACGTTTGGTCTAACAAGTGAGCAATCGGTCCCACCGAGATTGCAATGTAAACTCTCTGTTTCCCTTTCGTAACATTTCGGTCTCACGAAAAGAGCGAATTGGTCCCACCGAGTTTACGACCAACTCTCTGGTTAGCTAATTACCAAAATCGGTCTCACCGAGTTTGTATGTCAGTCTCACCGAGATTACGTTATGCCCTAACCCTAACCATATCGGTCCTACCGAGTTGCATGTCGTCCCAACGAAATCACTAACGGTCACTAGGTTTCTTGAATCGGTTCGACCGAATTTGTTGATTCGGTCCCACCGAGTTTGGTAAATTGTGTGTAACAGTTAGATTTTGTGTGGAGGCTATATATACCCTCCACCTCCTCTTCATTCGTGGAGAGAGCCATCAGAACAAACCTACACTTCCAACTTACCAGTTCTAAGAGAGAACCACCTACTCATGTGTTGAGGCCAAGATATTCCATTCCTACCATATGAATCTTGATCTCTAGCCTTCCCCAAGTTGCTTTCCACTCAAATCTTCTTTCCACCAGATCGAAATCCTATGAGAGAGAGTTGAGTGTTGGGGAGACTATCATTTGAAGCACAAGAGCAAGGAGTTCATCATCAACACACCATTTGTTACTTCTTGGAGAGTGGTGTCTCCTAGATTGGCTAGGTGTCACTTGGGAGCCTCCGACAAGATTGTGGAGTTGAACCAAGGAGTTTGTAAGGGCAAGGAGATCGCCTACTTCATGAAGATCTACCGCTAGTGAGGCAAGTCCTTCGTGGGCGATGGCCATGGTGGGATAGACAAGGTTGCTTCTTTGTGGACCCTTCGTGGGTGGAGCCCTCCGTGGACTCGCGCAACCGTTACCCTTCGTGGGTTGAAGTCTTCATCAACGTGGATGTACGATAGCATGACCTATCAGAACCACGACAAAAACATCCGTGTCTCCAATTGCGTTTGAATCCTCCAAACCCTTCCCTTTACATTCTTGCAAGTTGCATGCTTTAAATTCCGCTGCTCATATACTCTTTGCATGCTTGCTTGAATTGTGTGAAGATTTCTTGACTTGTGCAAAGATAGCTAAAATCTGCCAAAGTCTAAAATTGGGAAAAGGTTAAGTTTTTAATTGGTCAAGTAGTCTAATCACCCCCCCTCTAGACATACTTCAAGGTCCTACACGTGGGCTGCTTGGACGGATCCGACCAAGCCTTGGGTCAACCTTGGGTACCTTTGTGTGGATAAAGACAATGATATTTTCGCCGCTACCATCAAGGGTGTCGTTGGAGATGGTCTTTGAGCCTCGTTTTGGAACTCTGCCTGGCTGGATGGCATGAGACCTAAAGATATAGCGCTAAAGATCTTTAACCTTTCTACAAGAAAAAACTGCTCCATGAAGAAGGCCTTGCACAATAATTTATGGGTTTCCAATGTGGATACTGGTGAAAATCTCACCGTGGGCCATATATTCGAGTTCGTCAACCTTTGGGGGAAACTCTCACTCATCAACCTCAACCCCCGAGGAGCTCGACTCAATTACTTGGAAGCTCATCAATGATGGTTAATATTCGGCGGCGGCGGCTTATAATGCTCAATTTATTGAACTTGTGGACACAGACATGCCCTGTTACTGTGGAAGAACTAGGCTCTTGTGGCGACCCGACCTCAAACGGTCAAGTCTCTGTGCTCAGTGTCATCCCTGGATCAGTAATGCTGACACCACACAGTACTTCGAAGGATTTATAACAGAGTAGCAATCACACACTTATTACAATCGAATGTCTCAAGAGAACTTAATAAAATAAATATGACTTAAGGCCATCTAATAACGATAACAGCGGAAGGCTTGGAAGAATAAGCGAGTCCATCAACTCCAACGACATCACTGAGGATAGAACCACGACCTAAGCACCTTACTCGTCGTCTGAAAAGTCTGCAACATGAAACGTTGCAGCCCGAAAACGGGTCAGCACATGGAATATGCTGGCAATGTAACACATAGAGAATAATGGAATGATAAGCCTATACTACATGCATATATGGCTGGTGGTAAGCTCTATGGTTACAGTTTTTGCATAAAGCCAAATTTTCCCTACTTCAAAGGAATAAATTTATTTAACTATCATGGTGGTTGTGAAGCATTGAGAATGGTTGACAGCATTCTCAATCCCAATTAAAAGTACTCATTAAACCCAACAATATTAATTAGAAGTAACATGATGAGATTCACATGATATCCAGGTACTAGATACTCAAGATGTCCATAACCGGGGACACGGCTAACCATGATTAGTTTATACACTCTGCAGAGGTTTATGACTTTTCCCCACAAGACTCGATCGCCTCGTTTGGTTTCTCGCACTACATGGTGTTTGAGAAACGGATGACCGAGACATAGCCTTCGTAAGCACTAGCACCTTACATGTGGGTAGACCTTACCAACCTACATCCCCTACATCAGCTAGCCTACCCGTAAGAGTTCGCACAACAATCAACTATGCGAGCCCATAATGGCTTGTGGCTGCACACGAAGTTTCTAGTTTGAATAATCTCATGATCCCTTTGAGCACAGGGTGGCGGTCCAAGAAATACAGCAAGTCTGATAGAAACCAGGTGCCTCAATCCACCCAGGATGTGTGTTTAAGTTGCCACCTTAAATAACCCATTAATTAACAATCTCACATCTGTCATGGATACACTCACCCAATCCACGTCTACTAGCATAGCATGGCATAATAAGCAAACGTAGAAGTAACTCCCAAAGGTTTGATAATAAAACAGGTAATAGGTACTACCTCAACTACTTTCCATCCCACAATTTAATTAGATCCTAATCATGCAAGTGTTTGAGGAATAGATCTAATGCAAAAAAAACTGGGTATGAGAAAAGTATGATCAAAGTGTTACTTGCCTTGCTGATGATCCGCGAAACCTAAAGATTCGAAGTAACAAGTGGTGCACTCCGGGTAATCTATCGCAGACAAACAAACAAGCATACAGTAAGTACTCATCTAATGCACAGGTAAAACTCAAATAGATCTAACCAGATAGTTCAACTTAAGAACTCCGGTTTGCAAAAAGAATCAAATCAAACGAAGCAACGAAAGTCAAACGGCGGAAGAAAACAGCTTCGTTTTACTAATCTGGATCTAGGTCAAATTTGCCAGATACAAAAACTTGTTTAAGTAGGTTATTCGGAAAGCGGGTTTCGAGAAGCGCTTGAATCGCCTGATTCCGATAAACGAGCGAAAAGTTATACTAAAACGAAAATCGGATCTGGAATCGCGATCAGAAAAATCGCAAATTAATCCGAGAAAAAGAAAAAATACGACGAACAGATTTGAACGGAAAAAGAAAAAAAATAAAATAATAAATAAATAAAATAAGATAAAACCCCGAAAAAACCGATCATTTTTTTTAAATAAAAATCGGCACGGAAATCGAGGCACGGCGAACCTCGGCGTGGCGAACTCCGCGAAGTCGGCGGCGGCGGCGAACTCCGGCGGCTGGGCTGGGCTCGGGTGGGCTTTGCTCTCGGGGTGGCCGCTATTTAAAAGCGCCCGAGCGAGTCCCGCTTCGAACGGCCGGGTAAGGCGGTTCGTTTTTTTTTAATAAAACATTACGCGTAGAAAAAAATCAAAAGAAGTACCAAACGTACTCCAAAAATCCCGAAATAAATTTTCCCCAGTTTCTAAAATCAAGACGGATTTAATGAACATTTATTTGGGGCCTAAATGCAATTTTGAAAAACGCGCATTTTTCTTAAATTCAAATAAAAAGGCGAAAAACTCTAAAATAAAATCATATTTGATTTTATTATTAAATCTTCATTATTTCTTTATTTTGGGAAAGTCATTTTATTCCCTCTCTCATATTTTTGTAATAGAAATAATTGAAGATAAAATAATTAAAATCAACGATCCTATTTTCAAAATTTGAGGAAACTCAAATATGAAAATAACGAAAATCCCCAACTCTCTCCGAGGGTCCTTGAGTTGTGTAGAATTTTCTAGGATCGAGCAAAATGCAAAGAAAATGCAATGAAAAATATGATATGCAATGATGCTCTATGTATAACATTCCAAATTGAAAATTTGGGATGTTACAAACCTACCCCCTTAAGATGAATCTCGCCCTCGAGATTCGAGTTGGCTAGAAAATAGGTGAGGGTGGTCCTTAAGCAAATCTTCCTCTCGCTCCCAGGTGGCTTCATCCTCAGTGTGGTGGCTCCATGAACTTTGCAAAACTTAATGACCTTGCTGCGAGTGACTCTGCTAGCATACTCCAAAATCTTAACCGGTTTCTCCTCATAGGTCAAATCATCATTTAACTGAATTGCTTCCAGTGGCACGGTATCTCTCGGCGGTATATCAGCCATCTCTGCGTGACACTTCTTCAACTGTGAAACGTGAAACACATCATGAACTCCTGACAATCCCTCGGGTAATTCCAACTTGTACGCAACTTCTCCCATACGTTCCAAAACACGATAAGGTCCAACAAATCGAGGTGCTAACTTTCCCTTAACTCCAAAACGCTTAACTCCTCAAAGCGGCGATACTCGAAGATAAACTCTGTCTCCGACTTCGTATTCTGTCTCCTTGCGTTTTGAATCCGCATAACTCTTCTGTCTTGACTGGGCTACCTTGAGCCTATCGCGAATCAACTTTACTTTCTGTTCGCACTCCTTAATCAAATCCGGTCCAAACAATGGCGGTCTCCAACTTCATCCCACAACAACGGGTCCTACACCTCCTTCCGTACAAGGCTTGAAGGTGCCATCTTGAGATCGGTCAGTAATGTTGTTATAAGAAAACTCCGATACGACAAATTGTCATCCCAACTTGATCCATAATCCAAAGCACAAGATCTAAGCATATCCTCCAAAATCTGGTTGACTCTCTCGGTTTGTCCATCCGTACGTGGATGGAAAGCTATGCTAAACTCAGCCTGGTTCCCAAAGTTTCATGCAACCGCCTTCCGAACTTTGAGGTGAATTGGGTTCCTCTATCGTCGATACTCCTCGGAACTCCATGCAAGCATACAATCCTGGTCATGTATATCTTAGCCAATTTGGCACTTCTGTAGGTAGTCTTTTTGGAATGAAATGAGCTACCTTCACAACCGATCGACTATAACCCAAATCGAGTCATAGCTCGAACGAGTCCTGGGCAATCCGTGATGAAATCCATTCCTAGTTTATCCCACTTCCATTCGGGTATAGGCAATGGCTGTAGCAATCCTGGCGGCTTCGATGTTACGCCTTCACCCTCGACATACATCACAAACTGCTACGTACTCGCAATATCCTTCTTCATTCGGTCCACCGAAAGTATTCTTCAAATCCAAATACATCTTGGTATTTCTGGGTGAATCGAATATGGTGAATCATGTGCCTCTTGCAAAATCAACTTCCGATCTCCGGGTCATTGGGCACATAAACACGGTCTTCAAACCATAGGGTATCGTGCTCATCCTCACGAAATCCCTTAGCCTTTCCTTCGCTCATTCTCTCCTTTATAGAGGCAATCTCTTTGTCGGTCTTACGTGCTTCCCCGATCTTGTCCATCAAAGTTGATCAATCTCCAATGCTGCTACATAGCCTCTGGAACTATTTCCAAACATAGCTCTCAAGATCCTCGGCTAACTCCTTTGGTATTTCTCCGTCATCAATGTGTTGGCGTGACTCTTCTGCTCAACGCGTCTGCTACAACGTTAGCCTTTCCGGGTGATAATGCAATCTCATATCATAATCTTTGATGAGTTCCAACCATCTCCTCTGCCTGAGATTTAGCTCCTTCTGCGTGAAGATGTACTTCAAACTCTTGTGATCCGTATACACCTCACAATGATTTTCAATGAGGAAATGTCTCCATGTCTTCAACGCATGCACTACGGCTGCCAACTCCAAATCATGCGTAGCATAATTTAGCTCATGAGGCTTAAGCTGTCGTGAAGCATACGAAACAACTCTCCCCTCCTGCATAAGCACTGCTCCAAGTCCTCGACGTGAAGCGTCGCAATATATCTCGTAATCCTTGGTCTGATCTGGCAGAATTAACACTGGTGAGGTAACCAAACGTTTCTTCAACTCTTGGAAACTAGCTTCACACTCCTCGGTCCAAATGAACTTGGTATCCTTCTTCAACAATTCTGTCATAGGCTTCGCAATCCTTGAGAAATTCTCAATGAATCTCCGGTAATATCTTACTAGTCCAAGGAAACTCGGGATCTCTCCAACTGTTGTTGGTGCTTCCCAGTTTGTTACGGTGACAACTTTAGTGGGGTCTACTGCTATACCTTCTCCGGATATAACATGTCCAAGAAATCCAACTTCCTTCAACCAAAACTCACACTTGCTGAACTTGGCATATAACTGATGTTCTCTGAGCTTCTCGAGTACCAAACGCAAATGCTCCTTATGTTCCTCTTCATTCTTCGAGTAAACCAAAATATCATCAATGAACACCACGACGAACTTATCCAGAAACTCCATAAACACTTTGTTCATCATGTTCATAAAATAGGCAGGTGCGTTAGTCAGACCAAATGACATAACGGTGTACTCATACAACCCGTACCTGGTGGTAAAAGCCGTCTTAGGTATATCCTGCTCTCGAATCTTCAACTGATGGTACTCTGATCGCGAATCGATCTTTGAAAACACCTTAGCTCCTTGCAACTGGTCAAACAAGTCATTGATCATCGGTAGTGGGTACTTGTTCTTAATGGTCACTTCATTCAATCCTCGATAATCAACAACCATTCTTAATGATCCATCCTTCTTCTCCACCGAAATCTTTGGTGATCCCCAAGGCGAATAACTTGGGCGAATAAAACCTTTATCCAAGAACTCCTTAATCTGCTTCTTAATTTCCTCCAAATCTTGGGCTGGCATCCTATACGGTCTCTTAGATATCGCCCAAAGGTTCGGCAAGATGTCACGCCCAATATGCGACCCTATCCAAAGGAACTCGACGGTCCCACCAAGGATAGACCCGATATTGAAACGCTTTTGCAAGGTGGATATCATTACATCAACATTACATAATAGATGGGGATACATACATAAGGCACAAATGCCACAAGAATACATCAACATCATATACAAGAGATCAACATCCGACTACGGATGGAACATAAACAGAAACTCAAACAATATCCACCACCTAGCCCAGTGCTGCCGACCGAACCTATCCCCGATCGAAGAAGAAGCGGAAGAAGAACTCCAAAACAAGCAAACATCGCTCTCACGTCATGATCATCGCAAACCTGTACACAATCGGTGATGTAGTAATCTGTGAGCCACGAGGACTCAACAATCCCATTACCATGGGTATCAAGACTAGCAAAGCTTAAAGGGAAAGGAAGGGGTAAAGTGGTGAGGTTGCAGCAGCGACTAAGCATATATGGTGGCTAACATACGCAAATGAGAGCGAGAAGAGAAACAAAGGAACGGTCGTCAACTAGTAATGATCAAGAAGTGATCCTGAACTCCTACTTATGTCAGACATAACCCAGAAACCGTGTTCTCCTCTCGATCAACCCCGAAAAGAGACACTCACGGTTATGCACACGGTTGGTGTATTTTAGAAGAGTTTGCTTCAAGTTTACTACAACGGATATTAACAAATTCCCATCTGCCACATAACCGCAGGCACGGCTCTCGAAAGTTTATAACCTGCGGGGTATCCCAACTTAGCCCATGATAAGCTCTCGCGATCAACGAAGGATATTCCTTCTCCCGGAAGACCCGATCGGTCTCGGAATCCGGCTACAAGACATTTCGACGAGAATAAAACAAGACCAGCAAAGCCGCCCGATGTGCCGACAAATCCCGATAGGAGTCGCACGTACCTCGTTCTCGTGGCACACCGGATAGGTCACCCTACGAGTAAAACCAGCCCTCGAGTTGCCCGTGGTGGCCCCATGATCTGCCGTTTGGACCAACACTCGAAGGAGCACCGCCCGGGGGCTAAAATAAAGATGACCCTCGGGCTCCGAAACCCAAGGGAAAAAGGGCTAGGTGAGGCAAATGGTAAAACCAATGTTGGGCCTTCTTTGGAGGAGTCTTATTCAAAGCGAACTGTCAAGGGGGTCCCATAAATCACCCAACCGCGTTAGGGACGCAAAATCCGGGAACATAATACCGATATGATGGAAACTAGGGCGGCAAGAGTGGAACAAAACACCAGGCATAAGGCCGAGCCTTCCACCCTTTACCAAGTATATAGATGCATTAATTAAATAAGATATATTGTGATATCCCAACAAGTAAACATGTTCCAACAAGGAACAACATCTCCATGTTCCAACACGGAACAAACTTCATCTTCACCTGCAACTAACAACGCTATAAGAGGGGCTGAGCAAAGCGGTAACATAACCAAACAACGGTTTGCTAGGAAGGGTGCAAAAGGTTAGAGGCTGACAAGGCAATTTGGGAGGCTTGAGGAACAAGTGATAGGTAGCGCATCATAGCGATAGAACGAAACAACTAGCATAGCAATGATAGTAGTAAGATCCAGGGTAGCGGTCATCTTGCCTGAAATCCCGCAAGGAAGAAGAACGAGTCCATGAAGAAGATGAAGCCACGAAGACGAACCAGCGTAGACGAACGAATCCTCACGATCGCAACGAAACGGGAACTAACAAGAAGCACACAACATAGGTAAACACACCACACATGAACAAGACATGATGCATGACAAAGCTACATGAAGCTACTCATGGCAAGAGATGATGCATACAAGAGCAACACATCAAAGCAAGTTTAAATGAGGCCGGAAACGACATATAACAATTCCGGTAAGTCCTCATATGCAAATTTCGAAATTGGTCCAGATATGAATAAACCTTATGTTCAAGTTGTTAAAAAGCAAGTTAAGATGCACCACGATGATCTACACGAAATTCTAGTCAAGTTACATATAAAGTTCATTAGATTCAGAGCTACGGCCTAGAAGATATGAGCAAAACAAGCTAAACATGGCATTGATGCAAAATGCATACAAACATCAAGAAAACACCTCAAAGCAAGGATGCAACATGGTAATATGAAACTACATGCAAAATCAAGCAATTTTCATATAGAGCACACTCAAAACGGAGCAACGGTGCAACACATACACATGGAGCAAGTTATAGCAACAATCTGTCCAAAACAGCAACTAGGCATATTGCAAGCACCTAAACAACAAGCTACAGCATCTTAACATGAGAACAAAAGGCATGGGCACGATGTACAGGTAAAGCATTACAAAACATGAACACTGAGCTATCTCCAGAAACAACTAGAACATGCTCAAAAAGACATGGCAAGATTGCAAATAATAACAGTTCACAGACTTAGCGAAATTCACGGGACATGGCGTAAATAACATCAAAGTTAATATGTTTAGATCTATGAAACAACATGTTACAGCAAGCTATCAAGTCAAACTAGAGCATGGCATGAATCTACTCAAAGCATATAACAAAAGTCCCTTAGTGACCATAAGCCAAAAGGGATCAGAAAATACAGTTGCAAGCATGTGAATATAGCAAAAACATAAACAGATTCAGACTTAGTGCAAAACTGGAGCATGGCATAAACAGATAACAAGTAGGCATGTTTACAAGCTCGATGCACTCACTATGAGGCATTGAATGAAAAACTAAGCATACACCCAGCAACTAGTCATGGCATAGAAGCTAGACATGGCAAGAACAACATCATAGCATGCTTGGATCAACTACAACAACCTTGGCAAAATTGGATAACATGTAAACAATCTGCCAGGAAACATTTTATAGCAAAAGTAGAGCTCGATTGACTCAAGCTATGGCACTCGATAATTTCAAACAAGGGCATGGATGGATAGAGAATAACCATATGTTCAAAACATCCTTACTGAAGTATCTCAAAATAAGCATGGATCTCTCGGTAGCATCAAGTTTACATGGCATAAAAATATCAGCAGAACAGGGGCTGAAATCAGCAACATCATGAAGCCTAGTTTGCATGCTTGTGCTAGTCACCACAGAGATCACAAAAATACATGGAATACACCCCTGTAAAGATGACATGGCATATTACAAAACACATGTAGGACTCAAGTTCATAGGGTGCACACATCAATCATGGCAAAAAAGACAAAAGTGCATGTTCTGATAAGAATCTGAAACTAACATCACATAGCCCTCTTCTAATAGCATTTCGGGCATCAAGATGAGCTCAAATGAAAGTGATGCAATGAGATGAAATGATGTACTCGTCGAGGCGAACAATTTGACATATTACACGCACGAAACGGAGCTACGGATGCAAAGTTATGGCATGATGAAAATGCAACAAAATAATCACAGATAAATTGACTTAGAAGAAATCGGGGAGAAGAAGTCAACCGAGGGCACGCGAACCGAGGCGGCGGCAAATCTGGCCGAGCTCGTCGGGACGGGCCGGAGACAGGGCCAGGCGGATCCGCCGTGTCCGCCCGGATCCGCCCGAGGCGAGGCGGGCGGCGGAGAGGCTACTGCGGGGCGCGCGAGGACGGCCGGTCTGGCCGGCGCGGCGCGCGCGGCGCCGCCGGCGGCGAACGGCGGCGACGGGCGGAGGCGGCGAGCGCTTCGGCGCGGCGCGGATCGGGCCTGGCCCCGGATGGGCTCCGCGGCCGGGCGGCGCGCGGATGCGGACGCGCCACGTGGCGAGCCCCCGCTGGCTGCGCGGCGGCGGCGATTCGTCCGGAGGCGGCGGAGAGCTGGCGACGGCGCGGCGGCGGGCGAAGGCCGCGGCTCCGGCGGGCGAGGTCCGTGGGCGGCGCGAGGGCAGCATGCCATGGCGGCGGCGCGGCGCTCCTCTCGGCGCGGAGGCGGCGGCGGGCTCACAAGGGCGGGCGGGCCTGCCTGGGCAGGCGGGCCTGCGGTGGCGCGGGAGCTGCGGCGACGTGGCGCCCCCGTTAGGCTGGAGCGGCGGCGGCGTGCGCGGCCGGCCGAGCGACGGTCCGGCCGGCGCGGAGGAAGAAGGGCTAGGGTTTGGGAGGATTTGACCGCAATTTCGGGGAGAGGGCATATATATAGGTAGAGGGAGCTAGGAGAGTCCAAATGAGGAGCGGTTTTCGCCCACACGATCGTGATCAAACGACCGAGAGCATGGAGGGGAGTTAGATGGGTTTTCGGCCACTTTGGAAGGGTATTGGGCTGCAAAGAGAAGGAGGCTTTTACGGTTACCCGGTTAACCGTTGGAGTACTAAACGACCTCCAAATGGCACGAAACTTGACAGGCGGTCTACCGGTGCTATACCAAGGCCGCTTGGCAAACCTCGGTCCATTCCGAGACCGTTTAACACCCGCACATGAAAAGAGGCAAAAGGGGGCGCCGGGGGACATAGGAGTGCCGGATTGCAAAACGGACAACGGGGAAAATGCTCGGATGCATGAGACAAACACGTATGCAAAATGAGATGCACATGATGACATGATAAAAATGCAACACGCAAGCAAATGACATGGCAACGACGGCAAACAACTGGAAGACACCTGGCGCATCGGATCCGGGGCGTTACACAGTAGCTCAATCAGAAACTCAATGTCTCTATCCGGTGGCATGCCTGGCAACTCTTCCGGAAACACGTCCGGGTAATCCCTTACCATTGGTACTTCTTCCTGCACAACTCCTGATAAGGAATTTACATGTGCTCTCCTCGGCTCATGCCGTGATACATACTTGATTCTCCTCCTACGGGGTGGTAAGCAAAATTGACTTCTTGGCGCAATCTATGTTCCTCCATACTTGATAACCAATCCATGCCTAATATCACATCCAATCCTTGGGATTCCAGAACTATTAGGTCCGAGGGAAAAACATAGTGTCCAATCCTTAATGGCAGTCGATCACACCATATACTAGCCATGTATTCTGCTGCTGAATCAACTGAGTGATCTCTGGCGGGAAAACAAATTCGAGATCGCGTCTCGGAGGCATCTGAGGGTTTTAAGAAAAGACGAGAATTTAGAATATAATGAGATCTAGAGAGAAACACTACCCATATGCACATGAGACAAATCACACAATATCACTCCAATCAATTCAAACAAGGGCATACAATGGTCTATCTATCGTTACAAAGTGCTGAAACTAAAACTAAAATAACATGGGGGTAATCTACTACCGTTATGGTGGTCAACTAGAAAAACTGCTCCGATGAAGACTCCATGATATCTGCTCGGCTTCATCTTCGTAATCATCATCACTAGGATCGAATCGGTGTCGCCGATGATGATGTAGTTCTCTGGACAGGTGCTATCTTCATCTTCTCCTCCGGGTGCTGAATTTTCCATGAGTTCTTCAATCTTCTCCTTAAGATCGCCGTTTTGTCCCACTAGAGCTCTCCTCCATGTAGTCCTTGCGAGTGGCCTTCAGTTCTCCTTCTAGTTCGATAATCTTGGCTTTTGCTGCCTTCAACTCCATCATGTCTGCGCACATCTGGTTCTCCTGGCGTCGAATGTGCTGGTTTAACTCCTGGATGAATGCTGCAATGGATCGATCCTTCTTAGTGCCAAGTATCTCCCATTGTTCATCTCGGCGTCCGCAAATCTGGTAGATAGTATTCTTGAGGTCTTCTTTATAAACTTCTCCAATGCGACCCATGGTTATGTGGGCTGCCATGCTCTTTCCCAGACTCCAGGTTGGTGCATTGAAAACACACTCTATGGGCTCCGTGATTGGCGCAAACGTTTTTTCGGGAACTTGAGCTTGAATCTTCCAAATATCCTCTTGGGTAAAGTGGAATTGTAGGTCCCGTGAAGCTTGGTAATCCTATGTTAAGGTACCTAGTGACTTCCTTCGTGTCGTCCAAAGGGTGTATCTTCATCCCATTGGGTGAACTTGATCCTCGCTTAGTCATCCTAAAAGAGTAGAAAAGATGAGGAGTCGAAATGAGAAGAGAGAGTGATCTAGGGCTTTAGCTTAATGGTCGTGTCCTCTGATCGGCGTGTGCTCGATACCATCTCTGTGGCGACCCGACCTTAAGCGGTCAAGTCTCGTGCTCGATGTCATCCTGGATCGATAATCTTGACACCACACAAGACTTTGAAGGATTTATAACAGAGTAGCAATCACACACTTATTACAATCGAATGTCTCAAGAGAGAACTTAATAAAATAAATATGGCTTAAGGCCATCTAATAACGATAACAAATGGAAGGCTTGGAAGAATAAGCGAGTCCATCAACTCCAACGGCATCATCGAGTATAGAACCACGACCTAAGCACCTTACTGTCGTTCAAAAGTCTCGCAACATGAAACGTTGCAGCCGAAAACAATTCACACATGGAATATCTTGGCAATGTAAAACATAGAGAATAATGGAATGATAAGCCTATACTACATGCATATATGGCTGGTGGTAAGCTCTCTGATTCTGCTTTTTGCATAAAGCCAATTTTTCCCTCTGCAAAGGAATAAATTTATTTAACTATCATGGTGGTTGTGAAGCATTGAGAATGGTTGACAACATTCTCAATCCCAATTAAAAGTACTCATTAAACCCAACAATATTAATTAGAAGTAACATGATGAGATTCACATGATATCCAGGTACTAGATACTCAAGATGTCCATAACCGGGGACACGGCTAACCATGATTAGTTTATACACTCTGCAGAGGTTTGCGCACTTTTCCCCACAAGACTCGATCGCCTCCGTTTGGTTTCTCGCACTACATGGTGTTTGAGAAACGGATGACCGAGACATAGCCTTTCAGAAGCACTAGCACCTTACATGTGGGTAGACCTTACCAACCTACATCCCCTACATCAGCTAGCCTACCCGTAAGAGTTCGCACAACTTAATCAACTATGCCAGAGCCCATAATGGCTTGTGGCTGCACACGGAAGTTTCTAGTTTGAATAATCTCATGATCCCTTTGAGCACGGGTGGCGGTCCAGAAGAAATCAGAGCAAGTCTGATAGAAACCAGTGCCTCAATCCACCCGGATGTGTGTTTAAGTTGCCACCTTAAATAACCCATTAGTTAACAATCTCACATCTGTCATGGATACACGCACCCAATCCACGTCTACTAGCATAGCATGGCATAATAAGCAAACGTAGAAGTAACTCCCAAAGGTTTGATAATAAAACAGGTAATAGGTACTACCTCAACTACTTCCCATCCCACAATTTAATTAGATCCTAATCATGCAAGTGTTTGAGGAATAGATCTAATGCAAAAAAAAAAAAACTGGGTATGAGAAAAGTATGATCAAAGTGTTACTTGCCTTGCTGATGATCCGTGAAACCTAAAGATTCGAAGTAACAAGCGGCGCACTCCGGGTAATCTATCGCAGACAAACAAACAAGCATACAATAAGTACTCATCTAATGCACATGTAAAACTCAAATAGATCTAACCAGATAGTTCAACTTAAGAACTCCGGTTTGCAAAAAGAATCAAATCAAACAAAGCAACGAAAGTTAAACGGCGGAAGAAAACAGCTTCGTTTTACTAATCTGGATCTAGGTCAAATTTTACAGGTGAAAAAACTTGTTTAAGTAGGTTATTCGGAAAGAGGGTTTCGAGACGAAACTTCAGGCGTTTGAATCGCCTGATTCCGATAAACGAGCCAAAAGTTATACTAAAACGAAAATCGGATCTGGAATCGCGATCAGAAAATTCGCAGATTAATCCGGGAAAAAGAAAAAATACGACGAACAGATTTGAACGGAAAAAGAAAAAAATAAAAAAATTAAAAAGTAAATAAAATAAAAACAGAAAAAAAGCCGAAGAAAACCGATCGGTTTTTTTAAATAAAAAATCGGCACGAAAATCGAGGCACGGCGAACCTCGGCGGCGGCGAACTCCGGCGAGTCGGCGGCGGCGGCGGCGAGCTCCGGCGGCGGCGGCGGCTGGGCTGGGGCTCGGGTGGGCTTTGCGGCTCGGGGGTGGCCGCTATTTAAAGGCGCCCCCGAGCGGAGTCCCGCTCGGGTACGGCCCGGTAAGGCGGTTCGTTTTTTTTAATAAAACATTACGCGTAGAAAAAAAATCAAAAGAAGTACCAAACGGACTCCAAAAATCTCGAAATAAATTTTCCCCGGTTTCTAAAATCAAGGCGGATTTAATGAACATTTATATGGGGCCTAAATGCAGTTTTAAAAAACGCGCATTTTTCTTAAATTCAAATAAAAAGGCTAAAAACTCCAAAATAAAATCTTATTTGATTTTATTATTAAATCTTCATTATTTCTTTATTTTGGGAAAGTCATTTTATTCCCTCTCTCATATTTTTGTAATAGAAATAATTGAAGATAAAATAATTAAAATCAACGATCCTATTTTCAAAATTTGAGAAAACTCAAATATGAAAATAACGAGAATCCCCAACTCTCTCCGAGGGTCCTTGAGTTGTGTAGAATTTTCTAGGGTCGAGCAAAATGCAAAGAAAATGCAATGAAAAATATGATATGCAATGATGCTCTATGTATAACATTTCAAATTGAAAATTTGGGATGTTACAGCTCTCCCAAATGAAATATTTTTGCTTGGTTGGTCATCAACAATAGAGTTTGGACGGCGGGCAAGCTTCAACGGAGAGGATGGCCAAATTGCTTCTTTGCTAGCAGATCCCGGAGTCGGCGACACACCTTTTTTTCCAATGTTGCTACACCATCCGTGTGTAAGGAATGATTAAGTCTTGTCTTGATTTGGACGATGTACATCCGACGAATTGGAGAGGATTGGCTTCCGTCAGGGAGCGGTGGAGTGTCAATGCTTCGGGGATGTCTCGGCCCCGAAGGGTGATGGTTTCTCTTATGCTACCGATTTCTTGGGAAATATGAAAAAAGAGAAATGCATGTGTATTCCGTAATAATTCAATTCGTGTGGTGTTCTTATTGCTCGAATTAAAGAGGAAGCTTCTTTGTGGTGCCTAGCTTGGACGAAATATTTGTGTAATATTATGCCGCGAGAGTGACGCTTGTTGCTCGAATTAAAGAGGAAGCTTCTTTGTGGTGCCTAGCTTGGACGAAATATTTGTGTAATATTATGCCGCGAGAGTGACGCTTGTAATTCGGCCGATGGCCTAGACTCTAAAAATCTTCTTCTTATTCAATAAAAATCACCTCAGCTGAGTCCCGTGGCTACAATGTCTTCTTTTCTTTTTTCTTTTCTTTAGAGCACACAGTATGCGCAATCTTGGCCTCCGCTCCGGCCCCCACGGGACACAACTCGGTGGAGGTTGGTGGTGTTACTGTCACGTACGGTACCATGCACCCGTGCGTGCTATGATCACATACCTTATCTTCTCTATGCCAGTACACGTCTTTTAGCTCGAGGCAGTAGGGATGCACGCTTGCATGCACAACCAAGAAAGGAAGCATATATGCGGGCCTTGCAACACGACGACGCATGCGACAGACGGAGCAAAGAGTGACAGACAGAGCAGATGGTTCATGGCATGGACTGCGATGGATAAGAACTCTCTTTTTTTTGAACGAGGGACGAGGGAGGCGCACGAAGCGCCAACTTTCATCTCAAGCAAAGCTGACGTACTTATACGGCTAGCAAGAGAACCATGCATTCACCACATAAACCTCCGGATGGGCTTTATTACACGAGAAATACGCCCATCTACGGGACAATACATACTTTTTACACAAGAACACTGCAGGTTCACCAGCTAGCTAGTGCTAGTCAACACGGTTCCTTCCACACCAAGACGAAATCACCAAGGCCTCCGGTAAAGCTAACGACAATCATGAGCAAAGCTCAGCTACTCTACTAAGATATTTAGGCGCGCGAGGCGAAGACATGAGGAGGCAGTCCAGTCAGGGGCACTTGGTCTTGTTGCCGTGCGTGGTCCAGTCGGTGTAGCACTTGCCGCAGGTCTCCTTGTTGCCGGCCGTGCCCGCCGGCACGCAGCGGCACACGCTGCAGCACTTGAGGCACGCCCGGCTGCACAGCTTCGGCCGCGAGTTGGCGCTGCACCGCAGGTTGCACGCCCACCCGCAGTCTGCATGCATCACATCACACGCCATGGAATGAATGAGCACATTCTCTTTCATCTGAAATACTCCTATCTATCATAGGGCAGATTCGATACCTTTGGAGGGGTCTACGATGTTGTGGGGAGGAGGCCCGAGCGGAGCGGCAGCCGGAGCAGGAGAGTCGGCAGCCTATCGGCCACCCAGAGGAGAAAATCAGCATTGTGAGTTGGAGTATCATACGTACTATCATGCACTGTCGCATTGAGTAGTTAGACAGAAGGTCCCCTTAACTCACCTTGATGGTGCTGAGCAGGAGGAGGGCCGCCACCAGCGCGGCCACGGCAAGCTTGCCGAGCGCCATGGCTCCTTCCTCTGGAGTCTGAAGAGCTTTCTTGAGCTGTGTGGTGCCTTTGGGTTGGGCGGCGATGCAGTGCCGGAGTCAGCCTGTGTGATGGTTAAGTAGAGCGGGGGCCAAGGGTTTAAACACTTTACAGGCTTGCGCTGTGGAAGTGGAAGTGATGGGTGGTGGCCAGGTTGGCTCCTGGCAAGGGCGTAAATGATCTGCGGCCGCGGCAGTGCGACTGCACTTGCCCAATCGCCTTGGACACGTACCACCACCGTCGCCTGGCTGAGTGGAGTAAATGGGCTTAATTCGCCCTGCTCACGGGGCGCCACCTGCCCTGCCCTTAATTACAGATAAACACACGGGCGACCCCGATCGCGTTCCGTATGGCACACCTAGGATCCTCTCCACGTTCGTGTGGAAATTGGTCCTCCTGTCTGTCATTGAGGCCTGGGCCGCGCGGTGCGTCGTTTGATGAACCGTGAGCGAGACAAGGGAATAGGACGGGGGAGCAGAGCAGAGTGGCGGGCGTACGAGCGTTGAGCTGCATTCCACTTCCAGCGAGGGGCCGGAGAGTTCGAGAACGAGAGGGGCGGGGACAGAGCGTGCCTGCTCTGGGCACCGCCGCGGTGTGAGGACGAGCGGGCTACACTATACAACCCGTGTAGGAGGAGACCACACTCTGCCCCTAGGATTTGTCTAATCAAATTCTTATAAGATCTTCTAGGGCATCTCCAACACGGACTCTCGAACATCCCCAACCCCAGGATCATGAAAATCATCCAAATCGGTGACAAACATTGAAAGGTTTACGAAAGTCCGGACCGATCCTACGCCCGCTTCTGACCGTCTCGGTCCAACAAAAACACGTCACCGGCTCCCTCCCACGCTTTCTTTCTGTTGCACGTGCTGCTTACCGGCGCTGCATTCATGCCAGCCCAGAGCACACGAAGGCCAGCATTGATGCCGCGAGCGACCGGAGGGAGGGAGGACGACACGACGCGATCTCTTAACAGCCGCCGCTTCAATGCAGACGCAGGTTTTCGAGGAACCAACTCCAGCCGCTGCGCCGCATTGAACCGGCTGACCGGCCCTTCACATGGCCTGGCCGCCGCTATTTAAGCCGCGCTCCGCATCGTCCACATCGCATCCTCCTCCTCCTCCTTCCCTCCCCGCCCATCTCCATCCACATCTCTGGCGATGGGTAAATCCTGGGCGTCGGTGCCGGCAGGCGGTTCTAGGGCGGGATCTGGCGTATCATGGTGACGCCGCCCTCGAACTCCGGGCCCGTCATCCTCATCAGCTGGCGGCGACTCAACGCGGGCGAAGATCGTCGTCTCCTTCGCCGATGAGGTGGACTAGTAGTCGCCGCAGGCCACGCCGACGGTGCCGGACCAGGTCTACTCGACACCGACGCGAAGTCCACACCAACGGCGTGGCTCCGCCATCGGGGGCGCTCCTCCCCGTGAAGCCGGAGCAGGCATCCCCTCAACGCCCTCCGCGGTCGCGCAGCCGCGGCGTCCAAATCGGACGCCGCGAGAAGGAAGAGCGGTTCTCGCTGCCGCCCTAGCGCGTCATGGAGGAGCAGTTCTCGCTGTCGGCACGACGCGTCGTGAAAGAGGAGCGCCGCTCGCCGTCGCCATTTTCCAAGGCGCGCGGTCGCATTCTGCACTGCCTCCGCAGCGGCGACTCCTCGTCGTCGTCCCGGAGCGCCAGTACAACGCGGGAGTAGCGCCGGCGGGACAGCCGCAACGCCACGCGTCAATCCAAGTTCGCGGAATCGGACGTCCCGCCGCCACACATCGCGATGGAGCCGGACCTAGCGTACGCCTGGGCCCTAGACCGCTTCGTGATGACGTCAAAGATGGCCACACGCCATCTCTTCGCCGCCTCGGCGGGAAGATGGCCGGGTAGGGCGAGGAATGGTCCCTCATCGAGATCGCTGCCGCCAATGACGCCTCCTCCAACAATCGCCGTCCTCTCCCCGTCCCACGTCCTCGGTGGTCACACTGCGCATGGCGCAGGAGAAGGCGAAGAGGATCATCTGCGAGTGCCATGCGGCCGCCAGGAATCCCTGTTGCGACATCGCCACCTTCCGCCGTCCCAAGGCCGACGACCCCGACTCCGAGCTGGGTCGGGCCAGGATGACGGAGGAGGAGCCGCCGGCCAGCCCGGCATGGCCTACGAGGTCATCGTGAAGTATAAGATAGCTTAGGGTTTTATTTTGGGACATTTACATTTGTGCCCTAACTCGAACCCACTACTCAGATTTTCCCCTAATTTCGAAGCATGCTCAAATTTGCCCCTTCGCCGTTAGTTCACCTTATAAAAATGCGCTTCTATGCCATTACCGTCCAGTCAAAGGTCTTTGACCGTCTAAGTGGCGTTTATTGGACATTTTGCCCTGCCTCCGTGTGTCACTTACATGTGGGACCCACTCAGAAAAAAATAAAAAGGAAACACTCTTTCTCTCACCCCTCTCTCCCTTTCACTTACACGTGGGCCCCTCATGGCATCTCTCTCACCTCCCACCAATCTCCCTCTACCTCATGGCCTATCTCTCTCTCTCTTTCAACTTCGGCGACCGCTGGCTGCCCAGAGACCGTGCGCTATCGCCGCTAGCTCCCCGCGCACGGCAGCCCTCCCTCCCTCCCTCACGGCATCTCCCTCTCTCACCTCCAAAGAGCGCCACCGTCGTCGCTGCCTTCGTCTCCGCGGCCAATGGCAACCCCAAGCGCCTCTACCTCGCCAGGAAGCTCTTACGAGATGCCCTCATCCTAAAAGCCAACTAATTTGACGAGAGATGATCAGTGCCGAGCGCCACGGCACATCTTGCCCGCCTCCGACCTCAGACCGCCGTGTTCGATTC
Organism: Aegilops longissima; assembly: GCA_021605205.1. NCBI lineage: Eukaryota > Viridiplantae > Streptophyta > Magnoliopsida > Poales > Poaceae > Aegilops > Aegilops longissima. Next base: position 558,000,335 of record CM038677.1, read on the forward strand.
GATGTTGTTAAAGCATATCAGACGATTCCTTCCGCCAGAGGCTAGCTCGAGACAAAGGAGCATGTCCATGAGCACCGCAAGCCAGCTCTCGTCCAGCCCACGCGGTGAATCGGGCAGGGGACACCCGTAGACGACGCCCAGGACCCCGTCCTCCGCCACGGTTGTCATTGTTGACTGATGTCTACTACGCAACCTTCTCCTTGCAGACGTTGTTGGGCCTCCAAGTGCAGAGGTTTGTAGGACAGCAGCAAATTTCCCTCAAGTGGATGACCTAAGGTTTATCAATCCGTGGGAGGTGTAGGATGAAGATGGTCTCTCTCAAACAACCCTGAATCAAATAACAAAGAGTCTCTCGTGTCCCCAGCACACCCAATACAATGGTAAATTGTATAGGTGCACTAGTTCGGCGAAGAGATGGTGATACAAGTGCAATATGGATGTTAGATATGAGTATTTGTAATATGAAAATATAAAAACAGCAAGGTAACTAATGATAAAAGTGAGCACAAACGGTATTGCAATGCTTCGAAACAAGGCCTAGGGTTCATACTTTCACTAGTGCAAGTTCTCTCAACAATAATAACATAGCTGGATCATATAACTATCCCTCAACATGCAACAAAGAGTCACTCCAAAGTCACTAATAACAGAGAACAAACGAAGAGATTATTGTAGGGTACGAAACCACCTTAAAGTTATCCTTTCTGATCGATCTATTCAAGGTTCCGTAGTAAAATAACATTAAGCTATTCTTTCCGTTCGATCTATCCTAGAGTTCGTACTAGAATAACACCTTAAGACACAAATCAACCAAAACCCTAATGTCACCTAGACACTCCAGTGTCACCTCAAGTCTCCGTGGGTATGATTATACGATATGCATCACACAATCTCGGATTCATATATTCAACCAACACAAAGAACTTTAAAGAGTGCCCCAAAGTTACTACCGGAGAGTCAAGACGAAAATGTGTGCCAACCCCTATGCATAAGTTCACAAGGTCACTGAACCCGCAAGTTGATCACCAAAACATACATCAAGTAGATCACGTGAATATCCCATTGTCACCACAGATAAGCACATGCAAGAAATACATCAAGTGTTCTCAAATCCTTAAAGACTCGATCCGATAAGATAACTTCAAAGGGAAAACTCAATCAATTACAAGAGAGTAGAGGGGGAGAAACATCATAAGATCCAACTATAGTAGCAAAGCTCGCGGTACATCAAGATCGTGCCAAATCAAGAACACGAGAGAGAGAGAGAGAGAGAGAGAGAGAGAGAGAGAGAGAGAGAGAGAGAGAGAGAGATCAAACACATAGCTACCGGTACATACCCTCAGCCCCGAGGGTGAACTACTCCCTCCTCGTCATGGCGGCGCCGGATGATGAAGATGGCCACCGGTGAGGGATCCCCCCCAGTGAGTCTTGCCGAACAGGTCCCGATTGGTTTTGTGGCTGCAGAGGCTTGCGCAGCGGAACTCCCGATCTATGGTGCTCCTGGATGTTTTCGGGGTATATGGGTATATATAGGAGGAAGAAGTAGGTCGGTGGAGCTGCGAGGGGCCCACGAGGGTGGGGGTGCGCCTGAGGCGGCGCGCTTCTCGCCTCGCGCCTCCTCGCTTCTTTCTTGATGTCCACTCCAAGTCCTCTGGATCATGTTTGTTCCAAAAATAACTCTCCCGAAGGTTTCATTCGGTTTGGACTCCGTTTGGTATTCCTTTTCTGCGAAACACTGAAGTAGGCAAAAAACAACAATTTGGACTGGGCCTCCGGTTAATAGGTTTGTCCCAAAAATAATATAAAAGTGTATAATAAATCCCATTAAACATCCAAAACAGATAATATAATAGCATGGAACAATAAAAAATATAGATACGTTGGAGACGTATCAAGCATCCCCAAGCTTAATTCCTGCTTGTCCTCGAGTAGGTAAATGATAAAAACAAAATTTTTGATGTGGAATGCTACCTAACATATTTATCAATGTAATCTCTTTATTATGGCAAGAATATTCAGATCCATAAGATTCAAGATAAAAGTTTAATATTGACATAAAAATAGTAATACTTCAAGCATACTAACAAAGTAATCATGTCTTATCAAAATAACATAGCCAAAGAAAGCCTATCCCTACAAAATCATATAGTTTGTCCATGCTTCATTTTTTCACACAAAATGCTCTCATCATGCACAACCCCGGTTTCAGCCAAGCAATTGGTTCATACTTTTTAACGCGCTTCAGCCTTTTCAACCCTCACGCAATACATGAGCGTAAGCCATGGATATAGCACTATGGGTGGAGTAGAGTATGATGATGGAGGTTGTGTGGAGAAGACAAAAAAAGAGAAATTCTCACATTGACGCGACTAATCAACGGGCGATGGAGATGCCCATCAATTGATGTCAATATGAGGAGTATGGATTGCCATGCAACGGATGCACTAGAGCTATAAATGTATGAAAGCTCATCAAAAGAAACTAAGTGGGTGTGCATCCAACTTGCTTGCTCACGAAGACCTAGGGCATTTTGAGGAAGCCCATCATTGAAATATACAAGCCAAGTTCTATAATGAAAAATTCCCACTAGTATATGAAAGTGACAACATAGGAGACTCTCTATCATGAAGATCATGGTGCTACTTTGAAGCACAAGTGTGGAAAAAGGATAGTAACATTGTCCCTTCTCTCTTTTTCTCTCATTTTTTTCTTTTCTCGTTTTTTTGTTTGGGCTTCTTTGGCCTCTTTTATTTTTCATAAAGTCCGGAGACTCATGCCGGCTTGTGGGGGAATCATTGCTTCCATCATCCTTTCCTCACATGGGACAATGCTCTAATAATGGAAATCATCACACTTTTATTTATTTACAACTCAAGAATTACAACTCAATACTTAGGACAAAATATGACTCTATGTGAATGCCTCCGGCGGTGTACCGGGATATGCAATGAATCAAGAGCGACATGTATGAAATAATTATAAAGGTGGCTTTGCCACAAATACGATGTCAACTACATGATCATGCAAAGCAATATGACAATGATGGAGCGTGTCATAATAAACGGAACGGTGGAAAGTTGCGTGGCAATATAGGGCAGTTTGGTTCATGCCCTGGGCTGCATGCCTGGCAAAAAAGGGTGCCTGGTAGTAGCCTGGAGAGAAGAGGATTTCTGCTGGCGTGTGTGCTGTGCATCTCTTGTTTGGTTGGACTCTAGCCTGGGTGTGAGTACGTATACAATAAAAAATCAGGGTGGCATGCGATGTTGATGATAAGTGTGGGCATGGGAACAATAATAATCAATGCATGTGTACTAATCAGCTTGGAATGGCATTTGCACGGCACCCGGCATCCCATTTCACCCGCCGAGCCAAAGCTAATGAAGTTACTGCCAGCCATCAGCCTCGAGCCGTGGAGGAATCCAAAATTTGTGGCCTTCAACCAAACAATATCCGAGCACATCCTGTGGAGTTTCGTGCCGTGCAATTCTTCTCCAGGGCATGAACCAAACTGCCCCTATATCTTGGAATGGCTATGGAGATGCCATAATAGGTAGGTATGGTGGCTGTTTTGAGGAAGATATAAGGAGGTTTATGTGCGATAGAGCGTATCGTATCACGGGGTTTGGATGCACCGGCGAAGTTTGCACCAACTCTCAAGGTGAGAAAGGGCAATGCACGGTACCGTAGAGGCTAGCAAATTGCGGAAGGGTAAGAGTGCGTATAATCCATCACTACAAAAAAATACAATTCCGTGATGATACGTGTTTGTCACAGTAGGTCGCGTTTTTGTCATGCATGTACATCCATGACGATTTTATGAGTAATCAAGATAGTCATACCGTCTTTGTCGTCAGAAGTGTTCCATGACATTACCAAAATTATCATCACGAGTGTCCACTTCCATGACGATAAATCGTCGTCCGAAGTGCTTTTCGTCAAGGGTGACCGACACGTGGCATCCACCGTAACGGAACACCGTTAAGCTATCGGGTCGGGTTTTGGATCCGATAACCCGTTAACAGCCTCGACCAATGGGGATTTTCCATGTGTAAAATCATCATTGGCTGGAGGAAACACGTGTTGGCTCATCGTTGGGACAGATGTCATCCACTCATTGGACAGAAGGCACCTATGATACGTCGACATGTGGCACGACCCAACAGAGGCCCATTCCTGTGAAAAGGCCGGCCCGTTTGACTTGGTCAAAAGGTGGCGGGCCGGCCCATGGAAAGCCTGTTAACGGCCTGTTCGCATATAGCCCATTTACAGCCCGCTAACCCAAGGCCCGTTATGCCCTATCCGAATTAGGCCTAGTAGCGTCATCTGGGCCATCCAATAAGATTCCAGCCTGTTTTCACTTCTGGCCCATGTATGGCTCATGACGTCTTTCGGCCCATATGAGGCCCTATGTAACTCTTGGCCTATTAACGGCCCGTGGTGAAACTGGCCCGCAATGAACAGTGTATCACTTTACACCCATTAACGGCCGTGGTGAAACTGGCCCGTAATGAACAGTGTATCACTTTATACCCATTAAGGGCCCGTTATTCAGTTGGGCCGTTTCCAGCCCATGTTATCTTTCGGCCTTCTCAGAGCCCATTTATTCTTGGGCTCATTTCCAGCATTGTTTACTTACGGTCCGTTACTGTCATTTTCTGCTTGTGGGCCAAATTCAGCCCGTAGTTACAGTTGGCCCGTTTGTGGTCCGTTAATACGTTGGGCCATTTCCATAGCATCATCAAATATGGCCTATTAATGATGGCCCGTTATGGTCGGCCCATGAACGGACGATTCCAACTCTAGCCCGTTTACGGCCATAACGCGGTCTATTTGGCCCATGTTTGGCCAATCGACATATGGCCCGTATAAGGCCCATTGATGATACGGCCCGCAGAAAGCTCATTGTTTCTACGGCCCGTAGGAGACCCATTGTTTCTACCGCCCGTAGAAGGCCCACTGTTTCTACGACTAGTAGGAGGCCCAGTGTCACTACAGTAAATATTAGCCCATGGTTATTGTGGCCTAGTTTTAAAAAATAGGTTATTGCAGCCACTAGCAAACCGCGGAAAAAGAACTGCATGGACTACAAGCAAACAAATAAACAAGACAACAAGGAAATAAATAAGCAAGCAACTAACGCTAGGCTATCACGGCTATTACACATATTACATCCACCGGGCATCAAAGTTCGCCACCAGTGCAAATATAGGGAACAAAGCAGCATATCATATACACTGGTTGTCAAAGTTTGCGACCAGCGCAAATAAACGCCAAGAAAAAACAAATCCAGAATCTGAAACCACTTGAAGATCTCAAGAAACAACATCCAGGTACCCATAATGTCGGCAAGATGCTTAGCAAGCTTATTAACTTTCTCTTGTTTGGCGCTTAAATCCTCCAAATAACTTTGTTGCACTAAAAAATATGCATCTGAATTCTGCAGGGACTTCCTCAGTCCTTCAACTTCCTGTCGCAGCACATCTGGTCGATGCCTTTCAACTTGAAGTTGAGACTCAAGAAGACGAACTGATTCAGGCAGCGAGTTCAAAGAGCTTGTGCCAGCAGTAGTGGCCAGTAACTCGAACATTACATCAAGACAGGACTTTTGGGTTCTCTCACTATCGTCAAGATAGTTTTTATCAGCTTTCTTGGAGACCAACAGGGATGTCTCACTATCTTGAAACAAACATATATCTATGTACCATGGTCACTTTATGGTCTATATCATTCTAGTTTTTGTTGCCAAATCAAGATAGAGACACAGTTCAAATAATATTTGTTAAAGACAAAGCAGAATAGACAGAATATAAGTGTGGGTAACTATAGAGCAATAACAACACTTGTAATGTGCATGACATGAGAACATAACTGTTTATTCAATTGAAACTGAAATCAACATAGAGCAGGTTACAACAGCAAACCAGTTAAAGAAACAGGTTTAAAACATACCTGTTGCACCATTGGGGTTTCAATTCCATCCTTCAAATTTGAAAATAGTTGGTATGAGAAAATACAGTAATGCAAGAGCAAAGGAGTATGAACCATAGCTACAGAACCTGACCTGAGAACAAATCTTCTTCTCCTTTAAGCGTTGAGTTGGGATTCGGAGTGGTGGTCCTCGTTCTTTGGGCACTGCAGTTCCCTTACTAAATGCTCGTGTTTGGGTGCTCTGTGGTGGAGACAGTGCTGTGTCAACTGGAACTGGGTTACTATCTGCCGGGGTTGGGGTTAGAAGGGGTGTAGCTGGTTCTTTGTCCAACTGGGTAGGGGTACAATATCTGAGAGTCCGGTTATGTGTGGTGGATCTGGTCCTTGGGCAAGTACAACCGTGATTCTATCTGCATCAACTGGTAGCACTATCTTTTCTGAAGACCGTGTTGTTACTCCCTTAGATACTGCCATCACGCTCTCCAATTCAAATGGCTGATAAACAAGAAAAGTAATTGAAAGTATAGACATTGTATGATAGATAGGTGCAATGGATAGTGGGGAATAAAAGAGGGCATGAAATAATTCATATTTATGTTGTCTAACCAAACAGGATAGCATGACACAATTTCACATATGTGATGGCTAACCAAACATGATAGCATGACACAATTTCACATTATGATGGCTAACTAAAAAAGATGGAAAGACATAGTTCAAAATATGAGACTATGTAAACAGGATGACATGACATAACTATATAATGTGTTTATTAAATAGGTTGGCATGCCATAATTTACATACATTCACGGGTAGAATGCCATAATTCTAAATATGATGACTGTAAACACGAAACAGGATGAGATGATATAACTATATGATGTCTTTATTAAATGGGTTGCCATGCCATAATTCAGATAGATGATGTGTATGTACTATGTAAACATGATGGCATGATATAATTCAAATATATGATTTATATAGTAAGCAAGTAAGCAGATGGCAATCCATATATGATGTAAAAACTAAGAAATGCAAGACAACATGCATGACATGTGTAATATAACCCTGCCAAGTTTGAGCATAGACCTCGGGGAAATAGGACTGGTCATCGTCTATGAATCCTCCTCGAGGAGCTCTCAGAACCAACAAGATGTCTGCTTGAAGAGGTAGCATTGTCGCTCAAATGCCTTGTTTTCACTCCAGATACTTCCATCACCGCTTCAAATGGCTGATGCACGGGAAGAGTAGTTGAATATACAAACGTTGTCGACAAATGGAACACGTAATACAAAAAATGATAGCATGATATAATTCACATACATGATGATTGGCTAAACAGCATGGCATTGCATAATTCACATACATAATGCCTTTGCAACAAGAAAGCATTGTATAATTCACATATATAATGTCTTGCAACAAGATGGCAATGCATAATTCACATATATGGTAATTAGACACTTTGAGCAGTGGCATTCACACAAAGCATGTCTAAACTAATCAAATGACATAGCAATGCGAGACACCATACGCACGATATGAGCAACATAACCCTACCAAGTTAGAGCATACACCTTGGGGGAGGGGGGGGGAGGGTAGGACTGGTCATCTGTCTCTGAATCCTCCTCTGAGGAGCTATCCGTAACCAGCGAGATATGCGCTTCGTTAGATAGCATAGTCTGCTCTGAAGACCTTGTTTTCACTCTAGAATTTGCCATCACCGTGTCAAATGGCTGATGCACACGAAGAGCAGTTGAATGTACTAACGTTGTTGACAAATGTAATATGTAACGGAAAAAAGGATGGCCTGATATAATTTACATATAAGATGACTGGCAAAGCAGGATGGCATTGCAAAATTCACATATATGATGCCTGGCTAAACAAGATGGCGTTGCATAATTCACATAAACGATGAATAAACTAAACAGATGGCATTCACACAAAGGATATCTAAACTAAGCAGATGACATATTTGATGTATAAAGAAGCAATGCAAGACACCATATGCATGATATAACCAACATCAGCATGCCAAGTTAGAGCGAAGACCTCGGGGGGTAAATAGGAGTTGTCTTCTCTTCGAATCCCCTCGTAATGTATATCTTCCTCTCGATTACAATCCGAAATGCGTGGAGGGGGGCTGACTTTGCGCCTACCATGGAGCGACGTCTGCATGAAATTTTATTGCCACGCAAGGCTCGTCTCTTCTGCTCTACATGTTCAGTTCCATTGTTTACAATAATTGTCATGCATAGGAATAAAACATAGTGAGATTATGTAAGGAGTGCGTGCAGAAATCCAGAGTGATGGTAGCAACCTGTGGATAGACCCAAAACCAATAATAGCAGGCAGAAAATGGCTTCAGTTAAAAATACAGATAATGGCTTCTTTACTGTTTGTTTCCCATCCAACATGAAACTCATAGTAGACACCGGAGATTAACCAGATAGTAGATAGATACTATTGATAGCAGCCCCGATATGTACCCCACAACCATTTAAAAACTAAAGTTTCACCATTAGTTTGGAGCTGACTCAGAGTCCAATCGGTGAACAGGACGATAAAGTAGCATGTAATATTAAGCGATGCATAACGTGGCGACACGAAAGAGTGCGACCTCTCTTGCGGACCCGTGTAGTCCTCGAGGTCATCTGCTCGGTTGATGATGGTAATGCAGTTTTCATGGCTGCCAATGGCGGGAAGAAGATCTGAGGCGGCGAAAGACGATCCTGGAGGCGGATCCCTGCTATCTTTGGACCCTTCTGTCGTTGGCAATTTGAGCTGGGGTGGACGACGGCAAAGCAGAGCGGACAAACCACACAAGGTTTTCTTTGACAACTATCTGTAAGAGAAGTAATTCTGTAAGGGCTCGTTTGGATTGGAGGATTCCAACAATGCAGGATAGGAAATAGACAGAATAGGATAGGAATGCACGTGCAAAATAGAGAATTTAAAAACACAGGATTTCTCGCCAATCTGGATGTTTGATTCACAACAATTGGAAGATCACATGATGCAAAGAAGCATGGTGAGATTAAGTCAAACCACAAGAAAATGTACGGTTATAATGCTATTATGCTACTATCTCTTAGTCTTGTGCTTCATGAATAGGAATTTGAAAAGGAGGACAAGTGAAAATTAAAATTCCTCGTTTTTCTTTCAAGGAGACACTAAAGGAACAAATCCGTGTGCTTAGTGGACAATATATATAACATGTAGAGTAAAAAAGAGATGCAACAAGTGTACAACCTCTTTGGCGAAGCCATGTCGATCTCAGCGTGATTGGGTTGGCCGGTGAGGATGCTCCGGCTGACTTTGCTGTGGGAGGAGGGGAAGAAGATCTTAGGCGTCTGGAGATGGAGCCCGAGGTACTGCTCCGCTGTGATGGAGGGTTTCGTCATTGGAGCAGCTCCAGTGAGTTGGACGACGCCGAGGCTGAAGCAAGACAAGAGTGACAACGAACAACATTAACCTGAGTGGAATTCTAATAGCATCTCCAATACATGACGTAAAATACATAACCACAAAGTGCTAGATGTAAAATACATCAGCTGCTCATCTCTGAACTTAACTGTCAAACTGGACTTTAACTGTCGACACTGAACAACTCTGTCAAAACTAATTTTTGCTGTCGAAATTGAACGCACTAGCAAGGTGAGGCTACACGTCGGTCGATGACTTTTTCATCTATGGTGGTCGATTTTGCAGCCGTTGGATACGAAATCAAGGGCATGCGGTTCATCTTCAACCTCCACCCCACGAGCCGCCACCACCATCGCCAAACAGCAGCCCCCATCACCGCCACGGCGGCGGTGCACCGCCCGCCCGCCCAAAACACTCCCCACCGCCGGTCCGCCGCCTGCCATCCTCTAGGCCCCCATGCCGAGCTTTTCTCCGTGATCCCCACGCCACCGCCTGCTAACGCCCGCCAACGCCGCGACCACCGCCCCATCCTGAACCCTAAGATAGATAGTGGGGTACCTCTCCAGCGAGCCCCCCTTCCCGCTGCGGCTGGTTTTTCCTTCACCCCGGCGAGCCCACCCCTTGAAAATCGACTGACCCAAAAGTCGATTTAGTCGACTGAAGTGTAGCCAAATCGGAGCAGCATCGCAAGCAAGAGCAAGAGCGAGAGCAGCAGCGCGAGCAAGAGAAATAGCAAGAGCAGACCAGGCAGGGGACCGAGAGCAAGAGCAGAGCAGCAGCGCGAGCGAGAGCTAAAGCAGCAGCAGCTCCTACTGATGTGGGTGTCGCTGCCGAGGGAGCGACCCCGTGGAGGAAGTGGCCGGCGACGCCGCCGTGGATGGAGCCGCGCCGTGTTGGCTCGGGACCGAGCGCTGGCAGCACCGTGAGATCGAATCAAGAAGAAAATGCGGCGATTAGTGTACAACTTCTTTAGTGGCGCCGATTAGGCCGCAGCTTCATCCGAGGAAACGGTGATGATGATGCTCTTCCGGTGGTGCAGGTGAAGACGGCGGTGTGGGAATGGAGGTGGCGCGAAAGACGAGGGGAACGTCGGGGCAGCTCCTTGGAGGTGGAGGGCGGGGTGGCTGAACGGCGGGGACGATGAGATCGACGACGGATCCTCATCCGATGCGGTGGATGAGGGACGTCGAGGTGTTCTTGTGGACGACGTCGTCGGGGAAGAGGCTCCGCTGGGTGGCGGACGGAGCAGGTGTGGGGTTTCATCGCGGGTTTTCGCGGCCTCGGTGTACGAATGGGTGGGCAGATGGGATGGCAGTGGGGAACCATGGCTTAGAGACGAGCTTGTCCGAAATATGGGGTAAGTTACGAAAGTACCCCCCACCGATTTGAGGCGGTTCTTTCGGTTCAGGGGTACCACGGGCATTTCACGTGTCAGGATTTCACAGGAGGTCGGAGTTTTCACGCGCGTTGTAATTTCGGAATAGCAAGGCGGGTTGAGATGGAGGGAGTTGTCGAACTGCACAACGAGACAAAGATATATCTTAAATATTTCGGGCTAACAAGGCGCGGGTTGAAATTTCCGGACAAGCCTAACGTGTACTATACCAAATCAATGCGTACTACAAATTTCATTCAAAACTTTGAATTCATGTTATGTTCAGTTAAAATATTTCTCTACGTGTATAATGCATGCAACCTACTACTCAAATGAACGTTTTAGTGCATTCCAAACGTATATACTACCGCTTCAATATGAACTAAATTTGAATAAGATCTACAGTAATGATTGTTGTGAAGTCAAAGCATTTGAATTCGTTTCTCTGTTTTAGTAAGATCTACTATCATCATTATTGTCAAGTTAAACCATCGTGTGTGTATTATCTTCACAGCACACCACATGATTAGTCTCGAGTTACATATGAACTATGTGTACTATATGAACTCGAACTAGATTTTTTGAATCCACTTTATTTTGATTTCAAATCACATTACATTTCTAGCTCTAGCTAGATCTTCATAATCTAAACCATGTCTCATATGTATAATGTGTTTATCACATTATGTATGGTGCCCCGCCCCCTACGCCTACAAGTATTTAGATATGAGTTGCAAACACCACACATTACCACAAATTCAAATAAAATGTGAGAATGTTCGATATATAGTATTGTTTAGATTGCTCGATATTTAGCTGTAAGCTGCAAACACGCACATTATCACAAATTCAAATAAAATGTGAGATTGTTTGATGTATAGTATGGTTTAGATTGTTCGGCATTTTGCTGTGAGTTGCAAACGCCATGCATTATCACATTATGGTATAACATGTGCACAACTAAATATAATAATGTGATATGCTATATTCATGCATGCAATGTTTAAAACACTATGATCTCCTATTCAAATATATGAATCTGCTTTCATATCAAATTATGATCTTTGTTAGTCTCTTACACCCACACAATCCTCTAACCTTTGTAGCTACCACTAACTTTCTCTCGTTCATGCACACGCCCTCCTCGCCCTCCCCCTCCCTCGGCATTCTATCCACTGGGCACATTCATTTTTTTCTTTAGGTCGTTCTCCCAGAGTCTTCACAACTCCTTTACGACACACACCGATCGATAAACCTCTCCAGCGATGCCTGCCTACAACATACACACACAGCTTCAATCTCCTCTTTTATGTGTCCTTGCCTCGTGTCTCTCATATGGTCAGACACACGTGTAAACTCTCGCCCCTCTTTTCATCGATCTCACAACCGCACACTCCTCCCCCTATCTAGCTAGTAGTTGGGCCTCTCGCACCACCTCCCGGCTCCATTCTCTGTGTCTATCCGTCTCGCTGGGCCTTATTTGCCTCTAACAAATGGACGTACACCGACCGATCTCTCGCTATACATATAGCTAGCTAGGTCCTTATAACTCGTTTTTACCCACACGTCGATCGATCTACCTCATTAGTTGTGTCTCTCCCTTCCTCCGACAAACAACAATTGATCTACCGATCTAGTTAGGGTTGCTTACCAAACACATGGTTCCCCTTCATCATCCATGGATGTGTCCCGGCAGATCTATCACGCACAGGCACACACATAAACACATCCCCACTCTTATTGATAACATTGCAGTTCCACCCTCAGTTTGTCTAGTAGGCCTCTCCCAACATCTCGGAGAAGCAACTCCATCACCCATCCAGCACTCTACCCCTCTCCCTCCCTCTCCCTTCCTCTCTCTCTCCTCTCTCTCTTTGTCCCATCATATTTCCCGTCCTTCAGTTATGTATGGATGTCGACCGATCTCCCTCAAGACATAGTTGGGTCTCTCCTTCTCAACACATACACGAGTCATTCCACCTCTATAGTTAGGCCTCTGCCTACCCTCCCCCCCCCCCCCCCCCACACACCGATACATCAAGCGCTCTAGTCATGTCTCCCTGCCACACACAAACTTGACATGTGCCCTCTAACGTTCCGGTAAGCCAGTCACCCTATATCTTTGACTTGCACACACACACAATTTCGATGGCCCTCTTCATCGATCTCGCACCCACCCACTTGATCCTCTCTTCGACTCTATCGATAGCTATGACCCCTCCCTCTCTTCTCGTGGATTGCCCGACCCTCTATGTATGATATGGATAGGCCTTCATTTCACACACATTGCATGCAAAAATTTGTTTGAGATGTCATCGACACATATTCCCACAAATAATTCACGAAATCAACCCCCACCCCACCCCACCCCCACCCCAAAACAAAAAAACACTCACGAACGCGGTTTGTATCTCTCACACACACCCACGTAGGTGGGGAACGTGCACGAAGAGAAGAGGTGCATGCACGGTGCATGTACTCCCGTCTCTTTCCCAACCACACCCGCGCGGGTACACGGTGGGGCTCATTTCTGTATGAAAAAGGCAGCCCACGTGGTAATTTGGCACGTGTACTGGTTGTCCACTTGGTGGAGGGAGGATCGTCTACCACGGGTGAACAAACAAATTGCGACTTGACGCGTTATGTTAAATTGAAAAAAGAGGCAAACCATGTGGGGCCTACCTTAGAGCAAGGCTCTATACACTGGAGTACTTTTGATGTGTCCCGTCAACTCGCTTGAACGAGGAGAAGCTTGCTTAGTCGCCGTCTCCCCCACCCACGGTAGCGGTGGCTCGTGGGATGAGGTGAAGCTTGCTCATATTCGCCCGCTCCCTCGCCCATGCGCTGTGGTGGCTCGCAGGACGAGGAGAAAAATTTACTACTCCCTCCGTTTACTCCTCGTCCCTACTACCTTGGTTATAGAGATTATATCATATTGTTTGGAATATATATGTCCTTTAGTAGATTTCAATATGAACTACAAGTACATACTCCAAACACTGATGTATATAGGCGTATTTTAGAGTGTACATTCACTCATTTTGCTCCGTATGTAGTAGCACTCTCCCTGCATACGTGGTGGACGTGCAGCAATTCATTTGGTCTCATATAGCGTAATGATATATCTTGCACTACCATTATTGCTCGACTTCCCAAGAGGCGAAGAGCCAACCGCAAGGTTAATATTTTGGAGATGCCAAGCGCAAGGTTATAGGAGAACGAGTAGTAGGTGCGCGTCATTTATAAATAAAGTTTTTTTCTTCATGGCACGTCGCCATATGATAGGTTCATATGGAGAGAAAAGGAAACCGCTCCACTATATACATAGTCGGGACGAGCCAGCCTACACGTTGCTTGCTGGGGTTGCTCTCTTCACACTCTCTCACACAAACGCATCGCGGCCACATCTCTAACATCCCGGCGGATCACGTCCGCTTGGGGAAGGGGTGGATGCTTAGTGTAGATGCGGTGGCCGTTGCCGACGGCGAAAACCCACTGTCGGCACGTCCGGATCAGGGGTCCCTGTCGGTTTCAAAACCGGCGGATCTCGGGTAGGGGGTCCCGATCTGTGCGTCTTAGGCTGATGGTAACAGCAAGCAAGGGACACAATGTTTACCCAGGTTCAGGCCCTCTCGATGGAGGTAAAACCCTACTTCCTGCTTGATTAATATTGATGATATGAGTAGTACAAGAGTAGATCTACCACGAGATCGTAGAGGCTAAACCCTAGGAGCTAGCCTATGATGATTATGATTGTAATTGTGATCAGCCTTCTAAAGACCAACCTCTCCGGTTTATATAGACACTGTCAGATTTCGGGTTCCGGCAGACCCTTGAGGTTCGAACACTGGGGTGCGCGCGGAGATCCAACCCTCCACCGTCTCGCACCTCGCCGAATCGCTGGGACCTAAACTACTAAACGGAACAGCATAAGAGACACGAGATTTATCTTTGGTTCAGGCCACCGTCGTGGTGTAATACCCTACTCCAAAGGTGTGGTGTGGTGGATTGCCTCTTGGGCTGATGAGGAACAATACAAGGAAGAACAGCCTCATGAGGGTCATTCTTGGCGGGTCGATGAACTGCTGGATGGTGGTTCGATCGCTCTAGCTCTGGTTTCTTGATGAGGATTCGGTCTCTCTTCTTCTCTCCAAGATGCCCTAGCTCTGAGTGTGGCTACTCCTATTTATAGGCGAAGGCCCTGGGCCTCTTCCCAAATATTGAGCGGGAAGGAGCCAACAATTGGCCATTTGAAGGGGAACAGTGGTACACTTATCCCGACTAAAGTTGGTCCTCTTTGCCAAAGGCTCTGGTGATGGCGCATGCTTGGGCTCCACGATGACTCCCTTCCAGCCGTTGGGGCTGGTCTTGGTCTTGTTGCACGAAGCGGATGCCTTTGCTTGATGCTCTCGCTGCGCTTGCTCCCTTTGCACCAAAGAGGAAAGGAGGACATTTGCATGGGTCTGGCGCCTCGACCGGCGCCCTTGGTCGCCATGGCTTGCATCATGGGCACCTCGCGAGGTACCCTGCCTTGAACTCTCCGCCTCCTCATGAGCCAGCTTGACGAGGCCGTGCACGAGAAGCTCCTTGTCGTCCGTCCGTGAGGCTTGGCCCCTCGCGAGGTCTTGAGCTTGCGTTGATGAAGATGGGCTGTCTGGGCCTCCTTGAGCCACGCCGCAGCCGCAGCGAGCAAGTCTGGGGACCCCGTTCCCAAAACGCTGACATAGCCCCGGCCCACGGCGCCCGAACTTGGCCGAGCAGAGAGGCGAAAGGGCAAGTGCGAAGCGTCGCGGGCCCTAACAGCCTGCGGCCTTGGGCGCCGCGTGGCGGTTGATTGGACGTGGGCAGCACTGCTTCCCCATGATGCCTCGGTAACCGCCCGGATTCGACAGGTCCCTGCATGCATAGTTGGCCATGATTACCGGTGATCGTGGAGGCCGACGGTTGGCCTTCGCCGGCTATAAGTACGGAATGGCTCGCGCCCTTCCAGTCTATCCTTCTGCTCCATGGCTCCATCACGGAAGTTCTCGGCCGCAGAGAAGGGGAAGGGCCGTCAGGTCGAGTCTTCCTCCCCTCCGCCTAAGCGTGGTCGAGGTCGCCCTCGCAAGCATCCCGTGGCCTCCACGGCGGATGGCTGCTGCAGCCGGGCTTCGTGGGCTTCTCTGGAGGTCTCTGCTACAGGGAATCTGTTCCTGACCCGCGGCTGGAAGACGTTCGCTCGCGCACGTGGTCTTCTCCGCCGGTGCTCCCTGCACCTCAAGTATGACGGCGACGCCACCCTCTACGTGAGGGTTGTTCGGGGAAGACGGTCGCCGCATGGGGTGCTGCCCCGAAGACGACGACCGCGGCCGAGGACCCAGCCCCGGCGTGGATGGAGAGGGCAGCGCGCGGGCTGCTGGTGATGCACGTGACTCCTCACGCTTCACCAGCTCTTCTACGGGTGGTGATTCTTCCAGCAGCGGCCGCGGCCAGCCCCCACGCCGCCGCGCCTGCTTGGGGGGTGGCAGCGGGTCCGCTTGCCACCGCGCCCCGGCGAAGCGCGAGAGGGAGTCCGCCTGAGCTCCGGAGAAGGCTCGAGCCTTCCAAGAGGGCCGGCACGGGGCGTGCTTCATTTGCTTTTGTCCTTTTCCTTTCTTTTCTCCTGCGCAAAAAGGCAACAATGTGTGGCCCGTGGTGCGTTTAGGTTAACACCGTTAATTATTGTCTTGCTTTTGTTATCCTGATCTTGTTCGCTTTACATTTATGCGCCCATTCGCAAGTGAACTCCAGCCGTGGCCACGGGGGCGACCGATCCAGGCCCCGTGTTCGCGTTGTGCTGCCCGTGAGGCATGGTCAGGAGGGGTGCTCCAGCTGTGGACCAGGGCCGTGAAAACTTGAGCGATAGTGGTAGGAAAGCTCGCGAGGGCTCCCGAGGCTTCTGCCTCGCGAGTCCCCACGCAAAGCGAAAAAGATCGAAGAACCACGGACCAAAAGATGGCGATAGTTTCGATAAAAACTCCAAATGGGAATAACTAGTCAACTGCAGAAAGCAAATGAAAAAGCCGCGTCCGGCACCTAGTCTAGTCTTCGACGTCTTCTCACCAGCGCGCAGCTAAGTGCTGCCATCGGGCGTGGGAGGGAGCCCGGGGCCCGAGGCCGGCACTCCTGAGACTCCGGGCGTGTACAACCCCAACTCATTATTACGTGAGAGTGTCACGGCGGCGAAGCTTCATGCGTTGGCCCTCTTCACAGCTCGGGCCTTTCTTCCGAGAAGCGAGCTTCACGGGCGTTAGCCCTCTTCACGGGCTCCGGCCCTTTCGAGCAGCGACAGCTTCACAGGCGTTCGCCTTCTTCACAGGCTCTGGGCCTTTCTCGAAAAAGATGAGCTTCACAGGCATTCGCCTTCTCCACAGGCACTGGGCCTTTTCCAAAGGGAATGAGCTTCACAGGCATTCGCCTTCTTCACAGGCACTGGGCCTTTTCCAAAGAGAATGAGCTTCACAGGCATTCGCCTTCTTCACAGGCACTGGGCCTTTTCCAAAGAGAATGAGCTTCACAGGCATTCGCCTTCTTCATAGGCACTGGGCCTTTTCCAAAGAGAATGAGCTTCACAGGCATTCGCCTTCTACACAGGCACTGGGCCTTTTCCAAAGAGAATGAGCTTCACATGCATTCGCCTTCTTCACAGACACTGGGCCTTATCTTCGAGTGTGTTCCTGCAAATTTGGCCAGATGTCGGTGCTCTACGTCTTCGGGTCCCGGCTCTCGGGCTGGTCTCAGCCGTCGCTGGCAAGCCAGTCGCGATGCCATGGACAAGACCAGAGGGCGAGGGCGGAGAGCGGTAGGAGCCACGAGTCGCGATGCTCGAGCACCCCCTTTAGCGTGCAAGCTGGGTTAGATGACGAAACTCACGTCCTCGGGTCCGGCTCTCGGGCTGGTCTCAGCCGTCGCCGGCAAGCCAGGTCGCGATGCCATGGACAAGACCAGAGGGTGAGGGCCGGAGAGCCGATAGGAGCCCTGAGTCGCGATGCTCAGGCACCCCCCTTTAACGTGCAAGATTCCGTCACCCAGGAAAAGGCACCAAATAACAAGCATGGTGGAGCGAGAGCATAATCCTAAGGAAAACGTAGGAAGGATACATGCCGCTGGGACAGGCCCGAGCTGCTTGGGGATGATGCAGCCCGAGGGGCGCCCCCAACAGGATAGGCTAATGGCATGAAATAAAAGGGATACATGCCGCAGGGACGGACCCACGCGGCTTGGGAATAATGCGGCCCTGAAGGCGCTCCCAGCCTGAAACGAAACTTAAAGATGTCACCTGGTGATGTTGGGGACGAAGGGTGTTGGTGTAGCAGACTCGGTGGGCTGCGGAGCCGACCTCCACGAGCCCCTGTGCCCGAGGCCTCGGGAGGATCCGAGGCGCCGGCGGCTCCTCGCGGGCCATCTCCATCTCCGCCAGGCTGCAGGCGTGCGACCTCTTGAGCCTTGGGATCACCCTCATGAGACGCTGGTGCGCAGCTGCCGCGTTTGGCAGGCCATAAGGCATGCACCCGTAGCTGTGGGGCGGACCCTCGCAACGTCCCACTCGCGAGGGCAAGAGGCGCTCTTGAGACGCGGCTCGGTTGAGCCTGGTATGTCGATGCAGACGCAGAGCCCACCATCCTCGCTGGATGGGGGCCACAGCCAAAGGCGGCGGCTGCCCTCATGACCCTTGACTCCTGTAGCTCTGAATGGCCTGTTGGCGAACTCCACGAGGGTTCGGCCGTCCTTGCCTTGCTCCTACTTGCGGGAAACGTGCTTCGAAACATGCCTCCACGTGGTGCCCAAGCGCCTCCCTCGAGACCTTGGCGAGGTCGGCGGCCCTCTCGGGGAGAGCCCCCGAGCCCCGCTGAGGAGGCGCCGCGCGCGCTTTCCTATGCGATGGAAGGAGGCTCCCCTGGC
This sequence comes from Aegilops longissima, assembly GCA_021605205.1. Taxonomy (NCBI): domain Eukaryota; kingdom Viridiplantae; phylum Streptophyta; class Magnoliopsida; order Poales; family Poaceae; genus Aegilops; species Aegilops longissima. The sequence continues at coordinate 558,018,987 of CM038677.1, forward strand.
CGGCGGGCCGGAGGGGCCTGCCTCTTGAGGAGCCGGACCGGTCGATGTCTTCTTCTTCTTGGGTGCGGCCTCGGGAGGCCTCCTGCTGCTGTGGTCTGGGTCTTCTAGCGATGCGGCCTGAAAGGCTCGCTCCAGGGAGCACACTGCGTCTCTCTATTCACAGGGCACCGTGATGACCCCGCCGCTTCCTAGCATCTTGAGGGCGTTGTAGCCATGGTGGGTTACGACCATGAATTTGGCCAGCGCCGGGTACCCGAGGATGGCGTTGTACGGCAGGCGAATGTGGGCGACATCGAAGTCGATGAGCTCGGTGCGGTAGTTGTCGCGAGCCCCGAAGGTGATAAGAAGGCGGACCTGCCCGATCGGGACCGTGGAGCCGTCGGTGACTCCGGAGAAAGGCTTGGTTGGTTGAAGGCGGTCGTAAGGCACTTGAAGATTGTTGAATGTTTCCACGGACAGGACATTGAGTCCTGCCCCGCTGTCGATGAGGGTCTTGGTGACCAACACGTTGCTGATGATTGGGGAACAAAGCATCGGGAGAACTCCGGCTATGGCGCGCGACTTGAGCTGATCCGCTGAGCTGAGCGTGATGGCGCCGCCGACCACCGAGAGGGCGCGTGGCCTCGAGCTTGGGGAGGATTGCATTCACTTGCCAGGCGAACTGCTTGAAGATCTTGTTGAGGCGGGGCTGAGCTCCGCCCAGGATCTGGCGATCGCACCCGCTTCTGAAGCCCCAGCCCCTCGTCCCGATGACGGTCTTCAATTCTCCTTGGCGGCGGCAGCAGCGGAGGGAGGCCTGCGTTCCCCTGAGGCGATCCTCGCGAGGCTGATCCCTCGGCCTCCCTCGCAAAGGCGGGTCTTGCCAGTGGTCCTCGCGAGGTTGGTCGCGCCACCCTTGGCGCTGGGCATGATCTTCCCAGCGCCTGCATTCCTTCCTCCTCTTGGCCATAGCCCGGTCGCTGCGCTTGGGCGTCTCCGACCCTTCCTTCGCGTCTGGCCGAGCTCTTGGCATTCATTGGTGTTGTGGGTGTGGAGGTCGTGGTACACGCAGATCGAGCGCCCTTGGAGGACTCGGGCTGATCTCGCCTCGCTTGGTGTGCAGCTCGGCCATGATCGGCAGCCCCTTGCGCTTCACGTCCTTGGCCTTGGACTTCTTTTCTTGGGATCCGGCGAGCAGCTCGAGGAGGCGCGCCCTCCTTAGCCTGGCGCGCTTGGTCGCCAAGTTGAACAGCTCAAGGAGGTGCACAGATCTTCATGCATCGCCAGCTCCTCCTTCATCTTGGCGTCGCGCCGCCCGGCGGAGAAAGCGAGATGATGGCCTCCTCCGTTACTCTGGGATCTTGAGGCGCGTTGTTGTAGCGCTGGATGTACTTTTGCGAGTTTCCCACGGCTGCTGCTTGATTCGGCGCATGTAAACTACGGCGGGTGGCGATCGCGAGTACCTTGGAAGTTGGCGATGAAGCGGGTGCGCATCTCGGCCAGAAGAGATCATGCACAGGGCCGATTCAGGAGCAGTGCGGGCTCCATCCTTGGCGCCATGGGAAACCAGTTCGCCATGACCTTTTCATCCCGTTGGCAGCCTCGATGCCCAGCTCGTAGAAAGCTGGAGGAACTCCATAGGGTCAGCTGTGCCGTCGTGGCGAGGAGGCAGGTCTGGCTTGAACTTGGCGGGCCCGCGACAGCTGCGCCTTCCGGAGGTGAAAGCGCGGCAGCCCGCCCGTGGCAGCGGGGGCCTCGGACGACAGAGCTTGGTCTTGTGGGCCTCCCTGCGCCCAGGGGCTGGGGCAGCGAGGTCTGGCGTCTTTGAGCGGGGCGCTCGGGGAGCTTCTTGTGGGCGAGAACTTCTTGACAGCTCTGCTCTTGCAGCGCGGCGCTGGCGGAGCAGGTTTCGCCAGGGCAGCGCTTGGGGCAGGCGCCCTCTTGAGGAGGAGGCGGCTGAGGCGCCCCGGGAGCTTCATCGCCCGCGCGGGGCTGGGGTGCGGTGCAGCGAGACGGACGGTGCGGGGGCGCCTCCTGCAGCGCGGACGAGCTCGGTGACTCGGTCGAGCCATTCTTCATAAACGTCGTCGACGGGGCGGTAGCGCAGGAGCTCGTTTGCGCGATGAGTGCAGCCGGGCCTCCATGGCAGCTGGGCGCGCGTGACGGCGAAACCAGCGGGGGTGGCGAAAGCGTGGCGGTGCGGCCGTCCCGCCTCATGGGCGAGTCTGGGGCGATGCTTGCTGCTCGTTCCCGCCGGGCGGTGGCGGCGCTGACGGCAGGTGACGAAAACGACGAGGCGCCCGCCGGCAGGAGCTGTCTGGCGACATGGGAGGCGAGGGCGGTTCGGCGCTTCGGCGTGGGCTGACAGGCGTCGAACATGGTTGCAGATGGTCGAGGAAAAACGAAGCGACGAAGGCGGATTCGGCGCACCTACTGGCGCGCCAAATGTCGGTTGGGTTCCGTCGCACCCTTGAGGTTCGAACAACTTTGGGGTGCGGCGGAGATCAACCCTCCACCGTCTCGCACCTCGCCGAATCGCTGGGACCTAAACTACTAAACGGAACATCACAAGAGACACGAGATTTATACTGGTTCAGGCCACCGTCGTGGTGTAATACCCTACTCCAGTGTGTGGTGTGGTGGATTGCCTCTTGGGCTGATGAGGAACAATACAAGGAAGAACAGCCTCGCGAGGGTCTGTTCTTGGCGGGTGCGATGAACTGCTGGATGGGGGTTCAGTCGCTCTAGCTACTGGTTTCTTGATGAGGATTCCGGTCTCTCTTCTTCTCTCCAAGATGCCCTAGCTCTGAGTGTCGCTACTCCTATTTATAGGCGAAGGCCCTGGGCCTCTTCCCAAATATTGAGCGGGAAGGCGCCAACAATTAGCCATTTGAAGGGAACAACGGGTACACTTATCCTGACTAAAGTTGGTCCTCGCCTGCCAAAGGCTCTGGTGATGACGCATGCTTGGGCTCCACGATGACTCCCTTCCAGCCGTTGGGGCTGGTCTTGGTCTTGTTGCACCAAAACGGATGCCTTTGCTTGATGCTCTCGCCTGCGCTTGCTCCCTTTGCACCAAAGAGGAAAGGAGGACACTGCGCGGGCTGGCGCCCGAGTGGCGCCCTTGGTCGTCATGGCTTGCGTTATGGGCACCTCACGAGGTACCCTGCCTTGAACTCTCCGCCTCCTCATGAGCCAGCTTGACGAGGCCGTGCCTGAGGAAGCTCCTTATCGTCCGTCCCGTGAGGCTTGGCCCCTCGCGAGGGTCTTGACCTTGCGTTGATGAAGATGGGCTGTCCTGGGCCTCCTTGAGCCACGCCGCAGCCGCAGCGAGCAAGTCTGGGGACCCCGTTCCCGAGCGCCGGCAGAACACGGAGAGGGCTAGGGTTTACATGGAGTTGGTTACAAGGAAGGAAATACAATATCCGGATCGCCAAGCTTGCCTTCCACGCAAAGGAGAGTTCCATCCGGACACGGGATGGAGTCTTGAGTCTTGTATCTTCACGTTTCAATAGTCCGGACGATGTACATAGTCCGGCTGTCTGGATACCCCCTAATCCAGGACTCCCTCAGTAGCCCCTGAACCAGGCTTCAATGACGATGAGTCCGGCGCGCAGTCTTGTCTTCGGCATTGCAAGGCGGGTTCCTTCTCCGAATACTCCAAGGTAATTATCGAGCACCTAAACCGTGTCTGGATCCGCAAAATGATCTTCACATACCACCGTAGAGAGAATGATATTTCACAAATGCAATCTGCTGACAACTTTTTTAGACAACGCGACATGTCATTACGGTCGGGTCATTATTTGAACCATTTTCCCACAACCAGCCACAACCCATATTGCGAGGTGGTTTCCTTGACACGTCTTGTCAAAGCAGAGATCGTGTCCCCTTATCACGGGATTGTCATCAATACGGGTATGAGTAATCCCACCACGCCATTAATCGTGGCGCTTGGGTGGTATGCGATTCTCAACAGGCAAGTGGGGAGGCGCACCGCTTTCGTCGCCTCTATAAAGGGATAAGAGTTCCCCATTTTTACCCACACCTTCTTCCTCCTTTGCCCACTCTTGCCCCCTCGAGCTCCATCGCCCAAGCCCAAGTCTTCTCCGCACAGCTAAACATGTCCGGATCAGGAGGCAAGTGGGTGGCTTCCACCGTGAAGGAGAAGCATATCGCGAATCTTCGGGCAGCCGGATACTTGGCCGCAGACATAGCGCACCGGCTACCGGACAAAGGGCAGGCCATTCCGACCCCAGAACCTCACGAGAGGGTCGTGTTTGTCGCCCACTTCGTCCGTGGACTGGGATTTCCACTTCATCTCTTCGTCTGCGGGCTCATGTTTTACTATGGGCTAGATTTCCATGATATAGCCCCAAATTTTGTCCTCAACATCTCGGCGTTTATCGTGGTATGCGAGGCCTTCCTCCGCATCAAGCCTCACTTTGGCTTGTGGCTACAAATCTTCTGCGTGAAGCCAAGATCGTGGCGCCCAGCAAGCGGAGTCTTGGAGGGGCCATGGTGGGCAAGATGCCTAACATCACACTTGAGCGGCTCCTTCTGGAGACCGTGAAAGGGTGGTAGTCGGGTGGTTCTACATCACCGAGCAGCGTGGTGCCAACGCGGCCCCGAAGTTCGATCCGGAACCCCATGCGGCTCACTTCACAGGAAAGGAAGGGCTGGCTGGGCGAACCTCTGAGCTGACCGACTCCAAAACTGCATTAAGAGCATGAAGGACAAGAACATCAAGCTTGTCAACGTAATCCAGGTCATGCTCGTTCGCCGGATTCTTCCGTGCCAAAGGCGAGCATTCAATCTATGGGAGTTCGTCCCGGCCGAACACCAGCCGCTTCGAAAGCTCTATGACATGACGCACAAAGGCGCATGGAAGGTGTTGTTCAAGGCCTCCGAAGTACCTCCCCCCACATCCGAGGACCGCGGACTTCATGCCGCGCGGCTCCCCAGTCCGGTGAGTTTTCTGACTACCACCGGATTCGGTTCTTCCCAATATATTCATGGGGGGGTTTTAAGTAATTGTGCATATTTGATCAGGATAATGTGGAGACAGCGGAGCAGGTTGGTGGCGGCTCCGCTGCGGAATGCCCACTGATGCTCTCAGCGGAGATCTTGGTCTGGCGCCCTACAAGGCACCGGAGAAGAAGGCCGAAAGAAGGCCCCAGGGACCAGGAAGGGTCTTCTGCGTAAGGTTGTACCAGAAGCCTCGTCCGAAGACGACGAGGCAAACTCCTCCCCCGAAGGGGAGGAAGAAGAAGAAGAGGCCGCCCCGTCTGGAGAGGACGGGGGGCCTGAGAAGGCAGACCAGGGGGCCGGGAAGGGCCCCCGGCACAAGGCCATCATACCCACGTCGTCCGACGACGACGAGGCAGATTCCTCCCACGGAGGCGGGGGAAAACATGAAGAAGTTCTCCCTCCCCACACTGGGGAGGAGAAGAAGAGAAAAGCCGCCCCGGAGGAGGGGGCTGGGACGTCCAAGAAGGGAAAGGTGTCCCTTTCGGACTACTCCGCCACGGCCGCCCATGATGAGGAGGGGTGGCTGCCCAGGGGGAAGCCCCTAGCGCGATCGTAAGTATCCGAACTCTATCATGATTTTACTTCATAGTATTTTCATAACGCCGAACATATATGCAGTCCGGCCAGGGTTCATCCCGAGGTATCGTCTTCGGATGGGTCCCTGAGCGATTCAGAGATGAACTCGCTCCCGACGGCCACTACTCCTCAGCCCGCGGATGACACGGAGGTGTTGTCCCGAAGGCTCCCAGAGTGGGGGGAGGTGACTCTGGAGACGCCCCGAGGTGGGATTCCAAATGTCGGACACGCGGGGTTCAAGATCCCCGCGGATCGTGTCGATGAGAGCCGCAGCAGGCCGGGCTCTCAACCAAACACTGTTCCGGAGCCTCCAACGGTTCCGGACTCAGGCGGACAGCCCCACGTTAGGGAGGGCGAGCCGTCCGTGCCGGGGACTTCTGTCACGCCAGAGGCGTCGGATAGTCTGGTGGAAGCGCTTCGAGGCGCTTCCATGGATGATGAGCACCGTACTCTTATGAGTGCGGTGATTCAAAAGGTTCTGTCCACCAAGAGCGTACTAACCGAAGCCTGCACAAGCCTCCTGACGGGCTTCGAGGTAAGTAATAAAAATGTGTGAAATTACCACCCGATAGGTAGTAGCCCCTGATACTCTGTTTGGTGTTCGGAAAGAAAAGCCAAACGGAGGGTCAACTATAATCCGCATGAGTCTAATAATAAGTGTGCATGTGAATAAGCAGGTTGTGCTGCTTGCCGCTGCTGTCCGCTTTGGCCGAGGTGCAAACTAAGCGGGACTGGAGCGGTAGCGGGGGAGCTCGACCTCACGAAGAGGCAGCTCAAAGAGAACAAAGGTGAGTGATTCCCCGCTCTCATGTAATGAAGGATAGATAAAATTTGGTAATCTAACGACGAAGCGTCGTGAATGTGTAACAGGGGCCACCGCCGAAGTGGCGTCTGTGAAGAAAGCGCTGTCCGAGGCCAAAGACAAGGCGACCTTGGAATGCAAGGAGCGCGAGAAGCAAGATGCTAGGGTAGATGAGGTACAGCAAGAGCTCCAGGACCTCGGTAAAAGGTTCGAGTCCTTGGAGCATGATCTTAAGATGAAAGAGTCTGAGCTTGCGAAGGCCCTTGTGAGTATGAAAGACGCCAAGGCCGAAGCCGAGAAGGCACAACAAGAATTCCAGGCGGCCAAGAAGATAGCGGCGGGTAAGACATTCTTTATGCAAAGCAAACATGTGGAGGAGGCGTTTCTTTTACTTACCCGGTCGGAGCTCTCGAGGGCATTCAGCGAGATCTACCACGCAGCGTCTCGGGCGGCGTGGAGTTCTCTGCGTGCCGAGGAGGGGAGCTCAACAGAAAGCTGTTACGGTCCCGATATCTTTGGGGCGAACACCCAATGCCTCTGGTGACCAAGCTGAAGCATTTGGTCGAACTCCACAGGCGGCGAAGTGGCTATGAAAGATTTCATAGTCCGGATGTGGCCTAGTGAGCCCCTGCCCACTAGCTACTTTGGCCCGATCAGCGGATGGTGAATGCCTGTCCGCGGCTTGAAGTTATCAGCGATCCGTTTGCATTGAGGGTGCCGCAGGCCTTTGCCCGTGAAGGTGCATTGGGGCAAGCTGGATGCGGAGAAGCCGGTGAAGGACGGGCACGGAGGGCAAGGCGCATCGCTATCCCGAGAAGTATTACAATGGCATTATGAAGGCGCTCGTCTCGTGGCCGATGAATGTACCAAGGACAAGATCTTTGAATAAATGTACCGCTGTCACTGTTGTAATGTAAAGACGGAGTTACTTGTGCTATGTAGCACTGTTTGATTTAAAATATTACCTTCTGTGCGGCTGTTTATAGAATTCTGAAAGTAGGCCAGTCGTCGGCTTCCGCCCCCACGTAACTAGTACCGGGGTGTTCCTAAAAGAACCTGGATACTCTTTATCCAATTTTTTGGTCCCTTAAGGAGGTATCCGGCGCAGCGAACAAGGCAATCGAACTATGCGGCTTTATAACTTTCACTTAGCCATAGAAGTCTATAATTTTAAATTTCGGCGAAGCCCCTAGAATTCAGAAGGCTGAATTGGGGCGCTATATACGCCTAAACCGGACGAGGCCGATTCATCGCCTAAAGCGGAAAAAAATCTTTAAGGATTTTAAGACCTCTCGAATAGTGACCAGCTCTCGCCGCATCATGCCGGTCCGTTTTCGGCTTTCTTTACTGAGGTGCTCGTCCGGAAGAACCGGGACACAATCACAGTAGTTCTCCCTACGCTACCATAGCCGATATAACGGAACGTAAGGTACCAAAACAAGGGAGCCGGGCAAACCCAACTATTGACCCAAGACGTGATTCGGAGCTGATGCATATAGTGCTATAAGTTTAGGGTGCCGCACTGATGAAAGTGTTCGGACTTGCTTTGCCGTATTATGAGGCGCCATATGAAGCCCTTGGCAAACTAATCATACCAAGGTGTACGGATGCAATATTAAATATATATTTGCAAAAAAGTGAGCAAATAAGAATGATAAGTTGACGCTATATATATTATCTCCCATTGATAAATAATACGTTTAAGCGCATGTTTACAATGGTAGCATTTAAGCAGAAGTAAATAGGACTATTTAACATGTCCTATCCAAGGGCAGGCTGCATGTAGGTATATGAAACAGGTATAACGATCGTGAAGAGATTCCACCTGGGTATTTCCTTTTGTGCTCAAAGCCTGTTGCCTCCTTGGTTTTCTCTCCTATGTAAGTCCGACAATCCGGCTCTTCTGAAGAGGCTGCTCTAAAGCAATGTCCTGAAAAATAAAAAGGGAGGTTTATGAAAGTATGTGGCGGTTATACCGCACTGTTGACTGAGTCACTGTTGTGCCTCCGCCTATGCCCATGGTATTTTGAGTGCGTAATTGTGTACGCGTGGCACGAATGCTGCCTTGATGGGGCTTGAGCGGAGGCCGGACTGCTAGTCGCGCTCTTGGTGTGCCTGATGGTCCTGTTGCGGGGTGCTCCGGACTCGCTTGACGGTGCTCGAAGTTGTTGTCGCTGGATTGGTTTGGCGGAGGAGGCCGCATTGTACTTCCGCCGCGAGGGCTGCAGTATGCTCTTCTGTTCGGACAGAGCGATCCATGTTTCCGTTGACTATTATGAACCCGCGTGGTCCTGGCATCTTGAGCTTGAGGTATGCGTAGTGTGGTACCACATTGAATCTAGCGAATGCGGTTCGTCCAAGTAGTGCGTGGTAACACTGCGGAAAGGGACGATATCGAAGATTAACTCTTCGCTTCGGAAGTTATCCGGAGATCCGAAAACCACTTCCAATTTTATAGAGCCCGTACAACGGGCCTCTACTCCAGGAATTACACCTTTAAAGGTGGTTTTGGTGGGCTTGATCCTTGAAGGGTCGATGCCCATTTTGCGCATTGTGTCCTGATAAAGCAAGTTCAGGCTACTGCTGCCGTCCATAAGGACTCGCGTGAGGTGGAATCCGTCGATGATTGGGTCTAGGACCAATGCGGCTGAGCCGCCGTGACGGATGCTAGTAGGGTGATCCCTGCGATCAAAGGTGATCGGACAAGCTGACCATGGGTTGAATTTGGGGGCGACTGGCTCCATCGCATAGACGTCCCATAGTGCTCGCTTCCGTTCCCGCTTGGGGATCCGAGTGGCGTAGATCATGTTGACCGTTTTCACCTTGGGGGGGGGGGGATTTCTTCTGTCCCCCTGTGTTCGGACGCTGGGGCTCTTCATCATCGTCGCTGTGCAGCTCCTTGTCCTTGTGTTTGGCGTTTATTTTGCCGGCCTGTTTGAACACCCAGCAGTCTCTATTAGTGTGGTTGGCTGGCTTGTCCCGGGTGCCATGAATTTGGCACGAGCGCTCCAGTATATAGTCCAGACTGGACGGTCCTTGATTGTTTCTTTTGAGCGGCTTCTTCCGCTGACGGACTTGGATCCGCTGAATCCGGCGTTGACTGCCGTGTCTTGATGTTATCGCCGTTGTTCCGTCGCTTATATGCATTACGCCGTGGCTTTGTCGTTCTTGTCGCGCCATCCGAAGTGCCGAATGTGGTGTAGTGTTCTTGTGAGCCAACCAGCTGTCCTCGCCAGCAACAATGGTCATTAGTGTTGTGAGAGCTGCCATGGACTTGGATTTTTCCTGGCCGAGGCATCGGGCGAGCCACTCGTCACGGATATTATGCTTAAAAGCCGCCAGGGCCTCGGCGTCCGGACAGTCAAGAATTTCCTGGCTGACTCGCCGGGCTGTTGAGTAATGTGGCTTAAGTCATCGGCGAACGTTGGTCGCACATATGTGCCCTGAAGTTGTCGAGGAATCGTCTTCGAGTTTTCCCAACGCCAATGGAATTTCTTTGGCGGCTGTTTAGCCGATGCGGGCGGGTCCTTTGAGCTTAAGGGAAGATACTTGATGGCGTGTAGATCGTCTCCACGGGCCATGTGAATGTGGATAAGGAAATCTTGATCCATCTTGTGGGGTCTGTTGTGCCATCGTATGATTCGATGTTCTGAGTTTGAACCCTTACGAAATTCATGATCCATCACTTCGTCGATGAAGCGGGGGTGCCGCGCGCCTGCATGCGGGCTATGTGGCTCGCAGATTCGAATTGGTGCGGGTGGCTGTGTTCGGCCCGGCCGGACTTGTTGATAATGTATCAGGCGTGACGGTCATCGTCACGTGCTGGGGAGCGCCCCCGTGATCCGTAGATTGATCTTGGCTGTCCTGCTTTGTTTTCCAGTATATCTTGCAGGTCCTGCCTATTGCCCCGGGCCGTAGTGTATTGGCGTGGGGGTGCGGGCTGGTATTCGGACTGACTTGCCGTTTTATCCCGGCCACGGGGTGGCCGGTCAGCCGTGTGGCGCTCGAGTCCGTATTCCTTGGCTGCCAGGACTTCAGTCCATCTGTCTGTGAGCAGGTCTTGATCAGCTTGAAGTTGCTGTTGCTTCTTTTTTAGGCTCCTCGCAGTGGCTATAAGCCAACGCTTGAAGCGCTCCTGCTCTACGGGATCCTCAGGCATGCCGAACTCGTCGTCGCCGAGGCTAATCTCGTCTTCGGAGGGGGGGGGGCATGTAGTTGTCCTCCTCCGGGTATCCGTCTGTCGCCTGTTCTGGGCTGACCTGCTCATCTTCCTGCTCGGCCTGCTCAAAGGCGGGCTGATCAGGGTTGTATTCCTCTTCGGCACCATCCGGATTGTTTTCGTCTCCTGGGCCGGTATTGCTATGGAGGGGCTTGGAGCGGCACCAATGACGCCCATGCTTTGCTTTTTTCCCTGAGGGATTATCCTCCGTTGCCTCATCGCCATTGGTTTCCTTCGGAGTGTCCACCATTTATATATCATAGGAAGAGGTGGCTGTCCACCGCCCAGTGAGTGGTGGTTCATGTTCTTCTCCTGCATCATCGTCCATACCGTCGATGTCTTTGTAGTCGAAGTCAAGCACGTCGGTTAGATCATCGACCGTGGCAATGAAGTGGGTGGTGGGTGGGCAACGAATTCCTTCGCCGCCTGCTTCCCACTCGAGCCGGACATAGTTCGGCCAAGAGCCTCCTGACAAAGAAAGAGACTTTAATGAGTTCAGCATGTCGCCAAAGGACGAGTGCTGGAAGATATCCGCAGCGGCAAACTCCATTACCGGAGCCCAACCAGGCTCGGCGGGCTCAGGAGCGCGCGGACTAGAACCTACAACCGGGTACGAGTCCAGGGGTCCGGAGTCACAGGCTTCCTCCGAGGTGAGGCCTGTGTTCGGCTCCATCGCCGATGAGTGTGCGGCCTGTGGGGCGGGGTCCATCCCTCCGTCCTTGGGCAACGCAGCCTGCTCCGAATTTAGGTCTGGGGCTACTGCAGGGGTAATATCCTGTGCATTGCCCGACAGTAGGTCTAAGCCGTGCTCGTCGTGACTGTCCGGTGCTTCTGGCATAGGCCTGAATCCGTCGAAGATCAAGTCTCCGCGAATGTCCACCGTGTAGTTCAGGTTTCCGAACCTGATCCGGTGGCCAGGGGCGTAGCTGTCGATCTGCTCCAGATGGTCAAGCGAATTAGCCCGCAGTGCGAAGCCGCCGAACACGAAGATCTGTCCGGGGAGAAAAGTCTCACCCTGGACCGTGTTGTTGACGATGATTGAAGGAGCCATCGAGCCTTGCAGCGACGACACAGAGGAACTCTCAACGAAAGCACCAATGTCGGTTTCAAAACAGGCGGATCTCGGGTAGGGGGTCCCGATCTGTGCGTCTTAGGCTAATGGTAAGAGGAAGCAAGGGACACAATGTTTACCCAGGTTCGGGCCCTCTCGATGGAGGTAAAACCCTACTTCCTGCTTGATTAATATTGATGATATGAGTAGTACAAGAGTAGATCTACCACGAGATCATAGAGGCTAAACCTAGGAGCTAGCCTATGATGATTATGATTGTAATTGTGATCGGCCTTCTAAGGACCAACCTCTCCGGTTTATATAGACACCGGAGAGGGCTAAGGTTTACATGGAGTCGTTACAAGGAAGGAAATACAATATCCAGATCGCCAAGCTTTCCTTCCACGCAAAGGAGAGTTCCATCCGGACACGGGACGGAGTCTTGAGTCTTGTATCTTCACGCTTCAATAGACCGGACGATGTACATAGTCCGGCTGTCCGGGTACCCCCTAATCCAGGACTCCCTCAGTCCCCGCCGTTCTCTCTCACAAAGCGGGTGAGGTTGCCTTCGTCCCTTGCTCACTGCCGCGACGTGGGCAGTTGCCGCCTCCCGCTGCCCTCCTCAAGGTTGAGCTCGTCCCTCGGTACAACTCCCTTTACAGCCGGCTTGCACCATGCTGCTCCAGCTGCCCACATCACTCCACGTGGATATTTCTCTACTTCTTTGCCCCGCACATACCGATACCTCTCTCGGCTTCTCGTCTCGTATTTTGATGAGTTTATGTCTCATCAACTAGTCCCGATAATCTTATTCTAATCATGCTTCTTCAATTTCTTTGCTCTGAGGATGCTCATCTCGATTTTGGTGAAACTGCACAAAATGATCCGATGGTCAAAAGGTTGCAAACTTCATTTATTAGGAAGCTTCGAGCGTTGCCGACAAATTGAAGCCTGGTCAGGGTTCACGGTTCAAGCGCTAGGGACTGCATGGATCGTTTTTCTTTAGCTGCCTCTGTTCCAAAATAAGTGTCAACTTTAGTAGTAGTACAACTTTGTACTAAAGTTTGCATAAAGTTGAGACACTTATTTTGGAGCGGAGGGAGTACATATTGCTATGATCATCAATCATTGAGATGCAATAGCATGCATGTTAGTCTCCTTTGTATTTGATGAAATGTTGCAACGGGCAACCTTGGACGCAAGATACATGTAACAAGAGCTGGAAGCTTCATAGCATTGTACAAATTTATCTCGTTGATAAATTACAGTACGTACTAGTACTATACTAATACTTCCTCCGTTCCTAAATACTCCCTCCGTCCCAAAATTCTTGTCTTAGATTTGTCTAAATACGGATGTATCTAGTTAGATTTTAGTATTAGATACATCCGTATCTAGACAAATCTAAGACAAGAATTTTGGGACGGAGGAAGTATAAGTCTTTGTAGAAATTTCACCATGAACCACATGCGGATGTATATAGATGCACTTTAAGTGTAGATTCATTCATTTTGTTCCGTACGTAGTTCACCTAGTGGAATCTCTACAAAGACTTATCTACTAGTAATAGCTAGCCCCCACTACTAGGAATTCTCTGTCCTCTCCGTGAGCCACATCATCAAAATTGATGTAGCCGTTAGATGAAGTAAATCAGTCTATAATAGCCGTTTGATCTAGACGTTGAGAGGCTCCGCACTAAGCCGCATGCAAGCATGCAGAAATACCGTGGCACATGCATGTGAGTGGGTTTTAAATCACATCAACATGTCTACATGCAAGCATGCACCGGTAGCATGCATGTAAGTGAGCTTTTAAGTCCCATTAACATGTCAAAAGAAAAATATAATCCCATTATGCAGAGGAGTTGGCTGATCTTTTTTCCTTCGTGGGATGATCTAAATGATGATGGGAGTTTATTTAGTTTGGCTACCACATTTGTCATGCGGTTATAGAGTTTTTTAGTTCTATGAAATCAATAATTTTCTGAGAGAGATATATCGCTATTCATGACAGCGAGGACTCATCTAGTAATATTTAAGAACGGAGGAGTACTATGTAAAGAGTTAGGTGTCGCACGGTGATAGTGTGAGGTGGGCCATGTAATCACTGAGCATGCGTGTTTTCACTGCTCTTGCACTCCTCCGCTGTAAGAATGGAGAAAATTGTAATCTACTACCTCCTTCCGCCGAAAGCGTGGGACATCCAGCAGTCCTACCACCTCAGTAATAAAGACTAATGAGCCGTCAAATCACATAGACCCAACAGTAAGTTGGACGGACGAAGCAACCATCACTCTTGCACAGTTGAGAGGTCGCGTCCGCTCTGCCCTGGCATGAATGCGGCACCGATTCTATGGAGCGGTGCTGACCGTTTCGGGCGGGAAGCGCGCGCTGGGGATGGAGGGGCTTTGGGTGGGCCAGGCTGGTCAGGAGCGGGCGTGGCAGCTGTCCGCATGTCCCTACCGGACACGCCCGGAAATAAGAGGATGCACCGACTCTCGCGGCTAAAATCGTACACTACACACCATCTCTCTGTAGGAGTAGGTCGATCTGTCGCACTCTCTAACACACACACGCACACACACGCACCTTGGTCCCGTTGCACCTTCTAACGTGACTTATTACACCTAGACAGAGGGAGTAGTAAGTATACGAGATACGGTGGCACATGACTTAAGTCGAATACAAGTGCCCAAAATTTGTGTGCATGTTATAATAAGGATTCACTTAAAATAGTACGTGAGCGAACAGAGGGATCAATTGGACAGTGTTCCCGAGCAATAGCGAGATGTGTGAGATAGTAAGATACACCGCTAGCGCTTTTAATTTTTCTTATTAATTTGTTTGTTTCACTCTTTGACTGGTGGGACCCAACGTACTACATGGAGAGAGGTAAGGTGACTAAGGCTGCATTATTTCTGCACCACTGTGGATAGTCTTACCACCAAAGCCACATGACACGATTGTGATTGAAATCCCAATGACTCCCACACACACAAAAAAACACGGCATGCTTGTCACACGAATGCAGGAATGTAAAAAAGGTTATTTTCCTCTCGTTGAACATAACGGCAGGGTTGTGTAGCTGGTTAGCCTGTTCGCTCATCAAACTTGAGGTCTCGGATTCGATAACTACACTTGGGCATAATTTTTGCCAGGAGGATTCTTTGACTGGTCAAAATGTTTTCTAGGGTTTGCACGCTTCACACTCTCTCTCCAAGATATATATACAGCTGGAGCCTCGGTAGCTTGTAGTTGCTCTCTTCACACTCTCTCGCCCTCTCCTTTGGAGCCTCGGTAGCTTGTAGTTGCTCTCTTCACACTCTCTCGCCCTCTCCAGATCTAAACAAGACTTCGTTGGCCTCTCTCTCTCTCTCCCCTCACTGCTGCTCAAAGAGCCGGCAGGATCCGTCCGCCGGGAAGGGAAGGAGGCTTAACGATGTCGCCGTCGGCGAGGGAGGGAATCCACTACCGGCGCAGCTGTTCACTTTCCACCCAGCGGCGGCGCGGGAGGGCCTCCGACCCCTTCTTCGCCGTCGTCCCGTCGCCCACTAAACCACGCCCCAAGAACCTTAAGGTATATTTTACTTACTCCACATGCATTGCTCTAGCTGCATGTATACCATGAATCTAGGACGTGGTTCAAAGAGGAAAGAAGTGGGGGGAAGTAGTGGGAAAAGTTGTATATAGCATGAATCTAGGACGTGGTTCAAAGAGGAAATGAAGGGGGAAAGTTGTATAGCATGAACCTAGGACGTGGTTCAAAGAGGAAAGGAATGGGGGAAAGTAGTGGGGAAAGTTGTATCATATAAATCTAGGACGTGGTTCAAAGAGGAAAGAAAGGGGCGAAAGTACTAGTTCAAAAAGAAAAGGAAGGGACAAGGCTGTAGAGTTTGAGCAGGACTAGATTTGCTGCACTCACATAGGGAAAGGTGTCTAAAGATAACAAAACTAGGACCAACACAAATATGCTCCTTGGTTGTTTGTTCTTTGTTGCAACAGACAGTGCATGACCACAGTACATCGGTAGATGCACATGGTGCTGGTGCGTCCACTGTCCCGTGCAACTCATTAGTTGTTGTTAATCTAAGGCCTGTTTGGTTAAAACTCCTAGTCCCTACCTGCTTGGTTCGGGGACTAAACATGGACTAGAGGTTATTAAATGACATGCTAAAAGACCATGTTACCCCTAGTAATGAACTAATAGAAACAAGGTGCAATGCGTGGCAGGGGCAACTGTTGGAAAAAGTCCCAAAAAGACTCCTTTGGGGTCTTCTTTCTTTAGTCCCTAAAAGTCCCTCTTGTTTGGTTTAGATGTGACTGACACGGAGTTTTTTAGTCCCTACACCAAAATGTCCTTGTAAACAAACACCATCCAATAATGCATTGGAAAATTGATGCAATGCCACGATTAAAAGCAAATTACATGTTTAACAATTTTATTGTTAATATAATCTCTATGTTAATATTAATCAATGCCACCGTTTGAGAAATGCTCTTGTCTTGCTTTCTTTCCAATTTAGATAAGGAGATGCTTCTTTTGTTGGCTTCGTGTCATCCACCGTTATTGACCACTAATTATTTCCTTTGCACCTCTGTGTAAGCAGGTTATCTACTTCACCTTGTTGCCATTGTGACCTTTTGTTGCCTTTGCACAAAACACTTTTGTTTTAAGAGTGTTTTGTGCAGTTCAACCAAAATGTCACACCGACAACGTTGCTTGATTGCTTGATCTTAGTGGAACTGCACAAGAGGAGATCTTACTTCCTATCCGTTAAGGCGAATTTGGTTTAGATCTTCTTCTTGTGAGTTGTTTGAATTCCGCATCACAGCCTTCTTTCACATGATTCTGCAGTGTGCTTTCATATGTTGTGCTACTTGTACGATAATGTTGCTTGATTTTGGTGAACTGCACAAATGGAGACAAGACTTCCAATCTGTATGTGCACCGTAATATCCCATTGAGGTAAGATAAGGATATTTCACAACTGCTGGCCTGTATTTTTCCACTTTCATCGAAAAATTAAGTTTAGTACTATACTTGTGCTCCCTAATTGACATGCCAAATCTTACATTGAAGGCGAAGCTTATGCATTATTGAACCAAGTGATGAAGGGAAGAAAAGCGGAAGAAAAACAAAATCAACTCCGGTGCTGTAATGAAGCCTTTGGGCTGTGATGACACAAGTAATGATATAGTTTTGCATCTTAATTTATTGCTATGGCTGGAGCGATCAATTGTTTTGCCACTGATTTGATGCCATACGTAATTATCTCTACTTGTGCAAACAGGATCTTCTTTGAAGACACCATATATTTTAGTGGAACTGCACAAGAAGATGTTGGAAACATTAAACTAATCGAGGAGTATATAGTAAGCATGGCCACCCCGTAGATAGCAACAGATGGTTCGGAGAAGTGCTTCATCTGTATGCTCGCACAATCAGCCTCGACAAAGGTTGGTACTGCCACCGATTTCATCCATATGATTGAGCTTTGTCATCTCTATTGGTGTTGTGCTACTGTTTAGATACTGTCATGAAAAAGTGGTATTGTCCTTGAGAAGTGCTTCATCTGTGCTGTTTTAAATATTTCCTTTCCTTTTTTTCGAGCAAACAGGGATGCTAGCATTTAGTAGTCCTCTTGTCTTTGCACAACAGGATCATCTTCCTCTGAAGAAGAATATGGAGTACATGAAGTGACTAGTTCCGATTATGCCAGGATGAAGAAGCCCTATCTATCTTCTCATCGGAAGGAGCAGGTTGAAGGATGGTTACATTACTCCCCACAAGACCAAACTAACTTCAGCTCGGAAGGACCGACAAATCTCCATTTTTTTTGTGATCTTGAGTACAATGTTGTTCTAGGATTCTTTCGGTGAGTTCCATTTTATAAAAGTGTGCTCTACATGGACCATGTATGTGCTGTTGAAACTGTCAATTCATAGTACAGTTTGCTTTATACTAATCACTTTTTTGTATTTGTCAAAACAGGGGTGCTTAGCTTGATTTCAATGGGAACTGCACAAAATGTTGATGAATACATCAAATCATTCATTTCCACCACAAGAAAGGAGGTGCCCATAAGTTCAAGGCATTGCAACATATAAGGGCGAAATCATACAAACTACGCACGAATTTGGTTGATTTTGGTGGAACTGCACAAAAAGAACAGCTAGTTTATTTAGCACGAGGTGTCATGTCAATGTCCGAACTGATGGCGAACCCTGCCCATTCCACAGTCGTAGGCATTTGATATTTTGGAATGAGACAACCTTGTCAAATTTTGCTCATTGATTTTAGCAAGATATGCGTTTGATATTTTCGAATAGGGTGCCCTTTCCTGTCAGCAGCGTCGATCAATTTTTTCTTTATTCTTTAGTTGTGAAGTAAATATTGCCTCTGACATGTGAGTCGCTGAGATGCATAATCATCGATTGTTTTGAATGTTCTCTATGAATTGCCAGGCCTGTGTGTTTGATTGCAATGTACGTAAACGCTAAAAGCTACTCAAACTCTTTGTACTCATACATTCCTTTTACTTCGCACATTGTGAAAGTGCATACTTTTTTGTATAAGATTGGTCAAAGTAGAGATACTTTGACTGCAGACAAAACTTGTATGCAGACTAGAAAGGACCGGAGGGAGTACATGTGAAACTGCTGCAAAGGAGGTGATCACCCTGGGAATAATGCTAGTACGTATTGTTTTGCATGTTCATCCAATGCCAGTGATACAGGAATTTGAACTAATCGAAATAAATTCATTCATACACGGTCGGATTTCATATAAACATGCCAGATTTCATTACATTTCATACATTCTTCAACTAAAATGGGGTGCGCTGGAGGTATCTCTCCCTAATAATAAATCACGGATTGAGTCTCCGGGTTCACCGTCGCAATACGCTTCTTCCCGTGAGTTTACGCTTTCACTTGGAATTTAAAACATACACGCGAGGTGGTAATAATAAAATTTGGTACGTCATCGCTCGTCCGTATGTCATCGCTCATCCGTTCGCTCGTCAAATTTTCTCTAGGTTGTTTGCAGCATTGTAAGTCCACGGGCCAGAAATTTAGTTATGGGCCGCTAAAAAAGTTCAGACTCATCATCTGACCTCCCCTTCCCTTAACGAGGAAGCTAACAGAGTTTTCTTCCGCCTGTGATAAAAATTCCAGATTCTGATTATTAGTCCCACCCCGCCTGTTTACATCAAATCCTAGCAGCTTATATACGTTCAGAGTTGCACGAATCAACAAGCCAACAAAAGCCCAATCAAAAATGCTGAAGCGAGGCCGAGATTGAGCCCGAGACCAAGGTCATATTTGAATAAAAAATAGCAGCACTAGGTGCCCAGCTTGTATACACGGAGAAAAGGGTAAAGAAGCAGAAGAGAGTTGGTCTGAGAACTCACAGGCCACACCATCCAAGCCGAGCTCCATGAGATCTGGTCCCGAAGCCCCACAGCAGGGCGCCGTCGGAGGGCTGGCCACGACCACCCGATCAGGAGCCCGGAGAGCCCTGGCGCAGATCAACGTGGCCCCTGAGCAACCATAGTCCCAACCAGCCCCCCGCGCGCTCAGGCCCGGCCACCACGAGCCCATACGCAGACGCGAAGCATCGGTCGCAGGCGAGACTGCCGGGGAAATCAGATTGTCAAGTTGCTTCAGATTGGGGGTCGGATCCGTGCTCGATCCAGGCGCCACGGTCAAGGAAAGGGTGTTGGTGCTTTGGCAAAAAGACTCTTGCACGGTCGCTCGCCGTGCTTGGTTAGTTGTGGAGGAGGGAGGAGAAGAGAGAGGGGAACAGAACGCAGTGCCGTGGGCGGCGTGTGTGGCACGTATAGAGAAGAGGAGGAGAGCAGCGCCGGATGGATAGAGCGCTGCTGGAGAAGGAACGGCCATACGCAGACGCGAAGCACCGGTCGCAGGCGAGACTGCCGGGGAAATCGGATCGTCAAGCTGCTGCAGATTGGGGGTCAGATCTATGCTCGATCCAGGCACCACAGTCAAGGAAAGGGTGTTGGTGCTTTGGCAAAAAGACTCTTGCACGCCGCTCGTCGTGCTTGGTTAGTTATGGAGGAGGGAGGAGAAGATAGAGGGGAACGGAACGCAGCGCCGTGGGCGGCGTGTGTGGCACGGATAGAGAAGAGGAGGAGAGCAGCGCTGGATGGATAGAGAGAAGAGCGGGGAAGGAGAGCGTTGCTGGAGAAGGAACGGCCATACGCAGACGCGAAGCATCGGTCGTAGGTGAGACTGCCGGGGAAATCGGATCGTCAAGCTGCTGCAGATTGGGGGTCGGATCCATGCTCGATCCAGGCACCACGGTCAAGGCAAGGGTGTTGGTGCTTTGGCAAATAGACTCTTGCACGTCGCTCGTCGTGCTTGGTTAGTTGTGGAGGAGGGAGGAGAAGAGAGAGGGGAACAGAACGCAGCGCCGTGGGCGGCGTGTGTGGCATGGATAGAGAAGAGGAGGAGAGCAGCGCTGGATGGATAGAGAGAAGAGCGGAGAAGGAGAGCGTTGCTGGAGAAGGAACGGCGATGTGGATATCCACGCCGTGGGAGCTCGGTGGAGATTCCTTTTTTAATGGCTTTTTTAGGATCACTTTTTAATAGCTCTCAATTGAGAAGCTGTTGGATGATGCGTGCTAAGCACCCATTCCAAAAAAAAAATCTAAATGAGCACCGATATAATTACTTGCTGTTGTTTAATGTTCATGTGTACCACATCCTAGGAATACATCATCAGATCAGATACAATAATGAAAAGTGAGCAAAACATGGAAATAAGTATTCCTTGAGGGAGAAGATATTTGGAGCTCAAAGGGACTTACTGACAATTAAGGTACTCCTCAACTCTGGATGTCACTGATATCGTTGGTCGGATAGGGAGGAGACATCATTGGTCAGACAGGGAGGAGAGACGAAGCGATGAAGAGTAGAAAGAATGTGACAACAATGCATCTTGTAATTACCTTGTTTTTATAATCCACCCAAAATTTACAAAAAAATATCTGTGATGGGGAACAGAGAAAAGCTTACCTTTTTATGGTGACGATGGCCAAGTTCAAATAGTGTAAAAGAAAAGGAACGAAATATAATCTCGCAAATCAAATAACTAACGTTATCTTAAAAAAATAACAAAGTAAAAACCTGTTTGCTTTCGAATATTAAAAAAATTGTACATAAAGAATCTCACTTCATTGCGCCACTACTCTTTCATCCAAAAAAATCGTTTGCAAATCTTTTGAAAATTCTAAGAAAAACTTTTAGTTAGTTATTAGACTCTCGATAGTATACAACAATTCCACCGCCTGTATGTATATCCTACTAAAAAAATTACACCATCCCACTTCCACCCGATGATAATACTAAGCTGATGGAGGCGCCATCAAAGGATATCCTTGTGACTTTCTCAACTTTATACTACATATACATGGTATGGATAACAAAAATCCTTTTTCTAATTGCAGACACCGAGTATGTGTGTGTTTTTTAAGATAAGGAGTGTTTCAAATTCTTCTTGCTTTAAAAAAATCATGCTTTTCAATATATTCACACTTTTTAGAAAATGCTTAAAATTCACAAAAAATATTCCAACTTTTTAAAAAACCATTTAAAATTGATCACAAAATTAAAAATTCTCTTTCATAAAAACATGTGTTCAAATAAATGTTCATCTTCAAAACATGTTTCAATTCTAATAAAAATGTTAAAATTTCAAAAAAAATAGTTATTTTAAAATAAATAAATATTTTTGTTTTTGTGAAAAATAAAATATAAAACTGACTACTAGACTATTCCATGCACCACTAGTCTTCCATCACATGAAGGATGTTAGGGTGGCTTCTTTACGTCCACACTTCATACTTCGGAAAGCGATAACAGTATAAACTTATTATTGATATTTATCATAACTATATATAAGAAATGGTGTGCACTATCACACGGAGCAGGTTTTATGAATGGCACGTACTATCACACACAAAGCAGGTTTTATGAATGGCACATCCTATCACACACGGAGCAGGTTTTATGAATGGCACGTCCTATCACACACGGATCAGGTTTTAGAATGTCGCGTACTATCACACGGAGTAGGTTTATGAATGACACGTACTATCACACACGGAGCGGGTTTTACGAATGGCGCCTACTATCACAAGCAGTAGGTTTTATGATATTTTTTGCCCATTGCAACGCACGGGCATTTGTACTAGTAATTAATTAACCGAAGCTACCCACTTGTGTCCCGCTGAGCCGAACAGAAGCTTCAGTTACTTAACTGCAGGTGCAGTTGCGTAACTGACATGTGGCCTATTGGGCCCACGTGTCAGTTAGCCAACTGCACCAGCAGTTAAGTAGAAGCAGCGTTCTTCTCCAGCGCAGCTCTCCGACTCCACGTCACCGCCAAGAAGCTAACGGGCCGTCAATGGTCAACCCGCCTAGCTTGGCTTCAACCGGAGGGTAGCAGCAGTGGCCTTACTTGGACCCGAGCGGCGGCGACCTACCGTGTTCTACTCTTCCTTGTTTTCTGTGTGGCGCGGCCTCATTGGCAGCGGGGCGGGGCCTCGGAGGAGCCGGCGATGTCCTCTGTCTCGTTGTTGGCGGGCGGCGCCTCGGTGAGGGTGGAAATCCTCCCCACGTTGTCGACGAGGTGGGGCCTCGGCTGAGCAGCGATGTCCTCGGCCTCGTTGTTGGCGGGCGGGCCTCGGCGAGCCGGCGGTGTCCTTTGCCTCGTTGTTGGGGCGCGGGGCCTCGGCGGAGCCGGCGGTGTCCTCTGCCTCGTCGTTGGCGCCCTTGAAACCTCGGTGGAGCAGGGCCTCATCGACGCCAGCCGAGCGGGACTCGTCGGGCCGGCATTGTCCTCTGCCTCGTCCTCGGTCTCGCCAAACAGCGCCTCGCCGCTTCGCCGCCCTCTTTGCTAGCCTCTTTGTAGGCGGCGCAGCCTCCGCCACCCGCATGCGGTACCGCTTGGCCTTCGGCGGCCCTTGCAGGCGGAGCGTGATACGTCTCCAACGTATCTACTTTTCCAAACACTTTAGCCCTTGTTTTGGACTCTAACTTGCATGATTTGAATGAAACTAACCCGGACTGACGCTGTTTTCAGCAGAACTACCATGATGTTGTTTTATGTGTAGAAAAGAAAAGTTCTCGGAATGTCCTGGAAATCCACGAAGGCACTTTTTGGAATTAATAAGAATTTTAGGCGAAAGAATTAATGCCAGGGGGCTCACAGCCTGTCCACGAGACAGGCCCCCCCCCCTAGGGCGCGGCCTCCTATCTCGTGGGCCCCCTGGACCTACATCGACGTCAACTCCAATTCCATATATTCACGTTCGGGGAGAAAAAAATCAGAGAGAAAGTTTCATCGCGTTTTACGACACGGAGCCGCCGCCAAGCCCTAATCTCTCTCGGGAGGGCTGGTGCAGGTCTGCTCGGGCTCGAGAGAGGGGATTCGTCGTCGTCGTCATCATCAACCATCCTCCATCACCAATTTCATGATGCTCACCGCCGTGCGTGAGTAATTCCATCGTAGGCTTGCTGGACGGTGATGGGTTGGATGAGATTTACCATGTAATCAAGTTAGTTTTGTTAGGGTTTGATCCCTAGTATCCACTATGTTCTGAGATTGATGTTGCTATGACTTTGCTATGCTTAATGCTTGTCACTAGGGCCCGAGTGCCATGATTTCAGATCTGAACCTATTATGTTTTCATGAATATATGTGTGTTCTTGATCCTATCTTGCAAGTCTATAGTCACCTATTATGTGTTATGATCCGACAACCCCGAAGTGACAATAATCGGGATACTTCTCGGTGATGACCGTAGTTTGAGGAGTTCATGTATTCACTGTGTGTTAATGCTTTGTTCCGGTTCTCTATTAAAAGGAGGCCTTAATATCTCTTAGTTTCCGTAAGGACCCCGCTGCAAATGGGAGGGTAGGACAAAAGATGTCATACAAGTTCTTTTCCATAAGCACGCATGACTATTTACGGAATACATGCGTACATTACATTGATGAATTGGAGCTAGTTCTATATCACCCTATGTTATAACTATTGCATGAGGAATCGCATCCGGCATAATTATCCATCGCTGATCCATTGCCTACGAGCTTTTCATATATTGTTCTTCGCTTATTTACTTTTTCATTACTACTGTTACAACTACTACAAAAACCAAAAGACATTTATCTTTACTTTTGCTACCGTTACCTTTATTATCATACCACTTTTGCTACTAAACACTTTGCTGCAGATACTAAGTTATCCAGGTGTGGTTGAATTGAAAACTCAACTGCTAATACTCAAGAATATTCTTTGGCTCCCCTTGTGTCGAATCAATAAATTTGGGTTGAATACTCTACCATCGAAAGCTGTTGCGATCCCCTATACTTGTGGGTTATCAAGACTAATTTCTGGCGCCATTGCCGGGGAGCATAGCTCTATTCTCTGAGTCACTTGGGATTTATATCTGTTGATCACTATGAAGAACTTGAAAGACGCTAAAACCAAGATTTTGCCCTCAACTACGAGGGGAGGTAAGGAACTGCCATCTAGCTCTGCACTAGATTCTCCTTCCGTTACTAGTAGGCTTGCGACACCTAAACCTACTACTTCTATGAATTCTGATATGTCGCATGTTATTGATGATGCCACTTCTGCTATGCATGATGAAACTACTTCTGTGCATGATACTACTGTGCCATTAGGTGAATTTCTTGATGAACAACTTGCTAGAGTTAGGGGGAATGAAAATATTGAAGAACCTATTATTGATGATAGTGATGATGAAGGTTCCCCCAATGATTATGTATTACCTGTTGTTCCTAAGGGTTATGTTATGAATGAAGCGGCTGCTATGGAAATCCTTGCTTGCAATGATAGAAATGATCTTAAGAAATTATTAGCTAAATGGAAGCAACAGTCTCTTAATTCTAGAATGAAACCTGATCCTACTTTTGCTACTTCACCTATCTGTGTTACTGATAAGGATTATGAATTCTCTGTTGATCCTGATATTATTACCTTAGTTGAATCTGATCCTTTTTATGGCCTTGAATCTGAAACTGTTGTGGCACATCTTACCAAGTTGAATGATATAGCCACCCTGTTTACTAATGATGAGAAGTCTCGCTATTTATATATCCTTAAGATATTTCCGTTCTCATTAAAGGGTGATGCTAAGACTTGGTAAAATTCTCTTGCTCCTGGTTGTGTGCGTAGTCCCGTGATATGATTTATTACTTCTCGCTAAATATTTCCCTGCTCATAAGAAACAAGCTGCCTTGCAGAAATATATAATTTTGTGCAAATCAAAGAAGAGAGTCTCCCACAAGCTTGGGGAGGCTTCTCCGATTATAATGCTTTGCTGATCATCCTCTTAAGAAAAATGAAATACTTGATATCTTTTATAATGGACTAACCGATGCTTCCAAGGACTACTTGGATAGTTGTGCTGGTTGTGTTTTCAAGGAAAGAACAGTCGACGAAGCTGAAATATTATTGAATAATATGTTGACTAATGAAAATAATTGGACTCTTCCCGAGCCAGTTCCTGAAGTAATTCCTGAGCCAATTGAGCCAACTCCTGAGCCTATTCCTAAACCCACTCCGAAGAAGAGAGGTTTTTTATTTCTCAGTCCTGAAGATATGCAAGAGGCAAAGAAATCAATGAAAGAAAAAGGTATTAAAGCTGAAGATGTTAAGAATTTACCTCCTATTGAAGAAATACATGGTCTTAAGAACCACGTTGTCTTGATAACCCGACACAGGTAGTAAAGGTAAATTTTCTCTATAGATATGATAAAGTTGAAATTCCTCCTACTAAATTTCATAGTCCATGCTTAGATGAATTTGATGACTTTATGGCTAGACAAGAAAGTTTTAATGCTTATGTTGGTAGAGAGTTAAAGAATAATGCTTTCAAGATAGGACGCGTAGGCGATAATCTGGCTAGAGTTAAAGATGAACTTCACCGCGTTAGCAAATATGCTTCTATGGTTGCTACTCAAGTTGAGCAAGTACTTAAAGCTCAAAATGATTTGCTTGATGAATTAAATAAAAAATGACTTTGCTGTTAGAGTGGCTACTAGAAATGGTAGAATGACTCAGGAACCTTTGTATCCTGAAGGCCACCCTTAGAGAATCGAGCAAGATTCTCAGAGGAATAATTTAGAGGCACCTAGTTCTTCTAAAAAGAAGAAAAAGAAAAATGATAGAACTTTGCATGCTTCTAGTGAACCTATTGTAGACACACCTGAGAATCCCAATGATATTTCTATTTCTGATGCTGAAACACAATCAGGTGATGAACACGAACCTAGTGATAATGTTCATGTTGATGCTCAACCTAGCAAAAACAATGATGTAGAAATTGAACCTGCTGTTGATCTTGATAACCCACAATCAAAGAATCAACATTATGACAAGAGAGATTTTGTTGCTAGGAAGCACGGAAAAGAAAGAGAACCATGGGTTCAGAAACCCATGCCCTTTCCTCCTAAACCATCCAAGTCAAAGGATGATGAGGATTTTGAGCGCTTTGCTGAAATGATTAGACCTATTTTCTTACGTATGCGCTTAACTGATATGCTTAAAGTAAATCCTTGTGCTAAATATATGAAGGATATCATTACAAATAAAAGAAAGATACCGGAAGCTGAAATTTCCACCATGCTTGCTAATTATACTTTTAAGGGTGGAATACCAAAGAAACTTGGAGATCCGGGTGTTCCAACTATACCTTGCTCCATTAAAAGAAATTATGTTAGAACTGCTTTATGTGATCTTGGAGCCGGTGTTAGTGTTATGCCTCTCTCTTTATATCGTAGACTTGAATTGAATAAGTTGACACCTACTGAAATATCCTTGCAAATGGCTGATAAATCAACTGCTATACCTGTCGGTATTTGTGAGGATGTGCCTGTTGTGGTTGCAAATGTCACTATCTTAACGGACTTTGTTATTCTTGATATTCCCGAGGACGATAGTATGTCTATTATCCTTGGTAGACCTATTCTTAATACTGCAGGGGCTGTTATTGATTGCAACAAAGGCAATGCCACTTTTCATGTTAATGGTAATGAGCATACGGTACACTTTCCGAGGAAACAATCTCAAGTTCATAGCATCAATTCTATTGAAAAAGTTCCAACTATCATTTTGGAGGTTTAAATTTCCTCTCCCTCTGTCAAGAAAAGTATGATATTCTTATTGTTGGGGATTTTCATATCCCCGTTGAGGTAACTTAGTGTTATTCGAAATTTCTCCGGTTCCGTGTTATTCAGAATGAGTTTGTTAACAAGACTTGATCAAGCTTGTTAATGGGTTCATTTTGATGATCACGAGATGGATGAAACTAGAAGGGACAACCTTCTGTACCCTCTTTTTTTTTACTTTATGTTATTTAGAATAAATATAGCAAAAATAGTATTATCCGTCTGTTTTCTGAATATCCGTGCATTAAAAATAGTCCGAAAATAAAAGTGCTCCAAATGCCCTGCAAATTTAGTATGATTTTTTCTGGAATATTTGAGGATTTTAGGCACAAAAACACTGCAGGAGGGGCAAGCACCAGGCCACGAGAGAGAGGTGCCCCCTATAGGGCGCCCCCTGTCTCGTGGGCCCTCACGACTCCCTCCACCGTAACATCCCAATTTTCCTAAATTAGGATGTTAATAGATCATTCATATGCATATCATATTTTTATTGCATTATTTGTCTTTCTGCAATATTCAATCATTATGCAACTAAAGGCAATTTATTGGAGTGGAGATAACATGACTTCTCCCTATTTTAAAAATGTTCATAATGTGCGAATATTATTTCCAGTTCATATGATATGTTCGGTAATTTTGTGATCTTCAAAATATTTTATTTGATTGTTTTATTGATGTTTGAGTGGCCTATTGCATCAAAATTATTTTTACAAAACTGCATTAGTGTTGGAACTAGTGTTCCTGTAGTTTATAGTTGTAGACCTATTTTTACTGTGTGTCTAGGTATTTTATTTAGAATTTATATTGTGTATTTTATTTTACTTATTTTTAGTTTTGCTGCTGTAGTTTTCGTTTCAAAACAAAAAAAATAAAACACAAAGACGCAGCGCCACACAAAGACGACACGCCACGCTGCCCAAAGACCCGCTGCCCACCTAACCCAAGATGACAGCATGACCCAGCCCAGCCGACCGAATCGGTACGCGCAGCGACTGCATGCCCAGCCCGCTCGCTCGCCTCCAGCCGCTGACCAGCGGGCCCCGCTCCCCATCCCCTTCCTCCGGTCGGACGAACACGCGCGCAGCCGCACCGCTCGCACACCCGAGCGCGAGCCGGATCGATCTCGCCCCCTAGTCGACCTCGTGCTCTCCTAGGACTCCCTGGACGCGTAAGGGTTTGCCCCGCACCCCCGAAGCCTCTTTCCGATCCTTTCCGTCGTCCGCACGCCTCTGTTCGGCGAATTGGATCTCGCCGGGAGCTCCGAGTTTGCCGCCGTTTCGCCGGTCGTTTCCACCGCCGTAAGAGACCGCAGAGCCGCGCTGCCTGCACCCCTCGAACCCCCACTCGACGAAGAACTCTTTTGACACCTCGAAGTACCCTACAGAGCACCAGAACGCTGCCGCCAGCGACGTCCGTCACCGCCGGAGCACACCGCCGTTCCCGTCGCCGTTGCTGCCCACAGAGGACGCCCCGCCGCCGCTGAGCTCCACCACCGCCTCCGCCACTCACCGCCGCACCCGTCCGTCACCTCTCCTTCGCCGGAGACCTACCGGAGGAGCGCCGCCGCCAACGCCCGAGACCGTCGTCGTTTTCCTCTATTTTGGGTGAGCACACATGCCCGGCCAATCGAACGCCGCCACTTGGCACTTCGCTACAGGAGTTCGCTACAGGAGTTGCTACAGCCCAGATGTTTTCTGTTGCTTTCTGTTTTATTTCCAGATTTCAACTCTAACTTCAAATAGCTATAGCTTTTATTCTGTATACCCAAATTAGGTAATTCGTTTTCCTATGCACTCACAAAAATCAGCACTTCATGACAGTACCAAAATTTCTCATGTTTGCACTGTTTAAATTTGAATTCGTTTGAATTTGAAATAAACCTTCCGGAGGCCATAACTTTCAAACCGTTTATCGGAATCGAGTGATTCTTTTTCCCTTGTGACCATAGTGCAATTTAGGTGCTGTTAAGCTGCTGTTGTTGAGTTTTTAGAATGTTTTTCTTGCTGTTGGTTTTGTTTTGGTTCTATTCATGTTCCTATGATTGATTTGTTGAATTGTGTGAAGCGTGTAGATTGTCCGAGTGCGACGCGAGCTACCGTCGAGTGTGACTTTCTCAACCGAACCAAGGCAAGTTACATGTTGATCATCCTTTACCTATTATTTTCTATGCATGTAGTTATATCACACTATGAATATATGCATGTATAGGAGTATTATATATGTTGGCTATGCTGTTGAGCTATTTTCCCGTCTTTTGCAAATCGTGGTAGTTGTAGTTTGCTATGCTTTGTAGACGGGGGTGGTTCATGTATTCATTGAGTTTATGTGAGGATTATATATATAACTAAAATGAGTAGTAATTAAGGATTTAATTCACCTCTGGGCGGAAGTGGTATTGCTTGGTGTTGAGGGAAGGCATCATGGGGTCTTGCACCTTTTCTAAGGCCATGCGCTCATGAGAGTGCACCCTAAGTGGAATGCCGCCTGTGTTCAAAAAGATCGACAGACTTAGTGACTAGTAGCTTCCATGTGCGGCCACCGGCTATATGGGCTCGCTTAGTTGATCAGTTGTTGGAACCCTTGCCCAGACGGTGTCTCATGATGTAGCATATGTAGGTGGGATGTGGCGTCGGTGGTTAAGGAACCTCTTCTCGAAAGACTTTGTCTCAATCTTCGGATTGGGTCCAGTGGGTAAAGCGTACAAAACTCTGCAGAGTACTAAAACTAATCATGATTAGCTGTGCCCCAGGTTATGGGTAAATTTGAGCCACTATGCCATTATAGTTGTTGGATGATCTTGACAGATGTGACACTTAATAATATTTGTGGGAAACTTAATAATGGGTAGGTTGGAGTTGATTTTGCCAACTCAACCTTGTGCATTTAATTGTAGTAATAAAGAACTAAATAAAAATTTGACTATTAGGTAGTTATGAGGATAAAATCAGCTTGCTGCAAAAATAAACCCTCAAGCCTTCCTTTTGTTATACTATGCATATACATGTAGGTCTGCTATATTATTACTCCTGTGTAACTTGCCAATACATTCAAAGTATTGACCTATATGGCTGCAACGTCTCATGTTGCAGGACATTCAGACGAAGAGTAAGGTACCGTTAGGGTCGCGAGTCTGCACTCAAAGATCGCCGATGGGCTATGATGGGACTCATCGTTATTTTCTGCTACTTTCCGCTGTTTGATTGAATAAAGCTAGCCAAGTGATATGCGATTGTTTTATTTTATACATTACGGATCATACGTTGTAATAAATGATGCACTTGCTATTCGGTATTCATCTATATTGTGTGTGCTAGCGAGTTCGATCCGAGGGACTAGCATGGTAAGCACAGAGACTAAAATCCTTCGAGGTTTGGTCGTTCTGGATGGTATCGAGCGATGTGTTGACTGTAGGACGTGACCCTAGAAAATGGATTAGAAAAGCCATAGGACTGAAAATTATTTTATAAACTAGCTATACTTCTTATTGTTTATTAGTTAACCCCTCAAGTATCTTGAACAGTTAAGTAGGAACTAGTCTTTGAGACCACCATTCATGCTTGCTATATATTGCCACGTTATCGTGTTAGCGTGTCGATTATGCCCACTTTCGTGGTATGAAGATACTAGATTGTTTGCTTGATTGGTAGTTGTTTGTTAAATTGCTTAGTGTCGAAATTATTTGACTATATATATATATATATATATATATATATATATATATATATATATAATAATATTATCATATTGTTTGTTGTTTGTTGTTTGTTTGTTTGTTGGTGTTATTCGTTGTTGTGTTTTGTTGGCTTGATCATATTATGCATATGGGTAGAATATATTTATATACATAGTCTTTGGCCCTATTATATCTATAACTCTTCTATGCTTGCCCACCAGATGCCGCCGAGGCGTGATAATAGGCGTAATGCTGCAGGAGGAGACAACAATGGCAATGATGTACCACCATACATGCAGCGATTGCTTGAGGACAGGCTCGGTTGATCCAGTTGCTTGTCCGTAACTGAACAACAACAATAACAACAACAATCCACCGCCACCTCCACCAAAGGATATGCTTACTGTGTTCTTGAGGTTGAATCCTCGGAGGTTCTCCAGCCTCCCTGAACCTATTGTGGCTGATGATTGGCTCCGTGCGATCAATAGGAACACAGAGACGGTTGGATGCACAGATGCACGAGAGGGTGAGGTTTGCCTCACATTTGTTGGAGGGTCCTGCTGCAGCTTGGTGGGACAATTACTTGGTCACCTATACCATTGCTACTATCACATGGCCTCAGTTTCAGGATGCTTTCCGTGCTGCACATGTGTCTGCTGGTGCTATGAGTCCGAAAAAGAAGGAGTTTCGCAGTTTGCGCCAGGGAGGTCGCATACGCTTAATGCGTATGTGGAGGAATTTAATAATCTTGCGTTATGCTCCTAATGATGTTAACTGCTTGATGCGGCTAGGCGGGAGAAATTCTTGGAGGGCCTAAATGATGATTTGAGCCTTCAATTGACAGTGGCCACTTTTAGGAATTGTCAGGACCTAATTGATAAGGCCATTGTGTTGGAGGGAAAGCAACAGCCATAGAGAATCGCAAGAGGAAGTACAACAACAATAACAGGTATAATTCAGGACCACAGCAGAAGCCACACACTTCATATCATGGTAATGGAGGTAATGGACATAATCATCATGGAGGTAATGATCATAATCATCATGGAGGGAATGGCCACAACCATAATGGCCACCATCATCATAATGGGCACAAGAGTAACAATGGCAATGGCAAAGGTAATGGTAATGGTAATGGCAATGGAGGAACAATAACCAGAACCACCAAGTTACACGTGCGCCAAGGGATTTGAGTCAAGTGCGATTTCTTGGTGTAAGGCTATGGGGCACTATGCCACAGATTGCCGGGGCGAAGAACTCGGGATCAACAAGCCAAACCCTTCCAAAAGGGTCATGTCAACCATGTTAATGTGGAGGAGGTTTACAATGAACCCGATGCGATGATTGGTAAGTTCTTGATTAACTCAAGATTACCAGCTTGTTCTTTTTGATCTTGGTGCATCGCATTCATTTATTTCGAGGGTATTTGTTGATAAACATGGATTGCCAACCAAAACACTTAGCATGCCTATTAGAGTGAGTTCCCGGAGCTGAGATGATAGCGGTGTTGGTTGCCATCGATTGACTTTGTCTATTGGAAAGCATGATTTTCCTACAGATTTGATTATATTAAAGTCACAAGGTCTGGATATTATTTTGGGTATGGATTGGTTGCGTTATATAAAGGTCGTATTGATTGTGCGGTCGATCTATTACTCTCGATGCACCGGAGGGAAGAGGATCAAATATCGTGTAAGTATAAGCGTAATCAGTGCGGTGAACTCTCTTAAGGGGTAGCTTTGGAAGAGGTGCCGCCAGAGAAATTATCCAGATGTGTTTCGGAGGAGTTGCGGTATGCCACCGATAGAGATATTGAGTTTCTCATTGATTTAATACCCGCACTTGGACCTATTGCAAAGAGACCGTATAGAATGCCTCCTCAAGAGTTGGAGGAATTGAAGAAGCGGATAAGAGAATTGCAGCACAAGGATTTATTCGCCCAAGTTCATCACCTTGGGGAGCTCCAGTTTTGTTTGTGGAGAAGAAGGATGGAACCTTGAGGATGTGTGTTGATTATCGTTCTCTGAATGAGGTAACCATTAAGAATAAGTATCCTTTGCCTATGATAAATGATCTGTTTGACCGGTTGGAAGGAGCTACTGTGTTTTCTAAGATTGATCTTCGTTCTGGTTATCATCAATTGAAGATTCGTGAGCAAGATATTCCAAAGACTGCTTTTACTACGAGGTATGGGTTGTATGAATATCTTTGTTATGTCATTTGGATTGACTAACGCCCTGCATACTTCATGAATATGATGAACAAGGTGTTTATGGAGTTCTTGGATAAATTTGTGGTTGTTTTCATTGATGATATATTGGTGTTCTCCAAGAATAAGCAAGAGCATGACGTGCATCTGCGTTTGGTATTGGAGAAATTGAGGGAACATCAGTTGTATGCCAAGTTCAGCAAATGTGAGTTTTGGCTGGATGAGGTAGCATCCCTTGGACATGTTGTGTCAGGTAATGGAGTTGCAGTTGATCCATCTAAGGTTGCTGCGATTCTGAGTGGGAGACACCCACAACAGTTGGAGAGATTCGCAGCTTTTGGGCCTTGCGAGGTTATTACAGGAGGTTTATTGAGAACTTTTCAAAATTGCAAAGCCTATGACTGAATTGTTGAAGAAGGAGAAGAAGTTTGTTTGGGTGATGAATGTGAAGCCAGCTTTCGTGAATTGAAGCGGCGTTTGGTTCTGACACCAGTCTTAACTCTGTCGGATATACATAAGGACTTCGGTATATTGTGATGCTTCTCGTCAAGGACTTGGGAGTGTTTTGATGCAGGAAGGTAAAGTTGTTTCATATGCTTCACGTCAGCTTAAGAATCATGAGCATAATTATCCCACACATGATTTGGAGTTAGCCTCAGTTGTGCTTGCATTGAAAACTTGGAGGCCATATCTTATTGGTAATCATTGTGATATATTTACTGATCATAAGAGCTTGAAGTATATTTTTACTCAGAAGGATTTGAACCTCAGGCAGAGGAGATGGTTGGAGCTTATTAAGGATTATGATTTGAGTGTGCAGTATCATCCCGGTAAGGCTAATGTTGTTGCTGATGCATTGAGTCGTAGGAGCCATGCTAATGCAATTAATATTGATAATATGCCACCCGAGTTATGTGAACAGTTCAGGAATCTCAGATTGGAGATGGTTCCTAAGGGATATTTAGCAACACTGGAGGTAAAGCATATTTTGCTTGACAGGATCAGAGAAGCTCAAAAGGATGATAAGGAGATTGCGGAGATAAAAGAGAATATGGTTAAAGGTAAGGTAGAAGGTTTCCATGAGGATGAACATGGAGCCATATGGTTTGAGAAGCGTATTTGTGTACCTCAAGATGCAGATATCAGGAAGTTGATTCTTCAAGAGGCGCATGATTCACCTTATTCTATTCACCTGGGTAATACTAAGATGTATTTGGATTTGAGGAAAGATTTTGGTGGCCTAGCTCAAGAGGGAAATTGCTGGGTATATTGCAACATGTGATGTGTGCCGAGAGTTAAAGGTAACATCGAGACCAGCAGGTTTGTTACAGCCATTGCC
Source organism: Aegilops longissima (assembly GCA_021605205.1). Taxonomy (NCBI): domain Eukaryota; kingdom Viridiplantae; phylum Streptophyta; class Magnoliopsida; order Poales; family Poaceae; genus Aegilops; species Aegilops longissima. Next base: position 558,053,087 of record CM038677.1, read on the forward strand.
TATACCTGATTGGAAGTGGGATGAGATTGGTATGGACTTCATTACAGGTCTTCCGAGGACTCGGTCAGGTTATGATTCTATTTGGGTAGTTGTTGATCGTTTGACTAAAGTCGCTCACTTCATCCCGGTAAAGACTACTTATACCAATGCTCAGCTAGCAAAGATTTATATATCTAAAATTGTTTGTCTGCATGGAGTTCCAAGGAAGGTAGTGTCTGATAGAGGTACTCAGTTCACATCTAAATTTTGGCGTCGATTGCATGAATCCTTGGGCACCAGTGTGGAGTTCAAGATGCTTTCCATCCACGCATGTATGGGCGCATGAGAGGGTAAATCAGATTTTGGAGGATATGTTGAGAGCTTGTGCTTTGGACTATGGGTCCATTGGGATGATAATTTACCTTATCAGAGTTCTCATATAATAACAGCTACTGAGCTAGTCTTAAGATGGCACCATTTGAGGTATTGTATGGTAAGAGGTGCAGGACACCGTTGATGTGGGATGAGGTTGGAGAACGTCGCCTTTGGGCCGACTTGATCGGAGATCTTTGAGGAGAAGGTCAAATTGATTCGTGACAGTGAAGATAGCACAGTCCAGCGTAAGAGTTATGCAGATGCAAAACGTAAGGAGGTGACATATGAGGTAGGAGACCGTCCATACCTTGAGTTTCACCACTTCGTGGAATTAAAGGTTTGGAATCAAGGGTAAGTTAGCACCACGTTTTGTGGGACCTTACAAGATCTTGGAGCGTAGAGGAGAGGTAGCTTATCAACTGAGTTGCGAAATCCTTGTCGAGTTCATGATGTGTTTCATGTATCTCGCTTGAAGAAGTGCCATGCAGAGATGATGGATGTTCCATTGAGGGACACGGTGCCACTTGAGGCAATTCAATTGGAGAGTGATTTGACTTATGAGGAGAAGCCTATTAAGATTCGGAGACAGCGAGAGAGTTACTCGCACCAAGACAATCAAGTTATGCAAGGTTCAAGGGATCATCATACGAGGAGGAAGCTACACGGGAGCGAGAGGAAGATCTCGGCGGGATCACCCACACCTATTTGCTAGCCAGCCCGAATCTCGAGGGCGAGATTCATCTTAAGGGGGGTAGGTTTGTAACATCCCAATTTTCCTAAATTAGGATGTTAATAGATCATTCATATGCATATCATATTTTTATTGCATTATTTGTCTTTCGCAATATTCAATCATTATGCAACTAAAGGCAATTTATTGGAGTGGAGATAACATGACTTCTCCCCTATTTTAAAAATGTTCATAATGTGCAGAATATTATTTCCAGTTCGTATGATATGTTCTGGTAATTTTTGTGATCTTCAAAATATTTTATTTGATTGTTTTATTGCTGTTTGAGTGGCCTATTGCATCAAAATTATTTTTACAAAACCGCATTAATGTTGGAACTAGTGCTCCTGTACTTAATAGCTGTAGAGCTATTTTTACTGTGTGTCTAGGTATTTTTATTTAGAATTTATATTGTGTATTTTATTTTATTTATTTTTGGTTTTGCTGCTGTAGTTTTCGTTTCAAAACAAATAAAATAAAACACAACCTGCAGCCGCAAGAAGACGACAACCACGCTGCCCAAAGACCGCTGCCCACCTAACCCCAAGACACCACTGACCCAGCCCAGCCGACCGAATCGGTGCGCAGCAGCGATCGTGATGCCCAGCCCGCTTGCTTCGCCTCCACCACGACCAGCGGGCCCGCTCCCATCCCTTCCTTCGGTCCGGACGAACACGCTACAGCCGCGCGCACTGCGCGCACACCCGCCGCGAGCTGGATCGATCTCGCCCCTAGTCGACCTCGTGCTCTCCTAGGACTCCTCGGCGTGTAAGGGTTTGCCCCACTTCAAGCCTCTTTCCGATCCTTTCCGTCGTCCGCGCGCCTCTGTTCGCGAATTGGATCTCGCCGGAGCTCCGAGTTCGCCGCCGTTTCGCCGGTCGTTTCCAACGCCGTAAGAGACCGCAGAGCCGCGCTGCCTGCACCCCTCGAACCCCCACTCGACGAAGAACTCTTTTGACACCTCGAAGTACCCTACAGAGCACCAGAACACTGCCGCCACCGACGTCCGTCGCCGCCAGAGCACACCGCCGTTCCCGTCGCCGTTGCTGCCCGCAGAGGACGCCCCGCCGCCGTTGAGCTCCACCACCGCCTCCGCCACTCACCGCCGCACCCGTCCGTCACCTCTCCTTCGCCGGAGACCCACCGGAGGAGCGCCGCCGCCAACGCCCGAGACCGCCGTCGTTTTCCTCTGTTTTGGGTGAGCACACACGCCCGGCCAATCGGACGCCGCCACTTGGCACTTCGCTACAGGAGTTCGCTACAGGAGTTGCTATAGCCCAGATGTTTTCTGTTGCTTTCTGTTTTATTTCCAGATTTCAACTCTAACTTCAAATAGCTATAGCTTTTATTCTGTATACCCAAATTAGGTAATTCTTTTTCCTATGCACTCACAAAAATCAGCACTTCATGACAGTACCAAAATTTCTCATGTTTGCACTGTTTAAATTTGAATTCGTTTGAATTTGAAATAAACCTTCCGGTGGCCGTAACTTTCAAACCGTTTATCGGAATCGAGTGATTCTTTTTCCCTTGTGACCATAGTGCAATTTAGGTGCTGTTAAGCTGCTGTTGTTGAGTTTTTAGAATGTTTTTCTTGCTGTTGGTTTTGTTTTGGTTCTATTCATGTTCCTATGATTGATTTGTTGAATTGTGTGAAACGTGTAGATTGTCCGGAGTGCGACGCGAGCTATTGTCAGGAGTGTGACTTTCTGAACCAGAACCAAGGCAAGTTACATGTTGATCATCCTTTACCTATTATTTTCTATGCATGTAGTTATATCACACTATGAATATATGCATGTATAGGAGTATTATATATGTTGGCTATGATGTTGAGCTATTTTCCCATCTTTTGCAAATCGTGGTAGTTGTAGTTTGCTATGCTTTGTAGACGGGGGTGGTTCGTGTATTCATTGAGTTTATGTGAGGATTATATATATATAACTAAAATGAGTAGTAATTAAGGATTTAATTCACCTCTGGGCGGAAGTGGTATTGCTTGGTGTTGAGGGAAGGCATCATGGGGTCTTGCACCTTTTCTAAGGCCATGCGCTCATGAGAGTGCACCCTAAGTGGAATGCCGCCTGTGTTCAAAAAGATCGATGACAGACTTAGTGACTAGTAGCTTCCATGTGCGTACTTGGCTATATGGGCTCGCTTAGTTGATCGCTTGTTGGAACCCTTGCCCAGACGGTGGTCGACATATGTAGCATATGTAGGTGGGATGTGGCCGTCGGTGGTTAAGGAACCTCTTCGAAAGACTTTGTCTCAATCTTCGGATTGGGTCCAGTGGGTAAAGCGTACAAAACTCTGCAGAGTACTAAAACTAATCATGATTAGCCGTGCCCCAGGTTATGGGTAAATTTGAGCCACTATGCTATTATAGTTGTTGGATGATCTTGACAGATGTGACACTTAATAATATTTGTGGGCAACTTAATAATGGGTAGGTTGGAGTTGATTTTGCCAACTCAACCTTGTGCATTTAATTGTAGTAATAAAGAACTAAATAATAATTTGACTATTAGGTAGTTATGAGGATAAAATCAGCTTGCTGCAAAAATAAACCCTCAAGCCTTCCTTTTGTTATACTATGCGTATACATGTAGGTCTGCTATATTATTACTCCTGTAACTTGCCAATACATTCAAAGTATTGACCTATATGGCTGCAACGTCTCATGTTGCGGGACATTGAACGAAGAGTAAGGTATCTTGTTAGGGTCGCGAGTCACTTTCAAAGATCGCCAATGGGCTATGATGGGACTCGTCGTTATTTTCTGCTACTTTCCGCTGTTTGATTGAATAAAGCTAGCTAAGTGCTATGCAGATTGTTTTATTTTATACATTCTGGATCATACGTTGTAATAAATGATGCACTTGCTATTCTGGTATTCATCTATATTGTGTGTGCTAGCGAGTTTGATCCAGGGACTAGCACGGTAAGCACAGAGACTCAAATCCTTCGAGGTTTGGTCGTTACATCCACTTATGCCAGCACCCACACACTTCATCTTCTACCCAAAAAAAATCCCCATCCAGCTCAAGCCCGAGTTCTAGCTCGTTTTGCTGCGATTTTCTATCTCTTAGCTCAAAGCTCCATTCACAAAACTGCTTTGGGAGATTGTTGTTTGGTATGTGACTCCTCCATTGGTCCAATTAGTTTTTGTTCTAGTGCTTTATTCATTGCAAATTTTTGCTGCATAGGTGACCATGTTCTTGAGCTTGCATGTTAAATTTTTGAGGTCCCAAGCAATTCCAATGCATGATATAGGCTCTAGGCACTTGTAGGAGTAGTTGCTATCCATCTTGTTTTGTTTTATTCACTTTTATTTTGAAGTTACTAAAATTTCAGAAATTTTCAGAAAAAGAAATATGTTTTGAAGAATGTACCAAGGAGGTTCCTCGGCAAAGAAAGGGCCAAGGATTGCTATACGTGAACAAGATGTTAATTTGCCAAGGGATGCAAATGTATGGGCTTGTGAGTGGCCATCCGATGATTTTATGGTCGAAGCAGGCTTCAAGGAGGATTTTGACGCGTATGTGCGTAATGCCGAGTTGGAGGACTTCTTACAAGATAAGTGTCCTCAATATTATCAATTGACTGATTCCTTTGTGCGGAGGTTCGAATATATTTCTGCGCATGATTCTCCTAGTGTCATGTTTGATATTTATGATACATCTTATACCATGGATTTAGAGGATTTCACAACTTCTTGCAAACTCCCGCAGTGGGGTAAAACTAATGATCCTCGCAAATCTGAATTTAGAGATTTTTCTTGCTAGTATTACTGTGGGAGAATCTAGGGACATAACACAAGCTACCATAGGGAGCATTCATTTTCCTGCTATGCATTATTTTGCTCTTTTCATTGGTAGATGCATTAACGGTAAGGACGAAGCATGTCACATGTGTGTCCCTGATCTTTGTGTCCACAAGAGTGCTGTGTCAGGTTATAAAGGTTATAACTTGGGGGCAATAGTTGCACGTAGGTTGCAGAATAATAGTAGAAGGGGTAATTTCTTTGGAGGAATTTATGCAACCCGTGTGGCTAACTTTCTTAATATAGCTCCACGAGAGGGGGATATGATTGTACCTCCTGTTTATTTGGATAAAGAAGCTATGTTTGATCATAATTTTCTTGAGAGGAATGAACAATTCCTCCATTATCAACTAATCTATGACAGGTGCAATGTTGTCCCTGTTACTCTTCCTGCCCCCTACCTTTTTGATTATCAGGAAAAAGGAAGATATGTTGTCACCAGGGAGGAAGCAACTGAATACGAGAGGGGAATGGAGGCAACTCGCCAACACGCTGCTGCTCAGGAGGCGGTCGCCTATGCATCTCAGTACAACCCCAGTTTCACTTATGGATATCTGCCAGGCGGTCATTGGTATTAGACCAACTTAGGCCAAAAGCCTAAGCTTGGGGGAGTACGTATTTCTCACTGACTTTACATTCATGTTCACACACTAGTCGTCGGTGCTCATACTCTTTCATTGTATTATCCATGCTAGTTTAAATTTCTTTTTCTAGCTTTCTTCTTGTGTGTTTAATAAACCTTGAGAAAAACAAAAAAAAATTAGTTAGTTTAATTTCCAAGCTTGTAGTAGAAATTAAAATGAAAACTCAAAAAGATTTCTTGTTCTTCTTTTACTTGTTGGGAGCTTTCCCGTGTAAATAGTTTTATTTTCTTTTCTTTCCTTTGGGGGTCGAGAAGACTATACTGAAAATGCTTAGTGGCTCTTATATGCATGATTGTCTATTTTAACTTAGAGCCCATATTACTTTGTCTTCTCTCTTGAGTTGAATGCTTGCAGATTCCAGCTTAGTCCAATGCACGTGCACTCTTATTATTATACACATCGTTCGGTCGTGCAAGTGAAAGGCAATAATGACGATATATGATAGACTTATTGGGATGAGGAAAGCTGGTATGAACTCGACCTCTCTTGTTTTTGTAAATATGATGATTCATCGTTCCTGAGTCAGCTATTATGAAGTAAACATATTTGCAATGACATTTAGAGATTTTAGTTGCTTGTGCCATGCTTGATTAGCTATGAGTTATAATGGTTTACCTTGCGTGCCAACATGCTATTAGAAAGATTATGATGTGGTATGATGGGATGGTATCCTCCTTTAAATGTATTAAGTGACTCGACTTGGCACATGTTCACGCATGTAGTTGAAACAAATCAACATAGCCTTCATGATATTTATGTTCATGGTGGATTATATCCTACTCTTGCTTGTATTCGGTTTGAATTAATTTTAATGCATGTTTACGACTGTTGTCGCTCTCTCGCTTAATCGCTTCCAGCCTTTTGCTAGCCTTCACCTATACTAAGCGGAATACTGCTTGTGCATCCAAACTCCTTAAACCCCAAAGTTGTTCCATATGAGTCCACTATACCTTCCTATTACGGTATTTACCGCTGCTCCAAGTAAATTTGTATGTGCCAAACTCCAAACCTTCAAATGAAATTTTGTTTTGTATGCTCGAGCAGCTCATGTTTCAACTAGGGCTGCCTATATCTTCCATGCTAGGTGGGTTATTCTCACGAGGAGTGGACTCCGCTCCTCATTCACGAGAAAGGGCCGGTAAGCGGGATGCCCAGTTGCATGATCCAAAAAGATCAAAGCAAATCAAAATAATTAAACAAAACTCCCCCAGGGCTGTTGTATGTTGGAGGCACTCGTTGTTTCGAGCAAGCCATGGATTGATGCTTGTTGGTGGTTGGGGGAGTATAAAACTTTACCATTCTGTTTGGGAACTGCCTATAATGCATCTAGTATGGAAGATACAACCATCTCATAGTTGTTGCGTTGACAGCAAAAGTATGCCGCTCAAAATGTTATTCAATCTCTATTTTAAAATCGAGCTCTGGCACCTCTACAAATACCTGCTTCCCTCTGCGAAGGGCCTATCTATTTACTTTTATGTTGAGTCATCATCCTTCTTATTTAAAGCACCCGCTGGAGAGCACACTGTCATTTGCATTCATTACTATTGGTTTATATTGGGTATGACTTGACTGGATCTCTTTTACCATGAATTACAATGTTTAGTCAGTCCTTGATCTTTAAAGGTGCTCTGCATTTATATTTTGCGATCTCGGAAAGGGCTAGCGAGATACCATTTTGTTATATCATATTATGATTATTTTGAGAAAGTGTTGTCATCCGAGTTTTATTATTATGGCTCGCTAGCTGATTATGCTATTGATATGAGTAATTGTGAGACCTATGTGTTGTTGTGAGTATGGTTAGTTCATAATATTTGCTGAAACTTGAATGTTGGCTTTTCATGTTACAACAACAAGAGCAAACAGAGTTTGTAAAAGTTTTTTCTTTATCACTTTTAGTTTATCAACTGAATTGCTTGAGGACAAGCAAAGGTTTAAGCTTGGGGGAGTTGATACGTCTCCAACGTATCTACTTTTCCAAACACTTTTGCCCTTGTTTTGGACTATAACTTGCATGATTTGAATGAAACAAACCCGGACTGACGCTGTTTTCAGCAGAACTACCATGATGTTGTTTTATGTGTAGAAAAGAAAAGTTCTCGGAATATCCTGGAAATCCACGGAGGCACTTTTTGGAATTAATAAGAATTTTGGGCGAAAGAATTAATACCAGGGGGCCCACAGCCTGTCCACGAGACAGGGGGCGCCCCCCCCCCCCCTAGGGCGCGGCCTCCTATCTCGTGGGCCCCCTGGACCTCCACCGACGTCAACTCCAACTCCATATATTCATGTTCGGGGAGAAAAAATCAGGGAGAAAGTTTCATCGCGTTTTACGACACGGAGCCACCGCCAAGCCCTAATCTCTCTCGGGAGGGCTGATCTGGAGTCTGTTCGGGGCTCCGGAGAGGGGGATTCGTCGCCGTCGTCATCATCAACCATCCTCCATCACCAATTTCATGATGCTCACCGCCGTGCGTGAGTAATTCCATCGTAGGCTTGCTGGACGGTGATGGGTTGGATGAGATTTACCATGTAATCAAGTTAGTTTTGTTAGGGTTTGATCCCTAGTATCCACTATGTTCTGAGATTGATGTTGCTATGACTTTGCTATGCTTAATGCTTGTCACTAGGGCCCGAGTGCCATGATTTCAAATCTGAACCTATTATGTTTTCATGAATATATGTGTGTTCTTGATCCTATCTTGCAAGTCTATAGTCACCTATTATGTGTTATGATCCGACAACCCCGAAGTGACAATAATCGGGATACTTCTCGGTGATGACCGTAGTTTGAGGAGTTCATGTATTCACTATGTGTTAATGCTTTGTTCCGGTTCTCTATTAAAAAGAGGCCTTAATATCCCTTGGTTTCCGTAAGGATCCCGCTGCAAACGGGAGGGTAGGACAAAAGATGTCATACAAGTTCTTTTCGAGAAGCACGTATTACTATTTACGGAATACATGCGTACATTACATTGATGAATTGGAGCTAGTTCTATATCACCCTATGTTATAACTATTGCATGAGGAATCGCATCCGGCATAATTATCCATCACTGATCCATTGCCTACGAGCTTTTCATATATTGTTCTTCGCTTATTTACTTTTCCGTTACTACTGTTACAACTACTACAAAACCCAAAACATTTATCTTTACTTTTGCTACCGTTACCTTTATTATCATACCACTTTTGCTACTAAACACTTTGCTGCAGATACTAAGTTATCCGGTGTGGTTGAATTGACAACTCAACTGCTAATACTCAAGAATATTCTTTGGCTCCCCCTTGTGTCGAATAAATAAATTTGGGTTGAATACTCTACCCTCGAAAGCTGTTGCGATCCCCTATACTTGTGGGTTATCATAGCGGTACGAGTCGAGCAGCGCCTCCTGCTCCGCTTGCGCTCATGGCGATCTGCTCCTCCGCTGCAGTGCTCTGGAGGAGATGGTGGTTGTAGGCGGCGTCGGCCTGCGCCTCCCGGAACTGCTCCTCATGCATCTGCCTCACCCTGTCCATATATTGGGCACGGGCCTCGCCGATGGTCATGGTGCAATGCACCAGCGAGGATGGCGCGGAGGAGGGGGTTGGCGCCGGATCGTCGACTACCATGTTCTCCATTGGGACGTCGTCGTTCTCCGGCTGCCTGCTGGCCAGCCGGTCGGCAACAATGGCTGCCATCTCCTTGTGGTCCGTCGTCCGCCCATCTCGAAGAGCCTAAGGAAGCCATGGTGGGCAGTAGTGGTGTGGACAGGAGAAAGGGAACGGATGCGGATGACTGCGGCTATAGCCGGCGCAGCAGTTTATATAGCAATGGTGGGCGGGCGGAGGGACGGACGTGTGGCGCTGGAGTAGCTGCCTCGGCAACCGCGTATCATTAATGTGTGCGGCAGATGGACGGGCGGACATCACTTGTGTCGTTTGAAGGCGGAGCAATCGCCAGACTGAAAGCGGGCGGCCGTACCGATCAAGCTTGGCGGAAGAGCGCGAGGGCGAGAGATGACTTTACTTGGCCTCATGTACGCAAGTGCCTCCTTATTTTATATATATATATATATAACTGCAATTTATTTTGAGAAAAAATTCCTCCTGGTTTCCTGACATCACGGTCCCACACCATTGTCAACCTATGTACTCCCTCCTTTCCGGTTTATAGGGCTTATCTCAAAATTTTAGTTTTTCCATTTTATAAGGCTCAATTTGGTTGTTTTCCATCACATGTTTAGATTCCAAGGTGCATTAAATCATTGCATGCAAGTATTAAGAGAAAATTGACCAATGCATCTACTTTATGCATGCATGCATTGCAATTAATGCATTGATAAACATAATTTTTTGAGGATAACAAGAGCATTAATTAGGTGCTTTTGCAAAACTACAAAAAGTATTCCACCACTCGCCATCTACCTTGATTGGTGAGATTTTTGAATTGAGCATTATAAACCGGAAAGGAGGGAGTAGTCAATAAACGAGAGAATTGCACAAGAAACGGTCGATACCGGGACCAAGCAGCTCGAGCAAGATTTGTGTTTTGAGGTCCTGAGCACTGCAGAGTTTTTGATGTTTAGCCCAAATATTAATTTTTCTCCTCTGAACAACAACGAAAACATCGCTGCGGTACTAATCAAGGGGCGTGGCCTGCCTAGCCCAGCCGATATCCAGCCCAGATATTAAATTTTTTCAAGTTGAAAATGGCTAGCCCAGCTATACTTTTTTAGGAATACCTGCAAGGTCAAGTTGTTATTCTCCGCTTGTTGGCTGCAAATCTTTCCTAGGAGGGATGCATTAGGCTTAACAAGAAAATTGGCTTTAAGAAATAATAAATGGGATGTAATTATAAAACTGGTAGTAACTATAAAAACATGCACCAAACTGTGATTACTTTATAAAATATTATTTTTGGATATTGAAAATTTTAATTTCATTAATTGTTGCGAGCGCAATGTTTCATTGGATTTTTACATAATATAAATTTATATTGAAATTTATTTAATCTGACTAGAAATTTTAGGATAAAAATATTCGGATCCCAACAAAATGTGGGAAATTTTATTGAATTCTGTTTTGAACGGTTGGTTGAAATGGGTTGTACTTTTAACAAACTGTAAATGGGTTGTAGTAAATTCCATTAGAATTCAAAAATGGGCTAAACATTCTTACAAATGTCAAATGGGCTATAAGTTCTCTGCCACACACTTCTGGCCTTACTAAGTTGACGCGTCCCCTAAAAAAACAGAGTTGACGCGTATGCAAGGCTTTGTCAACTTATAGTCAACACACGGTTCTAGCAGCAGTGGCCGTTGGATGTCCACCCAACGGATGCCGTGCTTCTTCTTCAATCTCGGATATGCTAGCTTCACCCGCCCAAAAAATGATTCCTGCCTCGACATCCGGGCGCACCGTTCGAAGTCGACTGTGGGCCTACTAAGTTGACGTACCAAGGGCTTTGTCAACTTAGTCAATATAAACGATTCTAGCTGCAATGACCGTACGATGTCCATCCAATGGCCGTCGTGCTTCTTCAACCTCTGGTCTTCTTGCTCCAGCCGTCCAAAGCAGCGCCGGTCGTGCCGCCTGCTCCTGCCTCCTGTGGCCGACTGTGCTGCCGTGGAGGCCTCACCGCCCCATACTACTCCCACCGCTGGCCAGGCCATCCCTCCACTCACTCACACCCCCTGTTATTCTGCGGCGATGATAGCGCAGCCGAACCAGTGAACCCTCGTACTCCTCTCTGCGTGTGCATCCACTGCCGCGTCTTTCCCGGCTCCGCGTCTTCCCCTTCCTAGGCCTCGCCGTCGTCCACCGCCGTGGTGCTCTCGGCGCGGCGTGGTCAACATGGTCAAGGAACGACTTCCATCGGACGTGGACTATACGTGGAGAGGCTGACAGCTGGGTCCATGGCAGCCGCAAGGAAGTGCCTCCTTATTACGCGTAAAATAATTATTCCTCCACCTGACAGCGGGGACCCACCGGACGGACCACCGTATTTCGCGAAAAAAATGATTCGCCCCCTGACTGCTGGGACCCACGAGCTACATCTTCGCACACAAGGAAGTGCGTCCGAAAAAAAACAATTCGCCCCCCTGACTGCTGGGACCCACCAGCTACATCTTCGCACGCAAGGAAGTGCGTTCGAAAAAAACGATTCGCCCCCCGACTGCTGGGACCCACCAGCTACACCTTCGCACGCAAGGAAGTGCGTCCGGGCAACAAAAAAATGATTCGCCCCCTGACTGTTGGGACCCAGCAGCTATACCTTCGCACGCAAGGAAGTGCGTCCGGGCAAAATAACCAAAATGATTCGCCCCCCTGACTGCTGGGACCCACCAGCTACATCTACGCAGGCAAGGAAGTGCCTGACAGTCGGGACCCACCTGGTCGAAGCGTACGTAGCGTTGTCATCTGGTTGCGAACGATACGCATACATCGGGTCGATGTAGAGGTGCACGTGTCGTAGTAGAGGCGCCGCCGTGTCGTAGTAGAGGCGCCGCGTGTGTCATAGTAGAGGCGCGCGCGTAGCATGTACACGCACGTCTAGCGGCGAGGGTGCAAGAAAGAAAACACGCCACGCACGTACATACGGGCAGGTCTCGACGCCTACTCGCGCATACTTACATGGCTGGGTCGAACGGAGAAACATCGCCGCTGCGTGTTCATGGGGAGAAGCGGAATGCGTCGTGTTCATGGGGAGGCAACGGAATGCGTCGTGTTCATCGGGAGGCAACGGAACGCGTGGGAGCCAACCGGCTGGGTCGGAACGGAATGCATGGTCGTGTTCATCGGGAGGGCTTGGACGGAACAGCGATGGAAACAAGGCTCGGCGTATCGCGACAGCGGAGGAAACGGACCTCCTCGTTCGCAACGGGTCTGTTGATCGGGAGGGTGTGGCGTGCGCAAAAGCGGAGGAAACGGACCTCCTACGGTCGAAACGGGGGTCCTGTTGATCGGGAGGGGTGTGGCGTACCGCAAAACGGAGCAAACGGACCTCCTACGGTCGAAACGGGGGTCCTGTTGATCGGGAGGGGTGTGGCGTACCGCAAAACGGACCAAACGGACTTGTGTTGGGCGCTTCACGTCGAAACGGGGTCCTGTTCACCGGAGGTGTGGCGATCGCAAAACAGGACTCCACGGATACTGTTCATCTCCACCGCCGACCTCCTCCGGCCTCCACAGCTACCGTCGACCTCCTCCACCTCCACGGGCTCCTGCTCATCCACCTCCACCGCGCTTCTCCACGGCTCTCGTTCAACCACCCTCCACGGCACCCCTCCACCGTCTACTATTCATCCAGCCCTCCACACCACGGGTCTGTTCAACCACCCCTCCACGGCCACCCTCCATCATCTACTGCTCATCCAGCCCTCCACACCACGGGTCTTGTTCATCCAGAGGCAATGCCACCGGTCCTTTGTCATCCAACCCCCCCAACGCCATCGCTCATCCAATTGATCGGCTTGATTAGCGCGAGAGCGAAGAATCGCCCATCGGGTTCGATTAACGACCATCAATCGATCGCTCGGGTTCGATGACGCGTAGCTGCAAAGGTAATCGCCGGGTTTAGTTAGAGCCCAATGCCTCGCTCGGGTTCGATTAGAGCCAACGCCGCACACACGCTGCATGCACTGCACAAGAGAACACGCATCGCTTCGCCCCGACCTCCCATCAGAACCGCAACTCCCGAAATTTTCCTCCCCCTCGCTTCTACCACGGTTTTTTCCGTCATGGACGGCCCAAAGAATGTCATGCATCTGCGTCTCCGGCCCGCCCAGGACGAAAAGCCCATTTTATGTCATGATTTTTTGTCATAGAAGTAGGAGCCCACCACATCTATGATGATACCGGGTTCTGTCACAATTATCGTCATAGAAGTGTCATATGTATGACAGGAAAAAAAATTCATTCGGCCCAAAATGTCACGGATGTGTCTTTTTTTTGTAGTGCATGGACTCACATTATTCATAAAGAACTCATATACTTATTGCAAAAGTTTATTAGCCCTCGAAGCAAAGTACTACTACGCATGCTCCTAGGGGAAGGGTTGGTAGGAGTTAACCATCGCGTGATCCCGACCTCCACTCATAAGGAAGGCAATCAAAGAACACCCCATGCTTCAAATTTGTCACACAACGTTCATCATACGTGCATGCTACGGGACTTGCCAACTTTAACACAAGTATTTCTCAATTTCAAAATTACCCAACTAGAATGACTCTAACATTACCACCTTTATATCTCAAAATAATCATCAAGTATATCAAACTTCTCATAGTATGCAATGCACTCTATATGAAAGTTTTTATAACCAAAGCAAATTACCATGCTGTTTAAGACTCTCAAAATAATATAAGTGAAGCATGAGAGACCAATAATTTCTGCAAAATAAAACCACCACCGTGCTCTAAAAAGATATAAGTGAAGCACTAGAGCAAACAACAAACTACTCCGAAAGATATAAGTGAAGATCAATGAGTAGTCGAATAATTATGCAACTATGTGAAGACTCTCTAACAAAATGACATTTCAAGGATAGCACACATCATGTGAAGAAGCAAAAAACTTAGGTTCAACCGATACTAACCGATAATTGTTGAAGAAGAAAGGTGGGATGCCTATCGGGGCATCCCCAAGCTTAGATGCTTGAGACTTCTTGGAATATTATCTTGGGGTGCCTTGGGCATCCCCAGGCTCGAGCTTTTGTGTCTCCTTAATTCCTCTCATATCACGGTTTCCTAAATCTCGAAAGCTTCATCCACCCCAAACTCAATCAGAACTCGTGAGATAAGTTAATATAAACCAATGCAAAAACATTATCATTTTCTACTGTAACAAATCACAAAAAGTATTATTCAACATTGCATACTAAATGTATATGCATATTTAATACTCATATCCTCAAATAGAATCATTAGACAAGCAAACATATGCAAACAATGCAAACATAACAGCAATCTGCCAAAACAATACAGTCTATAAAGAATGCAAGATTCATCATACTTCCCTAACTCCAAAAATTATGAGAAAAATACTACAGTGTAGAAAATTTCTCAGATCTCAATATGCAAAAAGTTTCAATATTTTACCATTTTCTGACTTTTCTAGGGAATTTTTGCAACAGCGGTAAACTTTCTGTTTTGAAACAGCAACATGTATACTTGCAAAATAAGCATGGTAAAGGCTATCCTTGACATTTTTATTGAAAATATAGATGCAAAACATTACTACAAATAAAAACAAGCAAATACTAACAAAATAAAATGACGCTCCAAGCAAAACACATATCATGTGGTGAATAAAAATATAGCTCCAAATAAAGTTACCGATGAACGAAGACGAAAGAGGGGATGCCATCCGGGGCATCCCAAGCTTAGGCTCTTGGTTGTCCTTGAGTATTACCTTGGGTTTCCTTGGGCATCCCCAAGCTTAGGATCTTGCCACTCCTTATTCCGTAGTCCATCGAATCTTTACCCAAAACTTGAAAACTTCACAACACAAAACTCAACAGAAAACTCGTAAGCTCCGTTAGTATATGAAAATAAATCACCACTTTTGGTACTGTTATGAACTCATTCTAAATTCATATTGGTGTAATATCTACTGTATTCCAACTTCTTTATGGTTTATACCCTCCGATACTACTCATAGATTCATCAAAATAAGCAAACAACACGTAGAAAACAGAATCTGTCAAAAACAGAACAATCTGTAGTAATCTGTATCATTCGAATACTTCTGTAACTCCAAAAATTCTACCAAATTAGGAAAACCTGAGAACTTTGTGTACCAATCCAGATAAAAAAGTATCAGATCAAAATCACGTTTCTGTGAATTATCAAAACTAATTTATTAAGCGCAAAATTTTCTGATTTTCAGCAGGATCAACACAACTATCACCGTAAGCTATCCTAAAGGTCTTACTTGGCACTTTATTGAAACAAAACCTATAAAATATGATTACTACAGTAGCTTAATCATATGGACACACAAAAATAGTAGGGATAAATATTGGGTTGTCTCCCAACAAGCGATTTTCTTTAATGCCTTTTTAGCTAGGCATGATGATTTCAATGATGCTCACATAAAGGATAAGAATTGAAACACAAAGAGAGCATCATGAAGAATATGACTAGCATATTTAAGTCTAACCCACTTCTTATGCATAAAGATTTTGTGAACAAACAACTTATGGGAGCAACAATCAACTAGCATAGGAAGGTAAAACAAGCAAAACTTCAAGATTTTCAACACATAGAGAGGAAACTTGATATTATTGCAATATGTAGAAGCATATGATCCTCTCTCATAATAATTTTCAGTAGAATCATGAATGAATTCAACCATACAACCAGCACCTAAAGCATTATTTTCATGACCTATTTGCATAGAAATTTTACTACTCTCCACATAAGCAAATTTATTCTCATCAATAGTAGTGGGAGCAAACTCAACAAAATAAATATCATGTGAGGCATAATCCAATTGAAAATTAAAATAATGATAACAAGTTTCATGGTTATGTTTATTCTTTATGGCATACGTATCATCATAATAACCATCATAAATAGGAGGCATGCTTTCATCATAATAAATTTGCTCATCAAAACTTGGGAAACAAAAAATATCATATTCATCAAACATAGCATCCCCAAGCTTGTGGCTTTGCATATCATTAGCATCATGCGTATTCAAAGAATTCATACTAATAACATTGCAATCATGCTCATCATTCACATATATTATACCAAGCATTCTATGTAATTCTTCTTCTAGTACATGAGCACAATGTTCCTTCCCATCATTTTCACGAAAGACGCTAGAAAGATGAAGCATATGAGGCACCCTTAATTCCATTTTTTTGTAGTTTTATTTTATAAACTATACTAGTGTTAAGAACAAGAAACTAAAAGATTCAATTGCAAGATCTAAAGATATACCTTCAAGCACTCACCTCCTCGGCAACGGCGCTAGAAAAGAGCTTGATGTCTACTATGCAACCTTCTCCTTCACCTTCTCCGCTTTCATCTCCACACACAGTCTTTGCTTCGCCCCCAAATCATGTGAGCACACAAGTACGAGTCGATAGTCAAGTGTCGACGACCTCATCGCAGGTTGCAACTTGTTGTCCTCGCCGTCGGGTATCAGTTGGCCGCCCTCCGCCTCCGGTTGAACTTGTTGTCAAGTCATTTGTGAACTTGCAGCAAAAATCACCTCGTGCAGCACGCCTCTGCCCCGATCGTCGCCGCAGCATACCCAACTCCAGCCATACCCCCCTCTCCCCCCCTCCAGTATCACGTGCTCCCTCTCGTAGCCATGGTTGTAGCATAACACACTCGGCTCCAGGAAATTTAGGCCGTGGTTGTAGCATATGCGCAGAATGATTCCAGCATCTCAGGTCACTGTTGTATCGTGTCACAGTCGGCTCCAGCAAATTTAGACTGTGTAGCATCCACGCAGAACGGTTCCAGTATCTCAGGCCATGATTGTAGCATACCACAGCCAGGCTCCAGCAAATTTAGGTTGTGATGGAATCCTCCGCTAGAATGGTTACAACATCTCAAGCCATGGTTGTAGTTCCCCCGTTAGCCCATGGCAGCTTCATCAAGCACAGTTGCAGCTTTGTCGTCGAAAAAAAAGAAAGTAGCATGGCCACAACTGGTTGTAGCTTTTTCATGGTCGGTTGCAACTCCGCTTGCAAACGGTTGCAGCTCCATCGTCGGCAGTGCCCACTGGCTCCAGCACCGCCCAATGACAATTGCAGCTCGACCAACTGCGGTTGCAGCTCTCGCCACTGTCAGTTGTAGCACTCTCACTCAGCGCTCATAGCTTCCCTTGTCGTTGTGCCCATGGTATGAGGCAGCCATGGCCGGTCGCGGCACTGCCTGCCGCTTGTGGTACGACCACGGTCACTACAGAGCAGGGGGAGGGTGGAAGGGGGTGAGCTCGTGCATGGAGGAGAGGCTATGCAAGGTGGGTGACGACAGCTATAGGGAAGTGGTGTGGTGAGCTCACGAGCGAAAACGAGATGAAGCAAGATGCAGGGAATAGAGAAGATGGAAAGAGAGAGGATCCGAGAAAATAGAGAGGCTCGCATCTTTCGCCAAGGAATAAGGGAGAGGAGAGGGCGATGCGTGGGCCCAACATGAGGCATGCGTGCGTGCGTGCGTGCGCGCGAGCCCAGAGGTCAGAGGAGGACATCAAGCACATAACTGTTGCAAGGCTTTCCTTGAATACATTTTTCTTTTTTACCAAAAAATGGTTTCTACTTGAGCGGAGCCATGGATCTCAACCGTCCTCTTCGAATCCAACAGCTTGAGACCAACCAAAGGCAAAGAACTATTCAACGCAGTGTTTAAGCAAGGCATGAACCTTTGTAGATCATGTGAGAGTAGGTCTAGAAAAGTCCCCACCATCATCAAGGAAGTGGCAGAAAAATATCACCCAAAAACAATAAAAGCACAACAGGCAGTCTAAACTCTAAACTCCAGTGTCACATAGGAAATGTAAATCATTAAAGGGAAAAACAACGAAGCATAACCGCTGATACCTCGCCCCATCTCCAAGAACGCAACAACTAAGGAAAGGAGCATGCACTTGGCTTCACTTTGAGACTACCCACAGTGGAAGTAAGACGTATACTCACGGTAGAAGTAACATAGATAGTAACATCACACATATCTAGATAAAATAAATGATGTGACAAGCAATAAATGAAAAAAAAGGAAGTGTTAACATAGCTAGTTACTAGTAGTATGAGTAACATCATACATATCAAGGCAAGATGAGTCTATAGCCTAATAAATGAAGTCTTGCATGTTTTTTTTCTCGAATACGCACGAGTGTGCGTATCATATATTATAGAAGGAAAGGGTAGAAACCCTCCACACATGAAGATACAAAGTTATTTACAGGTAGCCTTCGGCCACCCCACCCGACTAGCTAATCAGCGGATTACTTGCTACTCACCCACAGTGCAAGGCCCAACATGAACCCCTCAACTTCCCCTCGTAGTAGTCCTGCCTGCTTCCATGCCCTTGCTTCGCTATCAATGCACTTGAGCACCTTTTGCGTGGATGGTGCCTCCCCGTCGAAGATCACGGCATTCCGATGGATCCACAGCTCCCATAGGACCAAGATAGATATAGCCCTAACCAATTTCCGGTGATGCCTGATTTCGTCCTGCCTGATGCACCACTCCGGGAGTGACTCCGTCGCCGTTGGAGCACTTTCTGGTCGTCCCAAGGCCAGGCACACCTTGCTCCAAACCTCTCGAGCGAAAGCACATCCGATCATGATGTGAGCGATAATCTCTTCGTGTTGGCCACAGAATGGACACGAGCTTTGGTGAGGGAGGCCCCTCCTAGCAAGGCGGTCGGAGGTCCAACATCTATTTTTCATGGCCAGCCAAACAAAGAAGCGATGCTGTAAGGGCGCCCGTGACACCCACGTGAACTCCGCCGTTGGTGCAACCTCAAGCCCCGCAAACTTGGCCGCGTATGCCGACCGCGCCGAGAACATGCCATCCTTCTCCCACGCCCAAAGAATCTTGTCCGGCGCATCCTCACGGAGGGCCACACCCTCCACTCGCTGCCATAATTCTAGGAACTGTCTGAGCATGTCGGTAGTAGCTCGGGCCCAATGTCCGCCGCCCATGAATGATTTGTGAGTGCTTCACTCTCGTTCTTGAGGATCTCGCTTGCCTCGATACCTTGGATTAAAGCATGGGTGCAGTCCTGGACTCAGAGCCGTCCAATCCACTTGTCTTCCCAAAACGTGTGTCTTGCCCATGCCCCACGTAAGTTGTTGTCGCCGCCGAAGAGCGCCTGGACTCTCTTTGGGATTGCGATTTGGAAATCTGCCCATGGTCTTGTATGATCATGCGTTGTAGCCACGGCCATCGGCCATCATCGCGATGTTCAACCACCTCAAATTTGGTATGCCGAGTCCTCCGCCCACCTAGGGCGGCAAACCAAATCCCACGCCACGCGCGCATTTCCACCGCATCCATCTTACCACACCGAGAAACCACGACGAGATCTTCGTCTGGCGGTGAGGGTCTTCGGAGGTATGTTCATGGCGAGCATGGCATGAATTGGGATTGCGCATAGTACGGAGAGAATGAGGATGAGTCGTCCACTTTTTGGTAGGGTAGCGGCCTTCCAGTTGGGCAGGCGGCTAGCGAACTTCTCCACCAAGTAATGGAACTGTGCCGGAGTGGCCTTTCTGATTGAGAGCGGTAGGCCAAGGTACTTGCAAGGGAAAGATGCCTTCGTGCAATCTAAGGATGTGCAAACTGCATCAAGCTCCTCCGCTGAGCATCAGATGGATAGTGCCGCACTCTTAGTAAGGTTCACCACAAGGCCCGAGGCAGCCCCAAACAACTCCGTGATCTTTACGCAAGCTCGATTTCTGAGCCAAGGGCTTGAAAAACAACATGACATCGTCGGCGAACATGGACAATCGCCGGTGCACTCCATTTGCAGCTAGGGGCGAAGATGCCCGATCCGTGGCTTTGTTGAACAAGGCTTGCAGAGGCTCCATCTGAGAGGATGAAAAGCATGGGGAAATCGGATCTCCTTGTCTCAGCCCACATGCATTATATATCGCCTCTCCGCACACCATTCACCGTAATCTTCGCCGCCGAGGTGGCAAGCAGTCCACAGATCCACTCGGTCCATCTCCTCCCAAAACCAAGCCGTGCCATTACTTCGAGGAGAAAGGGCCACTTTACCGTATCAAAAGCCTTGGATATATCAAGTTTGAGTAGGACCGTTGGGTTTCTGAGCGCAGGGAGTCTCCTTGCCGTACACTGAACAAGCATGAAGTTGTCATGCAGAGTACGGCCCCGCACGAAGGCACTTTGATGGTTACCCACCAGAACGGCAGCTCGTCTGCAAGTCTTGACGCCAGATCTTGTCGAATATCTTGATGGCCCCATGAACTAGACCGACCGCCTAAAGTCCTTAAGATCAATCTGCTCCCTCTTTCTTCGACAAAAGGGTGACCATCGCCGGTTGATGGCCGCCACCCTCGTGATATCTCCACCGAAAAATTCATCCAAAGCGCGCATGAAATTCACCTTGATGATCTGCCAACAGGTTGCGTAAAACCTTCCCGTGAAACCATCCGGGCCCGGTACTTTGTCTAATGGCATGGACTTGATGATCTTCTCCACTTCTTCCGGCAAGAAAGGCATTTCCAGATTTGACAAGTCCCTGGTTGGGAGGTTTAGCTAGTCCAAGTCGATCGTGTCGTCCACCGGTGGGGCGATCCAAAGGTATTAGCATAGTGCGCATCCACCACTCTTGCAATGTTCTCTTGGCCCAGTAACAATCTCCTCGTTATGTCGCAAGGTGAGAATGGCATTCTTCTTGCGCCGATGACATGCTTGATGATGGAAAACCGGTGTTGGCGTCCCCTTCCTTGAGTTTGAGCACGCGAGACCGCCGTCGAGCGATCGTTCTTTCTAGTGAGCTCAACCCTAGCAGCTTCCGCTTTAGCACTTTCCGTAGCCCATGCTCATGATCCATAAGGATGCGGTTTTCCGCTGCCCGTCCCAAATGAATATGATCTCATGCGCGATGAGGATTTGCATTTTGATGTTTCCTATCCACCTCTCGCTCCACCGTTGCGTACCGCTTGGCGATGGCGCTGAGTTTATCATCCAAAGACTTTGAATGGGTTGCCGACGACGGGACCGAAAAGCCAAGCTTCTTCCACAACATCTAAGAACCCCTCGACTTTCGGCGAACGCTTCGAACCGGAACCGCTTGCCCATGTGGAACGCAGATCCAAGTCAAGAAGGAGGGGCAATGGCGAAATCGGATCCCAAATACCGTAAGTAGGCGGCGGATCGATGCAAGTCTTCCCAAGAAATTGTACTGGCGTGGTCAATTTTCTCCATGGTTGGCAGCCTTCTTTCGTTGCTCCACGTGTACCGCCGCCTCGAGCAAATACATCTCCTTGAGCTCAAGCTGTTCAACCTTGTTCGAATCTAGTGATCATCCGACGGTTGACTACCTTATTACTCTTATCTTCAAGGTTTGTGAGCAGGTTGAAATCACCCACGATCGCCCACGGCCCAAACATGTAGGTCTCGAATCTCCTCCACTCGGCCAGAACTCCACTTTGTCAAGATCACTCGTGGCCCGTATACCTGTGAGCCACCACACCGGGGCCCCGTCTTGGTATACCAAGGCTGTCGGGGTATTAGTAGTAGTGTGCGGGTTTGACAACGTGATGTACCAGTATGATCCCATGCAATGAGGATGCCTCCCCGCGTGCCCACCGCTGGTAAGTAGTAGTAATGCTCGAATTTATTGCCAAGGCATTGCCTGATGAGGTCAAGAGATACATTCTCCACTTTTGTTTCTTGGAAGCACACAATGCTAGGGTTAGCCGACGCGACTACATGGAAGACGGCACTCCTCCGCGTCGGCGAGTTAAGTCCACGCACGTTCCACACCAACACCTTTGGCGGCTGCGTTGCCATAGACAAGGCCCGCAAGTCCGCGCTAGTCCGACCGGTGCGTCACTCCCCCTCGGCCACCTCCGCAGCCGGCAGGATGGATGGGTCCCAGCCAAATAAGGCTAGAATGGCCGCCACTTGGCCCTCCGTCAAAGGACGAGAGAAGAGCTCCGCATATGCTTCTAGCGACTCATCGCTAATGATTTCCGCCTCATTGGCCAGGCACAACTTTCGGATTATGACTTGTTGCTGCTTGGAAGCCTTGGATCCCCTGGCCGGCCCCCTTGCTAGGCGTGCGCTCCTGCGAGGTGTGATGCTAGGAATCGTCCTCTTTTGCCGTGGCCTTCGATTTGTTGGTGGTGGTGCTCTGCTCTCTGGCTGGGGTAGGACAGGGGAGAGAGGGCGCCGGACGCTCGCACAGAGCAGGTCCAGTTGCGTGGCCTGGGGCTCATTCCTTTCCTCCGCCTGATCTTGCATGTTACCACACATATGTTACTCCCCCTATAGAGGTAGTAACATAGACTAGTAAGGGCATCTCCAACAGTTTGTATGTTAGCTTGTTGGTAAAATATGACATGCCATCAACCAGCACCTTAACATACAACATTTTCAATGGGTTGTATCTAGTTTGCCCAATAAAATGTGAGATAATAAATAAAGTACTCTCTCGTTCTACATTGGATCTTGTGCAAGAGGTGTTGGTTCATGTACATACTACCTCTGTCCGGGTTTATTGGTCCCCATTGTATTTCGTGCCAAATTTTGACCATAGATTAAACTAACAAAATGTTCACGCATGTCACCAACCATTATATTTTTGAAAACTATGTTCAAATATGAATCCAATGAAATATTTTTTCTTAACATGCATTAACATTTTATTAGTTAAATCTTTAGTCAAAATTTAACACAAACTACAAAGGGGACCTATAAACCAGGACGGAGGTAGTACAACCTTCCTCTCTTTCCTCATTTATTGCATGACACATCATCAAATCAAAAATCATATGTGGCAAAGTCTACCAACAACTATCTTACAACCATTGAAGATGCCCTAACATGTGCATGTTACTAGTCTATGTTACTATCCATTGTGGCTAGTCTAACATAGATGGTAACATCACACTTATCTAGGCAAAATAGATAATATGACATGTAATTAATGAAAAAAGAGAGGCATGTGATAACATAGCTAGTTACTGTAATATCACACATATCAAGAAAAGATGAATCTACAACCTAATAAATAAAGTGATGCATGACACAACGCATATGTTACTTCCCACTATAGAGATAGTAACATTGGCTAGTAACATATGCATGTTATTACTTCAAGTTACTCCATACTGTGAGTAGTCTGAAGCAAGGCTAGCAGTTTTCCGATGTGAGTAGTCTGAAGCAAGGCTAGCAGTTTTCCGAAGTCAGAGCTATGGTCTAGCTGTGCCCAGAGGATTTCCAGTGCTCAATCTCCTAGTACAATGACTATAAAATGGCATCGAGATTGCTTTCAGTCCACACTTCATTAAGATCGGGGAACCTGGGGCGGCTCCACCTGGGGAACCCTTAAATACTGTGATTCCTGGAAGAAGAACGAAGACTTGCCACAAAGGAAGTAGTAAACAAAGTAAGCGCAGTTGTCTATGCGATGCGAGCACCACACCAGCCCCCTACCCCAGTCCTCCATATGAAAGGGTTGTGACTTCGTAGTTCATACAGTGATGCAACCATAGACCTACCAATGCCCCAGGAAAGCATTCCTCCTCCGGATCTCCATGGCATAAACCCCGTCAGAAACCCGAGCAAAAAATTTCCTGGTGGAAGAAAACTTGCGCTGATACTAAGCGCAGTCGTATTCGTCCTTGTTTCCTCGACATATTATCCTGAGCATGTTTTCTATGGCGCTAGAGAGCCAGCTCATAATTCTCAGCAGACGCCCATCGCCGGTACGCCTCTTGCTCTCTAGCATATACTCCCTCCGTTCCGAATTACTTGTCGCAAAAATAGATGTATCCATTCCTCCAACAAGTAATTTGAGATGGAGCGAGTATTTATTTACTCGTTATGTTTCATGTAATACCGTCAGTTACATTTATGTGCCAGATTTCTCTAGCGCTTGTTGGTTATTTTCCATTTTCAGTTTGGAATATGAACGAAGTGAATCATAAGATACCAGCTCAATGTTCTATATCAAGCTCAAATAGTACAGTTGGGAAGATTGTGACATGATTACCAGGCATGTTCGGTGCTATATATACAAATATCACTTATCAGTTGCAGCGTATTTCATGGGATATGTTTTCTCTCAGTTCTTGCAATGCCCTCCACATCAGATTAGTTTATACTCCCTCCGTCCCAAAATAAGTGTCTCAACTTTGTACTAGCTCTAGTACAAATTTGTACTAAGCTCAAGACACTTATTTTGGGACGGAGGGAGTACATATGAAACAAAATGCAAGATAAACAAAGTACAGATACAAATAAACAACAGAAAGGAGACCTTTTGCCTCCGAAAAATCAACCCTTCAAAGA
Source organism: Aegilops longissima (assembly GCA_021605205.1). Lineage (NCBI taxonomy): Eukaryota > Viridiplantae > Streptophyta > Magnoliopsida > Poales > Poaceae > Aegilops > Aegilops longissima. The sequence goes on from CM038677.1 coordinate 558,077,632, forward strand.
GTCACAGTACTATTACAAATGTCATACAAGTAGAGGATACATGTAGGGTCCAAACGGTATGAAGCACAGCAAGTTTTTCTCTCCAACAAATTCATAGTGATTTCGCTGTTTTTCAGGTCACGAAGACAATGAAATAGACTGCAATCTGTTCAATGGCACATGGGTCAGGGATTTGGGAGGCCCAATCTACACTAACATGACATGCCCGACGATACCAGATTCAAAGAACTGCGCAAAGTATGGAAAGCCAATGGATTATGTAAACTGGAGGTGGAAGCCACAGGGCTGTGATATGGCAAGGTTTCAACCTCAGCTATTCTTAAAAATTGTCCAAGGGAAGACATTGGCTTTCGCCGGGGATTCAATTGGACGGAACCAGATGGAGTCACTCCTCTGTTTATTGTCTCAGGTGAGTAAGCAGTGTTTGGTTCCGATACATGTTATGAACAATAGCAATGCCCATATCACTTATCACCACTGATCCTGACACTAACATGTGTATTGCTTAGTTTCACTTTTAAAGTTCTGAACACATATATAGATCCGGTAGGCACGCATTCTTAGAGGACACAGAGGGACAGGAAGTCCAAGAAATGTTCCCGGTTACAGTTGCCAAGAAAGAAAACAAAAGGCTATTGGTTGAGATAATAAAGATCTTAACTGGGCATCATAGCTCTGCTGGAGCCTTCACCATGTCAATGGGGTAACCTAAATATTCACATAGCTTTATGTACCTTCATTGATTTGCCCTGAATGTTTAGAACCTACAGTGAGCCATAGTGGCTCAAAGTGCTAATTTATTTACAAGCTAAGCTGAAACCGTGTAACATTCAGTACGTTGGACCTCCATACTTTCATGGGTTTTATGCAACAATTACTGAGTCATCAACCACTTAGACTACCCTAATAGTTAACAGTACAGAAATGTACCACTAGATACATCCCCTTTTATTCATTTTGATCACAAGTATTTCCGGACGGAGGGAGTAGATACTACTTACAATATATTGTAGCACTTCTACTTCATTTACTTTATATTGAGAAACACTTCCTTATTAGAGTGAGTAATCTGACTCTGTACAAACTAATGCAGGTAGAAGCTCCAACAAAAGTTCACAGCGACACTAAAGATAAATTTATCACATGGAACTTCAGATCTTATAACTTCACTCTCATGGCACTGTGGACAAAATTTCTAGTAGAAGATTCTCAAAGAGAGATCAACGGGACATTAGTTGAGTCGCATGATATGCACTTAGATAAACTTGATGCAAGATTAGCTGCAAAATTGCATGAGATCAATATCTTAGTTGTATCTAGTTCACGTTGGTTCTTCAGAAAAAATTATCTGTATGAAGATGGGAAACTAATCGGTTGCATATACTGCTCAGAGGATAACATCACAAGTTTCAGCGTCATTTCAGCTATTCAGAGGGTGTTTAGGACGGCTATCAGTAACTTGAATAGCCGCCGAGAATCCAGATTGCAGTTAACAGTGGTGAGGACAGCAACATCGGCACATTTTGAAAATGGCCAGTGGAATACTGGAGGAACATGCAACAGAACTGAACCACTGGGAGAAAGAACAGCAATGACCAGTACAATTGAAAGGGAAATAAGAGATGTCCAGGTTGAGGAAGCCAACAGAGCACAAAAGGAGAAAAAACAAAAGGGCGGGATGAATATAGAGATCCTAGATATAACCAAGCTTATGTCTATGAGACCTGATGCACACCCAGGGATCCACTGGAATAATGAGTGGATGAGGGGTTACAGTGACTGTTCGCATTGGTGCCTGCCAGGACCAATTGATATGTGGAATGAGCTACTACTTGCTGTGCTTTCCAAATATAAGAAAAACGTGGAAGAGCAATGATGCAGGAACTTCTGCTAATCCATAAGATCCCAGAGAGTCCCTCTTTTCCTTTTTTTTACTATGCCAAAGTCAAACCTCATTTATCCGTTTTCTGCAACAGTTTTAGATTCAGAAAGATGATAGATGTGTACCGTGATGACCTGTACACATCATCACTAGAGTCATGTATGTGGAAAGTTTACGAAGGATAGAACCAGAAAATCTACTTAGTCCAACATTAATTAATTTCTTCATCAATTTTTCAAACCACCAGAGTTACGATGTTCAAACATCAATTCTGATCAGTGAGCATATTAGCTATACAATAGGTCAAGATATGTTACAAGTACTTAAATTCATCTCCATAAAAACTATTTTTCATAGCCAGTTGACAAGGAGAATACAGTAGTAAATATGCACGTGTCAATTAGGGCTAACTAGAAGCATAAGATTTATACACAAGATTCAACTCATGTTTACCTGATGGTCTATGGCATGTTCAGCCCCTCAAAATTCTAAGCTTGTACATCACGACCAACAGAAATTTCTGGTAATTCCTTGCGCATCAAGTGCTTGCGCTTCTGGAGGCTCAGCCAAACAAGGATACTGTCAGTCTGAACAATGTCGTATCCTGCTTTTATGTACATGTTGAACGGCACTTCATCAATTATTCTACAATGAAGATATACACGCGTTTTGGCATCCATCATGACAACCAGATCCTCACATGCCTTAAGAAGTTGTTTTCCAATACCTCTCCTGGTGAGCAAAACAAGATATAGTTTTAGAACAACAATAGAATCCAATATCGCGAACATAATATACTACTCCATATGGCATTAAACCAATCAATTTTACAATCAACTCATCTATATCTTTAAACAATGTCGGGGATATACCCCGCGGTGTAAACCGCCAGAAGTATGACCCGCCCGGAGCTTGGCGATTCAAGGGTAATCCGCCCGGACTTGGCGGCTCATAGTAACCCGGCGGGCGGGTCAAATGGATGACAAGGCCCAAGGCCCAGAAGGCCGGCTCATGTTAATGGTGGGCCGGTTTATGAGGAAAGCACAAGGAATATTCTCTTATAAAGGAAGCAAGACTAGAACTCCACTTGTAATAGAGTAATCCAAATCCTACTAGGACTAGTCATGTAACCCGCCCCTTCAACTTATATAAGGAGGGGCAGGGCTGCCCAAAGAGGGAGAAGCAGCAAGAAACAATCTCTAGGGCTAGACACAACTAGAGGAGAGCCGGTTTACGGCGACTCCCTCATGATCATAATGAGATCTAGCCTCAAACAGCATGTAGGGTTGTTACCGGATGATGTTTCCCGGGGCCCGAAGCTGTCTAAACCCTTGTCTTGTGTTGCGTCTCTCGATTCCGCTCAACCCCTCTCAAGCTACCACATAGATGCGTTGGCCTCACGACTAAGTCCTCACACTAAGGACATCTGACGTGTTAATTCCACGACAGTTGGCGCCCACCGTGGGGCCTGCGCACGGTGGTGATGAGTTCTTGGAGGGATCTCTCACAGGGATCGAGAAGTTCATAATTTTCGGATGAAGAAACACCTGTTTGGAAGGATCTGCATCAACTTTGTGTTCATCAGTCCAGATTTATGATCTACGAAATTTTAAGTCCGGCAGCGTGGATGAACCATCATGAGTTGCCGAGATCAACAGAATCACAAGTCGCCGAAACCATGGATTCCTGTTGCAGCACGTTTTCACCAGCGCGCTAAATCCTGAGGTGTTTTGTCATTACTATACCTACTTCCGAGTCGTATCCATCAACTATGCCGACTACTACTCCATATCATCACACAAAGGACCAACAGGATCTGGACTTCTCACGGAAGACAAAATCCAGCCACTCTGGGTACTAGAGTTTGGAGATGCTGCAGCAGGTGGCCCGATGCACACATCGTTCAGAGTTTGACCGATTTAAAATTACTTGTAACCAAATTTTGGTTTGAGTTCGATGAGACTTGCAGCAGTATTAAAAAAAGGGAAAAAAAAAGGGCCATGACCTGGAATTGGATACGGCCATGACTCAGAGACAGATACGGTTACAACTGCGGTTTCATTTCGAGCGGCCTGCCGCCGCCGTACCTTGAGCTGCCGGCAACCCTTGCCGCAGCCTCTGCCGTGAACCGCCGCAACTACCGAGTGTTTGCTAGATCTGAGCCGTCCGGATCCGCCTCCTTTGCTGTTCTCGCCACCTCCCGCCGCACTCTGCCGCACCCGCGCCAAGTCGCTTTACGAACCGTCGGGCCGTCTCGCTGATCTCCGCTCTTGCACCCACTTCTGAGCCGTCCCGGAATCGCCTCTGCTCCCACTGCCGGCGCCGTCGTGGAAACTTCAAACTTGTACATCAAAATCCTTCACGTGCTAGTTCAAGGAACAAATTGCTCTTATACTACTCCCTACGTTCCTATCGCATTACGACGGACGCATGCGGTGGCCAAACTTGAAGATGGAAGTCGGCGTTGCCGCATCTCGCGTCCGTGGCGGCCTATAGCATCGCCCCGTCCACATCCAACATCCTGCATTGACATTGACGCCGCCGCGTCGCCGATGTCCACATCTGGCGTTTCCGCATCAACGGCCAACCTCCAGCGTTTTTTTGGTGTGCTGCTCGTATCTCCGCCTCCACTACGGTTGACCCGCCTTACACCTCTGAGCCGCCGTCACCCCCATAACCAAACAACGAGCCGCCGCACCGCACGGCCATCTTCACCCTGCTCGGAGTCCGCCTCGCCGAGCTGCTCAATTCCATAACGGGGAGAGAGCCGCCCCGGCTTCAATCTGCAGCGGAGAGCCGCCGCCGTCTTACCTCTATGGAGAGCGCGCGACGGCCTACCTTCTTCTTGGTAGCCTCTCCTTGTACTTTGAGTCGTCCTGTTTGGTCACTTTGCCGCCTTGTTGCTCCGCCTCAAGTCATCATCGACTTCATCGCTAAGCCGTCCAAGCTTGTCGCTTTGAGCTCGCGCCGCCTTATCTCGGGCCGACCTGCCGTCTCCAACGCGCGATCAACGGCAGCGCCACGGGCGATCATACATTTCACTTTCCGGTGTCCACGTTACCTAACAAAAACATCGTGATACCCATCCAAGTTTATTTCTTGAACATATTGTTTTCATCAAAGAACAATTACTTTGGTCTCAGATATTTTATGTGCGAAGAAAGGTGGTGCCATGTTGTGCCTATGAATGTGCATCGGCACCATCACGCACCGCGTCTGCGCGCTTCATCGATGGAACAGTGTGCGCAAATCGCCACCGTGCGGCTTAATCTACACCCACCCGCCGGAGCGCGTTGAGCCGCCCTTGCCGCTTTGAGCCGCGGGGTTATATTAAGTCGCCGTTACTGCTGAGCCGCCGGAACTATATTGAGTCGCTGGTCTGCTGAGCCACCTCAGAGCGATAAATGATCATCCGTCATCCGAACAAATCGGTGATATTCATCCAAGTTTGTCTTATTAGCACATGTTTTTGTCAAAGAACAGTTTATCTTTGCCTTGGTCTGCAATATTGTTTATGCAGGGCAATTATTTATGACAAAAAGTGATATTATACCGCGGAGATGGAGGCACGCCAACATCTTTTGGCACAGGTGGTCATCGTTACTCGAGGACTCCCGCACCGGCTTACAACGCCGTGGCCGTCTCTCGCGACCACACCGGCTTACAACAAGGAGGACAACTTGCCCGTCCACACCGGCTTACAACGCCACGGCTGGTTTATCTGTTTGTGCCGCCTCAGATGTTGCGGTCGTCTTTACCGTCCGTCTCTTGTGGCCTGGTCTACATCAACACATCGGGCCGCACTTGCTGCATGAGTTGTTTATTGAGTATGAGCAAGTCACTACTTGGGAAGCCCGGTTTCTTCAACAAATTGGAGGCAAATTATCATGTATTATCAGCCGCCGTACGACTTTGGATGGCTCAATGGGCAGTGCACAAGTCGCCGCCATCTGCGGTTTGGTTAACTTCAAACAACGGTTGGAAGGAACCATTGGCGAAGGTTGAGGCGGTTCATACGGATCATTTATAACCCGCCGCAGCCACCTCAACCTTACGTGGATTCACATCGCGCTATCGGCGCCAATGATATACACCTTCGCTATGGTCAAATATGGAGAATCTCAAGCCAACACTTGAGTCATCTTGAGACTCGGGGCTACAATGGTATGGCTCGGCAAAATTAGCGGTTTCAATGAATTCAAGAACTCCGGGTCATTGAAGGAAGATAACCCGACCACAGAGCTCTTGCTTTATTGGCAAATATTTAAAGGCCGTCGAGAAAAATTTCCGGTTCAAAATGAAGATTCCGGTTTAAAATACGATCAAGAGACAACTTTCTCCCGCAAAGCTTTGAAGCTCTCAAAACGGTTCAACATCGGATCAAGGTAAATTTGTCCCTTACAAAGCTTTGAGGATCTCAATATCCGATTTAAAATTTCGGTTCAAAAGAATTAATCTACGGCAAGTTTGAGATCTCGAGACAAATTAATGGTTACCAAAGGGAACTTACTACCATGATGCACGGTTCAAAACATGGGTATCACGCCTTACGGCTTATTTTATTATGGTCACTTGGGGCTTCTGCTCATCGGGCATAGCTATCGAGTACCCTCTTGATCGGTATGAATGCCAAAATTTATATGGTCACTTGGGGCTTCTGTTCAAACATAGGTCGATTCGAACCAAAGAGAACATAGTTGTCGATACCCTTTTGATTAGCAAACTGCTGAACCTACTTGGGGGCTTCTTGATCGTATCCGAATCATAGCTCAACCCCTTTGGGAATCGACGTGGATCGTATTCGAATCAGCGTCGTTAAACAACTTTTAAGGTCATTTGGGGGCTTCCTGTTCAAACATAGGTCGTATTCGAACCAAAGAGAACATAGTTGTCGATACCCACTTTGATCGGCAACGCCAACGCCACTGGGGGCTATATGATCGTATTCGAATCTTAGCTTAACCCCTTTGGAACGGTTTACTGATCGTATTCGAATCAGAAGCCTAAATTTTTTTATCTGTTTTTATACAATCGCAAGTATTTGAGTTGTCACAAATATCATATGTGCCGGCTCTTCTGAGTTGAGTTATCAACTTCACCGTGCAGGTCACATAAGCGGCGGTATCATTCAAAGGATCATAGGGATCTTGTGATCTACTTGTGTGCGAGGATAAGACTACATTTGGGTGGTTACATACGGCTTTTGACGTTAAGTCGCGAGGCATATGTTGTTTAAACTCTTTGCGATTTGCGAAATATGACATATAAATGATTAAGTTCAAGCTCATTACCAAAGTTGATGATTCAAAATGATTATCCGTTCGGATTTTTCTCAAAGGCTATAAGCCACGGGTTATAAAAATTCCGACTTACAATGAAGGTGTATTAAATCGCCATCGCCAAGAGCCCCGGTATTTAAACTCTGGATTTACTTATCAGCGGATGAGGTATTCAAAGTCACTTTGGCGCAATGGCTATTATTTTATTAATGGATAATTTTATTCTACAATGGAAGGAATAGTCCCAGTCGCCGCAGCTTACGACCCGACACTTGGGGGCTACATTATTCAAATTGAGGTTACATCAAATATGCAAGTCTCATGTCATTTGCAAGCATGCACAATGACACTTGGGGCTAATGCAATGTCATTTTGTTCACCTCATCAAGACCCGACTCATCACATCGTAATGAGCCGGCCCTTGAGGCTACCAATTGCTCATGTCAGCGGTGCAAGGTACACAAGTCTTAATCCATTATATTGAAGGATCCATTGCTCAGTTGGTAAAGCACAAAGCTCTTAACCTTGTGGGCGTGGGTTCAAGCCCCATGGTGGAGATTACATCATATGATGTTATTATCAATGAATTATATACAAAGTCCCACCAAGAATATCTTCTTGAGCCGCCCTAAGGGGCTACTACGTTCTTGCTCGATTTACATGATATTTACAAAGTCCTGCTCATTATTGCATAATGACCCGGCCCTTAGGGGCTACATCGTTGAAGTTTTACGAGCATAAAGGCAATTACAAGTCCTGTTCTTGTCAAAGCATGACAACCCAACACTTGGGGGCTACGGTGATATACATATAAGGGGAAAAAATCTTCAAATTCTCGGTTTGAGTAGGTCGATTGACCGGTGTTTGCAACAATCATGATCCGTGTCACCAATAATTATGACCCGGCATCGGAAGCGATTATTACCGGTGCTATCAATATTTACAAGCCGGCAATTTTGGCGATTATAACTAGCCGCCTCTACATCTTTAAACCGCGGATCACGGATGAATCTTGAGTCAATATGTTTATTAAGCGGAGCTTTGAAACCGACTCAAATGGATTATTTCTTATAATATTTCTCAACAAGAGACCAATGTCGACAAATTGGCTCTAAAGGCGGCTGTTGACCGGATTTATCAAAGGAAGTATCTGGATCTTTTGCATTGGTAAAATTGGGACATATCTGCTAAGGAGATTTGCTATGAGATCATGGATACATATCAAGGAAGAAATGTCAAGGACTTAAGGATGATCGGTGCGGCTTACAAGAATATTTAACCCGAGTACAACCTATCAAATTTGTTCTTGTGTTTATGTTGCGGATCGGTTTAACATGGATAAAATCCAAATTAAGCTGGGGCTAATGTCGGGATATACCCATGGTGTAAGCGCTGAAGTATGACCATTGAGCTTGGCGATTCAAGGGTAATCCGCCGGACTTGGCGGCTCATAGTAACCCGTGGTGGGTCGAATGGATGACAAGGCCCAAGGCCCAAAAGGCCGGCTCATGTTAATGGTGGGCCGGTTTATGAGGAAAGCACAAGGAATATTCTCTTATAAAGGAAGCAAGACTAGGACTCCACTTGTAATAGAGTAATCCAAATCCTACTAGGACTAGTCATGTAACCCGCCCTTGACTTATATAAGGAGGCGGGGCTCCCCAAGAGGAGAAGCAGCAAGAAATAATCTCTAGGGCTAGACACAACTCGAGGAGAGCGGTTTCTGGCGACTCCTCATGATCATAATGAGATCTAGCCTCAAACAAAGATGTAGGGTTATTCTGGGATGATGTTTCCGGGGCCAAGTTGTCTAAACCCTTGTCTTGTGTTGCGTCTCTCGATTCCGCTCAACCCCTCTCAAGCTACCACATAGATGCGTCGGCCTCACGACTAAGTCCTCACACTAAGGACATCTGACGTGTTAATTCCACGACAAACAACAAGTGAGATTCAAGGTACCACATTCATTTGGAGGCATATCATTCCAACATTAATCTACAAATCTCAAAATATTTGAGAGAAAGATTAAAAAAATCTACTCCGCTTATTTTGGAGGGGCTAGATGTATAGACTAGATTTAGAGAAAATAAAAGATCTAAACCCTTTTTTTAGAGGGACCAGATTATAGTTGAGCTATTATTTGGTAAAAGGAAAATATATACACAGCTTATTTTGGTGGGACTAGATAATAACGATGTAGGCTTTTAGAAAATATTATAAGAATCCCATACAGGAATAACAAATCTAGCTATGAAATTGCGCAGGCCACTCCAATAGTTATATAAGCAAATCCGCTTTTAAATGATTTCTCGCCTAATTGCTCTACTTTGGTGAATTACAATAAATTTGTATCATGTTTCAAAGCAAAACTAACTAACATTATTGATTAAACAAAGATAGTATAAGAGCACCAAGCAATTTGAAAAGAACGAAAACAAGCAATGGGCTCCTTGATAAAAACAAAATTTTCATCAAGACAGGTGGTATCTTCAAACCCGCCCTTCGTGCCTATGTCTGTGTTTCTCCAATCCTCCAGTAAAAAGGTTGCAGAAGACCAAGACAGCACAAGCACTTGAAGGTTCCAAAGAGCCGCATCGGCTGCCCACACCAACAGGTGAGAACCAAAATTCATTTAAAACATAGTGGCCAGGAACATGCCCTTTGTTGGGAAGGACAGGATGCCGAACCACTGCTTCGTGCCAGATTGCCCAGGAAGAGAAGACGAAGAGCACAGAAAGACAAAACCGGAGCATCACTAACTAAAAGAACTCATAACAAACATCGCCATCACCACTGCCAAGTCAGGCCGTAACGCTGGATGACAAACTGCCGAATCAGGAATCGATCCATGAGAGCAGAATAGAAAAATCACTGGCTCTCCAACATTAAGGTGTGTAGCTACTAGCTACACGCCTACACCAGGACAAGGATAGAGTCAGGACAATTTTATTCCATACAGCATCACATCCGCAAACAAGACGCCCCTGCTAAGAACACACAAACCTAACATACGAGGAACCTAATCTGCACCCAAGCATTCATCCAGGGTCTCCTTCGCTTGCAGGCACCTAACGGATGGCCGGCCGGAGACGAGGGGAATCGGCAAAAATTAGCCAGAGAATGGTGGTCTCTTCTTGCTCCCAGAAGCTAGAATTTCAATTCATTCCAATCAGGAAAGCTGATTAAAGGTGTAGAGGACTATGTTATAGTTAAATTGTATTGTTGGTCATGTTGAATATAAAAAGAGGACTGTAATTCCAATCTGAAGGATACTCAAATGCTCCATAGTCCACACTTCTAAGGAATCATCTTTCACAATTAACTCTACCCAACATCTTAATTTCCAACCTAAAGGATGCACTCATGCACATGTGACAATTGGCAAACAAAAAAAAATGGTTTATTCAAGTCCTCCCTAGGTCATGCTTCCAGGGAATCCCCTTTCACAATCAACTCTATACCCAACATGTATGTACAGATTTATCCAAATTTACAAAAATAAAGAGGTGGGCAAAATGGTGGTTGGAAAGAGAGCATTATCCGTTACCTCCTCAACGAGGTCTTCACGGTCATGTTGCAGATGTAAGGGAACTCGAGCGGCGGCGTGGGCGTGGGCGGTGCCCCGGGGGCGCCCACCGCGTCCAGCGACACCTCGGCGGTGCACGCCATCTCGCCCTCATCCCCGTCGTCCTCGCCCTCCTCCCCTTCTTCCGCGGCGGCGGGCTTGTAGAAACCCACTAGGACGGCAGCGTGGGGCGCGAGGCCACGGCGCTCGTAGAGGTAGCGGCGGATGACGAAGGCGAGGAGCTGGGCGTAGCGCTGCGCAGGGGCCCACCTGACGTCCTCGGAGAAGGAGGAGGCGAGGAGGCGGACGAGCACGTCGGCCTCGGCGTCGTCGGCCGGGGTGAGGGCCCGCACGGTGAGGCTGCCGTGGGGGAAGGAGTGCTCGTAGCGGAAAGCGGCGAGCGCGTCGAGCTGCGAGAGCGCGCTCGGCGAGAGGAAGACGCCGCCGCCGCCGCCGGCCGGGGAGGGGGAGGGGGAGGAAGAGGCGGCGGGAGGGGTGAACCGGAGGTGGCGAGGCGAGTGGGTGTGGGAGAAGAGGAGGTGGGGGTGCCTGGAGACGGCGGGGGAGAGGGAGAGGAGGGCGGGCGCGGCCATGGGAGGGAGACGGTGGTTTAGCGGGCAGCGTCGAGAGGAGCGGAAGGGGGGAGGGAATATGAGTGATTTTTTGGGTACGTTTTGAACGGCTTTACGTGGATGAATGTCAACTGTGCCGTACTCCCGGCTAGGCTCGCTGGCTAGCTGGCTAGCCGGTAGCCGCCTCCTCGCGCCAGAGTGCATATCCATGCTCCCAACATTTCAAAAAACAAATCTAAAAAAACAAATTAACATTCACAAGAGATGTCTATATTACCCCTAATTTTTTTAAATCAAATTCAAAACACACATGACGAAACAAAAAAAATAGATCTGGATGTGAATAGTGTGTTTTCTGGTTTTGTCTTTTTGTGGCACTTTTTTTGACACTATTCATGCAGATTTGTTTTTTGTTTCCTCCATGTGTGTTTTGAGTTTAGATTTGCAGATTTTAGGGATTGTAGAAACATGACCCGTGAACATTCACATTTATTTCTGAAAATTCGTGAAACATTGAAATCTGTTTTTTAATGTTGAGAGCATGGGAGCATTAAAGGTGTAGGAGCACCTGGTATATTTCAGTTGCAAATTTAGCTAGCAGCTAGCATAACAAAAATATTCCCTCTGATCCAAAACAAATGGCGTGGTTTTAGTTCAAATTACAAATTCATCATGGTGTTAACGAGGCCAGTTCATAGCACGGTTAAATTAACTGTCATTCATAGCACGATTTGTCTTTTTTCAATCTGTAAGTTGAATTTATAATTACAACATGATTGATATATGTTATGTTAATATACTCAATTATTTTCAAAAGAAATAACTTGTAGCATAGGTTTTCTATGTTAGTTGTACCGGTTGAAGCATCTCTAACAGTGGCCCTATAACTGGGCATTGAAAACTGCTTTAGGGCATAAAAGATGAGTTTCACGGCACCAAATCTTTTTCTTCTCCAACAGTAGCCCTAAAATAGGGCACCACTACTCCAACAGCCGGCCTAAAATAGGGCACTACAATTGCATACATATTGAAACATGTAATATCAAACTCATCCCAAATGAATAAAAAACAAATAATACAAACATAACAGTAGTACTAGTAGTAGAATCTGGCTTCTGGGATCCACCATCTGGTTGCAACAACCAGAAAGAAGAAAGAAGGGGGGTAAGAGGGAGCAAAGCAACCGTGAGTACTCATCCAAAGTACTCGCAAGAATCAGATCTAAACTAAGTATGCATTGGTATCAAATGGAAGGGTTGTGTCTGTGGACTGAACTGCAGAATGCCAGAATAGAGGGGAAGGCCTAGCCTATTGAAGACTAGCATCTTCAAGCATCTCCAAGCATCTTGCAGCATTCAGAAGAGTACATAATAGTAGTTTATAATTAACAAGCATGTTGTAGTATTAATGCCCAGAGATCCTTCCTCGACTCCTGCGAGAAAGCAATCCCGAAGCCACATATCCATCACATATATCAAGTATCCATTTCTAGTTGTAATAGATCAGGACACAAGTCTGAACGTCCGTTACCATGGACACGGTATTCGAATAGATAACTTCCCTGCAGGGGTGCACCACGTTTTCCAACACGCTCGATCACTCTGGCCGGACACACTTTCCAGGGTCATGCCCGGCCTCGGAAGATCAACACGCCGTAGCCGTACCTAGGCTCAGCAGAGAGGTCCCCGTCGGTCTACATCCTAAGCACTCCGGGGTCTGGGCCCATCGCCCGTTGCACTCCGGGTCGTTGCGTGTAGGGTGAACCAGGCTACCCGGATGGCGCCGGCCCAGCCGTGCCGCGATGCTGAACTGGACGTCTGACAAAGCTTCGACATGATACTACGTCGTCGAGGCCCATAACTATTCTCGCGTGGTGGTTAGTGCGTAAAGGCCAAAGGCCAACTCAGAACAAATACCCAAACCATAGTGTATTATTAGCTTGCGGAGATGAGCAGAGACTCACGATAATGTGACCCCGTCGCCCCGTCTCGAGGAAATACAGCAAGGGCTAGCCCAGGCCACTCGTGGGCAGCCTGCCTGCCCGGCCGTGCCTCGTAACCATCTTGCGGGTGTTCTCCGGGCCCGCCCGACTTTCACCAAGGTCTCAAGTAAAGTCAAGGTAACCATGTGTCCAAACATCAAGGGGAAAACCCGAGGAATCACCCTCGGTGAATTCCACTTGATGTAATCATCAAGGTGAACGTAAGAGGAACCACCCTCGAGGTCCACACTTGAGGGGTTGCACGACAGAGCCGTATCGGAAGTGGTTAAGGAGGAATCACCCTCGATGACCACGACCGAATAGTTACACTACAGAGTTATCATCAGGAGTGCGTTATGAGGTACCACCCTCGGCACTCGATAGTAGCTATGCAGAGTCGAGCAACAATAGGGGCGTGATGTGATGTGAGGTGTCGGGCTCTGGTCATCGATCACGTTGATCGAGTCGTCGATGATAAAGCAGGGGCAACAAGGACAAGGTGAGGGTCAGCGATGGATCACTAACCAACCTATACTAAGCGGTTTAGGATAGCGGTGTAGGTAACAATAAGCGAGGTTACAAAAGCGGGCTATGCATCAGAATAGGAGCAAACAATAACAGTAGCAAAATCTAATGCAAGCATGAGAGAATGGAATGGGAGATATCGGGATGACCAAAGAGGGGGCTTGCACAGAAGCTCGGCCGAAAGGAAGAAGGGTCGTCGTCGGCGTGAGTCGATCACGAGGGCATCGGCGGCGGTCTCGGGGTCTCCAAGAAGAAGAGGGGGGAAGAAACAGTAAATATAATGCAAACAGATGCATGACAGGGGTAACACGCACGGCTAGGGGTGTTCTAACATGGTGCTACACGATACCAGCGAAGGGTGATAACATCCGGAAAGTTTTCCCGGAGTTAGGCATTTTCGGGCAAACAAACCGGAGGGGAAAAGTTCGATGTTCGCTATGCTAGGGGCACGTGACAGATGAACGGAGAGTGCATTCCGATTCATCTCGTCGTTCTGAGCAACTTTCATGTATAAAACTTTTTATTCTGAGTTACGGATTAATTTCTACGATTTTCTAAAGTTTTAGCAATATTCTGAAATTACTTTTAATTCAAAAATAATTGATAAAATGCTAGGGGCACCCAGCACAAGGTACACAAAAGTGCACCCAGTGGCTGACGGGTGGGCCAGGGGGTCCCAGTTGACCAGTCAACATTTGACTTGTCAACACGGGGTGGGGCCCGTGTCATTGACTGTTCTAACTAACTACAGATTTAACTAACTAATGTAGTTCATTAGGTTAATTAAGATTAATTAATTAAGTTAATTAAGCGTTTAACTAATTAACTATTTTTATTAATATATATTTTTTAACATTTCTTTTTTATCTAAACAGGGGCGTGGGGCCCCCTAGTAGTGTCATAGGGGCCAGCGGGGCGGGCGCGTTAACGGGGCGGGTATGGGCACTGGTGCCCGCACCTGAGGCCGTCAGAGGCGAGGTGTAACACCCGGATGATTAAGCAACAGTGATCACCTCCGTTACTGTGACTAAACTCACGTTGATTCGAACCCGGTCTAAAACAAATTCAAAACAAAAGCAAACGATAAAAGTTTTCAAAAACTAAAACTAAATTGTTCGGGGGTCGTCTAAAATAACAAACCTAATTATGGTGGGGTGCACAAAATTTTGTAAGGTGCTTTGACATTTTAAATAAGCTAAAACAGAAAAGAAGAAAATAAGAAAAGAAAAAAAACAAAAAGAGTGGGGGAGGAAACCCCACTGGCCCAACTGGGCCAGGCCCCCCCCCACCACCTGGCCCAGTCGGCCACGCCATGGGCCGGCCCAACCGACCGCCCCCCCTTATCCACTCCCCCACCCCCCGTCGGTGGAACCCTAGCTCACTCGCCCCCCTCCCCCGATCCCTTTCTCTCTCTCACTTCGATCCAGATCGGGGCGATCCCCTCGCCCCTCCTCATCGCCGGTGACCCCGCCCGCCCAAGGCAGCGTCGTCCTCTCCCTGCACCCGCCGCCGCTGGACCCCCCTCCTCGCCGTCGCCCCACCATGCCTCGCCACATGAGGTCGCCCCGACCCCGCCTCACCGGATCTCCTCCCAGACACCGTGGCCGCCTCACGACCCCCTCCTCGCGGTCGTCACCGAGCACCACCGAGCCCGCCTCCTAGACCCCACGGTTCCCCCTGTGAGCTTCGCCCTCTCCCCTCGCTTCCCTCGTCCCCCCCAGCGCCACCGTGCCCCGAGCCCCGTGCCGGCTCGGCCGCCTTCCCAGCGATCACCGCGGCACGCCGTCCCCCCTCCTCTCCTCCCCCCTCGCCCGGCGGCGCTCTCCCCTCGCCACCGCTCCGCCCGGCCTCGCCGTGGCCTCCCCCTCTCTCCCCGCCGTCGGCCGCGGTGTCTCTCTCTCCCCGTCGGGCGCCCTCGCCTCCGGCCACTGAACCCCTGGCCTCCACGACGCACCCACCGTGACGCGGCCGATCTCCGACGCCTTGCTGGCCGTGTCGCATCCCCTCCGCTTACCTCCGCCGCCCCGCGACCGGACCCGTCTAGCCTCGCCACCGCCAAAGCCCAGGGGGACCGCCCTCGCCCGGCTCCTCGTCCAGACCCACGACCTCGGCCCCCCCTCCGCCCACACCGGCGCAGGATCGGCCAGGCGCCCGCGCCTGCGTCCCCCTGGTTTCTTGCGCCTCGAGCAGACCACGCCTATAAGCCCTTGACGCCTGCTGCCTGGGGCCTATGACATGGGGCCCCACCCCGAGAATGGTTTTAATAATAAAAAGGAAAATGAAAATTAAATAATAATAAATAAAAATGAATAAAACTAATTAATTAATTAATTAATTAATTAATTAATTAATTAATTAATTAATTAATCTAATTAATCGATTAATTAAACCTAATAACTAATTAACCTAATTAACTCACATTAATTAAACTTAATTAGGTTAATTAGTTAACAGAGGATGATGAGCAGGACACACATGTCGTGGTTGACTTAGTCAACCACATTGCCTTGACGTCGGCATGACATCATCTTGACGTCATAAATACATTTTCGAATTAATTAATTAATTAATTAAATTCGAAATTATTAAAATCTTTTAAAAATCATATCTTTTAATCCGTAACTCGGATTAAAATATTTTCAACATGAAAGTTGATCGGACGGCGAGGCGAATCCGGATCGCAGTCGTTCGTCGCCACACACCTAACCTATCGAACCTGCAACTTTTCCCCTCGGCTCCTGCTAAAAACCCAAAACACCGGATTACTTTCCGGATGTTTCCCCTAACCAAGACCCCCTCATACCACGTTAGAACACGCCTAGCATCGCTTCTTGACATGTCATGCATCGATATGCATCTGTTTACTTTGTATTCATTGTTTCTTCCCCTCTTCTCTCCGGTAGACTACGAGGCCGACCAGCTGCTTTGCCGGGGTTCGACTACTGGTGTTGGCGACCCTCTCTCTTGCGAGCAACCAGCAAGCCCCCCTTGATCACGGATATCGCCTACTCTTCTCTATCTGCTTGCATTAGAGTAGTATAGCATATTCTTGTTTTGAGATACTCCTATCTTCTGCTGCATAGCTTTGTCCTTGTAACCATTTGTTACCTTACGCAAACCTCTATGCTTAGTATAGGATGCTAGTATTTTCATCGTGGCCCTACTTTCTTGTCCGTGCTGCGTGCTATACTATCGGGTCGTGATCACTCGGGAGTTGATCACGGTATAGACTATATACTTGTACATGATACATGTGGAGACTAAAATCGGGTCGGTGATGGAGCACCCACGAGTGGATCTTTGTGGCGGAGCGGCAGGCAGGTTGAGACCGCCTAGGAGAGAGGTGGGCTGGCCTGTTCGGCGTTAGCGGTTATACTTAACACGCTTAACGAGGTCTTGGTATTTGATCTGAGTTGGCTCTGAGCTTATCGCACTAACCATCTGGCGGGAGTAGTTATGGGTATCCGGCGTCGTGGTATCGGCCGAAACTTGAGACGTCGGCGGAGCGGCGGCCTTGGCCGGATTGGACTGGAACGCTGATGGGCTAGATGCCTTCGGCCACGTCACATAGCGTGCGGGTGTGCTTTCGAGGCGATGGGCCCGGACCCTGCGGCTTAGGTTTAGACCGGCGTGTTGGCCTCTGTTGTGCCTAGGTGGGGCTGCGGCGTGTTGATCTTCAGCGGCGGGCATGACCGGAAAGTGTGTCGGCCAAATGGGATCAAGCGTCTTTGGGTAAGATGGTGCACCCTGCGGTGAAGTTAATCTATTCGGATAGCCGTGATCTTGATAATGGGGCGACTTGGAGTTGTACCTTGAGCTTATGACAACTAGAACCGGATTCTTGATAAAACACACCCTTCCAAGTGCGGATACAACCGGTGGTCGCTCTCTCGTGGATATGAGGAGGGATGGCGGGTAGGATTATTGCTATATGATGTTACTTGGAGGACTTCCGTTTGTCCTCTTACATGCATTTGCAAGGCAGGTGTCCGAAGCGTAGTCTTCGTTAAGACTAGCTATCCCCTCTTATTACGGCATTCTCGCGTTCAGTCCACCGATATGGCCCTTTACACATATATCCATGCATATGTAGTGTAGCTCCTTGCTTGCAGTACTTTGGATGAGTACTCACGGTTGCATTGTTTCTCCCTTTCCCCCTATCTATACTCGATTGCTGCAGCAGGCACGATGGAGCCGGAGCGAGCGCCACCGTCGATGGCGACTACTACACTAGTGGTGCCTACTACTACGTGCAGCCCGGCGGCGACCGGGGAGTAGCTAGGAGGATCGAGGCGGAGGCTGCTCCTCTTCGATCTGTATCCCGGTTTGTGCTAGCCATCTTATGGCAACTTGTTTAACTTATGTATGTACTCAGATATTGTTGCTTCACGACTCGTCTATGATCGAGCACTTGTATTCGAGCCCTCGAGGCCCACAGCTTGTATTATGATGCTTGTATGACTTATTTTATTTGTAGAGTTGTGTTGTGATATCTTCCGTGAGTCCTTGATCTTGATCGTACACATTTGCGTGCATGATTAGTGTACGATTGAATCGAAGCGTCACAGATTGGTATCGAGCCATTGCTGTAGGAATCCCCCTTCCAACTCCTTGGCCGAAGTCGAGTCTAGACATTGCAAAAACTTTCACTCACTTGGCTGTGTGCCTTACGGGCCCACGTCGCCATCGGGTGGTACTAGGATCTTTTACTCCTCGACCTTTACTCTGGGACTCTGAACTCTCTTCTACTCGGGTTAAACGATTTTACTAACTGACACTAGGATCCCGTGACCGCATTCACCCCAAATCTGGATATAGCCATAGTTATTCTTGAAATTGTACTTGAGCAATTTCCACACTGTCATTTGACTCCTTTGAAGCGTCTTTGTTTTCAGATGGAACCCACGAGGCAGGTAAATGCGCCACACGACGGCCATTGGTGCCTCGGGATCACTGCGGTGCTAGCAGAGATGATGACCTATCTGGGTTATCGGCGGCACCCCGAGTACACCGTCTATGAGGAGTACCGGGACTATAACCGGGAAGCGATGCAGCGCCATCGTCCACCTCTATTCTCGGAGTACAGAGTCCACTCTTGTCTTTGCACACCGCACATGGTGTTGGAGTGACTATCGATATGGCGAGTCCACGATCTGCTTATCTTTGCTCGACCGTCTTCGTGCGAGTATCGAGTTGGACACCTCCCCTTGAGCACATAGCTATCGCGTCGATGTTGGTGAGGAGGGTTACTACACTTTGCCTACTCCATTTGTCACCAGAGAGCCCTTCTACCATCGAACTTTGTTACGCATCTTCGATGGGCTGGATCGAGCTAACCGAGCTCTTCGCCACGAGTTGTACATCACCCGTCGGCACCTCTACTGCCGTGCTCGGCGCTGATGCACCCTTTGTCCGATCCGGAGAGCTGCCACGTTCTGCGATCTACCCAGCCAGACCGTGATGCCCGGGGTGTCGGTTGGCGGGCGTGGGGCTACTCTCCCGCGCTTGGCCCTTTTACGCCACACAGGCGTCGGATTCAGCACGGAGTATCCGCGGCCCCAGTCAGCGGCGTGGAGGACTATCCTGCCGCACTATCGGCTTTCAAAGCTCTGCTACCTCCGCAGATGCAGCGTGGGACTGATGTAGACTTGCTTGTTAGTGTTTGATGTATTCGCCCATGAGCTGCGTGCCGCCTATGATGTAGTAGTCTATGTCTTGGACTCTATGTATCGAACTCTATGCATGATTCCTTTTGTAAGATATGCCAACTACTATGTAGTTTCTATCGTCTTGTTTTCGTTATGCATGTTTCATCATGAATGATTCTTATCCGTTGCTTAATTTCTCAAATCTTGAACTACCTGTTATATAATAGCGGGATGGTTAGGCCACCGGTCGTGATCGTGGTGCCAACTTCCCACCACCACCGAGTACATGGCTGGTATGATCCAACAGCTCGAGATGAATCGCCATTCATGGAAAACATGATGGCTCAGTTTCCTCGCCCCAATATGAACCAGCACCCAAACGGAACAACTCTGCGGATTTCATACGCTGAACCCCAGGCGTGTACCGCAGCTCAACCCAGCCATTTGGATCTTGATGGTAGCTCCGTGACATCACCTATGAGATGGAGTCTGCGATGTAGCCCACCCACTATGTCACTTTGCTTCCTTCTTCTGAAGGGACCCGCAGCTCAATGGTGGGACAGCCACAAAGCGTACTCTGCCGCTTGGAACACTCATCACTGGCGGACTTCCAGCTGCTTCCGTGCCCTTCATCCCTCAAGGGTCATGGACCGAAGAAGCGTGAATTCATAACCTCACCCAAGGCAACAAGATGTTGAAGCTTATCGGCGAGAGTTCTTGGACTTGTCTCGCTATCTTGAAGGGGATATTGCAAGCGATGCCTTGAGAGCGGGAGAAGTTCGTGGCGGCCTTCAAGGCGACATCAAGCTCGCACTTCGGTGCACGACTTTGCTGATTTCGCCACCTTGGTGAACAAGGCTATCAATGTCGAAACTGGTGCGAGGAATACGAGCTCTAACGAAGCAACCGTGACACGGGCTCATCTTGAGCCCGTCCTCACGAGAAGCGCAAGATATGGATTCCCAACGGTATGTACCAAATTAATGCACTGCTTCAAGGCGAACTATGCTACACCTCGCGCGCTACAACTAAGCAGCGAAGCTTCCAGCTCCACCACCCCAAGCTCCTGTTCCTCCCAATAATGGCTTGTGCTTGGTGCGGACAACGAGGCACCGTGCTAGAGAGTGCAACCGAACCGAATCGGTGGCCCTTCCAAAGGCGGCGTGGAAACACCGGACCATAACAACACCGCCAAGTCTTATGGGCAAGCTCAGGCCAACCACGTTGATCTGAGCGAAGCTCAAGACCAGCTGCTCTTGTGATGGGTACACTCCTCGTAAATTCGAGTACACGCATCTGTTTTATTCGATTCGGGAGCATCGCATTCATTCTTGTCGAAGACTTTGCATACAAACACGACGTTAAGTGTGAGGAGATGAACTCTTCGGTAGTGGTAAAAACCCCTTGGGACAATGTCAAACCTCCATGGTTGGCGTCGGCGTCCCGTGGAAATCGAAGGGCTGGAATTCTATGCCTCCCCATTATCCTGAAGGCGTCTAACATTGACCTCATTTTGGGGATGGATTGGTTGAAAGTGCATCTGGCGTCAATCGTTTGCGCCACTAAGACCGTCCATCTGCTACACCCTTCGATGAAATAATAGCTACAATGCTAAATGCGGTTCAAGATGCGAGGCAAGGCTCTATGCATTGAATGCATTGAGCGCCGCACCCCTCGAGGGCATTGAGAACATTCCGTCGTTTGCGATTTCCAAGGCGTCTTTCTGAAGAACTTCGAGGATTCCCCACCGCTAGAGCTGTCGAATTCGTCATCGACTTGAAACCGGGCACCACTCCTATAGCCATGGCGACCATACAAGATGCCGCCGCGCAGACTCCTTGAGCTAAAGGAGGAAATCGACAAATCTCTTCAAAGCGGTTTCATTAGCCCAAGTTGCTCTCCTTGGGGAGCCCTTCTCTCTTTGTCAAGAAGAAGGATGGGACAAACCGATTGGTCCAAGACTACCATCCTATAAATCAAGCTACCATTCGAATAAGTATCCTCTTCCTCGGATCAATGATCTTTATGATCAATTGGCTGGTTCGTCGGTGTTCTCGAAACTTCGACTTGAGGTTGGGTTACCACCAGATCCGTGTTCGTGAGGAGGATATCCCCAAGACCGCATTTGTGACTCGTTATGGTTCATACGAGTACACCGTCATGTCTTCGGCAACCAATGCTCCAGCTACCTTCTCTCTTTGATGAACTATATATTCATGGATTACCTCGACAAGTTAAGTAAGTGGTTTATCTGGATGATATCTGATCTTTTCCAAGAATGAAGAAGAACATCTTTGAACATCTTCGTCTTGTCTTTGGAAAAGCTACGAGCATCAACTCTATGCCAAGTTCTCCAAATGTGAATTCGGCTTCCGAAGTAACCTATCTTGGGCATGTCATTTCTAAGGATGGTATTGCCGTCAACCTGAAAGAGTTCAGGCTATTCTCGATTGGACTCCTCAAGAAGAGCGTTAAGCAAGTCGAAATTTTCTCGGTCTCGCTTGACTATTGCCGTCGATTAAGTCGAGAACTTCTCCAAGATTGCCGAGCCTCGACTAACTTTGTTGCATAAGGCGTCAAATTCCAATGGACGATAAGTGTCGGGAAAGTTTCCGGGCACTCAAAGACAAGTTGACTTCTGCCCGATGCTAGCTCCTCGATACTAAGAAGGACTTCGTCATTTCTTTGCGGCGCTTCTCGTCAAGGATTAGGCGGTGTCCTAATGCAAGAGCGCAAAGTGGTTGCTTATGCCTCTCGACAATTGCGCCCTCACGAAGAGAACTACCCAGTTCATGACCTCGAACTTGCTGCCGTCATTCATGCCTTTGAAGCGGTGGCGACATTACCTTCTCGGTAACGTTGCGAGATCTTCACCGACCACCAAAGTCTGAAGTATCTGTTTACTCAGCCAGACCTGAACCTCCGTCGTGAGAGAGATGGATGGAGACGATTCTGGAACTTTGATTTGGGTATATCCTATCGCCAGCAAGGCTAATGTAATGGCTGATGCCTTGAGCATAAATCTTCTGCAACCACCTTGAGTTCACAAAGTTCAGCCCCACTTGTTGAAGAATTGAAAGCTGAACCTCCATATTGTTCCTCCGGTGCACTTTCGCTCCCCTCCTCCGGAGTTCCATAAGATGAATCTCCGTGTTGTTCCCAGGGTTCCCTCTATACCACAGCTGTTGAACCCGATCTCGTGGGCACCATAAAGACAATGCAGGATTTGACTCAAGTCTACAAGATTAAGCAAGACATCAAAAAGGAAATCCCTCATCCTTCACTATTCTTGATGATGGCGCCTTGTACTTCAAAGGCCGCCTAGTGGTGCCGTGTAAGAAGGAAAACCTGAATATGACTCGAGAAGGTTATGAAAGAAGCTCATGATCGCCTCTATGTATCCACCACGGCGGTACAAAGATGTATCAAGACATTAAATCGAGATTACGGTGGTCTAATATGAAGCAAGACATTGCTAAGCTATGTTGCTAAGTGTGGCGTTTGCCGTCGTATCAAAGCAGAACATCAAAGGCCTCTTTGGAACTCTGCAACCTATCTCTATTCCGAATGGAAATGGGACCATGTTGAAATGGACTTCGTCCTTTGGATTTCCCAAATCGCAGAAAGGTAATGATGCTATTCTTGTCGTCATTGACCGGCTTTCTAAAGTTGCTCATTTTACGGCGGTCGAAGAGCGATCATTTGCTAGCCAGCTTGCAGCGCTCTATATGTCCGTAATTGTTTCACTTCACGGTATTCCACTTTGGTTATCGATTCGGACCGTGGCAGCTTATTCACTTCAAGATTACGGGCAAGTTTTCAAGAATCTATGGGGACTCATTTATCTTTCGATCTGCGTTTCATCCATGATCACAAGGGCAAGTTGAGCGTGTCAACCAAATTCTCGAAGACATGCTTGAGCTTGTGTCGTTCCTTGACAAGAAATGGGAGGAATCTCTCATGTATGCTGAGTTCTCTTATAATAATAGCTATCAAGCTAGTCGAAGATGGCCCCTTGAAGTGTTATATGGGCGAAAGTGCGAACCCTCTGAACTGGTCGAAAGCGGGGAGCGTCCACTCTTGGTCCGGATATTATCCAACATGCCGAAGAACAAGTCCGCATTATTCACGAGAATCTCAAGACTGCTCGATCCGTCAAAAGAGTAATTATGACCGTCATCACAAAGACATGGTCTATCAACTTGGCGAAAAGGCCTATCTTGGCGCTTACAACAATGAAGGGTGCTCACCGCCGGGATCAAGGGCAAGCTAGCTCCTCGCTATATTGGCCCATTCACTATCCCGAAAGGCGTGGAAAAGTGGCTTATCAAGCTGGAGCTTCCGTCGAACCTTTCTCGGAGTTCACGATGTGTTCCACGTGTCACAACTCGGCGCTGCTTCAAGGACCCAATCCGAGCGGTGGACCATGAAGTGCTCGAATTACAACAGGACCTCTCCTATAAAGAGCATCCGGTCCGCATTCTCGACCAAGCTGAGCGCCGCACACGTCGGAAAGGCGATCAAGTTCCTCAAAGTCCGATGGTGAATCACTCTGAAGATGAAGCCACACAGGAGCGAGGATCGTCTTGAGATGAATACCCGCACTCTTTCCTTCTACCTCCTAAATCTCGGGACGAGATTTCTTGTAATGGAGGAGATTTGTAACACCGGATGATTAAGCAGCAGTGATCACCTCGATTCTTCGTGACTAAACTCACGTTGATTGAACCGGTCTAAAACAAATTCAAAACAAAAGCAAGCGATAAAAGTTTTCAAAAACTAAAACTAAATTGTTAGGGGTCATCTAAAATAACAAACCTAATTATGGTGGGGTGCACAAAATTTTGTAAGGTGCTTTGACATTTTAAATAAGCTAAAAGCAGAAAAAGAAGAAAATAAGAAAAGAAAAAAATAAAAACAAAAAAAGTGGGGAGGAAACCCCATCGGCCAACTGGCCAGCCCCCACTGCCCATCGTACGCCATGGGCCGCCCAACCGCCCCCTTATCCACTCCCCACCCCCGGGTGGAACCCTAGCTCACTCGCCCTCCCCGATCCCTTTCCTCTCTCCCCGCCCGATCCAGAGCCAGGGCCGATCCCCCGCCTCACATCGCCGGCGACCCCCTTGCCAGCAGCGTCGTCCCCTCCCCTGCGCCCCTCGCCCGCCTGGACCCCCCTCACGGCCGTGCCCCCCTTGTGGCACCTTCTGCCAGGTCGTCCCCGACCCCCCGCCTCACCGGATCTCCTCCCGACGCCGTGACCCGCCTCCCCGACCCCCTCCTCGCCGGTCGTCACCGAGCACCACCGAGCCCGCCTCCTAGACCCCACGGTTCCCCCTGTGAGCTTCGCCCTCTCCCCCGTCGCTCCCCTCGTCCCCCTCCCGAAGCGCCACCGTAGCCCAGGCCCGTCGCCCGGCTCGCCCGCCTCCCCCTCCTCGCGGTCATCCTGCAGCCACACCGCCATGTGCACGCCGTCCCCGCCTCCCTCTCCTCCTCACCCGGCGCGCTCTCCCCCCGCCCGTGCTCACGCCCGCCTCGCCGTGGCCTCCCCCCTCTCTCCCGTCGTGGCGCCCTCGCCTCGGCCACCAACCCCTGCCTCCCCTGCGACCCCCGGACCTTGCTGATTCACGCCAAGGCCGTGTCGCATCCTCCGCCTTACCTCCTGCGCTGCCCGCGACCGGACCCAAATCTAGCCCGCCATCGCCAAAGCCCCCACCGGACCGCCCTCGCCGGCTCCTCGTCGAGCCACGACCTCGGCCGGCCCCCTCCACCACACCCAAGACAGGATCGGCGCGCCATGCCTTGCGTCCCTCAGTTTTCTTGCCCGAGCAGATCGCCACGCACCAAGCCCTTGCGCCCGGCTTGGCCCTCAGGGCCTATGACATGGGGCCCACCCCACGAATGGTTTTAATAATAAAAGGAAAATGAAAATTAAATAATAATAAATAAAAATGAATAAAACTAATTAATTAATTAAGTAATTAATTAATCTAATTAATCTGATTAATTAAACCTAATAACTAATTAACCTAATTAACTCTTGTTAATTAAACTTAATTAGGTTAATTAGTTAACAGAGGATGACTGAGCAGGACCCACATGTCGAGGTTGACTTAGTCAACCACATTGATTCTTGACGTCGGCATGACATCATCTTGACGTCATAAATACATTTTCAATTAATTAATTAATTAATTAAATTCCGAAATTATTAAAATCTTTAAAAATCATATCTTTTAATCCGTAACTCGGTTAAAATATTTTCAACATGAAAGTTGATCGAGACGGCGAGGCGAATCCGGATACGCAGTCCGTTAAATCGCCACACCCCTAACCTATCGAACCTGCAACTTTTCCCCTCCGGCTCCTCTGCCCGAAAACCCAAAACACCGGGATTACTTTCCCGGATGTTTCCCCCCTAACCAGTACCCCCTCATACCACGTTAGGGCACGCCTAGCATCGCTTCTTGACATGTCATGCATCGATATGCATCTGTTTACTTTGTATTCATTGTTTCTTCCCCCTCTTCTCTCCGGTAGACTACGAGGCCGACGCTGCTGGCCAGTTCGACTACGGTGTTGACGACCCTCTCTCTTGCGAGCAACCGTGCAAGCCCCCCTTGATCACGGATATCGCCTACTCTTCTCTATACCGCTTGCATTAGAGTAGTATAGCATATTCTTGTTGAGATACTATATCTTCTTTGCATAGCTTTGTCCTTGTAACCATTGTTACCTTACGCAAACCTATATGCTTAGTATAGGATGCTAGTATTTTCATCTGTGGCCCTACTTTCTTGTCCGTCCGCCGTGCTATACTATCGGGCCGTGATCACTCGGGAGTTGATCACGGGTATATACTATATACTTATACATGATACATGTGGAGACTAAAGTCGGTCGGTGATGGAGCACCCATGAGTGGATCTTTGTGGCGGAGGCGGCAGGCAGAGTTGAGACCGCCTAGGAGAGAGGGGGGCTGGCGTTGTTCGGCGTTCGCTACTTAACACAGCTTAACGAGGTCTTGGTATTTGATCTGAGTTGGCTCTGAGCTTATACGCACTAACCATCTCGGCTGGAGTAGTTATGGGTATCCGGCGTCGTGGTATCGGTAAGAAATACTTCAGACGTCGGCCCGACGGAGGCCCGGCCACCGGATTGGACCGAACGCTGATGGGCTAGGTTTGCTTCCGCGCGTCGATCGGAATGTGCGGTGTGCTCGAGGCGATGGGCCCGACCCTGCGCGCTTAGGTTTAGACCGGCGTGTTGGCCTCTGTTGTGCCTAGGTGGGGCTGCGGCGTGTTGATCTTCAGCGGCGGGCATGACCGGAGAAAGTGTGTCGGCCAAATGGGATCAAGCGTCTTTGGGTAAGATGGTGCACCCTGCGGGAAATTAATCTATTGGATAGCCGTGATCTTGATAATGTGGCGACTTGAGTTGTACCTTGAGCTTATGACAACTAGAACCGGATCTTGATAAAACACACCCTTCCAAGTGCGGATACAACGGTGGTCGCTCTCTCTCGGGGATATGAGGAGGGATGCGGGTAGGATTATTGCTATATGATGTTACTTGGAGGACTTCCGTTTGTCCTCTTCTGCATTGCAAGGCAGTGTCGAAGCGTAGTCTTCGTTAAGACTAGCTATCCCCTCTTATTACGGCATTCTGCGATTCGGTCCACCGATATGGCCTTTACACATATATCCATGCATATGTAGTGTAGCTCCTTGCTTGCAGTACTTTGGATGAGTACTCACGGTTGCATTGTTTCTCCCTTTCCCCCTATCTATACTCGATTGCTGCAACAGCACGATGGAGCCGAGGCAGGCGACGCCACCGCCGATGGCGACTACTACACTAGTGGTGCCTACTACTACGTGCAGCCAGCGGCGACGACCGGAGTAGCTAGGAGGATCGAGCGGGAGGCCTGCTCCTCTTCGATCTCAGATCGGTTTGTGCTAGCCATCTTATGGCAACTTGTTTAACTTATGTCCGTACTCGGATATTGTTGCTTCCGTGACTTCGTCTATGATCGAGCACTTGTATTCGAGCCCTCGAGGCCCTGGCTTGTATTATGATGCTTGTATGACTTATTTTATTTGTAGAGTTGTGTTGTGATATCTTCCCGTGAGTCCTTGATCTTGATCGTACATTTGCGTGCATGATTAGTGTACGATTGAATCGAGGGCGTCACACGAGGCCGAGGGCGCGATCGGGGCCTCGGCCTCGGCCGAGAGTGGCGCCGAGCCGGACGGCGGGCGAGCTTAGGGGAGCGAGATCTTGGCGCGGACTAAGCGCCGATAGTCGCAGCCGGCGGCGGCGGCGAGCGAGCACGGCGACTACTGGCGATCTTGACAGCAATGAGCGGCCAGGCGGCGTGTGGGAGGCCACGCGGCGGGCGGCCTGGCGGAGGCGGGGCACGATGAGGGAGTCCTGGATTAGGGGTCTTGGACAGCCGGACTGTTGGACTATGAAGACACAAGATTGAAGACTCCGTCCCGTGTCCGGGATGGGACTGCCCTTGGCGTGGAAGGCAAGCTTGGCAATCTGAGATATGTAGATCTCCTCCTTGTGACCGACTCTGTAACCCTAGCCCTCCTCCGTGTCTATATAAACCGGAGGGTTTAGTCCGTAGGACAACAACAATCATACCATAGGCTAGCTTCTAGGGTTTAGCCTCTACGATCTCGTGGTAGATCAACTCTTGTAATACTCATATCATCAAGATCAATCAAGCAGGAAGTAGGGTATTACCTCCATCGAGAGGGCCCGAACCAGGGTAAACATCGTGTCCCCCGCCTCCTGTTACGCACAGTTTGAGACCCCCTACCCGAGATCCGCCGGTTTTGACACCGACACATGGCGAGAGCGTGGTTAGCGGCAAGCGGAGTGCAGGTGGCGAAACAGCGCCGAGGAGCAGCGAGCGGGGCGACGCGACAAGCAGTAATAGGTGGCGGCAGCAAAGACTTAGCAGAGGCAGCGGCGAAGCGCGTCCGCACATGCAGACGCAAGCTTTGTGCGAGGAGCGACAAGCGACCGTGGGCGCGGCGCTCGTGACGCGCAGGCGTGTAACCATAATGGAGCAGCGACATCAGGGTCGCGCGGGCAGGGTCGAGGCTCAGCCGGTGATAGGCCGAGGCGCGGTGGGGCTGGGTGAGGTACGAGCGCGGAGCAGAGGAGCTAGGTGCCGGTGCGGCAGGGGCTAGAGGGCGGGACGCGAGGCAGCAGGACAGCAAAGGCGGGCTGCGGCAGGCGCCCCGTTGACGGCGGGCGGTGGTGCTTTCGGTTGCCCCATGGGGACGGCGAAGTGGGGCCCCTGCGACCCATCCAAACACCTAGGCGGCACGTGGGGAGCGCCATAAGCCCGACAGAGCCATTGGTTCGAGCGAAGGAGTTCGGGAGCGCCTAGCTCGCCGGCCATGACGGCGGTGGAAGCTTGGTTTCACGGGGAGCTAGGTAGGGGAGGGTATCGGTGCCGAAATGAGAGGGGGAGGCACAAGGCTCACTGGGAGCCAGTAGTGGTGCAAAGCCAGCTCGAGGAGGGCTTGAGGTGGCCGGATTCGACGAAGCTCACTGGCGAACGTAGTGGAAGAAGACGACGATCCAGCGATGGAGAGGCGATGGGCTTGAGGTCTTCGGTGTAGGCGAAGCAGTGGACGCCGGCAGTCCGATCTGGCACGGAGATGAGGCAAGGCGGCGATGGTGGTCGCGAGCTTCACGGGACAGAGGCCATGGCGGCGCTCGGGAGAGGTTGGAGAGAAAGAGGGGAGAGGGCAAGTGTTAGGGTTCCAGGGGGATGGGCGGCGCCGCGGGTATAAGTAGGCGAGGGGGTCGCCAGGGTAGCCGCCGAATGGCCGCCACAGCGTCGGTCGGTGTCGTGGCAGGCATCGACGATGCCCACGATCCCCCCATGAACAGGGAGCGGGGGGAGGCAATCGCCTGGGCCGGCTTGTTTGCTTGACGGGCTATAGTGCCGAGTAGAACATGCCTTTTACCTTTTTTTATTTTTATGTTTTATTTATTCTTACTACTTTGCATTTTATTTGAGCTACTAAAAGAGTTTTGTTTAATACAAAGTTTGGCACCAAAATACAGGGCAATAACCTGGGTTGGTACAAAAAGTTTCAAAGCATTTGGGAGTTGTCGGTGTCAAAACCGGCGGATCTCGGGTAGGGGGTCCCGAACTGTGCATCTAGGCGGATGGTAACAGGAGACAAGGGACATGATGTTTTTACCCAGGTTCGGGCCCTCTCGATGGAGGTAATACCCTACTCCTACTTGATTAATATTGATGATATGGGTAGTACAAGAGTGGATCTACCACGAGATCAAGGAGGCTAAACCCTAGAAGCTAGCCTATGGTATGATTGTTGTTAGTCCCACGGACTAAAACCCTCCGGTTTATATAGACACGGATAGGGTTAGGGTTACCGAGTCGGTTACAATGCTAGGAGATCTACATATCCGTATCGCCAAGCTTGCCTTCCACGCCAAGGAAAGTCCCATCCAGACACGGGACGAAGTCTTCAATCTTGTATCTTCATAGTCCAGGAGTCCGGCCAACGGTGATAGTTTGACTATCCGGACACCCCCTAATCCAGGACTCCCTCAGTAGCCCCTGAACCAGGCTTCAATGACGATGAGTCCGGCGCGCATATTGTCTTCGACATTGCAAGGCGGGTTCCTGCTCCGAATACTTCATAGAAGATTTTGAACACAAGGATTGTGTCCGGCTCTGCAAAACAAGTTCCACATACCACCGTAGAGAGAATAACCTTTGCACGGATCTGCGGCGTATTCAGCGGCGTGACATCACACCACGGCCGAGGCCTTTATCACGAATCGTTTTTACTTGTTCCACCTCGGTAGCGTTTAGCGAGGCGGTTTCCTTGGCACGTCTTATCAAAGCGGAGATCGTGCCCCTTATTCAGGATTCCTATCAATACGGACGGGTAACCCAACGCGCCATTGATTACGACGCTTGGGAGATAGCGAGTTTTACCAGGTGGCGGGGGCGCATAGCTTCCGTCCGCCCATATAAGGGATAAGGATCCACCCTTTTAACCTACGCCTTCTTCCTCCTTTGCTCATCCATTTCCGTGCACTCGAGCTCCAGCTCCCAAGTCCGCACGTCCCTCCTCAACCTTCTCCAGCCATGTCCGGAGCGGGAGGCAAGTGTATGGTCTCCTCCCTCACGGAGGGACAAGTCAAAAAGTTGCGGAAGGCCGGATACTTGTCCAGCGACATCGCGCACCGGCTCCCCGACGAGGGGCAGCTCATTCCCACCCCTAGGCCCCATGAGAGGGTGATGTTCCTCACCCACTTCCTCCGCGGACTAGGTTTTACACTTCACCCATTTGTCCGGGGGCTCATGTTCTACTACGGCCTGGATTTCCACGATCTGGCCCCGAACTTCATCCTCAACATCTCGGCGTTTATCGTGGGTATGCGAAACCTTTCTCGCATCAACCCCACTTGACTTATGGTGAAGACCTTCAATGTCAAGCCGAAGGTAGTGGGCGGCTATAGCGGAGTCTTGGAGGTGCCATGGTTGGCAAGATGGCCAAAGTCATATGGCTCGAGGGCTCCTTTGTGGAGACCATAAAGGGGTGGCAATCGGGTGGTTCTACATCACCGAGCATGCGACTCTCAATGGGCGGCCCCCAATTCGATCCGGCTTCCCCACGGCTCACATCATGGAAAGAGACGGGCCGATGTGGGTGATTCGAAGAGCTGTCCGACTCCAAACACTGTCCGAACCACGTGGACAAGAATCTCGTGCTTGTCAATGTAGTCCGAGTTTTGCTCATCCGCCGGATCCTCCCATGCCAACAACGGGCCTTCAAATTGTGGGAGTTCGATCGGCACATCACCAAACTCTGAAAAGGCTCTTGACACTACGTGCGAAGATGCAGAGAAGGTGCTGTTCAAGGCCGAGGCTCCCACATCCGCTACGAAGATCGCGATTCAGTTCAGCGCCAAGCTACCGAGGTAAGCTATTTTGCCCTTCACGGGACTCTTGTTTTCATAGTTTGACTCTATGTGGGATCTAAACTCCCTTACCTTTGACAGGATCGGGCGTAACACGTCCGGCATGTTAGCTGTCCGTCTCCCTTGCCGGAAGACCTAGCGGACACCCGCAGCGGAGCTCTTGGCTCGGCACCTCACGTGGTGCGGAGAAGAAAACCACGAGGACTCGAAGGAGCGCCCGACTCCGGTGTTGTCGGACTCATCGTCCGACGACTGAGAGTGGAATCCTCCCTAGGGCGGGAGGAGGAAAAAGCCTCTCCCAGTGAGAGAAGAAAAGGAAGGCCGCCCCGACTAGGGAGGCGGAGGGTCAAGAAAGGAAGGACCCTTCCTCCGGACTTCTCCACCAACACCGACAACGAGGAGGAGGGCCACAAGGGACAAGCCCTGGCGAGATCGTAAGTGTCCGGACTCGGAATAGCTCATGACTTTTTATTTGTCGCATAGTGTCTTCTAACGCCCGAATATAACCATGTAGCCCGCCCAGGACGCAGGCTCGTCCGCTTCGTCGGCGGCTCCTCGATTCGTCGGATGTGAATAGCACTTCACTTCCGACCGCCTCCTATCCTCGTGGCCTTGAGCGACACCGCGGTGGAGTCCCAAAAGGCCCAGCCAAGAGGAGGTGGTCTGGAGGCGCCGCAAGGCGACCTCCCGGACTCTGGGCACAAAGGGGGCGAGACCCCAGAGGGCTCTAAGTCCGGCTATGTGTCGGACTCTGTACCGGAACCTTCAGTGGTTTCGAAGTCCGGCAAGAGGCCCCTTCGTAAGAAGGGCAAGACTGCGACGCCGGTGACCTCCGTCCATCCGGAGGCACGGATAGCTTCTTTGGAGGCGCTTAATCGGTGCCTCCATCGACGAGGAGCACCACCTTGTTATGAGTGTGGTGATCCGAGAAAAATTCGATCGCCAAGAGCGGACTGATTGAAGCTTGCACCAGCCTTCTAACGAGCTTTGAGGTAAGTTTAGAATATGTAAAATATTACCGCATAGGCGGTAGCCTGATGCTTAGTTGGTGTTCGGAAGAAAAGCGGACTGAGGATCTAAAAGATATACACAGGAGTCTAACATAAGTATGTCAATATGGGAATGTAGGCTGCTTGACCTCTGCCGCCTTGACTGCGGAGGTCAATGCATTGAAGCGAGCCTCGAGTGGTCCGAGAACGAGCTCGGCCTTGCCAAGCAGCAGCTCGAGGACAAGGAAGGTAAGTAATACCTTATTAAAGTAATACCTTATAGAAAGGATTTGGTTGCAAAAATGACAGGACTAACGTGGGTATTGTAGGGGCCACGAACGAGGTGGCGACCCTGAAGGAAGCGGTGTCCACGGCCGAAAGCAAAGCGGTCACGGAGCGCACCGAGCGAGAGAAGCAGGAGGCGCGGGTGGCGGAGGTGCGGCAAGAGCTCCGGGCTCGTGGAAAAACACGAGAGTTTGGGCGTGACTCGAAGACTTCGAGTCCGAGCTCGCCTTGGCTCTTGAGAGTGCCAAAGTCACTAAGGCCGAAGCCCAAAAAGCCCTCCAGGAAATTGAATCATTAAAGAAGATAGCGGCGGGTAAGGCATTCTTTATGCAAAGCAAGCATGTGAAAGTGGATTATCTATTACTTACCCGAATCCGGAGCTCTCCGGAGCATTCGCAGATCTGCCCGTAGTGTGTACGATCTTTGCGCGTTCTGCCATGCCAGGAGGGGAGCTCGACGGAAAGGTGTTCTGGTCTCGGTATCTTTGAGACCGGACATCCGTGCGCTGGCGACCAAGCTGAAGCGATTGGTCGAGCTCCACAAGGTCGCCGAACAGGCCATGAAGGGCCTCATAATTGCCGTGGCCATTGGAAGCCATGCACAGGAGCTACTTGGGCTAGTGCGGCGGATGGTGGGCCTTTGTCCATGGATTGAAGTCATCGGCGCTCCGTCTGCATTGAAGGTGCCCGTCGGGCCTTGCCGTGCTAAAGTGCACCGGGGCAAGCTGGATGTTGAGAAGCTTGTGACGGACGGGCCACCAAGAAGCAAGGAGCATCGCAAGCCGAAATGTACTATGAGGCGTCTGAAGGTGCCCGCCTTTATAGCGTGTGAATGCTCCAAAGATGTAATTTTTAATAGACTCGCATTTGTTATCCATCGCGCCAAAACTTGTTCATATGCGCTAAGCAACGATTGTGAATTTAAAATATTACATTATGTGCGGCCGTTTATCAAATTTGAGAGATGGCAAGTCGTTGGCTTCAGCCCCCATGCCACAGTCTTTGGGGTGTTCGGTATAAACTTGGCGCTCTTGTTCCCATTCTTGGGTCCTTGAGGCGCTCAGCATAGCGAACAAGGCAACCGGACTATAGTGCTTGAACACTCTCACTTAGACATAGAATTCTATAATTTTAAATTTCGTGAAGCCCCTAGTATTCGAAGACCGAGTTTGAGGCGCTATCCACGCCTTGGCGGACAATGCCGACTCCTTGCTCTAAGCGGCATAAGTCTTTAGGGACCCGAAAAAACCTCTCGAACAGCGACCGACTCTCACCCTATCATGACGGTCAGTTTTAGCTTTCTCCACTGAGGTGCTCAACCCAGCTCAACCGGGGCACAATCGCGGTGGTTCTCCCAGCTACCTTAGCGATATAACGGAACGTAAGGTGCCAAAACATGGGAGCGGGCAAGCCCAACTATTGACCCAAGACATGATTCGGAGCCGATGCATATAATGCTATAAGTTCAGGGTGCCACACTTGTGAAAGTGTTCAGACTTATCACACCATATTTTTGGGGTACTTAAGCCCCTGGTGTATTGGCCATACCAAAGTGTACGGGTGCAACATGTCATGAATGAACATATATATAGATAAAGAAAGGAGTGCAATAATAGGCAAAAGCTATGTATTGTTTATTCAAAAGGGACTGCAATGAAAGCGTAACAATACAAATAGTCACGATAAGCAAGGGATTGGACTATTTAACATGTCCCCTCCGGGGGTAAGCTGTGGGATGGTATGTAAAACAGGTATAATGCTCGTAGTAGAGACCACCGGACACTCGGCGTAGCTTTACGCTTCCTGGCTGTTGCATCGTGAGTTCGGCAATTCTAGTGCGGACATGGCTTCTGGAAAACGGAGTCACGAAAGTAAGAGAAAAGAAGATAGAAAAGAATGACACAATCGGGGCCCACAGTGCGGTTGAGCCGCGTTATGGGCGTGCGTGGTCGTGCCCTCCTTATGCCCATGGTGTCTCGGGCGTAGTTATGTACGCGTAGTCTTGGCCTTCGCATTCGCGAGGGCTGGGGTTGGGGCGGATTACTCTGGCGTGCTTTCGGATCGTGCGGGCGGTCTTGTTGTAGGTTACTCGGTAGCGCTTGATGGTGTCTCGAGCGTTTAATAGCGGACTCGAGAATTGCTGTGAGAGGCTGCTTTGCACCTCCGCCGCGAGGGCCGCCGTGTGCTCCTCCGTTCGGAGAGGCGTTCGGTGTTTCCATTGACCATGATTACTCCTTGAGGGCTGGCATCTTGAGCTTGAGGTGCGTGTAGTGCGGCACCGCATTGAACTTTACCGTCAATGCGGTTCGTCCAAGCGATGGCGTGATAGCCGCTGCGGAACAGGACTATGTCGAAGATTAACTCTTCGCCGGAAGTTATCCGGGATCGAAGACCACTTGAGTATAACTGAGCCTGTACAATTGGCCTCTACACCTGGTATGGCCTTTAAAGGTCATCTTTGTGGGTTTAATCCTTGAGGGTCTATGCTCGTTTTATGCTGTATCCCGATAGAGCGGTTCAGGCTGCTACCGCCATCCATCGAGACTCTAGTGAGGTGGAATCCGTCGATGATTGGGTCAAGAACCAATGCGGCGAATCCGCCGTGGCTGATGCTAGTGGGGTGGTCCTTTGATCAAAGGTGATTGGGCGGGAGGACCATGGGTTGAACTTTGGGGCGACTGCTCCATCGCATATCTGACCCTCGATGCGCTTCCGCTCCCTTTTGGGTATGTGGGTTGCGTATATCATGTTCACCGTCCGCACTTGTGGGGGAAGCCCTTCATCCTCTATTGTTCCGCGGGGGGCTCCTCCTCGTCATTGCTATACAGCCCCTTGTCATTGAGTTGGCATTTAACTTGCACCTTGTTTGAAGACCCAACAATCCTGTTGGTGTGGTTGGCTGGTTTTTCGGGGTGCCATGTATTTGGCACGGCGGTTGAGTATTCAGTCCAGATTGGGCCAGGCCCCGAGTATTTCTTTTGAGCGGCTTTTTCGGCGACGGGTTTAGAGCCTCTGAATCCAGCATTGACCGTATCTTCACATTATCGCCGTTAATCGGGCGCTTGTGCTTGTTGCGGCGCGACCTGCCATTACTATCCTTGGTATCCGAACTACCAGGGTTTTTGGTCAAGTTGTTGCTCTGAGCTAGCCAGCTGTCCTCTCCAGCGCAAAAGCAGGTCATGAGTGTTGTGAGGGCTGCCATGGATTCGGCTTTTCCTGTCCTAGGTGCGGGCAAGCCACTCGTCGCGGATGTTATGTTTGAAGGCTGCAAGGGCCTCTGCATCCGGACGATCAACGATTTGATTTTTCTTGGTTAGGAACCGTGTCCGAATTGTCGGCCGATTCTTTTGGCTGCTGAATTATGTGGTTGAGGTCATCGGCGTCGGTGGTCGCACATATGTGCCTGGAAGTTATCAAGGAATGCGGCTTCGGGTCCTCCCAACAACCAATTTATTCTGGCTGGCGGGCTGTTAAGCCAATGCCGAGCTGGTCCTTTAAGCTTGAGTGGGAGGTATTTGATGGCGTGTAGATCATCACTGCGGGCCATGTGGATATGGAGGAGGTAGTCCTCGATCCAAACCGCGAGGATCTGTTGTGCCATCGTATGATTCGATGTTTACGGGTTTGAAACCCTCGAGTTTGATGATCCATCACTTCGTCATGAAGCATAGTGGGTGTCTGGCGCCTCTGTATTGAGCTATATCATGGCGCAGCTCAAATGAGCTTTGTCTCTGTGTTCGTCCCGGTAGGAATTGCTGTATCCGGCGTGGCGGTTATCATCGCGTGTCGTTGGGTGCCCACGATCCGTAGATCGATCTTGTTTGCCTTGCCTTGTCCTCAATATGTCTCGCAGTCCAGCACGTTTCCCGTGCCTTGGTATTTTCGGCGGCGAGGTGCGGCTTGAATGGAGGTCTAGAGGCCTTCTTTGTCGCGACCACAGGGTGGCGATCGGCGCATCATGCGTTAGTGATGTAGGTTTGGGTGCTGCTTCCTCTAATTGGGGTAGCAGCCTGCGTTTCAGGTATCTCTTGGAGGGGCGTTCGAGTTCGTACTCTTGGCTGCAAGGACTTGATCCATCTGTCGACTAGCAAGTCTTAGTCAGCTCTAAGCTTGCTGCTGCTTTTCTTGAGGCTGCTTGCCGTGGCCATAAGCCTGCGTTTGAAATGCTCTGTTGGCGGGATCCTCAAGCACGACAAATTAAATAAATCATCGAGGCTTGCCTCATCTCGGAGGAGGCATATAATTATCGTCCTCCACCTCCTGTCTTCCGCTCTATCATGAGGCTGGCTTCTCCCTCCTCTGTCTTTGAATCCTGCTTTGGAGGGTTGTCTTCAACCTTGTCCGGGTGTTATTATCTCCGTGCGGAATCACCGTTTTTTGTGGCGGGATTTAGGCGGCGCCCGGCGCCGGCGCTTGGGCTGTTTCTTGGAGGGTCATCCTCCGCTGTTCCATCGCCGTTCCCATCTTTTGGGATGTCCACCATGTATATGTCGTATGTGAGGTGGCCTTCCGGTGCCACAGCGCTGGTTCTTGGTCGTCTCTAGCATCGTCGTCCATACCGTCGATGTCTTGGTCAATCGAGCATGTCGGTTAAATCATCGGCGGTGGCTACAAAGTGGGTGGTGGGTGGGCGTTGAATTTCTTCGTCGTCCGCATCCCAACCTTCTGACCGTAGTCCGGCCAGGGCTCTCGATAAAGAGAGAGACTTTAGTGAATTCAGGATGTCGCCAAAGGCGAGTGCTAAAAGATGTCATGGCGGTGAACTCCATGACCGGCGCCCAATCGGATTCGATTTGCAGGCGCTGGAGGTTCGAGTCCGGAGAGGAGTCGGCACCTTGGAGTCACGGATTCACAAAGGACAGGGATGGTGTTCGGCTCAATCGCCGTGAGATCGTAGCCCCGGGCGGTGTCCAGCCACTCGTCCTCGATCGGTGGAGTCGGCTCCGAGCTAAGGGTCGGAGGCGGACGCCTGAATGCGACCTCGAGGCACTGTTCGGTGGCGAGCTAGATCGTGCCCATCGAGACAAGTCTTGGCGGCGCTTGGCGTGGCTTGAATCATGTCGAAGATTAAGTCTCCGCGGATGTCGGCCGTGTAGTTCAAACTCCCAAATCGACTGATGGCGGGCGTAGCTTCGATCTGCTCTAGATGGCCAAGTGAATTGGCCCGTGGTGCAAAGCCGCGAATCTGAAGATCTGTCCGGGAGAAAAGTCTCATCTGGACCCGCGTCGTTGTTGATGATCGAAGGAGCCATCGGGCCTAAGGATGACGACACAGAGGAACTCTCAATGAAAGCACCAATGTCGGTGTCAAAATCGGCGAATCTCGGGTAGGGGGTCCCGAACTGTGCGTCTAGGTGGATGGTAACAGGAGACAAGGGACACGATGTTTTACCGAGTTGGGCCCTCTCGATGGAGGTAAAACCCTACTCTGCTTGATTAATATTGATGATATGGGTAGTACAAGAGTGGATCTACCACGAGATCGAGAGGCTAAACCTAGAAGCTAGCCTATGGTATGATTGTTGTTAGATCCTCGGACTAAAACCCTTGGGTTTATATAGACACCGGATAGGGTTAGGGTTACAGTCGGTTACAATGGTAGGAGATCTACATATCCGTATCGTAAGCTTGCCTTCCACGCCAAGGAAAGTCCCATCCGGACACGGGACGAAGTCTTCAATCTTGTATCTTCATAGTCCAGGAGTCCGGCCAACGGTGATAGTTCGGCTATCCGGACACCCCCTAATCCAGGACTCCCTCAGGAGTGTTCAACTATTTTTAGAAATTGAGAAGGTCAATTTAATTGTTGCTGGACCACCAAATTAAATTCCAGGGGCCTTTTGGGAATTCAAATGAGGTTGGATTTCAAAATGACAATGATCAGGTGAATTTATATAATATTGTGAACATTTTAATTTTGACATTTGAAAACTTTTATTTTTTACTTTAATTTAAATTTGAATTTGAACCGATTTGAATCTAAGCAAGATTAGCAACAGTAACAGTGATGACATGGCATCATTAGTAGAGAATTAATGTAGCTTAATTATCCGGGTGTTACAACGTCGACGCTCGCGCCAACAACCTCCACACCGAGCTTTGGAATACGGTGCAAGGTGATGCACCAGTCGGCGTCTACTGCCAACGCCTCAAGGCGATCGCGGATGAACTCCGCGAACTTGGTGATCCGATCGAAGATTTCCAGCTCATCAACATCCTCCTCGTCGGCCTCAGTGAGCGGTTCGAGAAGCAGGCCTCCTTAATCCCTATGATGCGTCTGTGTCCCTCCTTCGCTGAGGTTCGCTCGATGCTCCAATGGGCCGATCATGCCCTAACTACGAAGGACTCCCGTCCTCAGGTCTTCACTGCGTCTCATTGCCCGCCTGCATCGACGCCGCCACTGCCACCTCCACCAACAGCACCTCAACCATCCGGCTGGCGTCCAAGTCCCAACTACCGGGGCAAAAACCCTAGGCTGCCGCAGTTTTGCACAGTTCCCGCTCCTGCTCCGCCCCCGGCTCCACCAACTGCACCACCACCGCCCCTGGCTTCATCAACTGCACCGCCGCCGCCGCCCGGATGGCGCCCATCTCCTGATCCATGGACAGGGCTGGTCCAGGTGTGGCCTATGCCCTGGTCCGCCCCTACGCCATATGGTGCCCCTCCTGCTTATACCGGTGGCTGGCAGCCCGACGCACGCCCTCACACCGGCTCGCCCATCCTCGCGCCCCAACAGCCGACGGCCGTGTACCACGCTGCTCCCTCCTACGCGCCATCGATCTACAACACCAGTCCTTATGCATCCTATGGCGCTCCATCATCCCCCTACATGCAGATGTTTAATGATGGTGTGTCTCTCTTTACGTCGATGCCGATCCTACTGCCGACACCACCACACCCGCCAGCTCCCATGCCTACACCGGCCTCTACTTCGACTCCGATCTGGGACCAAGCTGCTTTTATACGAGCCATGAACAACTTTGCTGCACAAGGGAACTCAGGTATGGATTGGATTTTCGGTTCTGGTGCTTCTCATCATATGTCTGCATCGAGTAATTTGTTTTCTTCTTGCACACCTTCGCCTTTTCCCTCTATTACTCTCAGTAATGGATCTTCTATTCCTCTTTACTGTGTCGGTCAGGCTCAAATCCAATCCCCAGTTAAGCCTTTGCTTCTTCGTGATGTTCTTGTCGCTCCTGCTCTTATTAAAAATCTGATTTCTGTTCGCCAAATCACCACTGATAATCATGTTTCTATTGAGTTTGATCCCTTTGGTTTGTCTGTGAAGGACTACCAGACCAAGGGCAAGATCGCTCGATTCAATAGCTTCGGTGATTTTTATTCTCTCCATGGTGTTCCGGCCGCTGCTCCTCCAACATCTATGGTGGCCTTTGTTGATCTGTGGCACCAACGTCTCGGCCATCCCAATAAAAATGTGTTATCCACACTTCTTAGTGAATTTTCAATACCTTGTAATAGAGACTCTCATAATTCTTTTGTGTGTCAGTAATGTCAATTGGGAAAACATGTTCGCCTTCCTTTTAGTTCCTCTCAATCCTCTAGTACTTTTCCTTTTGAATTACTTCATTGTGATCTCTGGACATCACCAATAGAAAGTGTATCTGGTTTTAAGTATTATCTCGTGATTGTTGATGATTTTACTCATTATGTTTGGACTTCTCCATTACGCAACAAATCCGACGTTCATAATATATTCCTTAACTTTCAGCGCTTTGTCTCGGTCCACTTTTTCCTCCCTATAAGATTCATACATAGTGATAATGGTCGTGAATTTGACAACTTTAAAAATTGAAATTTCTTTCTACAATATGGAATTCTCTTGCGTTTCTCCTGTCCTTATACCTCCCCTCAGAACGGCGAAGCCGAGCATTCTCTTTGTACTCTTAATGAAATTATTCTCACTCTGCTTGTTCAATCTTCTATGCCTTCGATGTTCTAGGCAGAGGCACTCCACACGGCCACATATTTACTCAATATTCGTCCATCTAAAGTTAACTCACAAACTACTCCAGAATTCTCTTTATTTCTCTCTCATCGAAATTACTCTGATGCTCACGTCTTCAGTTGTCTTTGTTTCCAAACTCCTACTCCACTTCTCCTAACAAACTTTCCCCGCGCTCTATCCCGTGTGTCCATCTAGGTTTTTCAAACAAGCACAAGGGTTATCGTTGTCTAGATCTTGTTAGTGGTTGTGTTCATGTGTCTCGTCATGTAACATTTGCTGAAAACATTTTCCCTTTTCCGAGCGTCAACAATTAGATCCCAACTCACCCACGCCGTCCACTAATCCCTCTCGTCGCAATCATCTTCCCTTCTTTCACCTGCCAACCTATCCAGCGAAACCAGCTGCAGTAGCGGATCCTACCGCCACCACTTCTATCATCACCTCTATCCCGACAGAGGAAAACACATTACTCTCTGACGCAGCAGACCTCCTACCACCGCAGTCTTCATCGCCATCTCCCGTGTCCGCTTCCTCCGCTGCGCCGGACGCGTCCACCACATCTTCCCCCACCCCTCCTGCTCATGCTATTCCCGTTCCAGCTCCTACTAACGATCATACCATGCGCACACGTGCCAAGTACGGGTTTCGTTTACCTGCAAAAGGTCGTCTAAATCTTCATGCATCTTCATCTCCTTCCTCTCTACCCAAATCTTACAAATCAGCTCTCCTAGATCCTAATTGGGCCACAGCTATGAAAGATGAATATGATGCCGTTCTGCAGAATAACACGTGGCAGTTAGTTCCTCGTCCTTCCAATACAAATATCGTTTTGGGCAAATGGGTTTTTCGCCATAAATTTAATTCTGATGGGAGTCTTGCATGCTATAAGGCTTGATGGGTATGCCGTGGTTACTCTCAGCAACACGACATCGATTATGATGAGACTTACTCTCCAGTTGTCAAGCCCAGCACTACTCGCACTGTTCTTAGCATCGCCGTCTCTTCTTCCTGGCCAATTCATCAACTAGATGTCAAAAATGCTTTTCCTCATGGCTCTCTTCAAGACAGTCTATTGTCAACAACCTCTTGGCTTTGAACATTCCTCCTATCCTAATCATGTTTGTCTTCTTCAAAAACCTCTTTATGGTCTTAAACAAGCACCACGTGCCTAGTTCCAACGCTTTTAGGGCAACTCCACCGCGCGACCCTATCCTGTCCGCCCCCGTCCGTTTGGGGTAAAAGGGACAAACGAGACGGCCCAGTGGCGCATAAGCGGACTTTGTCCGCTTTGTCGCTTTTGACCCATCCATGCCCAAGTTTGCGCCGCTTTTAGGTGAAACGGACACCACGCGGGCCTTGGTCGTCTCATGTCCTCCCAGCCCAGCCCGTCGGTGGCACAGGACGGACCTTTTTCTATCCGCCCCCCTCCCTCCCTCCGGCTGCATCCACTCCACTCTTCCCCTCTCTTCCCCTCGCCGCCGCCGGCCGCCCGCTGCCATTGCAGCCGTGCAACTCAGACGCGCGCTTTCCCAGCCCCTTCCTCTCGTCGCCGCCGAGCTACCCAAGCACGACCACCTTGTTTGTGCACCCGCCGGCCGGATTTGGGGCGGATTCGGTCGATCTTGAGCTCGCCCGTTGTGGGAGGCGGGCAGCGCCATGAACTGGCGGGCACCTCGCGGAAGGCCTGGCAGGCCGCAAGGCCACATCTGACGATGGCTCATCCTCTAGCTGCTCGGATCTGCACCGTCGGTGGTCTGCCGGAGATCTGCGAATGGCGGCCGACCGGGCTCGGTGCTTGCCCAAAAGCTCGTCGGCGCCCGTTGCCCCTCATCAAGTCGACCACTGCCCAAGGGTGGTGCGTGCGCGTGTGTCTAGCGCGGAGCATCCGGATGAGTGTTCATCAAGTGCTTAAGCGATGGGGTATGTGCTCTTTTAGCTTTGGTTTGTGCTCTTGGATTAGACTAGTGGTGCTAACTTTAAGTTTTATTGTGTAGAACCGGATGCAAGTTTTGGTATTGGGAAGAAGAGTACATCGATATGTTGATAGAGCGAAATGTAGTGCATGTTCGTGCACTTTTAGCTAGCCTAGAGGCTTTAGATGAGACAAGTGCACTTGTTGCTAGATTAGAGGCTAGGCACGATACTACGTGCGAAGAAGCAACAAGGCACGATACTACATGTGAGGAAGCAACGTCAAATTCTGGCTTGAAGAAGAAAGGAGGGTGCAACATCGTGCCTCCTCCATAGATCAACAATGAGTGCATCGAGAAGGCCCTAACCCAACTCAAGGGAGCAGTTATGGAAGTTGGGTATCTTCTCAAATGTAGTCTTGTGGTTCTTGTTTTCTTTGGCCTTGCTTTACTAGTCAAAATGTGATGATGTATTGTCATGTACCAAAAATGAATGATAAAAAAACTTGAAGGACTTGCAAAGAAATATACGCGGATAGGATGGGGCAAATGGATGCGGCCGCGCGCTGGGCGCACGGCCACCGCATCCTAGGACAGGCCCGGACACGACCCCAAATCCCTACCCAAACGGACAGAATCCGGACAAAACGGACGTCCGTTTGGGGTCGCGCGGTGGAGTTGGCCTTATACTTATGCTCAAACCATCGGTTTTACCCCTTCCTGTTCTGACACTTCTCTCTTCACCTTCCACCACAACACCAACACTGCTTACCTTCTTTTATATGTTGATGATATTATCCTCACAGCTTCCTCACAACAATTTTTAGATCATATTATCTCTCTTCTTCGCCACGACTTTTCTGTGA
Organism: Aegilops longissima; assembly: GCA_021605205.1. Classification (NCBI taxonomy): domain Eukaryota; kingdom Viridiplantae; phylum Streptophyta; class Magnoliopsida; order Poales; family Poaceae; genus Aegilops; species Aegilops longissima. The sequence goes on from CM038677.1 coordinate 558,121,087, forward strand.
CAGATTTAGGTCTTCTTCACCACTTCTTAGGTATTGCTGTTATCTGTGACTCCTCTGGTCTTTTCTTGTCTCAACGGCAGTACACTTTGGATCTTCTTTCTTGTGCTGGTATGCTTGATTGTCAAACTTCCCGTACCCCTGTTGATATAGGTTCCAAACCCTCTACCGACAATCCTTTCTCTGATCTTTCTCTTTATCATAGTCTTACCGGTGCACTTCAGTATCTCACTCTCACTCATCCTGAAATTTCTTTTGCTGTTCAACAAGCTTGTTTATACATGCATGATCCTCGTATTCCACACTACAATGATGTCAAACATATTCTTAGATATCTCAAAGGCACACTAGACTTAGGTCTTCATATCAACAAATCCTCTCCCATCTCCTTGACAGCTTACTCTGATGCAGACCGGGCTGGTTGTCCAGATACTCGTAGGCCCACATCCAAATTTTGTGTTTTTCTTGGTAACAATTTGGTTTCTTGGTCTTCAAAAAGGAAGGTTACGGTCTCCTGCTCATCTGCTGAAGCTGAGTACCGCGTTGTGGCTCATGCGGTTGCTGATATGGTTTGGTTGCGCCAGTTGCTGTCGGAGCTGCACCGTCCTATTGAGCAACCTACCATTATTTATTGTGATAATATTTCAGTTGTCTACATGTCAGGGAATCCGGTTCAACACCGTCGCACCAAGCATATTGAGATAGACATTCATTTTGTTCGACAGAAGGTGTCTCTCGGTCAAGTTCGCATTCTCCACGTGCCTACTTCTGCTCAGTTTGCTGATATCTTTACTAAAGGCCCGGAGACTACTCCGTTTCAAGACATTCATTTCAGTCTCAACATCGTCGAGCCTACCATTGACAACTGCGAAGGTGTTAGAATACAACTTGTAATAGGATTAGGATCCTACTCGGTTTGTAATAGGGCTAGGTCAGGTGTGGCTTGGCTCTTATATATACCTCTTGTACCGACACAATATTGCATTAACAATTATTCAATACAATTCTATAATAATATTTCCACTCTCATTCTCAATAATAATGTTGTGCATGATCACACAGATTGTGATGATCCACCAAAGAATTTCTTGACCCCCAAACCTAGCCGATCCTTGCACAATAGCAAACTGGGCTTGCGAAATCCCAAAAGTCCTTTCCACATCTTTCCTAGCGATCGCTTAATCATTATGGAAGTAGAGTTTCCTAGCGGTCGCTTAAGAATTATGGAAGTAGAGTCTTTCCTACCTTGGGGGCAGGAAATTGGCTTCACAAAAGTAGTCCACTGCATATATATCTCATTTGCAAGGTAGTAGCCCATGTTGTATGTGAAGTAAATATGCCCTAAAGGCAATAATAAAGTTGTTATTTTATATTTCCTTATTCATGATAAATGTTTATTATTCATGCTCGAATTGTATTGATCGGAAACCTTAATACATGTGTGAATACATAGACAAACACTGTGTCCCTATTGAGCCTCTACTTGACTAGCTCATTGATCAAAGATGGTTAAGGTTTCCTAACCGTGGACATGAGTTGTCATTTGATAACAGGATCACATCATTAGGAGAATGATGTGATGGGCATGACCCATCCGTTAGCTTAGCATTATGATCATTCAGTTTTATTGCTATTGCTTTCTTCATGTCAAATACATATTCCTCTGACTATGAGATTATGCAACTCGCAGATACCGGAGGAATGCCTTATGTGCTATCAAACGTCACAACGTAACTGGAATGATTATAAAGATGCTCTACATGTATCTCTGAAGGTGTTTGTTGGGTTGGCATAGATCGAGATTAGGATTTGTCACTCCGAGTATAGGAGAGGTATCTCCGGGCCCTCTCGGTAATACACATCATAAGAAGCTGATACATCAACAACATATCTATAATTTTTGATTGTTCCATGCTGTTATATTATCAATCTTGGATGTTTTATAATCATTTTATATCATTTTTTGGTACTAGCCTATTGACATAGTGCCAGTTGTTGTTTTCTGCATGTTTTTTTACATCACAGGAAATCAATATCAGACGGAGTCCAAATGCAACAAAACTTTACGGAGATTTTTTTGGACCAGAAAGAACATAATGGGCCATGGCTGCGCCTGGGGGGGTTGCTCCGAGGAGAGCACAACCCACCAGGGCGCACCAGGAGGCCCAGGCGCGCCCTGGTGGGTTGTGCCCACCTCGGGTGCCCCCCGAACTGCCTCTTTGCTCTATAAATACCCCAATATTCCAGAAACCCTAGGGGAGCTGACGAAATATTCATCCAGCCGCCGCAGAGTCCAGAACCACCAGATCCAATCTAGACACCATCTTGGATGGGGTTCACCACCTCCATTGGTGCCTCTCCGATGATGCGTGAGTAGTTATTTATAGACCTTCGGGCCCGTAGTTAGTAGCTAGACGGCTTCCTCTCTCTCTCTCTCTGGATTCTCAATACAATGTCTCTTGGAGATCCATATGATGTTGCGGTGTGTTTGTTGGGATCGGTGAACTTTGAGTTTATGAGCAAATCTATCTTTTTATATCCATGAAAGTATTTGAGTTTCATTGATCTCTTTTATGCATGATTGCTTATAGCCTCGTATTTCTTCTCCAATATTTGGGATTTGTTTGGCCAACTTGATCTATTTATCTTGCAATGGGAAGAGGTGCTTTGTAGTGGGTTCGATCTTACGGTGCTTGATCCCAGTGACAGAAGGGGAACCGACACGTATGTATCGTTGCTACTAAGGATAAAACGATGGGGTCTATCTCTACATATATAGATCTTGTCTACATCATGTCATCATTCTTATTGCATTACTCTGTTTCTCCGTGAACTTAATACACTAGATGCATGCTGGATAGCGGTCTATGTGTGGAGTAATAGTAGTAGATGCAGGCAGGAGTCGGTCTACTAATCTTGGTTGTAATGATCATTGCCTGGATATCGTCATGAGTATTTGAAGTTCTATCAATTGCCCAACAGTAATCTATTCGCCCACCGTTCGCTATTTTTCTCGAGAGAAGCCACTAGTGAAACCTACGGCCCCCAGGTCTCTTTCTCATATTATTTGCCTCACGATCTATTTTCTCTTGCATTTATTTTCAGATCTATTAATCTAAGAATATAAAAATACCTTGCTGCAATTTATTTCTATTTATTTTATTTGGCGTTCGATCTATCAATTTACTACAAATTTATTCACGTCCGTTTGCCTATCTTGAGGCGCCGCTACCCGAAAGGGATTGACAACCCCTTTTACACGTCGGGTTGCGAGTAGTTGTTATTTGTGTGCAGGTGTTCTTTACATTGTGTTTCTTGGTTCTCCTACTGGTTCGATAACGTTGGTTTCACATCTGAGGGAAATACCTACCGTCGTTGTGCTACATCATCCCTTCCTCTTTGGGGAAAAACCGATGTAGCTTCAAGCGACATCAGAAGCCTTGCAATGTCACATCCCAGATAGACCATGCATTAGGGTGTGCATCATGTTTAAATTTCATCTGAATTTGAAATGGGGAAGGCAGGAAACCCGAACACCCCCTTAAAACAACTAGGGTTTACTAAAATTTATTTCAATGAATCAAAATGCCCTTCAAAATGCTCATCCTCTTTGGTTGGGTTCGGGATCCATGTCAAAGAAGGTGGGACATTTTCTAGGTCACCTAAGGGTTCTAGATTTAAATCACAAGTTTTTGAAATGGGCATTTTAAATTATGGAAAATATTTTAAGTGTTCAAAATTGTCAAACTAAAATGTTTCATGTTGGGAATATTCCAACAAGTGACCAGGAGCATTTTGGTAATTTTTGAAATAGTTTTGATATTTTAAAACCCTAAACAGAGTTGCGAAATAGAAAAAACTAAAAAAGGAAAAACCTAATCATCGCCATGACCGCCCACTGCCGGCCCAGCCCAGCAGAGCCGCCAGCAGGCTGCTTGGCTCAACCAGCAGAGCAACTGATCTTGTCCGGCCGGCGCCAGGCGCGCGCCACGCAGCTGGCCGCCCTGCCTCATCCTCGCCGCCTCGCCGCTGGGCGACCCAGCGTCGTCGCCCGACCCCCGGACACCTCACTTCCCCCCACTGCTCTCTCTCGCTGCTTCCCAACCTGGCCGACGCCATCGCCGACGCGCCACCGTCGACGCCGTGCTCCCCGCCGTTCATACCCCTCCCCGCCATGTCTAGCAGCTCCGCCGCACCCCGTTACCCCTAGCTAGCTAGTTCCCCTCGCTCCAAAACCCCCCGAGGCCACTACCCTGACCTCGCCCGAGCTCAAGGCCGCCGGAGATCCCCATCATCGCCGCCGCCGCATCAGTCCGCCCCCGACCCCGACGAAGTTCTCCACAGGTTCACCGTGAGCCTAGCTACTCCCCTGTCCTCTCCGTTCTCTTCTTCTTGCACCACAGCGAGCACCCGATGATCACTGAACCCACCGCCATGGAGCTCGTCGCCCGGCGAGCCTCCGGTCACCTATTAGCCACACCACTATGCCCATCGCACTCACCACGCCCCCACGGGCCTAACCGTGCACTCCCCGCGCCTCGCCGGGCCCTCTAACCCAAACCCGTCGGTGGCGAGCCCGTCGCCGCCCGGCTCGTCGCCGGCGCCCACTCGGCCACCCCTAACCCTACCGACTCCACCACTAACGCGGCTCACCTCCAGCATCACGTAGGTGCTCCCCGCGTTCCATTTGGAGCCCGGAAAGTGCAAAAGCACTTGCTCCGCCGCGTCTGGCCTCGCCGGCGGCTAGACGCCGGTGAGTTGACCCCGTCCGTGGGCCCTGTTGACCCTCTGGGTCAATGACAGGTGGACCCCCTCCGGTTAAACTAATTAGGATTAGTTTTAATTAAAACTAATTAGTTAAACTAACCTGACATGCGGGTCCCACTGGTCAGTTTGACCTGGACGACCCCGTTGACCCCCTGACGTCATGCTGACCTCATGCTGACGCATTAATTCAAATTCTGGAATTATTTTTATATAATAAAATCCAGAATATAATTCAAATTTCAAATGCTTATAACTTTTATTCTATAACTCCAAATGCAAAGATTTATATATGAAAATTTATCAGAAAAATACACTCTACCCATTGGTACAGGTTTCATGCATGTTAAAACAAGTTAACTATGCTGGATAACCAGATTAAGATTTTGCACCATTAGGACTAACTCACATGATCTATCATTTGAACCTTTGGTTCAATTGAGATCATCCCCTGTCCCTTCAACTTGCATTAGGCCAACACACATTCATCTTGCCATGTCATAGCATGCATCATATTGTTGCATATTGGTTGTATGTTTATTTTGGTGTGTTTTTCATGATAGGTTCTGCCCCCGAAGATAACCTCGATTACCCATCTGAAGGGCAGTTCTCTACCCCAGTTCCACCAGGCAAGCAATTCATTGATCATTCCGATACAACCCATGTTCTCGCATACGCTCTCATTTCTTGCATTAAGACAACGCGATTCAACTGTTGTGTGCTGCGGTAGTTGAACCCACTTCCTTTGCATGACTGTCATTGCCACGATAACTAGATGAAACCCACTAGTATGTGTAGGAGTTGATTGAGCCATGTTTGTGATTCCTACCATGCTATGCTTGCTATGCTTAGAGTTGTGTCGAGTCGGCTCATCGGGATGATGAACTGGAGTGAAAGGTTGTGTTGGTTCGAGAGTGTAAGTGTTGAACACGATTTGGTAAAGGTATCGATGAGAGGCCATGTAGGAGTACATGGTGGGTTGTTTCATTGAAGCCGAACTTAAGAACTGAGATCTGTGTTTGTGATCCATGAACTAGCTACTACCACGCATTGGGCCCGAAATCAATGGACCCTCTCGACTTCTTAACCACCCTGTTCATAGTCCGGGAGTTGCAAGTAGTTTCGGTGTTTGTAGCATCTTTGGGGCCGCCGCATACGCTGACCTTAGGGGTGGGTTGTGTTGCGGTAGGCACCGTGGCCCGATGTACCGAGTGCCCGTTTGGTATCTCGGGAACCCCACACATCGTTCGGGGCTGTATGGGAAACCTCGGCGGACTCCTGCGGATGGAACCGAATAGGCGATAACTGGACTAGGGACTTGAGTGTTTAGGTAGGTGTGGCCGACAGCCACGTTGGGCTTCGCTTGAAGGTTGCGAGTACATGTCGTGTAAACGACGATAAGTGGTGAGCGTGTGTGAAGAAGTATACCCTGCGGGGTTAAATATGATCTATTGAATAGCCGTGTCCACGGAGAAGGACTTCTGGGTTACCTATATCAGTTCATAGACAAGTAAATGGATACTACTAAAAGCCTCAAGATAAGTGTGAGTATCGTGGATGGCCCTCTCGGGGATGACGAGAGAGGATCCACAGTAGAGTATTGTGATGGTGTTTAGTGGACTCGTATGCGACAAAATGCTTTACAAAGTGTGTCACGTTGGATAGCTTAGCCAAGAGTCAAAGCTGGCTTGCTGCAAATAACTCCACTTCCTTCCTTGAGAATGTGCATGTATGATAGGATTACGTGGTAAGACTTGCTGAGTACTTTGTACTCATGTTTGTAATCAATATTTTTAGAGGACTATACTACCCCTCAAGCGGATTCTATGTAGATGTTGACTTGACGAGTAAGCTAGCCACCCGGTGGCGATCTAAGACTTGTGAAGGGCCATGTAGATAGAAAGGCTCCAACAAGCTTTCCTTCTTTCTAGAGTCGTACTCGAGACTACTTTGCTTCGCATGTGCTTGTATGATTGTATGACTTGAGTGTTGGGTCATGTGACCCCTACTGTATGACCATGTTATGTATGGCTCCTCGGGCCTCTTAAATAAAATACTTGAGTTGTAGAGTTTTGTTGTGATGCCTTGTTGTATTTACTCATATCGGGCATAATGTGTGTATGATTGAAATGCTTGGTATGAGTGGGATCCGACAATCTAGTTGTTTATCCTTGGCAGCCTCTCATATGGGAAATGTAGTCTCGTGCTTACGAGCAATAGTAGTCCGCTACTGACCGGTTCACGAGTCCTGCTAGCCCAGCACTCTGCTTGGACACTTGGTGGCGGCATGTGATTCATTTCGTTCCTATATCATCCCTTGAAATGTCAGCGGTGATACTTGAGTCTGCCTAGCCGCTACAGCCGGGATACGGAGTCCTGTTAGCCCATGCTACAGCCCGAGTTCATCGTTGATGACCGACATGCTCGAATTGTTTCATGTATGCCTGTCCCCATAGGTTAGTGCCGCTTTGGGTTCACGACTAGCCATGTCGGCCGGGTTCTTTGTCATGTGGATGCTAGCGACACTATCATATCGTGAGCCAAAAGGCATAAGCGGTCCCGGGCCATGGTAAGCGACACCGTGGAATACCGTCGTGAGACCGCAAAGTGATATGAGGTGTTACCAGCTAGGTCGATGTGACTTGGAATCGGGGTCCTGACATGCAAGCAAAGTGACTAATGAGTTAGTTGCGAGATGATGTATTACGGAACGAGTAAAGAGACTTGCCGGTAATGAGATTGAACTAGGTATGTGGATACCGATGATCGAATCTCGGGCAAGTAACATACCGATGACAAAGGGAATAATGTATGTTGTCACGACCGATAAAGATCTTCATAGAATATGTAGGAGCCAATATGAGCATCCAGGTTCCGCTATTGGTTATTGACTAGAGAGGTCTCTTGGTTATGTCTACATAGTTCTCGAACCCATAGGGTCCGCACGCTTAACATTCGATGATGATTTAGTATATGAGTTGTGTGATTTGGTGACCAAATGTTGTTCGGAGTCCTGGATGAGATCATGGACATGATGAGGAGTCTCGAAATGGTCAAGAGGTAATGATTGACATATATATGATAGTATTCAGACACCGGAAGTGTTCCGGAGTGTATCGGGTTTTTATCAGAGTACCGGGAGGGGGGGGGGGTTACCGGAACCCCCGGGGGGAATAATGGGCCATATGGGCCATGAGAGGAGAGCACACCAGCCCACAAGGGGTGGCGCCCCCCTATGGTAGGAGGCCGATTGGGAGAAGGAAGAGGGGGTTCGGCCCCCCTTTCCTTCCTCCCTTCCTGCTACCTCTTGAGCATGCGTTGGTTTTTCCCTTGAAGAGGAATGGGTGATGCAGCAAAGCAGCGTAAGTATTTCCCTCAGTTTTTGAGAACCAAGGTATCAATCCAGTAGGAGACTACACGCAAGTCGCCTCGCACCTACACAAACAAATAAGAACCTTGCAACCAACGCGATAAAGGGGTTGTCAATCCCTTCACGTCCACCTGCAAAAGTGAGATCTGATAAAGATAATAAGATAAATATTTTTGGTATTTTTATGATATAGATTGAAAGTAAAGATTGCAAAGTAAAAATAGATTGGAAACTTATATGATGGAAAATAGACCCGGGGCCATAGGTTTCACTAGTGGCTTCTCCCAAGATAGCATGCGTATTACGGTGGGTGAACAAATTACTGTTGGGCAATTGATAGAAAAGTGCATAGTTATGAGAATATCTAGGCATGATCATGTATATAGGCATCACGTCCGCGACAAGTAGACCGAAATGATTCTACATCTACTACTATTACTCCACACATCGACCGCTATCCAACATGCATCTAGAGTATTAAGTTCATAAGAACAGAGTAACGCATTAGGCAAGATGACATGATGTAGAGGGATAAACTCAAGCAATATGATATAAACCCCATCTTTTTATCCTCGATGGCAACAATATAATGCATGCCTTGCTGCCCCTGCTATCACTGGGAAAGGACACCGCAAGATTGAACCCAAAGCTAAGCACTTCTACCATTGCAAGAAAGATCAATCTAGTAGGCCAAACCAAACTGATAATTCGAAGAGACTTGCAAAGATAACAAATCATACATAAAGAATCCAGAGAAGATTCAAATATTGTTCATAGATAATCTTGATCATAAACCCACAATTCATCGGATCTCGACAAACACACCGCAAAAAGAATTACATCGAATAGATCTCCAAGAAAATCGAGGAGAACTTTGTATTGAGATCCAAAGAGAGAGAAGAAGCCATCTAGCTAATAACTATGGACCCGAAGGTCTGTGGTAAACTACTCACACATCATCGGAGAGGCTATGGTGTTGATGTAGAAGCCCTCTGTGATCGATTCCCCCTCTGGCGGAGCGCCGGAAAAGGCCCCAAGATGGGATCTCACGGGTACAGAAGGTTGCGGCGGTGGAAATAGGGTTTCGTGGTGCTCTCGGATGTTTTCGGGGTATATGAGTATATATAGGCGAAAGAAGTAAGGGGAGCCACGAGGGGCCCACGAGGATGGGGCGCGCCCTCCTACCTCGTGGCCTCCTCGTTTCTTTCTTGACGTCCACTCCAAGCCTCCTGGATTGCGTTTGTTCCAAAAATCACTCTCCCGAAGGTTTCATTCCGTATGGATTGCGTTTGGTATTTCTTTTCTGCGAAACACTGAAATAGGCAAAAAAACAACAATTTGCACTGGGCCTTTGGTTAGTAGGTTAGTACCAAAAATAAAATAAAAGTGTATAATAAAGCCCATTAAACATCCAAAACAGATAATATAATAGCATGGAACAATAAAAAATTATAGATACGTTGGAGACGTATCAAGCATTCCCAAGCTTAATAAATGGTAAAAACATAATTTTTGATGTGGAATGCTACCTAGCATAATTCTGAATGTAATTTTCTTATGAATGTTCAGATCCGAAAGATTCAAGATAAAATTTTAATGTCGACATAAAAATAATAATACTTCAAGCATACTATCTAAGCAATTATGTCTTCTCAAAATAACATGGTCAAAGAAATTTCATCCCTACAAATCATATAATTTGGTCATGCTCCATTTTCGTCACACAAGAATGCTCTCATCATGCACTACCCCGATGACAAGCCAAGCAATTGTTTCATACTTTAGTAATCTCAAACGTTTTTCAACTTTCACGCAATACATGAGCGTGAGCCATGGACATAGCACTATGGGTGGAATAGAATATAATGATGGGGGTTGTGTGGAGAGACAAAAAAGGAGAAAGTCTCACATTGACGCGGCTAATCAACGGGCTAGGGAGATGCCCATCAATTGATGTCAATGCCAGGAGTAGGGATTGCCATGCAACGGATGCACTAGAGTTGTAAATACATGAAAGCTCAACAAAAGAAACTAAGTGGGTGTGCATCCAACTTGCTTGCTCACGAAGACCTAGGGCATTTGAGGAAGCCCATTGTTGGAATATACAAGCCAAGTTCTATAATGAAAAATTCCCACTAGTATATGAAAGTGACAAAACAAGAGACTCTCTATCATAAAGATCATGGTGCTACTTTGGAGCACAAGTGTGGAGAAAAGGATAGTAGCATTGTCCCTTTTATTTCTTTTCTCTTTTTTGGGGGCCTTTTTTTGGCCTTTCTTCTTCTTCTTTTTTATTTTTTTTATTTCGGACAATGCTCTATTAATGATGATTATCACACTTCTATTTATTTACAACTCGATACTAGAACAAAATATGACTCTATATTTATGCCTCCGGCGGTGTACCGGGAAGGGCAATGAATCAAGAGTGACATGTATGATAAATTATGCATGGTGGCTTTGCCACAAATACGATGTCAACTACATGATCATGCAAGGCAATATGACAATGATGAAGCGTGTCATAATAAATGAAACGGTGGAAAGTTGCATGGCAATATATCTCGGAATGGCTATGGAAATGCCATAATAGGTAGGTATGGTGGCTATTTCGAGGAAGATATAAGGAGGTTTATGTGTGATAGAGTGTCGGTGTACTAGAGTAGGGGTACCCTAGTATCCCGAACTCGTGCACGGGCAGTTGCAGCGCCCCGCGGCAAGGCTTGTCGGGTGACCGCCAAGGTCCTCTGTGGTTCCTTTGGAGCCATTCAAGAACAAAGTATTCAAGCCAAGGAGACAAGGCCCCGGCAAGAGGAGCTTGTCGGGAAGGCCAACCAAGGCATTTCAAGCCAAGGAGACAAGGCCCCGGCAAGAGGAGCTTGCGGGAAGGTAACAAAGGCATCTCAAGGAACTTGCGCGCGACGCGCAGCGTCCGGCGAGGCCCGGCGACAAGCTTCCGGACGCGACAAGACAATGACCGCGGCAAAGGCGCTTGCAGCGACAAACTACCACTCTGTACTGCGCTCCGGCACATCCACCAACATGTCGCCACAGGACCTTTCGGTAGCGCGTGCAAGAGGTCTGTCTTGGCCAGCGATCTGTGATGTGGCAAGCGACGCGACAAGATTGCCATCGTGGCGGCGGTGGCGTCCACGACGGTCCTTTATGCCTTTGTTTGGGCGGCGTGAGCGGGCATTTAATGCCTTTGTCCCCTGCCGTCGAGGTTAGGTATGATGCCTTTGTGCAGGTAGATGTACCAACCGCAATCCTTTTCCATTTTACCCTTGTCTCGTTGCCACCTGTCGGAACCCCTTGAGCATATAAAAGGAGGCCCATGCGCAGCGTGGGGGGGGTTGGAAGGCGAAAACACTCACGCTAGGTCTCGTTAGCGGCGGGTGTGTCTTTGTAGCACTCAGCGCTCCCAAGTAAGAACTCAATACACTCGGACATGCAGCGGTAGGAGTGTTATCTCTCGGAGAGCTCCGGCTGGGTAAACTGCTCGTGTGCCGCCTCGATCTGCTCTTCGTGCGATCTCCGCCCCCCGCCGAACCGAAAGGGGCTCGGTCCGCCGGTCCCATAGGTGTTCGTGGATCAGCTTCCCCGACATCTTTGGCGCGCCAGGTAGGGGCGAACAGGTTGTGTGAACCTGATCCGACGTTCACACGAGCAAGATCTTCATCTTCTTCATCAACATGCCACCGAAGAAGAAGGCTTCGGCGGCAGCAGTTCCGTCCACGTCAAACCCACCACCACCGGAGCAAACGGATGGTGGGGTAAACGCCAGCGGAAGAGCGAAGCGTCGGCGAGGGAGCCGCGGTGCTGCCAGGTCAAGGACAAGGCTGCGCGGACCTCGGCGTCCGTACATGCACCGCGCCCATCTCGGGAGGCGCGGGACCGGCAGCGTCATGGTACTCGCGGTACCATCGCTCGTTAGGCCAAGATCGAGCTGGTGGATCTCGGGATGCTCAAGACCAGCATGCACGCCAACAAAGCTGGCACGAAGCGAGGCATGAGTCGCTGGGCGGGATCTGCTCCTTCTAACATAGTTAGAAGTCCGAGCATATCCGCTCCCGCGCCATTCGCCATTGCCGCCCGCCACTCCGGCGAAGCTTTGGGCGAGCTCAACTGCTCTGGATTACCCTCAACGGCGGACAAGATCAAAGAATGGAGGCCACCATTGAGTCTCATCGGCCGCCATTACGGCGGCACTCCACGGCAGCCGAATACATCACTTGCGCTGGCAGGACTGCGAGCACGAGCGGTGGCGGCGAAACGGTGGGGTGCAACCACCATGCACTCTCCACCCGAAGGCCAAGATCGCCAACTCACGGATCCACCTCGATAGCGACTCCACCGCATCATCAGATCCACGAGCTCGTCGCGATCAGCGCCAAGTTCTTCACGAGCGACAGCGGGAAGACGCTTCGAACTGCGCCGAGCACCGAAGAGAAGCGGCGTCAATCGGACCAGCAGCGGCTGGGCCCATGTTGACATGCATGCGCCAAGGGAACCAGGCGACTTGCCGTACGCGGTAGGTTGCCCTGCGTTCACTCGTGAGCTGCGGCAAGTCGATGGCCCAAAGACGAAGACTTTCAAGCCATACGTGCCGAGAGAAGTGCGACGGCAAGTCGCATCCGTCGGAGTTCCTCGGCATCTACACCATTGCGGTGCAAGCTGCGGGGCGGGGCGACAAGATCTGGCCAACTACTTCCGGCGGTGCTCAAGCCCAATGTCGAGATCTGGCTCATGCACTTGCCGGACAACTCCATATCCTCTGGGCAGATCTATGCCATCAGTTTGTCGATGCCTTCTGGTGACCACAAGCCTCATGGCCAAGAGAGACCTTCAACTGCTGCGCCCGAGAAGGAAGGAGAGCCCTACGCAAAGTATATTCAGAGATTCAGCGCGTCAAAGCACAACATCCCAGATGTCCACCCTCCCGCTGTAATCAGCGCGTTCCATCGAGCGTCGAAACCGCGAGATCACGGGAGGAAATGGCGTTGTGCAAGATCGAGACGTCGATGAGCTATATGCCTGGCCGACAAATGTGCGCGTCTTTGAGGAAGGAGAAACTCCCGGAGAGAATACAGCAGCAGGAGGATCTGATAGTGAGGAAGCTGCCCCGGCAAAGAAAAACCGGCGGCGGGGCAACATGAAGAAGAAAGGCAAAGATGTGCTAGTCGTTGAGCAGTCCGGCAACGGAGGTGGCGCCAAGAAAGCCAGAGCTGGTAGCTCCGGCAAGGAGATTGCCGCTGGCACCAACTACCAGGTTGTGGCGGTCGCCGACAAGCAGGACGGCGCCAACAAGCAGTACTACAAGATCCACCGCACCAAGGGCCATGACCTCCAGAGCTGCAAGAAGGTCGAGCAGCTTGTCGAGCAGCAAAAGTCTGAATCTGACGGCGCGACAAGGAGAAGGCCGAGAAAGTCTTTGGAGGAGCCAGCAAGAAACGCCCGGCCGAGGAGGGCGCCGCGACAAAGCCAAGCAGCGGCAAGGAGACAGACCTCCCAGCGGCGCGACAAGGATGAAGATGGCGGCAGCGATGAAGATATGGATGATGGCGAGACCGATGAGCAGGAGTTCGAGAAAGCCACGAGAGGTCTTGTGCGTTGGCGGTGCTTCTCGCATACTTCAAACCGCCAGCTCAAGCGGTGGATGCGGGAAGTCAATGCGGCGAGAACCATTCGTCGAGTCCGCAAGCCTCGAAATGGTCCAAAGACGCCTATCATCTTTGATATTGAGGACCACCGATCGCATAACTGCGGTCGGTGCTTGCCGATGTTGGTTTCACCAACTATCCGCAACCTCAAGGTCACTAAGATGCTAGTTGATGGCGGGGCGGCTTGAACCTGATCTCCTCCGCGGTACTCCGAAACTCCAGATCCACGATGGCGAGCTCGAAGAGACCGGCACATTCAAGAATCAATCCGGGAAGGAGCAAGCGAAGGAAAGATCACGTTGCGGTGACATTTGGCAGCGAGTTGAACTTCAGGCGAGAGGTCACTTTTGGCGTTGCGACTTTCCATTGCCCTACAATGGGATACTTGGCGTCCGGCACTCGCCAAATTCATGGCAGCCTCTCACTATGCATACAACATCTTTGAAGATGCGGGCCCGATAAGTGTCATCTCGTCCTGGCGACAAGAAGGATGCTCTTATCTGCGCCGACAAGATCTACCGGAAGCAGCAACCACAATAGATTGCAAGTCACTTGCCGTTGAAGCTCCGGGCGAAGAAGAAGACCAAGTCCGGCAAGAGTTACGATGCCCACTCCGGCAAGCGCACCTCTTGGTGCTGCGCTACCGTCGAGGACGCGCCATCGAGCTCCACCGGCAAGTGTAAGAAGACGATGGCAGCTCCACGGAGACCAAGAAGGTGTCGCCAAGGAGGATGGCACCGGTGGTACCTTCACCATCGGTGCCACTCTCGACCCTAAATAGGAAGCGCGCTCGTTGCTTTCTGCGGCGAACGTCAGCGTATTTGCATGGCAACCGTCGACATCCCGGTGTTCCCGGAAAGTAATCGAGCACCATCTTGCCGTCTGTCCTCATCGCGGCCCGTCAAGCGAAAGTCGAAAGCGAGCGGTGGGCGCCAAGAATTCATCGCGAAGAAATCAAGAAATTGGAAGCAGCAGGCCTTGTCGGGAGTGCTCCATCCTCGTGGTTGGCCAATCCTGTAGTCGTGCACAAGGCAAGCGGAAATGGAGGCTTTGTATCGACTTTACCGATGTTAATAAAGCTTGTCCCAAAGACCCATTTCCCTTGCCGCGCATCGACCAGATTGTTGACTCCACGGCCGGATGTGATTTGGTTTCATTTCTTGATGCATACTCAGGATATCATCAAATCTTCATGGCAGAAGAGGATGAGGAGAAGATCGCATTCATCACCTCATGTGGCACATACTGTTTCGTACGGATGCCTTTCGGTTTAAAGAATGCTGGTTCAACATTTGCAAGGGTAGTCCATGACGCTTTTGAGCCGCAAATTACAGAAATGTGGAAGCCTACATGGATGACATAGTGGTCAAGAGCAAGGACAAAGCAACTCTGATTCAAGATTTAGACGAAACCTTTGCAAATCTGCGCAAGATCAACCTCAAGCTCAACCCCGAGAAGTGTGTGTTCGGAGTACCCTCCGGCAAGCTTCTCGGGTTCTTCGTGTCTCAGCGGGGAATTGAAGCCAATCCCGACAAGATCAAGGCCATTGAGCAGATTGAAGCACCAAAGCGCGTCAAGGATGTACGAAGACTTTCCAGTTGCGTAGCTGCTCTCAGCAGGTTTATCTCTAGGTCTGCTGAGCGCGCCTTGCCATTTTTCAAAATATTGAAAAATGCAGGCCCAATGAAATGGACTCCGGAAGCGGAGGCTGCGCTGCTGGACTTAAAGAGATACCTGTCCTCCACTCCAACACTTGTCGCACCTAAGCCACAAGAGAAGTTGCTGCTATATATAGCGGCAACCAATCAAGTGGTTAGTGCTGCGTTAGTAGCGGAGAGGGAGGCGGATGATGAGCCAACAACCACGGCAGATGCATCCAGCGACAAGCAAGGGACTTCACCGGCAAGCTCTGGTCCCGACAAAGATGGATCTGCGCAGTGTGTGAGAAGATCACGAAAAAGAATGGTGCAGCGCCCAGTTTACTTTGTCGGTTCCCTTCTGCGGGGGCTAGGTCAAGGTACTCCGGTGTGCGAAATTGCTTTTCGGCCTTCTCATGGCCTCGAAAAGCTCGCCATTACTTCCAAGCACATGAGATCACGATCGTCACTCGTTTTCGGCTGAAGAGGATCTGCAAAATCCGGAAGCAGCAGCAGGATTGTCGAGTGGGCCTTTGGAACTATCAAGCTTTGGCCTCAAGTTTGAGAGCACTTCAACTATCCAAAGCGAGCATTGGCGGAGTTCATAGCAGAATGGGCGCCAACACAAGATGAAGAAATTCGAAGCGAGCATCCCGTCAAGGAAGCAAATAAAGAGTGGCTGATGTACTTTGATGGTGCCTTCTCGCTGCAAAGGCGCCGGTCTTGGCGTGCTACTTGTTGCACCACGGAGAGCACCTCAAGCACGTAGTCCAGATGCACTTTCCCAAGGAGCAAGCAACAAACAATACTGCAGAGTATGAAGGTTTGCTTGCGGTCTCGAGATCGCAGCAGACCTTGGGATCAAGAAGCTCATTGTCGGGGTGACTCACAGCTTGTCGTCGCCAAGTAAACAAAAATTATCGAGTCCGTTGATGGAAGCTTATGTTGATGAAGTAAGAAAGCTAGAAGAGCACTTTGACGGCCTCTGAGATGGAATATGTTCCAAGAGCTCGAACGACATTGCTGATGGCCTGTCGAAGTCGCCGCACTAAGTTACACATGGAACCAGGGATCTTTGTGCTCAAACTGACTCAACCGTCAGATGCGCCATCAAGCTGGACAGAACAAGAAGAGGAAGTTGATTTCGGTGACTACTTTCGGCGAGCTCCCGAAGCCGCTGCCAAGAAGGTCCCCAAGATCAACAACAAGAGTCTTTGAGGAGCGATCTGCTCCGGCAAGCCCTAGGGTTTGTTCCGTTGAAGCGAGCGCTCCCGACAAGTTTTGCTCCGGCAAGCTTGCGAGGAACGTCAAGCTCGGCTGAGCCGCAGTTCTCGCCGTAGAAGCGGATGTTCCCAGCAGCGATGTGCCTTTAGGCCTTGTTGTCGAGCCGCAAGCTCCGGCATGGGCACAGCAGATTGTCCGTTTCCTTGAGACGGAGAACTTCCGAAGAGCAAGAAGAAGCGGAAAGAGTAGCCCGGCGATCAAGTATGTACCAGTTTGTCGACGACACAGCTGCATGCGAAGAAGACTCAGCGGTGTGAAATTAAAGTGTATTCACCGGGAAGATGGACAAAAGCTGTTGGCGAGAGATACATGGAGGCATATGTGGTCACCACATTGGCGCAAAAGCACTTGCCGGCAAAGCATTCCGGCAAGGTTTCTTTGGCCGACAGCCCTCCGGATGCAAGCGCACAAGTAACCAAGTGTGAAGCGTGCGGTTCCATTCCAGCAGATACACCAGCCAGCTCAAGCTCTCCGGGCGATCCCTTTATCTGGCCATTTTTGATGCAGGGGCTCGACATCCTCGGCCCCTTTCCCGAGCTGTCGGGGCTTTGAGTACTTATGCGTTGCAATTGACAAGTTCACAAAGTGGCGGAAGTGGAAGCGATGAGGAAGGTGACAGCCAATCGGCGATCAAGTTCTTGGTCGATTGTTTGCCGTTTGGGGATCCCTAACGGGATCATCACCGACAACCGCAATTCACGAGCCGCACCTTCATGCGAGACGTCCAAGATCTTGGCGCCAAGGTGCCTTCGCTTCGTTGCTCATCCGAGAAGTAACGGTCAGCGGAAGGGCGAATGCTGAAGTGCTGCGTGGGCTCAAGACCAGGACTTCGACGAGGCTGCACAAGTCGCGGAAAGAAGCTGGATTGAGGAGCTGCGGTGGTTCTTTGGTCGATCGGACGACGCCAAATCGAGCCACGGCGGACACCTTTCGCTCTAGTCTATGGGGCAGAGGCAGTTCTCCCCACGGAACTTCGTATCGGGTCACCTCGAGTGCTCGCTTATGATGAGCTTGAGCAAGAGCAGCTGCGACAAGATGACGCTGCTCCTTGAGGAGGACCGTCTTGAGGCGGCTTTGTCACGAGCTGCTCGATACCAGCAAGCTTTGCGCCGCTACCATAACCGCAAAGTTAACGCCGAAGTCTCGAGGAAGGTGACCTTGTTCTTCAGCGCGTTCAGTCCGCCAAGAATTCAAACAAGTTGGCCTTGAAGTGGGAAGGCCCTTACGGGTGAAAGCGAGTCACTAGGTGCGGCGCTGTCCGCCTTGAGACCGAAGATGGCATTCGGTGAGCAACTCTGGAACATTGAGCATCTTCGTAAGTTTTACCCGTAGAAGCGCGGTTGCGGAACCTGTTCCGGCAACCACCTTTTGTACAAGTCTTGCCGATGTTGCATGTAATCCTTTGTACAAAGCCGGGCGCAGACCCCGTGCATAAGTAAAGCTCATGTGCTCCGCACATCTTGTCAATTTCATGCTTTCTTCTTTCCTTTTGCATGTGTTATCTGACACTTTGTGCAGCACCTACCCCCGGTAAGAAATAACGAGCCGCAAGGCTCCATATCTTTATTTTCTCTTCTTTCTCTTTCTCAAAGAAAGGAAGGTTCCCTCGCCCACAAGTTTGCCAGGGGGAAAGGAGAAGATAATGCTGTGGACCAAGCGTCGCTCGAGGAAGTTTCACCTTACCGGGAAGCAAACGACAGAAAAGCTAAGTTGCTAAAATTTGAGCAATCAGTTTTAAAAATTTTAAGTTATCTTCCTCGAACGACCGTACTTTGTATGGAAAACCTGTGCGTGGAGGAACCAACTCATAGCTAGTTCCGCCCTTACTTTGTTTCGAGTCCGCTCAACAACTTAAGTGAGCTACGACTAGTTGCGACAAGGTTTCTTGTCGGTAGCGGCACCGCCAGCAGGCCACTGACGTCCCGCACTCAGCGCTCGCGGCTAAGGTGCCTGCGCCGACAAGTTCCCTAAAAGCGTAGGGCAAAAACATGCAAAGGAAGGAATCAAGTAAAGGAAATAACATAGCAATTGCTACCCGAAGTAGAGTCATATTACAAGATAGCTTGTCGCAGCTCTAACAGATTGTTCTCGTAACATGGCCAGCGGCGACAAGAAAAAAAGAGAAAACGGGCGGCCTAATCTACGCGATCGCCCTCAACCCTCTTGATCCTGCTCACCTTGTCCACGATGGGTGCGACAAGGGTCTTGAGCGCTTCCAGATCAGCATCCGGCGGCAAGGTCTTGAGGACGTTGGTGAGGTTGAGGCCTGGGTTGCGGAAGACCACCTTCATCAGCACCTTTTGAAGAGCTCCCGCGCAGATTTGGCGCGACTCGTCGGCCAGCTGCTTTGGGATCTCTTCCCGGAGTCGCTGGAGGGCCGTCACCACGCCTTTGAAGAACAAGCTGAGCTTGGCGCTGGGTTGGAGGTGCTCATCGGAGGAATACCGAGATCCTCCATCCCAGTGCGCCAGACTCCCTGTCGATGGCTGCGGCAACATCCACGAGACCCTCGGTCCAGTGCTCCACATTCTCCCTAAAAGTGTTCTGGGCGGCAGCAGCACTCGCCAGCAGCGCCTCGTCGGCCTTGATCTTCTCCTCCAAGGCCACCTCCCGCTCCCTGGCGCCGTCTAGCGTATTGGTCAAAGTGGACAGCTTCAACTCAAGATCTGCGTTGGAGTCCTTGGCGGCACTAAGCTCCTTGCTCCTCTCGGCGAGACGACCCTGCAGCTCACCAAGGGTGTAGGCGTCCTTCTCGCGCTCACGCTTGGGCGCAGCAAGCTCCTCGCCGCTCTCCTTGAGATTGGCCTCCAGTTGCGCCACCTTCGTCTCCAGCTCCTTCTTGGCGGCCTCGGCAGCTGCAGCAACATCCTCTGATTCCTTGAGAGCACCGCCAAATGTTTGCTCACGCGCGGCAAGATCCTCCTCGTGGCTGTCAAGGTTAACCTTCCGCTGCGCCAACTCGCCTTCCTGCGCAGACAGCTTCTCGGCAGCAAGCCGCTGTTGCTCTTCAGCTTCAGCCTTCTCGAGGAGGAAGGCTTTCGCTCCTCGGCGATTTGCTCCGCTCCTTTGCCGAGGACGGAGAGCTTCCTGGTTGAGGCCGGAGCTCCTCCACGCTTTCTCGATGTCTGCTCCGCCTTCGCGACAAGCGCTTCTCGGGACACCAGCTTGGCCTGTCGGGCACGGTAGAGCGACAACAGCTTCCGCAGCAGCTGCTCCTCCTCAGGCTCGCCGCTGCTGCTGTCCGGCGCGTCGACCAGCGTCAGCCCAGCGGAGGCGAGCAACTCTTCATCGAAGGTCTCTCCTTCGACCGGCGCCCTGGAGCTCGACGCCCAAGGGAGCTTGATGAAGACGCCATCGCCGGCCTTCAAATAGGCGCCGGGCTGCGGCTCTTCGAACTGGCAGCTGCGGCAGCGGCGGGGGGATCGGCGATCGGCGTGGCGCTGGCGCTCCTGCGGCCTCGGGGGTCGTCGGTGCGATCACGGACCCCTCGCCCGCCTCTGCGGCGGCAGCTTTATGCCTCTCTCTCCGCGGCGGGATCATCAGCGCCGGCTTCTTCTTCGGTGACAATGGCGTCGTCGATGTCGCCTTGGCGTCCTCCTCGCCGGTGGCCTCGGTCTCCATTGGCTCTGTGGCGTATGGATCGGCGACCGGAAAAGAAAGAAAAGTCAAGCAAATATTCAGAAAAGAAGATCAAAAAAAAGAACCCAAGGGAAGTTTTCAAGCAAGAGGATTACGTACTAGGATCTGCGATCGTGGTCTCAACCACGGAGGGTCGCTGGTGCTATCCCTTGCTGGAGAACTATCCTTGCGGAGAAGTCTCCCTTGCGGAGAACGCTCCCTTGCCGGGGAATCCTCCCTTGGCGGTGTAGTCGAAGCAGATGGCATTTCGGGAGCGGCTTCCGGGCACTCCTGGTGAGGCTGCTCTGCTCCTACACAAAACAACAGTCAGATATCAGCAAAGAAAGAGCACCCATGCACGCCTAACAGCAGGAAGTAAACCATATACTTACGATGGGGGCTGCGCTGGGGGCTGCTTTGAGGAAGAGTTGCCGGGTCCGGCAAGGAGGTCTCGGACGCGCCTCCTGCTATCGCGGTGGGTTCGTCCTCGATGACAATCACCGGGACCTTGGCTCTCTTCGACGCTCTCTGGGCCAGCGTCCTGAAAAGGAATGGGTTCAGAGTGAAACAAATCAGATACAAGATAAAGCAACAAAATTGAAGAACTACAAGTAC
The DNA here is from genome assembly GCA_021605205.1 of Aegilops longissima. NCBI lineage: Eukaryota > Viridiplantae > Streptophyta > Magnoliopsida > Poales > Poaceae > Aegilops > Aegilops longissima. The sequence continues at coordinate 558,142,032 of CM038677.1, forward strand.
ATCAAAGAATCTTACTCTTCTTCTTCCTCGTCGGAGCTGAGCGCGGAGAGATCGAATTCCGGCTCGCCTCCGGTGCGACGAGGCGGAGGAGTGGGTTCCCTTGGCCGCTTGGCGGGAGTAGAAGCGGTAGACCGGGAAGACCCCGCTCCGGTTGCCGCAGCGGTGTGAGGTGTTCCCGCGGCAACAGTGCTTGCCGCGGTGGAGCGCGTCGCGCGGCGCGGCGGCTGTTGGCCCGTCTGCCGCCCCGCTACGTCTCCGGCCTTGCGGAGACGCCTTCTTGGTGGAGCTGGGGGCTCCGCTTGCGGCAAGCTGTCTGAAGGTGGGGAGGAGGCGCCCTCGGCGGGCTCGCTCGACTCAGCTTCAGGCTCGGCAAGATCTTCCTCGCCGGCAAGATCCCCTCGCTCGACAAGGCTTGCCGCCTCTGCTGCCTCTGCCTCCTCCACGGTGAATCCGAACTCGCCCGCGGCAGCGGCTGCTGCCGCCTCTTCCAGCCTGGTGGCGATGCGCTGCATCTCATCATCGGTGGTGTCGCGGGTGAGGCTCTTACATTCATCGGGCGGACCGGCACTTCTACCAAGCCGTCAAAGAACTCCCGCGCGGCGTCGTCTGCGGGCTCTTGCCAAGTTGGGACAATTCCATGCGAGTCGCTGTATATATCATTACTGCGGATGCGGTCGGCGAGGAATTGTTGCACAACGAAACGACACCCTCGGCAACCTGAACATTTCGGGATGATCGAGGATCGTGCTTGAACAGTACCAAAAGCATCGCGTCCAGTTCAAAACGGTGAAGTTGAAGTTGAGGCCGGGCGCAGCCTCGCGATATCCGCCGCGTTCGGAACTCCCGGTGGGTCTCCTCCTCTCCTGCGAAGCGTGCGGCGACGAAGAAAATCCGCGCCAGCGGCGCCTCGATGGCCCGGCAAGCCTAAAGGCGTAGGATCCGGGTAGACGGCAATCTTCAGCCTAAGCGTCTTCCGGGGCCACGCTGCTCCAATCATTGCCGCGCACTCTCGGGGTTTGGCGCTTGGCGGTAAATGGCTGCGGGTTCTCCTCGACAATCCAGCACCGATCGCCCTCCATTCCTCCCACTTGCTGCGGAGCTCTCCTCCAGATAAGCTTCCTTCTTGCTAGTCCTTGAGATCCAGCGATTCCTCCGCAAGAGGCTCCCTCTCTCAACTCGGGGCATAAAGAAGTGGCGGAAAAGAGCTACGTTTGGATAGACTCCGACAAAGTTTTCGCGAGATGTGCGAAAACTGCCATGGTCGAAACGGCATTGGGGGTGAAGTCAAGGAGGCGGAACCCGTAGGTGTTCATGATATCACGAAAAATTCAGAGAAAGGCGGGCAGAGCCCGCGATGAAACAAGCGCAAAGAAAGGGTATCCATTGAGCCAGTTCGGCGGCAGTAGGGAGTACCTTCGTCTTGGTGCGCTCGCGTCTCCGTTGACGAAGAGGTAGTAGTACTCCCTCGGATCCTTCATGCGGCGAGCTGAGGGGAAGGTTGCCGCTCCTTCGCGGCGCCGAGAGCAGCTGCGCCTCGGCCGACTTCACGGCCTTCCCTTGTCGACTTCGAGCCATGGCGGAGGTGGTGGGGAGATCGACGGCGTTGGTGATCTTTGGTGGCGATGGGGGCGGGCGCTGCTCTCTTTTCAGCCTTGGGAAGAAGAAGCAGCGGAGGTTTTGAGATTGGAACGACAAGCTGGCGAGATGGGCGAACTGCCCTGTTTCCCCCTTATAAAGAGGAGGGGCAGGCGTTCCGTCTTTCGAATAAAGAAACCACCCACGATCTCTCCCACGCGCGCATTCGGCGCGCCGTTCATGGAGCGTGGTGGGTCCGGAGTGAGATATGGCGTAACCCAGGCGCGCGTGCCGTGCCTGTTTTGGGCCTGCCCAACAGCGCTTCGGCACCGTGTGTGGCCCAGGCCGGGGCTCTGTCCGATTGTACTAGAGTAGGGGTACCCTAGTATCCCGAACTTCGTGCACGGGCGATTCTGGCGCCCCACGGCAAGGCTTGCGGGTGACCGCCAAGGTCCTCCGTGGTTCCTTTGGAGCCATTCAAGAACAAAGTATTCAAGCCAAGGAGACAAGGCCCGGCAAGAGGAGCTTGCGGGAAGGCCAACAAGGCATCTCAAGCAACTTGCGCGACGCACCAGCGTCCGGCGAGGCCAACGGCGACAAGCTTCCGGACGCGACAAGACAACGACCGCGGCAAAGCGCTTGCGCGGCAAACTACACTCGTACTGCGCTCCAGCACATCCACCAGCGTGTCATACAGGACCTTTCGGTAGCGGCGTGGCAAAGAGCTGTCTTGGCCAGCGGTATCTTGATGTGGCAGCGGCCGACAAGATTGCCATCGTGGCGGCGGTGGCGTCCAGACGGTCCCTTTATGCCTTTGTTTGGGCGGCGTGAAGCGGGCATTTAATGCCTTTGTCCCCTGCCGTCGGGGTTAGGTATGATGCCTTTGTCATGTAGATGTACCAACCGCAATCCCTTTTCCATTTTTACCCTTGTCTACGTTGCCACCTGTCGGAGACCCCTTGAGCATATAAAAGGAGGCCCATGCGCAACGTAGAGGGGGGGTTGGAAGGCAGAAAACACTCACGCTAGGTCTCATTTGCAGCGGGTGTGTACTGTAGCACTCAGCGCTCCCAAGTAAGAACTCAATACACTCAGACATGCAGCAGTAGGAGTGTTATCTCTCCGGAGAGCTCCGAAGCTGGGTAAACTGCTCGTGTGCTTCGCCTCGATCTGCTCTTCGTGCGATCTCCGCCCCCCGCCGAACCGAAAGGGGCTCGGTCCGCCGGTCCCATAGGTGTTCGTGGATCAGCTTCCCTGACATAGAGCGTACCATATCACGGGGTTTGGATGCACCGACGAAGTTTGCACCAACTCTCAAGGTGGGAAAGGGCAATGCATGGTACCGAAGAGGCTAGCAATGATGGAAAGGTGAGTGTGCGTATAATCCATGGAATCAACATTAGTCATAAAGAACTCACATACTTATTGCAAAAATCTACAAGTCATCAAAAACCAAGCATTACGCGCATGCTCCTAGGGGGATAGATTTGTAAGAAAATACCATCGCTCATACCCGACCGCCACTCATAAGGATGACAATCAAAGAACACCTCATGTTTCGAATTTGTCACACAACGTTTACCATACGTGCATGCTACGGGACTTGCAAACTTCAACACAAGTATTTCTCAAATTCACAACTACTCAACTAGCACGACTCTAATATTACCATCTACTTATCTCAAAACAATCATCGAGTATCAAACTTCTCATAGTATTCAATGCACCTTTTATGAAAGTTTTTATTATACCAATCTTGGATGCCTATCATATTAGGACTAATTTTATAGCCAAAGCAAATTACCATGCTGTTCTAAAGGACTCTCAAAATAATATAAGTGAAGCATGAGATATCAATAATTTCTATAAAATAAAACCACCACCGTGCTCTAAAAGATATAAGTGAATCACTAGAGCAAAATTATCTAGCTCAAAAGATATAAGTGAAGCACATAGAATATTCTAATAAATTCCGATTCATGTGTGTCTCTCCCAAAAGGGGTGTACATCAAGGATGATTGTGGTAAACTAAAAAGCAAAGACTAAAATCATACAAGATGCTCGAAGCAAAAAACATATCATGTGGTGAATAAAAATATAGCATCAAGTAAAGTTACTGATGGACGAAGACGAAAGAGGGGACACCTTCCGGAGCATCCCCAAGCTTAGGCTTTTGGTTTTTTCTTGAATTTTACCTTGGGGTGCCTTGGGCATCCCCAAGCTTAGGCTCTTGCCACTCCTTATTCCAAAATCCATCAAATCTTTACCCAAAACTTGAAAACTTCACAACACAAAACTCAACAGAAAATCTCATGAGCTCCGTTAGCGAAAGAAAATAAACCACCACTTGAAGGTACTGTAATTAACTCATTCTTTATTTATATTGGTGTTAAACCTACTGTATTCCAACTTATTTATGGTTCATACCTCCCGATACTAGCCATAGATTCAACAAAATAAGCAAATAACACACGAAAAACAGAATCTGTCAAAAAAAGAACAGTCTGTAGTAATCTGTATCAAACTTATACTTCTGGAACTCCAAAAATTCTGAAATAAATTGGTGGACGTGAGGAATTTACCTATTAATCATCTGCAAAAAGAATCAACCTGAAAACACTCTCCAGTAAAAAATGGCAGCTAATCTCGTGAGCGCTAAAGTTTCTATCTTTTAAAGCAAGATCACAAAGACTTCACCCAAGTCTTCCCAAAGGTTCTACTTGGCACAAACACTAATTTAAAACATAAAAACACATCCGAACAGAAGCTAGATGAATTATTTATTACTAAACAGAACCAAAAAGCAAGAAACAAAAATAAAATTGGATTTCCTCCCAACAAGCGCTATCGTTTAACGCCCCTAGCTAGGCATAAAGGCAAGAATAGATCTAGGTATTATCATCTTTGGTTGGCAATTCTTCAATAGAACACTTATAACCCTTAGGAGTTTCCTTCTTTTTATTAATGATCAAACTCCTAGGCAATTAATAAAGAAATTCATTTGTAGCAAAAGGTTCCTTAATGATATCAAAAAAGTTGGGGTGAACACTTATTGATTTGAGATCCGCATTTTCCTTACTAGAAGATTCACCCTTATTTTTAGGAACATACATTAATTTGGCAACTTTGGTAGTAGGAGGGTTTGGAGTATTTTTCACGGATGAAAAGGCAGACCCTAAGTTGGTAATAATATCCTCAAGTTTACCAATTCTTGTGGAATCTTGATCTATTCTTTCTTTAACTAGAGGTTCCTTTTCTTTAAAAAAAATCAGAGTAACTCCTACCTTAGATCCATATTGGGTAATTTGGTTGTGGATCTTTTTATCCAAATTTTCAATCAACTCTACAGTGGCAACTTTATTTTCAATAATTTCAAGCCTTTGCATCACATGTTCCAAAGTTAAAATAGTTCCATTAACCAAAAGAGGTGGTGGGCCAAACAAATCTATCATAGCATTATAAGAATCAAAAGTATGGCTACCCAAGAAATTCCCTCCGGCAATGGTAGCTAGAATATATCTGTTCCAAGGGGTGATGCCTACATAAAAATTGTGAAGAAGAACGGAAGTAGATTGCTTCCTAGTAGATCTATTCTGAGCATTGCAAATTCTATGCCAAGCATCTTTTAGATTTCCTCCCTCCCTTTGTTTAAAATTAAGAACTTCATGATCGGGAGTACTAACAATGATAGAAGGACTAGCCATGATGACACACGGCGACACAAGAAGCAAACGAAAAAGAGGCGAACGGAAAAAGAGGGCGAATAAAACGGCAAGGGTGAAGTTGGGGAGAGGAAAACAAGAGGCAAATGGCAAATAATGTAATGCGAGGGATAAGAGTTTGTGATGGGTACTTGGTATGTCTTGACTTGGGGTAGATCTCCCCGGCAACGGTGCCAGAAATCCTTCTTGCTACCTCTTGAGCATGCGTTGGTTTTTCCCTTGAAGAGGAAAGGGTGATGCAGCAAAGCAGCGTAAGTATTTCCCTCAGTTTTTGAGAACCAAGGTATCAATCCAGTAGGATACTACACGCAAGTCGCCTCGTACCTACACAAACAAATAAGAACCTTGCAACCAACACGATAAAGGGGTTGTCAATCCCTTCACAAGCACTTGCAAAAGTGAGATCTGATAAAGATAATAAGATAAATATTTTTGGTATTTTTATGATATAGATTGAAAGTAAAGATTGCAAAGTAAAAATAGATTGGAAACTTATATGATGGAAAATAGACCCGGGGGCCATAGGTTTCACTAGTGGCTTCTCTCAAGATAGCATACGTATTACGGTGGGTGAACAAATTACTGTCGAGCAATTGATAGAAAAGTGCATAGTTATGAGAATATCTAGGCATGATCATGTATATAGGCATCACGTCCGCGACAAGTAGCCCGAAATGATTCTGCATCTACTACTATTACTCCACACATCGACCACTATCCAGCATGCATCTAGAGTATTAAGTTCATAAGAACAGAGTAACGCATTAGGCAAGATGGCATGATGTAGAGGGATAAACTCAAGCAATATGATATAAACCCCATCTTTTTATCCTCGATGGCAACAATACAATGTGAATGCGTGCCTTGCTGCCCCTGCTGTCACTGGGAAAGGACACCGCAAGATTGAACCCAAAGCTAAGCACTTCTCCCATTGCAAGAAAGATCAATGTAGTAGGCTAAACCAAACTGATAATTCGAAGAGCCTTGCAAAGATAACAAATCATACATAAAACAATTTAAGGAAGATTCAAATATTGTTCATAGATAATCTTGATCATAAACCCACAATTCATCGGATCTCGACAAACACACCACAAAAAGAATTACATCGAATAGATCTCCAAGAAGATCGAGGAGAACTTTGTATTGAGATCCAAAGAGAGAGAAGAAGCCATCTAGCTAATAACTATGAACCCAAAGGTCTGTGGTAAACTACTCACACATCATCGGAGAGGCTATGGTGTTGATGTAGAAGCCCTCCGTGATCGATTTCCCCTCCGACGGAGCGCCGGAAAAGGCCCCAAGATGGGATCTCACGGGTACAGAAGGTTGCGGCAGTGGAAATAGGGTTTCGTGGTGCTCTCGGATGTTTTCAGGGTATATGAGTATATATAGGTGAAAGAAGTCGGTCAGGGGAGCCACGAGGGGCCCATGAGGGTGGGGGCGCGCCTACCCCCTGGGTGCGCCCTCTTGCCTCGTGGCCTCCTCGTTTCTTTCTTGACGTCCACTCCAAGTCTCTTGGATTGCATTTGTTCCAAAAATCACTCTCCCGAAGGTTTCATTCCATTTGGATTCCGTTTGATATTCCTTTTCTGCGAAACACTGAAATAGGGTAAAAAACAACAATTTGCACTAGGCCTTTGGTTAGTAGGTTAGTCCCAAAAATAATATAAAAGTGTATAATAAAGCCCATTAAACATCCAAAAAGATAATATAATAGCATGGAACAATCAAAAATTATAGATACATTGGAGACGTATCACTTCCCTCTCCCTTTTCCTCTTCGGTAAAATAAGGAAGGTGTCGGGGGAGGAGTGTTGATCGTGCCCCACGAGCACCTACGGGACCTGGGTCCCTTTGTGGTTCGGAGGGGGGCGGAGACCGCACAAAGAGCGGGTCGAGGCGTCTGCGCGAGAGGGTTTTACCCAGCCGGAGCTCTCCGGAGATAATACTCCTACTGCTGCTTTGTGGATTATCTTGTGTTCTTGCTAGGGAGCAATGCTGGCTACAAGACCTAACTTGAGTATGATGAATTAAGCTGGAGCTAGACTAGAAACCCAGCCGAATCGAAACCCCTCTACGTTGCCCCCGGCCCTCCTTTTATAGGCTCAAGGGGTTACCACATATGGCAAGTAGACAAGGTTACAATGGTAATAACCTAGGTTGGTACACCGCTATATACGGTGTCTGATAACCTACACCTAACTCGACGGCAAGGGACAAGAGTCATCAATGCCCGTCCACGATCGCCCGAACGATGTAACGAGGACCGTTAAGTGCGCCTCCGTCCGCCACGATAGTGGCTTGTCAGCGCCGTTTGTCGCTACTCCCCGCTGGCTGCACAGCCTACCGACACGCGTCCTTGGGAGAGCCCCGTGGTGACATGTTGGCGGGTGAGCTGGAGCGGAGATGGAGAGGTCGCCCGTCCCGGCAAGTACCTTGCCGCGGCGGGAACCTTGTCGTGCTTGGGGTTCGGCTTGCCAAGCCTTCCCACAAGCTCCTCTTGCGGGGCCTTGTTCCTTTAGCCTTGAGTGGCCTTCCGGCAAGCTCCTCTTGCCGGGGTCTTGACTGCTTTGTTCTTGAATGGCTCCAAGGGAGCTGCTGAGGATCTTGGCGGCCATCAAGCCGGCCCGGCCACGGGGCGCTGCAACTGCCCGTGCACGAGTTCGGGATACTAGGGTACCCCTACTCTAGTACACCGACAGAAGGGGGGCACAATTGGGGAGGAACCCCAAGTAGGATTCGGCCTACTTGGGGCGCCCCTTGGCTGCCTCTCCTCCCCTCCCACCTGTATATATGTGGGGAGGGGGGCGCCTAGAACACACAACAACAATTGTTAGCCGTGTGCGATGCCCCCCTCCACAATTTACACCTCCGGTCATAGTTTTGTGGTTCTTAGGCGAAGCCCTGCGAGAATCACTTCACCATCACCGTCACCACACCGTCGTGTTGACGGAACTCATCTACTACCTCGACACCTTGCTGGATCAAGAAGGCGATGGACGTCATCGAGTTGAACGTGTGCAGAACTCGGAGGTGTCGTACGTTCGGTGCTTGATCAGTCGGAGCTAGAAGAAGTTCAACTACATCAACCTCATTGTCAAACGCTTCCGCTTTCGGTCTACGAGGGTACGTGGACACACTCTCCCCTCGTTGCTATGCATCTCCTAGATAGATCTTGCACACTCCCTCTACCTTCAGGATTACTGTTGAGCCTAAATAAATTTTATTTTGTGTTTGCGTTGAGCATGAACATGATTAGATCGTGTTTGTTGCAATATGGTTATTCATTTAATTCAGAAAATAATTGTTGTTCTATTTACATGAATAAAACCTTCTATGGTCATACACCCAATTTGAATTGTTTATTGAATCTTGATCGTAGTGATACACATATTCATAATATTAATGGCAAAAGATGCAAAGTTGATAATGATAGTGCAGCACACTTGTGGCACTGCCGTTTAGGTCATATTGGGTGTAAAGCGCATGAAGAAACTCAATGTGGATGGACTTTTGGAATCACTTTATTATGAATCTTTTGATACTTGCGAACCATGCCACATGAGCAAGATGACTAAAACTCCATTCTCCGGAACAATGGAGTGAGCTAAGGACTTATTGGAAATATAACATACCAATGTACACGGTCCAATGAGTGTTGAGGCACGCGACGGGTATCATTATTTTCTAACCTTTACAGATGATTTAAGTAGGTATGGGTATATCTACTTGATGAAACACAAGTCTGAAACATTTGAAAAGTTCAAAGAATTTCATAGTGAAGTAGAGAATCATCGTAACAAGAAAATAAAGTTTCTACGATCTGATCGCGGAGGCGAATATTTGAGTTACGAATTTGACCTTCATTTAATAAAATGTGAAATTGTTTCACAACTCACGCCACCTGGAACACCACAGCGTAATGGTGTGTCCGAACGTCGTAACCGTACTTTATTAGATATGGTGCATGAAAGGATCGATATAGTTGACTAGAGGGGGGGGGGGTGAATAGGCAACTAACAGTTTTTAGCTTTTCTTTACCAATTTAAACTTTGCATCAAAGTAGGTTGTCTAGATATGCAACTAAGTGGGCAACCTATATGATGCAACAACAACAAGCACGAGAGCAAGCAAGGGATACAACACAATATAGCTTGCACGTAAAGGTGAGAGATAACCAAGAGTGGAGCCGGTGGAGACGATAATGTGTTATCGAAGTTCCTTCCCTTTAAGGGGAAGTACGTCTCCGTTGGAGTGGTGTGGAGGCACAATGCTCCCCAAGAAGCCACTAGGGCCACCGTATTCTCCTCACGCCCTCACAAAATGTGAGAAGCCGTGATTCCACTATTTGTGCCCTTGGAGGCGGTGACCGAACCTTTACAAACAAGGTTGGGGCAATCTCCACAACTTAATTGGAGGCTCCCAATGACACCACGAAGCTTCACCACAATGGAATATGGCTCCACGGTGACCTCAACGTCTAGGGTGCTCAAACACCCAAGAGTAACAAGATCCGCAAGGGATTAGTGGGGGGAATCAAATTTCTCTTGGTGGAAGTGTAGATCGGGGCCTTCTCAACCAATCCCTAGAAAATCAACAAGTTTGATTGGCTAAGGAGAGAGGTCGGGCAAAAATGGAGCTTTGAGCAACAATGGAGCTTGGGGAGGGAAGAGTTGGTCAACTTGGGGAAGAAGACCCCCCTTATATAGTGGGAGGAAAGATCCAACCTTTACCCACTAACTTAGCCTGCGACATGCGGTACTACCGCACGTACCCACGGTACTACCGCAATGACATGCGGTACTACCGCTGGGCCGTGCGGTACTACCGCTCGTGCGGCAGGGGGTAGACGATGCCCTATTACGTAAAGAAGCGAGCGTTAGAACCGCCAGAGCGGTACTATCGCGCGCCCTTGCGGTACTACCGCAAGGCAGGGTTCCATCTGGGCTGGGAGTGGCACGGGCTAATAAAATTACATCCGTGGCTACTTCCGCTGAGTTTCGGTCTGTGCAAAAATCCGGCATGGTACTACAGCTCACAGGGAGCGGTACTACCGCGTAGGGTGCGGAAGTAAAAAATTACTTCCGCCCCTACTTCCGCGCATGCCTCCGTTCTGGGCTAGAGGCCACGGTAGTACCGCGTGCTAGGAGTTGTACTCCCGCACCATGCGGTACTACCGCTGCTATGGGCGGTACTACCATGGGCCGCTACAGTACTACTGCTCCCTTGAGCAGTACTACCACGCGGCAGAGAACAGTAGCACTTGGAAGCCTTCATCTTCGCAATGACAAGGGAAACGACTGGTGCACCAAAGAAGCGAAGGAAAGGTGGTGCAATGGAAAAGATGTGTACGTGTTGATTCCACCCTAACCTTTCCGAAGCGGACCCCCTCTTAATAGTACGGCTTTCCTACGACTCAAATCCACCGAAAAGGAACATAGAGAAATGCCGTCTTCGATAGGCTCCGAGGGGCACTGAATCTTCTTGTGCCTAGACATGAGATATCTGAAATGCTCAATGCACACGATTAGTCCGCAAATGCACTGCCATCAATTACCAAAACCACTTAGGGAGAAATATGCCCTTACAATCTCCCCCTTTTTGGTGGATTGATGACAATACGGGATTTGCACATAGGGATATAAAATGAACATAAGCAAACCCAACATCTATAAAATATAGACAGGCTCCCCCTAGATGTGTGCACTCTATAGAAATGCTTTGGACTGCACAACACACATAGTAGGATCAACACTCCCCCTATATTTTATAAACAATGTAATCCTTGCAACAAAATGAATGACACTAAGCATGGAGGCAAGGTAAAGTAATGAGCATGAAGTAAAGGGCATAAGAGAGTATAAGCTCACAATCTACTAAACAAACTAGACAATAAGATAAGCCGAGGGCATATGTCTTACACCATATGATAGTCTCCTGGACTCACACGAACACAATCACAAACCAAAGCAACGAGAGTTCAATAGAACGAAAGCAAAACGAAGAAACAAGACTCGACACAAGACTCGCAAATCCTACACTCTCTCCCCCTTTGGCATCGAGACTACAAAAAGGCAGAGAGGACACCTACGACATGCATCACCAGTCATGTTCCTCCTCCTCAGACGCCTCTGCAGCACGAGATGAAGATGGAACACCAGTCTCCTCCTCTGACTCACTCCACCGGCAGTGTTGTCTGGTCCACTGCTCCTTATTTGTGATCCTCTCCTCAGAGCCATCCTGGACCTCAAGGACAACCTGCTTCATAATGGCCTTGTCGTGACGACGAGCCATCTTGGCGTTCACATGAGCCCGGTACTATCCCTTGGCCTGCATGCAGAACAGAGCCTTCATCTTGGCCTTGAGCTTCTTAGCCCAAGTGGGCTCAGTGGAGGGAGGAGTGTATCCCTCAGAACTGTCCTCAGCCGCCTCCTCCTCAAACTCATCCTCATCCTCATCGACATCCATCCGTGCAGCTTCAGCCTCAGCCCGGTTCATGGTATTGGCCCACTTTCTCTTAATGCGCAACTTGATAGGCTCATGGTAAATCCAGTTGGGAGCAGAAAACTCATCATCTGGAAAGAGCTTCTCCCAAGTCTTCGATATCAAAAGAAATAGGTAAGGTCCATAGATGGGCACCTTACGATTGAACACAACAAACTGTAGCTCACACCACATGATATGGGAGACATCAAGTGGTTCCGTCTGTTGGAGACGCGCCTTCTCACAGATGAGCATCATGTCCACAAGATAGGCATGCACCTTGTCCTTGTCGCCTATGCGGGGAAAAAGTGAGTTGCGGAAGATCCGGTGCATGATGTCAAGGCACGGGTTCAACACCCAGGTCTTCTTGTCATTGGCCAACTTCTTCTCAACAAGATAAGGTTGAAGCTTGTTCTTATTAGCCGACTCGGGGTTGGCATGTGGGCGGACACCAACAGGCACATTGAGTCCCTCATCACGAACATGCAGCAACTCCATGAACTCCTTCCACTTAGCAGTCATCCTCTTCCCATTAGTCATCCAAGTCATGGTCCGATGTTCATCGGTGTGGAAGTGGACAGAGGCAAAGAATTGAGCCACAAGCTCCGAGTCAAAATCCATGTGGAACATGAGTAAGTCCTCAATGCCAAACTGCTCCACTAAGTCCAGAGGCTCACCAAAATATGCACGATTGCTCTCCTTCTTCATGTGATGCATGTCAATCCACTGCACTGGCACATAGATGTTCTGCTTGGCCTTGATCACATCTAGGAAGATGAGATTCTATTGCTTGGTCCAAAACAAATCATTGCCCCTTGTGGTCTCCCTAGGGTTGACGTAGGGGTTGATCTTCCGTCAAATCAGAAATTCCCCTTGAGGCATCTCATCCACGCCAACATTTGGCTCTCTGGTCTTGGTAGCTGTGGACTTGGATCTGTGCTGTGGGGCACTGGAGCCCTCAGGAGCCTCTTGGTTGCGAAGGCGCTTCGAACTCGTGTCATGGCTGGGATTCAAGTGACGGACATTGGAGCCACCACCTATGCCACACAACACAAAAGCACGAAAAGGATGAGAAGGATTATTGCAAAGACCAAGTGAAACAAGTAGAAATGGGACTGGGAGGATAAAACAGTGTAATTTTCAAATCCACGGTAGTACCGGACTAGGGTGCGGAAGTAAAAGTTTACAACCGCTCTAGCCGTGGTAATCTTGTCTTAGGGGTAACACGGTAGTACCGTGCTGAAGCGAAGTAAAATTTTACTACTAGCATACAAGCGATAATCTTGCTCCAGTGGTGGTAATCTTGCACGAGGATGGTTCTTAAGCGGCGTCACGAGTAAAAGTTTACTCTGGCGATACTATACGGGGTGGCACGGTAGTACCGCGCCTGGAGCGGAAGTAAAATTTTACTTCCACGGCCCGAGCGGTAGTACCGCACGGATTCAAATCCCTGAAGAACAACATCTCCGGATCTACAAATATCCGCAAAAATAGATCGGTACTACCGTTGATCAAAACTACACTGTTGTATCACACCAGATAGCATATCTACGGCACTAGAACTCTCCTACAATCTCCTCTTACAAAGATATAGCCGAAAATCACACGAACTACACATGCATCTCCCCAAGACCTAGAAGCACAAGAACGGAACAAAAAGAGAGGGACTAGGGGAGATACCGGGTCCATGGCAAGAGGGCGAGGTGGGGAACGATCCCACCAGTCAGAATGCGAGGAGAGTGGCCGGAGACGGAGATCCGGCGAGGTCCTCCGGCGCCGTTCTTTGGCAGGAGAGAGAAACGGAGTGGGGAAAAGAGATGAATGGGTATGGGGGAGTTGGAACTCCCCCTACCTACTCTTAACCCCCACCCGCTTGCGACGGCGCAGAAGTACCGCACATAGGGCGGTAGTACTCCTCTTCCAGCAGCAGTAAAAAATTACTGCCGCGATGGAAGCGGTAGTATCGTGCCTGGGGTGCAGCTGTGCACGCACAGGGCTAGCCACGGTAGTACCGTACCCCAAGAAAGTGCAAGTTTCGACAGGAAGAGAATAACACGGCCTTTGCAACACAACCTTCGAGCACCCGGACACGCAAAAGAGCACACACTCGAGGCAAATCAAACACAAACATGGCTTCAAGGGTAAGGCTAAAAGACAACAAGGACCAAACACGAAACACAACCTCTCCAATGAGAGGGTGGTGGCCGGAGCCACCTATGTTTGAGTCAATTGGTATGGCACCGCGAAGAACTATCCTTGGGCCCATGACCAAAACTCGTCTTTGAAGCACAAGTACCATAAAAAATGGCTAATGAGAAAGAGTTGATCAATTTATGCATAATGGGGGGAGGAGATTTCATTGAGAGAACAACACTCCCCCTATGTCCATGCCTACACCTTAACCAGACATCAAGATGAGTTGGGGTGTGCAAGGGTTCAAGCCACATTACTCGAATCAATGATATTTAGCTCATGCCTTAACTCATGAAATCTTGCTTCATCCAACGGCTTCATGAAGATATTTGCAAGGTTATCATGAGTGTTGACATAGTTGAGCTTGATCTCCCTTCGCCTAATGTGATCTTGGATGAAGTGATACCGAATCTCAATATGCTTCGTCTTGAAGTGTTGCACCGGGTTGAGAGAGATCTTGATGACACTTTCATTGTCACACCAAAGAGGCACTTTGTCACAAATGACACCGTAATCCTTTAAAGTTTGCCTCATCCAATGAAGTTGAGCACAAAAACTACCGGCAGCCACATACTCCGCTTCGGTGGACGAGAGAGACACACAACTTTGCTTCTTAGAAGACCAACTCACCAAAGAGCAACCAAGAAATTGGCACCCTCCGGAAGTTGACTTCCTATCCACTTTGTCTCCCGCCCAATCCAAATCCGAAAAGCCCACGAGGTTGAAGTTAGCTCCTCTTGGGTACCACAAGCCAAAGTTTGGGGTATGAGCCAAATATCGAAAGATTTGTTTGACCGCCACAAAGTGGCTTTCCTTAGGCGCGGCTTGAAACTGTGCACAAATTCACACACTCAACATGATATCCGTTCTAGATGCACAAAGGTAAAGAAAGGAGCCAATCATGGAGCAATATACCTTTTGATCCACCGCTTTACCATTGGGATCTATGTCAAGTTGGCATTTGATGGGCATTGGAGTGGAAGCCGGCTTGACATCACTTAGCTTGAATCTCTTGAGGATGTCTTGAGTTTCTTTGGCTTGGTTGATGAAGGCTCCTTCTCTTCTTTGCTTGATTTCGAACCCGATAAAGAATTTCAACTCTCCCATCATGGACATCTTGAACTTCGAGGTCATGAGAGCGGCAAATTCCTCATTGAAAGCTTTGTTAGGGGAACCAAAGATAATATCATCAACATATAGTTGGCATACAAACAACTCCCCTTTGACCTTCTTAGTAAAAAGAGTGGGGCCAATTTTCCCAATTTCAAACCCACGATCTTGCAACAACTCGATAAGGTGCTCATACCACACACGTGGGGCTTGTTTGAGGCCATAGAGTGCCTTATCGAGTTGGTACACATGATTGGGGAACTCGGGATCCTCAAACCCCAGGGGTTGTTTGACATACACCAACTCATTAATAGGACCATTAAGAAAAACACTCTGTACATCCATTTGTTGCAACTTGAAGTTATGATGAGAGGCATAAGCAATCAACAAACGAATAGATTCAAGGCGAGCAACGGGATCAAAGGTTTCACCATAGTCAATACCCTCGACTTGGGAGTAGCCTTGCGCTACCAAGCGAGCCTTATTGCGAACAATAATTCCATGAGCATCTTGCTTGTTCTTGAATATCCACTTGGTTCCAATGACATTATGGTTCCCCGTTGGCCTTGGCACCAATCTCCACACCTTGTTGTGCTTGAAGTTGTTGAGTTCTTCATTCATGGCATTGAGCCAATCCGGATCCTCGAGCGCCTCATAGACCTTTTGGGGTTCAACACAAGAGACAAACACATGATGTTCACAATAGTTTGCTAATTGTCTATGAGTGCTTACCCCCTTTCTTAAGATTCCAAGCACATTCTTCATGAGATGATCTTTGGTAGTGAGCTTGGAGGCAATCTTGGCGGCGCGATGCTCCAATTCCTCCTCAAGAGAGAGTTGAGGAGCGGTAACTTGATCATCTTGAGAGACGTCTTGAGCTTGTTCTTGATCTTGAGCTTGCTCTTGATCTTGAACTCGCTCGGTGGTGGGAACTTGACCTTGGGCATCACTTGGTGGTTCACCACCATCTTGAAGTTGATCTTGCCCTTGATCTTGTTCATTTGGTTGAGGGCCTTCACTTTGTTCTTCGGAAGCGTGTGGGTCTTGGGTTGGTGATGGTTCCACATGAGTGGAACATTGTCCTTCTCCTTCGGCCACAAGGGGTTTCTCAATGGGTAGGATATGGCCAACACCCATTCTTCTTATGGCTTGGGGAGGAATTTCATCGCCTACATCACAAGTACCACTTTGCTCCACTTGGAAGCCGTTATTCTCATCAAACTCCACGTTACACGTCTCCTCAATGAGTCCGGTGGACCTGTTGAGGACAAGGTAGGCATGAGAGTTTGTAGCATAACCAACAAATATGCCTTCATGAGCTCTAGCCTCAAATTTAGACAAATGAACACCTTTCTTGATAATGAAACACTTACACCCGAACACCCAGAAGTACTTGAGGTTGGGCTTGTTGCCGGTGAGTATCTCATATGGAGTCTTGTTCAAGCCATTGCGGAGATAGAGCCGATTGGATGCATGACAAGCGGTGTTGGTGGCTTCGGCCCAAAAGTTGTATGGAGACTTGAACTCCGCCATCATGGTCCTTGCCGCATCCATCAACGTTTGGTTCTTGTTCTCCGCTACACCATTTTGTTGAGGGGGTGTAAGGTGCGTAATATTGATGCTTGATCCCCTCATCACTAAGAAACTCATCCAAGGTGTAGTTCTTGAACTCGGTGCCGTTGTCACTTCTTATCGTCAAGATCTTTGCATTGTGTTGGCATTGAGCTTCATTTGCAAAGTCGATGACGGTTTGTTGGGTCTCACTCTTCCTCTTGAAGAAATATACCCAGGTGTATCTTGAATAATCATCCACAATCACCAAGCAATACTTTCTACCCCCAAGACTATCAAAGGATGGAGGCCCAAAGAGATCCAAGTGAAGGATCTCCAAGGGTCTCTTCGAGTAGATGATAGTCGTGGGAGGGTGAGCCTTCTCATGTAGCTTTCCTTTGATACAAGCACTACAAGCACAATCTTTGGCAAAACTAACATTTGTTAGTCCACGGACATGGTCCCCCTTGAGAAGACTTTGCAAAGATCTCATATTTACATGGGCTAAATGGCGATGCCAAAGCCATCCCACGTCAACTTTAGCCATTAGGCATGTCGTGGTCTTAGTGGGTCGCTCAGAAAAGTTAATCACATAGAGACCGTTCTCGACATGCCCAACAAAGGCTACTTTAAGTGTCTTGCTCCACAAGAGGGCCACGGTATCAATACCAAAGAAAGTGGCAAAGCCCATGAGTGCAAGTTGACGAACGAAAAGTAAGTTGTATGCAAGGGACTCAACAAGCATGGCTTTCTCGATTGTGAGATCATGTGAAATGACAACCTTGCCAAGACCCAATACCTTAAAAGATGAGGCATCACCCCACTTGACATTGGTGGGCATAGATGAAATCTTGTGCACGTCCACCACCAAGTCCTTGCTTCCGGTCATATGATTTTTGGCTCCGCTATCGAGCAACCATGATCCCCCACCGGAAGCAAACACCTACAAGAGACCAATGCTTGGTTTTAGGTACCCATTTTGTAATGGGTCCTTTGATGTTAGTGACAAGGGTCTTAGGAACCCAAATAGACCATTCAATATACTCATAAGGAGAACCAACAAATTTGGCATAAACATGCCCATCACTAGCACGACATAGCACATAAGAAGGGTTAAAGTCATAGGCTTTGTTGGAAGGGGTGGCATTGCCCTTCTTGACACCACCACCATTCACATTGTTCTTCTTCTCCTTAGGAGCACCCTCTCCATCCTTCACAAAAGTTTTCTTGAGAGGGGGAGGTCGTTTGGCCTTGTCATTCTTCTTCTTGTTCTTGGACTTGGGTGCAAACCCAATTCCCTCCTTGGCCACAACTTTCTTTTGGTTGCTCAAAAGGTCGTTGAGGTTCTTCTCACCTTGTATGCAAGACACAAGGCCTTTCTCAAGTTGCTCCTTCAACTTTGCATTCTCCTCCACAAGATGCACATGCTCACAACACGGGTTAGTAGCATTTTGCATTATCAATTAGAACCATATGAGGAAATGTGGCTTTCTCCTTGGTTAGCTTCACTTGGAGTTGATCATGAGACTCTTTGAGGCTAGCATGAGCACCCTTCAAGGCCTTGTGAGCCTTGTCAAGTATATCAAACTCCTCTTTGAGTCTAGCAAGATCAACCCCAAGTTTGGCCTTCTCGGAATTGAGCACACGAGATACAACATGAGCATGATCAAGATCTTTCTTTAATTTAGCATGATCATCGTTGTGTGACTCCTCAAGAGCCAAACGATGACCACGCTCTTCCTCAAGCGCATTAGAGAGATCCGATATCTCATCGGCATAGTGACGACTATGCCCCTCCATCTTAGAGATGGTTTTTTCGTGAGCCTCGATCATGTCATTGACTTCACCAAGTTGTTCCGAGAGAGCAACAAAGTGCTTCTTGGATTTACCTTGAGCTTACGCATAAAAGACTCAAATTCATATAGACCCCTCACTTTCATCAATGCAATCCATTAAAGAGGTAATGGTAGTGATGGTGGTTTTGATGTTGGGGGTTACCTTGTTGGTGGCTTTGGCCATGAGGCACTTGGCAGTGATGTTCTCGTTGGGTGAATCGAAGAGGGACACCCGTGGAGTTGTGGCAATGGCAACGGAGGCCATGGAAACTGTCTCACCGTCTTCATCATCATCATCATCCTCATTTTACTCCTCTTGTGCCACCAACCCCTTGGGAGGAGTCTTCTTGGTGATGTTGTTCTTGTTGGGGAAGGACTTGGCCTTGTCTTTTCGGATAAGCTTGCCACCATTGTCTTCCCTCTTCTAATATGGGCACTCTGCAACAAAGTGACTCACATTGCCACAATTATAGTATGTCCTCACACGTTGCTTGCCCTTGGCGCCACTTGAGTTGTTCTTGTTGAAGTTGGGCCTAGAGTTCTTATTGCTCCAAAATTGCCTTGAAGCGAGAGCCATGTGCTCATGATAAGCATATCTTGTATCTTTGGGGTTACTCTCCTCTTCTCCCTCTTCATCCTCTTCTTCCACACTAGCCTTGGCCTTCAAGGCAAGGTTGGGCTTCTTTGCTCATTGAGAACGCAATACCGCATTGTTGGCGGTCTTGTCCAAGATCCTCATTGCCACAAACTCGTCCAACACTTCACTTGAGGACAAGATGTTGAAGTCCGACCTTTGACGGATGACAGAGGACATGATGGTACCGCATCATGGCCTTGAGAAACTTGTGCTTGATCCAATTGTCATCTGTATCCTTGCTCCCATGGTCTCAGAGTGAGACCGCGAGAGTGGTTAATCTCTGGTAAAGCTCACAAGGTTCTTCATCTTCATTCATTGCAAACTCATCGGCTTCATCTTGCACCACTTCATAGTTGAAGCGTTGAATGCTTCCGCTTCCCTTGTAAATGGAAACAACATGTTGCCATGCTTCCTTGGCCACGGTGAAAGGTCGGAGATGCGCACTGTCTTCATATGGAATTGCATCTTGGATGATGACGAGAGCGGACTCGTTGAATTGATTATCCGCGGCTTCTCTAGGGGTGAAGTTGCTTGGGTCATGCGGGTAGAAACCTTGCTCAATAATTATCCAAAGGTTAGTATTAACATGATTCAAATGACCTTTAAAGCGATAGCCCCAAGAGGCAAAATCCTCATTTTCATAAACTTAGGAGGAGGACCAACATGATTCAAATGAGTGGAGGGAACCAACACTCCATAAGTAAGTGGAGGTTCGACATGGGCAAAGATGCCATTTCCACTTCTACCACTAGATAAAGGAGCCTTTTCACTAGTAGCTTCCCCATTGTCGGAGTTAGCATCCGTCACCTTGTTAGTGGGATCACCCACTTTCATTGGTGCGGTGGATAATTTAAGGCCTTCTAAGAACTTGTTGAACATGCCTTCAACCTCGGTTGTCATGGAGGTTTTCGATGTGTCGAAAGCCGCATTGAAATCCTCACGTGAGACCGAGGATCCCCCATCGGTCGTAGACGAGGACGGAAGCACATCGGGGTGTTCCTCCCCACCATCTACGGTGTCAACAATACTCTTCAGACGGTAAAGTCCTTAATAAAGAGACGAGGCTCTGATACTAATTGAAAGGGTCGGTAAGTTGACTAGAGGGGGGGGGGGTGAATAGGCAACTAATAGTTTTTAGCTTTTCTTTACCAATTTAAACTTTGCATCAAAGTAGGTTGTATAGATATGCAACTAAGTGGGCAACCTATACGATACAACAACAACAAGCACGAGAGCAAGCAAGGGATACACCACAATATAGCTTGCACAAGTAAAGGTGAGAGATAACCAAGATTGGAGCTGGTGGAGAGACGATGATGTGTTACCAAAGTTCCTTACCTTTGAGGGGAAGTACGTCTCCATTGGAGCGGTGTGGAGGCACAATGCTCCCCAAGAAGCCACTAGGGCCACCGTATTCTACTCACGCCCTCACACAATGCGAGAAGCCGTGATTCTACTACTGGTGCTCGTGGAGGCGGCGACCGAACCTTTACAAACAAGGTTGGGGCAATCTCCACAACTTAATTGGAGGCTCCCAATGACACCACGAAGCTTCACCACAATGGAATATGGCTCCGTAGTGACCTCAACCGTCTAGGGTACTCAAACACCCAGGAGTAACAAGATCCGCAAGGGATTAGTGGGAGGAATCAAATTTCTCTTGGTGGAAGTGTAGATCGGGGACTTCTCAACCAATCCCTAGAAAATCAACAAGTTTGATTGGCTAGGGAGAGAGATCGGGCAAAAATGGAGCTTTGAGAAACAATGGAGCTTGGGGGGGGGGGAAGAGTTGGTCAACTTGGGGAAGAAGACCCCCCCTTATATAGTTGGAGGAAAGATCCAACCGTTACCCACTAACTCAGCCCGCGACATGCGGTGTCAGATTTCGGCTTCCAGCAAAACCCTTGAGGTTCGAACACTGGGGTGCACACGAAAATCTATACTCCCACCAGCACTCTCCCTCACCGCGATCTCAAGGCTCGGTGTGTCGAACTCGCAGAACAAAGGGACACAAGGTGTATACTAGTTCGGGCCACCGATGTGGTGTAATACCCTACTCCAATGTGGTGTGGTGGATTGCCTCTTGGGCTGAGGAGGAACAATTACAAGGGAAGAAAAGCCTCCTGAGGAGAGGTGCTCTTGTGCTCGGTGAGCTTGTGTGGTTGAGGATGATCTGAATGGCCTCGGATCCGTCCTTTTTCTGCCTCCTACTGTGGTGGCTAGCCCTATTTATAGTGGCCCTGGTCCTCTTCCCAAATGCTGGCGGGAAGGGATGCCACAACGGCCAAATTTGAAGGGAGACAACTAGTACAAGTTATCCTGACTAAAGGTGGTCTTCGCCTGCCAAAGGCTCTGGTGGTGAAGCCGTCTTGGGCTCCATGGTGACCTCCGTCCTGCCGTCCTGCTGGTCTTGGTCTCGTTGCACGGATATGGAAACCTTTGCCTGATGCCTCAGGACTCCTCGCCTGGGCTTGCCTCTTTAGCACCAAAGAGGAAACAAGGACACTGTGCGCGCTGGCGCCCGCCTAGCCCCGGTCGTCATGGCTTGCGTCACGGGAACCTCGCGAGGTACCCCTTGCCTTGATCTCTCTGCCCCTCACAAGCCAGCCTGGTGAGGCCGCCCCCGAGGAGGTCTTGCGTCGTCCGCCTCGCGAGGTCTTGAGTGTTCGCTGGTGAAGATGGCGTCTGAGGCATTTGGTGGAGTCATGCCGTGGGCATGAGCGAGCAAGTTTAAGTCCGCCGTTCCCAGGACGCCGACAGTAGCCCCCGGGCCCAAGGCGCGCTCGGACTTGGCTTCGAGGCGAAGCCAAAGGGCAAGTGCGGAGCATCGCGGGCCCCAACAGCCTGCGGCCTTGGTTGACGCGTGGAGATTGATGGGACATGGGCTTCTCCGCTTCCCCATGCTGCCTTGATATCCGCGTGGCTAGGCGGCCACCGTGACTTACACAGTTATCCCCCCCATTGCTGGTGACGCGCCCCTCCAACTCTCCTGCCTTTCCGAAACAATAACCTCCTCTTCCAATCTGTCCTGAGCCCTCCTTGTTGCCATGGTGCCCGGCGAATGGAGAAGGGGAATAAGAAGTCTCAGTCTTCAGCCGGGCCACCCCCGGCCGTTGAACCCGCCGTAGGCCGGTCGTTGGTGCTCAACCAGCAAGCCATGGACAAGGTGTGCCCTACGCTCGCCGCTAACTTCAACGAATGGGGGAGGACAGCGGCCTGGCCCATGTCTCGCGCCTCCGTCGACAGGACAGCCACCGAGGTCCAATTCTTCATTGACGCCCTGTGGGATGGCCTGGTTCCTCCCTTCACCGCCTTCTTCAACACCGTGCTCTCCCACTATCAGATCCATATGTTGCACCTGGATCCCCAATCAGTCTCCCTTCTTGCCATTTTTTCTTTCGTCTGCGAGGCCATGGTGGGCATTCCCCCTTTCGTGGCCCTATTGCACCATTTCTTCTCGCTGCACCTGACTAGCCCTTGGCAGTGCTCGGGATGCTTGAGCTTCTAGGCCGTGGCTGCAATGGCTGGCTCGGGGATTAGTTTTGAGCTTCCACCACCCACAAGCGAGTTTCAGACTCGATGGGTGTTTGTGGACGTCGGTGTGATCAGCCCCTTGCTCTCGCCCCCTTTGGCGCCCGCAGTTCCCAGCTCTGGCTGGGGCACGAGAAGCTCGCGGACCCCCGCCTTGCCTTCGTCTGGATCCGGTTGAAGAGGATGAAAGATCTCGGCGTGACTGCACCCATGGTGATGAAGGAGTTCCTCCGACGCTGCGCCGCCCCACTCCAGCGCCATTCCCGACCGATGTGGGCCCTGTCCGGCGGCCAAGATCGCATGAGGCTTCAGGAGTCGGGGCTTCCGCCCGAGGTGCGAAGAATGGTGCTCGAGGTCCTGACGGGCGACCCATCGCCAGCCGATATGCTGCAGGAGGGCTGTCTTTTGTACTACTACTCAAACAGGGTGGAGTTCGCGGGGCAGATGCCCTCCTTCGATGAATGGGGGCTGCGTCCAGTCGGCCTTGAAGGGCCCCGCGAGAACCCTGTCTCCGTGGTCCCCCTCATTGCCGCCAGCGCCGAACTTACCCCAAGAGTGGATGCAGGGGGCGAGCACCGCTGGAGGCCGGAGGCGCGGGTGCTGAGGCGTCGACACCGCTCGAGGCTCTCGAGGTGCCATCCCCGAGAGCCCGTGACTCTTGCCTTGGGGTGACAGTTGAGGGGGCGACGCAATCCGCCGCTCCTGGGCCGAAGCCTCCAAGTTCTCAGCGGGTCATCGTGAGGCGGAGCCCGAGGGCTCTCCTCAGCCTAGCACTCCCGAGGTCGTCTCCTCGGGCGCCTCCTGACCGCGCCCAGCTGGTTGCCACGATCCCAACGCCAGTCGGCTCCGTCTCGGACTTGATCGCTCTGCAAGAGAAAGGGTCTCAAGCTGCAGCAGTGATGCCTTCGGCCGTTGAAGCAGAGGAAGTATATCGCCATAGACGAGTGAGTACCTTATATTTGTAATTTCTCGAGTGTTGCTTCCCCTCCTGACAGTGGCTCCTCAGGGTCCCTTCTGCTAAGGCCGCGGAGTCTCCGGGGAAGCAACCTCCTCCTGCCTCGAATCCCCCTCTGGCCTTGAGCGCCCCAAGCCAGCATGCCGCCCCTGGTGCGAGGTCGGCCGGAGAGGCAAACTCGCTAGCCTGGCGCCTCGAGCCCGCGCCTTTGTCGTCTCTCCTCCGTGGCCTCGCCTGGGGTGCGACAAGCGTGCCGAGAGCTCCTCCTCTGGTTATGGATGGTGGATGGATGGCTTCGATCCTGGCTTCTTCTTCGAGCAACGGGCCTCAACCCATCCGGGCCCCTGCCGAAGCCCAGCCAGCGACCCGGGAGGCGCCAGCCCCCAGCCCCCTGCTGAAAGGGGGTGAGACGCTTTAGATCCCATCGGCAACCCCCGCTGTGGAGGATGGACCCGGTCGCGCGCTTAAGTTCGCGCACGAGTGGAGTGTCATCCTCCACAAGCTCTTTCAGGGGGAAATGGGCATGATGAGCCATCTCGGCGGAGAAGTCATGGATGTTGACGCGCACCTTGAAGCCGAGGGTCTCTGGTTGGTGGAGGAGTGGCATCGACTGAAGGTGGCTATCAACCTTGGGCGCCTTAAGCGTGAGCACGCCAATGCGAAGGCCGAGGCATCCATGGCAACCTCGCGCGAGGCCAGCGCCCGAGCCTTGGAGGAGGCTAGGGAGGCAGACTGTTGCCGTGCGATCGCCGAGGAGCGCAGGCGGGAGCTCCTGGCCTTGAACGCCTCCTTGGAGCAGCAAGTGGAGGCGCGCAAAGCCGCCTTAGCATCGATGAAGGGTGCACCGTCCGACGAGGAGGAGATCTTGAGGCACGAGGAAGCACTGCTGCTGGAGGCCACGGAGCGCAGCCTCGAGCTCGAGCGGTTGGAGACGAGGGAACGCTAGGTCGACCAAGCAGAGGATGCCATCGGTGCGCATGAGGCCAAGGCTCGGGAGGAGGTCGACCGTCGGGTGGCCGAGGCTCGCGCGGCCCTCGCGGGCAGGTACGACCTGAAGCTGGCGCTCGTGGAAGCCGAAGCTGTGGGTAGGATCACTGCCCTCAAGTCAGCGCTGGCTGAAGCGGAACAGCGCGAGAAGGCTGCCTTGGCCGCCCTAACCTCTGTGCAGGTTGAGCTAGCCTCCGCCCGTGCCGAGCTGCTCTCTCTTCAGCAGCGGGCTGCCAGTGCCGAGTCCTTCACGCAGCAGAGCAGGGAGGAGGCACTTTGCCGGCAAACACTACTGTGCGATCACACTCCCATGCTCCGGGACCTCAAGACGAAGGCCAACCAGGTGCTTGGTACCACCTGCGATGAGCATGCCCCTCATCCCCACGCCGAGGATTACGCCACCCATCTCCGCTTCTTCACTGATGTTGTGGCGCGCCTGGAGAGTCGTGCTAAGAGGGCTCGCGAGCTTGTGGACGAAAAGAGCCGAGGCCTTCTCGGGCGCGCATTCTCCCGCGTCTTCAGCCATCTCCTGAACACCAATCCTGACTTTGACTTTGACGCCGCTATTGCCCCAGTGCCTGAGGCCATGCGGGGCAACCTAGTGCGCTGGGTGGACGACAAGGTGGACGCTCTGGTTAGGGCCTTTGCTTCTGACGACGACGCGGTGGTGGTCGCGGCAGACGAGGGCACCATGGTTGATGACGGTGAAGATAACATTGATGACGGCGCCAACAGTCTATCCGGGAGCGGTTCGGGAGGTGAGGTGGGCGCTGCTACCTCTTGAGCACTGCGTTGGATTTCCTTGAAGAGGAAAGGATGATGCAGCAAAGTAGCGTAAGTATTTCCCTTAGTTTTTGAGAACCAAGGTATCAATCCAGTAGGAGGCTACGCGCGAGTCCCTCGTACCTACACAAAGAAAATAACTCCTCGCAACCAACGCGAATAGGGGTTGTCAATCCCTTCACGGTCACTTACGAGAGTGAGATCTGATAGAGATGATAGATAATATTTTTGGTATTTTTGGTATAAAGATGCAAAGTAAAATAAAAGCTAAGTAAAAAGCAAAGGCAATAATAAAGTGATGGAAGATTAACATAATGAGAATAGACCCGGGGGCCATAGATTTCACTAGTGACTTCTCTCAAGAGCAGAAGTATTTTACGGTGGGTGAGCAATTCTTGTTGAGCAATTGATGAATTGAGCATAGTTATGAGAATATCTAGGTATGATCATGTATATAGGCATCACGTCCGAGACAAGTAGACCGACTCTGCTGCATCTACAACTATTACTCCACTCATCGACCGCTATCCGGCATGCATCTAGAGTATTAAGTTCAAGAAAGCAGAGTAACACCTTAAGCAAGATGACATGATGTAGAGGATAAATTCATGCAATATGATAAAAACCCATCTTGTTATCCTCGATGGAAACAATACAATCGTGCCTTGCTGCCCCTCATCCTTTGGGAAAGGACACCGCAAGATTGAACCCAAAGCTAAGCACTTCTCCCATTGCAAGAAAAACCAATCTAGTAGGCCAAACCAAGCTGATAATTGAAGAGACTTGCAAAGATAACCAATCATACATAAAAGAATTCAGAGAAGATTCAAATATTGTTCATAGATAATCTTGATCATAAACCCACAATTCATCGATCTCAACAAACACACCTCAAAAATAAGATTACATCGAATAGATCTTCACGAGAGAGGGGGAGAACATTGTATTGAGATCCAAAAAGAGAGAAGAAGCCATCTAGCTACTAACTATGGACCCGAAGGTCTGAAGTAAACTACTCACACTTCATCAGAGGGGCTATGGTGATGATGTAGAAGCCCTCCATGGTGGATTCCCCTTCCGGCGGAGCTCCGGAATAGGCCCCAAGATGGGATCTCATGGGTACAGAAAGTTGTGGCGGTGGAATTAGGTTTTGGCTCCGTATCTGATCGTCTGGGGGTACGTAGGTATATATAGGAGGAAGAAGTACGTCGGTGGAGCTTCGTGGGGCCCACGAGGGTGGGGGGCGCGCCCCCTACCTCGTGCCCACCTCGTGGCTTTCTTGACGTAGGGTCCAAGTCTCCGGGGTCATATTCAGTGAGAAAATCACGTTCCCGAAGGTTTCATTCCGTTTGGACTCCGTTTGATATTCCGTTTCTTTGAAACACTTAAATAGGCAAAAAACAACAATTCTTGGCTGGTCCTCTGGTTAACAGGTTAGTCCCAAAAGTAATATAAAAGTGGAAAATAAAGCCCAATATGGTCCAAAACAGTAGATAATATAGCATGGAGCAATCAAAAATTATAGATACGTTGGAGACCTATCAGGCATCCCCAAGCTTAATTCCTGCTCGTCCTCGAGTAGGTAAATGATAAAAAAGAATTTTTGATGCGGAGTGCTACTTGGCATAATTTCAATGTAATTCTTCTTACTTGTGGTATGAATATTCAGATCTTAAAGATTCAAGACAAAGGTTTAATATTGACATAAAAATAATAATACTTCAAGCATACTAATAAAGCAATTATGTCTTCTCAAAATAACATGGCCAAAGAAAGTTATCCCTACAAAATCATATAGTCTGGCTATGCTCTATCTTCACCACACAAAGTATTTAAATCATGCACAACCCGATGACAAGCCAAGCAATTGTTTCATACTTTTGACATTTTCAAAAAAAATTCAATCTTCACGCAATACATGAGCGTGAGCCATGGGTATAGCACTATATGTGGAATATAATGGTGGTTGTGGAGAAGAGAAAAAGGGAGAAGATAGTCTCACATCAACTAGGCGTATCAACGGGCTATGCAGATGCCCATCAATAGATATCAATGTGAGTGAGTAGGGATTGCCATGCAACGGATGCACTAGAGCTATAAGTATATGAAAGCTCAACAAAAGAAACTAAGTGGGTGTGCATCCAACTCGCTTGCTCACTGTCGGTGTCAAAACCGGCGGATCTCGGGTAGGGGGTCCCGAACTGTGCGTCTAGGCGGATGGTAACAGGAGACAAGGGACACGATGTTTTTACCCAGGTTCGGGCCCTCTCGATGGAGGTAATACCCTACTCCTGCTTGATTAATATTGATGATATGGATAGTACAAGAGTAGATCTACCACGAGATCAAGGAGGCTAAACCCTAGAAGCTAGCCTATGGTATGATTGTTGTTCGTCCTATGGACTAAAATCCTCCGGTTTATATAGACATCGGATAGGTTAGGGTTACACAGAGTCGATTACAACGGTAGGAGATCTACATATCCGTATCGCCAAGCTTGCCTTCCATGCCAAGGAAAGTCCCATCCGGACACGGGACGAAGTCTTCAATCTTGTATCTTCATAGTCCAGGAGTCCGTCCAACGGTGAGAGTTCGGCTATCCGGACACCCCCTAATCCGGGACTCCCTCAGTAGCCCCCGAACCAGGCTTCAATGATGATGAGTCCGGCGCGTTGATTGTCTTTGTCATTGCGAGGCGGGTTCTTCTCCAAATTCCATATACTTGTCGAATAGTGTCCGGCTTCTGATAAATGCTGCGCTCCTTGGCTTCTACGCCCAATAATGGCCATCTTCCACGTGTTTGAATGAATGTGAAAAGCCAGGTATTTTACAATTACCCCCTAGCCACGCAAATGAGCCGCCTATAAAAGGGCAAGGATCTAGATCTGAGTCACACCATCCCCCTTTGAGCTTTCATCGGGCGCCTCGACCAAAGCCCATTCCATCATGGACGGTCGTGCGGCTCCTCCTCTCGCGCTCCTAGCCCTCAGCCGAAAATTGGGAGAGATGCTCAGTCCCGCATAGCGAGCTAGTTATACTCAAGCCAAGGGATTTCTTCCCCGGCCTTCATGGTTCCGGTTCGAGCGGACTTGCCACCTACAAGGGCGGAAAGCAAGCGTGGGCGTCCCGATCCCTCTAAAGGAGAGCGGGTATGCTTCATCTCTTATCTAGTAAGAGGACTCGGATTTCCAATCCATCCGTTTCTCCGGGGCTCTTGGAGTTCTCTGCCTCCAGTTGCACCATCTTACTCCTTCCTCCATCTTGCACATCGCAGGCTTCGTGGCCCTTTGCGAACTGTTCTTGGGCGTCAAGGCTCATTTCGGGCTGTGGAAGAGAATATTCTGCCTAGTACCCCGTTCTCATGAGGGGTCAATATATCAAGTGGGCGGAGCGAGCTATGGCGCATCGCCGGGACGGATACCTATCCGGAACCCCAAAGAAGGCGTCCAAGACTGGCCTTCGAATGGTTTTACATGGAGGGCGTCCGCTGCGGATCTGTTCGGATCGGCCTTCGGAGTTCAGCAATGCTCCTCTAAAGAAGCGCCTAAGCTGGCGCCCTCGGAGCCCCGGAGAAAATGACCGGGGCGTCTTTTATTTGATGAGCGAATAAGGTTCTTGGCTCATGCGGATTGACCATGATTGGAGTCATGGCAATCTGCATTACTGGGGAGTGCAGCCGCTCCAATACTGAGGCCACCCATGTGGGATTTCAGCGGGAGGACGATGCCACCCGCCACGGCCGCAAAGGGCGGGATCGGTCACCGGCTGGTGAAGATCTTGTCTTCCATGTATAAAGGAGAGGGGAGGATTTCCTCGCGTCAATCCATGAAGGAGTTTTCTTGAATAATCCTCGAAGCTGGGTAAGAAAACATTTTTGTGACCTGTGTCGATCCATGTTCCGTGGTTAAATATCTCATTTCATGGTTTTTGCGCAGAACTGCGCGGATTATGGAGAAGATACACAGCCCGCCCCACAACCCGAGGATCCGGGCGGTCCCTCGATCCGACCTCGAAGAGGATCCGGATATAAAGGTGGAGTTGATCGACGGGGTGTTCCACCAACTTAGCATCGACAATGCTTTGGTTGCCATTACGGCTGATTACCCCGGAATACTTCTAGCCTCACAGGTGCTTCGCAGGGGGTACCTTCGAGGCAGGAAGCCGAGCCCGCGATGGCTGGCCAACAAAGGGCGGTCTGCGCCCGCAGAGCTAAAAAGAAGTGCGGTCCGGATCGAAACTCCGCCGCAACGGTATGGCGTGTCACCATACTCCCGGGATTGATTCCTGCAAGGCGTACTAACGCTGGTGCTCTTTTCAGAAAAAGCGCTCGCGGGATCGAGTCCGGAGAGGTTATAATCGAACCTTCACCGCCAGGCTTCAAAGCTGGGTCCGAGGCTGAGGCGAGCACGAGGCGTGTGTCGGATGCTCCTCCGACAAAGGATACCGACAGGTTGTCCGCCACCAACTCCGAGGTGGAGAGCGCCTTGAATCACAAAGCGCCGCGGACGATTCTTCGTGGCGCATGTTTCTCCCAGAGGCCTTGAATGCCTTCGATTCGGAGATCGCACCTCCGTGCCGCTCAAGATGGTCTAGCGAGCTACGGAGCGGTATGTAAAGGACATCTGGTAAGGAAATTTGACAGATTATATATGCCAAGAGCCCCGAGACTTAAAATAGTTAGAATAACTGATTTAAGGATCATTTGTTATCTGGATCTTCTGAAAAGAATACCCGATCGTGCGGGAGCTTGAAGAGTGCAAGGCCCAACTTGAGGCCGCACTAGCCGCTCTGAGGGAGCCACGAGACCCCCTCCGTAATATCGCTTCAAAGATAAATAGTTTATGAAGTGCGGCGGGTGTGTAAATCGACAAAAACAGTGCAGATGGCGCGGACTGGATCCGGACAAGCAACAGCTCTTGCGCCAGCTAAAGGCGGCGAGCATGCTTACGAGTGCGGCGGAGAAAAATAACCTCCAGATGCCAACACCAAGCTGGGTGAGGAACTAAAAGATGTTCGTGCTCGGTTATCCGACTCCGTAAGGAGAATCGGCGGCCGTCGCAGCATTTTCGATAAGTGCTTGGCGAACTTTGAAAGAGTTCGGCGAGGAAGGCGACTAACATAAACATGTATGTAGGTTTGCTCACAGTCGTCTTGAGGAGGAGATGCCCGTTCTTGGGTGATCTTCTTCTCGAATTACGTCATTACCTGAGCGAGTCCGGCAGTGATGAAAGGCATCGGCCAGGCCTTGTGGCCATCTATCTCCCTGCTGAAGGCATTGGGGAGCTGGCAGAGGCGGCTTCAAGGAGCACGACGGGCTTCCGACTATGGAAGATATCGGCTCTTGTCAAAGGCGCCAGGAGGCTCGGGCCATGGTAAAGACGCGGTACACGGTTGACCCAAACCACATGGCGAGGTCGGACTGTGGGGCTGATGGGATGGAGATCCTGTAAGCAGTGTACGGCCAAGTAGAATTGGCCGCCAAGTATTCCCAGCAAGATTGTAAATTAGATAGCCTTTAGATGGCATTGAGGAGGAATACAATGAGTCGAGTTGACTATGTAAAAATATGACATGAAAAATGTCTTCTAGCGGATTGTAGATCGTTTGTCATAGCGGACCTTTTAACCCGACCTCGGGACCCAATAGTCCGGAGTGTGTCCGAATACCTTCGTGGTTATATAAGAACCGGGTATGCATGGAGACAAAGGCGTAGGGGTCATTGTTGCTGTATCGTAAAAGCGCCCAACTAGTTATGTTATATTACATGGGTAGTAAGAAGCATCTTCCGGGAGAATAGTTCCGTTAAGGGTTCCTTTATTTGGGATGCATGCCCTAAAGTGCATGTCAAAGCTGCTATGAAAGCGAGATAATCATCTGGGGCAGATGGGTAAATAATTAAAAATCATCTTTCAGTTCACCGACGAATATTCCCTTAAGAACGCTAGCTTTCGGTTTCACCCGGTCGAGGTACACATTCGGTGACCAGACAAGAACAATCGCAGAGGTGCTCCCTTTACCACCTAGCCGAACAATCGGGAACGTAGGGGTAAGCACATGAGCCAGGCAACCCAGCTTGGCCAAAACTTAAGTCATATCGATGCATATAATGGTGAATAAAAGGTACATGCGGAAGTTTAACGCATGTGTTGGGCATGAAGCCCGTATAAATAAGCTTCTGTTAAAGAAGCCCCCAGGTATAATGAGCGCGGACAGCGCGTCAAGTATGTGCGAAAAAGGCGCAAATGAGCCTCTAGAGGCTTCAAGACTAAGGAGGAGGAAGGAGAGAAATAAAAGACAGCAAAAATAGCAAATGTGGACGGAGGAAGGAGACGAACTTGGAGTCCGGCGCTTTAGGCGTAGAATCTTCGTAGACGGGCTATGTTCCATGGGTTCGGCTCGAGTCGGTTCGCAGACGGTATGCTCCGCCGGTCAGGACCTGGTCGATGATGAAGGGACCTTCCCATTTGGGCTTTAGTTTGTCCTTTTTCTTGTCCGGCAGCGTAGAACTAGTTAAGCCAACGTTATAAGCCTTGGCCCGTGCTTCCTGCTTTGATATCTTGAGCTGCTGTTGATAGAATATGGAGCGGGCTTTTGCCACGCCGCTCCTCCTCCAATGCGTCCAAACTGTCCTGCCGATCGAGCTCGGCTTCTCTTTCTTCATACATGCGCACGCGAGGTGAGTCATGTATTATGTCGCAGGCAAGACGCCTCTGCGCCGTACCCATAAAGAATGGTGTGAATCCGCAGTCTGATTCGGCGTGGTCCGCAGCCCCAGTCGGAGTCGACCTCCTCAACCCATGCGTGTTAGATTCCTTGAGGACAGCACTAGTCCGGGTTTAATGCCGCTCATGATTAGACCATTTGCTCTTCGACTTGGCCGTTGGTTTGAGGGTGATAGATCGAGGCGTGTCGAGCTTGATGCCCATGTTTTGCACCATAATTTGACCTCATCGGCCGTGAAGTTGGTGCCGTTATCAATGATGATACTGTGGGGGACACCGTAACGGTGCACTACCCCTGATATGAAGTCTATCACTGGTCCAGATTCGACCGTTTTAACAAGCTTGGCCTCTATCCATTTGGTGAATTTATCCACCATGACCAATAGGTATTTTTGCTTGTGGGTTCCTCCCTTAAGGGGTCCAACCATGTCAAGCCCCGGACCATGACGGCCAGGTGATGGGTATAGTTTTAAGGGCGGTGGGTGGCATGTGGCTTTGGTTAGCAAAAAGCTGGCAACCGACGCATCGTTGGACTAAGTCCTACGCATCTGCCCGGGCTGTCGGCCAATAAAATCCTGTACGGAAGGCCTTGCCTAAAAGAGGCCCGGGCTGCGGCATGGTGCCCACCCAGTTCGGCATGAATTTCAGCCAGGAGATTTTGCCCTTCCTCTTCGGAGATACATCTTTGAAGGACTCCGGTAGTGCTTTTCTTATAAAGCTCTCCCTCATGGACTTTATAGGCTTTAGATCACCGTACTATGCAGCGGGCCTCATTTTGGTCTTCGGGGAGTTCCTGCCTAGTTAAGTAGGCTAGGAATGGTTCCGTCCACGGGGCGATAACCGCCATTATTTCGTGGCGGAGGGTGTTATCTCGGGGCGAGCCTCCGGTTGTGTCGAGTGTTGGCGTCGAGCGGTGCGGTTGGGTCCGGATTGTTATTGCCGGACTCCCCTTCCCATAGTACGGATGGCTTGAACAGCCGTTCCAGGAAGATGTTTGGCGGGACGGCATCGCGTTTTGCACCGATGCGTGCCAATATATCCGCCGCCTAGTTGTTATCCCGGGCTATATGATGAAATACGAGCCCTTCGAACCGTGCTGACATTTTTAGGACCGCATTGCGGTATGCTGCCATTTTCGGATCTTTGGCATCAAAGTCTCCGTTTATTTGAGATATTGCGAGGTTCGAATCCCCGCGCACCTCTAGGCGTTGAATGCCCATGGAGACTGCCATCCGGAGGCCGTGCAGAAGGGCCTCATATTCGGCTGCGTTGTTGGAGTCCGTATACATTATCTGAAGGACGTATTGGACTGTGTCCCTGGTTGGGGACGTCAGGACAACGCCAGCCCCCAGGCCGGACAACATTTTGGAGCCGTCAAAGTGCATGATCCAATTGGAGTATGCGTCGTACTCTTTAGGGAGTTCGGCTTCAGTCCATTCGGCCACGAAGTCAGCCAAAACCTGCGACTTAATAGCTCGTCGTGGCTTATAAGTTATGTCGAATGGAAGGAGCTCTCTGGCCCATTTAGCAATCTGGCCCGTCGCGTCGTGATTGTTTATAATGTCGTTAAGAGGTACTTCGGAGGCTACCGTTATCGAACACTCTTGAAAGTAGTGTCGCAGCTTCCGGGATGCCATGAACACCGCGTATGCTATATTTTGATAGTGTGGGTACCGGGACTTGCATGGAGTTAGGACAGTGGACACATAATAAACCGGTTTTTGAAGAGGGAACCGGTGTCCGTCCGTTTCTCGTTCGACGACGAGCACCGCGCTGACAACTTGATATGTTGCGGCGATATATAATAGCATTGGTTCGCCCACGTTGGGCGCGGCCAGGACCAGATTTGTTGCCAAAGTGGCCTTTATTTCTTCGAGTCCGGCCGTGGCGGCATCCGTCCACTCGAAGTGTTCGGTGCGGCGGAGGAGGCGGTAAAGGGGTAACGCCTTTTCCCCCAAACGGGAAATAAAGCGGCTTAGAGCCGCTATGCATCCCGTCAATTTTGTATTTGTTTGAGGTCTTTTGGAATATCAATTGTGACAGAGCTCGGATCTTGGCTGGGTTTGCTTCAATTCCTCTACGGACACAATGAAGCCGGGAGCTTTCCGACTGGAACGCCGAAGACGCATTTTTCCGGATTGAGCTTGATGTCATATTTTCGAAGATTGTCGAATGTGAGCCTCAAGTCGTCTACTAGAGTTTCGACGTGCTTGGTTTTGACGACCACGTCATCTACATATGCTTCCACCGTTTTGCCGATCTGGTTTGCGGACATGTCCGAATCATGCACCGATATGTTGCGCGGCATTTTTGAGCCCAAAGGGCATTGTATTGAAGCAGAACGGGCCGTATGGAGTGATGAATGCTGTTGCAGCTTGGTCTGGCTCCGCCATCTTGATTTGGTGGTAGCCGGAGTACGCGTCGAGGAAGCACAATGAGTCGTGTCCTGCTGTAGCGTCAATAATTTGATCAATTCGAGGGAGGGGAAGGGATCCTTTGGGCAAGCCTTATTAAGGTCTTTAAAATCAACACATAGGCGCCAGGATTTATCCTTCTTTGGTACCATCACCAGGTTTGCTAGCCAGTCCGGATGTTTTATATCTCTGATGAATCCGGCTTCCAAAAGTTTGGCTAGCTCCTCTCCCATGGCCTGTCTCTTGGGTTCGGAGAAGCGCCGAAGAGCCTGTTTGACTGGCTTGAATCCTTTTAGGATATTTAGGATGTGCTCAACCAGCTGACATGGGATTCCTGGCATATCTGAAGGGTGCCAGGAAAAGATGTCCCAGTTTTCTTGTAGAAATTCTCGTAGTGCGGCGTCTACATCAGGGTTTAATTGTGCCCCAATGGAGGCCGTCTTTGCAGGGTCCGTTGGGTGGACTTGGAATTTGACTATTTCATCCGCTGGTTTAAAAGAAGTGGACTTGGATCTTTTATCAAGTATCACATTGTACCTGTTCACCGTGGAGCGCATCGCGCTGAGTTCCTCGGCCGCTAGGGCTTCGGATAGTGCCTCGAGGGCTAGTGCGGCTATCTTGTTTTCAGCGCGGAGTGCTATGTTCGGATCACTAGCGAGAGTGATGATTCCGTTAGGTCCGGGCATTTTAAGCTTCATGTACCCATAATGGGGTATAGCTTGAAAAATTGTGAACGCCTCTCATCCTAATAAAGCATGATATCCGCTGTTGAACGGGGCCACTTGAAATGTGACCTCCTCGGACCTGTAATTGTCCGGCGAGTCGAACACTACGTCCAGTGTGATTTTTCCTGTGCAGCATGCTTCCCTGCTAGGGATTATTCATCTAAAGGTTGTGCTGCTTCGCTCAATGTGGTTCCAGTCTATTTCCATTTTTCGGAGGGTTTCCTCATAGATGAGGTTTAGTCCGCTGCCGCCATCCATGAGTACCTTAGTAAGGCTAAAGCCGCCCACTATCGGACCGAGGACCAATGCGGTGGTGCTCGGGCTGTTCGAATTTAGGTTAAATCACGGGCATTAAAGGTAATAACTGTGTCCTCCATGGATTTATTGTTGCTACTTGGTAGACTTTGGCAAGGTTATGGAGTGTTCGTTTTAGCATGTTATTTGATGCGAAAGTCTCAAGACTATTAACACCGTCTTGGTGTTCTTTGGGCTGGGATTCGAAGCTAGAAGCTCCTCGCCACTTTTGGCCACCGCCGTAGTATCCAACATGCTCAAGGCTATGAGTTGGAGCGGCGCCCTCGTGCTATGAATTTTGCAGGTCCGTTTAGCCAACCCTCGATGACGTTCTGTACCCTTTAGGGGGTTTTGGTTTTTTGGTATTTAACCCAGGTGCTTGATAATGATGCACCCTTTTGTTTCGGACTAGGGATGTATTCGGGGCCGGATTATCCCAAAATTTACTTTCGGTTTTCCAGGCACTCTCCATCACACAGTACTTTTGTACTATGGTCACCAAGTCAGCGAAGCGTGTAATTTCGCGACGACTTATGGCGTTTAGGATTCCCTTGTCCGTGCAATTATTGCAGAAAATTGGGATTGCGTCCTCCTCTCGGCAGTCCTTTATCCTGTTCATAACCAGGAGGAATCTGGCCCAGTAATGATGTACTATTTCAGCGGGCTCTTGCCGTATTCGAGAGAGATCACTAATGTTTGGGTGGGCGGGTGGAACTAGATCCGGAACCCCGTCCAATTTAGGACTCAGGGGCCGAGAAGTTTCCGAACTCAGAAGTTTGGATTTTTGAGTGTTATCCAATGAGTCCGACCCGCCGCCTGACTTTAAGTTCATGGCTTGATAGACATCCGTCCCTCCGCGGGAATCCGGCATGGAGGGATCGGGAATCCGGATGTAGCTAGTCCTTAAGATAGAAGAAGAATCGCCGCATTGCTCCTCTATCACAGCAACATGATGGGTAGCCTGGGGAGAGTTGATCTCTCTTAGATCGGTTTTAGGCCCGATCCGGTCGTAGTCTGTGGCGACTCCCAGGGCGGCGATGCGATCCAAGAGCTCATTTACGGAGGAGAGCTCGATCGGATCTAACTGTTCGGCAAGTTCCGAACTAACATGGAGATTGGTTTCGATGACTCGAGAGGTCATCGTCGGCGCGGTGGCCGGACTGGCGGTCATAAGAAAACCACCTAGCCGAAGAGTCTGGCCAGCGGCCAAGGCTCCTTTGGCGATAGTATCGTCTTTAAAGACGAGATGAGGCATCCTGCCTGATGGCGACGACACAGAGGAACTCTCAACGAAAGCACCAATTTTGGTGTCAAAACCGGCGGATCTCGGGTAGGGGGTCCCGAACTGTGCGTCTAGGCGGATGGTAACAGGAGACAAGGGACACGATGTTTTTACCCAGGTTCGGGCCCTCTCGATGGAGGTAATACCCTACTCCTGCTTGATTAATATTGATGATATGGGTAGTACAAGAGTAGATCTACCACGAGATCAAGGAGGCTAAACCCTAGAAGCTAGCCTATGGTATGATTGTTGTTCGTCCTATGGACTAAAACCCTCCGGTTTATATAGACACCGGATAGGTTAGGGTTACACAGAGTCGGTTACAATGGTAGGAGATCTACATATCCGTATCGCCAAGGTTGCCTTCCACGCCAAGGAAAGTCCCATCCGGACACGGGACGAAGTCTTCAATCTTGTATCTTCATAGTCCAGGAGTCCGGCCAACGGTGAGAGTTCGGCCATCCGGACACCCCCTAATCCGGGACTCCCTCACTCACGAAGACCTAGGGCATTTGAAGAAGCCCATCATTGGAATATACAAGCCAAGTTCTATAATGAAAAATTCCCACTAGTATATGAAAGTGACAAAATGAGAGACTCTCTATCATGAAGATCATGGTGCTACTTTGAAGCACAAGTGTGGTAAAAGGATAGTAACATTGTCCCTTCTCTCTTTTTCTCTCATCATTTTTTTATTTGGGACTTTTCTCTTTTTTATGGCCTCCTTTTTTTTTCGTCCGGAGTCTCATCCCGACTTATGGGGGAATCATAGTCTCCATCATCCTTTCCTCACTTGGGACAATGCTCTAAAAATGATGATCATCACACTTTTATTTTTCTTACAACTCAACAATTACAACTCGATACTTAGAACAAAATATGACTCTATATGAATGCCTCCGGTGGTGTACCGGGATATGCAATGAATCAAGAGTGACATGTATGAAATAATTATGAACGATGGCTTTGCCACAAATACTATGTCAACTACATGATCATGCTAGCAATATGACAGTGATGGAGCGTGTCATAATAAACAGAACGGTGGAAAGTTGCATGGCAATATATGTCGGAATGGCTATGGAAATGCCATGATAGATAGGTATGATGGCTGTTTTGAGGAAGGTATATGGTGGGTGTATGATACCGGTGAAAAGTGCGCGGTATTAGAGAGGCTAGCAATGGTGGAAGGA
Organism: Aegilops longissima; assembly: GCA_021605205.1. NCBI lineage: Eukaryota > Viridiplantae > Streptophyta > Magnoliopsida > Poales > Poaceae > Aegilops > Aegilops longissima. Next base: position 558,180,027 of record CM038677.1, read on the forward strand.
AGAAAAGTGCGTATAATCCATGGACTCAACATTAGTCATAAAGAACTCATATACTTATTGCAAAAATCTACAAGTTATCAAAGCAAAGTATTACGCGCATGCTCCTAGGGGATAGATTCCGTAGGAAAAGACCATCGCTCGTCCCCGACCGCCACTCATAAGGAAGACAATCAATAAATAAATCATGCTCCGACTTCATCGCATAACGGTTCACCATACGTGCATGCTACGGGAATCACAAACTTTAACACAAGCATTTCTCGAATTCACAACTACTCAACTAGCATGACTCTAATATCACCATCTTCATATCTCAAAACAATTATCAAGCATCAAACTTTTCATAGTATTCAACGCACTCAAAAGAAAGTTTTACAAATCTTGAGTACCAAGCAGATTAGGATTGTTTAAGCAAATTACCATGCTATTTAAGACTCTCAAAATAATCTAAGTGAAGCATGAAAGATCAATAGTTTCTATAAAACAAATCCACCACCGTGCTCTAAAAGATATAAGTGAAGCACTAGAGCAAAACTATATAGCTCAAAAGATATAAGTGAAGCACATAGAGTATTCTAACAAATTCCAATTCAAGTGTGGCTCTCTCAAAAGGTGTGTACAGCAAGGATGATTGTGGTAAACTAAAAAGCAAAGACAAATCATACAAGACGCTCCAAGCAAAACACATATCATGTGGTGAATAAAAATATAGCTCCAAGTAAAGTTACCGATGGAAGTAGACGAAAGAGGGGATGCCTTCCGGGGCATCCCCAAGCTTTTAGTTTTTGGTGTCCTTAGATTATCTTGGGGGTGCCAAAGGAATACCCAAGCTTAGGCTCTTGCCACTCATTGTTCCATAATCCATCCAAAGATTTCACCCAATACTTGAAAACTTCACAACACAAAACTCAACAGAAATCTCGTGAGCTCCGTTAACGAAAGAAAACAAAAGACCACTTCAAGTTACTGTAATGAACTCATTATTTATTTATATTGGTGTTAAACCTACTGTAATCCAACTTCTCTATGGTTTATAAACTATTTTACTAGCCATAGATTCATCAAAATAAGCAAACAACACACGAAAAACAGAATCTGTCAAAAACAGAAAAGTCTGTAGTAATCTGTAACTAACGAAAACTTCTGGAACTCCAAAACTTCAGCCAAAATAGGACGTCCTATGCAATTTGTTTATTAATCAGCAGCAATTGGAATCACTATTTTATCACGTTCTGGTGATTTTTAACAATTGTTTTCGTGAACAGAAAGTTTCTGGAAATTACAGCAAGATCAAATAACTATCATCCAAGAAGATCCTATAGGTTTAACTTGGCACAAACACTAATAAAAACATAAAACCACATCTAAACAGAAGGTAGATGGATTATTTATTCCTAAACAGAAGCAAAAAGCAAAAAACTAAAAATAAAATTGGGTTGCCTCCCAACAAGCGCTATCGTTTAACGCCCCTAGCTAGGCATAAAAGCAAGGATAGATCTAGGTATTGCCATCTTTGGTAGGCAATTCTTCAATGAGACATCTACCATCCTTAGGAATTTTTTTCTTTTTAGTAATTATCAAACTTCTAGGCACAAAATCAAAAAATTCATTCGTAGCAAATGGTTCCTTAATCATAGCAAAAAGATCGGGATGAATACTTATAGATTTAAGACCCGCAGTTTCCTTACTAGAGGATTCACCCTTATTTTTAGGAACATACATAAGCTTGGCAATTTTAGTAGGTGGACTTGGAGTATTCTTTACGGAAGAAAAAGTGGTTCCCAAATTAGTAATGATACCCTCAAGTTTATCGATTCTAGTAGAATCTTGATTTATTCTTTCATTAACTATGGGTTCCTTCTCCTTCATATTTTTTAAAATGACTCCTACCTTAGATCCATATTGGGTAATTTGGTTGTGGATCTTTTTATCCGGATTTTCAATCAACTCTACGGTAGCAACTTTATTTTCAATAATTTCAAGTCTTTGCATTACATGCTCCAAAGTTAACATAGTTCCATTAACCAAAAGAGGTGGTGAGCCAAATAAATCTATCATAGCATTATAAGAGTCAAAAGTATGGCTACCCAAGAATTTCCCTCCGGTAATGGTATCAAGGGTATATCTATACCAAGGATTAGCACCTACATGAAAATTGCGGAGAAGAACTGAAGTAGATTGCTTGCTGGTAGATCTATTTTGAGCATTGCAAATTCTATACCAAGCGTCTTTTAGATTTTCTCCCTCCCTTTGCTTAAAATTTAGAACTTCATTCTCGGGAGATAACGAAGAAGATATAAGATTAGCCATGACGACAATAAAGCGAGAAAGAGGCAAACGGAAAAGAGAGGGCGAATAAAACGGCAAGGGTGAAGTGGGGGAGAGGAAAACGAGAGGCAAATGGCAAATAATGTAATTCAAGAGATAAGGGTTTGTGATGGGTACTTGGTATGTTGACTTTTGCGTAGACTGCCCGGCAACGGCGCCAGAAATGGCTCATTGTCGGGAGTCAAATCTTGACTTGACTTTGCGTAAGCCTCCCCGACAACGGCACCAGAAATTCTTCTTGCTACCTCTTGAGCACTGCGTTGGATTTCCTTGCAGAGGAAAGGATGATGCAGCAAAGTAGCGTAAGTATTTCCCTCAGTTTTTGAGAACCAAGGTATCAATCCAGTAGGAGGCTACGCACGAGTCCCTCGTACCTACGCAAAGCAAATAACTCCTCGCAACCAACGCGAATAGGTGTTGTCAATCCCTTCACAGTCACTTACGAGAGTGAGATCTGATAGAGATGATAGATAATATTTTTGGTATTTTTGGTATAAAGATGCAAAGTAAAATAAAAGCTAAGTAAAAAGCAAAGGCAATAATAAAGTGATGGAAGATTAACATAATGAGAATAGACCCGGGGGCCATAGATTTCACTAGTGACTTCTCTCAAGAGCAGAAGTATTTTACGGCGGGTGAACGAATTACTGTTGAGCAATTGACAGAATTGAGCATAGTTATGAGAATATCTAGGTATGATCATGTATATAGGCATCACGTCCGAGACAAGTAGACCGACTCCTGCCTGCATCTACAACTATTACTCCACTCATCGACCGCTATCCAGCATGCATCTAGAGTATTAAGTTCAAGAAAACAGAGTAACACCTTAAGCAAGATGACATGATGTAGTGGGATAAATTCATGCAATATGATAAAAAACCCATCTTGTTATCCTCGATGGCAACAATACAATCGTGCCTTGCTGCCCCTCATCACACCGGGAAAGGACACCGCAAGATTGAACCCAAAGCTAAGCACTTCTCCCATTGCAAGAAAAACCAATCTAGTAGGCCAAACCAAACCAATAATTCGAAGAGACTTGCAAAGATAACCAATCATACATAAAAGAATTCAGAGAAGATTCAAATATTGTTCATAGATAATCTTGATCATAAACCCATAATTCATTGATCTCAACAAACACACCGCAAAAAGAAGATTACATCGAATAGATCTCCACGAGAGAGGGGGAGAACATTGTATTGAGATCCAAAAAGAGAGAAGAAGCCATCTAGCTACTAACTATGGTCCCAAAGGTCTGAAGTAAACTACTCACACTTCATCGGAGGGGCTATGGTGATGATGTAGAAGCCCTCCGTGGTGGATTCCCCTTCCGGCGGAGCTCCGGAACAGGCCCCAAGATGGGATATCGTGGGTACAGAAAGTTGCGGCGGTGGAATTAGGTTTTTGGCTCCGTATCTGATCGTTAGGGGGTACGTATGTATATATAGGAGGAAGAAGTACGTCGGTGGAGATTCGTGGGGCCCACGAGGGTGGGGGCGCTCCCTAGGGGGGTAGGCACACCCCCCTACCTCGTGCCCACCTCGTGGCTTTCTTGACGTAGGGTCCAAGTCTCCTGGGTCATATTCGGTGAGAAAATCACGTTCCCGAAGGTTTCATTCCGTTTGGACTCCGTTTGATATTCCGTTTCTTCGAAACACTGAAATAGGCAAAGAACAACAATTCTGGGCTGGGCTCCGGTTAATAGGTTAGTCCCAAAAGTAATATAAAAGTGGAAAATAAAGCCCAATATGGTCCAAAATAGTAGATAATATATCATGGAGCAATCAAAAATTATAGATACGTTGGAGACGTATCAGGCGCCATGTCCGACTGAGCCCGCGCTCCTTCGTTTTGAACCTGCACGCGAAAGCTTGGGTCTGGCCCTTCACATTGTAAGAGCATTTTGGAAAGGGGAGCCCCTTATGTAAAATAGACTACCATTTTACTCCTTAGGCCAGGTTAAAAAATATGCTTTTGTGTGCTTGCGAGCCCCCTTGCGGGTTTGCCGCCGTAACTTACTGTCGTGACTTACTTTGGTCCGGTCGGGCTTCAGGCTGAGTCGGCAGCTGCGAACTTCTCCTGGGGGGAGTCCCCTTGCGAGCTCACGAAGTTTTAGTTTTCAGAGGGGTCTGCCAGCCAACCCGAGAGGGCCTCGCAAGGAACGAGCGCCAGTGAGGGCGGGACGCGCGCATGGTGCACGTACGTCGCTGTCAGCCCCCTCTTGCGAGGCACTCAGAGGGGGATGGGGGGGGGGGCAACGGATGCAAAATCTCAAAACAAAGCGCGAATCTAGAAACTCACCGAGTTGACATGGGCGAAAAAGGATGCTCCCCACAAAATGGAAACGCAACTTTAAATCCAAGATCGAAAGGCTGCAAATTCGAGCTTCAAAAAATAAAGAGAGGCCAGAAGCAAATAGCCACGTCTGACACCTAATTAGTCTTCTTGTCTTCGAGTATTCTCACCAGCGCGGAGCTAAGTGCTTTCAGAGGCCGTGAGCATAGTCATTGAGGGACAGTGTCAACGGCCAGCGCGGAGCATGGTGCTTCCACTAGGACGTGGGCGGGAGCCCCCGAGGCCCGAGGGCGGCACTCCGGAGACTCCGGGGCGTGTACAGCCCCACTCATTATTACGTGAGAGTGTCACGAGCGGAGACCTTCACAGGCGTGAGCCTTGCTTAATATCTCCAGACGAGGGCCCCGCCTTGCGCCACCCTCGACCATCGTTGGGGCGTCCGGAAACCAGGACGATGCCAAGGGGCAAAGGGGACGCTAGCGGCACCCTCGGTGACCACGGGACCTCTGCCGGGGGGAAGGCTCGCCGGTGCCTCCCCGGCAGAGGGCCTACCTCCGGGCGACGCCTTGCTCCGTCGATGCGGGGAGGGGCCTTGCTCCCGGCTTCTCCCATGCAGCCCTTAGTGCGCTTCCCCTGGTGGAAGGGGGGTTGTCGTGCTGGGGCCGTCGTCCACCGTTGTGACCTGATTCACTTGCGACCCATGGTTAGCGTAAGCCTGCTCCTGCGAGATTAGTGGTACCCTGTAGCTGTTTTCGCCGGCATGGTTGGCGAGGTTCCCGGGTGGCTACTTGAAGGCCTCAACTTCCAGTGTCTCCTCTTCCCAACCCGGCTCGAGGAACGTGCCGGGTCATCTCCCGGCGTGTACTCCTGGTCCATCATGCGGGGCACATAGGCCTCCGGAGCCGTCGCCCCGGAAACCTTGCTGAAGTGCCCCACACTCCACGTCGCCCGGCCCGGCACGCCGCTCTGAGGATGGTAGGGTGGCATCCTGCCGGGACCGTGGGTGGCAATGCTCACGCCTACGCCCATCAGGGGAGGCACATGTGCGGTTGGGTGTTCGGCGCCTCTGGTCGCGTCGATGCCGACGAGACCTCCTGGTGCGCCCGGGAGCACGCGGGCGCGACGAGGCCCATCGTGCGATCCAGCCGCAACCTGAGGCGTATGCAAGGAGCAGAAAGGCGGCGTACCCCTGGATGCGGCGTCCAACAGCTCGATAACACGCTCCAGCATCGCATCTCAGCCACTCTCCATCAGTCGGCATCGTAGAAGCTCCCGCGCCACTGTGAGCGCGCCCTCATATTCGCTTGTTCCCGTTGGGTGTGCGGCGCCGTCGCCGCAGCGTAGCTTGAGGCCCTTGCGGTGGCCCGCACGCCCCGCGGATTAAGCGTGGATGGCGTCGGACTATGCCGCCCGCGCCCCGCAGCGTTTGGCGGTGCGCGTGCCGCCTGGAGCGCGGGGTCGAGGTCTTCTTGGGCGGACGCCGCCGCCCGGGCTGGCCAAGCTGCCCAGTGGTCGGCGTCGGCCCTCAGGTCGCCGGACATCGGCGCTGCAGAGTGCTGGTGGGTCTGTTGATGGAAGAGAGGCTTCGGTGCACCCCTACCTGGCAAGCCAAATGTCAGATTTCGGGTTCCGGCAAAACCCTTGAGGTCCGAACACTGGGGTGTGCACAAAGATCTCTCCTCCAACCAGCACTCTCCCTCACCGCAATCTCAAGGCTTGGCGCGTCGAACTCGCAGAACAAAGGGACACAAGGTTTATACTGGTTTGGGCCACCTATGTGGTGTAATACCCTACTCTAGTGTGGTGTGGTGGATTGCCTCTTGGGCTGAGGAGGAACAGTTACAAGGGAAGAACAACCTCCTGAGGAGAGGTGCTCTTGTGCTCAGTGAGCTTGTGTGGTTGAGGATGATCTAAATGGCCTCGGATCCGTCCTTTTTTGCCTCCTACTGTGGTGGCTAACCCTATTTATAGTGGCCCTGGTCCTCTTCCCAAATACTGGCGGGAAGGGATGCCACAACGGCCAAATTTGAAGGGAGACAACTAGTACAAGTTATCCTGACTAAAGGTGGTCTTCACCTGCCAAAGGCTCTGGTGGTGACGCCGTCTTGGGCTCCACGGTGACCTCCATCCTGCCATCCTGCCGGTCTTGGTCTCATTGCACGGATATGGAAACCTTTGGCTGATGCCTCGGGACTCCTCGCTTGCGCTTGCCTCTTTAGCACCAAAGAGGAAACGAGGACACTGCGCGCGTTGGCGCCTGCCTGGCCCCGGTCGTCATGGCTTGCATCACGGGAACCTCGCGAGGTGCCCCTTGCCTTGATCTCCCCGCCCCTCATGAGCCAGCCTGGTGAGCCCCCCCCCCCCGAGGAGGTCTTGCGTCGTCCGCCTCGCGAGGCCTGGCCCCTCGCGAGGGTCTTGAGTGTTCGCTGGTGAAGATGGGCCATACAGGGCCGCTGGTGGAGTCACGCCGTGGGCCGCAGGCAGGCAAGTCTGGGGACCCTCGTTCCCAGGACGCCGACATGCGGTACTACCCGCACGTACCCACGGTACTACCGCAATGACATGCGGTACTACCGCTGGGCCGTGCGGTACTACCGCTCGTGCGGCAGGGGCCATACGATGCCCTGTTGAGTAAAGCAGCGAGCGGTAGAACCGCCGGAGCGGTAATACTGCGCGCCCTTGCGGTACTACCGCAAGGCAGGGTTCCATATGGGCTGGGAGTGGCACGGACTAATAAAATTACATCCGTGGCTACTTTCGCTGAGTTTCGGTTCAGGTAAAAATCTGCACGCACTACAGCTCACTGTGGAGCGGTATTATCACAGAGGGTGCGTATAAAAAATTACTCGCCTTACTTCCAAGATGCCTCCGCTCGGGCTAGAGGCCACATTACTACCGCGTGCTAGGAGATGTACTACCACTACTGCAGGATGCTGCTAACGCGACACTACGATCAGAGACCCTTCGAGAAACTGTGTGCGATGCCATAATCGCAAACGATGCTGTATGAAAACCGCCATAAATGTGTAAAACGCTATGGCGAAGGATGCATCAAACACGGTTCAGGTTTTAGTTGCGCAGCGATGAAGGGCATACGCTTTAGTTCAATGAACTGTTTGCGGCGAGGAAGAACAAAAGAAACGGGCAGCCGATGGAGGCGCAGCGATACACAAAGATAACGGTTCACTTGGATGAACTGTTTGTGATTAGGCAACACCAAAAGAAACGGTCAGCCAGATCAAATGTGTGTGTGATATATGGCATGCGGTTCACTTGGATGAAGTTGAGACATGAGAACAGAAACGGTTCAACTTAACAAGATGTGTGTGATACGCGGCAAACATGTGTGTAATCAGAAATGTGTCTGAAGACCGATAAAAACACAGACGGTTGCTGCTAATAAGACATGTGTGTTGTGCGATGGGATTGCATACAGAACAACAACATATATATACACACACACACTTATAAGGACATGCTTGCATAACCAAATTAAACATCCACTTACATAGGTGGCTACTACAAGCATGGCATTTGCACACACCAAAGTAAACTATTACATGCATAATTACATAGGTGGATACTACACACATGACATTTCCACACACACCAATAAATAAACTATATATTACATGCATGATTAACTAGCATAAACAATCATCTGGTCATCATCTACTTCTTGTGACGCTTGCTCTTCTTGTGGCTCGATCCGGGCTCGTCGATTTGGGTAACGAGGCACTTCCTCATGTCAACGATCTGCCTGTGCATCTCGTAGCATGTGTGCACGTTCTTGGCCGCGAACCTGAGGTAAGGTTCATCCAGTTGCCGCATCCAGGCCCTACGCCAGGATACGGGACTTGTTCTCTGGGCATCCCGCTTCATCTTTTCGTAGTAGGGGTCGATGATGGCGAGTTCGACCAGGAGTCCTGCTTCGTGCTGACCCAGACCCTGTAGTGGTCACGGATTTCGACAAGGTTCTTGCAGGCCAAACTCGTAACACTGAGCACTTTTACATCGTCTTTGGTATCCACCATGGCGTACATGTAGTCGGTGCTGTTGACAAACTTGTTGAAACATTCGCAAGGCTCTGTGGCCATGCAGTAGTGGTAGATGAGGACATGATGGCGCACGCACAACCTGGCAACGACAACCTTCTGATCTATGCCGGGACGACCGGCGGTGTACTGGAGGTCGATGTCGACCACCTTGTACTTGTCTCCAGCAAGCAACTGCTCAACGCTGTTGATGTAGTCGCCCACCACGGTCGGGTCGATGGTGTACACCACCGAGAGATCTGCTCTCCTCGCATGGGTCTCCACTCTATGCTCGCCAACTCCATTGAGCGCCACCGACATCCCTCTATGTGTCGCCATGGTGTGCTTGTTGTGTTGTGGGCGCGATCGAAAGGTTGAAGAGACTAAGGTTATAATGGCCGGGAATTAAAGGGAAGCCGACAGCCAGAATATCGGCAGCCCCGATGGCAGTTCTAATTTGCAGCGATAACTCCATCGCGTCCGCACGAATCGCACTGCGGGCAACGCGGCGCAGGTCGGCGTTCGGGAACGGGGTCCCTGCACTTGCTCGCCTGCGCCCGCGGGCGTGGCTCAAAGGAGGCCCAGACGGCCCATCTTCATCAACGAAGCTCAAGACCTCGCGAGGGGCCAGACTGCTGGGCGGATGACCACGAGCTTCTCGTGCACGGCCTCGCCAGCCTGGCTCATGAGGAGGCGGAGAGTTCAAGGCAGGGGACCTCGCGAGGTGCTCGTGGACGCAAGCCATGACGCACCAAGGGCGCCACGGGCGCCAACTCACAGCGCCCTCCTTTCCTCTTTGGTGCAAAGGGAGCAAGTACAAAGTAGAGCATCAAGCAAAGGCATCCGCTTCGGTGCAACAAGACCATGACCAGCCCCAACGGCTGGAAGGAGTCATCGGGAGCCCAAGCAGGCCATCACGAGAGCCTTGGCAAGCGAGGACCAACTTTAGTCGTGATAAGTGTACCCGCTGTTCCCCTTCAAATGGCTAATTGTTGGCGCCTTCCCGCCAATATTTGGGAAGAGGCCCAGGCCCTTGCCTATAAATAGGAGTAGCCACACTCAGAGTAGGGATCCGCATTTGGAATCCAGAGAGAGAGAGATAGAGACTGATCCTCAAGCTAGAGCGACGGACACCACCTAGCAGTTCATCACACCCACCAAGAATGCACTCGCGAGGCTGTTCTTCCCTGCACTGCTCCTCATCAGCCCAAGAGGCAATCCACCACACACAAACTAGAGTAGGGTATTACACCACAATGGTGGCCCTAACTAGTATAAATCTTAAGGCCTCTTGTGCTGTTCTTTTCTAGTAGTTTAGGTCCCTCGCGATTCGGCGAGGGGCTAGACGGTGGAGGTTGATCTCCGCACACCCCAGTGTTCGAACCTCAAGGGTCTGCCGAACCCAAAATCCGACATTTGGCGCGCTGTAGGGTGCGCCGAATCTGCCTTTCGTCGCCTCGTTCTTCCCCGATCACCGCGAACTATGTTCGACGCCTGCTGGCTCAGCTGAAGCGCCGAGCCGCTTTTTGCTTCCTGCTGCGCCAGACAGCCCTGCCGGGCGGGCGCCTCGCTGTTCTCGTCACTGCCGTTAACGCCGCCACTGCCCGGGGGAACGAGCAGCAAGCATCGCCCCTGCGCCTCGGCGACCTGGGGAGGGGCCGCTGCTTCTCGCCATCCGCCCCATCGCTGCCGTCCTTCCGCTGTCGCGTTCTCTTGGCGGCTTTTCAGCGCCGCCTTCCACCGCCATGTCAAGACATTCGTCTGCTGGTTCGCGCTGGCCTAAGCGTGGGCTCTCAGTCGGACGGAGTCATCGGTCGGGCTGACCTTCGACTCTCAAGACCACCCCACCAACTCGCCGCCTCGCGCGCGCCCCATGCTCGCGACACCCACCATCTTCCGTGTTGCCGCCACCAGACCTCATCGATGGCGGCGCCGCCTCAACGCATTTCGCCGAGGCCTTCAAACTCCTCTCAGATACCTGTGGAGCGGCTGCAGCCCAGCCGCCTTTTTCAGCGAGGAGGAGGGTCATCCAGCCCTTGGGCAACCCGCCCCGTGACCTTCGCACCTACGACAACTTCCGCACGGAACTGGTCGACTTTGACATCGCCCCATCGGCCTCCCCTACAATGCCATCCTTGGCTACCCAGCATTGGCCAAATTCATGGCCGCAACCCACCCGGTACAACCTCATGAAGATGCCCGAGCAGCGGGCGCCCTCACCGGCGCGGGACATCGAAGGCGCGCGAAGGCCAGCTCACCTCAAGACGGCGGCTGCAGATAGCCCGCCGATGCAGAAGCCCCGAGCCCAAGGGGCTGCGCCGACTAAGAAGAAGCCGTTGTTCACTCAAGACAAGGCGGAGACCAAGCAGATACTGCCGATGAGGACGGGTCCACAAACGCCACCTTCACCATAGGCGCCAACCTCGAGCCCGAACAGGAGGAGGCCTTGTAAGTTCCCCGCAGCGAACAAGAAGGTGTTCGCCGGGAGCCCGATCAGTCAAGCGGGATTCCACGGGCGAATCGAGCACCACTCAACGTGTGCCCTAACGCAAGGCCCAAAGGAAGGTAAAGCGAGAAGGCAGTCCACCGAAAAGCGTGCCTTCATCGTCCAAGAGACCCGCAAGCTAGAAGCCGCGGGGTTATTCGCGAGGTCCGATACTCAGACATGGCTGGCCAACCCCGTGGTGGTGCCAAAGAAGGGAGGAAAGGAGCGCATGTGTGTCGACTTTCACCAACCTCAACAAAGCATGCCCGCAGGATCCGCTTCCGCCCTCGATCGACCAGATCATCGATTCCACCGCCGAGTGTGACCTCGCTAAGCTTCTTGGACGCTTTTCCGGTATCACCAAATCAAGATGGTGGTGGAAGACATCGAAAAGACGGCCTTCCTAACCCCGTGGAGTGTATCGCTATACGCATGCCGCTCGGGTTGCGAACACGGGGCAACCTTCCAAATGCTCATGCACATCACCTTGGGCCCGCAGCTCAGAAGAACGTGGAGGCACACGCCGACGACATCATGGTGAAGTCTCATGAGGCCAAGACCTTGATACAAGACCCGAAGAAACTTTCGCGAGCTCAACTCTGGAGCCTGCGACTCAACCCGAGAAGTGTGTGTTTGAGTTCCCTCAGCAAGCTCCTGGTTTCCTCGTGTCCCACCGAGGCATCGAGGCCAACCTGCAAAAGGTCAAGGCAGTGGAAGACATGAGCCCACCAAAGACCCTCGTGGAAATGCAGAAGCTCACGGGCGCCAGAACGGCGCTGGTCCGTTTCATCTCCCGATTGGGGAGCGGGCGCCTTTCTTCCACCGATGAAGAAAAATGGGCCCTTCGAGTGGATCAAGAGGCCGACAAAGCGCTTAAGACCTCAAGAGGTACCGACCAGCCCTCCAAAGGATGGTGGCCCAGCCGCCTCGGAGCCCTTGGTACTCTACCTCGCCGCCACTCCCTACTCCGCTAGCGCCGCTGGTGGCGTTAGGAGGAGCGCCAAAGCCAAGACCACGGCAGCCACCCGAGCTAAGGCAAGACCTAATCGAAGGAACTAGCGAAGCCAAGACCGCAATGGAAGAAGATCAAAGGCCACAGCAGAAGCGCACCGAGGGCGGGGAGGCCTCCCATCCAAGCACCCAGCCCGAGGCGCCGCCGCCAGAGGTACCTCACCGGAGACGCCACCAAGACCGACGCCCCTAACCTCGCCGAGCACCCGTGTACTTCGTCAAGACTGCAGTTACGGATGCGAGGGCACGGTACCCCATGACGCAGAAGCTCCTCCTCGCTGTTGGTGGCTTCGCCAAGCTGCGCACTACTTCCGTGGTCATCCAATCAAGGTTGTCTCGCATACCCCCGGAGAGGGTGCTCAGAGCCCCAACTCGGCCGGAAGGGTCGCCGAGTGGAACATTGAGCTGCAAGCATTCCAGCTCGAGTTCAAGACAACCAGAGTCATCAAGGAGCAACGCCGCAGATTTCGTGGGCCGAATGGATGTAAGCACCCGCCTCGTGGCCGGCGAGATCGGTCCCTCTCCCTGTGGAGCGGCGCCTAAGGTTGGGTCATGTACTTCTACGGAGCATTCTCCGCACAGGCTACTGGGCTGGGCAAGGCTCATATCCCCGCCAGACAAGCTCTACTATGTCGCAGCTCGCTTCAAAGATGGCGAGAAGGTCTCCAACAATATAGCGAATACGAGGGGCCGATAAGGGTCCGGGCTGCCGCTGCCTTGGGGGTGAAGCACCTACCATCAAGGGCGATTCGCAGCCTCGCCAATTTCTCCAACAAAGTGTATGAGCCAAGAGATGAACACATGGAGGCCTACCTTATGGAGGTCCGCAGGATGGAGAAACAGTTCGGGATTGAGCTGCAGACGTGCCTCATGGGCACCAATCAAGAGGCCGACGACATCGCCAAACGAGCCCCCAGGAGGTTACCCGTGAGCCGGGCGTTTTGAGGAATGGCTCTTCAAGCCATCAGCCCCCGCCGTTATCAAGCACAGACAGCTCGAGGAGCTCCTCACCACCGCCTCGGGAGCCCCACTGTGGGTCTGCCTCGTGGAGCACGCCGCTTCTAACGATGGAGCCTCAAGAGGAGGCTGGATCACGGAGCTTAAGAGTCACTTAACGCGTGGGACCTTGACGGAGAAGGAGGAGGAGGCAGAACGGTGGCGCGGCAAGCCACGGCATACAACATCATGGATGGAGAGCTCTACCGAAACGACTAAACGACGATCCTCGCGCCGCATCACCAGGAACAGGGAAGGAATTGCCGGCAGATATACATGGCGTAGATTGTGGGCACCATTCATCGTCACGACCCTTGTCGGCAGCATGCTCCGCAGCGTTTTATTGGCCCACCGCTACCAATGACGCTATCGAACTCGTGAAGGCTTGCAGGCTTTCCAATTCCATGCCAAGCAGATCCACCACCCGCCAGAGGTCCGCAAACCATCCCCCGCTGGCCATTCGCGTCCGGGCCGGACATTCGGCCCTTTCCTCGGGCGCCAGGGGCTATCGCTACTCTACGCCGCCGCGGACAAATTCACCAAGTGGGCCAAGTCGAGGTCGTCCGCCGCCATCCCCGCTGGTTCTCGCCAAGTTCATCAAGGGCATCCTGAGCCGGTTCGAGTGCCGAACCGCATCATCACCGGCTAACGGTTCGCAGCTCACCAAGAATCTTTTAAAACGCATCGCGCTAACCTTGGGACGCAGATATGCTACGCCGTGGCGCACTTCACAGCAATGGACAGGCCGAAGCGGGCCAATGCAGAGGTCCCGAGAGGCTTCAAGACCAGAAGTTCAAGAAGAAATCGGAAGCTCGCGCGTAGGCTGGTACGACGAAGCTTCCATCCGTGTTGTGGTCCATCCGCACAACCGCAACCAAGCCAACCGAGAGACCCCTTCTTCCCGGTCCACGGAGCCGGGCAGTCCTCCTCACGAGGTCAAGCTGCCGATCCGCTGGGTCCCGCGCTCGATGAAATGCTGCAGGACGCCGCGGGGGGACGGCCCTTGTGCCGGGGAGGAGCGCCTGCCGAGAAGCTGCGCCGCGAGCGGCAAGGTACCAGCAGCACTGGCGATACCACCGCCGCAAAGATCCGCGCTGTAACTCTCGAGGTAGGGGACCTCGTGCTCCAACGGGTCCTCTCCGTGGAGGGACTACATAAGCTCTCTCCCATGTGGGAGGGCCCATTCAAGGTTGTTCATGTTTCCAGTGCCTGCCTCCGGCGCTTGGAGACTCAAGAGGAGTACCTATACGTAACGCTGTGGAACATCCAAAGACCTCCGGAGGTTTTACCCCTAAAAGGCCCCGAGCCTGTGAAGAAGGCAAATGCCTGTGAAGCTCATCTTTTTGGAAAAGGCCCAGAGCCTGTGAAGAAGGCAAATGCCTGTGAAGCTCATCTTTTGGAAAAGGCCTGAGCCTGTGAAGAAGGCGAATGCCCGTGAAGCCGACGCTGCTCGAAAGGCCCGAGCTCGTGAAGAGGGCAAACGCCCGTGAAGCTTGCTTCCTAGAAGAAAGGCCCGGAGCCTGTGAAGAAGGCGAACGCCTGTGAAGCTCGCCACCCGTGACACTCTCACGCAATAATGAGTTGGGGCTGTACACGCCCGAGTCTCGTGAGCGCCGCCTCAGCCCCGGGCTCCTCCCACACCTGGCCAGGCACTTAGCTCCGCTACTGGTGAGAAGACGTCAAGACTAGACTAGGCGCCGGACGCTTTTTTCATTTGCTTTCTGCAGCTTGACTAGTTATTCCCATTTGGAGTTTTTATCAAACTATTGCCCTTTTTGATCCGTGGTTCTTCGATCTTTCACTCTCCCGCCTCTCGGTTTCTCTTGCGCTGGGGCTCGTGAGGCGGAGCCTCGAGAGCCTCGCTGAAGCTTCCGCCCTATCGCCAAGTTTTCACGGCCCGTCCACACCGAGCACCCTCCCACCATGCCTCACGGGCAGCACAACGCGAACACGGGCCCGGATCGGTCGCCTCAGGCCACGGCTGGGATTCACTTATTTAATGGGCGACGGAAGAAGGGAACAAAGATCGTGGATAACAAAAGCAGACAATAATTAACGGCGTTGACTGAACGCTGCTTCACGGGCCATACATTGTTCCCTTTTTACGCAGGAGAAAAGAAAGGAAAAGGATGTAAGCAGTTGAAGCACGCCTGCGTCGGCTCTTCTTGAAGGCCCGAGCCGCCCGAGCTCGTGGGGACTCTCTCGCTTCACCGGGCGCAAGCAGCGGACCCGCCACCACCCCCCTGCAGGTGCGGCGGCGTGGGGGCTGGCCGTGGCCGCTGGCCGGAAGAGTCACCACCAAGAAGAGCTGGTGAAGCGTGAGGAGTCACGGACATCGCCGCCGCCTGCTGCCCTCTCCGCCCACGCCGGGCTGAGTCTCGCCATGTCGCCGCCTTCGTGGAAGCACCCCATGCGGGCGGCCGTTTTCCCGAACACCTCACGAGAGGGTGGCGCCGCCATCGCACTTGAAGTGCAGGAGCACCGTGGCGGAGACCACGCCACAGCGAACGCCCGCCACCAAGGGCCAGAACAGGTCCCTCGCAATCGAGACCTCCAGAGCAGCCCACGGCCCGACTGCAGCAGCCATCTCGCTCGAGCCAGAGGCCACTCAGTGGCGCCATCCGGGAGCTCACCCAGAGGAAGCACGGAGCTGAAGCCGACGCCGGACGGCTCCTCCGCCTCACCATGAACTCCGCAGCGCGCCGCATGTAGGCGCTGGTCTCGAGGACGCGCGGTCGGGCACGCCCGACCATGACCAGCCGCTGTCGCCATGCCGAGAGCCTCCCCACGACCACGGGACCGCCGAGGAGGCCACGGGTGCTTGCGAGGGCGACTCGCCACGCTTAGGCGGAGGAGAGGAAGACTCGACCGACGGCCCTTCCCTTCTCCGCGGCCGGAACTTCCTTGGTGGAGCCATGGAGAAGAAGGAGAGACAAGAAAGGATAGACCGAAGGGCGCGCTGCCTGCACTTATTGCCGGCGAAGGCCAACCGCTGGTCTCCACGATCACCGTAATCATGACCAGCTCGCATGCGTGGACTTGTCGAATCCGGGCGTTACCGAGGCATCGCGGGAAGCAAGGCACACGCTGCCCAATCAACCGCCACGCTGGCGCCTAAGGCCGCAGGCTGTTAGGGCTCCGCGATGCCAGACTTGCCCTTTCGCCTCCTCGCACGGCTGTTCGCGCGCCAGGCCTGGGCTATCTGTCATGCTCGGGAACGGGTGTCCCTGACTTGCTCGCCGCTGCCCAAGGCGTGGCTCAAAGGAGGCCCAGATCGCCCATCTTCATCAAAGCAAGCTCAAGACCTCGCGAGGGGCCAAGCCTCACGGGCGGACGATCAGGAGCTTCTCGTGCACGGCCTCGCCAGTTGGCTCATGAGGAGGCGGAGAGTTCAAGGCAGGGGACCTCGCGAGGTGCGCGTGACGCAAGCCATGATTTACCAAGGGCGCCACTGGCGCCAGCCAAGAGCCCCCTCCTTTCCTCTTTGGTGCAAAGGGAGCAAGCGCAGCAGAGCATCAAGCAAAGGCATCCGCTTCGTGCAACAAGACCAAGACCAGCCCCAACGGCCGGAAGGGAGTCATCGTGGAGCCCAAGCAAAGGCCATCACCAGAGCCTTTGGCAAAGCGAGGACCAACTTTAGTCGATAAGTGTACCTGCTGTTCCCTTCAAAATGGCTAATTGTTGGCGCCCTTCCCGCTCAATATTTGGGAAGAGGCCCAGGGCCCTCGCCTATAAATAGGAGTAGCCACACTCAGAGTAGGGGATCTGGCATGTGGAATCCAGAGAGAGAGAGATAGAGACCCAATCCCCAAGCTAGAGCGATGGGACACCACCTAGCAGTTCATCACACCCAAGAAGAATGCACTGCGAGGCTGTTCTTCCCTCGCATCGCTCCTCATCAGCCCAAGAGGCAATCCACCACACACAAACTAGAGTAGGGTATTACACCACAAAAGTGGCCCGAACTAGTATAAATCTTGCGTCTCTTGTGCTGTTCTTTCTAGTAGTTTAGGTCCCTGCGATTCGGTGAGGGGCGAGACGGTGGGAGGTTGGATCTCCGCGCGCACCCCAGTGTTCGAACCTCAAGGGTCTGCCGGAACCCGAAATCCGACAGCGCGGCACAACCGCATGCATATGGGGCCCCCGACGTGATCGTGCGCACGCCCAACCCCTGGCAGAGTGCGCGCGGGGGGACGCGAGCAGAGTGCTCCGCGGTCGCCTCAAGGAAAAGCTGTCCACAAGCCGAGCACGCCGACGGACGCGAGCAGAGCACGCCGCGGCGCCTAACGGTGAGCATAGCATGCTGCGGCGCCTAACGGCGAGCAGAGCTTGCCGAGGGACGCGAGCAGAGGACGAAACAGTGATACGTGGCAAAGAAGACGAACTGTGTGAGTGATGTCGGAGACATCAAGCACGAATCAGATTAGAGTTGCATGTGCGATACGTGGCAGACAATTAATCCATCAGAGCTGTTTCTGATGGAATAAGCCGTGTGTGTTGTGGGTAAATGCTTGCTGGTGTATAACCTTAAATTTAACCAAAAAAGTGTTAATGCATGTTACAAAAATTGTACAGCTGGAAACTATGTTCAAATACGACTCCAACGATATAATCTATGGCTTACATGCATTCAGATTTTATTAGTTAAATCCTACTTATAAACCAGGATGGGGTATAGTAGGTAATTAAATAGCAAACATTTTTTATTAACTGTGATGTGTACGTGTCCTCTCGCCCTCCTCTCGTGACGTCTTGTCACTTCGCTGCCAGCAGACGGCTTACATCGCAGCTTGCTCACCGGGCGTTTTTGGCCAAACGGTATGCCCAATGAATCGCCATGAGCCCGCTCTCACGCAATCTCGCAGGTTCCCGCCAAGCTTCCCGCCCAACCTCGTTAAATCCCCAAAATCCCAATGCTTACCGCCTGCTAGAAAAACCTCACGGTCGGGCGTAGTCCCACGCCGATTTCTCCCTCCCGTGAGATTATCTTGTCCGCTTCTCCCACAATCACCATGGCACCGTCCGTCGTTGTCGCCAGCCACTCCGGCCGCCATCGAGGACAACTCCAGCCGGGAGGCTACCGCAGCGGCGGCGCAGCCCCGGCGTAGTGTAGTGCGGTGGCGCCCCGGGGTGTGTGTAACACCCACCACCGCCTCGCCGCCGCTGCCCATCGGCAACTGTTGCCACCGCCGCTGTTTCCACACCACCGCCGAAAGCCGTGGCCTTCTCCCGGCTCGCCGCGTCCGGCGGAGGTGGCCGCCGGGCCGCCACCCCACCGCCGCCACCATGGCCATCACCCGCCCGCCACCGCGCTCAAGGCGGAGGTGGTGGTCGGGCTGCCACCCCATCATTGGCCGCCATGGCCGCCAGCCCATCGCCGACCGCCAGATCATCACCGCCTCGCCACCGCCGCCAAGGAGGGGGCGGAGGTGGAGGCCCGGACGCAAGGCCGCCGACCTTGCGCTACATTGAGTTCCTCAAGGAAGAGGAGGAGCGCCATCAAGCACGCAAAGAGTCTTACCACAGCCGTGGTCAGCAAGACACGCCGACGCAGAGGCGAGGAATCAGGAGATCTACTGTGACGCCTCGATTCAATCGTACACTAATCATACACGCGAATGTGTACGATCAAGATCAAGGACTCACGGGAAGATATCACAACACAACTCTAGACACAAATTAAAACTAATACAAGCTTTATATTACAAGCCAGGGGCCTTGAGGGCTTGAATACATAAGCTTGAAAACACAAGAGTCAGCAGAAGCAACAATATCTGAGTACAGACATAAGTTAGACAAGCTTGCCTTAAGAAGGCTAGCACAAAAGTAGCAACGATCGAAAAGGCAAGGCCTCCTGCCTGGGAGCCTCCTAACTACTACTGGTCGTCTGCGGTCTTCACGTAGTAGTAGGATTCAACGGTGGCATCCGCCCTGGCTCCAACATCCGGTTGCATCAACCGAAAGAAGAAGAAAGGGGAAAAGAGGAGCAAAGCAACCGTGAGTACTCATCCAAAGTACTCGCAAGCAAGGATCTACACTACATATGCATCGGTATCAATGAAATGGGTCAGATATGTGGACTGAACTGCGTAATGCCGTAAGAGAAGGGAAAGCCTAGCCTATCAAGAGTAGCATCTTCCGAAACCACCATATTGCAGCAACAGGAGGGAGTAGAGTAGCATAAAGTAAAGTAGTAGTCGTGTTATCAACCTCGCCGTAGATCCTTTCTCGACTCGCAAGAAAGCAATCCCAGAGCCATACTATCCAGCTTATCACCTCATAACCAAGTCTCATCTCAAGTATCCAGCCTAGTTGTATCGATCGATACAACTCCAAGGGTCCATTATCAGAGGACAGGCTATCGACAGATGTTTTCACATGCAGGGTGCACCAACTTACCCACCACGCCGATTAACTCCGCCGGACACACTTTCCGGGTCATGCCCGCCTCGACCAAACAATACGCCGCAACCCGACCTAGGCTTAATAGATAGGGCAAGACGACGGACTAAACCTATGCCCTGTGGGTCATGGGCCATCTCCCGAACTCCTCGACGCTATGTGACGCCGTCGGTGAGCAGACCTAGCTACCTCCTTCAATAAGGCAGTGCTTACGCAGTCCAACCCGCGCTACCGCCACCGACGCCTATTAAGCTTCGATCGATGTATACGACGCAGAACGCCCATACTATGCCCACGCCGATGGTTATTGCTATCGTGCCGAGGCCCTCGATCAAATACCCAAATCATAGTGGATTTGGGAACGCTGTAACAAGCAGAGACTCACGAAAGATGTGACCTCGCTGTTCTGCCTCGAGGACTTGCGCAAGGGCTAGGAATGCCCGCCACGCCGTAATTATCTCGCTGGCACCCTCCAGTCAACCTGCTCCACATCACTGCAATTAAGCTCGCTGGTACCCCTCAGGCCGTAATTCGCCTTTAGTAACATGGTTCAAAGGTAAAGTCATAGTAACCATAGTAACTGTGGTGTCTAACACCAAGGGAAAACTCGAGGAATCGCCTCGACGGATTCCACTCGATGTAATCATCAAGGTGAACGAAGAGGAACCATCCTCAAGTTCACAATTGAGGGGTTGCACGACGAGTCATATCGTATGGTTAAGGCGAATCACCGATGACCATGACCAATAACTACACTACATGGTAACATCGGCGTCCGATGAGGTCACACCCCGACACTCGATAGTAACCCAAAGAGTGTCGAGCAACTAAGGGAAAGTGATGTGCGTGTTGGGGTCCTGGTCTTCGATCCCGCTGATCGTCTTCAATTATGAAGCAGGGGTAACAAAGAAAAGGTGGGGTCACTGATGGATCACTAACCAACATATACTAAGCACTTTAGGATAAGCAGGTAAGGTACATCAACAGATACAAAAGCAGGCTATGCATCAGAATAGGAGCAAACAATAACAGTAGCAAAATCTAATGCAAGCATGAGAGAATGGAATGGACGATATCGGGATGATCAAAGGGGCTTTCCTGGTTGCTCGCAAGGAGGGGTCATCGCCGATTTAGTCGATCATGTGGGCTTACATCGGTCTCGTGGTCTACCAGAGAGAATAGGGGGAAGAAACAGTAAATATAAAGCAAACATAGCATCACAAAGCATAACGTGGAAATACGCTGTGCCGGGTGTGACCAAACGTATGGCTACACGATATAGGAGAAGGGGAAAATCAACCGGGAATGTATTCCCGGTTCTGGACCTGTGTCAGACAAATGACCGGAGGGGAAATGTTCCATGTTCAGATAGTTAGAGACTTATAACAGGTAAACGGACCGCGTATCTAGATTCGTCACATCGTTCTGAGCAACTTTCATGTAGAAAACATTTTCATCCGAGTTACGGTTTATTTTCTATGAATTTACAAAGTTTAAAACAATTTCGAGATAGCTTAATTACAATCGCAAGTTGAGTTCAAATATCCAACCAGTAAAGATGGAACCAAGAATGTAATCAAGAGGATGAAAGTAGAACCATGGATCAAGGATAATTAACAGAACTTAGGTATAATCAAGCCAAGATGGTCAGAATTGAACAATGAGCATTCTACAGACATAAGTGTGCAAGATAGATGGATGTAGACCAACAAGTAGATTCAAAGGATTTTGCAGATACAATAACAATCTATAGTAATGGTATCAAATGATTAATGGAGATATACAAAATCATATCAGAAGTGAATGGTAGAGACATGCAAAATGATCATGGAAATAGAATCATGGATCACAGTAAATTGACAAAATTGTGAGAACTATACAAGGAGTTCACATCAGACAAAGAGCAAGTGGAAAGTATTACGAGAGCTCAATTACTCACTGAAACAAAGCTGTCAAGGATGACGAGCAACAATAGTTATCTAATAAAGGTTTCGTGAAACTACGCAAGAATTATGTAACGAAAGTTAGCATCATCGTAGATACATGTATGCGAGAAGACTGTGAAAGGCCAGAAAAATGCATAAGATGATAGAATTGAGCAAATCGGGCAGACTATAGCAGCAAGAGGTCAAGAGTATCGTATGAAGTAATGCATTTCGAGGATGAACTTAGGATCAGTGAGATCACGAGACGGAACTATGGAAAAGCATTGAGGTCACAAGGTACAATAGTAGATAACGACTACCAAATGCAAAGATATCCAAGCAAAGTAGGAATTAACTAGTACCAAGTATCAATAAGCACTGAGTAAGCATACGAAATACAATGGTCAAACACATTGAGCAGGATCGAAGTGACTAAGCCATAACTCAACATCGACGTATACAATCTATATCCAAGACTAGCCTAAAGATAACGTGAAAGATCTAAATGGTCATCACATAGTATAGCAGCTCCTCGAGCATCGATCATACAGTACGAGCAAGATCATGACATAGGTCTACATTAAAGTGTTGAAATTATATCCGCAAAACACCGTAATAGTATGACTTGTGAAAACTCTTTTGGTTCACACAGATTAAGGAAGGCATAGATTCAACCCATCGGGGTATCTTAAGAACATATACCACAAACTTAAAGAGTAACTAACACAAGCTCAAATGTAGAGCATGGTTGACCAAAGGAGATGATACAATTTACCAAAGGCATTATGTATCAGGGAAGAACTCACAAGGTGATTAAATACGAGGGGCACTGTCAGATAATGATCCAACAAAGGATGTGTTGGTCCACAAGGGATCTGATGTGAGCATCGGTACCCAACCAGAAGAAGAAATAATGCAAGGAGATCAGATTATGGAAATGACCGACCAAATCGAAGCTCAAAAGCATAGGAATTATGATTTTCAATTCAATGGATCGCAAGAAAACACTCTGATTAAGGATGGATAAGTTGAATAGACTTAGGAGTACAATCGACGGCAAATTGATTGGTCGAGAACCAACTCTTGTTCAAAATGATGTCCATGCCGGAAGGATGAATTCTATGATCCGATTGAGGATTGCAAGCATCCGCAACATATTGAAGCAACGGACTCAAAAGGACAGTGACAAAGGATGCCAATAAGATTACTAGACTTATGGGATTATCCACAATGCAAACAAGCAAGAATTTTAAGAACAAGAAGCTGTTGAGGATTATCGAAAGATCGAATAGTATTTCAAAGACTTTTGTGAAACATATGAACAACTGGGGAAAAATAAATCCTCGAAATGTGTGAGGATTAATTTGTCGGTGTATTCAGGCGACTAGGAACTGCAAGGCAGTAGGCACAAAAGGATTCTCGGAACAACGACAAGTATTTTGGAGTATCTTGTAATAACAAGAGCAACTGGGGATGAAGGTATGAGCGACAAGGATATGTAGTTAGTCATAGGGGCTTATCGGTGGTAGGGAATTGCAAACGTGATGAGCACAAGTTATCGGGATAACATCGGATAGTATCTTCGGAACCTTCCGGTGCAAAGAAAGTATCATCTCAGAATAAGAGGCTCTCCGGGAGGAAGTAGTTACGAGATCCTAATGTTAGAGTAAGCAAAATCATTTAACCCGAATGGAAGAGAGATCAGAGTCCAAGAGCATAGACGAGGAATAAAAGATCCTAATACCACCCAATTGGCGACTTGGGCCCGTAAGCCACACAACCAAGTTAGTAAAACGGTTTTCGGTTTCTAGACTCAACTTCAGCCAAGGAGTTGGAAAGCGTATCGACAGCAGCAATGGCTCGATATCTAACTTCAGACGCCTCAATTCAATCGTACACTAATCATACATGCAAATGGGTACGATCAAGATCAAGGACTCACGGGAAGATATCCAACACAACTCTAGACACAAATTAAAACTAATGCAAGCTTTATATTACAAGCCAGGGGCCTCGAGGGCTCGAATACATAAGCTCGAAACACAAGAGTCACGAAGCAACAATATCTGAGTACGACATAAGTTAGACAAGCTTGCCTTAAGAAAGCTAGCACAAAAGTAGCAACGATCGAAAAGGCAAGGCCTCCTCGTCTGGGAGCCTCCTAACTACTCGGTCGCCGGCGTGTTCACGTAGTAGTAGGCATCAACGTGGCATCCGCCCCGGCCCGGCATCCGCTTGCATCAACCGGAAAGAAGAAGAAAGGGGGAAAAGGGGGAGCAAAGCAACCGTGAGTACTCATCCAAAGTACTCGCAAGCAAGGATCTACACTACATATGCATCAGTATCAATGAAATGGGTTGTATATGTGGACTGAACTGCAGAATGCCAGAAGAGAAGGGGAAAGCCTAGCCTATCGAAGACTAGCATCTTCTGGAAACCACCATCTTGTAGCAACAGGAGGGAGTAGAGTAGCATAAAGTAAAGCAGTAGTAGTGTTATCAACCTCGACTAGAGATCCTTTCTCGACTCCCTGCGAGAAAGCAATCCCAGAGCCATACTATCCAGTTATCACCTCATAACCAAGTCTCATCTCAAGTATCCAGTTCTAGTTGTATCGATCGATACACCTCCAAGTGTCCGCTATCAGAGGACAGGCTATCGACAGATGTTTTCACCGCAGGGTGCACCAACTTACCCACCACGCCGATTAACTCCGCCGCACACTTTCTGGTCGCGTCCGCCTCGCCAAACAATAAGCCGCAACCCGACCTAGGCTTAATAGAGAGGTCGGCACGCCGGACTAAACCTATGCCCCTGTGGGTCATGGGCCATCTCCCGGAACTCCCGCACGCTATGACGCTGCCGGTGAGCGACCTAGCTACCTCCTTCAACAAGGCAGGTGCTTACGCAGTCCAAGCCGCCGCCGCCGCCGCCGCTAACGCCTATTAAGCTTCGCTGATGTATATGACGAGAACGCCCATGCTATGCCCACGTGATGGTTAGTGCTATCAGCCGAGGCCCCTCGATCAAATATCCAAATCGAGTGGATTGGGAACGCACGGTAACAAGCAGAGACTCACAAAGATGTGACCCTCGCTGCCCTGCCTCGAGGACTTGCGGCAAGGGCTAGGAATGCCCGCCACACCTCGTAATTATCTCGCGGGCACCTCCGTGTCAACCCGTCTCGACATAACTCGCAATTAAGCTCGCTGGTACCCCTCGTGTCAATTCGCCTTTAGTAACATGGTTCGGTAAAGTCATAGTAACCATAGTAACCGTGTGTCTAACACCAAGGGGAAAACTCGAGGAATCACCCTTGATGATTCCACTGATGTAATCATCAAGGTGAACGAAGAGGAACCACCAAGTTCACAATTGAGGGGTTGCACGACGAGTCATATCGAAGTGGTTAAGGCGAATCACCTCGATGACCACGAATCAATAACTACACTACATGGTAACATCAAGAGTGCCGATGAGGTCTCACCCCGCACTCGATAGTAACCCAAAGAGTGTCGAGCAACTAAGGGAAAGTGATGTGCGTGTCGGGCCTGGTCTTTGATCCCGCTGATCGGTCTTTAATGATGAAGCAGGGTAACAAGGAAAGGTGGGGTCATCGATGTGTCACTAACCAACATATACTAAGCAGCTTTAGGATAAGGTGTAAGGTACATCAATAGATATAAAAGCAGGCTATGCATCAGAATAGGAGCAAACAATAACAGTAGCAAAATCTAATGCAAGCATGAGAGAATGGAATGGGCGATATCGGGATGATAAAAGGGGGGGGGGCTTGCCCGGTTTCTCTGGCAAGGAGGGGTCGTCGTCGACTTAGTCGATCACAGGGGCGACATCGGTCTCGGGGTCTACCGCAGAGAAGAGGGGGAAGAAACATTAAATATAAAGCAAACATAGCATCACAAAGCATAACGTGGCAATACGCTGTGCCGGGTGTGACCTAACGTATGGCTAAACGATATAGGAGAAGGGGAAAATCAACTGGGAATGTATTCCCGATTCCGGACCTGTGTCAGACAGATGACCGGAGGGGAAATGTTCCATGCTCAAATAGTTAGAGGCATCTGACAGGTAAACGGACCACGTATCCGGATTTGTCTCGTCGTTCTGAGCAACTTTCATGTAGAAAACATTTTCATCCGAGTTACGGTTTATTTTCTATGAATTTACAAAGTTTAAAACAATTTTTGAGATTATTTATTTTAATGTAAAAGGAATATGACATCAAGATAGGTGGATATGATGCCAAGAATAATGCACTCACGACCAGGGTCAAACCTGCCATGTGGGGCGAGTGGGACGCACATGTCATAGTCAGAGGGCTAAACTAAGTTTAACTAAGACTAAACAGGGTTAATTAGCACCTGGACCCCACCTGTCAGTGCTTTAATTAACTAACTAAATAAATTTAATTATAAAACCAGTTTAGTTAAACTAATTACGCGGTGGGGCCCGCGCGTCAGCGTCACAGAGAAGCCCAGTCAGCATGTTGACTGGTCAAACCAGTCAACAGGGACCCGTGGGGCCCAAATGCAGTGGCATGTAAGGCCCACGTGCTGTGTCACGCCGGCGACGGCGCCGGAGACAGCTCCAACGACCCAAAACGCGGCGGCGCATGCGGGAGGGCCTCGGGTTTCGTCGTACGAAGACCAAATCGACGGCGGTTGGTCGCGTTCGAATGGGAACAACGTTCCGCGTCGATATGTGTCTTTAGCGCGAGCTAAAACAGATGGAGCCGAGCGCTAGATCATTGCCAGCGGACGCCGGAACCGGGCGTTGGTGGCTACAGCGATGTGGGGCGCGACAAGCGACGCGGGGAGCATAGTTGGGCTCCTACGAGCCCGGACGTGAGCTGGGCCACGGTGGCCACGACAGTGAGATGATCTGCGGCGGCGAGCTCATGACAACGGTGACGACTTAGCTAGGGATAAACACGCGGCGCGAGGAGAAGAATGGAGGGAGGGAGGAGCTCACCGAGCAGCTGCATGCGACAGCTTAGGAGCGCAGAGGAGGCCAGAGACGACGGCGGTCACCGGTGACAGAGAAGATGGGGACGAGCTCGATCCTGACCGTGCGGTCGTTCCCAAGCTCGATGGCGAGGCGTATTCGGGGTAGAGGTCGACGGCGTGTCTCGTGGATGTGCTGGCGAGGCGCGGGATGGGCGGTGGCCGCGGTGGTGGTAGACAGAGGCAACGACGGCAGACGGGAGGTCCATATCCGGACGAGGGGAGAGGGAGAGGCGAGCGAGTGAGACAGGGAGCGGGCAAGTGGATGGAGGTAGGTGGGGGAGGAGGCCCGAGGCGTTGGGGCACTGGCGGCCTTATCCTCCTCCCGGCGTCGCCGGCGAGGGAGTCTGGTGGCAACCGCGACTGTAGCGGTGCGCAACCGAGGAACAGGGAGGCGGGGTGTCCGGTGTGGGCACCTGGGCCGGCTGGTGGATGTGGGCTGTGCCCCAAAGGAGACAGGGGGCTATTTCTCTCTCTTTTGCTTTGCCTTTTTTGATTTTTGCTATTACTTTTTACAGAAAAATGTTTTGCAATATTTGAGCTGCCCAAAGGATTCTGTAAAATGTGGGACTTGGCCACGTAAATACATTGCACTAGTTGGCACTGCCAAAAAGGATTGTGAGGCTTTTGAAATAGTTTTCCACTTTTATAATTTAGAAAGGCATTTAATCTATTAGTTTTAGCCACTGTTTACCAGTTTAGGGCACTTAGACATTTTGCAAAAAGTTGCTTCACCACCAATTTTTGTTATGAATTATTTGGCACAAGATGAACATTTTAGAATTCATGTGTGACAAATATGAATTTTTGACTTTAGATTGGATTTGAATTTGAATTGTGATTTGGATCAAGTGAAGATTAGTAACGGTATCATGATGACATGGCATCATTAATGGGATTATCAGAGATGACACCGGGTGTTACTAATCTCCTCCACTACAAGAAATCTCGTCCCGAGATTTAAGTGGGGAAGTAAAGAGTAACTCCGGGAGAACTGGCCCTTATAGGGTTAACTATCTGGTGAACAATTCAAGGAATGAGGCAGTGGTATCTCTCGAGTTGAAACTTAATAAAAACATCGAGAGCAAAGTATGAAGGTATAATAGGAAGTTTCAACCGAATGGACAAACGATTGATACCTGAACAGAGTGAAAGAAAGGGGTTCAGAGCATCGGGAATAGATCATTTCTCGGAAGGTGGCCCGTGACATGATATGAAGCCAAATGCAAGAATTTTTTAGAATCAAAGATATACAGGAGAGTCAGGTTTCGATCGTGTGGAACTGTGGGTTATGGGCCCGCCTTGTGGGTTAAAAGCAGGAAGGCGCTAACATTTGCATGGTCATGATAGCAAGGCAGGTCAGAGGATAGCCTGCCAATTATGTTGGCAACAACATTGGTACCAAGGGCGAGGGACGAAGAGAACCATTTTCCTTCTCGTAATACGAGGCGGACCAATAGGCAAAGTTCCGACCATCGGTGGTTACCGGAATGTCATCAACAATAGTAACAAGGTCTTACTGACAGAGTTGTACACCGAGGTGCTTACCTAAGCAGAGAATTACGTCTCCTTGGATAAGTTAGATTACAAGAAACGTTAAACAAACCAATGGAAAGGAAAAATGTGATTATCAAATCAAACAACCCAATGGAAAGGGAGATGTGTTTACACATAAAAGTTGGGCGTATATCCTTCCCAAGGAAAAGTGGAGCAGGACATACATGATAGGACAACAAGTTCAAAAGCATTTAGATAATGGGTAGAGGGAAGAAGCATGATATTACCCATACAATGGTGTGAGGGTAATTGAACAAGAAACATTTTGTATTATGCTTCTGATGTTCTTGTTGATATTCGGAATACCACAGTCATGCTTCGATGCAGCAATGATATGGTGTCAAGTAAAGATTGGGTTCGAAGATCTCAAGAGATACCGAGAAACAATTCCAAGATTATCTCGTAACGAAGGAATAACCAAGCACAACCAGGTTTATGCTAAGGTAAAGTCAAGATGTCATCGAGGATATCACAAATCATCGAGGGCAGGGGATGGTATTTCTAGCCATGAATTTAATTGACATCTCTGAAGAAGCCAAAGTGTTGACGGTGATCACGACAAATTTTGTCGAGAGACTCTATAAAGATTCCATCCAGCAGAAAAGGAAGGATGAAGTGAAAGGGTATTGGATCCATGGATACGACACAACCTCAAAATCAAGCTTGTTGTTCGAGGTGAATTGACAAAAAGAGGAAGATCGACGTAAGCTTCACTCATCGTCGAAAGTTGCTCCAGGCATAAGGACCGGGTAGCACAGTTAATAGTTGACACAATAAAAAAATATAGTCGATCAGGCTAGGAATGATGTGATGGGGTATAAAACTTCCCAGTATCAAGTACTAGGTGTATGCTGGAAGGTAAATCGAGGTAGAGGTTGGACGGGGCAATGATTTGTAGAGGATAAGTATTTTAACTTATCCGGTAAATGGAATCAAGGAGGGAATATGGTCGGAACCACGATTGCAAAGGATCAATTCATAGATACAATATGAGCTTGTACCGAAGAAATATTTTTCTTACGAGCAGCTTCCATGATAAGTTCTACATCGAGTCCATGGGCATGAACACAAAGGTTCAACATCGACTCCCACTTATTCAATGCATAAACTTTCATTCACTTCTCTATTTCGATGAAGTTGTATTGTTGAAATTATATCTAGCAAAACACGAGAATAGTATGACTTGTGAAAATTCTTTTGGTTCACACAGATTAAGGAAGGCATAGATTCAACCCATCGGGTATCTTACGGACATATACCACAAACTTAAAGAGTAACTAACACAATCTCAAAGGTAGAGCATGGTTGACCAAAGGAGAGGATACAATTTACCAAAGGCATTATGTATCGTGGAAGAACTCACAAGGTGATTAAATACGAGGGCAATCACGATAATGATCCAACAAAGGATGTGGTGGTCCACATGGGATCCGATGTGAGCATCGGTACCCAACCGTAAGAAGAAAGAATGCAAGGAGATCAGATTATGGAAATGACCACCAAATCAAAGCTCAAAAGCAAAGGATTTATGAATTCCAATTCAATGGATCGCAAGTTTAACACTGATTAAGGATGGATATGTTGAATAGACTTAGGAGTACAATCGACGGCAAATTGATTGGTCGAGAACCAGCTCATGTTCAAAATGATGTCCAAGCCTAAGGATGAATTCTATGATCCGACCGAGGATTGCGAGCATCCGCAACATATTGAATCAACGGACTCAAAAGGAAAGTGACAAAGGATGGCAATAAGATTACTAGACTTATGGGATTATCCATAATGCAAACAAGCAAGAATTTAAAGAACAACAAGCTGTTGAGGATTATTGAAAGATCAATATTATTTCATAGACTTTTGTGAAACATATGAACAATCGGGGAAAAACAAACTCTAAATGTGTGAGGATTAATTTGTCGGTGTATTCAAAGCGACAAGGAACTGCAAGGCAGTAGGCACAAAAGGATACTCGGAACAACGACAAGTATTTCGGGGTATCTTGTAATAACAAGAACAACTGGGGATGAAGGTATGAGCGACAAGGATATGTAGTTAGTCATAGGGGCTTATCGGTGGTAGGGAATTGCAAATGCGATGAGCACAAGTTCTCGGGTTAACATCGGATAGTATCTTCGGAACCTTCTGGTGCAGCAGGCGATCGTCTGTAATAAGGGGCTCTCCGGGAGGAAGTAGTTACGAGATCCTAATGTTAGAGTTAGCAAAATCGTTTAACCCGAATGGAAGAGACATCAGAGTCCCGGAGCATAGACGAGGAATAAAAGATCCTAATACCACCCAATTGGCGACGTGGGCCCGTAAGCCACACAACCAAGTTAGTAAAACGGTTTTTGGTTTCTAGCCTACAGCAATGGCCAAATCGATAGAAACTTGTGATGCCCTCAATAATATCATACACTAATCATACACGCAAATGTGTACGATCAAGATCAAGGACTCACAGGAAGATATCACAACAAAACTCTAGACACAAATTAAAACTAATACAAGCTTTATATTACAAGCCAGGGCCTCGAGGGCTCAATACATAAGCTCGAAACACAAGAGTCACGGAAACAACAATATCTCGAGTACGTATATAAGTTAGACAAGCTTGCCTTAAGAAGGCTAGCACAAAAGTAGCAACGATCGAAAAGGCAAGGCCTCCCGCCTGGAGCCTCCTAACTACTCCCCGGTCGCCGGGCGTGTTCACGTAGTAGTAGGCATCAACAGGGCATCTGCCCCGGTTCCAAACATCTGGTTGCATCAACCGAAAGAAGAAGAAAGGGGAAAAGGGGAGCAAAGCAACCGTGAGTACTCATCCAAAGTACTGCAAGCAAGGATCTACACTACATATGCATCGGATCAATGAAATGGGTTGTATATGTGGACTGAATCGCAGAATGCCGTAAGAGAAGGGAAAGTTTAGCCTATCAAGACTAGCATCTTCCGAAACCACCATCTTGCAGCAATAGGAGGGAGTAGAGTAGCATAAAGTAAAGTAGTAGTAGTGTTATCAACCTCGACTAGAGATCCTTTCTCGACTCCTCGCAAGAAAGCAATCCAGAGCCATACTATCCAGCTTATCACCTCATAACCAAGTCTCATCTCAAGTATCCAGTTCTAGTTGTATCGATCGATACAACCCAAGTGTCCGCTACTATAGGACAAAGCTATCGATAGATGTTTTTCACCGCAGGGTGCACCAACTTACCCACCACGCCGATTAACTCCGCCGACACACTTTCCTCGGTCATGCCCAGCCTTGGCCAAACAATACCGCAACCCGACCTAGGTTTAATAGAGAGATCAAGACACCGACTAAACCTATGCCCCTAGGGGTCATGGGCCATCTCCCCGAACTCCTCGATGTTGCGATGCGGCCGTGAGCGCACCAGCTACCTCCTTCAACAAGGCAGGTGCTTACGCAGTCCAACCCGCGCGCCGCCGCCGCCGACGCCTATTAAGCTTCGCCGATGTATACGATGCGTAACGCCCATACTATGCCCACGTGATGGTTAGTACTATCGTGCCGAGGCCCCTGGATCAAATATCCAAATCGAGTGGATCGGGAACACGCGTAACAAGCAGAGACTCACGAAAGATGTGACCCCATTGCCTGCCTCGAGGACTTGCGGCAAGGGCTAGAATGCCCGCCATGCCTCGCAATTATCTCGGCACCTCCGTGTCAACTCGTTCTCACATCACTGCAATTAAGCTCGCCGGTACCCCTCGTGGTCAATTCGCCTTTAGTAACATGGTTCAGGTAAAGTCATAGTAACCATATTAATCGTGTCTCTAACACCGAGGGAAAACCTCGAGGAATCACCTCGACAGATTCCACTGATGTAATCATCAAGGTGAACATAAGAGGAACCACCTCAAGTTCACAATTGAGGGGTTGCACGACAACGCTATATCGAAGTGGTTAAGGCGAATCACCTCGATGACCACGCATCAATAACTACACTACATGGTAACATCGAAGGCCGATGAGGTCTCACCCCGCACTCGATAGTAACCCAAGAGTGTCGAGCAACCAAGGGAAAGTGATGTGCGTGTCGGGCCTGGTCTTCGATCCCGCTGATCGGGTCTTCAATGATGAAGCAGGGTAACAAGGAAAGGTGGGGTCATCGATGTGTCACTAACCAACATATACTAAGCAGTTTAGGATAAGGTAAGGTACATCAAGAGATACAAAAGCAGGCTATGCATCGTAATAGGAGCAAACAATAACAGTAGCAAAATCTAATGCAAGCATGAGAGAATGGAATGGGCTATATCGTGATGATTAAAGGGGGCTTTCTGGTTGCTCGCAAGGAGGGGTCGTCAGAGACTTAGTCGATCACAGGGCGACATCGGTCTCGGGTCTACCAGAGAAGAGGGGAAGAAACAGAAATATAAAGCAAACATAGCATCACAAAGCATAACGTGGCAATACGCCAGCTGCCAGACCTAACGATGGCTACACGATATAGGAGAAGGGAAAATCAACCAGAATATATTCTCGGCTCCGGACCTGGTCGGATGTGATGACCGTGAGGGGAAATGTTCCATGTTCGTGATAGTTACAGTGCATCCGACAGTAAACGGACCGTATCCGGATTCGCCTCGCTGCTCGAGCAAGTTTCATGTAGAAAACATTTTCATCCGAAAGTTACGGTTTATTTTCTATGAATTTACAAAGTTTAAAACAATTTCGAGATTATTTATTTTAATGTAAAAGGAATATGACATCAAGATAGCGTGATATGATGCCGCAGTCAATGCACTCACGACCAGGGTCAAACCTGCCACGTAAATAATGGGACGCACATGTCATAGTCGAGGGCTAAACTAAGTTTAACTAAGACTAAACATGGTTAATTAGCACCGACCCCACCGCCGCTGCTTTTAATTAACTAACTAAATAAATTTAATTATATAACCGTGTAGTTAAACCACCACGCGATGGGGCGCCGCCGACGCGATGACAGAAGCTCACAAGACGCTGATCGCCAATCCACTAACGGGACCCGTGGGGCCAAAGGCACAAGGGGTACGTAAGGCCACCGCCAAAGTTACGCCGGCGACGGCGCCGAGACAGCTCCGCGACCCAAAACGCGCGGCGAAAAGGGAGGGCTCGGTTTCGCTGCATGAAGACCAAATCAATGGCGGTTGGTCGCGTCAATGGGAACAACGCCTGCGGTCGATATGTGGCTTTAGCGCGAGCTAAAACATATGGAGCCGAGCGCTAGATTGTCGCCAGCGGACGCCGGAATCGGGCTTTGGTGGCTACGGCGACGTGGGGCGCGACAAGCGATGCGGGGAGCATAGTTGGGCTCCTACGAGCCCCAGGAGCTCGGCTACGAGCTCGGACGCGAGCTCGGGCCACGGTGGCCACGACAGTGAGGTGATCTGCGGCGGCGAGCTCATGACAACGGCGACGAGTTAGCTAGGGAGAAACACGCGGCGCGAGGAGAAGAATGGAGGGAGGGAGGAGCTCACCGAGCGGCTGCCTGCGATAGCTTAGGAGCGCAGAGAAGGCCAGAGACGACGGCGGTCACCGGTGATAGAGAAGACGGGGACGAGCTCGATCCCTACCGTGGCGGTCGCTCCTAAGCTCGGTGGCGCAGGCATAGTCGAGGTAGAGGTCGACTCGCGCCTCGTGGATGTGCCGGGCGAGGCGCGAGATGGGCGGTGGCCGCGGTGGTGGTAGACAGTGGCAACGACGGCGAACGGGAGGTCCAGATCCGGACAAGGGGAGAGGGAGAGGCGAGCGAGTGAGGCAGGGAGCGGGCAAGTGGATGGAGGTAGGTGGGGAGGAGGCCCGAGGCGTTGGGGCATTGGCGGCCTTATCCTCCTCCGGCCAGCGGCGAGGGAGTCCGTGGCAACCATGATCAGAGCGGTGCGCAACCGAGGAACAGGACGCTGGGTGTCCGTGGGGGACCGGGCCGACTGGTGGATGTGGGCCATGCCCCAAAGGAGACAAGGGGCTTTTTCTCTCTCTTTTGCTTTGCCTTTTTTATTTCGCTATTCCTTTTTACAGAAAAATGCTTTGCAATATTTGAGCTGCCCAAAGGATTCTGTAAAATGTGGGACTTGGCCACATAATTACATTGCACTAGTTGGCACTGCCAAAAAGGATTGTGAGGCTTTTGAAATAGTTTGCCACTTTTATAATTTAAAAAGGCATTTAATCTATTAGTTTTAGCCACTGCTTATCCAGCTTTAGGCACTTAGACATTTTGCAAAAGTTGCTTCACCACCAATTTTTGTTATGAATTATTTGGCACAAGATGAACATTTTAGATTTCATGTGTGACAAATATGAATTTTTGACTTTAGATTGGATTTGAATTTGAATTGTGATTTGGATCAAGTGAAGATTAGCAACGGTATCATGATGACATGGCATCATTAATGTGGGATTATCAGAGCATGACACCGGGTGTTACAAATCTCCTCTGATTACAAGAAATCTCGTCCCGAGATTTAAGTGGGAAGTAAAGAGTAACTCCGGAGAACTGAATTATAGGGTTAACTATCCGTGAACAATTCAAGAATGAGGCAGAGGTATCTCTCGAGTTGAAACTTAATAAAACATCGAGAGCAAAGTATGAAGGTACAATAGGAAGTTTCAACCAAATGGACAAACGATTGATACCCTAACAGAGTGAAAGAAAGGGGTTCAGAGCATCGAATAGATCATTTCTCCAAGGTGGCTCGTGACATGATATGAAGCCAAATGCAAGGATATTTCAGAATCAAAGATATACAGGAGAGTCAAGTTTCGATCGTGTGGAACTGTGGGTTATGGGCCCAGCATGTGGGTTAAAAGCAGGAAGGCGCTAACATTTGCATGGTCATGATAGCAAGGCAGGTCAGAGCATAGCCTGCCAATTATGTTGGCAACAACATTGGTACCAAGGGCGAGGGACGAAGAGAACCATTTTCCTGCTCGTAATACGAGGCGGACCAATAGGCAAAGTTCCCGTCCATCGGTGGTTACCGGAATGTCATCAACAATAGTAACAAGGTCTTACTGATAGAGTTGTACACCGAGGTGCTTACCTAAGCAGAGAATTACCGCCGGATAAGTTAGATTACAAGAAACGCTAACAAACCAATGGAAGGAAATGTGATTATCAAATCAAACAACTCAATGGAAAGGAAGATGTCTTTACGCATAAAAGTTGGGCATATATCCTTCCCAAGGAAAAGCGGAGCAGACATACATGATAGGAAGACAAGTTCAAAAGAATTTAGATAATGGGGAGAGGAAGAATCATGATATTACCAATACAACGATATGAGGGTAATTGAACGAGAAACATTTTGTATTATGCTTCCGATGTTCTTGTTGATATTCGAATACCATACCATGCTTCGATGCAACAATGATATGGTGTCAAGTAAAGATTGGGTTCAAGATCTCAAGAGATACCGAGAAACAATTCCAAGATTATCTCGTAACGTAAGGAATAACCAAGCACAACCAGGTTTATGCTATGGCGAAAAGTCAAGATGTCATCGGCGATATCACAAATCATCGAGGGGCAGGGATGGTATTTCTAGCCATGAATTTAATTGACATCTCAAGAAGCCAAAGTGTTGACGGTGATCACGACAAATTTTGTCGAGAGACTCTATAAAGATGCCATCGAGCGTAAAAGGAAGGATGAAGTGAAAGGCTATTGAACCATGGATACGACACAACCTCAAAATCAAGCTTGTTGTTCAAGGTGAATTGACAAAGAGGAAGATCGACGAAGCTTCGCCATTGTCGAAAGTTGCTCCGCATAAGGACCGGTAGCATAGTTAAAAGTTGACACAATAAAAAATATAGTCGATCAGGCTAGGAATGATGTGATGGGGTATAAAACCCCAAAGATCAAGTACTAGGTGTATGCCGGAAGGTAAATCGGGTAGAGGTTGGATGGGGCAATGATTTGTAGAGGATAAGTATTTTAACTTATCCGGTAAATGGAATCAAGGAGGGAATATGTTCGGAACCACGATTGCAAAGGATCAATTCATAGATACAAGATAAGCTTGTACCAAAGAAATAATTTTTTTACGAGCAGCTTCCATGATAAGTTCTACATCGAGTCCATGGGCATGAACACAAAGGTTCAAGGTCGACTCCCACTTATTCAATGCATAACCTTTCATTCACTTCTATTTCGATGAAGTTGTAGTGTTGAAATTATATCCGCAAAACACCGTAATAGTATGACTTGTGAAAACTCTTTGGTTCACACGATTAAGGAAGGCATAGATTCAACCCATCGTGGTATCTTAGGAACATATACCACAAACTTAAAGAGTAACTAACTCAAGCTCAAAGGTAGAGCATGGTTGACCAAAGGAGAGGATACAATTTACTTAAAGGAATTATGTATCGTGGAAGAACTCACAAGGTGATTAAATACGAGGGCAATCACGATAATGATCCAACAAAGGATGTGGTGGTCCACAAGGGATGTGGATGTGATAATCGGTACCCAACCGTAAGAAGAAAGAATGCAAGGAGATCAGATTATGGAAATGATCGACCAAATCAAAGCTCAAAAGTAAAGGAATTATGAATCTAATTCAATGGATCGCAAGTTAACACTGATTAAGGATGGATAAGTTTAATAGACTTAGGAGTACAATCGACGGAAAATTGATTGGTCGAGAACCAGCTCCTGTTCAAAATGAAGTCCAAGCCGGAAGGATGAATTCTATGATCCGACTGAGGATTGGGAGCATCCACAACATATTGAATCAACGGAGTCAAAAGGACAGTGACAAAGGATGGCAATAAGATTACTAGACTTATGGGATTATCCATAATGCAAACAAGCAAGAATTTTAAGAACAACAAGCTGTTGAGGATTATCGAAAGATCGAATAGTATTTCAAAGACTTTTGTGAAACATGTGAACAACTCGGGAAAAACAAATCCTCTAAATGTGTGAGTATTAATTTGTCGGTGTATTCAAAGCGACAAGGAACTGCAAGGCAGTAGGCACAAAAGGATTCTCTAACAACGACAAGTATTTCGGGTATCTTGTAATAACAAGAGCAACTGGGATGAAGGTATGAGCGACAAGGAGATGTAGTTAGTCATAGGGGCTTATCGGTGGTAGGGAATTGCAAACGCGATGAGCACAAGTTCTCGGATAACATCGGATAGTATCTTCGAACCTTCCGTGCAGCGATATCATCATCTGTAATAAGGGGTTCTCCGGGAGGAAGTAGTTACAGATCCTAATGTTGGAGTTAGCCAAATCGCTTAACCCGAATGGAAGAGAGATCGAGTCCCGAGCATAAACGAGGAATAAAAGATCCTAATACCACCCAATTGGCGACGTGGGCCCGTAAGCCACACAACCAAGTTAGTAAACGGTTTTCGGTTTCTAGACTCAACTTCGCCAAGGAGTTGGAAAGGGGATCCTACAGCAATGGCTCTTATACCAACTTGTGACACCTCGATAATATCATACACTAATCATACACGCAAATGTTTACGATCAAGATCATGGACTCACCAAGATATCACAACACAACTCTAGACACAAATTAAAACTAATACAAGCTTTATATTACAAGTCAGGGGCCTCGAGGGCTCGAATACATAAGCTCGAAACACAAGAGTCAGTGGAAGCAACAATATCCGAGTACGTACATAAGTTAGACAAGCTTGCCTTAAGAAGGCTAGCACAAAAGTAGCAACGATCGAAAAGGCAAGGCCTCCTCGCTGGGAGCCTCCTAACTACTCCCGGTCGTCAAGGTCTTCATGTAGTAGTAGGCATCAACGGTAGCATATGGCTCCTGGCCCGGCATCCGGTCGCATTAACCGGAAATAAGAAGAAAGGGGAAAAGGGGAGCAAAGCAACCGTGAGTACTCATCCAAAGTACTGCAAGCAAGGATCTACACTACATATGCATCGGATCAATGAAATGGGATGTATATGGGACTGAACTGCACAATGCCGTAAGAGAAGGGAAAGTTTAGCCTATCAAGACTAGCATCTTCCGAAACCACCATCTTGCAGCAATAGGAGGGAGTAGAGTAGCATAAAGTAAAGTAGTAGTAGTGTTATCAACCTCGCCGAGATCCTTTCGACTCCTTGCAAGAAAGCAATCCCAGAGCCATACTATCCAGCTTATCACCTCATAACCAAGTCTCATCTCAAGTATCCAGCCTGAGTTGTATCGATCGATACAACCCAAGTGTCCGCTACAGAGGATAGGCTATCGATAGATGTTTTCACCTGCAGGGTGCACAATTTACCCACCACGCCGATTAACTCCGCCGGACACACTTTCCTGGTCATGCCCGCCTCGCCAAAGAATACACCGCAACCCAACCTAGGTTTAATAGAGAGGTCAGACACCGGACTAAACCTATGCCCTGTGGGTCATGGGCCATCTCCCGGAACTCTCTCAAGACGCTATGCGACACAGCCGGTGAGCGACCTAGCTACCTCCTTCAACAAGGCAGGTGCTTATGCAGTTCAACCCGGCCGCCGCCGCCGCTACCGCTACGCCTATTAAGCTTCGCTGATGTATACGACGAGAACACCCATACTATGCCCACGTGATGGTTAGTGCTATCGTGCCGAGGCCCCTTGGATCAAATATCCAAATCGTAGTGGATTCAACACGCGTAACAAGCGAGACTCACGAAGATGTGACCCGCT
Source organism: Aegilops longissima (assembly GCA_021605205.1). NCBI lineage: Eukaryota > Viridiplantae > Streptophyta > Magnoliopsida > Poales > Poaceae > Aegilops > Aegilops longissima. The sequence continues at coordinate 558,218,760 of CM038677.1, forward strand.
GTTCTGCCTCGAGGACTTGCGGCAAGGGCTAGGAATGCCCGCCACGCCTCGTAATTATCTCGCGGCACTCTCCGTGTCAACCTGTTCCACATCACTCGCAATTAAGCTCGCTGGTACCCTCATGGTTCAAAGTCATAGTAACCATAATTCGCCTTTAGTAACATGGTTCATCAAGGTGTAAATTCATAGTAACCATAGTAAGGCGGAATCACCCTCGATGAGTGTCTAACACCAAGGGGAAAACCCGAGGAATCACCTCGACGGATTCCACTCGGATGTAATCATCGAGGTGAAAGTAAGAGGAACCACCTCAAAGTTCACAATTGAGGGGTTGCATGACGGTCTCCGGGTTCAGTCATATCGAAGTGGTTACCTAACGTATGGCTAAACGAATCACCCTCGATGACCACGACCGAATAACTACACTACATGGTAACATCATGTAGAAAACATTTTCATCCGTGCAGATGAGGGGCGCGAGGAGAAGAATGGAGGAGGGAGGAGTCACCGAGCAGCATCTGACAGCCTTAAGGCCTTGAGGAGGCGAGCGACGGTCGGCGGTCACCGTGATGTAGAAGATGGGGACGAAGCTCGATCCCGACCGTGCGGTCGTTCCCAAGCTCGATGGCGAGGCGTGTCGGGGTAGAGGTCGACTGCGTGTCTCGTGGATGTCTTTGGCGAGGCGCGGGATGGGCGGTGGCTGCGGTGGTGGTAGACGAGGCAACGACGGCAGACGGGAGGTCCATATCCGGACGAGGGAGAGGGAGAGGCGAGTGAGACGAGGCAGAGCAAGTGGATGGAGGTAGGTGGGGAGGAGGCCCGAGGCGTTGGGGCACGGGCGGCCTTATCCTCCTCTCAGCGTGCGCCAGGCGAGGGAGTCTGGGCAACTGCGATCAGAAGTATGTGATGCGCAACCGAAACGAGGGGCGGGTGTCCTGTGGGCACCGGGCGGCTGGTGGATGTGGGCTGTGGTTCTACATCGAGTCCATGGGCATGAACACAAAGGTTCAACATCGACTCCCACTTATTCAATGCATAAACTTTCATTCACTTCTCTATTTCGATGAAGTTGTATTGTTGAAATTATATCTAGCAAAACACGAGAATAGTATGACTTGTGAAAATTCTTTTGGTTCACACAGATTAAGGAAGGCATAGATTCAACCCATCGGGTATCTTACGGACATATACCACAAACTTAAAGAGTAACTAACACAATCTCAAAGGTAGAGCATGGTTGACCAAAGGAGAGGATACAATTTACCAAAGGCATTATGTATCAGGGAAGAACTCACAAGGTGATTAAATACGAGGGGCACTGTCAGATAATGATCCAACAAAGGATGTGGTGGTCCACATGGGATCTGATGTGAGCATCGGTACCCAACCAGAAGAAGAAAGAATGCAAGGAGATCAGATTATGGAAATGACCGACCAAATCAAAGCTCAAAAGCAAAGGATTTATGAATTCCAATTCAATGGATCGCAAGCGAACACTCTGATTAAGGATGGATATGTTGAATAGACTTAGGAGTACAATCGACGGCAAATTGATTGGTCGAGAACCAGCTCATGTTCAAAATGATGTCCAAGCCGGAAGGATGAATTCTATGATCCGACTGAGGATTGCGAGCATCCGCAACATATTGAATCAACGGACTCAAAAGGAAAGTGACAAAGGATGGCAATAAGATTACTAGACTTATGGGATTATCCATAATGCAAACAAGCAAGAATTTAAAGAACAACAAGCTGTTGAGGATTATTGAAAGATCGAATATTATTTCATAGACTTTTGTGAAACATATGAACAACTGGGGAAAAACAAATCCTCGAAATGTGTGAGGATTAATTTGTCGGTGTATTCAGGCGACAAGGAACTGCAAGGCAGTAGGCACAAAAGGATACTCGGAACAACGACAAGTATTTCGGGGTATCTTGTAATAACAAGAACAACTGGGGATGAAGGTATGAGCGACAAGGATATGTAGTTAGTCATAGGGGCTTATCGGTGGTAGGGAATTGCAAATGCGATGAGCACAAGTTCTCGGGTTAACATCGGATAGTATCTTCGGAACCTTCTGGTGCAGCAGGCGATCGTCTGTAATAAGGGGCTCTCCGGGAGGAAGTAGTTACGAGATCCTAATGTTAGAGTTAGCAAAATCGTTTAACCCGAATGGAAGAGACATCAGAGTCCCGGAGCATAGACGAGGAATAAAAGATCCTAATACCACCCAATTGGCGACGTGGGCCCGTAAGCCACACAACCAAGTTAGTAAAACGGTTTTTGGTTTCTAGCCTACAGGCAGTCGGCTCTGATAGAAACTTGTGATGCCCTCAATAATATCATACACTAATCATACACGCAAATGTGTACGATCAAGATCAAGGACTCACAGGAAGATATCACAACAAAACTCTAGACACAAATTAAAACTAATACAAGCTTTATATTACAAGCCAGGGGCCTCGAGGGCTCGAATACATAAGCTCGAAAACACAAGAGTCAGCGGAAACAACAATATCTGAGTACAGACATAAGTTAGACAAGCTTGCCTTAAGAAGGCTAGCACAAAAGTAGCAACGATCGAAAAGGCAAGGCCTCCTGCCTGGGAGCCTCCTAACTACTCCTGGTCGTCGGCGGTGTTCACGTAGTAGTAGGCATCAACAGTGGCATCTGGCTCCTGGGTTCCAACATCTGGTTGCATCAACCGGAAAGAAGAAGAAAGGGGGAAAAGGGGGAGCAAAGCAACCGTGAGTACTCATCCAAAGTACTCGCAAGCAAGGATCTACACTACATATGCATCGGATCAATGAAATGGGTTGTATATGTGGACTGAACTGCAGAATGCCAGAAGAGAAGGGGAAAGCCTAGCCTATCGAAGACTAGCATCTTCTGGAAACCACCATCTTGCAGCAATAGGAGGGAGTAGAGTAGCATAAAGTAAAGTAGTAGTAGTGTTATCAACCTCGACTAGAGATCCTTTCTCGACTCCCTGCAAGAAAGCAATCCAGAGCCATACTATCCAGTTATCACCTCATAACCAAGTCTCATCTCAAGTATCCAGTTCTAGTTGTATCGATCGGGATACAACTCCAAGTGTCCGTTACCATAGGACAGGCTATCGATAGATGTTTTCTTCCCTGCAGGGGTGCACCAACTTACCCACCACGCTCGATTAACTCCGGCCGGACACACTTTCCTGGGTCATGCCCAGCCTTGGCCAAACAATACGCCGCAACCCGACCTAGGTTTAATAGAGAGATCAGCACACCGGACTAAACCTATGCCCCTAGGGGTCATGGGCCATCTCCCCGGGAACTCCTGCATGTTGCGTATGCGGCCGGTGAGCAGACCTAGCTACCTCCTTCAACAAGGCAGGTGCTTACGCAGTCCAACCCGCGCCACCCGCCGTCGATCGACGTCTATTAAGCTTCGGCTGATGTATACGATGCAGAACGCCCATACTATGCCCACGTGATGGTTAGTACTATCAGGCCAGAGGCCCCTCGGATCAAATATCCAAATCGTAGTGGACTGGGAACACGCGGTAACAAGCAGAGACTCACGAAAGATGTGACCCCATTGCCCCGTCTCGAGGACTTGCGGCAAGGGCTAGGAATGCCCGGCCATGCCTCGCAATTATCTCGCGGGCACCCTCCAGGTCAACCTGTCTCGACATCACTCGCAATTAAGCTCGCTCGGGTACCCCTCAGGGCCGACCCGTCTTTAGTAACATGGTTCAGTGTAAAGTCATAGTAACCATATTAACTGTGTCTCTAACACCGAGGGAAAAACCCTGAGGAATCACCCTTGACAGATTCCACTCGATGTAATCATCAAGGTGAACATAAGAGGAACCACCCTCGAAGTTCACAATTGAGGGGTTGCACGACAGCGTTATATCGGAAGTGGTTAAGGCGGAATCACCCTCGATGACCACGACCGAATAACTACACTACATGGTAACATCAGAAGTGCTGATGAGGTCTCACCCCCGGCACTCGATAGTAACCCAGTAGTGTCGAGCAACTAAGGGGAAAGTGATGTGCGGTGTCGGGGCCTGGTCTTCGATCCCGTTGATCGGGTCTTCAATGATGAAGCAGGGGTAACAAGGAAAGGTGGGGGTCACTGATGTGTCACTAACCAACATATACTAAGCAGTTTAGGATAAGCAGGTAAGGTACATCAAGAGATACAAAAGCAGGCTATGCATCAGAATAGGAGCAAACAATAACAGTAGCAAAATCTAATGCAAGCATGAGAGAATGGAATGGGCGATATCAGGATGATTAAAGGGGGGGGGGGCTTTCCTGGTTGCTCTGGCAAGGAGGGGTCGTCGTAGACTTAGTCGATCACAGGGGCGACATCGGTCTCGGGGTCTACCAGAGAGAAGAGGGGGAAGAAACAGTAAATATAAAGCAAACATAGCATCACAAAGCATAACGTGGCAATACGCTGTGCCGTTGTGACCTAACGTATGGCTACACGATATAGGAGAAGGGGAAAATCAACCAGGAATATATTCTCGGTTCCGGACCTGTGTCAGACAGATGACCAGAGGGGAAATGTTCCATGTTCAGATAGTTACAGGCATCTGACAGGTAAACGGACCGTGTATCCGGATTCGTCTCGTCGTTCTGAGCAAGTTTCATGTAGAAAACATTTTCATCCGAGTTACGGTTTATTTTCTATGAATTTACAAAGTTTAAAACAATTTCTGAGATTATTTATTTTAACAGAAAAGGGAATATGACATCAGCATAGCGTGGACATGATGCCAGCAGTCAACAGACTCGCTGACCAGGGTCAAACCTGCCACGTGGGGCCAATGGGACGCACATGTCATAGTCAGAGGGCTAAACTAAGTTTAACTAAGACTAAACATGGTTAATTAGCACCTGGACCCCACCTGTCAGTGCTTTAATTAACTAACTAAATAAATTTAATTATATAACCGGTGTAGTTAAACTAATTACGCGATGGGGCCCGCGCATCAGCATGACAGAGAAGCCCAGTCAGCACGTTGACTGGCCAATCCAGTCAACGGGGACCCGTGGGGCCCAGCGTCAGTGGCACAGAAGGCCACCTGCCAGGCTACGTCGGCGACGGCGCCGGAGACAGCTCCGGCGACCCAAAACGCGGCGGCGAGTGCGGGAGGGCCTCGGGTTTCGTCGTGCGAAGACCAAATCAATGGCGGTTGGTCGCGTTCGAATGGGAACAACGTTCCGTGTCGATATGTGGCTTTAGCGCGAGCTAAAACATATGGAGCCGAGCGCTAGATTGTCGCCAGCGGACGCCGGAATCGGGCTTTGGTGGCTACGGCGACGTGGGGCGCGACAAGCGATGCGGGGAGCATAGTTGGGCTCCTCGAGCCCGGGAGCTCGACTCGAGCTCGACGCGACTTCGGGCCACGGTGGCCACGACAGTGAGGTGATCTGCGGCGGCGAGCTCATGACAACGGCGACGAGTTAGCTAGGGAGAAACACGCGGCGCGAGGAGAAGAATGGAGGGAGGGAGGAGCTCACCGAGCGGCTGCCTGCGATAGCTTAGGAGCGCAGAGAAGGCCAGAGACGACGGCGGTCACCGGTGATAGAGAAGACGGGGACGAGCTCGATCCCTACCGTGCGGTCGTTCCCAAGCTCGGTGGCGAGGCATAGTCGAGGTAGAGGTCGACGGCGCGTCTCGTGGATGTGCTGGCGAGGCGCGAGATGGGCGGTGGCCGCGGTGGTGGTAGACAGTGGCAACGACGGCGAACGGGAGGTCCAGATCCGGACAAGGGGAGAGGGAGAGGCGAGCGAGTGAGGCAGGGAGCGGGCAAGTGGATGGAGGTAGGTGGGGGAGGAGGCCCGAGGCGTTGGGGCATTGGCGGCCTTATCCTCCTCCGGCCACCCGAGAGGAGTCCGTGGCAACCGCGATCAGAAGCGCAAGCAACCGAGGAACAGGGACGCGGGGTGTCCGGTGTGGGGACCTGGGCCGACTGGTGGATGTGGGCCATGCCCCAAAGGAGACAAGGGGCTTTTTCTCTCTCTTTTGCTTTGCCTTTTTTATTTCGCTATTCCTTTTTACAGAAAAATGCTTTGCAATATTTGAGCTGCCCAAAGGATTCTGTAAAATGTGGGACTTGGCCACATAATTACATTGCACTAGTTGGCACTGCCAAAAAGGATTGTGAGGCTTTTGAAATAGTTTGCCACTTTTATAATTTAAAAAGGCATTTAATCTATTAGTTTTAGCCACTGTTTATCCAGTTTAGGGCACTTAGACATTTTGCAAAAAGTTGCTTCACCACCAATTTTTGTTATGAATTATTTGGCACAAGATGAACATTTTAGATTTCATGTGTGACAAATATGAATTTTTGACTTTAGATTGGATTTGAATTTGAATTGTGATTTGGATCAAGTGAAGATTAGCAACGGTATCATGATGACATGGCATCATTAACAGGGGATTACTGTAGCATGACACCGGGGGTGTTACAAATCTCCTCCACTACAAGAAATCTCGTCCCGAGATTTAAGTGGGGAAGTAAAGAGTAACTCCGGGAGAACTGACCCTTATAGGGTTAACTATCTGGTGAACAATTCAAGAATGAGGCAGAGGTATCTCTCGAGTTGAAACTTAATAAAAACATCGAGAGCAAAGTATGAAGGTACAATAGGAAGTTTCAACCAAATGGACAAACGATTGATACCTGAACAGAGTGAAAGAAAGGGGTTCAGAGCATCGGGAATAGATCATTTCTCTGAAGGTGGCTCATGACATGATATGAAGCCAAATGCAAGGATATTTCAGAATCAAAGATATACAGGAGAGTCAAGTTTCGATCGTGTGGAACTGTGGGTTATGGGCCCAGCATGTGGGTTAAAAGCAGGAAGGCGCTAACATTTGCATGGTCATGATAGCAAGGCAGGTCAGAGCATAGCCTGCCAATTATGTTGGCAACAACATTGGTACCAAGGGCGAGGGACGAAGAGAACCATTTTCCTGCTCGTGTCTGAGGCGGACCAATAGGCAAAGTTCCCGTCCATCGGTGGTTACCGGAATGTCATCAACAATAGTAACAAGGTCTTACTGATAGAGTTGTACACCGAGGTGCTTACCTAAGCAGAGAATTACCTCTGCTCGGATAAGTTAGATTACAAGAAACGTTTAACAAACCAATGGAAGGAAATGTGATTATCAAATCAAACAACTCAATGGAAAGGAAGATGTCTTTACGCATAAAAGTTGGGCATATATCCTTCCCAAGGAAAAGCGGAGCAGGACATACATGATAGGAAGACAAGTTCAAAAGAATTTAGATAATGGGGAGAGGGAAGAATCATGATATTACCAATACAACGATATGAGGGTAATTGAACGAGAAACATTTTGTATTATGCTTCCGATGTTCTTGTTGATATTCGGAATACCACAGTCATGCTTCGATGCAACAATGATATGGTGTCAAGTAAAGATTGGGTTCGAAGATCTCAAGAGATACCGAGAAACAATTCCAAGATTATCTCAGAACGTAAGGAATAACCAAGCACAACCAGGTTTGCGTTGGCAGAAAGTCAAGATGTCATCGATGATATCACAAATCATCGAGGGGCAGGGATGGTATTTCTAGCCATGAATTTAATTGACATCTCTGAAGAAGCCAAAGTGTTGACGGTGATCACGACAAATTTTGTCGAGAGACTCTATAAAGATGCCATCGAGCAGAAAAGGAAGGATGAAGTGAAAGGCTATTGGAACCATGGATACGACACAACCTCAAAATCAAGCTTGTTGTTCAAGGTGAATTGACAAAAAGAGGAAGATCGACGTAAGCTTCGCTCATTGTCGAAAGTTGCTCCGGGCATAAGGACCGGGTAGCATAGTTAAAAGTTGACACAATAAAAAAATATAGTCGATCAGGCTAGGAATGATGTGATGGGGTATAAAACTCCCCAGTATCAATTACTAGGTGTATGCTGGAAGGTAAATCGGGGTAGAGGTTGGATGGGGCAATGATTTGTAGAGGATAAGTATTTTAACTTATCCGGTAAATGGAATCAAGGAGGGAATATGTTCGGAACCACGATTGCAAAGGATCAATTCATAGATACAAGATAAGCTTGTACCAAAGAAATAATTTTTTTTACGAGCAGCTTCCATGATAAGTTCTACATCGAGTCCATGGGCATGAACACAAAGGTTCAAGGTCGACTCCCACTTATTCAATGCATAACCTTTCATTCACTTCTCTATTTCGATGAAGTTGTAGTGTTGAAATTATATCTGGCAAAACACCAGAATAGTATGACTTGTGAAAACTCTTTTGGTTCACACAGATTAAGGAAGGCATAGATTCAACCCATCAGGGTATCTTAGGAACATATACCACAAACTTAAAGAGTAACTAACTCAAGCTCAAAGGTAGAGCATGGTTGACCAAAGGAGAGGATACAATTTACGAAAGGAATTATGTATCAGGGAAGAACTCACAAGGTGATTAAATACGAGGGGCACTGTCAGATAATGATCCAACAAAGGATGTGGTGGTCCACAAGGGATGTGATGTGATAATCGGTACCCAACCAGAAGAAGAAAGAATGCAAGGAGATCAGATTATGGAAATGATCGACCAAATCAAAGCTCAAAAGTAAAGGAATTATGAATTCCAATTCAATGGATCGCAAGCGAACACTCTGATTAAGGATGGATAAGTTTAATAGACTTAGGAGTACAATCGACGGAAAATTGATTGGTCGAGAACCAGCTCCTGTTCAAAATGAAGTCCAAGCCGGAAGGATGAATTCTATGATCCGACTGAGGATTGGGAGCATCCACAACATATTGAATCAACGGAGTCAAAAGGACAGTGACAAAGGATGGCAATAAGATTACTAGACTTATGGGATTATCCATAATGCAAACAAGCAAGAATTTTAAGAACAACAAGCTGTTGAGGATTATCGAAAGATCGAATAGTATTTCAAAGACTTTTGTGAAACATGTGAACAACTGGGGAAAAACAAATCCTCGAAATGTGTGAGTATTAATTTGTCGGTGTATTCAGGCGACAAGGAACTGCAAGGCAGTAGGCACAAAAGGATTCTCGGAACAACGACAAGTATTTCGGGGTATCTTGTAATAACAAGAGCAACTGGGGATGAAGGTATGAGCGACAAGGAGATGTAGTTAGTCATAGGGGCTTATCGGTGGTAGGGAATTGCAAACGCGATGAGCACAAGTTCTCGGGATAACATCGGATAGTATCTTCGGAACCTTCTGGTGCAGCAGACGATCATCTGTAATAAGGGGTTCTCCGGGAGGAAGTAGTTACGAGATCCTAATGTTGGAGTTAGCCAAATCGTTTAACCCGAATGGAAGAGAGATCAGAGTCCCAGAGCATAAACGAGGAATAAAAGATCCTAATACCACCCAATTGGCGACGTGGGCCCGTAAGCCACACAACCAAGTTAGTAAAACGGTTTTCGGTTTCTAGACTCAACTTCGGCCAAGGAGTTGGAAAGGGGGATCCTACAGGCAGTCGGCTCTTATACCAACTTGTGACACCCTCGATAATATCATACACTAATCATACACGCAAATGTTTACGATCAAGATCATGGACTCACGGAAGATATCACAACACAACTCTAGACACAAATTAAAACTAATACAAGCTTTATATTACAAGCCAGGGGCCTCGAGGGCTCGAATACATAAGCTCGAAAACACAAGAGTCAGTGGAAGCAACAATATCCGAGTACAGACATAAGTTAGACAAGCTTGCCTTAAGAAGGCTAGCACAAAAGTAGCAACGATCGAAAAGGCAAGGCCTCCTGCTTGGGAGCCTCCTAACTACTCCTGGTCGTCGGCGGTCTTCATGTAGTAGTAGGCATCAACGGTAGCATATGGCTCCTGGGCTCCGACATCTGGTCGCATTAACCGGAAATAAGAAGAAAGGGGGAAAAGGGGGAGCAAAGCAACCGTGAGTACTCATCCAAAGTACTCGCAAGCAAGGATCTACACTACATATGCATCGGTATCAATGAAATGGGATGTATATGTGGACTGAACTGCACAATGCCAGAAGAGAAGGGGAAAGCCTAGCCTATCGAAGACTAGCATCTTCTGGAAACCACCATCTTGCAGCAATAGGAGGGAGTAGAGTAGCATAAAGTAAAGTAGTAGTAGTGTTATCAACCTCGGCCAGAGATCCTTTCTCGACTCCTTGCAAGAAAGCAATCCCAGAGCCATACTATCCAGTTATCACCTCATAACCAAGTCTCAGCTCAAGTATCCAGTTCGAGTTGTATCGATCGGGATACAACTCCAAGTGTCCGTTACCGTAGGATAGGCTATCGATAGATGTTTTCTTCCCTGCAGGGGTGCACAAATTTACCCACCACGCTCGATTAACTCCGGCCGGACACACTTTCCTGGGTCATGCCCGGCCTCGGCCAAAGAATACACCGCAACCCAACCTAGGTTTAATAGAGAGGTCAGCACACCGGACTAAACCTATGCCCCCAGGGGTCATGGGCCATCTCCCCGGGAACTCCTGCACGTTGCGTACACAGCCGGTGAGCAGACCTAGCTACCTCCTTCAACAAGGCAGGTGCTTATGCAGTTCAACCCGGCGCGCGACGCTCAGTCGCTGACGTCTATTAAGCTTCGGCTGATGTATACGACGTAGAACACCCATACTATGCCCACGTGATGGTTAGTGCTATCAGGCCAGAGGCCCCTTGGATCAAATATCCAAATCGTAGTGGATTCAGAACACGCGGTAACAAGCAGAGACTCACGAAAGATGTGACCCCGTTGCCCCGTCTCGAGGACTTGCGGCAAGGGCTAGGAATGCCCGGCCACGCCTCGTAATTATCTCGCGGCACTCTCCGTGTCAACCTGTCTCCACATCACTCGCAATTAAGCTCGCTGGTACCCCTCGTGGGCCGACCCGTCTTTAGTAACATGGTTCAGTGTAAATTCATAGTAACCATAGTAACTGTGTGTCTAACACCAAGGGGAAAACCTGAGGAATCACCCTTGACGGATTCCACTCGATGTAATCATCGAGGTGAAAGTAAGAGGAACCACCCTCAAAGTTCACAATTGAGGGGTTGCATGACAGAGTCATATCGGAAGTGGTTAAGGCGGAATCACCCTCGATGACCACGACCGAATAACTACACTACATGGTAACATCAGAAGTGCAGATGAGGTCTCACCCCCGGCACTCGATAGTAACCCAGTAGTGTCGAGCAACTAAGGGGAAAGTGATGTGCGGTGTCGGGGCCTGGTCTTCAATCCCGTTGATCGGGTCTTCAATGATGAAGCAGGGGTAACAAGGAAAAGGTGGGGGTCACTGATGGATCACTAACGAACATATACTAAGAAGTTTAGGATAAGTAGGTAAGGTACATCAACAGATACAAAAGCAGGCTATGCATCAGAATAGGAGCAAACAATAACAGTAGCAAAATCTAATGCAAGCATGAGAGAATGGAATGGGCGATATCGGGATGATCAAAGGGGGGGGCTTGCCTGGTTGCTCTGGCAAGGAGGGGTCGTCGTCAACGTAGTCGATCATAGGGGCGGCATAGGTCTCGGGGTCTACCGGAGAGAAGAGGGGGAAGAAACAGTAAATATAAAGCAAACATAGCATCACAAAAGCATAACGTGGCAATACGCTGTGCCGGGTGTGACCTAACGTATGGCTACACGATATAGGAGAAGGGGAAAATCAACCGGGAGCGTCTTCCCGGTTCCGGACCTGTGTCAGACAGATGACCGGAGGGGAAATGATCCATGCGCAGATAGTTAGAGGCATCTGACAGGTAAACGGACTGCGTATTCGGATTCGTCTCGTCGTTCTGAGCAACTTTAATGTAGAAAACGTTTTCATTCGAGTTACGGTTTATTTTCTATGAATTTAAAAAGTTTAAAACAATTTCTGAGATTATTTATTTTAACAGAAAAGGGAATATGACGTCAGCATAGCGTGGACATGATGCCAACAGTCAACAGACTCGCTTACCAGGGTCAAACCTGCCATGTGGGGCCAGTGGGACGCACATGTCATAGTCAGAGGGCTAAACTAAGTTTAACTAAGACTAAACAGGGTTAATTAGCACCTGGACCCCACCTGTCAGTGCTTTAATTAACTAACTAAATAAATTAAATTATAAAACCAGTTTAGTTAAACTAATTATGCGGTGGGGCCCGCGCGTCAGCGTCACAGAGAAGCCTAGTCAGCACGTTGACTGGTCAAACCAGTCAACGGGGACCCGTGGGGCCCAGCGTCAGTGGCACAGAAGGCCCACCTGCCAGGCCACATCGGCGACGGCACCGGAGACAGCTCTGGCGACCCAAAACGCGGCGGCGAGTGCGGGAGGGCCTCGGGTTTCGTCGTGCGAAGACCAAATCAATGGCGGCGGCGCGTGCTGGAGGACCTTGGGTTTCGTCGTCCGAAGACCAAATTGATGGCGGTTGGTCGCGCTCGAATGGGAACAACGTTCTGCGTCGATATGTGGCTTTAGCACGAGCTAAAACAGATGGAGCCGAGCGCTAGATCGTCGCCCGCGGACGCCGGAATCGGGCGTTGGTGCCTACGGTGTTGTGGGGCGCGACAAGCGATGTGGGGAGCATAGTTGGGCTCCTATGAGCCCCATGAGCTCGGGCCACGGTGGCCACGACGGTGAGGTGATCTGCGGCGGCGAGCTCACGACAACGGCGACGAGCTAGCTAGGGAGAAACACGTGGCGCGAGGAGAAAAATGGAGGGAGGGAGGAGCTCACCGAGCGGCTACGAAAAGCCTGCGACAACTTAGGAGCGCAGAGGTGGCCGGAGACGATGGCGGTCACAGGCGACAGAGAAGACGGGGACGAGCTCGATCCCGACCGTGCGGTCATTCCCAAGCTCGATGGCGAGGCCTAGTCGAGGTAGAGGTCGACGGTGCATCTCGTGGACGTGCTAGCGAGGCGCGGGATGGGCGGTGGCCACGGTGGTGGTAGACAGCGGCAGCGATGGCGCACGGGAGGTCCAGATTCGGACGAGGGGAGAGGGAGAGGCGAGCGAGCGAGGCAGGGAGCGGGCAAGTGGATGGAGGTAGGTGGGGGAGGAGGCCCGAGGCGTCGGGGCACTGGCGGCGTGATCCTCCTCCCGGTGTCGCCGGCAAGGAGTCTGGTGGCAACCGTGACTGTAGCGGTGCGCAACCGAGGAACAGGGAGGCGGGGTGTCCGGTGTGGGGACCTGGGCCGGCTGGTGGATGTGGGCCATGGCCCAAAGGAGACAGGGGGCCTTTTCTCTCTCTTTTGCTTTGCCTTTTTTTATTTTTGCTATTCCTTTTTATAGAAAAATGCTTTGCAATATTTGAGCCGCCCAAAGGATTCTGTAAAATGTGGGACTTGGCCACATAATTACATTGCACTAGTTGGCACTGCCAAAAAGGATTGTGAGGCTTTTGAAATAGTTTGCCACTTTTATAATTTTAAAAGGAATTTAATCTATTAGTTTTAGCCACTGTTTATCCAGTTTAGGGCACTTAGACATTTTGCAAAAAGTTGCTTCACCACCAATTTTCATTATGAATTATTTGGCACAAGATGAACATTTTAGATTTCATGTCTGACAAATATGAATTTTTGACTTTATATTGGATATGAATTTGAATTTTGATTTGGATCAAGTGAAGATTAGAAACGATATCATGATGACATGGTATCATTAACAGGGGATTACTGTAGCATGACACCGGGGGTGTTACATCTACGAGCAGTCCGGCCGCTTCGAGAGGGATCGTCTGGAGCGGCAGTGGGCGTTCGAGCTGGCGAGCGTCGCTGAACGTGCAGCAGCGGCAGGCACCGTATTGCATTTGTCCAGCTCGTTGGTAGGATCCTCCTCCTCCTCTGCCTCTGACTAAGAACGCTCGGCAGAGGAGAGGCTGCCGGAAGTAGCACAAAGCCCCTCCGTGGTAGTAGTAGTATTTAGGGGCTATTTTGTTCAGTTAATCTGACTATAGATGTGTGGTCGAACTGTACAACATACTTAAAGTTAGCTAGTATATATAGTTGAACTAGCTATTTCAGTACGTGGTTGGCAACAATTGGGGAGAAGTTTGGTCGGTTCAGCTGTCGAGTGGAACTGTTTGTATAAATTAAGAACGACTGCTTAATCTATGAATGGAATCTATGCTTAATTACTGAATTTTAGTTGCAAAAATTACATAGTGCTAATGATTTCTAGCTGCATATTTTGACAAATCGTAGTGTTACAAGGATTGACAAATGACAATGTTACTAGATCAACAAATGTAAATCTTTCCAGTTTGACAAATTACAACATACCCAATATGAAAGATGCAAATCTTACCAAATTGTTTGTACGTGGTTGCACACGGGTCATCCAGAACAACCGTTTGCATTGAAGGGATGCACAAACCTTGTGCTGCTCTCACTTTGCATACAGGTGTTCTATCTAAATCATTTGCGATCAAGAGCTGCAGAAATCCTGCTCGGCACATTTTCTCTTGGCTTCCTGGGGAAGCTGTCGGTTTGCATACGGGTGTTCTAACTAAAAGGTTTGCGATGAGTGTTTTATATTTAAAAAGCGAATTAAACTGCGACTTGGGCGCCATTAATGGAGAGGACTCGAGCAAGGCGGGTGGCCAGGGAAATCAAAGGGCTCGCTTCCCAGTGAGCCTGCGCAGAGTACATCTCGCACGCTTCCCGGTGAGCCTGCACCCTCAAGGACAGCTTGCACGCCTCTCGGCCAGCCTGCGCACCGAACGGCACTCGCATGCCTCCCGTTCAGACAAGGTCAAGCAGCTGTCCGCACGACACCTCCTACAGCCATTAAAACTAAGACACGTGGCGTCACATGAATGGTTAACAGAATTTTGGATTTACTAGAATTTAAAAACCAGGCATCTCAATGTTTTGCCGGCAATCAACGGTGCCCCGGCGTTTGAAATTCATGCCCATTTGTTGCATGGGACCTAAGCATGCACCCAAGGACACGGATTTGATTTTTCAACCAATTTATATGCACTGGAGCATGTGCATGTAGTTCAAATTTGAATTATGCACATAAAATGCATTGAAAACTCAGTTAATGCATAAAAATGTCCAAACGAACCCCGAAAAATCACAAAAATTCACACAACACTCCTGTTGTTCTATGTTGACATGAGAAAATAAATTGAAAGCAATAACAGGCAATGGATATTGTTTCGTCCCCAAAGGTGGGATGTTCCCTACCGAAAACCATCATGCTTGTTGTGAGAAGCTCCAGTTTGTGAGAAGCATATACCCAAACCTGCCCAAATGGGACAAAATTTGTACCACGGCATGTTGATGCCACTCCATGATAGCATGCCAAGTTTCATGAATTTCAGACGAGTTTTGGATTTACTATAATTTAAAAACGAGGCATCTCAATGTTTTGCTGGCAATCAACGGTTCCCTGGTGTTTGAAATTCATTCCCATTTCTTGCATGGGACCTAAGCATGCACCCAAGGACACATATTTGATTTTTCAAAAAATTTATATGCACTGGAGCATGTGCATGTAGTTCAAATTTGAATTATGAACATCAAATGCATTGAAAACTCACTTAATGCATACAGATGTCCAAACGAAGCCCGAAAAATCACAAAAATTCACACAACACTCCTGTTGTTCTATGTTGACACGAGAATTTTTTTTTGAAAGCAATAAGAGGCAATGGATATTGTTTCGTCCCCAAAGGAGGGATGTTCCCTACCGAAAACCATCATGCTTGTTATGAGAAGCTCCGGTTTGTGAGAATCATATACCCAAACCTGCCCCAAATGGGACAAAATTTGTACCACGGCATGTTGCTGCCGCTCCATGATAGCATGCCAAGTTTCATGAATTTCACACGAGTTTTGGATTTACTAGAATTAAAAAACCTGGCATCTCAATGTTTTGCGAGCAATCAACGGTGCCCTAGTGTTTGAAATTCATTCCCATTTCTTGCATGGGATCTAAGCATGCACCCAAGGACACAGATTTGATTTTTCAACCAATTTATATGCACTAGAGCATGTGCATGTAGTTCAAATTTGAATTCTGCACATAAAATGCATTGGAAACTCAGATAATGCATAAAAATGTCCAAACGAATCCCCAAAAATCACAAAAATTCACACAACACTCCTGTTTTTCTATGTTGACACGAGAAAATAATTGAAAGCAATAAGAGGCAATGGATATCGTTTCGTCCCTAAAGGTGGGACGTTCCCTACCGAAAACCATCATGCTTGTTGTGAGAAGCTCCGGTTTGTGAGAAGCATATACCCAAACCTGCCCCAAATGGGATAAAATCTGTACCACGGCATGATGATGCCGCTCCATGATAGCATGCCAAGTTTCATGAATTTCAGACACATTTCGGATTTACTAGAATTTAAAAACCTGGCATCTCAATGTTTTGCCGGCAATCAACGGTTCCTCGGTGTTTGAAATTCATTCCCATATCTTACATGGGACCTAAACATGCACCCAAGGACACATATTTTATTTTTCAACCAATTTATATGCACTGGAGCATATGCATGTAGTTAAAATTTGAATTATGCACATAAAAATGCATTGAAAACTCAGTTAATGCATAAAAATGTCCAAACGAACCCCGAAAAATCACAAAAATTCACACAACACTCCTGTTGTTCTATGTTGACACGAGAATTTTTTTTTGAAAGCAATAAGAGGCAATGGATATCGTTTCGTTCTCAAAGGTGGGACATTCCCTACCGAAACCATCATGCTTGTTGTGAGAAGCTCCGGTTTGTGAGCATCATATACCCAAACCTGCCCCAAATGGGACAAAATTTGTACCACGGCATGTTGATGCCGCTCCATGATATCATGCCAAGTTTCATGAATTTCAGACGAGTTTTGGATTTACTAGAATTTAAAAACCAGGCATCTCAATGTTTTGCCGGCAATCAACGGTGCCCCGGTGTTTGATATTCATTCCCATTTCTTGCATGGGACCTAAGCATGCACCCCAAGGACACAGATTTGATTTTTCAACCAATTTATATGCACTGGAGCATGTGCATGTAGTTCAAATGTGAATTCTGCACATAAATTGCATTGGAAACTCAGTTAATGCATAAAAAAGTCCAAACGAACCCCGAAAGATCACAGAAATTCACACAACACTCCTTTTGTTCTATGTTGACACGAGAAAAAAAATTGAAAGCAATAAGAGGCAATGGATATCGTTTCGTCCCTAAAGGTGGGACGTTCCCTACCGAAAACCATCATGCTTGTTGTGAAAAGCTCAGGTTTGTGAGAAGCATATACCCAAACCTTTCCCAAATGGGCTAAAATTTGTACCACGACATGTTGATGCCGCTCCATGATAGCATGCCAAGTTTCATGAATTTCAGACAAGTTTTTCGTTTACTAGAATTTAAAAACCAGGCATCTCAATGTTTTGCCGGCGATCAACGGTGCCCCGATGTTTGAAATTCATTCCCATTTCTTGCATGGGACATAAGCATGCACCCAAGGACACAGATTTGATTTTTCAACCAATTCATATGCATTGGAGTATGTGTATTTAGTTCAAATTTGAATTATGCACAAAAAATGCAATGCAAACTCAGTTAATGCATAAAAATGTCCGAACGAACCCCGAAAAATCACAAAAATTTACACAAAACTCCTATTGTTCTATGTTGACACGAGAAAAAAAATTGAAAGCAATAAGATGCAATGGATATCGTTTCGTCCCCAATGGTGGGACGTTCCCTACCGAAAACCATCATGCTTGGTATGAGAAGCTCCGGTTTGTGAGAATAATATACCCAAACCTGCCCCAAATGGGACAAAATTTGTACCACGGCATGTTGATGCCGCTCCATGATAGCATGCCAAGTTCCATGAATTTCAGACGAGTTTTGGATTTACTAGAATTAAAAAACCTGGCATCTCAATGTTTTGCCGGCAATCAACAGTGCCCTGGTGTTTGAAATTCATTCCCATTTCTTGCATGGGACCTAAGCATGTACCCAAGGACACACATTTGATTTTTCAACCAATTTATATGCACTGGAGCATGTGCATGTAGTTCAAATTTGAATTCTGCACATAAAATGCATTGGAAACTCAGTTAATGCATAAAAATGTCCAAACGAACCCCGGAAAATCACAAAAATTCACACAACACTCCTGTTGTTCTATGTTGACACGAGAAATTTTTTGAAAGCAATAAGAGGCAATGGATATCGCTTCGTCCCTAAAGGTGGGACGTTCCCTACCGAAAACCAGCATGCTTGTTGTGAGAAGCTCCGGTTTGTGAGAAGCATATACCCAAACCTGCCTCAAATGGGATAAAATTTGACCACGACATAATGATGCCGCTCCATGATAGCATGGCAAGTTTCATGAATTTCAAACGCGTTTTGGATTTACTAGAATTTAAAAACTAGGCATCTCAATGTTTTGCCGGCAATCAACGGTTCCTCGGTGTTTGAAATTCATTCCCATATCTTGCACGGGACCTAAGCATGCACCCAAGGACACATATTTGATTTTTCAATCAATTTATATGCACTGGACCATATGCATGTAGTTCAAATTTGAATTATGCACATAAAAATGCAATGAAAACTCAGTTAATGCATAAAAATGTCCAAATGAACCCTGAAAAATCACAAAATTTCACACAACACTCTTGTTGTTCTATGTTGACACGAGAAAATAATTTGAAAACAATAAGAGGCAATGGATATCGTTTCGTCCCTAAAGGTGGGATTTTCCGTACCGAAAACCAACATGCTTGTTGTGAGAAGCTCCGATTTGTGAGAAGCATATACCCAAACCTGCCCCAAATGGGATAAAATTTGTACCACGGCATGTTGATGCCGCTCCATGATAGCATGCCAAGTTTCATGAATTTCAGACGAGTTTTCGATTTACTAGAATTTAATAACTAGGCATCTCAATGTTTTGCCGGCAATCAATGGTGCCCCGGTGTTTGAAATTCATTCCCATATCTTGCATGGGACCTAAGCATGCACCCAAGGTTATTTTATTTTTCAACCAGTTTATATGCACTGGAGCATGTGCATGTAGTTCAAATTTGAATTATGCACATAAATGCATTGAAAACTCAGTTAATGCATAGAAATATCCAAGCGAACCCCGAAAAATCAAAAAAAGTCACACAACACTCTTGTTGTTCTATGTTGACACGAGAAAAAAAATTGAAAGCAATAAGAGGCAATGGATATCGTTTCGTCCCCAAAGGTGGGACGTTCCCTACCGAAAACCATCATGCTTGTTGTTAGAAGCTCCGGTTTGTGAGAAGCATATACCTAAACCTTTCCCAAATGGGATAAAATTTGTACCACGACATGTTGATGCCGCTCCATGATAGCATGCAAAGTTTCGTGAATTTCAGACAAGTTTTTGATTTACTAGAATTTAAAAATCAGGCATCTCAATGTTTTGCCGGCAATCAATAGTGCCCCGATGTTTGAAATTCATTCCCATTTCTTGCATGGGACCATACATGCACCCAAGGACACATATTTGATTTTTCAACCAATTCATATGCACTGGAGCATGTGCATGTAGTTCAAATTTGAATTATGCACATAAAATGCATTGCAAACTCGGTTAATGCATAAAAATGTCCAAATGAACCCCGAAAAATCACAAAAATTCACAAAACATTCCCGTTGTTCTATCTTGACATTAGAAAAAAAATTGAAAGAAATAAGATCAATGGATATCGTTTCGTCCCCAAAGGTGGGACGTTCCCTACCGAAAACCATCATGCTTGTTGTTAAAAGCTCCGGTTTGTGAGAAGCATATACCCAAACCTGCCCCAAATGGGACAAAATTTGTACCACGACATGTTGATGCCGCACCATGATAGCATGCCAAGTTTCATGAATTTCACACGAGTTTTGGATTTACTAGAATTGAAAAACCAGGCATCTCAATGTTTTGCCGGCAATCAACGGTGCCCTGGTGTTCGAAATTCATTCCCATTTCTTGCATGGGACCTAAGCATGCACCCGAGGACATAGATTTATTTTTTCAACCAGTTTATATGCACTGGAGCATCTACATGTAGTTCAAATTTGAATTATGCACATAAATGCACTGAAAACTCAATTAATGCATAAAAATATCCAAATAAACCCCGAAAAATCACAAAATTTCACACAACACTCCTGTTGTTCTATGTTGACACGAGAAAAAATTTGAAAGCAATAAGTGGCAATGGATATCGTTTCGTCCCTAAAGGTGGGACGTTCCCTACCGAAAACTAGCATGCTTGTTGTGAGAA
Source organism: Aegilops longissima (assembly GCA_021605205.1). Lineage (NCBI taxonomy): Eukaryota > Viridiplantae > Streptophyta > Magnoliopsida > Poales > Poaceae > Aegilops > Aegilops longissima. Next base: position 558,239,081 of record CM038677.1, read on the forward strand.
GCTCCGGTTTGTGAGAAGCATATACCCAAACCTGCCCCAAATGGGATAAAATTTGTACCACGGCATGTTGATGCCGCTCCATGATGGCATGCCAAGTTTCATGAATTTCAGACGAGTTTTCGATTTACTAGAATTTAATAACCAGGCATCTCAATGTTTTGCCGGCAATCAATGGTGCCCCGGTGTTTGAAATTCATTCCCATATCTTGCATGGGACCTAAGCATGCACCCAAGGACACATATTTGATTTTTCAACCAGTTTATATGCACTCGAGCATGTGCATGTAGTTCAAATTTGAATTATGCACATAAATGCATCGAAAACTCAGTTAATGCATAAAAATGTCCAAATGAACCCCGAAAAATCACAAAATTTCACACAACACTCCTGTTGTTCTATGTTGACACGAGAAAAAATTTGAAAACAATAAGAGGCAATGGATATCGTTTCGTCCCTAAAGGTGGGATGTTCCGTACCGAAAACCAGCATGCTTGTTGTGAGAAGCTTCGGTTTGTGAGAAGCATATACCCAAACCTGCCCCAAATGAGATAAAATTTGTACCACGCCATGTTGATGTCGCTCCATGACAGCATGCCAAGTTTCATGAATTTCAGACGAGTTTTCGATTTATTAGAATTTAATAACCAGGCATCTCAATGTTTTGCCGGCAATCAATGGTGCCCCGGTGTTTGAAATTCATTCCCATATCTTGCATGGGACCTAAGCATGCACCCAAGGACACAGATTTGATTTTTCAACCAGTTTATATGCACTGGAGCATGTGCATGTTGTTCAAATTTGAATTATGCACATAAATGCATTGAAAACTCAATTGATGCATAAAAATGAGCAAACAAACCCCGAAAAATCATAAAAATTCGTACAACACTCCTTTTGTTATATGTTGACACGAGAAAAAAAATTGAAAGCAATAAAGGCAATGGATATCGTTTCGTCCCCAAAGGTGGGTCGTTCCCTACCGAAAACCATCATCCTTGTTGTTAGAAGCTCCGGTTTGTGAGAAGCATATACCTAAACCTTTGCAAATGGGATAAAATTTGTACCACGACATGTTGATGCCGCTCCATGATAGCATGCCAAGTTTCGTGAATTTCAGACAAGTTTTTGATTTACTAGAATTTAAAAATCAGGCATCTCAATGTTTTGCCGGCAATCAATAGTGCCCCGATGTTTGAAATTCAATCCCATTTCTTGCATGGGACCATACATGCACCCAAGGACACATATTTGATTTTTCAACCAATTCATATGCACTGGAGCATGTGCATGTAGTTCAAATTTGAATTATGCACATAAAATGCATTGCAAACTCAGGTAATGCATAAAAATGTCCAAATGAACCCCGAAAAATCACAAAAATTCACACAACACTCATGTTGTTCTATGTTGACACGAGAAAAAAATTGAAATCAATAAGATAAATGTATATCGTTTCGTCCCCAAAGGTGGGACGTTCCCTACCGAAAACCATCATGCTTGTTATTAGAAGCTCCGGTTTGTGAGAAGCATATACCCAAACCTACCCCAAATGGGACAAAATTTGTACCACGACATGTTGATGCCGCACCATGATAGCATGCCAAGTTTCATGAATTTCACACAAGATTTGGATTTACTAGAATTTAAAAACAAGGCATCTCAATGTTTTGCCAGCAATCAACGGTGCCCTGGTGTTCGAAATTCATTCCCATTTCTTGAATGGGACCTAAGCATGCACCCGAGGACATAGATTTGTTTTTCAACCAGTTTATATGCACTGGAGCATCTAAATGTAGTTCAAATTTGAATTATGCACATAAATGCATTGAAAACTCAATTAATGCATAAAAATATCCAAACAAACCCCGAAAAATCACAAAATTTCACACAACATTCATGTTGTTCTATGTTGACACGAGAAAAAATTTGAAAGCAATAAGAGGCAATGGATATCGTTTCGTCCCTAAAGGTGGGACGTTCCCTACCGAAAACCAGCATGCTTGTTGTGAGAAGCTCCGGTTTGTGAGAAGCATATACCCAAACCTGCCCCAAATGGGATAAAATTTGTACCACGGCATGTTGATGCCGCTCCATGATAGCATGCCAAGTTTCATGAATTTCATACGAGTTTTCGATTTACTAGAATTTAATAACCAGGCATCTCTATGTTTTGCCGACCATCAATGGTGCCCCGGTGTTTGAAATTCATTCCCATATCTTGCATGGGACCTAAGCATGCACCCAAGGACACATATTTGATTTTTCAACCAGTTTATATGCACTGGAGCATGTGCATATAGTTCAAATTTGAATTATGCACATAAATGCATTGAAAACTCAGTTAATGCATAAAAATGTCCAAATGAACCCCGAAAAATCAAAAAATTTCACACAACACTCCAGTTGTTCTATGTTGACACGAGAATTTTTTTTTGAAAACAATAAGAGGCAATGGATATCGTTTCGTCCCTAAAGGTGGGATGTTCCGTACCGAAAACCAGCATGCTTGTTGTGAGAAGCTCCGGTTTGTGAGAAGCATATACCCAAACCTGCCCCAAATGGGATAAAATTTGTACCACGGCATGTTGATGCCGCTCCATGACAGCATGCCAAGTTTCATGAATTTCAGACGAGTTTTTGATTTACTAGAATTTAATAACCAGGCATCTTAATGTTTTGCCGGCAATCAATGGTGCCCCGGTGTTTGAAATTCATTCCCATATCTTGCATGGGAAATAAGCATGCACCCAAGGACACATATTTGATTTTTCAACCAGTTTATATGCACTGAAGCATGTGCATGTAGTTCAAATTTGAATTATGCACATAAATGCATTGAAAACTCAGTTGATGCATAAAAATATCCAAACGAACCCCGAAAAATCACAAAAATTCACACAACACTCCTGTTGTTCTATGTTGACACGAGAAAAAATAATTGAAAGCAATAAGAGGCAATGGATATCGTTTCATCCCCAAAGGTGGGACGTTCCCTATCGAAAACGATCATGCTTGTTGTTAGAAGCTCCGGTTTGTGAGAAGCATATACCTAAACCTTTCCCAAATGGGATAAAATTTGTACCACGACATGTTGATGCCGCTCCATGATAGCATGCCAAGTTTCGTGAATTTCAGACAAGTTTTTGATTTACTAGAATTTAAAAATCAGGCATCTAGATGTTTTGCCGGCAATCAATAGTGCCCCGATGTTTGAAATTCATTCCCATTTCTTGCATGGGACCATACATGCACCCAAGGACACATATTTGATTTTTCAACCAATTCATATGCACTGGAGCATGAGAATGTAGTTCAAATTTGAATTATGCACATAAAATGTATTGCAAACTCAGTTAATGCATAAACATGTCCAAATGAACCCCGAAAAATCACAAAAATTCACACAAAACTCCTGTTGTTCTATGTTGACACGAGAAAAAAATTGAAAGCAATAAGATCAATGGATATCGTTTCGCCCCAAAGGTGGGACGTTCCCCACCGAAAACCATCATGCTTGTTGTTAGAAGCTCCGATTTGTGAGAAGCATATACCCAAACCTGCCCCAAATGGGACAAAATTTGTACCACGACATGTTGATGCCGCACCATGATAGCATGCCAAGTTTCATGAATTTCACACGAGTTTTGGATTTACTAGAATTTAAAAACTAGGCATCTCAATGTTTTGCAGGCAATCAACGGTGCCCTGTAGTTCGAAATTCATTCCCATTTCTTGCATGGGACCTAAGCATGCCCCCGAGGACATAGATTTGTTTTTTCAACCAGTTTATATGCGCTGGAGCATCTACATGTAGTTCAAATTTGAATTATGCACATAAATGCATTGAAAACTCAATTAATGCATAAAAATATCCAAACAAACCCCAAAAAATCACAAAATTTCACACAACACTCCTGTTGTTCTATGTTGACACGAGAAAAAATTTGAAAGCAATAAGAGGCAATGGATATCGTTTCGTCCCTAAAGGTGGGACGTTCCCTACCGAAAACCAGCATGCTTGTTGTGAGAAGCTCCGGTTTGTGAGAAGCATATACCCAAACCTGCCCCAAATGGGATAAAATTTGTACCACGGCATGTTGATGCCGCTCCATGATAGCATGCCAAGTTTCATGAATTTCAGACGAGTTTTCGATTTACTAGAATTTAATAACCAGGCATCTCAATGTTTTGCCGGCAATCAATGGTGCCCCGGTGTTTGAAATTCATTCCCATATCTTGCATGGGACCTAAGCATGCACCCAAGGACACATATTTGATTTTTCAACCAGTTTATATGCACTGGAGCATCTACATGTAGTTCAAATTTGAATTATGCACATAAATGCATTGAAAACTCAATTAATGTATAAAAATATCCAAGCAAACCCCGAAAAATCACAAAAATTCACACAACACTCCTGTTGTTCTTTGTTGACACGAGAAAAAATTTGAAAGCAATAAGAGGCAATGGATATCGTTTCTTCCCTAAAGGTGGGACGTTCCCTACCGAAAACCAGCATGCTTATTGTGAGAAGCTCCGGTTTGTGAGAAGCATATACCCAAACCTGCCCCAAATGGGATAAAATTTGTACCACGGCATGTTGATGCCGCTCCATGATAGCATGCCAAGTTTCATGAATTTCAGACGAGTTTTCGATTTACTAGAATTTAATAACCAGGCATCTCAATGTTTTGCCGGCAATCAATGGTGCCCCGGTGTTTGAAATTCATTCCCATATCTTGCATGGGACCTAAGCATGCACCCAAGGACACAGATTTGATTTTTCAACCAATTCATATGCACTGGAGCATGTGCATGTAGTTCAAATTTGAATTATGCACATAAATGCATAAAAATGAGCAAACAAACCCCGAAAAATCATAAAAATTCGCACAACACTCCTTTTGTTCTATGTTGACACTCAAATTTTTTTGAAAGCAATAAGAGGCAACAGATATCGTTTCGTCCCCGAAGGTGGCACGTTCCCTACCGAAACCATCATGCTTGTTGTGAGAAGCACTGGTTTGTGAGAAGCTTATACCCAAACCTGCCCCAAATGGGACAAAATTTGTACCACGACATGTTGATGCTGCTACATGATAGCATGCCAAGTTTCATGAATTTCAGACGAGTTTTGGATTTACTAGAATTTAAAAACCAGGCATCTCAATGTTTGCGGCCGAGTGACGGTGGCAGGGTGTTTGAAATTCATTCCCATTTCTTGCATGGGACCTAAGCATGCAACCAAGGAAACATATTTGTTTTTTCAATAAGTTTATATGCACTGGAGCATGTGCATGTAGTTCAAATTTGAATTATGCGCATAAAATGCCTGGAAAACCCAGTTAATGTATAAATATGTACAAACGAACCCTGAATCATTCCAATTTTTTTGACGACACACCTATAGTTGCATGTTCACTGCAGATATAAGTTCTAACAATTCAAACACCATCCTTTGTAGCTGTGACCCCATTGCGTAATTCAAATGATCAAGATGATAAATCAAGTAGATCACACACAGTTTATTATCTCCAACCGTGTGAGATGCAGCACAAAATATCTTGGAGCACCGTCGATGTATAGTACGCCCATGGCTTACGAGAGAAGGTGTGTCGGCTACAGTCCACAACCAGCGTGTCAAGCACACTAGCTCACTCCCCAAATATCATTTCACTGTTCATTCGTCGCCGGTGAAAGATGGGGACGTGGACCAATGTCGTGAGGGCAACTTCGGCGGCCCACTCCGGCGAGAGCACGGCTGCAGCCGCCAGGCGCGTGCTAACAAGCTTCTTGAGGGTGACCGTAGTCTGCGTCCGGGCGGCCAAGGCAACCCGAACGGCCGCTGTTGCTTCTCAGGCGGCGGCAATAGCATCTGCCTCGGGGATAGCAATTGGAGAGAGCGGCACAACAGCTGTCCGTTCCGCAGCGGCGGGCTTAGCCCTGCTGGAGGCCGCCCACTACCATGTCGAGGCCGTCCATGCCCAGCTCGTGGCGGTCACCGCACAAATCGAATGAAGCTTCTCCGACAACGGCCGACAACCCACGACCAAAGAGCTGGCAATCGCCGAGAGAGTTCGAGCAACTGTCCGTTCCTGCGCGGTATACCTTGCCACGACGGAGCCCACCAGAGCCCAGATGGCGTCCACCCATGCCCAGCTCGTGGCGGCCTTTTCCAAAGAGATGGCGGACGCGGATGGCGAGATGCTTGCCGAGTATGGTGCGATGGATGCCATGGAGCCCCTTCCCCAGGAGACCGTCGGGCACGAGCTGGACATGGAGGTAGCGACGGAGATCGACAAGCACCAGCCGTAGTAGTAATCTTTGTTTTGTTTAATTAAGAGCGCTGGTCTTTAATTTGTTAGAGTAATGTTTAGGTAAGCTAGCTCTGTTTAATTGCTGAACTTGCTCGATTAAGAAGTTAGTCTCCTTTGCGTACCCAAATTATGCAATGACGTGGATGACCACTGTAACCAGGGAAATTCGAACCAAAATTTTTGACGTTCAAACTCAACACACACGGGTTTAGCTATCTGAATCATTTGTGATGTTCACATATCGTACACAGTTCTGAATAAGGGACCGTGTCTGATGACACTTTGCGCGCCAGTTTTTTGGCTGAAGCGATTCCAAATTTTCAGCTTCCGCGGAAATATCTACCTCCCCGCCCCCTCCCCTTACCAAAAGCCACATTTCCCCTCTTTCCGCCTTCCTTTCCAAGTTGAAACCTTCACTCCTTGCTTGCAGCGCTGCCGCCTCCTCGCCGGCGACCCTCCTTCATGCTCCTCGACCTCGCCTATCCTGGCATGTAATCCACACCCGACCCCCATCTTCCTCCTCCTTCCACATCCCACATGCCCCTACCGCCGGCGCGAGCGCGACACCTTCCACCCAAATCACCGACCCCTCCACCAAATAAGCGCCGGCCTAAGCCATGGTGCATGCAGTATAGCCAGGACCTCAAGGAGCATTTGGCAGCGGAGAAGCAAATCGCGGCCACATGCGCGGATGAGGTCGCGATGGATGCCATTCGTGCTGACCCCCAGATCTTGAAGGAGCACCTTGCCATTTGCTAGCTATGCCGGTTATGCATGCTCAGTTTACCCATTGCGTGTGCTGCTCCTGCCTTTGCTTCACAAATTCTAGTGAATTGTGCTATCTAATTTTACCATGCAATCTGTTGCTCTAGTGTATATGTTCTATATGTAGTGCAGTGTGGTGCTCACTTATTAACTATTTTGATAATTAGTTGTCGTCTTCAGTTAACTGTTTGGTTCAATTCTGCAAATGTGATCTTCAATTCTTCAGGCTGCAATTTTGTATTCTCTTCCATGTGAGAAATAAATCAAATTTATCTTTACAAAATTGTGGGTGCATTCTGTCATTGTATACCATGTGAGGAATAAATTGAATTTAGCTATAGTAAATACATGAGAAACAAATACAATTGCTACAATTGGATGTAGTTAACTGTTTGGTTAACTCCCTGATCTTCTATTAGGAGTATGTTATATTGTACAATGTGGTGCTCAGTTAATGTTTGGTTCATTTGTTGTGGTGTTTAGTTAACTGCTGGGTTCAATGTTATATTGTGCAATGTGGTGCTCAGTTAATGTTTGGTTCATTTGTTGTGGTATTTAGTTAACTGCTTGGTTCAATTCTGCAATGTGATGTCCAATTATCGTGGGTATAATTTTGTATTGTTTTGCATGTGAGGAATAAATTGAATTTGGTTGCACTTAATACATGAGAAACATATACAAGTGCTATATTTCCTAGTTCTTAATCATGCTTGGTTTGGATAAATGGGTTTTCCCTGTGGCTTGAATTAATCTGATGAATCTGCAATGTGATTATTTTTCATCAACATATTTTACTGATAGCATGCGAACCCTTACTTAACCTGATGACTAACTACCTTATATGTGTTGCAGGGAAACAATGGGAAGCACCGAGGTTTACAATCAAGGATAGCATGTGCATGGTTCGTTGTCTAATAGCACATTACTGTGCAATTGCAGGAACCATTCTAATATTTAGGTTTTTAACAATTTGGTCTTGCACATGTAGGTCTTGCTGTCAGAGGCTTTGACCCACTGTTCGACCCTTTTTGCATATGGGGAAATGAGTTGTCCATGAATATCAGTCAAGTCAAGAAACTCAGAAAGATTATTAGGATAAAGAAATTAGCGACAAAAAACAACAAGATCTTTGTCTGCACAATGAAGAAGACATTAGTTCACTGCAGGATGGTACTAACTATTATACCTTGCCTTTTTTATTCCTTTGCCCCATTTCCAATATAGAGAAGATATTTATGCACATCCTTGTTTTCAGGCCTTTCCAAAGCAGTTCACCGATGATTTCCTCTCAAACCACCTGTATGGTCAGGAGGCGAGGAAGGTATTCATACAATACCCACGGTTCAATATTGAAGTGTTCCTGAAGAGGACGAAGGATGGACGATCAATCATCCACGCACCGGCCTAAAGTTACAAAGACCTTCAACATCAATGAAGGCTCAATATTCGCTATACCTTGAAAGAGTTTTCCGATGAGATACATCTGTCTATGTACCGTCTATGATGCTAATTTCGAAAGGTTATAGATGTTTCATGTGAAACTTGGTCCCGGTGTAGTTGTATAATGGGGTAGCTGAGTGCTGAAGCTATATGATGTTGTACTCTGATGTATTTCAATTATGAAAATGAAATATATTGTGTGCTTAATATGAACTACCAATTAGATTAATAAATGGATTATGAATAATCGGATAATTAGCCTGCTAGTGGTGAATTAGCCTGCTAATTGGGTTTTGCTATTGCAAACGGTTGTTAAAAAAAATACCGTGGGCGATGACCTCAGGCAACGCACACAGTTTCTAGGAATAAACCGTGTTAGATCAATGAACAATCACACACGACTTTCTCTTGAAAACTGTTTGCATTAGGCCACCTTGCGCAAACGTTTACCACATGAAAACTGTCGTGGAATTGTCACGGCAGATGTCCTCGTGAAAGGACTTAGTCGCAGGGCCATCGTACGGGTTAACTTAGAGGGGTTAAGGTGGACACAAAGGCACGGGAGTTATACTAGTTCGGCCCCTTCGATGAAGGAAAGGCCTACGTCTAGTTGTGATGGGATTGATGTGATTTCGGCGACTAGGGAGCAATAGCCGCCTAAGCCTCGAATTGTTCATCCCTAAACCGCCGGGTCGTCCCCTATATACACGGGTTGGCCCTGGCCGGTCTCTGAGTCCCGACCCGCTCATACAAGTGTCCGCTCGGTCTCTTCTCTCTAATCTTACAGACAAGTTACAATACTAAGGCGGTTTACATCACGGACCCTTAATTCGCCTCTGGGCTCTGGGCCTCCTCCGTGGGCCCTGATCTTGGACGAGGGTAACCCGGACCCTCCAGGGCGGTTCACACTCGGTAGTTATCTCCCCAACATTAGGCCCCAGATTGACTTGAACCGGTTCATGTTAATCTTCAACATCTTCAGGAAACTCTTGATCTCCCTTCATATTTCGTAAACCGCCATCTGCTTGAACCGCCGTGACGTCTTCCTCCGATCCCCGTGTCAGGGCGCCTCGACGTCACCTTTAATAAAGAAATCCATACAGTAAGATTCCCTTCCTTTAATGCTATCCCGGAAATCGAGGCGACCGCTATGCCGTCCGCCGCTTTTGACTCCTCGATTCTCGCGCCTATTAATTGCTCCGGTCCCTTATAAATAGACTGGCAGGCCCCTTTCTCTTCTTCTTCTCTTCTCCTTCCTCGCGACGCTCCTGCCCTGAAGCTCCACCGTCGCCTCCGACCTTCCAATCGCCGCGTCAACGCCGGGCCGCTGCATCACCTCGATCGACGAAGTTCTCGGTGCTCCTCCGTGGTTTTGCTCATCAGGTAAGGTCCCTTTCAAGCCCTAGATCCCATCTGAAGATCCTGTTCATCTCGTAGTTCATAGGTGTTCATATCAGTTTCTTCATACCTGCTCTACCATGGCCGTATAACTCAACCGTACCATACATCCTGTGCGGGTGACTGCCCCGCCGTCAATTTGACTCTTTATGCATCTTTTCATTTTTGTTCAGATCCTCTAGTTTTAGCACGCCCGAACCTTCCTGCTCTTTATGAGGCTTGCATAGGTCGTAGAAGTTTTTCTTACTGAAACTTCGGTAGATCTAGATTACTTCCGCTCGCATGTGAAAACTGTTTCTGTCCACACTTAGTAGATTTTTCAGTCCTGTCTCTTTTGGCGGTTTGACTCTTGATAGCTAATCCGTCACTCCATTAGTCCTCGCTAAACCGAATTGAAAGCTAGCCGCCAAATTGCCGGTTTAACATTGCATAATGTGCCTGAACCTTTTAACGGTGAACCGTTTTCCTTTTCTTTCGCAGTTTAGTCTTCCGAATGGCCCTCAATTCTCAGCTTGCAATTGGGTCCGGTCCAAGATCACTGAAACGCAACTCAACGGCTATGTCACCACTGGCGCCTTGGCTCCCAAAAATGTCCTCCACTGGCGTGTTCCGGATGGCGAATTCCCCCCCGAGCCTCAAGACGGAGAAGTAATTGTGTTTATGCAGCACTTAGACCGGGGATTCTGCCCGCCCGTTCAAAATTCTTCCGGACGTCCTTGCCAGTTTTAAACTCCATCCGCAGGATATTGGCCCGAACTCATGTCAAACATATGCAATTTTCAAGTCTTCGTGAAGTCTGTCTTCAAGAAGAACCATCTGTGGAGCTGTTCCGGGATTTCTTCCACTTGAACCGTCGTGACAGAATTTTCTCGATGGTCCCAACACGTAGCTGGGCGGCGTTTCAATCCGTAAGAGGAAGGAAGTGGACTTTCCTCACGCCAAACACCACAGCCATCCAAAAGATTGGAACCAAACCTGGTTCTCTTGCCGAACACTGCTCCTCGCCAACGAGAACCCTTTGCCGAAGTTACCGTCCTCACCGCTCAAGAACCATCATCCGCTGCCTTTACGCTTAACCGCCATGAACGGAAAAACTTCGCGCCTCAAATTATCAAGCTCCGGGCTCTAATGGCCAATGGCTTAACGGTGTGGACCTTGTGCGGTGTTGGGTTTCTTGGGGCGTCTTGCCACTAAGCCGCCGGCCCGGATTGATGCACGAGTACATCGGCAGCCTCAAAGACCCTCAAAGACGTCACGAGTTGCCCATAACTGAACTTGAGGTCACAGAGATTGTAAAGAAGATGCTTGATGAACCAATCTCCGTCTGCAGCCTAACCGGGTTGGCTCCATTCTGTGTTGCCAACAAACCGCCGGCGGTAAAGCTCTACTCACCGCTTTTCGGGCCCTTAATACTTTGTTGATATACATTAATCCTTGTTACTTCTCGGTGACAGCTCCTTCGAACGTACCAAACCGGCTCGGGCGCGCGTGTAAAGTCAAAGGCCACCAAGAAGGCAGGAAGAAGAAACCGCCGAGTCATCGATCCGCGGAGGACGAAGAATCGAAGCTGAGGTAAAACTTGACATTCTTACGAGGAGCCGCCAAACCGCTTTCCGCCTTGTGTTTCTTCTTGCTTATGATTTGTCCCTTTGTATTCCTTTTCTCGACAATTTTACCTCCGGGATGATGCTTTGAAGCCAGTCATGCCGACCTGTTGAGGTAATCTTTCTTTCTTCGAATCCGACCTTACGCGGTTAAAAGAATTCGCCGCACCGTCCGGAAAGTGAAAAATATCATTCCTGTGCTTACTTGAATCCAAACCTTTCCTTGAAGACACAAGAGGCTGAAGAGCGCCCGTCGACCCAAAGACAATGGTCAACGGATTACCTCATCCGGTTTACCGGACACACCAACCCGGAAGCGTCGTCCAGAGGTGACTTGCTCTCCTGAAAAGCGTTATCCCTTAAAAGGTTTCTTCCGATGTCCTCTCAATCCGTCCGACCCGAATTATCAGGCCTCTTCCAACTCTTCTGGCGGTTCATCAACCACGCAACTGCCTCCGCTTAAAGTTGCCGCAGGGTACGCAACTGCTGTCCGCCAATTCGGTTTACAATTGCCTTGGTCAATTTGTCTTGATCCAATTCTGAATATTGCAGCACCAAGGCTCGCTTGAGTAAGAAAGTGAAAACCCTTGATCCTACTGCGGATGTCGATCCGGAAAAGACCCCCGAGCAAACCCATGAAAATCCTGAAGTCGCCAAAAATAGCTCTGGCGAGTTGTACCGAGACGACATTGCTGATCCGCCAGAGACTGAACCGGAGGCCCAAGTGGAAACCTCGCATCCTGCTCCACCGAGTCTGGCCACAGAGCGGGTCGTAACTGTTGAACCGCCGAGCCAGAGTATGAAGGCACCAAGTCCAAAGAAGACCGCCAATCCGGCCAGCCCAGTCAAAAATGATGATGTTATTGTGACGGGCACTGGCTACACCACTCCTGGCCAACCGGTCGTTTTAGCAAAACACAGGGCCAAGGACGAGTCTGCCACTACGAGTAAAGACAAGGGGAAAACTGATCTGTCAGCTTATGACAACTTCTCTGCCCAAGAACTTCACTCCGGGTTTCTGAACCGGCTCTATACCAGCCGTGACTTTGAAGCTGGTCTGGTAAACCGTATGAAGGACCGCTATGAGGTAATGAGTTATGCCTTTCTTGTACTTTGGCTGTATAGTTTCTTGTACTTTGGCTGTATAGTAGCCCCCAAGGGTCGGTTCAACTTAGCATAGTTAAACCGGGACTTAACTTTGCAAAAAAAAACATACACTTTAAACTGCAGTATTGTAGCCCCCAAGGGTCGGTTCAACTCAGCATAGTTAAACCGGGACTTAATTTCTGCATCCTCATAGCAAACTGAGATCAACTAGCCATTAGCCCCCAAGTGCCAAGTTGAATATTTATATTGAGCTTGGGACTTTATAATGAAACAACTAACGTGCTCCCTTTGTTATCAGAATGAAATATACCAAGAAACCGTGCAAATCAAGGACCTTCGAGCCAATCTGAAACTCAACAAGCGAAACCACCAAGGCCAAGGACGAATTGAAAACTGCCTTGGCCACTATGGAACAATTGAAGGAGTGGTATAAATCGAACGGGCCAATCGGGACACCGAGAAGGCCGGTTTGAAAAAACAGGCGAAGAAGTGAAGCAGCTCTTAAACCGTGATCGAGGAGCGCATCGACTCAAGCGCCAAGTGCATGCCATGACCTCTCGCCATCTTTGGTAAGAAAATTTGCACTGATTATCTCAATTTGGATATTTCCGCCGGTTTAACCTGAGCTGTCTGACACCGGTGCAGGCAAGCGTATTGCGCATATGGGCTCTGATGTGCGGAAGAAGCTCAAGGCCGCTTATACGCTGATTGAGCAGCTGTATACGGCGCCAATGAGTCATATGTGCCACATCATATGACAACACAGCGCCGCCCCGATCGAGACACTGCTGGACCGGCTGTCCATGGTTCCGGGACAGCTTGAAGAGTTGAAGCGATCCACGGCCCGGGCGGGCACCCTACTGGCTCTGACTCGTGCCAAGGCGTGGATAGCAGATCTTGATCCGGCTGACATAGCCAAGGGTTTCCCCAGTGCTCAAGAGAACGGTGAAGCCTTTGACAACGGCATACAAACGGATAACAAAGGAGATGCGTCACCGGCGAAGTCAATCGGCAGCGAAGCCAACCCGGCGGTTCACCGCTCTTTTTATGACGCAAACAACAAGCGAGTGGAATTTGTCATTCCTGAAGTGCAGAGCCTTGTTCCTCCAATCCGTAGGCACACTTATGCCCCTGACGTTGATCCGGCTGAGCTTATAAGTGAAGAGGCTGTCTTTCAGGCCTTAACCCGGATTGACTGGTCTACCAATGACTTTCGGGCTTTGGGCGATGAAGAAGAAGAAGTTGAACCGACGCCAGGCGCCCCCTCTACCTCACGTCAACCTGGCGAAGAAGCGTAATCCATCAAGCCGGGTGACGCCTCCGGAACTGCTAGTCATAACGCCGCTGCGCTTGAAACACCGGCCTTGGAAGGCTTTGTAATAGGATAGTCGACACTTTGTTTTGAACAATGCCTTTATGAACTCATCAGTATCCTTTGCATGGTGATATCGACATCGTGGATTGATGAACCATCAACTTAGTTCGCTCGCAATCACAAATTCCTTAAACCGCCACGGCGGCTTGTGTCGCCAAACCGGCTTGTGACGCTTATATATTTATATAAGAAAATATGGATGTATATGACCAAACTTTATGATACCAAAAATACCTGCCAAATGTCAGGCACGCAGTTGGCTTAGCCAATCTTGAGGCGGAGGTTGTATAAACCATGACCGTCAAAGGAGAAAACAACTCTTGTGCTTAGAATGCCGGTTTACCGTGTAAACCGTGTCGGGCATAACAAGCCCCCTGTTACCCCATAATGGGATGCTAACAGAAAAAATCAAACCGGAATAAAATCGCCGGATTAAAAAAAATGGACTGAATTCCGTTAACTGACAACTTGAATCCGGTTTAAAAAAGGTTGTCGGTTTAAGAAGGCGAATAAAACTCAAATAACTGATACGAAAACCACATGGAAGCAAAGGCAATGATAAAACCATTTGCAAGAAGAGGCATCTTGAGCTTCGATCGGATGGTGTTACCATGGTCGGACAGACCAAGCTCCCCATAAGGTGTAGCAATGGTTCAAGGCAGCCAGTCCCCAACTCGAAATCGTGGCATTATGCCGATCAAGTGGCATGGCAATGGTTGGGTTCGACCAAGCCCCAAGTGATTCTATGGCCTTAGGCCGACCAAGAGGCGTGGATGGTTCAGACGTGACCATGTCCCCAAGTGATCTGGTGGCTTTACGCCCATCAAAAGGTGTTGCATTGGTTCGACACGACCAAGCCCCAAAGTGACAAAACTTCAAAAGCAAGACCAAGGGTTAAACCGGAGGCCGCTTTGCAACAACATCTCCATGTACCCAAACCAGACTTTTACGAGCGGATACCCGCTTTGCCGAGGATCCGGTTTATTATTTTATTCATAATATATACATTGTCTTAATATGTACATAAGCGGGCCGATGGCTCGGGTATAATAAGGCGAAGGTGAGCTATGTTCCACGGCCTGTTGGTCTCCTCTTCTGACGTGCGTGAGTCTTTTCGCTCTCGAACATCGATCAGATAGTATGACCCATTGTACAGATTCTTGCTGACCACAAAGGGCCCTTCCCAAGGTGGGGATAGCTTGTGCATATCTGTCTGGTCTTGAATGAGCCGAAGCACCAAGTCTCCCTCCTGAAAGGTTCTTGTTCTAACCCGCCGACTGTGATACCGACGAAGATCCTGCTGGTAAATCGCCGAACGAGCAGCCGCCATATCTCGCTCTTCATCCAGTCGATCCAAATCGTCCTGCCATGCCGCCTCACTATCGACCTCAACATAAGCCGCCACACGGGGCGAGTCATGACGGATATCGCAGGGAAGGACCGCCTCCGCTCCATAGACCATAAAGAACGGTGTGTATCCGGTGGATCTGTTAGGGTAGTATTGATACTCCATATCACGGATGGTAGCTCTTCTACCCAACAACCCGGCGTCCTCTCCAAAGGGACCATAAGCCGGGTTTAATACCTCTCGAGATCTCTGATTAGCTCGTTCCGCTTGACCATTGGACTCTGGGTGGGCCATGAAGAAACATCAAGCGGATGTGCTCGCTTCACAAAACTCCTTCATGGCCCCTTGGACAAATTAGTGCCATTGTCCGTGATGATGCTGTGTGAAACCCAAACCGAAACTCACCTTTTGATGAACTGAACCGCCGTGGCGCATCACACTTGCTAACAGCTCGCCTCTACCCACTTTGTAAATTTATCAACCGCCACCAACAGTGGGTCTTTTTGTCCTTGGACCTTTTGAAAGGCCCAACCATATCCAGCCCCCAATTCGCAAACGGCCAAGTAATTGGAATCATCCTCAATTCTTGGGCGGTACATGAGCACGTCTGAAAACTTTTGGCAACCATCACATCGCTGACCAGCTCTTCTGCGTCGGCATGGGCGATCAACCAATAAAAACCGTGGCGGGCGCTTTGGCCAAGGACTTTGAACCGGCGTGGTGACCACAATCCCCTTCATGGATCTCACGCAATATCTCACGGCCTTCTTCAGGGGACACACAACGCTGAAATGCCCAAGACACGCTGCAATGATGCAACTCGCCCTTATATATGGTCATAGACTTAGACCGCCGAACTATCTGTCGGGCCAGCGTCTCATCTTCTGGTAACTCGCCCCGGTTCATATATGCCAAATAAGGGAGCGTCCAATCCGGAATGACATGCAAGGCTGCCACCAAGTGAGCCTCCGGATCAGGAATAGCCAAATCAACTTCATCAGAAGCTTAAGCGACGGATTGTGCAAGACATCAAGGAAGACATTAGGCGGGACGGTTTACGTTGAGAGCCCAGCCGCTTAGAGCATCCGCCGCCGTTCTTCCGACGGTCCACATGGTCCACGATATCCTTTAAAATGTCCTGCAACAATATCCACCTCCCGACGGTACGCAGCCATGAGTGGATCTTTGGAATCCCAAGTACCTGATACTTGCTGGGCCACCAAGTCCGAGTCACCAAAACACTTAACCCGGCTTAGATTCATCTCCTTAGCCATCCGGAGACCATGGAGCAAAGCCTCATACTCAGCTGCATTGTTAGTACAGGGGAACATTAAGCGAAGAACATAACAGAACTTGTCACCTCGCGGGGAAGTTAATACGACTCCAGCCCCCGAGCCCTCCAATTGCCTGGACCCATCAAAGTGGATGGTCCAATAGGTATGATCCGGCTTTTCTTCAGGTGCTTGCAACTCCGTCCAATCATTAATGAAATCCACAAGTGCACGAGACTTTCTCGCCGTCCGAGGCACATACCTTAAACCGTGCGGCCCAAGTTCTATAGCCCACTTAGTAATCCGGCCAGTCGCTTCCGGGTTCTGTATGATATCGCCCAAAGGAGATGAACTGACCACTGTGATGGGGTGCCCTTGGAAATATTGCTTCAGCTTCTGGCTTGCCATAAAAACTCCATATACCAGCTTCTGCCAATGCGGATATCTTTGTTTAGACTCAATAAGGACCTCGCTGATGTAATAAACCGGCCGTTGAACCGGATACTCCTTCCCTGCCTCCTTCTGTTCCACCACAATGGCTACGCTGACTGCCCTGGCATTAGCAGCAACATATAACATGAGCGGCTCCTTGTCAATGGGAGCGGCGAACACAGCGGTTGGCTAACTGCCGCTTTAAGTCCTCAATGCTTCATCGGTGGCGAACTCGCATTTAACTGATCCGTCTTCTTCAGCATCTGGTACAAGGGAATGGCCTTCTCTCCTAGGCGGCTGATAAACCGGCTTAGCGCAGCAATCCGACCCGCCAAACGTTGGACATCATTGATACACTTTGGCTTAGCCAGGGAGGTGATAGCGGTAATCTTCTCCGGATTAGCCGATCCCCTGTTGGACACAAGGAAACCCAATAACTTGCTCGCCAAACACCAAAAACACACTTGGCGGGTTAAGCATCATCTTGTACACCCGCAAGTTGTCAAAGGTTTCTCTCAAATCCTCAATCGTGTTTCCTTCTCCTTGACTTAACCACAATATCATCCACGTAAGCATGCACATTACGGCCGATCTGTTTATGCAAGCAATTACATGCACGCAAGCGTTGATAAGTTGCTTGGGGCTCTTGAGCCCAAAAGGCATAGATACATAGCGTAAGGCTCCAAAAGGGGTGATAAACGCCGTCTTCTCCTGGTCCTTAACCGCCATCTTAATCTGATGATATCCGAATATGCATCCAAAAGCTCAACGCTCACAACCCGCCGTAGCATCAATAATCTGATCAATACGGGAGGGCGAATGGATCTGCTTGGACAAGCCTTGTTAAGATCTGTATAATCTCGCATTACGCGCCAAGTGCCATTCTTCTTAAGGACCAACACGGATTAGCAAGCCACTCGGATGGAAAACTTCAACGATAAATCCTGCCGCTAAGAGCACGGCAACCTCCTCTCCAATGGCCTTGCGCTTTTCCTCATTAAACCGCGAGAAACTGCTTTACCGGTCTGTACTTGGGATCAACATTAAGAGTGTGCTCAGCGAGTTCCTCGGTACACCCGCATGTCGAAGGCTTCCATGCAAAATGTCCCGATTCTCACGGATGAACTCGATGAGCGCTTTCCTATTTAGGATCCAAATTAGCATCGATGGTGAACTGCTTGGGCGAATCGCCGGGCACAAAATCAACAAGTTTAGTCTCAGCCACCGACTTAAACTTCAAATCCGGATCATGCTCAGTAGTTGGCTTTTTCAGCGGGTCATATCCGCCGGATCAACATTGTCTTTATAATACTTTAACTCCTCGGTGGCACAAACCGACTCTGCATAAGCCGCATCACCTTCCTCGCATTCCAACGCAATCCGCGGCTCCGTGAACCGTTATCGTCCCTTTGTGACCCGGCATTTTCAGCTGCAAATAAACATAACAAGGCCGTGCCATAAACTTAGCATAAGCCGGCCGCCCAAACAGAGGCGTGGTAAGGGCTTTGGATTTTCACCACCTCAAGCGTCAATGTTTCCGATCCGAGTCATGTTCATCTCCAAAAGCTACCTCGAGCTATCTTACCGACCGGCACGCAGACTTGCGGGCACCACACCGTGAAATCTTGTCTGGACGGCCCGAGATGCCTATCCGTCAACCCCATACGTCGGAACGTCTCATAGTACAGGATGTTGATGCTGCTTCCTCCATCCATAAGCACTTTGGTGAACTTGTATCCTCCCACCTGAGGTGCCACTACTAGGGCTAGCTGACCCAGATTGTAAACCCGGGGAGGATGATCCTCTCTACTCCATACAATAGGCTGCTCTGACCAGCGCAAGTAATGCGGCGCGGCCGGTTCAACAACACCGACCGCCCGCTCAAGTTTTCGGTCTCGTCTGTCCAAGCTGGTGGTAAAGACATGGTATCGTCCACCGTTCAACTGCTTTGGATTACTTTGGTAACCCGATCGCTGCTGTTGTTGATTATAACCCCTTGGTTCTCGATTGTTACGATTGTTCGATTGTTCGATTGCCTTGCCGCCGGATTACCACGAACCACGGGCGAATTTCCTCCACCGTAACCGGGCGGACCACTGAACCGCCACGGGCCCTTGATCATACCGGAAAGCATTAGAATTTTGAACTCCTGCATAATATAACAATCCTTCCAGAGGTGGTTCGCGGTGCCTCCTTCGTCCCATGCTTGGGCAAGGTTGATTCAATAGGTAATTCAAACGCTCCGGATTGTGACCTTGTGCACCGCCCGGTTTGATTGCTTACCTCTGCGCCGCTGACCCTTGTCCTGCTGCGTTGGTGTTAGCTCTGAAGCCCATGTTACCGTTAGCCTTACGCTTGTTTCCCCATTGCTGCCGGATGGTGCTCTTGGCCTCTCGAGTTGCTATTCGCTTTCCCTTCCCTACTGGCGTCATCCTCGGACTCGGGATCCTTGGTACTATCGTAATCAGCATACTTTACCAAAACGCCCATGGCGTGCCCATGTCATTGCAAAACGCTTCATGCGACCCAGCTTTAACTTCAACGGTTCAAACCGGCAGTTGGCTTCTAGGGTTAAAATAGCGGAATCAGGGTTGATCCGGTCTGATGAATGTAAAACCTCCGAAACGCGGCGCACCTAATGTGTTGTAGATTCTCCCTCTGCCTGGACACAAGCCGCGAAATCCACCACAGACATGGGCTGTTTACATGTGTCTTTGAAATTTTGAATGAACCGGGTCCGTAACTGAGTCCACGAACTAACTGAGTTGGGTGGCAAATTTTTCAACCAAGTACGGGCCGTACCTTCCAACATCATGGTGAAATACTTCGCACACGCAGCTTCGTCCACATCCAAAGCATCTCCATGGCCATCTCATAGCTTTCTATCCACGCTCGAGCCAAATCGGCGGTATAATTGGGCACCTTGCGTGGCCCTTTGAAGTCCTTGGGCAAACGACATTGCGTAAAGCGGGGGCGAGGCAAAGGCACCCCAATGAGCCGGACGTGACCCCGGTTCAAGATGGTCAGACGAACCGCGCGAGCTGATGGTCCTCATGTTGTGTTGTTAACTCGGCCTCCTCGTGCCTGGCCCGTCCACCACCACTTGGCGTCTTGAAGCCACCGACCGGGTTGTTGCCTCGAGGCGGACCGCTGCGCGTTGCTTGACACGGCGGTTCATCTGCGCGCCGGCTATAACTCCGGCTGGGCGGGGGTGGAGTGGATCCGGTCCGATCAGATGAATATGCTTCTGCTGAGCCAGGGCCGTCTGAGGAGCTCCTTGACCCGGCGTGTTTCTACCGCTGTGGTGAATCGCCCTCGATCGGAATCACCTCAATCGTGCCGCAGCTGCGACGTGGTTGTCCATCGGGTTGGAGTAGTGACCGGAGGTGTCTGCCACCTGGGCGCGCCGGTATGATGGCGAGGCTGATCTATCACACGAGGCTGAACCGGCGCGCCATCCTGTGTGCTTCGGCGGTTTACCACCGTGGCGGATTATGGTCCCTGCCTCGGGTATTGAAGAGCTCTCTTCCCTCGGCTGAAGGCAAACGGGATCTGTACTTCCTTTTCATGACTTCATGTGATGCACTCGATCCAAAGATGAGCCTATAAGCTGCGCATCCAAAGCGCCCGTTCGCGCCATCCTCGCGTCGCGGCTGCGAGATCCGCTTTAGCTTTAGCAATCTGTTCCTTCACCCTTGCAATCTGCGTTGTGCAGGTCCTCATCCGCCGGGTTAGCCTCCGCCATGGCGCAGCCAATCGTCAAATAACTCGATAGAACTTGAGCGGCGGGCGACAGGGCCTCCTTCCCGCTGCCACCACCGCCATCGAACCGCCGACGATGGGCGCCATGGGTCGAAGAGTGAAGCGCCGCTTGTGTACCGCCATGAAAATTCCAACCCGGCTGGGTAGATCAAAGGAGTCCGAATACTCTCTCCGTCGGAACAGCCCCGATCCGCCATCTTGCACCTGGTACAAAGACTCGGTCTCTCCGGCGGATGACTTCGTTCGAGTAGACAACGGTTTCGCCGCCAGATGCTTGATCCGCCATAGTCTCCGTGGGCGACTCCCATGAAAGCACGCTTGACCGCCGGTTTAGCGAGGCAGGACTCTTCTTCGCCGCTGAGCCGTCTCGGCGACGGGTCGGGCGCAGATGTCCGCTCAGCCCTGGCTCGCCAATCTTGCCGATGAAAAGCGTGTATGCCACCAAAGGGGACCCGGTACCCGTGATCGATCGAGCGGCCTCGGGGCCGAGTCCGCATCGTCGATGTAGAGTTTGCCGCGACGACTCTTAGTCATCCGGCCCACAGCATAGCCTTCGAGTCCTTCGAACTTGCCCTCTAAGATCATCAAACCATCGTGCGATAGCCCCACGGTGGGCGCCAACTGTCGTGGAATTGTCACGGCAGATGTCCTCGTGAAAGGACTTAGTCGCAGGGCCATCGTACGGGTTAACTTAGAGGGGTTAAGGTGGACACAAAGGCACGGGAGTTATACTAGTTCGGCCCCTTCGATGAAGGAAAGGCCTACGTCTAGTTGTGATGGGATTGATGTGATTTCGGCGACTAGGGAGCAATAGCTTCGCCTAAGCCTCGAATTGTCTGTCCCCTAAACCGCCGGGTCGTCCCCTTATATACGGGTTGACGCTTGGCCGGTCTCTGAGTCCCGACCCGCTCATACAAGTGTCCGCTCGGTCTCTTCTCTCTAATCTTACAAAGACAAGTTACAATACTAAGGCGGTTTACATCATGGACCCTTAATTCGCCTCTGGGCTCTGGGCCTCCTCCGTGGGCCCTGATCTTGGACGAGGGTAACCCGGCCCCTCCAGGGCGGTTCACACTCGGTAGTTATCTCCCCAACAAAAACTGTGTGTGATGGACAGCCTTTGCCACATAGTTTCTTCCATGGACCGTGTGTGATATATTCAATAACTCAAGCGATTTAACGGGAAAAATTGTGTGTGATGTACCTGTGAACAGAAACGTTTTCCTTCGAGCGATCGTGTGTGATGTACATACGAACGGAAACGTTTAGCGGGGACAGACTGTGTGGGATGTACTTGCGACCGAAAACAATTTCGCCGTATAATTGTATTTTTAGCTCTACTGTATGTATTTCTGTATTTAGGCGCTCGCCGGTCGCACACAACCTCATTTTGCCAAACGTGTGTGCTAGGAGGGCATATCCCCGACGGTTTTTGGGTCGTGTGGGAAGGACCCCCTATTGCCCACACTCACTTGGCAATGGTTCCAGATGCCGTCCCGGAAAGGGTTTAAATCGTTTGTTTAGGAGCTCACTGTACTAGTGTACCGCAACATGCGGTACTCACTACAAAAAAACACTTCCGTGATGATACGTGTTTGTCACAGTAGGTCAGGTTTTTTGTCATGCTAGTAGGCGCCGGACTCGTCTTGCCGTGTCTGGGGTTTGAATGACCAATTCAGGTTCTTTGACTAGCGGAGCCGGATAGGTGTGGGGCTGTCAAGGCAGTCTCACGTTCTTCCGTGCTCGAGTAACACTTAATACTTCCTTTTAGTGAGATGATGCCGCGTGGACCGGGCATTTTAAGTGTTAGAGATGCATAATGCGGTATTGCGTTAAAGCGGGCGAAAGCTTCGCGTCCCAATAGTGCTTGATGGTTACTTTTAAATGGGGCGACATGGAAGACTAACTTTTCACGACGGAAGTTGTCGGATGAACCGAACAAACTTCTAACAAAGAGGAGCCCGTACAATGGGCATATGGGCCTGGCATTACCCCTTTAAAGGAGGTGTTGCTATGGCGAATTTTGGTTGGGTCTATCCCCATCCTGCGGATTGTATCCTGATATATCAGGTTTATGTCACTGCCGCCATCCATGAGGACTTGTGTAAATTGGAATCCGTCGATTATAGGATCCAATATCAAGGCAGTCCATCCTGCGCTCCGGATACTTTCGGAATAGTCCTGATGGTCGAAGGTGATTGGTTTTGACAACCAGTGTGCGGCGCGCATTTTAGTGGGCTGTTTTTCCCTTTGATCACGTGAAGTGAGTTTGCGGTTTTAACCTCTTGTGGGAAATTCTTTTGTTTTCCGGGGCTCTGCTTGTGGTGCTCGTCGTCAACTTCACTTGGTGTGTCAAGCCCCTTGTGTTCGGCGTTGAGTCTGCGGACTGTTTGAAGACAACAATCTCTGTGGGTATGGTTTGCGAGCCTCCGGAGTCTTGTGGATTTGACATATCTTGTCCAAGATTTTGTTTAAGTTGGATAGCTCATCGCTATTGTCCTTAAGGGCAGTTTTTATTGTTCTCGCCGTGAGCTTTTGAATCCGGCGTTGACTTGTCGCGCTCTTTGGACCGTTCCTTTTAATTGGCGCTGGTCCTTGTTGCGCCGTGGTTTCCGTTCCATCCCTGACTTGGATGTACTTGGGTCGCTGGTGCTGCATCTTGCTAGCCAGCTATCCTCTCCATAAAAGCGGGTCATGAGGCTTGTTAATGCGGCCATTGTTCTTGGCTTCTCTTGGCGAGGTGTCACGGCAAGCCATTACGTCTCGGACGTTGTGTTTGAAGGCTGCTAAGGCTTGGCGTCCGGACAATCGACTATTTGGTTCTTTTACTAAGGAACCTGTTCCAGAATTCGGGCTGACTCTTCGGGCTGTTGAGTTATGTGACTTAGGTCGTCTGCATCCGGAGGGCGGACATAGGTCCCCTGAAAATTTACCCGAAACGCATCCTCGAGCTCTCCCCAGCTTCCAATGGCATTTTCGGGGAGGCTTTTAAGCCAATGCCGATCTGGCCCTTTGAGTTTGAGGGGTAAGTATTTTATGGCGTGGAGATCATGTCCTCTAGCCATGTGTATGTGGAGGATGTAATCCTCAATCCAGACTCCAGGGTCTGTTGTTCCGTCGTATGCCTCTATGTTTACGGGTTTGAATCCCACTGGGAATGCATGATCCAGCACCTCATCGGTGAAACATAGGGGATGTGCGGCGCCCCTGTATTTGGGTGTGCCGTCATGTTCGGATATTTGGCTTGTTGCATTGCTTTGAAGATCTTGCTTTCTCGGCCCATAGACGTCCTAACTGGGCCATCCTTTTGATGTGCGTCCTTATGCGGATCGCATATCAGCTTGTGTGCGGCGCTATTTGCCGCTCTCTTTTTGCCGTGGAGTCGTCCATCCGACCGGGAGGCCTTCTTACTTTTTGATTGTGGTGGCTCTAAGGCCTCCTCGTCAAATTCGGGCAGTAGCTTTCTTTTTGGGTAGCTCTTTGTTCGGCGACTGTCGCCGTATTTGTCTGCGGTGTTGAATACTTTGCTCCATCTGATCTTGAGTGCATCTTCCGCTGTTTTGAGCTTCCGCTTCTCCTTTTTCAGGCTATGCTCAGTGGCGACGAGCCTTTTCTGGAGGTTATTTTGCTCCAACGATTTGTCCGGCGTGAGATCGTCCGGACTGTTGTCTTCGCCGGGGACGGGTTGTTTATCCAAGTTGTCTTGTTCGGACGACTGCTCGATAAGCGTGTTAAATGCCCACCGGTTCGCCCTGCTCTATGGCTGGGTCTCTGTTGAGGCGGGACTTGGTTCGGCGTTTACGTTGCCATTTTGAAAGCTCTTCGAGGGATTTATCCTTCGTAGCGTCCCATTGTTCCTCGTCTTCATTTCCTTTATGTGTATCCACCATGTATACATCATGGGATGAGGTGGTTGTCCATCATTCTATAGGCGCTGGTTCATGGTTGTCTCCTACATCGTCGTCCATACCATCGATGTCTTCGGAGTCGAAATCGAGCACGTCGTGTAAGCTTTCGACAATGGCTACGAAGTGGGTGGTGGGTGGGCGTTGAATTTCTTCGTCGTCCGCATCCCAACCTTCCTGACCGTAGTCCGGCCATGGCTCTCCGGATAAAGAGAGAGACTTTAGTGAATTCAGGATGTCGCCAAAGGGCGAGTGCTGAAAGATGTCCGTGGCGGTGAACTCCATGACCCGCGCCAATCGGATTCGATTGGCGGGCGCGAGGGTTGGAGTCCGGAGAGGAGTCCGGCACCCTGGAGTCGGGTCTCACGCAGGACAAGGATGGAGTTCGGCTCAATCGCCGTAGAGATTGTAGCCCCCGAGGCGGTGTCCAACCACTCGTCCTCGATCGGGGAATCCGGCTCCGGATTAAGGGTCGGGCGGATCTTTGTGCGGCCTCAAAGGCCTTTGACCGCTGCGAGCTAGATCATGCCCATCGAGACAAGTCGACACGCTTAGCTGCGGCTCGAATCCGTCGAGATCAAGTCTCCGAATATCGGTCGTATAGTTCAAACTTCCAAATCGACCTGATGGCGGGCGTAGCTTCGATCTGCTCTAGATGGCCAGCGAATTGGCCCGTAGTGCAAAGCCGCCGAATCTGAAGATCTGTCCGGGGAGAAAAGTCTCACCCTGGACCGCGTCGTTATTGATGATCGAAGGAGCCATCGGGCCTATCGGTGACGACACAGAGGAACTCTCAATGAAAGCACCAATGTCGGTGTCAAAACCGGCGGATCTCGGGTAGGGGTCCCGAATGTGCGTCTAGGCGGATGGTAACGAGGAGACAAGGGACACGATGTTTTTACCTAGGTTCGGGCCCTCTCGATGTAGGTAATACCCTACTCCTGCTTGATTAATATTGATGATATGGGTAGTACAAGAGTAGATCTACCACGAGATCAAGGAGGCTAAACCCTAGAAGCTAGCCTATGGTATGATTGTTGTTCGTCCTATGGACTAAAACCCTCCGGTTTATATAGACACTCGATAGGTTAGGGTTACACAGAGTCGGTTACAATGGTAGGAGATCTACATATCCGTATCGCCAAGCTTGCCTTCCATGCCAAGGAAAGTCCCATCCGGACACGGGACGAAGTCTTCAATCTTGTATCTTCATAGTCTTGGAGTCCGGCCGTGATGATAGTTCGGCTATCCGGACACCCCCTAGTCCGGGACTCCCTCAGTTACCACGGTCCGTATATGGCCCATGGTTGTTGCCGTCACTAGAAAACCCGGGAAAAAGAAGACTAGGAAATAAATAAGCCCGAAACTAATGCTAGGCTATTAAGGCAATTGCACAGGTTACATCCACTAGGCATCAAAGATCGCCACCAGTGCAAATATAGGGAACACCCTACACTATACAAAAATGGCTTGCTATTTTCTTCAGCCGGTAGCTGCATGTCAAGAACAAA
This sequence comes from Aegilops longissima, assembly GCA_021605205.1. Taxonomy (NCBI): domain Eukaryota; kingdom Viridiplantae; phylum Streptophyta; class Magnoliopsida; order Poales; family Poaceae; genus Aegilops; species Aegilops longissima. The sequence continues at coordinate 558,265,318 of CM038677.1, forward strand.
TTTTGTATCGCAACAAAACAAATTACAACTATAAAACAAAAGGAAGATTGGCAAAAAAGTTAACAGTCTGGCAGATAAATGCACCACTAGAAGTTCACAAGCTCAATTCATTTGACCTGACTGTTATGTTTTCATGTTGTATTGTCCGATGGAGCACCACAACCTTCGCCTTCATTTCTCCTAGGCTCCTGAACAACATAGCAAATGTCTGATAGTCTGGTTTCAAAACCATGCATATCTTGATGACATTGAACAATGTCTGTCCTTGTTTCGCAAAGGGTCTCTGTTAGGGAACGGACTTGTGTCTGGAGCGCATATATAACATTGTTTTGAGCTTGCATATCTTGATCATGAGGCAGTTTGGACGAGATTGCCTTAACAACCAACCCAGTATTACGCAGGAACGTGCTTTTGGCACTATTAGTGGACAGGTACTGGCCCGCTGTAGCAAGAGCTGACATTGCGGTTATAGTTGCCTTGCCATCTTCAGAAGGTGGCGGTTCCACCATTTTTTCCATAGCTTGCTGAAAAGTTGAGTTTTTACATTAGTAGTACCAGAACAAAAGATATTAAGGAGGCAACAAAACCAAACAAAATAGCTTTGGTCTATATACATAACTTACTCTGGTGAACCCATGTAAAATATTAGTTGTATTTTACTGCAAAGTACATAATAAAACAAGGCTCCAAACATATGACCATGTACCGTGGCTAATGTATCGTCTATTTCTTCACATTGTATTGACAGCTAAGGATAAACGGACAAACTTTATAATATGGTAAGCATAGTATGACATCATTCATATCACAAAACAACTGTGAACAGACAAACATGCAATTGTAACATTGTGTGGACAAGTCCATCACGGAACTAGATTATAGATCAAGATCAAAGGAACATCACTCCTCCCTTTTAAACCTTGTAAGGTGCAATGATACGCTAAGACAATTGTCTATAAAATTGAAAAGAGTAAATAGGAAGATAGATTTGTGAGGCATATGCGTAAATAGTACTTCAACATGTGATCTGATCACATATATATAATGTACCTGATACTTTGGATCAGACTAGTGTTTAACAAGGCCTCTCTAGTCTTCATCCGATATATTTTCCACTGGGATGTTTGGGCAAGTTCACTGTTAGCCTTGCCTTCAAAGTGAGTTTTCCTCAAGTTATACTGATACTGTCGTAGAGCAGACTTGAAAACATGGGTGTAAGCTTGTCTGGTTGCATCATCTTGGCTATCCAACTTGAACCTCATCTGTTGAAAATTATGGGAGTCTCATTATCAGCAAGCTAGAAAGTATGGGATAGAGCAAGACGATATTACTAGTTTCCATACATAACCATACTTACTGATAAATGGCCGAGGAAGGTGTTGAACTGGGTTTTGTCTTTGTCATTCCTGTACTGAATCCATGTTGGGAGGATATGCACATGATACCTAACGGCAACCGATGCCTCTGATACTAACTTGGCTGACTCTGTAGCATCACGTGGCCTTTTTAAACCTGCCTCAAAACGGATCTCCATTCTTCCTCTAGATTTAGTTAACCTATAAAACATTATCCCTGATGTTTGTTTCCTCTTGCGCCTAGGTGCTAGTCCAACTACGAACATAGGAAGTGTTAGTGTACATCAAATTGTGAGACTACATATAAAGAAGCATGCAAGCAGTAACTTGACTCCAAAGAACTACCTTCTTGCTGTTGAAGCTCACAAAGTTCATCTGATCTTGCCAACTCGTCTTGTGTCAAGAGTGCTTCGGAAGTAGTGTCAGGTGGCAAGGGAGCTTGGGAACGTGCTGCTAGCTGAGTTGACCAACGAGTAACTCGTGCAGCTGGTGGTACTATCGAAGGTGTTGGAACAGTCAAAGAAGGAGTTCTTGCATGTGTTTCAAGGTGTTAAGTTGAGTGAAGACTCAAAACCCGACCACGGCAGAAAATAGAAAGAGAATGAAAAGTCATTCCCTATGCTTCAGTCATAGGTTCTATAAAGTATGCTATGCTGTGTACTAGACCTATTATGTACCTCACCAAGAGTTTGGCAAGGGAGTACAATAGTGATCTTGGAGTAGATCACTGGACAACGGTTAAAATTATCGTTAGTGGAATAAGGATATGTTTTCTCGATTATGGAGGTGACAAAAGGTTCGTCGTAAAGGGTTACGTCAATGCAAGTTTTGACACTGTTCCAGATGACTCTAAGTCTCAATCTGGATACATATTGAAAGTGGGAGCAATTAGCTAGAGTTGCTCCGTGCAGAGCATTGTTGACATAGAAATTTGCAAAATACATACGGATCTGAATGTGGCAGACCCGTAGACTAAACTTCTCTCACAGGAAAAACATGATCACACCTTAGTACTCTTTGGGTGTTAATCACATAGCAATGTGAACTAGATTATTGACTCTAGTAAACCCTTTGGGTGTTGGTCACATGACGATGTGAACTATGGGTGTTAATCACATGGTGATGTGAATTATTGGTGTTAAATCACATGGCGATGTGAACTAGATTATTGACTCTAGTGCGAGTGGGAGTCTGAAGGAAATATGCCCTAGAGGCAATAATAAAGTTATTATTTATTTCCTTATTTCATGATGAATGTTTATTATTCATGCTAGAATTGTATTAACTGGAAACTTGATACATGTGTGAATACATAGACAAACATAGTGTCACTAGTATGCCTCTACTTGACTAGCTCGTTGAATCAAAGATGGTTAAGTTTCCTAGCCATGGACATGAGTTGTCATTTGATTAATGGGATCACATCATTAGGAGAATGATGTGATTGACTTGACCCATTCTGTTAGCTTAGCACTTGATCGTTTAGTATTCTGCTTTGCTTTTTTCATGACTTATACATGTTCCTATGACTATGAGATTATGCAACTCCTGTTTACCGGAGGAACACTTTGTGTGCTACCAAACATCACAACGTAACTGGGTGATTATAAAGGTGCTCTACAGGTGTCTCCGTAGGTACTTGTTGGGTTTGGCGTATTTCGAGATTAGGATTTGTCACTCCGATTGTCGGAGAGGTATCTCTGGGCCCACTCGGTAATGCACATCACTATAAGCCTTGCAAGCATTTTAACTAATGAGTTAGTTGCGGGATGATGTATTACAGAACGAGTAAAGAGACTTTCCGGTAACGAGATTGAACTAGGTATTGGGATACCGACAATCGAATCTCGGGCAAGTAACATACCGATGACAAAGGGAACAACATATGCTGTTATGCGGTTTGACCGATAAAGAACTTTGTATAGTATGTAGGAGCCAATATGAGCATCAAGGTTCCGCTATTGGTTATTGACCGGAGACGTGTCTTGGTCATGTCTACATAGTTATCGAACCCGTAGGGTCCGGACGCTTAAAGTTCGATGACGATTTGTATTATGAGTTATGTGATTTGATGTACCGAAGGTCGTTCGGAGTCCCGGATGAGATCGCGGACATGAGGAGGAGTCTCGAAATGGTCGAGATGTAAAGATCGATATATTGGACGACTATGTTCGGACATCGGAAAGGTTCCGGGTGATTCGGGTATTTTTGGAGTACCGGGGAGTTACGGGAATTCCCCGGGAGAAGTATTGGGCCTTATTGGGCCATACATGAATAGAGGCCAAAAGGAAGGAGGCGCCCCCCCCTCTGGTCCAAATTGGACAAGGGGTGCAGCCCCCTTTTCCTTCTCCCTCTCCCCCTCTTTCCTTCTCTCCTACCCCGGAAAGGAAAGGGGAATCCTACTAGGACTTGGGAGTCCTAGTAGGACTCCCCACACTTGGCGCGCCCCCTCTAGGGCCGGCCTCTCCCTTGCCCCTTTATATACGGGGGCAGGGGGGCACCCCATAGACACACCAATTGATCTCTCGGATCTCTTAGCCATGTGCGGTGCCCCCTACACCATAATCCACCTCGATAATATCGTAGAAGTGCTTAGGCGAAGCCCTGCGTCGGTAGAACATCATCATGATCACCACGCCGTCGTGCTGACGGAACTCTCCATCAAAGCTCGGCTGGATCGGAGTTTGAGGGACGTCATCGAGTTGAACATGTGCTGAACTCGGAGGTGCCGTACGTTCGATACTTGATCGGTCGGATCGTGAAGACATACGACTACATCAACCGCGTTGTACTAACGCTTCCGCTTTTGGTCTACGAGGGTATGTGGAAAACACTCTCCCCTCTCGTTGCTATGCATGACCATGATCTTGTGTGTGCGTAGGAATTTTTTTGAAATTACTACGTTCCCCAACAATAACCTATATCACACTCCCAAGCAAACGTGTCTTATGATAAGTGATTGTTGCAGGTTACACAATAGTAGTACTTTGATGTAAGAACATGGTGTGACAGACATATATTGTATGTTATAGAAACAGGAACACGTGCCTTATTCACAAGGTTAATGTGTAAAGTAAGCAGATGGAATTCAACAAAATTAGAAGCAATACAAGCTAGACATCATACATAACATGCAACCACATATAACAGTGCCAAGTTAGAGGGAGCACCTGTGATGGTGCACTAGGGGAGACGTGCTCATCATCAACACAACTACGTTGAGTGCCTATGCATGTGTTGTCTTGCAAATTTTCTTGGGGGGGGGGGGGAATAGAATCTATAGAGGCCCTCCGTTTGGAAGGGGCACCTATATCCGCTGCCTTGCTACTTTCCTTCCGCTTTATTGATTTTGAATTGTCAAGTAAAACCGACAAGAAAAAGCAATAAAATTCACTCTTCAGAACTCATTCGTGCATGGTACTGATAATCACTACTTTGATGTAAGGCAAACACATGATACCAGGATGGAATATGTACGAAAAACAGGACGGCATCGCATATTCACAACTGTTTGTGTAAACTAAGCATAAGCCATTTCAACAAGTAAGAAGCAATTCAAGCTAGACACCACATGAAAGATGCAACCAATATGACTTTGCCAAGTTAAAAGCATCCCATCATAAATGGTGTTTCAACAAATTAGAAGCAGTGCATGCTATAAATCATATGAAAGATGCAACTAATATCACACTGCATATACTAAAGGTGTCTCGTCATATTGATTGATGTGGGATACAAAAAAACAATAGTTTTATGTAAGGACATGCTTAATGGACAGATGTACTATGTACTAAAACCAGGAAGGCATGTCACATTAACAGGTATAATGTATAAACTAAGCAGAATATCAAATGCAATTTAACCAGATTGGAAGAATTACAGTCTAGACACCATATGCAACATGCAACCACATATCATGCTAGCAAGTTAGAGAAAGCACATGCGATGCTGGTGTAGGGGAAATGCGGTCATCAACTACAGAGCTACGTTCACTATCTTCATCTAGCCTTGTTGTTTCTTGAGAATCATGTGGGGAGGCTGACGCTGCATTCTTCAAAAGAGGATCTTTTCTCAAAGTAACCCACTGGAGTGACTGTCTTATCGTAAGTGATTGATGAGGGATACACAAGAACATTAGTTTGACGTAAGAACATGGTTAATAGACAAATGTACTAGTATGTACCAAAAATAGGAAGGCATGGCATATTCAAAGGTATAATGTGTAAGCTAAGCAGATGCAATTTAACCAAATTGGAAGCAAATACAAGCTAGACATCCGGCTGGAGTGGTGAGCATGATTATCTAGGACCTGAGAGCCTAGTGGGAGGCTGGCTGCTTCGCCACCATCGTGGATTTTTAGTTGGCTTCCAGGTGATGCATGTCTGTGCTGGGCTTGTCACTGGCTTGGCCAGTGCCCTAACTAGCTATTTGTCTTCTGGTGCTCGCGGGATGGTGGTTCATGTAAACAATATCTTTCCTTATCTTAATAAAGACCGACTTCGGCTTTTCGAATACAAGCTAGACACCATATGCAACATGCAACCACATATGCATGAAGTTAAATAAAGCACCTGGGATGGTGGTTCACGGCGAGCGAGATCATCAACTCCAGAGCTACGTTTACCATCTCCATCTGTTGGACATCCAACCTTTAAAGCGGAGACATGTGTATTGCCTACCCGCGAAGCAAGCAGGAGCGACTTCTCTCTTTTCTTTTCTGCTTCTGTCAAGGCAGAGTCTGAAATACCCTTGCATAAAAACACAATAGTGAGAGTATGGGTGAAGTGTGTGCAGAACTAGTGCACTTTAAAAGTAGCAGATAGCAGGTGGCTGAAAAATAAATTACAGGAGACATATGATAGCTCTACAACATTGCATGGCAAACAAAATTAGATTCTACTCTGTATGATTTTGTAATATATGAGCACAGGGATGGCTGGGAAATGCAGGTACTCCTCCAGCACACCGCCACATGTGGTCCTATCAAAATAACAGTCGACTGGAAACAAATAGGCCAGTAGATTTTTTTTATGAACCGTCGGATCTATAAAGAATAGGCAGATGGCCTTCGTCTACCTCCCGCCAGTCACTGTTGACAATCTTTCTCGAACCGCCAGTGACCACCGGCCCAGACCCCTGCTACCGCCGCCCCGCCCTCCCCTCGACCTCACACCACCGACGTGCTTGGCAGCGCCCCCAGGCCATCCCTTTAATCCCGGCCGACCTCCAGATCAGGTGCAAGCAGCTCTAGGCCCCACACGCCCCTAAGATAAACACCGAGGTGCTGCTTCCCCGGCGTAATAGGCGGACTAGCGCCTGTTATGCCGGAGAATGCTTCCTTTAATTGGGAATCAACTGACTAGGAATTGAAATCCAGGGGGGCGATGGACCTCTAGTTAAGGTGAAATAGTATATGAGGAGAAACCTTGTCAATCGGGAGTTACTAGGAACATCTAGTATCAAGAAGAAGCGGTCAATTAGTTTCTTCTGTGGGATGAATACCGTGCAAGCAGACACGTAAGATTTGCACGAATAAGGGAAGATGAGTACCATTTCCGGTTGCCAGTGTTGTGTCCTGCATATGTCACGGTGATTTTCTTCTTTTTGCCGAGGGAACCGATGTTTTGGAGGAGGGTGCAGTCTTGGACGAACCCATGGACAAATTGTTGACTGTGTTACCGTGGCCATATGTCAGCGGAGGGGAAGAAGATCCGAGGCGGCAAAGGATGGCATAGCAGGAACAGCTCCGGTGCGGTGGACGGTGGTGAAGTTGGAGCGGCAGCGGTGAGGTGTTGGACGGCATGGTTGAACTGGCTCGGGTATGGGCAGCTCAGCCTCGGCTTCAACTACTAGCCGTGGGGGGCCTTGCGGTTGAGGGTGCAGTGGACGACGGCGTCGGGGTATTGGCTCCAGCGTGATGGGGGAGGGCGGCGGTTGATGGGTGATATGGGGTGGCAGACGTAGGACGCCGGGGTTTCACGGCTGGTGGAGAGGTAGTTTTGGCGCCCATGGAGTATGAATTGGGAATTGGATGGGGGGGGGGAGCTAAGGGAGAACCATGTTTTGGTCTGGGACGCGCTTGTTTTTGGCTTTTTTGAACAGATGGGATGCGCTTGTTTGAAATTTGGGGAAAGTACAAACTTTGCTCCTCTCTTAAATTTCGGACCTACTGCAGGTCGGGGGTAGGATGGTAATCCCAGGTGTCCCAAATAGTGGGAGGGAGCGATTTCGTCCGTGCGCATGTGTGCTTAGGCGGCCATTGTGTATGAATGTTTTTCGGAGGCGGTTGCATGGCGTCTAGATGAAGCTACAAGCCTACCCCGGTTTAGACCTTTTGACGTCGGGCCAGTAGGTTTCACGGGTCGGAGTTAGAAAAGTAATTTCCTTCTACTACCAAACATTGGTCTTGCGCGGTTTCGAGCGAGTAGAGGCTCTTTTGGTGCTTCATTCAAAATTTTGAAATAGAAGCATTCACATTTAGAGTACTCTTGAACTTTGAGGATTGACCTAAATAGACAACGTTAAATTTGACCTTGTATGTTTGAAAACCTCATTAATTTATCCGCTTCTTGAAATTTTGACACTTGAAAATCCTATAACTATGATTATTTTGGAATGGAGGAGCTAAATTTGAATCTATTTTGTACACGACTATATATGCTATCATGTACAAAAGCAGAGCAAAGATTGGTGCCCCCATAATTTAGGTATGATTTACAAATGCCATGATATCGAATTCAAATAATTGAATGGACTTCATGTTGAATTCATTTTTTTAAACCACCTTAAGTTGAATTCAAATGTATGCTAGTTCATAGCTAGCTATTTATAATGTTCATTGTGTAACTTTCGTATGTATAATGTGCTTTACACACACAACATGAACTATACTCACGTTTATATTCGATTGCTAAAGCGATGCATTGTCTAGAGTTCAAAATAGTAACTATATATGTGGATCAGTTATGTTGAATAATAACATAGACATGCTCAAATTCGATAGAATCTAGATGACTGATGGATCAATGACCGTTCCTTACACGAATTGCAAATATCATGATCCCACCCTAATATTTGGATACAATTTATATGTTTAATCAATGTGTACATCAGTCTTTTACGTGTAGTTTCTCTCACACATGCTCACACACTCTCTCCCGAAGTGTCTTTCTCGCAGACATGCTCTCGATATAACCCTCCCTCCCTCTCTGAAAGTGCAACTATCCCTAGGTGGTTTTGGTAATTCCTAACAACATATAGCTCACTGAGCTAACACTATTTCAAGACTAATATTTCAGGAAAGCCCAATGATTGGCATGACATGGATGAGAAAAGTGGACCCCTCAAAATGCTAAGGACAAAGGGATTGGCTCAAGCTCAAGACTCTACATTTTATATTTTAGTGATCCAAGATCACATTGAGTCTATAGGAAAAGCCAATAAGGGATGAGGTGTTGCTTAATGGCTTGCTTGCTCAAAATGTTTAGTGATATGCTCCAAAGCCCTCAACTACTTTCTCACATCCACATATGACCTAAACCAAAAGTCAAACCTGGCCCCATCGATTCTTTCTATCCGGCGCCACCGAGCTCATATGTCATAGCCACTGCCACAAACCCTAGGAAAATCGGTCTCACCGATAGGGCTCTCGGTCTCACCGAGATGGGATTGTAATCTCTCTGTTTCCCTTCGTAATGTTTCGGTCCTACCGAGATGAGCGATCGGTCCCACTGAGATTGCAATGTAAACTCTCTGTTTTCCTTTTGTAACATTTCAGTCTCACCGAAATGAGCGAATCGGTCCCACCGAGTTTACCTGACCAACTCTCTGGTTAGCTTATTATCAAAATCGGTCTCACCGAGTTTGTGTAATCGGTCTCACCGAGATTACATTATGCCCTAACCCTAACCATGTCGGTCCTACCGAGTTGCATGTCGGTCCCACCGAAAATCCTAATGGTCACTAGATTTGCTGAATTGGTTCGACCGAGTTTGTCAATTTGGTCCCACCGAGATTGGTAAGTTGTGTGTAACGGTTAGATTTTGTGTGCAGGCTATATATACCCCTCCACCTCCTCTTCATTCATGGAGAGAGCCATCAGAACGAACCTACACTTCCAATACACATTTTCTGAGAGAGAACCACCTACACTTGTGTTGAGGCCAAGATATTCCATTCCTACCATATGAATCTTGATCTCTAGCCTTCCCCAAGTTGCTTTCCACTCAAATCTTCTTTCCACCAAATCCAAATCCTGTGAGAGAGAGTTGAGTGTTGGGGGGACTATCATTTGAAGCACAAGAGCAAGGAGTTCATCATCAACACACCATTTGTTACTTCTTGGAGAGTGGTGTCTCCTAGATTGGCTAGGTGTCACTTGGGAGCCTCCGACAAGATTGTGCAGTTGAACCAAGGAGTTTATAAGGGCAAGGAGATCGCCTACTTCGTGAAGATCTATCGCTAGTGAGGCAAGTCCTTCGTGGGCAACGACCATGGTGGGATAGACAAGGTTGCTTCTTCGTGGACCCTTCATGGGTGGAGCCCTCCGTGGACTCGCACAACCGTTGTCGGATTTCGGGTTCCGACAGACCCTTGAGATTCGAACACTGGGTGCGCGCGGAGATGTTTCCCCTACCAGTTCATGCGTGAATGGATTGCGAGGGATCTAAACTAGTAACGATGAACAACACAAGGGACACGAGGTTTATACTGGTTCGGGCCACCGTTGTGGTGTAATACCCTACTCCAGTGTGTGGTGTGGTGGATTGCCTCAGGGGCTGATGATGAACAATACAAGGGGAGAACAGCCTCGCGAGGGGCTGTTCTTGGGTTGATGCGATGAACTGCTTGGGTGAGTTCAGTCGCCTCTCTCCCTCTCTCTATGCGTGATCTCGATTCTGTCTCTCTTGTTCGTCCCCTACCTTTGTGGTGGCTAGCTCTATTTATAGAGGGAGGCCCTGGGCCTCTTCCCAAATAATGAGCAGGAAGGGCGCCAACAATTGGCCATTTTGAAGGGGAACATCTAGTACTCTTATCCTGACTAAAGTTGGTCTTCGGCTGCCAAAGGCTCTGACAGTGACACCGTCCTGGGCTCCACGATGACCTCTATCCTGCCGTTCTGCTGGTCTTGGTCTTGTTGCACCGAAGCGGTAACCTTTGTCTGATGCCTTGGCCTCTGCTTGCCTCCTTTGCACCAAAGGGGAAATGAGAACACTGTGCGGGCTGGCGCCTGCCTGGTGCCCGCCTGGCCTTGATCGTCATGGCTTGCATCACGGGGCACCCTCGGGAGGTACCCTGCCTTGATCTCTCCGCCTCCTCGCGAGCCTGCCTGACGAGGCTGCTCCTGAGGAAGGTTCTTGTCGTCCGCCCCGCGAGGCTTGGCCCCTCGTGAGGGTCTTGAGCTCGAGCTGATGAAGCTGGGCCATGCTGGGCCCCCACTTGAGCCACGCCGCAGGCTGTAGACAGGCAAGCCTGGGGACCCCCGTTCCCAGAACGCCGACAGTAGCCCTCGGGCCCAAGGCGCGCCCGGACTTGGCTTAGGAGAGAAGCAAAGGGGCAAGTGCGAAGCGCCGCGGGCCCCAACAGCCCACGGCCTTGGGCGCCGCGTGGCGATTGATTGGTCGTGGTCGTCTCCACTTCCCCATGATGCCTCGGCAATCGTCCGACTTGACAAGTCCCTGCATGTAGAAATGGGTCATGATTACCTGCGATCATGGTGGCCAACGGTTGGCCTCCTCCGGTTATAAGTACGGAACGGGGCAAGCCCTTCCAGTCCATCTCCTCTTGCTGCCCTTTTCTCTCCATGGCTCCATCGAAGAGGTTCTCGGCCGCAGAGAAGGGAAAGGCCCGCCAGGTAGGGCCTGACTCTTCCCCGCCCAAGCACGGTCGAGGCCGTCCTCGCAAGCATCCTGTGGCTCCCGCAGCGGCTTCCCGCGGCCGTGGAGGCGATCTCCTGCGCGGCGACGGGTGCCAGGTTGTCGATGGGGGGCGCGCTGCGACCGCGCGGCCTCCTAGGCCGCGCTTCCACTCGGGGGAGGTGCTGCCGGAGTTTGTCGTGTGGTCGGTGGAGCCGACCAGCAGCTGGCTCCAACTTCCCCGCTTCCTTTTAGGTGAACTTCCGTACGGCGCCCCGTGCGGCCTTTGGCTTCAGGAGGACGGTTGTTGCAGCCGGGCCTCCTGGCTTCGGCTGAGGTCTCCGCCGCGGGAGTGTAGCCACGACCAGGCGGGCAAACGCGTTTGCCAGCGTGTGGCCTAAGTCGGCGGTGCACCCTGCACTTCAAGTTCGACGGTGATGCCACCCTCTACATGAGGGTGTTCGGAGAAGACGGTCGCCGCGCCGGGTGCTGCCCCGAAGACGATGACCGCGGCCGTGGACCCAGCCCTGGCGATGATCGGGATGAAGATGACAGCGCGCGCGCGGTCGGCGGCGCTCGGGGCTCGTTGAGCTTCGGCGGCTCTCCTTCGGACAATAGCTCCTCCAGCGGTGGCCGCGACCAGCCTCCGTGCCGTCGCGCCTGCCTGGAGGGAGGTAGCAGGTCAGCCCGCCGTCGCGCCCCGGTGAAGCGCGAGAGGGAGTCTGCCTAAGCTCCGGAGGCAGTACGAGCCTTCGCCGCAAGTTGGTGCCGAGCGAGTCGTTCCTATTTTGTTTTTCTCCTTTTCCTGCGCAAAGAGATAGTAGAGTAGGGCCCTGCGGGGCCGTGCTGAACTGTTGCTGTTAATTATCGTGTTGTCTCCGCTGTTTCTATGCTATGCTTTCGTGCCGCATGCCCGCGCGTAGAAATTACTTAGCTCGGGGGTACCTGTCGCGGTCTTCGCTTCCCGAGGCCGTGGCCTCGTCGAACGCTTCATGTCCTGCAAGCATTAGTCAGGAGGGGTAGCTTCCGGCCTCGGTTGTGGCGGAGACCGACCCAGGTCCTGTGTTCGCGTCGCGATGCCCGTGGGGCACGGACTGGGAGGGGTGCTCCCGTAGTGGACCCGGATAGGAAAGCCTCAAACGAGAAGGGCAGAAAACACTCGCGAGGGTGCCCGCGCTGCTCCCTCGTGAGACTTGCGCGAGAGAAATTGAGGCAGAAGAGCGAAAAAGACAAAGAGTCACAAACCAAAGATGGTAACAACTTCAATGAAACTTCAAATAGGAATGAACAAGCCAACTGCAGATAGCAAATGAAAAAGCCGCGTCTGGCACCTAATCTAGTCTTCGACGTCTTCTCAGCAGCGCGGAGCAAAGTGCTGCCACTAGGCTTGGGAGGGAGCCCCAAGGCCTGAGGCCAGCGCTCCTGAGACTTCGGGCGTGTACAGCCCCAACTCATTATTACGTGAGAGTGTCACGGGCGGCGAGCTTCACAGGCATTGGCCTTCTTCACAGGCTCCGGGCCTTTCTCAGGGAAACGATCTTCACAGGCGTTTGCCTTCTTCACAGGCTCCAGGCCTTTCTCGGGAAAATAAGCTCCACAGGCGTTTGCCTTCTTCACAGGCTCTGGGCCTTTCTCGGGAAAATAAGCTTCAAAGGCGTTTGCCTTCTTCACAGGCTCCGGGCCTTTCTCGGGAAAATAAGCTTCACAGGCGTTTGCCATCTTCACAGGCTCCGGGCCTTTCTTCAAGGGTAGAACCTCCGGAGATACTGGATGTTCCACGCGTTCGGGATGGGCACCCCCTCCTGGGTCTCCAAGCACGCGGAGCCGGGCCTGGAAACATAAACAACTTTGAACGGGCCCTCCCACATGGGAGAGAGCTTATGCAACCCTTCCTTGGAGAGGACCCGTTTGAGCACGAGGTCCCCTACCTCCAGAGTCCTGGGGCGGATGTTGCGGCAGTGGTATCGCCGCAGGGCCTGTTGATACCTTGCCGCTTGCAGCGCGGCCTCTCGATGATGTTCTCCCCCAGCACGAGATCCGTCCCCCGCATGGCGTCCTGCTGCGCCTCGTCGAACGCCAGGACCCGTGTGGAGCGATGCCTGACCTCGTGAGGGAGGACGGCTTCTGCTCCGTAGACGAGGAAGAACGGGGTCTCGCCAGTCGGCTTGGCCGCGGTCGTGCGGATGGACCACAACACAGACTGGAGCTCGTCGTGCCAGCCCCTGCCGCAGGCCTCCAGCTTCTTCTTGAAGGTCCTGGTTTTGAGGCCCTTCAGGACCTCCACGTTGGCTCGCTCGGCCTGGCTGTTTCTCCGAGGGTGCGCCACCGAGGCGTAGCATATCTGCGTTCCAAGGTTAGCACAGTATGTTTTGAAAAGATTACTGGTGAACTGCGAACCGTTGTCGGTGATGATGCGGTTAGGCACCCCAAACCGGCTCACGAGGCTCCTGATGAACTTGACCGCAGAGCCTGCTGGGATGGTGCGGACAACTTCCACCTCAGCCCACTTAGTGAATTTGTCCATGGCGACGTAGAGGTAGCGGTAGCCCCCTGGCGCCCAAGGGAACGGGCCCAGAATGTCCAGCCCCCAAACCGCGAATGGCCATGAGAGGGGTATAGTTTGCAGACCTCCCGCCGGCTGATGGATCTGCTTGGCATGAAATTGGCAGGCCTCGCAAGCCTTTACCAGCTCAACTACGTCGCTGAGCACTGTGTGCCAGTAGAACCCGCTGCGGAACGCCTTGCCAACGAGGGTTCGCGATGATGAGTGGTGCCCACAGTCTCCGCCGTGTATGTCTTCCAACAATTCCTTCCCCTGGTCTCTAGGAATGCAGCGCAGGGACACGTCATTCGGCCGCCTCCGGTAAAGCTCCCCATCCCTGATACAGTAGGCCGTGGCTTGCCGCACCACACGCTCCGCCTCCTCCTCCTTCTCCGGCAGGGTCCCCTGTATCAAGTAGCTCTTGAGCTCCGTGATCCAGCACCCCTCCTAAGGTTCCAACGCCAGGAGCAGGCGTTCCCCTGAGGCCGGGCCGCAGGCCGGGGCTCCCGAGGCAGGCGGCTGGGGGAGCTCCTCCCGAGGTTGCGCCGTGCTTGATAGCGACAGTGCCGCAGAAGGCATGAAGAGTCGCTCCACGAAGACGCCAGGCTCCTGAGGCAGCCGCCTGGACACTCTCTTGCCGATGTCGTCCGCCTCTTGATTGGTGCCGCGAGGCACATGCTGCAGCTCCAGTCCCCAGAACTGTTTCTCCATCTTGCGAACCTCCGCGAGGTAGGCTTCCATGTGCTCGTCCTTCGGCTCGTATATCTTGTTGGAGAAGTTGACGAGGAGCTATGAATCGCCCTTGATGATGAGGCGCTTTACCCCCAAAGAGATTGCGGCTCTTAGGACGGCTATCAGGCCTTCATATTCTGCTATGTTGTTGGAGACCTTTTCCCCATGCTGGAAACAGAGCTGCACGGCGTAATAGAGCTTGTCCTGAGTAGGGGATACGAGCACTGCGCCGGCCCCTGCGCCATGTCGGGAGAATGCCCCGTCGAAGTACATGACCCAGCCGTCCGGTGCTTCGCTCGCCGGAGAAAGCGACCGGTCTTCGCCTGCTTCGAGGCCAGGTGCCTCCGTCTATTCTGCCACGAAATCTGCCAATGCGGCCCCCTTGATGACTCTGGTTGTGCTGAACTCTAGCTGAAATGCTTGCAGTTCGATGTTCCACTCGGCGACTCTTCTAGCTGACTTGGGGCTCCTGAGCACCCTGTCCAGAGGGTATGCTGAGACGACCTTGATGGGATGACCCTGGAAGTAGTGCTGCAGTTTGCGTGAGGCTACCAATACTGTGAGGAGGAGTTTTTGGGGCATGGGGTACCGCGCCTTGCGTCCCCACAAAGACCGTCTTGACAAGCACACCGGTGCTCGACGAGAGTAGGAGGCCGACAAGGCCGTGCCCTCCGGAGGGTCTCGACGCCTCTGGCGACAGAGCCCTGCCGCGCTGGCTGCTGGCGCGCGGCCTCTTCGGCTCTAGGGGCATCTTCCTGCTGAGGCTGGTCTCCGTCTGCCGGGGCCGTGACCTTCGCAAGGACTTCTTGGTCTTGGGCTGCCACGGCCGGGGCCGTGGCTGGGCGTGGCGCAGCCTTGATCTGGCGCTCTTCCCGAACCGCCACTAGGGCTGCGCTGGCGGAGTAGGGTGTGGCGGCGAGGTAGAGCACCAGGGGCTCAAGTGGGCGTGGTGCGACCATCACAGGAGGGCTGGTAAGGTACCTCTTGAGTTCTTGGAATGCCTTGTCGGCCTCTTTAGTCCATTCAAAGGGCCCCTTCTTCTTCATCAGCTTGAAGAATGGCAGTGCTTGTTCTCCCAGTTTGGAGATGAAACGTCCTAGCGCGGTCACGCGCCCGGTGAGTTTCTGCATTTCTCTGAGGGTCTTTAGCTGGCTCATGTCTTAGACTGCCTTGACCTTTTCCAGGTTGGCCTCGATGCCCCTATGGGACACGAGGAAACCCAGGAGCTTGCCCGAGGGGACTCCAAATACGCACTTCTCCGGGTTGAGCCGCAGGTCCACTTTATCGAGGCTCGCGAATGTTTCTTCCAAGTCCTGTATCAGGGTTTTCACCTCCCGAGACTTCACCACAATGTCATCGATGTATGCCTCAGCATTCCTCCTGAGCTGTCGGCCCAAGGTGATGTGCATCAGCCGCTGAAAGGTCACGCCTGCGTTGCGCAACCCAAACGGCATGCAGGTATAGCAGTACACTCCGCACGGGGTCAGGAAAGCCGTTTTTTCCACGTCTTCTACTGCCATCTTGATCTGGTGATAGCTTGAGAAGGCATCCAGGAAGCACAGCAGGTCACACTCAGCGGTGGAATCGACGATCTGGTCAATGCGAGGAAGCAGAAATGGATCCTGTGGGCAGGCCTTGTTGAGGTTGGTGAATTCGACACACATACGCTCCTTTCCCCCTTTCTTTGGCGCGACAACTGGGTTGGCCAGCCAATCCGGTAGCGGACCTCGCGAATAACCCCTGCTGCCTCTAGCTTGCGGGTCTCCTGGACGATAAAAGCTTGTTTCTCTGTGGACTGTCGCCTCGCCTTCTGCTTCACGGGGCGCATGTTGGGGCACACGTTGAGGTGATGCTCAATCACGCCCCTCGGGACCCCCGCCAACTGATCAGGCCCCCATGCGAACACCTTCTTGTTTGCACGCAGGAACTTTACCAAGGCCTCCTCCTGCTCGGGTTCGAGGTTTGCACCTATGGTGAAGGTGGCGTCAGTGGACCCGTCCTCGCTGACTGGTACCTGCTTGGTTTCTGCCTTGTTTTGAGTGAATAGCTGCTTCTTCTTGGATGGCGCAGCCCCCTTGGGCTCGGGAGCGTCAACGCCGATGGGCCGTGCCACTGCAGCCGCTTTGAAAACATGCTTGAGCGCCTGCAGTGCCTCTCTAGTGTTTCCCGACACGGTAAGGACGCCGCTGCTCCCGAGCATCTTCATGAGGTTGTACGCCGGGTGAGTTGCTGCCATGAACCGGGCCAAGGCCGGGTAGCCGAGGATGGTGTTGTAGGGGAGGCCAATGGGGGCGATGTTGTCACATCACTAGCTTCTGGCATTGAACTAGGCTTACTTCATGTGTGCATCATGTTTAAATTCCTCAGAAACTTGAAATGGGGATGACAAAACCCCTAGCACCCCCCTTAAACCAACTAGGGTTTACTAAAATCAATTTCAGTGAACCCAAAATGCCCTTCTAAAATGTTCATCATCTTTGCCTTGGTCTAGAACCTCTGACAAAAATGGTGCACAAATTTCTAGGTCATCCAAAGGTCACTGGATTAAATCATATGTTATTTGAATTTGGGCATTTAAATGCTAGTAAATATTTTAAATGCCCAAATAATCCTAAATTGAAATGTTCCATGTTGGATATATTCTATAAAGTGGGCATGTACAGTTTGGTGATTTTTGAAAGGGTCTAGGTATTTTTAGAAAAACCACAAAGATTACAGAAAAATAGAAAACTGAAACAAAAGAAGAGAGAGAGAGAGAGAAAGGATACCTACCTGGGCTTACCTCTTGTGCAGCCCACCTGGACGCCCCAGCTGGCTGGCCCAGCCCACCAGGGGCATGCGTGTCTTCTTCCCCATGCCAGCGCACGAAGCAGCTCGGTGGCGAGCGTCGACGTCGCGCCTGGCCACCTCCTGCTTGCTGCCGCTTCCCCGACGCCGCCCTGGAGACGCCACGCACCCCCGACCTCTCTCTCACTCTCCCCGAGCTCCTCTCCTCCTCTGGCTCTCTCGCACGCAACCACCGAGCGCTATCATCGCCATCGACGAACACCACCACGGCCATCGCCTCTCCCTCGCCTCTTCGTGCTGTCCAGAGGCTCCGCCTTGACGCCACAGAGCCCCAAGATGAAGCATGCGCTCGCGGGACGCCCGAAGCGACGCCATCATCCTCATCCTCGCCGCCGGCCGCCGGAGACCCCTCTCGCCGCCCCGCTTGCTTCAGCACCTCCCCGAGCTCACCGACGACACCATAGAGATCTCTGTGAGGCCCTGACTGTTTCCCCTCCTTCAATTTGCTCGCTCCCGCGCCGTAGCACCCTCGCCCGCACTTGACCGAGCTTCGGTCGCCGCCGATGATGTCGCCGCCGTGGCTAGAGCTCACGCGCGTCGCGCCCGAGCACGCTCCCATGCTCAGCACGTCCCCAGCAACCTGCTGACACCACCCTCTCGCCCAGAGACGCCAATAGCGCCAGACCGAGCTCACTCGAGCTCCGGCCGCCGCCAAACACGTCGCCGGCGCCATTTCCGGCGACCCCGAGCCCAACCACCTGCACCACCCGCCGCGGTTCGCTCCCAGCTACCCATAGAGCCCAACGGCGCCCCGAACGGTGCCCTGTAGGTGAAACCCGCACCTGCACCGCCGTGTTTGGCCTCGCCGGCGGCTAAACAGCGCCGTTGACCCCGCTGACCCCGTTTGACCACGGGTGGGCCCACTTTGACCCCTGGGTCAATGACAGGTGGGGCCCGGCCTGTTAATTAATTAGGATTAGTACTAATTGAATTTAGTTAAACTAATTACACTGACACGCGAGACCCACTGTCAGGTTTGACCTGGACCGTCCCATTGACCACTGACGTCACAGGAAATTCCAGAAAATACCACAAACTTCAAAAAATCATAGAAATTAATCTGTAGCTCCAAATGCAAAGATTTATATATGAAAAATGATCAGAAAAATCCAATCTATCCATCTGTACTGGTTTCATGCATGTTTAAACCAGTTAACTTGCTGTTTAGTGCAAAACATGATAAATCACTATTTAAGATCGCAAATGAGTTTGAACTTTGAATCTTTGGTTCAAAATAGCTCAAACCTATCTGATTGTAGTTGCATTAGCCCAACACACTCATTTTACCATGTCATGATCATGCATCATATTGTGCATTGCATTGATTGTGTTTCTTTCTTTGTTGCCGGTATTTGTTCCCTCTCGATAGACGTGATTCGATGATGAGTTTGATGATACCGATGAAGAACTATAATATCTTCAGAAGTGCCAGGCAAGCAAAACCCCTTTGTTCATTTCGATACAATCCTACTCTCTCGCTCCTGCTCTCTTTTACTGCATTAGGACAACAACGATTCATCTGTTACTTGCTGCGGTAGCTAAACCCCTTTATCCTCTACATAACCTGTCATTGCCACAGTAAATAGATGAAACCCACTAGCATGAGTAGGAGTTGTTTGAGCCTTGATGTGCCTACTCATTCATGCTTGTTTATCATGCCTGCTATTTCTTAGAGTTGTGTCAGGTCTGATTCATCCGGGATGAATCGGAGGTGTGTAAACATGTCCTACTGTTGAGAGCTAAGTGTGTGAATACGATTTGGTAAAGGTAGCGGTGAGAGGCCATGTAGGAGTACATGGTGGGTTGTCTCATTGCAGCCGTCCTCAGGAACTGAGTTCTGTGTTTGTGATCCATGAACAACTACTACCACACATTGGGATCCTTAATTGACTCTCTCGACTTATTAACCGCCCCTGTCCTCTGTCCAGGAGTTGCAACTAGTTTCTGGTGTTTGTAGGATATGTGTTGGAGGCCGTGCGTAGCGCTGACCCTAGGGGTGGGCTATGATGCGGTAGATACACCGTGTCCTGGTGTACCGAGCACCCGTTTGGTGTCTCTGGAACCCTGCACACATCGTTTGGGGCTGTGAGCGAAACTCCGGCCGGATCTCCTCGCGGATGGAACCCGAATAGGCGATAAACCTGGACTAGAGACTTGTGTGGTTATTCAGGTCGTGGCCGACTCCCTCGCCAGGCTTCCGCTTGAAGGTTGCCGAGATACACGACGTGTACATGGTGGTAAGTGGCGAGAGCGTGTGTGAAGAAGTACACCCCTGCAGGGTTAACATCATCTATTCGAATAGCCATGTCCGTGGTAAAGGACTTCTGGGTTGCCTGTACAGTTCATAGACAAGTGAAAGTGGATACTCTAAAATGCACAAGATAAGCGTGAGTGCTATGGATGGCGTTCTCGTAGGGAGACGGGAGCGGATCCATAGTGGTGTATTGATATGGTGAATATGTGGACTCGTGTGCGCCACCTCAAAAGAGTTATTTGCAATCGTAGTTCAGGATAGCCACCGAGTCAAAGCTGGCTTGCTGCAGTCAAACTCCACCACCCCCCTTTGTTGATACCGATGCATATGCAGTTAGTTCTGATGTAAGTCTTGCTGGGTACATTTGTACTCACGTTTGCTTAATTTATGTTTTTTAGAGAGACTTCAATCTCGCTAGTGGTTCCGCGTGGACTTCGACGTTTAGCTTGTTACCTCAGCTACGATCTTGTGCCCTCGGCAGGATCTAGTAGATAGTCAGGCTTCTCAGCCTTTCCATTTATAGTTGTCTATACTCAGACATGTTAAGCTTCCGCATGTGTTTGACTTGTATGCTTCGAATGTTGGGTCATGAGACCCATGTTTGTAATATCTTGGCTCCTCGGAGCCTAATGAATAAATACTTGAGTCGTAGAGTTATGTTGTGATGCCATGTTGTATTTACACATATCGAGCATATTGCGTGTATGATTGAAATGCTTGGTATGTGTGGGATCCGACAATCTAGTTGTTTATCCTTGGCAGCCTCTCTTATGGGGAAATGTAGTCTAGTGCTTCCATGAGCCATAGTAGTCCGCTTCTGCCCAGTTCACCGGAGTCCTGCTAGCCCAAAGACTACTTGCTCGGGACACTTGACAGCCGGCATGTGTTTCACTTCGTTCTGTGTCTGTCCTTCGGGAAATGTCACGCGGTGACATCCAGAGTCTTGCCTAGCCTGCTACAGCCCAGTTCCCTGAGTCCTGTTAGCCCAAAGGTTACAGCCCGGATTCACACGCTGCTGACCGACATGCTCGATGTGATTCATGTATGCCTGTCCCCATGGGTTAGTGCCGCTTTGGGTTCACGACTAGCCATGTCAGCCGGGTTCTTCATCATATGGATGCTAGCGACACTATCATATATGTGAGCCAAAAGGCATAAACGGTCCCGGGCCATGGTAAGGCGACACCTGGGAATATCGTGCGTGAGGCCGCAAAGTGATATGAGGTGTTACCGCTAGATCGATGTGACTTGGAATCGGGTCCCGACAGCTTTGGTATCCGAGCCTGAATGCTCAGAGGATTACCAAGCCAAACCGATCGGGTTGTGTCTAGAAATGCTTTAGTTATGTAAGGGAATTGATTGTGGAAGGGAACGTAAGGCTCTTTTTACTCCTTATACCTCATGGCCTTCTGATCTGAGCCATCCTCTTCTCTTCTACAGGGATTAAGAACTAGGCCTTCTCATCTATCTATCAGGATGACGTGTTACTAATCCATAGACTTATAGAATTGATAGTTTCAAATCTCAGTTCAGTTTCTACTATTCCGTGTGTTCATAGTTGGTCTCAGAACCTTGATATTGTGCTTCTGAGTGGTTATGCCACCATTTTTGCAGGATGTCTTAAATCATTTTGAGCATTTACAACCGTTATGCTGTCCGAGTCATCCCAGATTTCTAAATAGTCTGATGCATTTGCAAATCCCTTCCCTCCGTTTCTAATGTTCATTTGGGCCAGATTAATCACACAAATTAGTGTGTTGAGGTACTCCGCTGCCTCGGCATATATGTTGGAGCTATTATTATGAACCTAGGTGTTTTAGGGAGTCACCTAGTAATCCAGCCATGTTTTGTGTTCCTGGTGTGATGATTCTGGCCATTATTCTCGAAAGCATCCTGTGATGCCATTTAGTAGTAGGTATTCTATTCCTGGGTTCTTGAACCCGAGATTCACCCTACTTACCTCCTGTTGATAGTGTTTGCTAGTTCCTTTAGGATATTAGTAACTTTGCGATAGTCCTCGAGGTCCTGGTATATCCTTCTTCCAAATACCATGAACTACTTATGGCAGAAGTTCCTCGTTGAACCAAAAAAATCACAACCAGAGTGCTCATGATGAGTCCTCCATTCTATATTGTGATTCTGCCAGTTCTACCTTTCTGCATGGGTTATCTTGAAGAAACCTGTTGAACTTGGTTTGACATATTAATCTATGCATCCACAACTCAAAAAGATATATGTTCCCTTGAGTTGTCCCTCTTCATTTGTATTCCGACCATCGTCTATCAATTGATAGTTAGGAGTAATTGTGCATCCGTGTTATCGATGCTTATTATTCTTCTGGTCCGTCAAGCCATTCTGCTCTGGAATGACTAGGAGAAACAAACTCCAGTACCCCATCCATATCCAGGATTGGGTCAAAGCAGTTGTAATCCGCAAATCAAATGCCAATCCAGCTTTTGATTCTGTTCTACCTCGGAGTATTACCCCCTTTATGTCAGGATTGTCATGAGGATTGCACAATTTCTCGTGAATTCTTGACGTAGTGATACTTCTCGCTATCATTATTCATTCCTCGGTCCCGTGTTGTCGTAACCGGAATGCCGACAAGTGAACTGTGATGTGTGAAATCGATACTCCTAGCAACCTCGTTGCTTGGTAGTTAATGGACAATATTCTCATTCTTAGCGTGTTGGTTATTAAATCATCATCCTAAGATTGATCGTGCTACCTAGTCCTTATTTCTGGTGCATTCTTCGATCAATGAGTTAGGATTGTGTTAATCCCTCACTCTTTTGATCATATCATCTTGCCCTGAAAAGCAAGGTTGTTCTCGAGCTTAGTAACATACCGGTGGTTCGTGATTTTCCAAATATCTTCTCGGAAGCATTACCAGGTTGTCCCCTGACTGTTATGTTGAGCTCGTGACCAAGTTGGTTTCTTGTGAACCACCCTTTCTCCAAGAATCTGTGTTGGATACCCCTGAGCTAGTTGGTTGAGCTAAACAACAACTTGGAGAGTTGGAAGATAAAAGCTTGTCCGACTTAGTTCATCACTAAGGGATACCCTTGTGTGTGTGTGTGTTGAAGAAATATGATATCTCCATCGGTTTGTCCTCGTGATCAGTTTTTGGATCTATTGCCTTGTCAAAACTTTGACTTGAGTATGGGCCATCGTCAAGTCAAATCAGAACCAACGATGTTTGTAATGTTGTCTTACTCGTGGTTGATCCCTCGAGCATACACCATTACATCTTTTGGTCTGACCAATGCTATCACCGTGTTTACATGATGGTGGAAGTCCAGTGACATGGAAATTCCGATGAGTTGTTGTTGAACCCCATCAGCAGCATTTTGTCTCCCCCATGATTCATGCTGAACATCAACCTAGTGTTGAAAATTTTATAAGCAATGCCTTCGTGTTCCGTTCATGAAGCTTATGCTTGGATGGAAGGAGTGACTTCCTCGAATTCATGTCCATTTGGTGCAAGATGCCGCCGTGAGTTCGAGAAAGATTGTTTTTGTTCCTCGAGAATTATCCCAAATCAGTCATGCATACGTGCGAAGTACGCTATGGTTTGACAGGCTCGCTACCTCCATTCCATATGTATTCCCTAGCACCCCAAGCCACTGATTGATTTGTTCAAGGAAGAAGAGTTGCTGTGCGAACACTAGTTCATGCACAAGACTTCGATATCCTCGTTGATGGTGCCCCACCTGAACTTGGTAGTGTTTTATATAAGACTACTACATGGTTATGCTTGTCTGGGACAATGTGTTCACATGTATGTAGCAGAACCAACTCATGTTTTGGAGCTTGCTATCTTAGTTCATTCCCCGAGAATCCCGCAACTCCGTCTCGTCGGTTTGTGTTGCAAACTTTCTTTTCCAGACATGCTGTCTGAAATATCCTGTTTCCAACCAGATCTGAATCTCAGGCAGATATGATGGTCGAAACATTTCCAACATTTGCATGTTGTTCCCAGCTTGCACCCCATCGTGCCAATTTTCCATGGGATGTCCTTCTCAGCAGTTGTTGTCCAGGATCATCTTCAAAAGTGGTCTTGTCATGGGTCCCATTCATTTCCGGTGATAAGCAAAAGTCATCCATTGCGTTGTCTTCAACAAGGTGGTCCAAATCATCCATCCTAGTATGAGTATGCCATTTCTTAGAGATCTTTCAAACGATCAATTATCAATTGCCTTAAGATGGTATGAAGAGTTTCAATGATCTATGGATCAAAAGTAATTCTTTTTGCCACTTAAGGGAACAGTCCAACGAGTCACCTCTCTAAGGTGCCCTGTTATGCAATCATGGCAATTATTTCCTCGCCACCTTGACACCATCCACCATCTTTCTAAGCGTGGAATTGTTGCCCACCAAATCAAACCCCGTCGCTTTTTCTTCCATCCCTCTTGATGAGTTTCATGTCTCAGCTCGAGAAATGTTCAACGTCTCATTCCGTGAGTTGATCGTCAGTTGTCCGATCTTCGAGAAGATCGATCCTTCTAGAGTTTTCCTTTTCCTCTCGTTGTCATGATAGCAGGAGTTCTCAGAGCAAGACGTCGAGACAAAGATGGTGATTGAATCAACGCTCTTATGAGATGCAACCTGGATGGTGAAGATTGTGTTAGTTTGCGTTCCCCCTTCATCTTACCCTACGCTTGAATCTCGGGACGAGAATCTTGTTTAGTGGGGGTGAGTTGTCACATCCCTAGCTTCTGGCATTGCACTAGGCTTACTTCATGTGCGCATCATGTTTAAATTCCTCAGAAACTTGAAATGGGGATGACAGAACCCCCAGCACCCCCCTTAAACCAACTAGGGTTTACTAAAATCATTTTCAGTGAACACAAAATGCCCTTCTAAAATGTTCATCATCTTTGCCTTGGTCTAGAACCTCTGACAAAAATGGTGCACAAATTTCTAGGTCATCCAAAGGTCACTGGATTAAATCATATGTTATTTGAATTTGGGCATTTAAATGCTAGTAAATATTTTAAATGCCCAAATAATCCTAAACTGAAATGTTCCATGTTGGATATATTCTATACAGTGGGCATGTACAGTTTGGTGATTTTTGAAAGGGTCTAGATATTTTTTAGAAAAACCACAAAGATTACAGAAAAATAGAAAACTGAAACAAAAGAAGAGAGGGAGAGAAAGGATACCTACCTGGGCTTACCTCTTGTGCAGCCCACCTGGACGCCCCAGTTGGCTGGCCCAGCCCACCAGGGGCATGCCTGTCTTCTTCCCTGTCGGTGTCAAAACCGGCGGATCTCGGGTAGGGGGTCCTGAACTGTGCGTCTAGGCGGATGGTAACAGGAGACAAGGGACACGATGTTTTACCCAGGTTCGGGCCCTCTAGATGGAGGTAAAACCCTACGTCCTGCTAGATTAATATTGATGATGTGTGTTACAAGAGTGGATCTACCACGAGATCAAAGAGGCTAAACCCTAGAAGCTAGCCTATGGTATGATTGTTGTTCGTCCTATGGACTAAAGCCATCCGGTTTATATAGACACCGAAGAGGGCTAGGGTTACCCAAAGTCGGTTACAAAGGTAGGAGATCTACATATCCGTATCGCCAAGCTTGCCTTCCACGCAAAGGAAAGTCCCATCTGGACACGGGACAAAGTCTTCAATCTTGTATCTTCATAGTCTTGGAGTCCGGCGGATGATGATAGTTCGGCTATCCGGACACCCCCTAGTCCGGAACTCCCTCAGTAGCCCCCGAACCGGGCTTCAGCGACGACGAGTCCGGCGCGTATATTGTCTTCGGCGTTGCAAGGCGGGTTCTCCTTCAGTCTTCATGTCCCCATCGAATAGTGTCCGGCTTCTTTATAAATGTTGCGCTCCTTGGCTTCTACGCCCAATAATGGCCTTCTTCCACGTGTCGTATGAATGCGAAAGGCCGGGATATTTTTACATTTTACCCCCTAGCCATGCGAACGAGCCGCCTATAAGAGAGGCGAGGATCTAGATCCAGCTCACACCATCCTCCATCCACAAGTTCTCATTGAAGCGCCTCTGACAAAAATCCATTCTATCATGGATAGCCGACGCGGCTCCTCCTCTCGTGCTCCCAGCCTTAAGCCAGGAGATTGGGGGAGATGCTCAGTTCCACCCAGCGAGCTAGTGGTACTTCAAACCGAGGGATATCTTCCCCCAGCTTTCATGTTTCCGGTTCGAGCCGGACTAGCCACCTACAATGGTGGAAAGCCGGCGGAGAGCGTCCCCAACCCTTCCAAAGGGGAGCGGGTATGCTTTGTCCCCTATCTAATAAGGGGACTTGGATTTCCCATACATCCGTTTCTCCGGGGGCTCCTAGAGTTCTACGGACTCCAACTTCACCACCTCACGCCCGCCTCCATTTTGCACATCGCGGGCTTCAGAGCTTTTTATGAGCTGTTCTTGGGCATCGAGCCCCATTTTGCCCTCGTGGAAAAGATTGTTTTGTCTCGCACTCGCTCTCATGAGGGGTCGATATATCAAGTGGGCGGAGCCGAAATATGGCGCATCGCCGGGACCGGATATCTATCCGGCACCCCGAAGAAGGCGTCCGAAGACTGGCCTTCGGAATGGTTCTACATGGAGGACGCCCCTCTGCCGGATCCAGTC
The DNA here is from genome assembly GCA_021605205.1 of Aegilops longissima. Lineage (NCBI taxonomy): Eukaryota > Viridiplantae > Streptophyta > Magnoliopsida > Poales > Poaceae > Aegilops > Aegilops longissima. The sequence goes on from CM038677.1 coordinate 558,291,521, forward strand.
CGGATCGGCCTCCCGGAGTTCAACAATGCTCCCTTGAAGAAACGCCTGAGTTGGCGCCTGCGGAGCCCTCAACGGGAAGATGATAGGAGCGTCCATTATCTGATGGGCCGGATTAGGTTACTGGCCCACTCCGGATTGACCATGATTGGAGTCATGGCCACGTGCATTATGCGAGGGGTGCATCCACTCCAATATAGGGGCCACCCTATGTGGGATTCCAACAGGGAAGACGACGCCACCCGTCATGGCCGCAAAGGGCCAGGCTCGGTAGCCGATCTGGCAAAGATCCTGTCTGGCTTGTACAAGGGAGAGGAGGAGGACTTCCTCTGTAAGAATCCGTTGAATGGATTTTCTATGAATAACCCTCGAAGCTGGGTAAGCGGATGTTCATCTACCCGATCCATACTTTTAAAGTCAAGTATCTTACTCTGTGATTTCGACGCAGGAGCTGTGTCGGGACGTGGAGGGCATACGAAGCCTAACTCCACAGCCCGAGGATCCGGAAAGATCCCTTGATCCGACCTCCGAAGAGGATCCGGACATAAAGGTGGAGCTGATTGACGGGGTGTTCGACCAACGTAGCATAGACAATGCCCTAGTCGCCATTACGGCTGACACCCCGGTTTGTTTCGGCCTCCCAGGTGACTACGACCAAGGTCTTGACACCATTATTTGATCCATGCTCAATTCTGACCATCCCATACTGATGGTGCATCGCAGGAGGTGCCTTTAAGGTGGAAGTCGAACCACGGCGGCCGCCAACAAGGGTCGATCCGCCCAAAGCAAGCGGAACAGGAGCGCGACGCGAACCGAGACGTCGCCGCAACGGTACGGAGCACCGCTATTTTTAAGGGAAGGATCCCTAGGAGGTATATTAATGCTCATAACTTTTCCAGAAGAGCGCCACGGACAAAGGTCCGGAGAGGTTGCCAATCAAGCCTCCGCCGCCATGCTCCAACGCATGGTCCGGGAGGGAGGTGAATACAAGGCATGAGCGGACGCCCTCCGACGGAGGATGCCGACAGCTGTCCGCCACCCGGTCCGAGGTGGAGAGTGCCATGAATCACAAAGCGCCGCCGGACAGTTCTTCGTGACGATGTTTCTCCCCGAGGCGTTAAATGCCTTTGAAGCGGAACGCGCACTCCGCAAGCCGCCAAGATGGGTTAACCAGAGCCACGGAGCAAAGATGTGAAAGACATACGGGTAAGTAATTTTAATAGTTATATATGCCAAGAGCCCCGAGACTTAAAATAGTTGAAATAACTGATTTAAGGATCAATTATGATGCAGGATCTTACGGAGAAGAATACCCATCTGTCCCGGTGAGCTCCAAGAGTGCAAGGCCCAACTTGAGGCCAAGACTGCCGCCACGTGGGGAGCCACAGAGACCCCTACCGTAAGACGTTTTTGAAAAGATAATTATTTAACAAAGTGCGGCGTGGATCTGACAATAGTATTACAGAGGGCGCCGGACTAGATCCGGACAAGCAACAACTACTGCGTCAGCTAAAGGCCGGCGAGAGGGTGCTTATGAAGGTGCAGCAGGAGACAAACAAGCTCCAAGATGCCCACACCCAGCGAGGAGAAGAGCTGAAAGGTGTTCGGGCCCAGCTGTCTGGCTCTGTGAAGGAGAATCAGCGGCTTCGTCGCGGCATTTATAGTAAGTGCTTGAACAAATTCCTTTGAAAAGAGGAATTCGACGAGGAAGTTGATTGACAGAAATATGTCTTTAGGTGTGCTCACAGGTCGCCCTGCAGAGGAAATGCCTGAGTCAACGGGTGACCAACTTCCCGAGCTAGTGCAATTGCTCAAACGTGTTCGGCAGGCCATGAGTGGCGTCATTCATGCTTTATGGCCATCCGTCTCCCTACCCGAGGGCCTTGGTGAGCTTGCTGAGAAGCTTCAGGGAGCACGGCGACGCCTCCTTGTGGAAGATACCGGCCTGCCGTCGTGGCGCCAGGAGGCTGGGCCATGGTGAAGACACGCTACCCGGCTGACCCAAACCACATGGCCGAGGTCGGACTGCGGGGCCCGATGGGAAGGAGATCCTGTGAGTTGATGTACGCCAAGTAGAACTGGTCATGAAATATTCCCAACAGGATCAGAAATTAGATAGCCTGTTAGATGGGATTGAGGAGGAGTACAATCAGTCGGTTTGACGATGTAATTTGAAATGACATGTAAAATGCCTTCTAGCCGGATTGTAGATCGTTTGTCTTTGCGGACCGTTTCACTTCAACCTCGGACCCAACAGTCCGGAGTGTGTCTGAATACCCTTACGGTTATAAAAGAACCGGGGCATGCATGGAGACAAGGCGTCTGGGTCATAATTGCTTTATCGCATAAGTGCCCAACTAGTTATGTTATATTACATGGTTAGTAAGAAACATCTTCCAGGAGAATAGTTCGTTAAGGGTTCCTTTCTTGGGAGGCATGCCCTAAAGTGCAATGCCGGATCATGAAAATAGCGTAAAAAGCATCCGGGGCAGATAAATAAGTAAGTAATAAATCATCTTTCAAGTCACCGACCGAATATTCTCTTAAGAACGCTAGCTTTCGCTTCACCCGACCGAGGTACACATCCAATGACCCGTAGTAACAATCGCAGAGGTGCTCCTTTACCTCCTAGCCGAACAATCGAGAACGAGGGGTAAGCACAGGAGCCAGGCAACCCAGCTTGGCCAAAACTTAAGTCATATCGATGCATATAATGGTGAATAAAAGGTACATGCGGAAGTATGACACATGTATTGGGTATAAAGCCCGTATGAATAAGCTTCTGTTAAAGAAGCCCCCAGGTATAATGAGTGCCAGGAGCACGTCAAGTGTGCGAACAAAGCGAAAATCAGCCCATAAAAGGTATTGAAAAAAAAGTGGGAAGAAGGAGGAGGACGAGAGACAGTAAAAAAAAGGGTGGACGGGGGAGTGATACGAACCCGGAGTCCGGCGTTAGGCGTAGAATCTTCGGAGACGGGCTGCGTTCCATGGGTTCGGCTCGAGTCGGTTGTCGATCGTTCGTGAGACGGTATGCTCCGCCGGTCGACTTGGTCGATGATGAAGGACCTTCCCACTTGGGCTTAAGTTTGTCCTTTTTCTTGTCCGGCAAAGCGAGAACAAGTTCGCCAACATTGTAAGTTTTGGCCCGCATTTCCTGCTTTGATATCTTCGAGCCTGCTGCCGATAAAATGCGGAACGAGCCTTTGCCACGCCCCGCTCCTCCTCTAAGGCGTCCAAATTGTCCTGCCGATCTAACTCGGCTTCTCTTTCTTCGTATATGCGCACGCCGAGGTGAGTCATGAATTATATCGCAGGCGTAACTGCCTCTGCGCCAGATACCATGAAAAATGGTGTGAATCCAGAGTTCGGTTTGGCGTGGTCCGCAGCCCCAGTCTGAGTCGAGCTCCTCTACCAAAGGCTCGTTAGATTCCTTGAGGGACCGCACTAGTCCGGGTTTGATGCCGCCATGATTAGACCATTTGCTCGCCGACTTGACCGTTAGTTTGGGCGTGATAGACTGAAGCGTAATCGAGCTTAATGCCCATATTTTTGCACCAGAGTTTAACCTCGTCGGCCGTGAAGTTCGTGCCGTTATCGATGATTTATGCTTTGGGGGACGCCAAAACGGTGTACTACCCCGGATATGAAGTCTATCACCGGTCCGAATTCTGCCGCTTTAACCGGCTTGGCCTCAATCCATTTGGTGAATTTGTCCACCATGACCAATAAGTATTTGTGCTTGTGGGTTCCCCTTTAAGGGGTCCAACCATGTCAAGCCCCTAGACCGCGAACGCCGGGTAATGGGTATAGTTCGAGGGCGGTGGGTGGCATGTGGCTCGATTAGCAAAGAGCGGGCAACCGACGATCGTTGGACTAAGTCCCGAGCATCTTCCCGCTTGTCGGCCAATAAAATCCTGTCGGAAGGCCTTGCCTACAAGGGCCCGGGCTGCAGCGTGGTGCCCACGAGTCCGGCGTGAATTTCAGCCAGAGATTTCGCCTTCCTCTTCGGAGATACACCTTTGAAGGACTCCGTTGTGCTTTTCTTATAAAGTTCTCCTCATGGACTTTGTAGGCTTTAGATCGCCGAACTATGCAGCGGGCCTCATTTTGGTCTTCGGAAGTTCCTGCCGCATTAAGTAGGCTAGGAATGGTTCTGTCCCACGGGCAATTACTGCCATTATTTCGTGAGTGAAGGTGTTATTTCATTGGTCGAGCCACCGATTGTGTCGTAATGGTCTGAGTTAGGTGATTTAGCTGGCTCGGATTGTTATTTCCGGACTCCTCTTCCCATAATACGGATGGCTTAAAGAGCCGCTCCAGAAGATGTTTGAGGACGGCATCTCGCTTAGCGCCGATGCGTGCTAACACGCCTGCTGCTTGGTTATTATCCCTGCTACATGGTGGAATTCTAGTCCTTCAACCGAGCTGACATTTTTAGGACGGTGTTGCGGTAAGCTGCCATTTTTGGATCTTTGGCGTCAAAGTCTCCATTTACTTGGGATATTTCGAGGTTTGAATCCCCGCGCACCTCTAGGCGTTGAATGCCCATGGAGATTGCCATCCGGAGGCCATGTAGAAGGGCCTCGTATTCGGCTGCGTTGTTGGAGTCCATGTACATTATTTGAAGTACATATCTGATTGTGTCTCCGGCTAGGGACGCCGACGACGCCAGCCCCCAAGCCAGCCAACATTTTGGATCCGTCGAAATGCACGATCCAGTTGGAGTACGCGCCGTACTCTTTAGGGAGTTCGGCTTCGGTCCATTCGGCGACGAAGTCAGCCAGAACCTATGATTTTATAGCTCGCCGTGGTTTGTAGGTTATGTCAAATGGTAAGAGCTCGATAGCCCATTTTGCAATCCTGCCCGTTGCGTCGCGATTGTTTATAATATCGTTGAGAGGTACTTCAGAGGCCACCGTTATTGAACACTCTTTAAAGTAGTGTCGCAGCTTCCGGGATGCCATGAACACCGCATACGCTATCTTTTGATTATGTGGGTACCGGGATTTGCATGGAGTTAGAACAGTGGATACGTAGTACACTGGTTTTTGAAGAGGGAATTTGTGCCCTTCTGTTTCTCATTCAACGACGAGTACCGCGCTGACAACTTGATGTGTTGCTGCGATATATAATAACATAGGTTCGCCCAGGTTGGGCACGGCCAGAACCGGATTTGTTGCCAGTATGGCCTTTATTTCTTCGAGTCCGGCCAGGCAGATCCGTCCATTCAAATGTTCGTGCGCCGAGGAGGTGGTAGAGAGGCGAGCCTTTTCTCCCAAACAGAGATGAAGCGACTTAAGGCCGCTCGATCCGGTTAGTTTTTGTATCTGCTGAGGTCTTTTGGAATATCCAATTGTGACAGAGCTCGGATTTTGGCCGGTTTGCTTCAATTCCTCTACCGGATAATGATGAAGCCTAAGAGCTTTCCGCCGGTACGCCAAGATGCATTTTTCCGGATTGAGCTTAATGTCATATGCTCGGAGGTTGTCGAATGTCACCCTCAAGTCTTCTACTAGAGTTCCGATGTGTTTGGTCTTGACGACCACATCATCTACGTATGCCTCTATTGTTTTGCCTATCCGGTAGCCGACATGTTTGAATCATGCGCTGATATGTTGCGCCGCGTTTTGAGTCCGAAGGGCATTGTGTTGAAGCGAATCGCCCATATGGAGTAATGAATGCCGCTATGCTGAACTTTCTCCGCCATCTTGATTCGATGGTATCCGGAGTATGCGCCGAGGAAGCACAATGAATCGTGTTCGCGGTAGCATCGATGATTTGGTCGATGCGAGGGAGGGGAAAGGGTCCTTTGGACAGGCCTTGTTAAGGTCTTTAAAATCGATCAGAGGCGCCAGGATTTGACCTTTTTGGTACCATTACTAGATTGGCTAGCCAGTCCGGATGTTTTATATCTCTGATGAATCCGGCTTCTAAGAGTTTGGCTAGCTCTTCACCCATTGCCTGTCTTTTGGGCTCGGAAAATTGCCAAAGAGCTTGTTTGATCTGCTTGAATCCTTTTAGGATATTTAGGCTGTGCTCTGCCAAAGATGCGGGATTCTGGCATGTCTCGAAGGGTGCCGGCAAAATGTCCCAATTTTCCCAAGGAATTCTCGAAAGCGCTTCGACATCGGGACTTAATTGTGCCCCAATGGAGGCCGTTTTGTGGGGTCCGTTGGATGGACCTGAAATTTGACTATCTCGTCTGCTGGTTTAAAAGAGGTGGATTTGGACCTCTTATCGAGTATCACATCGTCCCTATCCACCGTGGAGCGCAGCGCAGTTAGTTCCTCTACCGCTAGGGCTTCGGACAATGCCTCTAGGGCCGTCGGCTCTGTCTTATTTTCAGCGCTGAGTGCTGTATCCGGATCATCAAGCGAGTGATTATCCCATTGGGTCCGGCATTTTGAGCTTCATGTACCCGTAGTGGGGTATAGCTTGAAGATTGTGAATGCCTCTCGCCCTAACAAAGCGTGATATTCGCTGTCAATGGGGCCACTTGAAACGTGACTTCCTCGGACCTGTAATTGTCCGGTGAGCCAACACTACATCTAGTGTGATTTTTCCTGCGTAGCGCATTTCTCGACTAGGGATTATCCTCCAAGGTTGTGCTGCTTCGCCAATGCGGCTCCATCAATTTCCATTTTTTGAAGGGTTTCATAGATGGGGTTTAATCCGCTGCCGCCATCCATGAGTACCTTAGTAAGACGAAAACCGCCCACTATCGGACCGAGGACCAATGCGGCCGGTGCTCTAGCTGTTCGAATTTAGGTTCGTCGCTGGCGTTGAAGGTGATAGCCGTGTCGCCCATGGATTTGTTGTTGCTACTTGGTAGACTTCGCGAGGCTGCGGATTGTTCGCTTCGCATGTTATTTGATGCAAAAGTCTCAAGACTGTTAATACCGCATCGGTATCATGGGTTGGTTGCCGGGGCTAAAAAGCCTCGCCACTTTTGGCCACTGTCGTAGTATCCAACACGCTTGAAGGCTGTGTGTTGGAGTGGCGCCCTCCGATCGTGGATTTTGCAGGTCTCGTTGAGCTAACCCTCCAAAGACGGTTCCGCACTTTTAGGTGGTTTTGGTTTTTGGCATTCAACCCGGTGCTTGATAATGATGCACCCTTTTGTTTCGGACTAGGGATGTATTCGGGCCGGATTATCCCAAAATTTACTTTCGGTTTTCCAGCGCTCTCCATCGCACAAGATTTTTGTACTATGGTCACCAAGTCAGCAAAGCGTGTAATTTCGCGACGACTTATGGCGCTTAGGATTCCCTTGTTCGTGCAATTATTGCAGAAAATTGGGATTAAGTCCTCCTCTCGGCAGTCCTTTATCCTGTTCATAACCAGGAGGAATCGCCCAAGAATGATGTACTATTTCAGCGGCTCTTGCCGAATTCGAGAGAGATCGCTAATGTTTGGGTGGGCGGTGGAACTAGATCCGAACCCCGCCCAATTTAGGACTCAAGGGCCGAAAGTTTCGAACTTGGAAGTTTGTATTTTGAGTGTTATCCAATGAGTCCAACCCGCCGCTTGACTTTAAGTTCGTGGCTTGATCGACATCCGCCCCTCTCGGGAATCGCATGGAGGATCGAAATCGGACGTAACTAGTCCTTAAGATACAAGAAGAATCGCCGCATTGCTGCTTTATCACAGCAACATGATGGGTAGCCCGGGAGAGTTGATCTCTCTCGGATCGGTTTTAGGCCCGATCCGTCGTAGTCTGTGGCGACTCCTAGGGCGGCGATGCGATCCAAGAGCTCGCTTATGGAGGAGAGCTCGATCGATCTAACTGTTCGCAAGTTCCAAACTAACTCGAGATTGGTTTCGATGACTCGAGAGGTCATCGCTCGCGCGATGGCGGATCGGCGGTCATAAGAAAACCACCTAGTCAAGAGTTCGCCAGCGCCAAGGCTCCTTTGATGATAGTATCGCCTTTAAAGACGAGATGAGGCATCCTACCGACGGCGACGACACGAGGAACTCTCAATGAAAGGACCAATGTCGGTGTCAAACCGCGGATCTCGGTAGGGGGTCCCGAACTGTGCGTCCTAGGCGGATGGTAACAGGAGACAAGGGACACGATGTTTTACCCAGTTCGGCCCTCTTGATGGAGGTAAAACCCACGCCCCGCTAGATTAATATTGATGATGTGTGTTACAAGAGTGGATCTACCACGAGATCAAAGAGGCTAAACCCTAGAAGCTAGCCTATGGTATGATTGTTGTTCGTCCTATGGACTAAAGCCATCTGGTTTATATAGACACCGGAGAGGGCTAGGGTTACCCAAAGTCAGTTACAAAGGTAGGAGATCTACATATCCGTATCGCCAAGCTTGCCTGCCATGCCAAGGAAAGTCCCATCCGGACACGGGACGAAGTCTTCAATCTTGTATCTTCATAGTCTTGGAGTCCGACCGATGATGATAGTTCGCTATCCGGACACCCCTAGTCCGAACTCCTCATTCCCCATGCCAGCATTACGGCAGCTCGGTGGCGAGCGGCGACGTCGCGCCTGGCCACCTCCTGCTTGCTGCCGCTTCCCCGACGTCGCCCTGGAGACGCCACGCACCCCCCCGACCTCTCTCTCACTCTCCCAGAGCTCCTCTCCTCCTCTGGCTCTCTCGCACGCAACCACCGAGCACTGTCATCGCCGCCGACGAACACCACCACGGCCATCGCCTCTCCCTCGCCTCTTCGTGCTGTCCAGAGGCTCCGCCTCGACGCCACAGAGCCCCAAGATGAAGCACGCTTTCGCGGGACGCCCGAAGCGATACCATCATCCTCATCCTCGCCGCCGGCCGCCGGAGATCCCTCTCGCCGCCCCGCTCGCTTCAACCCCTCCCCGAGCTCGCCGACGACGCCATAGAGGTCTCTGTGAGTGCCTAACTGTTTCTCCTTCAATTTGTTTCGCCTCCGCCAGTAGCACCTCGCCGCACTTGACCGAAGCTTGATGCCGCCGCCAATGATGTCGCCGCCATGGCTAGAGCTCACGCTGCCGTGTCCCGAGCACGCCCCATGCTCAACACGCCCCAAAGAACCCGCCGACACCACCTCTCGCCAGAGACGCCCAAGAGCGCTGATCGAGCTCGCCGAGCTCCGGCCGCCGCTAAACACGCCGGGGCGCCATTTCCGCGACCGAGCCCAACCACCTGCACCACCCGCCGCGGCTCGCTCCCAGCTACCCATAGAGCCCAACGGCGCCCCGAACGGTGCCCTGTTGGTGAAACCCGCACCTGCACCGCCGCATGTGGCCTCGTCGGCGGCTAAACGCCGGCGAGTTGACCCCGCTGACCCCGTTTGATCACGGGCGGACCTACTTTGACTCCCTGGGTCAATGACAGGTGGGGCCCGACCCTGTTAATTAATTTGGATTAGTACTAATTGAATTTAGTTAAACTAATTACACTGACACGCGGGACCCACTGTCGTTTGACTGAACGCCCGCTGACCAATCGACGCCACCCCGACGTAATGTCGACATAATAATTTATTTATCGGAATTATTCTTACACAGAAATTCCAGAAAATACCACAAACTTCAAAAAATCATAGAAATTAATCTGTAGCTCCAAATGCAAAGATTTATATATGAAAAATGATCAGAAAAATCCAATCTATCAGTCTGTACTGGTTTCATGCATGTTTAAACCAGTTAACTTGCTGTTTAGTGCAAAAAATGATAAAGCACTATTTAAGATCACAAATGAGTTTGAACTTTGAATCTTTGGTTCAAAATAGCTCAAACCCATCTGATTGTAGTTGCATTAGCCCAACACACTCATTTTACCATGTCATGATCATGCATCATATTGTGCATTGCATTGATTGTGTTTCTTTCTTTGTTGCCGGTATTTGTTTCCTCTCGATAGACGTGATTCGACGATGAGTTCGATGACACCGATGAAGAACTATAATATCTTCAGAAGTGCCAGGCAAGCAAAACCCCTTTGTTCATTTTGATACAATCCCACTCTCTCGCTCCTGCTCTCTTTTACTGCATTAGGACAACAACGATTCATCTGTTACTTGTTGCGGTAGCTGAACCCCTTTATCCTCTCGCATGACCTGTCATTGCCACAAGAATAGATGAAACCCACTAGCATGAGTAGGAGTTGTTTGAGCCTTGATGTGCCTACTCATTCATGCTTGTTTGTCATGCCTGCTATTGCTTAGAGTTGTGTCAGGTCTGATTCATCCGGGATGAATCGGAGGTGTGTGAACATGTCCTACTGTTGAGAGCTAAGTGTGTGAATACGATTTGGTAAAGGTAGCGGTCCCTGCGTTTGAACAGGGGAAGGAAGGCGCTAGGCGGGTACTCCTGGTTGTCCCCGACTATGAGGCGCAGGACGGCGTCCAATTCATCACAGGGCAGGTCCCCTGGCCTCAGGCGGGTCTTGTTCTCCTCTTTGTCAAGCTCCTAGAGGGGGCGCGCGCGCCTGGAGTGGGCCAACCCATAGCATCAAGAAATCCCTCAGGAGCATCTCCCTCGTTATCTTGGCCGCCCTCGCGTTGCCCGGCTTCAGGTCGGTCACCATCTGCCCCAACATTGACGATGCCCGCTCGTCGACAAGCTCCGCCTTGGGACACCCCTTGCCTTGTCGGGGCGCCTCCGTTGGCAACGCCAGGCGCGGGTCGGCACGCTGGGCATCCATCATGACCCATTTGGATCGGATGTTGTCGGCCCTCTTCCCGGTGCTCGAGATCGAGTTGGCCTTGCCGCATGCGACGAAGTTAGCGCACCCGGAGATGTGACCCTCACCAACACGAAGGAAGAAGAAATGGCGAAGCAACGCCACAGACGGCATCACACCCAGGTATGCCTCACAGTAGTAGGCGAAGATCGACAGGAGGAGGACAAAGTTGGGATGGAGATGCAATGCCTGCAGACCATAGTGGTCGAGGACTTCATAAAAGAAATCAGAGAAAGGGGGGACCAACCCAATGGCGACGCTGCTCGAGAAGAAAGGGAAGAAGGTGCTCCCTTCAAACTCCGGCTCGTCGGAGGCAAGCCGAAGCTCCATCTTCCCCCACTCGTTGCCCTCGCCCTCTGTCAGTAGGCGCACGGAGGCGAGGCTCTTCTCCATGATGGTGGGCGCCTCGAGGGCCGGCTCATACCAAGCCATTGTTGAGGAGGTCCTGACCTTGCGCGGCGCCATGGGCGGCAGATCTAGAGCAAGGCTGGAGCAGGTGTAGAGATAGCGGCGGCAAAGAGCGAGAAAGGGGATCTAGAGCGAGGCAAGGAAGATGCAATGAAGGAAAGAACTGCCCGCGCCAGCCTTTGTCAGGGCAAGCAATTGCCGAGGCAGCATGGGGAAGCGGATACGCCCACGTCCAATCAACCACCATGCGTTGACCGAGGCCATAGGCTTTTGGGGCCCGCGGTGCTCCGAAGTTGACCCTTGGCTTCGCCATGGGCTGCTGGGTCCCAGACTTGCTCGCTCGCGGCCCACAGGCGTGGCTAAGCAGCAGGTCAGACGCCCATCTTCGTCAACAAGGCACCCAAGACCCTCGCGAGGGTCCAAGCCTCGCGAGGCGGACGATGCAAGACCTCCTCTGGAGTGGCCTATCCAAGCAGGCTCGAGAGGAGCGGATATATCAAGGTGAGTCAAACCTCACGAGGCCTTCGTGACGTGAGCCATGACGAACGGTACCAGGCGGGTGCTAGGCGGGCGCCAGTGCGCGCAGTGTCTCTATTTCCTCTTTGGTGCTAAGGAGGCCAGCGCAGGCGAAGAGTACCAAGGCATCAGGCAAAGGTTGCCATATTGGTGCAACGAGACCAAGACCAGGAGGACGGCAAGGCAGAGGTCATCGTGGAGCCCAAGACGGCGTCACCCCAGAGCTTTTCGCAGGTGAAGACCGCTTTTGTCGGGATAGCTTGTACTAGCTGTCCCCCTTCAAATTTGCCCGCCGTTGTTGGCTCACTTCCTGCTCGATATTTGGGAAGAGGACCAGGGCCTATATAAGTAGAGCTAGCCACCACAGTAGAGACATCGAATCCTCACGCCACAAGTTCACAAGCACAAGAACACCTCAACCTCAGGAGGCTGTTCTTCTCTTGTATTGTTCATCATCAGCCCAAGAGGCAATCCACCACCACCACACTGGAGTAGGGTATTACACCACAACGGTGGCCCAAACATGTATAATCCCCGTGTCTTTCTGTGTTGCAAGTCCGTCAAGTTCATCCGCGAGATCTTAGCGAGCTAGAGCGTAGATCGGTAGGAGGGAGAGACTTCACATGCACCCTAGTGTTTGAACCTTAAGGGTTTGCCGGAACCCCACATCCGACATTCGGCACTCAGTTACGCCATTACACAACAGCACCAAGTTTCACATGCAGCATCAAAAACCTTTGGAAAGTAGCATCATGCACGGTAAATAGACAAATGAATCTCATCTGGGAAACTGCAGAAGCGGAAGGCAAATATTGAGCCTTCAGTGATGTTGATTGTCCTTGCCACTTTAGGCCAGTGGCTATAGATAATTGCCCGCCCAACCTTCGTCCTCTTCAGCAAGACTTCAATATTGTACCGTGGGTGTTGAATGAATACCTTCCTCGCCTCTTGACCATGTAGGTGGTTTGAGAGGTAATCATCGGTGAATTGCTTTGAAAAGTACTGAAAACAAAGCTATGCATAAACCGTTGTTGTAAATTTTGAAATGGCGCAACGGGTAAAAACAAGGTAAAAGAGTTGGTACCATCCTATAGTTGACTGATGTCTTCTTCATTGTGCAAACAAAGATCTTGCTGTTATTCGTCGCAAGTTTCTTCATCCTAACAATCTTTCTGAGTTTCTTGACTTGACTGATATTCATGGACATCTCATTTCCCCATATGCAAAATGGGTCGCACAGTGGGTCTAAGCCTCTGACAGCAGGGCCTACATGTGCAAGATCAAATTATAAGAAACCTAAATATTAGAATGATTCCTGCAACTGCACAATAATGTGCTATTAGCCAAAGTGTCGGTGTTCTGGGAACGGGGGTCCCCAGACTTGCCTACATGCGGCCCACGGCGTGGCTAAGCAAGCAGGCCATATGGCCCATCTTCATCAGCAAGGCATCCAAGACCATCGCGAGGGTCCAAGCCTCGCGAGGCGGACGGTGCAAGACCTCCTCTGGAGCAGCCTAGCCAGGTAGGCTCACGAGGAGCGGAGATATCAAGGCGGGGCAAAACCTCACGAGGCCCTCGTGACGTGAGCCATGACGCATGGCGCCAGGCGGGCGCCAGCGTGCTGATAACCCACAAGTGTAGGGGATTGCAACAGCTTTCGAGGGTAGAGTATTCAACCCAAATTTATTGATTTGACACAAGGGGAGCCAAAGAATATTCTCAAGTATTAGCAACTGAGTTGTCAATTCAGCCACACCTGGATAACTTAATATCTGCAGCAAGGTATTTGGTAGCAAAGTAATATGATAGTAGTGGTAATGGTAACAAAATAGTAATGAAAGCAAAAGTAATATTTTTGGTATTTTGTAGTGATTGTAACAAGAGTAACGGAAAGTAAATAAGCGTAAACCAAGATATGGAAAGCTCAGAGGCATTGGATCAGTGATGGATAATTATGCCGGATGTGGTTCATCATGTAACAGTCATAACATAGGGTGACACAGAACTAGCTCCAATTCATCAATGTAATGTAGGCATGTATTCCGAATATAGTCATACGTGCTTATGGAAAAGAACTTGCATGACATATTTTGTCCTACCCTCTCGTGGCAGCGGGGTCCTAATGGAAACTAAGGGATATTAAGGCCTCCTTTTAATAGAGAACTGGAACAACGCATTAGCACATAGTGAATACATGAACTCCTCAGACTATGCTCATCACCGGGAGTGGTCCCGATTATTGTTACTTCGGGGTTGCCGGATCATAACACATAGTAGGTGACTATAGACTTGCAAGATAGAATCAAGAACTCACATATATTCATGAAAACATAATAGGTTCAGATCTGAAATCATGGCACTCGGGCCCTAGTGACAAGCATTAAGCATAGCAAAGTCATAGCAACATCAATCTCAGAACATAGTGGATACTAGGGATGAAACCCTAACAAAACTAACTCGATTACAAGATGAATCTCATCCAACCCATCACCGTCCAGCAAGCCTACGATGGAATTACTCACGCACGGCGGTGAGCATCATTAAATTGGTGATGGAGGATGGTTGATGATGACGATGGCGACGAATCCCCCTTTCCGGAGCCCCGAACGGACTCCAGATCAGCCCTCTCGAGAGGTTTTAGGGCTTGGCGGCGGCTCCGTTTCGTAAAACGCGATGATTTCTTCTCCTTGATTTTTTTCTCTCAAAGCAAATATATAGAGTTGGAGTTGGCGCCGAGGAGCTCCAGGGGCCCACGAGGTAGGCGCGCCCTGGGGGCGCCCCACCTCGTGGACAGGTGTGGGCCCCGTGTCTTCATCTTTGGCAAGGATTTTTTTTTATTTTTAACTAGATGTTCCGTGGAGTTTTAGGTCATTCCGAGAACTTTTGTTTTCTCGCACATAAAACAACATCATGGCAATTCTGCTGAAAACAGCGCCATCCGGTTAGTTCCATTCAAATCATGCAAGTTAGAGTCCAAAACAAGGGCAAAAGTGTTTGGAAAAGTAGATACGACGGAGACGTATCAACTCCCCCAAGCTTAAACCTTTGCTTGTCCTCAAGCAATTCAGTTGATAAAATGAAAGAGAAAAAGAAAAACTTTTACAAACTCGGTTTGCTCTTGTTGTTGTAAATATGTAAAGCCAGCATTCATGTTTTCAACAAAGATTATAAATAACCACATTTGCAATAATTCTCAGGTCTCATGTTTACTCATATCAATGGCATAATCAACTAGCGAGTCATAATAATAAATCTCGGATGACAACACTTTCTCAAAACAATCATAATATGATATAACAAGATGGTATCTCGCTAGCCCTTTCTGAGACCGCAAAATATAAATGCAGAGCACCTTTAAAGATCAAGGACTGGCTAGACATTGTAATTCATGGTAAAAGAGATCCAATCATAGTCATACCCAATATAGATTAACAGTAATGGATGCAAATGACAGCTGTGCTCTCCAGCTAGTGCTTTTTAATAAGAGGGTGATGACTTAACATAAAAGCAAATAGATAGGCCCTTCACAGAGGGAAGCAGGGATTTGTAGAGGTGCCAGAGCTCGGTTTTGAAATAGAGATAAATAATATTTTGAGCGGCATACTTTCATTGTCAACATAACAACTAAAAGATGGCGATATCTTCCATGCTACACACATATAGGCGGTTCCCAAACAGAATGGTAAAGTTTATACTCCTGCTCCACCAACAAGCATCAATCCATGGCTTGCTCGAAACAACGAGTGCCTCCAACTAACATCAGGTCCCGGGGGGAGTTTTGTTTGCAATTATTTTGATTTAGTTTGCTTAAAGCATGGGACTGGGCATCCCGGTGACCAGCCATTTTCTCGTGAGTGAGGAGCGGAGTCCACTCCTCTTGAGAATAACCCGCCTAACATGGAAGATAAGGGCAGCCTTAGTTGATACATGAGCTATTCGAGCATACAAAACATAATGTTTATTTGAAGGTTTAGAGTTTGGCACATACAAATTTACTTGGAACGGCAGGTAAATACCGCATATAGGAAGGTATGGTGGACTCATCTGGAATAACTTTGGGGTTTAAGGGATTAGATGCACAAGCAGTATTCCCGCTTAGTACAAGTGAAGGCTAGCAAAAGACTGGGAAGCGACCAACTAGAGAGCGACAACAGCCATGAACATGCATTAAAATTAATAAACATTGGGTGAAAGCATGAGTAGGATATAATCCACCATGAACATAAATATCGTGAAGGCTATGTTGATTTGTTTCAACTACATGTGCGAACATGTGCCAAGTCAAGTCACTTAAATCATTCAAAGGAGGATACCACCCCATCATACCACATCACAACCATTTTAATAGCATGTTGGCACGCAAGGTAAACCATTATAACTCATAGCTAATCAAGCATGGCATAAGAAACTATGATCTCTAATTGTCATTGCAAACATGTTTATTCATAATAAGCTAAATCAAGAACGATGGACTCATCATATTTACAAAAACAAGAGAGGTCAAGTTCATACCAGCTTCGCTTATCCCAATCAATTCATCATATATCATCATTATTGCCTTTCACTTGCACGACCGAACGATGTGAATAATAATAAGAGTGTATGTGTATTGGACTAAGCTGGAATCTGCGAGCATTCAATAAGCATGAGAAGACAAGGCAATATGGGCTCTTAGTTAAATCAACAATAATGCATATCAGAGCCACTTCAACAATTTAATCACGGTCTTCTCCTAGCGACCCCAAAGTGAAGAAAGGAAATAAAAACTATTTACACGGGAAAGCTCCCAACAAGTAAAAGAAGAACGGGAATATTTTTGGGTTTTCTTTTTAATTATTACTACTGCAGCAACAAAAGTAAACTAACTAGAAGCTACACTAATTTTTTTGTTTTCTTAAAGTTTAACAAACGCACAAGAAGAAAGCAGGAAAAAGAATATAAACTAGCATGGATATTACAGTGAAAAAGTATGAGCTTAGGCTTTTGGCTTAGGCTTAGGCTTTTGGCCTAAGTTGGTTCATTGCCAGGGATGGCCTGGCGGATATCCATAGGTGTAGCTGGGGTCATACTGAGATGTAGCAGCTATCGCCTCCTGAGCTGCAGCGTGGCATCGAGCTGCCTCCGCTCTCCTCTCGTACTCATCTGCCTCCTCTCTGGTAATAACATATCTTCCTTTTGCCTGATAATCAAAGAAGGCAGGAGCAGGGAGAGTAATACGGACAACACGCTGTTTATCAAAGATTAGTCGGTATACGAGAGGTGATTCATTCCTCTCGACAAACTGGTGAGAGACCATAGAATTAAAATCTAAATAAGTAGGAGGCAAATCCATACCATCCTCACGAACATCCACCTCAAGAAAATTAGCTAAGCGGGTTGCATAAATTCCTTCAAAGAAATCTTAATTATATCTATTATGATGCAACCTACGTGCTACAATGGCTCCCATATGATAAGATTGGTCTCCTAACACAGCACTCCTAAGAATACTGAGATCAGGGACACACATGTGACATGCTTTATCCTTAGCATTTATGCATCTGCCTATGAAGAGAGCGAAATAATGTATAGCAGGAAAATGGATGCTCCCTATAGTAGCTTGTGTTATATCTCTAGATTCCCCCACGGTTATACCAGCAAGAAAGTTTCTAAATTCAGATTTACGGGGATCATTAATACTACCCCATTGTGGGAGTTTGCAAGCAGAAGTAAAATCCTCTAAGTCCATGGTATAAGATTTTTCATAAAGATCAAACATGACTGTTGGAGAATTATGTGAAGATGAAAATTCAAACCTCCTCACAAATGAGCTTGTGAGTTGATGGTATTGGGGCATTTGTCGGTCTCAAAGCTCACAAGATCGGCGTTACGCAAATATGAGTTAAATTCTTCTTTGATTCCCGCTCGATCCATAAAATTTTCTCAAGGCCACTCACAAGGTCAAGACTGAGCGCCTCTTGGTGGTTCCTTGTCAGCATCACGTATTGCAAGCCTGGGTCCTTGCTTTCTTGAAGAACCACCCTGGAACATTTTCCTAAGCATATTTCTTCCTCTGAAAAATTTCTGAAATTTTTAGTAACTTCAAACAAAAGTGAACCAACTTCAATAAAATTGATAGCAACTCCTCCTACAAGTGCCTAGAGCCTCTATCAAGCATTAGAACTACTTGGAACCATATAAATTTTACATGCAAGCTCAAGAACATGGTCATCTATGCAGCACAAATTTGCAAAGAATAAAGCACTAGAACAAAAACTAATTGGACCAATGAAGGAGTCACATACCAAGGAACAATCTCCCCAAGCAGTTTTGTGAGAGGTGCTTTGAGCAAGTAGATCGAAAATCACAGCAAAGTGAACTGGAACTCGTGCTTGAGCCAGATATTCGTGTTTGTGGGAGGAAGAAGAAGAGGATGGGTGCAAGAATAAGTGGAGGAGGGCCACCGTGGGCCCACGAGGTAGGGGGGCGCGCCCTGGGGGTAGGGATCAACAGAGAATTCATAATCCTTATCAGGATCTACAGAGAATTCATAATCCTTATCGGCAACACAAATAGGTGAAGTAGCAAAAGCAGGGTCGGGCCTCATTCTATCTCTAAGAGATTCCTTACTCCATTTAGCTAATAACCTTCTAAGATCATTGTTATCTTTGCAAGCAAAAATAGCAGCAAAAGCTTCTTTATCAAAAATATAACCCTCAGGAATAGCAGGCCTATCTTCATCATAACTTTCATCAACATGATCAGTTTCAAAAATTTCTTTCTCTCTAGCCCTAGCAATTTGTTCATAAAGAAATTCACTAAGGGGCACAGTAGTATCAAGCATAGAAGTAGTTTCATCATAAGTATCATGCATAGCAGAAGTGGCATCATCAATAACATGCGATATATCAGAACGAATAGCAGAAGCAGGTTTAGGTGTCGCAAGCTTACTCATAACAGAAGGTGAATCAAGCGCAGAGCTAGATGGCAGTTCCTTACCTCCCCTCATAGTTGAGGGATAAATTGTTGTCTTAGCATCTTTCAAGTTCTTCATAGTGACCAGCAGATATAAATCCCAAGTGACTCAAAGAATAGAGCTATGCTCCCCGGCAACGGCGCCAGAAATTAGTCTTGATAACCCACAAGTGTAGGGATCACAAGCTTTTCGTGGGTAGAGTATTCAACCCAAATTTATTGATTCGACACAAGGGGAGCCAAAGAATATTCTCAAGTATTAGCAACTGAGTTGTCAATTCAGCCACACCTGGATAACTTAATATCTGCAGCAAGGTATTTAGTAGCAAAGTAATATGATAGTAGTGGTAAGGGTAACAAAAGAGTAATGAAAGCAAAATTAATATTTTGGTATTTTGTAGTGATTGTAACAAGAGCAACGGAAAGTAAATAAGCGTAAACCAAGATATGGAAAGCTCAGAGGCGTTGGATCGGTGATGGATAATTATGCCGGATGCGGTTCATCATGTAACATCATAACATAGGGTGACACGTAACTAGCTCCAATTCATCAATGTAATGTAGGCATGTATTCAATATAGTCATACGTGCTTATGGAAAAGAACTTGCATGACATCTTTTGTCCTACCCTCCCGTGGCTGCGGGGTCCTAATGGAAACTAAGGGATATTAAGGCCTCCTTTTAATAGAGAACTGGAACAAAGCATTAGCACATAGTGAACACATGAACTCCTCAAACTATGGTCATCACCGGGAGTGGTCCCGATTATTATCACTTCGGGGTTGCCGGATCATAACACATAGTAGGTGACTATAGACTTGCAAGATAGGATCAAGAACTCACATATATTCATGAAAACATAATAGGTTCAGATCTGAAATCATGGCACTCAGGCCCTAGTGACAAGCATTAAGCATAGCAAAGACATAGCAACATAAATCTCAGAACATAGTGGATACTAGGGATCAAACCCTAACAAAACTAACTCGATTACATGATAAATCTCATCCAACCCATCACCGTCCAGCAAGCCTACGATGGAATTACTCACGCACGGCGGTGAGCATCATGAAATTGGTGATGGAGGATGGTTGATGATGATGACGGCGACGAATCCCCCTCTCCGGAGCCCCGAACGGACTCCAGATCAGCCCTCCCGGGAGCTTTTAGGGCTTGGCGGCGGCTCCGTATCATAAAACGCGATGATTTCTTCTCCTTGATTTTTCTCTCCGAAAGCAAATATATAGAGTTGGAGTCGGAGGAGCTCCAGGGGGCCCACGAGGTAGGGGGGCGCGCCCTAGGGGGGGGGGCGCCCCCACCCTCGTGGACAGGGTGTGGGCCCCCTGGTCTTCATCTTTGGCAAGGATTTTTTAATTTTTAACTAGATGTTCCGTGGAGTTTCAGGTCATTCCGAGAACTTTTGTTTTCTGCACATAAAACAACATCATGGCAATTCTGCTGAAAACAGCGTCAGTCCGGGTTAGTTCCATTCAAATCACGCAAGTTAGAGTCCAAAACAAGAGCAAAAGTGTTTGGAAAAGTAGATACGACGGAGACGTATCACGCGCGCAGCATCCTTATTTCCTCTTTGGTGCTAAGGAGGCCAGCGCAGGCGAAGAGTACCGAGGCATCAGGCAAAGGTTGCTATATTGGTGCAACGAGACCAAGACCAGGAGGACGGCGAGACGGAGGTCATCGTGGAGCCCAAGACGGCGTCACCACCAGAGCTTTTCGCAGGTGAAGAGCACTTTTGTCAGGATAGCTTGTACTAGCTGTCCCCCTTCAAATTTGCTCGCCGTTGTTGGCTCCCTTCTCGCTCGATATTGGGAAGAGGACCAGGGCCTCTATAATTAGAGCTAGCCACCACAGTAGAGGCAACTGATCTCGAACTGATTCAGATCGTCCTCAACTACACAAGCACAAGAACACCTCAACCTCAGGAGGCTGTTCTTCCCTTGTACTATTCATCATCAGCCCAAGAGGCAATCCACCACCACCACACTGGAGTAGGGTATTACACCACAACGGTGGCCCGACTCAGTATAAGTCTTGTGTCTTTCTGTGTTGCGATTTCGTCGAGTTCGTCCGTGAGATCTTAGCGAGCTAGGGCGTAGATCGTTAGGAGGGAAAGACTTCGTGCGCACCCCAGTGTTCGAACCTTAAGGGTTTGCCGAAACCCCACATCCGACATTTGGCGCGCCAGGTAGTCGTGCGCCGGAGCTCCTCACCACCAACTTACGCTCCTCGCCGCCGCACTTCGCCCCCATGGCAGGTGCCCCGCCATCCACCTCTGCGGCCGACACCAGCAATAGGGAGTCTGGTACGAGCCTCGACCCCATACCTGTGGCGGTGCAAAGTACAACCAAGTTCAAGATTTAAGATGCCGCCGCGTTACGGCACGGGAAGACTGGCGCCGCCTTTCTTGGGCGTCTGAGGAGGCCGCCTCGGCCGGAGGCGACGACAAGATCATGACCAACTGGTTCCCCATGGCCCTCGCCGGCGAGCCGCGCGCCTGGCTGCTCACTACGCGACCGGGATCCACGGTGGCATCCTGGGGGGAACTTCGCGACCTCTTCACCGCTCGCTATGCGGTGCCGGCGCACCACACAGTCGCGACACTGCTGGGTGGCTCTCAAGCACCGCCTTCAGATCGCCACGTCAAACCTTTCTTTTGTCAAATTGGGGCAGCTTCCAAGCGCCTGGGGGCTCCGCCGGGTTGGGCTCTGCGCCGGTGGCCGACCTCACCTTTGGCTTGGAAGACCACCCCGACTCCACCACCGGCTCCGGGATGCTCCCGCTGCTCTGCGCGCCCACCATCTACAATGTGGCCGTTACCAAGACCCTCATCGACGGCGGTGCCGGCCTCAACTTACTCTCCATAGAAGCCTTCAGCCTTCTTCATGTGCCGCTCGAGCGGCTCGGCCTCAGCAAGCCCTTCACGGGAGTGGGTGGCGGAGCTGCCCACTCTCTGGGGCATGTCGGCGTTCTGGGGATGGGGGTCCCCAGACTTGCCTGCCTGCGGCCTGCGGCGTGGCTCAAGTGGAGGCCCAGCGCGGCCCAGCTTCATCAAGCTCAAGCTCAAGACCCTCGCGAGGGGCCAAGCCTCGCGGGGCGGACGACATGAACCTTCCTCAGGGGCAGCCTCGTCAGGCAGGCTCACGAGGAGGCGGAGAGATCAAGGCAGGGTACCTCACAAGGGTGCCCCGTGACGCAAGCCATGACAATCAAGACCAGGCGGGCGCCAGGCGGGCGCCAGCCCGCGCAGTGTCCTCATTTCCCCTTTGGTGCAAAGGAGGCAAGCACAGGCCAAGGCATCAGGCAAAGGTTACCACTTCGGTGCAACAAGACCAAGACCAGCAGAGCGGCAGGACGGAGGTCATCGTGGAGCCCAGGCCGGTGTCACCCTCAGAGCCTTTGGCAGCCGAAGACCAACTTTAGTCAGGATAAGTGTACTAGATGATCCCCTTCAAAATGGCCAATTGTTGGCGCCCTTCCCGCTCATTATTTGGGAAGAGGTCCAGGGCCTCGCTCTATAAATAGGCCTAGCCACCACAGAGCAGAGAGGAGAGGACGCAGAGGGGGAGAGCATAGGCAATCGGATAGAGCCCTAGCAGAGAGAGGGAGAGAGGCGACTGAACTCACCCAAGCAGTTCATCGCACCAGCTCAAGAACAGCCCCTCGCAAGGCTGTTCTTCCTTTGTACTATTCTTCATCAGCCCCTGAGGAAATCCACCACACCACACACTGGAGTAGGGTATTACACCTCAAGGGTGGCCCGAACCAGTATAAACCTCGTGTCTCTTGTGTTGTTCATCGTTCCTAGTTTAGATCCCTTGCAATCCATCAACGCGTGAGCTGGTAGGGGAAAGATCTCTGCGCACCCAGTCTTTGGAACCTCAAGGGTCTGCCGGAACCCGAAATCTGACATTTGGCGCGCCCGTAGGGTGCGCCGAATCTTTCTTCCGCTGGTCGCCTGTGATCCTTCCGTCGTGTCCATGGTCGACGCCGCTGAGCCTGCCGAAGCGCCGGGCTTCGCGCCGCTGAAGTCGCCAGACGGCTCGCCGGCGGACACCCCGCTGTTCCCGTCGCCTGCCGCCAACGTCGCCACCGGCTCGGAGGGGAGCGAGCGGCCGACCTGTTGGGGGGAGTTGCGCGACCTCCACCTCGCCCATCGCGCCGGGCCAGTGCCCCCGGTCGTCGCGGCTCTCCTGGGTGGCTCACTGGCGCCACCTTCGAGCCGCCACGTCAAGCCATTCACTCGCCAGATCGTCGCCGCCTCCAAGCGCCAGGGAGCCCCGCCGGGCTGGCTGGCGTCTGAGGCCGATTTGCTCTTCAACTCGGACGATCACCCCTCCAACCCCGCCGGATCGGGTGCGCTCCCGATGCTGTGCACCCCCACCATCTGCGAAGTGGCAGTCACCAGGACCCTCATCAACGGTGGAGCCGGCCTCAAAGTGCTCTCTATGGAGGCCTTCAGCCTCCTGCATGTGCCACCAGAGCGGCTCCAGCCCAGCAGGCCCTTTTCGGGAGTCGGAGCCAGTTCCACCGCCTCCCTGGGACAAATTCGCCTCCCGGTGACCTTCGGCACCCGCGACAACTTCCGCACGGAGCTGATCGACTTTGACATCGCCCCTATCGGCCTCCCCTACAACTCCATCCTCGGCTACCCGGCCTTGGCCCGGTTCATGGCAGCAACTCACCCGGCGTACAACCTCATGAAGATGCCCGGGAGCAGCGGCGTCCTTACCGTGTCGGGAAACACCGGAGAGGCACTGCAGGCGCTCAAGCTTGTTTTCAAGGCGGCTGCGGCGGCACGGCCCACCAGCGTTGACGCTCCCGAGCCCGAGGGGGCTGCGCCATCCAAGAAGAAGTAGCTATTCACTCAAAACAAGGCGAAAACCCTGATACATGACTTGGAAGAGACCTTCGCGAGCCTCGATAAAGTGGACCTGCGGCTCAACCCGGAGAAGTGCGTATTTGGAGTCCCCTCGGGCAAGCTCCTGGGTTTCCTCGTGTCCCATAGGGGCATCGTGGCCAACCCGGAAAAGGTCAAGGCAGTCGAAGACATGAGCCCGCCAAAGACCCTCAGAGAAATGCAGAAACTCACCGGGTGCGTGACCACGCTAGGACGTTTCATCTCCAAGCTGGGGGAACGAACACTGCCATTCTTCAAGTTGATGAAGAAGAAGGGCCCCTTTGAATGGACAGAAGAGGCCAACAAGGCATTCCAAGAACTCAAGAGGTACCTTACCAGCCCTCCTGTGATGGTCGCGCCACGCCCACTCGAGCCCCTAGTGCTCTACCTCGCCGCCACACCCTACTCCGCCAGCGCAACTCTAGTGGCGGTTCGAGAAGAGCGCCAGGTCAAGGCTGCGTCACGCTCAGCCACGGCCCCGGCCGTGGCGGCACAAGAACAAGAAGGCCTCGCGAAGGTCACAGCCTCGGCAGATGGAAACCAGCCTCAGCAGGAAGATGCCCCTAGGGCCGAAGAGGCCGCGCCAGGTAGCCAGGCGCTGGGGGCTCCGTCGACTCAGGAGGCGTCAGACCCTCCGGAGGGCGCGGGCCTCATCAGCACTCCTACTCTGGTCGAGCACCCAGTGTACTTCATCAGCACGGTGCTACAGGATGTGAGGGCGCGGTACCCCGTGCCCCAAAAACTCCTCCTCGCGCTATTGGTAGCCTCACGCAAGCTGCGGCACTATTTCCAAGGTCACCCCATCAAGGTCATCTCAGCATACCCTCTGAAGAGGGAGCTCAGGAGCCCCAACTCAGCTGGAATAGTCGCCGAGTGGAACATCGAACTGCAATCGTTTCAGCTACAATTCAGCACAACCAGAGTCATCAAGGGGGCCGCATTGGCAGATTTCGTGGCAGAATGGACGGAGGCACCCAGCCTCGAAGCAGGCGAAGACCGATCGCTTTCTCTGGGGAGCGAGGCACCGGACGGCTGGGTCATGTACTTCGACAGAGCATTCTCCCGACATGGCGCCGGGGCCGGCGCAGTGTTGGTATCCCCTACTCAGGACAAGCTCTATTACGCCGTGCAGCTCTGTTTCCAGCATGGGGAAAAGGTCTCCAACGACATAGCAGAGTATGAAGGCCTGATAGCCGGCCTGAGGGCCGCAGTCGCTTTGGGGGTAAAGCACCTCATCATCCAGGGCAATTCACAACTCCTCGTCAACTTCTCCAACAAGATATACAAGCCAAAGGATGAGCACATGGAAGCCTACCTCGCGGAGGTTCGCAGGATGGAGAAACAGTTCTGGGGGCTGGAGCTGCAGCACGTGCCTCGCGGCACCAATCAAGAGGCGGATGACATCGCCAAGAGGGCGTCCAGGCGGCTGCCTCAGGAGCCTGGCGTCTTCGAGGAGCGACTCTTCAGGCCCTCAGCAGCACCATCATTATCAAGCGCGGCGCAACCTCAGGAGGAGCTCCCCCAGCCGCCTGCCTCGGGAGCCCCGGCCTGCG
The DNA here is from genome assembly GCA_021605205.1 of Aegilops longissima. Taxonomy (NCBI): domain Eukaryota; kingdom Viridiplantae; phylum Streptophyta; class Magnoliopsida; order Poales; family Poaceae; genus Aegilops; species Aegilops longissima. Next base: position 558,316,551 of record CM038677.1, read on the forward strand.
GCCCGGCCTCAGGGGCACGCCTGCTCCTAGCGTTGGAGCCTCAGGAAGGGTGCTGGATCACAGAGCTCAAGAGCTACTTGACGCGGGGGACCCTGCCAGAGAAGGAGGAGGAGGCGGAGCGTGTGGCGCGGCAAGCCACGGCCTATTGCATCAGGGATGGAGAGCTTTACCGGAGGCGACCGAATGACGTGTCCCTATGTTGCATCTCCAGAGAGAAAGGGAAGGAGTTGCTGGAAGACATACACGGCGGAGACTATGGGCATCACTCATCGTCGCGGACTCTCATTGGCAAGGCATTCTGCAGCGGGTTCTACTGGCCCACAGCACTCAGCGATGCTGTAGAGCTGGTAAAGGCTTGCGAGGCCTGCCAATTTCACGCCAAGCAGATCCATCAGCCGGCGGGAGGCCTGCAAACTATACCCCTCTCGTGGCCATTCGCAGTTTGGGGGCTGGACATTCTAGGCCCGTTCCCTCTAGCGCCAGGGGGCTATCGCTACCTCTACGTCGCCGTGGACAAGTTCACCAAGTGGGCTGAGGTGGAAGCCGTCCGCACCATCCCAGCAGGCTCTGCAGTCAAGTTCATCATGGGCCTCGTGAGCCGGTTTGGGGTGCCTAACCGCATCGTCATCAACAACGGTTCGCAGTTCACATGCAATCTCTTCAAAACGTACTATGCTAACCTTGGGATGCAGATATGCTACGCTTCGGTGGCGCACCCCCGGAGCAACGGCCAGGCCGAGCGAGCCAACGCGGAGGTCCTGAAGGGTCTCAAAACCAGGACCTTAAAGAAGAAGCTGGAGGCCTGCGGCAGGGGATGGCACGACGAGCTACAGTCTGTGTTGTGGTCCATCCGCACGACCGCGGCCAAGTCGACTGGCGAGACCCCATTCTTCCTCGTCTACGGAGCAGAAGCCGTCCTCCCTCACGAGGTCAGGCGTCGCTCCGCACGGGTCCTGGCGTTCGACGAAGCACAGCAGGACGCCATGCGGGGGACGGATCTCGTGCTGGGGGAGGAACACATCATCGAGAGGCCGCGCTACGAGCGGCAAGGTATCAACAGGCGCTGCGGCGATACCACTGCCACAACATCCGTCCCAGGACTCTTGAGGTAGGGGACCTCGTGCTCAGACGGGTCCTCTCAAGGGAAGGGTTGCATAAGCTCTCTCCCATGTGGGAGGGCCCGTTCATGGTTGTTCATGTTTCCAGGCCCGGCTCCGCACGCTTGGAGACTCAGGAGGGGGTGCCCATCCCGAACGCGTGGAACATCTAGCATCTCCGTGTTGACACCGGATTTTGGCATGGTCCGGGTTCGTATGAAAAAGTTAGAGGCAACACTTCTTGGGCCGGCCCTGAGTGAGAAAGTATTTGGCCTTTGTCGGCTGAATGAAAACCTTGCCGGGGGAAAACCTTGCCGGTGTGAAGGCTTGCCGGCGTAGAAACCTTGCCGAGGTAAAACCTTGCTGATGTGAAATCTTGCCGGGGAGAAACCTTGCTAGGGAGGAACCCTTGCCGGGGTAAAAACCTTGCCGGGGTGAAACCTTGTTGGTGTGGAAAGCTTACCCGGGTGGAAGGCCTGCCGGGGTGGAGGCTGTGATAGTCAAGCCGACGAGAAGTTGAAGATTGGCTCAGAAGCTAATTCAGATGATCTCGGATGGAAAAGTGTCCTACACGGAAGTTGCGTGTCTCGTCAAAATGATCGATTTTGATATAAAGATCGTCTCAATCCGAGGTCGTATGCAAAAGTTAGAACCCGCTGGCGAGACCCTCCAAATGAGCAAAATGTGGCGCTGGAACCGGACACATATATGGGTATGTCTGATGAGCTGCGTGAGTAATTATCTGTTTTGCGCGAGCTATTTGACCCTCGAGATGACCTCTGCTGAAAACACGTTCAACATGAAAGATGTTCGTCTCGTTGAAATGGTCAAGATTGCTTTTGGGCTCATTTCCATCCGAGGTTGTTTGTCACCACAAAAAGGACCCTCAAAGTATAGCCTGTTTAAACCGAGCAGTTTTGGAAAGTTCAGATAAAACCAGTCCGAATTTGACTAGGGTTTTGGACGTGAATTGATGTAATTTTCTGGTAAGGAAACCTTAGATAAATCCTTTGCTTGTACGGGAAGTCCAGCCGCCTCTTATATATGTTGGGGGTGACGGCCGATTGGAACAACACACAATCGAACAAACACATCTACTACTTTTTCGTGTTCATCTATTTTTTATCTCTCCCTTGTATCTTTCTTCTCGTTCTTTGTTCGTTCTTTGCGTTGGAGGGCAGCGATCCACGAGGCTCTAGGGGCGAGCGAATCGACCTAGGGCAGCCCATAGCCGCCACACTCCCTGACGGGGTCCCTCCTGGGCGTGTGGGGTTTCGGGTCTTCAAAAGCGCCCGTCGACTGTCCTGCGTATCGCGCTGTCGGTCGGGTCTCCTTCGACGTGAGCTGCGGTGCATCACCCCCGGCGTCGAGGGTACATGGTGACGTGTTCGTGTGTGAACACACTTTTTGGCGACTCCGCTGGGGAACGAGGATCAATCGTCATCATCCACCATGTCTGATATTCCCAAGCCATCTGAGGTAGACGCCGATAACATCATCAAGCCTAGCCTTGATGAGATAACGGCCGATCATCGCCAAGTCTATGAGGAGTACAAGAAGGCGCGCGAAGAGAAGGACTTGCAGGAGTTCCTTGCAAAATTCAAGAAGGATCGCCAAGGCAACATTACTCCGATTGAAGAAATCAAGTTCCCTCCTCTTCAAGCCGAGCAGGTTAAACCCTCTATGAGTACTACCTTTTCTCCTGAGCAGTGGGCTGAGATTGAGAGTCGTATTGCTGATGGCAACAATCTGGTCTATCAAACTTTAATAGAAAATACTAATGCTCAGAGAAATATACCACAATCATCTAGTGGTAATGATGGTATAGCTGCTAGTGTGCAAAACCCTAATCTGGCTTTACCTATCTCATCGGCGCCTCCCATGCCGATGACTTATTATCCTACTCAAACAAATCAGATTGTGACTGCACCCATTAATCCTATTATGAGCATGCCAGGTTCGGTGATAACGCCGAACCAAACCCTACCTACAGCTACAGCCACTCGGCCATTACCGAACTATGGTTCGGCATACATGCCACAGTTCCTACCTACTGCTAGTAGTCTTACTCCTCCTATGCCGCTGCCACAAGTTGCATCGTCCACTGTGGATGATGGTCTAGCTAATCTTAGAGAGGAGATGGCTAAGATGCTCCGAGAGAATTTTGGAGTTGAGTTACCTCGAAATCGGATTTACCAAAAGCCGTACCCCGAGTACTTTGATGCCATCCAGTGCCCCCCAGGATATAAAATTCCAGATTTGGTTAAGTTTAATGGAGAAGGCACAAAAACCACATGGGAGCATGTTAGTCAATATTTAGCACAATTAGGCGAGGCAGGCTCATTGAATAAATTGAAAGTGCGTTTATTTCCTTTGTCATTAACTGGTACCACGTTTTCATGGTTTTCTTCTTTACCGCATGGTTCCATTCGAGTTTGGTCGCAGCTAGAGCAGAAATTTCATGATCACTTTTATAGCTGTGACAATGAACTCAAGTTGTCACATCTAACATCGGTTAAACAGAAGCATGATGAATCGGTCTCCGATTACGTCAAGAGATTCAAAGAAACAAGAAACCGGTGTTTTAGTTTGGTGATAACTGAAAGGTACTTGGCGGACCTAGTACTGAGTGGTTTAAGAACTCCCATTAGAGAAAAGCTAGAAGGCTATGAGTTCTTAAATATCAACCAAGTCTTACAAAGGGCTTTGGCTCAGGAAAGCCGAAGCAAAGATCTCAAAGAAGTGCATAGATACAAAGCCGATCGTCCAAAGATGAATATGGTCGAATATGATAGTGATCACTCGAAGGTGATGTTTTTGCTACTGAATTTGTTTGGCCATGTAAAGCCAAACCCTTTACTTGCAATGATCTGAAACCGATTCATAAGAATCGTGATGAAGAGATGAAGTTTACTTTTAACATTTCTAAGTGTGATAGAATATTTGATGCTTTGCTGTAGGCTATGATTATTAGAATATCTCATACTTTACCGCCATTTGAAGAGCTGAAACGGCGCGCTTATTGCTAGTATCATAATTCTTTTTCTCATGCTACTAATGATTGCAATGTTTTTCTACGACAGATACAATCGGCCATTAATGACGAACGGTTGAACTTTTCTGAGATGCAAGTTGATAAACAGCCTTTTCCAATGAATACCATGGATTTGGAGGGGAAGAAGCTACTCATTTGGCCGGAGGTAGCCGAATCTGCTAATAAAACTAATGTCATTGTTGGTGAGCCCAGGAAAGACAAGGAGGGAAGCAAGGTCTTGGGGAGACATGTTGTGCTTGATAAGCAGCCCGATGGCAAGGAAATGATCAAAGTCACCATCAAGAATCCTACACTCGGGGGGAAACCAAAAGTGCAAGAAAATACTCGAGTTAAATTTGTCAAACCCAAGAGTCCAGAAGTTGGCAAGTGGAAGAGGAATGAAGCAAAAGTGCAGCGCAAGAAAATCAAGCCAATTTTTGATATGCTGTTGTCCAAGTATGCCAATCATGCAGCCGATTCTAGCTCTGACCGGTCATCAAATTTGAAGCACTCAAGGTCACCTCCTCGGGAAGAATTTCAGCATCATTCAAGGCCATATGGGTCGTGGGCGCCGGGACCATGGATGCCGCCACCCCCCTATGTGCCATACTACATGGGAGACTTCAATGGAGGATGGTGGCAGCCCCCAATGGCCCCTTATGCTTTTCATCCAGGTTGGGCAGAACCATGGAGGCCCGTTCATGAGAGACTTTCTTATCCCACACGAGGCCGTTTGAACAATGGTGTCAATCGGCCAGTGCAAGATAATCAAAAAAGGGTCGGCAAGCAAGAATGGCATGTTAAGTCGCCAAGTGCTGCAGCGGTCGAGTCAAGCAAAGGCAAGGGAAAAATCAATGCCGACTCACTCATCTTGGGCACCGAAACATTCACCATACAGCAGCCGATTATGCATAGCAATCTGACTGAGCCGGTACTTGCTATCGCGCCAAAGCACTCGGCTAATGACCATGAAGCAAGCACCAGCCAAGTAAAGACGAGAGATCCTAAATACACTCAGCCAAAGTGGTGCCCTCCAGGGCTAACAAAGACACAAAAGAGGAAACTACAGAGGTTAAGGAGTCAAGAGATGACAGAACAAGAGGCCGAGAAGCAAAGGGATAAGTTGTTCAATGACACTCGGCCCATGGTGCCTACAAAACAAGTGTGGAGGCCTAAACAAGTACAAGATGCAGTGGCTTCTACACCTACCACAGCAGCACCTGTGCGACCAAAGGAGGACGATGCGACAACTATTGCATCATCTGCGACACTTCTTACTTCTCCTTCACATGGACAGATTTCAGAATCGGTGGATGCACTTGAAGAAGAGGATGATAAGTTGGACTATGAGTCTACGCCGGTTCATGAAGGTATGGATATCAATATGGTATATTACTTACCTGCTGAGTTTCGTGTTGTAGATGAGGAAGGGGAGGTGGCTCAGCTGGATTTTGGCCCTAAAAATGCAATATTCGAGAAGCCAAAAGACCCAGTAACGCATCTGAAACCGTTATATCTCAGAGGTCATATCAATGGGTCACCGCTCACTCGGATGCTTGTTGATGGCGGTGCTGTGGTGAATCTTATGCTGTATTTGGTCTTGAAAAAATTGGGGCTGCATGATGAAGAGTTGATAAAGACCAACATGGTGCTCAATGGGTTTGAAGGCAAAGAGAAAACTGAAGCCAAAGGTGTGATGTATGTGGAGCTCACGGTGGGAAGTAAAACTTTGGCGACCGCATTCTTTGTCGCCGAGGTGCAAGGCAACTTCTAGCGTCATACTAGGCGTGATTGGGTTCATGCAAACTAGTGCGTGCCATCCACTATGCACCAGTTTTTGATCCAGTGGGTTGATGATGAAGTGGAAGTCATTCATGCGGATAACTCGGCCTGTGTTGCTTGGGCCGAGGCATCAGTGGATTGGAAACACCCAAATGCTACTTGCTTGACGGGACGTGACTTGTCAGAGTTCGATTTTCTCAGCGCAACCAAGAATGGTTTCGTGCCCGTCTCTTTAAAGCCGATGAATGCAATCGGCTCCAAGGTATGATATGTTTAAATGGATCCTAACTCAGAGTGGTTACAAAAGCGACTTGTAGAATATCGGTCCAATGAGAACGATATGTATGAGTCCATAGAAGAGTTAGATGATATGGATAAATTAGGACAAGGTTTTACATCGGCCGATCCATTAGAAGAGATAGATATAGGAGATGCTTCAACTCCTAGGCCGACATTTGTAAATGCAAATTTAAGAGCTGGTCATAAAGCTAAGTTGATCGAGCTGTTGAAAGAATATGTTTGTTGCTTTGCATGGGAATATCATGAGATGCCAGGTTTAAGCCGAGAGCTAGTGGAGCATCGGTTACCTATAAAGGCTGGTTTTAGACCATATAAACAATCGGCCAGAAAGTTTAATCCAAAAACATATGACCGGATCAAGGAAGAGATCGGTCGTTTGCTTAAAGCTAATTTTATTAGACCTTGCAGGTATGCCGAGTGGATTTCTAACATTGTCCCAATGGAGAAGAAAGGATCCGGCAAGTTGAGGGTATGCATTGACTTCAGAGATTTGAATAGGGCTACGCCCAAAGATGAGTATCCCATGCCAATAGTCGATATACTTATTAATGATGCTTCTGGACATAAGGTTATTAGCTTTCTAGATGGTAATGCCGGATACAATCAAATTTTTATGGCCGAAGAGGACATGTTCAAGACAGCTTTTCGTTTCCCTGGTTTTCTTGGTTTATTCGAGTGGACAGTGATGACATTCGGATTAAAAAATGCTAGCGCCACATATCAAAGGGCTATGAATTTTATTTTTCATGATTTACTCGGTGTCATACTTGAAGTTTATATTGATGATATTGTTGTCAAATCAGATGCTTTTGAGTCTCACTTGGCCGATTTGCGTTTAGCTTTTGAAAGAATGAAAAAGTATGGACTGAAGATGAATCCTTTGAAGTGCGCATTCGGCGTGTCAGCTGGCAAGATTTTGGGTTTCATTATCCATGAAGATGCAATAGAGATTGATCCCAAAAAGATAGAGGCCATACAGAAAGTGGAGGCTCCAACGTGCAAGAGAGATATGCAAAAGTTCCTTGGCAAGGTAAATTACTTAAGGAGGTTCATAGCTAATCTGTCAGGGAAGGTTGATGCGTTTACTCCTATCCTTCGGTTAAAGAATGATGTTGATTTCAATTGGGGGGCAAAACAGCAAGAAACATTTGATATGATCAAGAATTATTTGTGCACTCCTTCGGTGATGAAAGCACCCAAGCATAGGGAACCCTTCAGGCTTTACATTGCAGCAGAGGAAGGAGTTATTGGTGCTGTTCTGACTCAAGAAACCGAAAGAAAAGAGCATGCCATCACTTATTTGAGCCGCCGCTTATTGGACGCTGAGACAAGTTATACATTTATTGAAAAATTATGTCTATGTTTATATTATGCTTGCACAAAATTGAGACATTATTTAGTACTGAGTGCTTACATAGTAGCTTGCCAGACCGATGTCATTAAATACATGTTGCATAGACCAATTTTTAGTGGTAGAGTTGTTAAGTGGGCTTATGCTTTGATTGAATATCATTTGGCTTATGAATCTCTAAAATCCATGAAAGTCCAAATCGTTGCTAATTTTATTGTTGAACATCGGATTGATGACAAGCATGATGTTGATATAAACCTTGTCTCACTAGTACCATGGAGATTATATTTTGATGGTTCAGTTTGTAGCAATGGCCAAGGTGTTGGTATTGTTTACATATCTCCTCATGGTGCTGTTTTTTAAGCCTCATGCCATTTAGAATATTTTTGTACAAACAATCAAGCCGAATATGAAGCATTATTATTCGGCCTAGAGATGTTACTTGCTATAGGTGTTACACATATTGAGGCTTATGGTGATTCGTTATTAGTAGTGCAACAAATATCCATAGTCTTTCAATGCTTTGACGAATCACTTAATGTTTATCTTGATAAATGTCTAGATATAATTTCTACTTTGGATTATTTTAGCATTGCTCATATATCTAGACATGACAATTGGAAAGAAAATGAGTTGGCACAACAAGCATCCGGCTATCATGTTGATCGTGGCATGTTTCATATTTCTGAAAAGCCGATGTCTGGTCTTGCCGACTTAGGGGAGGCCGAACCAGAGCCCACCTTTTCGGCCACTAATGAAATATTCAATGCAGGAGAAAATCAAGACTGGAGGAAACCCATCATTGATTATTTGTGTGATCCTAGTAGAAGGGTGGACAGGGCTGTTCGGCGTATGGCTTTCAAATACACAATAAGAGATGATGGTCTCTATCGCCGAACGGTTGATGATGTTCTTTTAAAGTGCTTGGACAAGGACCAAGCGAGAATTGCTATGGGAGAGGTCCATGAAGGTATTTGTGGCACTCATCAGTCGGCTCCCAAGATGAAATGGTTACTACGACGTGCTGGGTTTTATTGGCCGACTATGATTAATGATTGCTTCAGATATTATAAAGGGTGTGAAGCTTGTCAAAAATTTGGTGATATTCAGTTGGCTCCTGCTGCTATGTTACATCCCATTATCAAGTCGTGGCCTTTCAGAGGATGGGGTTTAGATTTTATTGGACAAATTCATCCGTCTTCCTCGAAGGGGCATCGGTTCGTATTGGTGGCAACCGATTATTTCACTAAATGGTCTGAAGCAGTACCTCTCAAGAACATGACACATACAGAGATAATTAAATTCATAACCGAGCACATTATTCATAGATTCAGAATTCCTCAAACATTGACTACAGATCAAGGCTCCTCTTCATGTCACGCCAAGTTAGAGAATTTGCCGAATCTTATAACATAAAGTTGCTCAATTCCTCTCCATATTATGCCCAAGCCAATGGACAAGCTGAGTCTATCAATAAAATTTTAATCAAGCTCATCAAGAAGAAGATTAAGGATAATCCAAGGAGATGGCATGAGTTGTTGTCTGAAGCTTTGTGGGCACATAGGATCTCAAGGCATGGTGCTACGAAGGTGACTCCATATGAGCTAGTATACGGTCAAGAGGCTGTTTTACCAGTTGAAGTAAGTTTGAATGCTCTGAGAATAGCCAAACAAAATGATTTATCGGCGGTAGACTTTTATAACTTGATGATGGACAACATTGACGAAGTTGCCGATAAACGTTTGGCTGCTTTGAAGGCCATAGAGAGAGACAAGTTGAGGGTGGCAAGAGCTTACAATAAGAAAGTCAAGTTGAAGAATTTTCAAGTTGGTGATCTCGTCTGGAAAGTGATTCTACCGATTGGTTCAAAAGATAGAAAATTTGGGAAGTGGTCTCCAAGTTGGGAAGGTCCTTTTAGGATCGCAAGAGTAGTTCCGGGAAATTCACATTTGGTGGAATCCATACAAGGGGCGTTGTTACCTCGAGCTCTCAATGGCAAGTACTTGAAGAAATACCACCTGAGTGTGTGGCAAGAAGCCTAAATAGGCAATGGCCGATACATGATTATCGCCCTAAGAAAAATAAATGGCCGATGGGGTGTTGACATCGTCCTTAGAACAAACACAGTAAAAGTTATTTTTCGGCACACAAGCTTTGCCGAAAAACAGGGGGGCATATGTTGACACCAGATTTTGGCATGGTCCGGGTTCGTATGCAAAAGTTAGAGGCAACACTTCGCGGGCCGGCCCTGAGTGAGAAAGTATTTGGCCTTTGTCGGCTGAATGAAAACCTTGCCGGGGGAAAACCTTGCAGGTGTGAAGGCTTGCCGGCGTAGAAACCTTGCCGAGGTAAAACCTTGCTGATGTGAAATCTTGCCGGGGATAAACCTTGCTAGGGAGGAACCCTTGCCGGGATAAAAACCTTGCCGGGGTGAAACCGTGTTGGTGTGGAAAGCTTACCCGGGTGGAAGGCCTGCCGGGGTGGAGGCTGTGATAGTCAAGCCGACCAGAAGTTCAAGATGGGCTCAGAAGCTAATTCAGATGATCTTGGATGGAAAAGTGTCCTACACGGAAGTTCTGCGTCTCGTCAAAATGATCGATTTTGATATAAAAATCGTCTCAATCCGAGGTCGTATGCAAAAGTTAGAGCCCGCACAGCGAGACCCTCCAGCGAGCAAAATGTGACGCCTGGAACCAGACACATATATGGGTATGTCTGATGAGCTGCGTGAGTAATTATCTGTTTTGCGCGAGCGATTTGACCCTCAAGATGATCTCTGATGAAAAAGCGTTCAACATGAAAGATGTTCGTCTCGTCGAAACGGTCAAGATTGCTTTTGGGCTCATTTCCATCCGAGGTTGTTTGTCACCACAAAAAGGACCCTCAAAGTACAGCCAGTTTAAACCGAGCAGTTTTGAAAAGTTCAGATAAAACTAGTCCGAATTTGACTAGGGTTTTGGTCGTGCATTGATGTAATTTTCTTGTAAGGAAAGCTTAGATAAATCCTTTGCTTGTACGGGAAGTCCAGCCGCCTCTTATATACGTTGGGGGTGACGGCCGATTGGAACAACACACAATCGAACAAACACATCTACTACTTTTTCGTGTTCATCTATTTTTTATCTCTCCCTTGTATCTTTCTTCTCATTCTTCGTTCATTCTTCGCGTTGGAGGGCAGCGATCCACGAGGCTCTAGGGGCGAGCGAATCGACCTAGGGCAGCCCATAGCTGCCGCACTCCCTGACGGGGTCCCTCCCGGGCGTGTGGGGTTTCGGATCTTCAAAAGCGCCCGCCGACTGTCCTGCGTATCGCGCTGTCGGTCGGGTGTCCCTCGACGTGAGCTGCGGTGCATCACCCCCGGCGTCGAGGGTACACGGTGACGTGTTCATGTGTGAACACTCCAGAAGTTCTACCCATGAAGAAAGGCCCGGAGCCTGTGAAGAAGGCAAACGCCTGTGAAGCTCATTTTCTTGAGAAAGGCCCGGAGCCTGTGAAGCTCATTTTCCCGAGAAAGGCCCGGAGCCTGTGAAGCTCATTTTCCCGAGAAAGGCCCGGAGCCTGTGAAGAAGGCAAACGCCTGTGAAGCTCATTTTCGAGAAGGCCGGAGCTGTGAAGAAGGCAACGCTTTGTGAACAAGGCAAGCGCTGTGAAGCTCATTTCCCGAAAGGCCGGAGCTGTGAAGAAGGTCAATGCCTATGAAGCTACGCCGCCCGTGACACTCTCACTTAATAATGAGTTGGGGTTGTACCGCCCGGAGTCTCGAGGCGCTTGCCTCGGGCCACAGGGCTCCGCCCCTGCCATGGCAGCACTTAGCTCCTTATTTGGTGAGAAGACGTCGAAGACTAGATTAGGTGCCTGACGCGGCTTTTTCATTTGCTTTCTGCAGTTGGTTTGTTCGTTCCAATTTGAAGTTTTGTTGCAGTTGTTGCCGCCATTGGCTTGTGACTCTTTGTCTTTTTCGCTCACTTGCCTCGCTTTCTCTCGCGCAAGTCTCGCGATGGAGCAACGCGGGCACCCTCGCGAGTGTTTTCCGCCCTTGTCGTTGAAGCTTTCCTATCCAGGTCCACTACGGGAGCACCCCTCCCAGTCCGTGCCCCACGGGCATCATGACGCGAACACAGGACATGGGTCAGTCTCCTCCACAGCTGAGGCCGGAAGTTACCCCTCCTAACTAATCCCTGCAGGACATGAAGCATTCGATGAGGCCTCGGCCTCAGGAAGCAAAGATCGTGACAGGCCCCCCTGAGCTAAGTAATTCCTGCACACGGGCATGCGGCATAAAAGCGCAGCACAGAAATAGCGGAAACAACATGGTAATTAACAGCAATAGTTCAGCACGCCCCCACAGGGCCCTACACTACTTTCTCTTTGCGCAGGGAAGGGAAAAAAACAAAATAGGCACGACTTGCTCGGCACCAACTCACGGCGAAGGCCCGCATTGCCTCCGGAGCTCAGCCAGACTCCCCCTCGCGCTTCACCGAGGTGCGGCGGTAGACTGACCCGCTACCTCCCACCAGGCAGGTGCGATGGCACGGGGACTGGTCGTGGCCACCGCTGGAGGAGCTGTTGTCCGAAGGAGAGCCGCCGAAGCTCGACGAGCCCCGAGGGTCGCCGACCACGCGCCCGCTGTCATCTTCATGCCGATCATCGCCGGGGCTGGGTCCATGGCCGCGGTCATCGTCTTCGGGGCAGCACCCGGCGCGGCGACCATCTTCTCCGAACACCCTCACGTAGAGGGTGGCGTCGCCGTCGAACTTGAAGTGCAGGGTGCACCCGGCTTAAACCCACGCAGCTGGCAAATGTTTGCCACCAGGGTCAGGGCCACACTCCCGGCGACGGAGACCTCCAGCGAAGCCCAGGAGGCCCGGCTGCAACAATCGTCTGCTTGAAGCCAGGGGCCGCCCAGAGCGCCGGCCGGAAGTTCGCCCAGAAAGAAGCGGGGAAGCTGGAGCCAGGTGCTGGCCGGCTCCACCGACCACACGATGAACTCCGGCAGCACCTCCGCCGAGTGGAAGCACGGCCTAGGGGGCCGCGCAGTCGCGGAACGCCCCCCATCGACAACTTGGCGCCCATCGCCACGTAGGGGTTCGCCTCCATGACCACGGGAAGCCGCTACGGGAGCCACAGGATGCTTGCGAGGACGGCCTCGGCCGCGCTTGGCCGGAGGAGAGTCCGGCTCAACATGGCGAGCCTTCCCCTTCTCCGCGGCCGAGAACCTCTTCGATGGAGCCATGGAGGGAAAGGAATAGCAAGAGGGGATGGACTGGAAGGGCTTGCGCCGTTCGTGCCTTATAGCGGAGGAGGCCAACCATCGGCCTCCACGATAGCAGGTAATCATGACCCATTTCTGCGTGCAGGGACTTGTCAAGTCATGCGGTTGCCGAGGCATCATGGGGAAGTGGAGACGCCCACGACCAATCAATCGCCACGCGGTGCCCAAGGCCGCAGGCTCTTGGGGCCCATGGCGCTTCGCACTTGCCCCTTCGCTTCTCTGCTAAGCCAAGTCCGGGCGCACCTTGGGCCCGGGGGCTACTGTCGGCATGCAGGAATGGGGTCCCCAGACTTGCACTGCGGCTGCTGGCGTGGCTCAAGTGGGGGCCCAGTGGCAGCAGCTTCATCAAGCTCAAGCTCAAGACCCTCATGAGGCCAAGCCTCATGAGGCGGACAGGAACCTTCCTCGGGGGCAACCTCATCGAGGCGGGCTCACGAGGCCGGAGAGATCAAGGCGGGGTACCTCACGAGGGTGCCCCATGACGTAAGCCATGACGATCGAGACCAGGCGGGCGCCAGCCCGCGCAGTGTCCTCATTTCCCCTTTGGTGCAAAGTAGGCAAGCACATGCCAAGGCATCAGGCAAAGGTTACCTCTTCGTTGCAACAAGACCAAGACCAGCAGAGCGGCAGGACGGAGGTCATCGTGGAGCCCATGACGGCATCACCATCAGAGCCTTTGGCAGCCGAAGACCAACTTTAGTCATGATAAGTGTACTTCCCGCTCATTATTTGGGAAGAGGTCCAGGGCCTCGCTCTATAAATAGGCCTAGCCACCACAGAGCAGAGAGGAGAGGGCGCAGAGGGGGAGAGCAGAGGCAATCGGATAGAGGCCTAGTAGAGAGAGGGAGAGAGGCGACTGAACTCACCCAAGCAGTTAATAGCACCAGCTCAAGAACAGCCCCTCGCGAGGTTGTTCTTCCTTTGTACTGTTCTTCATCAGCCCCTGAGGCAATCCACTACACCACACACTGGAGTAGGGTATTACACCTCAACGGTGGCCCGAACCAGTATAAACCTCGTGTCTCTTGTGTTGTTCATCGTTCCTAGTTTAGATCCCTTGCAATCCATCAACACGTGAGCTGGTAGGGGAAAGATCTCCGTGCGCACCCCAGTGTTCGAACCTCAAGGGTCTGCCGGAACCCGAAATCCGATAGGGCAGATCCACCTCCCTGTCACCTTTGGCACGTGAGACAACTACCGCACCGAGCTGGTGGACTTTGACATCGCCCGCATCGGTCTCCCGTACAATGCCATCCTTGGGTACTCGGCTCTCGCTCAGTTCATGGCAGCAACTCACCCAGCCTACAACCTCATGAAGATGCCAGGGAGAAAGGGCGTCCTCACCATCAAGGGGGACACCAAGGAGGCCGTGACAGCGCTCAGGCTCGCCTTCAAGACCGCGGCAGCAGCACAGCCAGCCAGCGCCGGTACGCCCGAGGCCAAGGAAACCACGCCCGCCAAGAAGAAGCAGTTGTTCACCCAAGACAAGGCGGGGACCAAGCAGGTGCCGGTCAACGAGGACGGGTCTTCAGGAGCCACCTTCACCATAGGAACTGGCCTTGACCCGGGACAAGAAGAAGCCTTGGTGAGGTTTTTGCTCGCGAAGAAGGAGATATTCGCGTGGGAGCCCAATCAGCTGGTAGGGGTTTCGAGAGAGGTGATCCAGCATCATCTAAGGGTGTGCCCCAAAGTACGCCCCATGAAGCAGCGAGCAAGACGGCAGTCCACTGAGAAGCGGGCCTTCATCGTCCAAGAGACTCGCAAGCTGGAGGCGGCAGGCACCATCCGAGAAGTTCGATATCCCGAATGGCTGGCGAACCCCGTCGTAGTACCGAAGAAAGGCGGGAAGGAACGGATGTGCGTCGACTTCATAAACCTTAACAAAGCTTGCCCCCAAGATTCGTTCCCACATCCCACGCATCGATCAAATCATCGACTCCACCGCCGAGTGCGACTTGCTATGTTTCCTAGATGCATTCTCAGGATACCACCAAATCAAGATGGCGGTGGAGGATGTGGAGAAGACAGCCTTCCTGACACCATGCGGGGTGTGCTGCTACACCTGCATGCCCTTCGGGTTGCGCAACATGGGCGCAACCTTTCAGCGGTTGATGCACATCGCGTTGGGTCGGCAGCTCGGCAGAAACACAGAAGCGTATGTTGATGACATAGTGGTCAAATCTCGCGAGGCGAGGACATTGATTCAAGATTTGGAGGAGACCTTCGAGAGCTTGCGTCAAGATTTGGAGAAGTGCGTGTTTGGCGTCCCCTCCGGCAAGTTACTGGGGTTCCTCGTATCCCATAGAGGGATCAAGGCGAACCCGGAGAAGATCAAGGCCATTGAAGACATGAGCCCACCGCAAACCCTCAAGGAGATGCAGAAGCTAGCAGGGCGGGTGACCGCGTTAGGGCCTTTCATCTCCAAGCTAGGCGAGCGCGCCTTACCCTTCTTTAAGCTCATGAAGAAGAAGGGCCAGTTTGAGTGGACCCCAGAGGCCGACCGGGCCTTCCAAGACCTCAAGAAATACCTCACCAGCCCCCCCGGTGATGGTGGCACCGCGGCCTCTCGAGCCTCTGGTACTCTACCTTGCCGCCATCCCGTACTCCGCCAGTGCGGCACTGGTGGTGGTTCGGGAGGAGCGCCAAGACAAGGGTGTGCCGCGTCAAGCCAGAGCTGATGCAGCGCAGGGTCAGGAAGGCGCAGCAAAGCCATCGGCGGCGGAAGACCAAGCTCAGCTAGGCAACATCGCAGAAGCTCTTGAGGACGGGCAGGTCTCAGGAAACCCACCACCTCAGGATATGCCCTAATCTCCACAGGACCCGAGCCTCGACAGTGGGCCAGCCCTCGTCGAGCCCCCGGTGTACTTCGTCAGCACCATGCTGCGGGACGTGAGGGCGCGCTACCCCATGCCGGAAAAGCTCCTGCTCACACTATTGGTGGCCTCGCGCAAGCTGCGGCACTATTTCCAGGGCCACCCCATCGAGGTCGTCTCAGCCTACCCATTGGAGAGGGTACTCAGGAGCCCTAACTCAGCCGGAAGGGTCGCTGAGTGGAACATCGAGTTGCAAGCATTTCAGTTGGAGTTCAGCACTACCGGGGTCATCAAGGGAGCAGCTGCGCCGATTTTGTGGCAGAATGGACAGATGCCCGACTCTTGAGGAAGGAAGACCGGTCCACCTCCCGAGGAAGCGAGGCACCAGACGGCTGGGTCATGTAGTTCAATGGCGCCTTCGCGCACCAGGGCGCGGGGGCTGGAGCAGTGCTCATCTCGCCCACTCAGGACAAGCTCTACTATGCCGTGCAACTCTATTTTCAGCACGGCGAGAAGGTCTCCAACAACATCGCAGAATACGAAGGCCTCATAGCCGGCCTGAAGGCTGCGGCGGCTCTAGGGGTGAAGCGCCTCACCATCAAAGGCGACTCACATCTCCTCGTCAACTTCTCCAACAAGGTGTACGAGCCGAAGGACGAACACATGGAGGCCTACCTCGCGGAGGTGCGCAAGATGGAAAAGCAGTTCTCGGGCCTGGATCTGCAGCACGTGCCCCGGGGCACCAACAAGGAAGGCGACGACATCGCCAGGAGAGCATCCAAGCGGCAACCGCAAGAGCCCGGTGTCTTCGAAGAGCGGCTCTTCAAGACGTCAGCTACGCCACCTCTTTCGAGCACGACTCAGCCTCGGGAGGAGCTCCCACAGCCCCCGGCCATGGGAGCCCCAGCCTGTGGCCCAACCTTAGGACCTCGGCTGCTCTTGGCGCTCGAGCCCCAGGAGGAGTGCTGGACCAAGGAATTCAAAGAGTACCTGATGCACGGGACGCTGCCGGAGAAGGAAGAGGCCGCGGAGGGCGTGGCCCGGCAAGCCACGACATACTGTATCCAAGACGGCGAGTTATACGGGAAACGATTGAACGATGTCACGCTGCGCTGCATCTCCAGCGATCAAGGAAGGGAGTTGATGATTGACATACACGGCGGTGACTGCGGACACCACTCGTCGTCACAGACCCTCGTCGGCAAGGTGTTCCACAGTGGGTTCTATTGGCCTACATCACTCAACGACGCGGCCGAGCTGGTGAAGTCCTGTGAAGCTTGCCAATTCCACGCGAAGCAGATCCATCAGCCTGCTCAGGGCCTCCAAACCATCCCGCTCACGTGGCCATTTGCAGTCTGGGGGCTGGACATCTTAGGCCCGTTCCCTTGAGCGCCAGGGGGCTACCGCTATCTCTGCATCGCCATCGACAAGTTTACCAAGTGGGCGGAACTGGAAGCCGTCCGTACCATTCCAGCCGGCTCTGCTGTCAAGTTCATCATGGGCCTCGTGAGCCGCTTTAGAGTCCCCAACCGCATCATCACAGATAACGGTTCGCAGTTTACTAGCAACCTCTTCAAAATCTACTGTGCTAACCTTGGAACACAGATCTGCTACGCTTCGGTGGCCCACCCCAGGAGTAACGGTCAGGCCGAACACGCTAACGCGGGAGGTCCTGAGCGGCCTCAAGACCAGGACCTTCAAGAAGAAGCTGGAGGCCTGCGGCAGGGGCTGGCACGACGAGCTCCAATTTGTGTTGTGGTCCATCTGAACCACCGCCACCAAGCCAATGGGCGAGACTCCATTCTTCCTTGTCTACGGAGCTGAAGCAGTCCTCCCTCACGAGGTCAAGAATCGCTCAGCGCGGGTCCTGGCGTTTGATGAAACGCGGCAGGACGCCATGCGGGGGATCGATCTCGTGCTCGGGGAGGAACGTTGTCGCGAGGCCGCGCTGAGGGCGGCAAGGTACCAGCAAGCACTGCGGCGGTATTTCTGAGAGTTCTTGAGCTCTCGAACTAGTTGTGGTCAGTGCGTGGTTCGAAAGAGCCGAATCCTTCTCATGGTCGCCTCGGGCCTCCTTTTATAGGAAAAAGGGGTCGCCACAGTGGCACACAGGAGGTGGAAAGGTGTACAGTGTTGCGAGGTTATCCCTCGTATTACAGGACAAGATGCATTTAATGCATCGCTTAGGTGTCCCCTTGCTTTATCGGGGACGGGGGCGAGGCCCGTCCCGTCCGTCGCCGCTCCTCCTTGCTTCGACACGCACCCCGGCCAGTGATGCGTGCAGTGCCATGTAGGCAGTGTCACGCCCAATATGCGACCCTATCCAAAAGGAACTCGACGGTCCCACCAAGGATAGACCCGCATATTGAAACGCTTTTGCAAGGTGGATATCATTACATCAACATTACATAATACATAGGGATACATACATAAGGCACAAATGCCACAAGAATACATCAACATCATATACAAGATCAACATCCGACTACGGATGAAACATAAATGAAACTCAAACGACATCCACCACGCTAGCCAGGGCTGCCGACACAGAACCTATCCCCGATCGAAGAAGAAGCGGAAGAAGAACTCCAACACAAGCAAACATCGCTCTCGCGTCATGATCATCGCAAACCGTACACTGCAACTGGTGGTGTAGTAATCATGAGCCACGAGAACTCAGCAATCCCATTACCATGGGTATCAAGACTAGCAAAGCTTAATGGGAAAGGAAGGGGTAAAGTGGTGAGGTTGCAGCAGCGACTAAGCATATATGGTGGCTAACATACGCAAATGAGGCGAGAAGAGAAACAAAGGCAGTCGTCAACTAGTAATGATCAAGAAGTGATCCTGAACTCCTACTTACGTCAAACATAACCCGAAACCGTGTTCTCCTCTCGATCAACCCGAAAAGAGACACTCACGGTTCGCACACGGTTGGTGTATTTTAGAAGAGTTTGCTTCAAGTTTACTACAACGGATATTAACAAATTCCCATCGCCACATAACCACGGGCACGGCTCTCGAAAGTTTATACCTGCGGGGTGTCCCAACAGCCCATGATAAGCTCTCGCGATCAACGAAGGATATTCCTTCTCCCGGAAGACCCGATCAGTCTCGGAATCCGGCTACAAGACATTCGACAGCAATAAAACAAGACCAGCAAAGCCGCCCGAATGTGCCGACAAATCCCGATAGGATCTGCACATATCTCGTTCTCGGGGCACACCGGATTGTCCAAACTTCGGTGGCGAACCCAGAGTTGCCCCAGTGGCCACCGGTGAGCCAGTTTGGACCAGCACTCACGGCGAGCAACGGCCGGGGTAAAATAAGATGACCCTTGGGCTCCGAAACCCAAGGGAAAAAGGGCTAGGTGAGGCAAATGGTAAAACCAATGTTGGGCTTTCTTTGGAAAAGTCTTATTCAAAGCGAACTGTCAAGGGGTCCCATAAATCACCCGACCGCGTTAGGGACGCAAAATCCGGGAACATAACACCGATATGGCGGAAACTAGAGGCGGCAAGAGTGGAACAAAACACCGGGCATAAGGCCGAGCCTTCCACCCTTTACCAAGTATATAGATGCATTAATTAAATAAGATATATTGTGATATCCCAACAAGTAAACATGTTCCAACAAGGAACAACATCTCCATGTTCAACAAGGAACAAACTTCATCTTCACCTGCAACTAACAACGCTATAAGAGGGCTGAGCAAAGCGGTAACATAGCCAAACAACGGTTTGCTAGGAATGGTGCAAAAGGTTAGAGGCTGACATGGCAATTTGGGATGGCTTGAGCAGCAAGTGATAGGTATCGCAGCATAGCGAAAGAACGAAGCAACTAGCATAGCAATGATAGTAGTGAGATCCAGGTAGCGGTCATCTTGCCTGAAATCCCGCAAGGAAGAAGAACGAGTCCATGAAGAAGGCGAGCGGATGAAGCCGAACCAAGCGTGGTCGAGCGAATCCTCACGATCATAGCAAGCGAGGAACTAACAAGAAGAAGCACACAACATAGTAAACACACCACACATGAACAAGACATGATGCACAACCAAGCATGATGCATGACAAAGCTACATGAAGCTACTCATGGCAAGAGATGATGCAAACAATAGCAACACATCAAGGCAAGTTTAAATGAGGCCGAAACAACATATAACAATTCCGGTAAGTCCTCATATGCATATTTCGAAATTGGTCCAGATCTGAATAAACCTTATGTTCAAGTTGTTAAACAGCAAGTTAATATGCACCATGATGATCTACATGAAATTCTAGTCAAGTTACATATAAAGTTCATTAGATTGAGACTCTGACCTAGAAGATATGAGCAAAACAAGATAAACATGGCATTGATGCAAAATGCATACAAACATCAAGCAAACACCTCAAATCATGGATGCAACATGATAATATGAAACTACATGCAAAATCAAGCAAGTTTCATATAGAGCACACTCAAAAGCGAACAGCAGTTCAACACATACACACCATACAAGTTATAGCAACAATCATCCAAAACAGCAAGTAGACATATTGCAAGCACCAAAACCACAAGCTACAGGACCTCAACATAATAACAAAAGGCATGGGCATGATGTACAGGTAAAGCATTACAAAACATGAACACTGAGCTATCTCCAGAAACAACTAGAACATGCTCAAAATGACATGGCAAGATTGCAAATAATAACAGTTTCAGACTTTGGCAGAAATGACATCAGGTTGCAATGTTTAGAGCTATCAAACAACATGTTTCAGGAACTTAACATGGCAAACAAAGGCATGGCATGAATCTACTCAAAGCATATAACAAAAGTCCTTTAGTGACCATGAGCCAAAAAGGATCATAAGATATGATGGCACCCATGTAAACATGGCAAGTTATATGACAGATTTGAACATGGCAGGAACAACAACAAGTAGGCATGTTGGTGAGCTTGAACCACTCACCAAAGAGCAATACATGGCATGGCAAGGCAACCAATAGTAAGAAGACATGGCATAGAAGCTATACATGGCAAGAACAACATCATAGGGTGCAAGGATCAACTACAACAACCTTGGCAAAATTGAATAACATGTAAACAATCTACCAGGAAACATTTTATAGCAAAAGTAGAGCTCGATTGACTCAAGCTATGGCACTCCATAATTGCAAACAAGGGCATGGATGGATAGAGCAAGACATGTAGAACAAAACATCATTACTTAAGTATCTCAAAATAAGCATGGATCTCTCGGTAGCATCAAGTTAACATGGCATCAAAATATCAGCAAAACAGGGCTGAAATCAGCAACATCAAGACACGTAGTTTGCATGCTTGTGCTAGTCACCACAGAGATCACAAAAATACATGGCATACACCCCTGGAAAGATGGCATGGCATATTACAAAACACATGTAGGACTCAAATTCATAGGGTGCACACATCAATCATGGCAAAAATGACAAAAGTGCATGTTCTGATAAGAGTCAGAAACTAACATCACATAGCACTCTTCCAACAGCATTTCGGGCATAAAGATGAGCTCAAATGAAAATGATGCAATGAGATGAAATGATCTACTCTTCGAGGCGAACATTTTGACATATTATACGCACAAAACAGAGCAACGATGACAGAGATATGATGCGATGAAAATGCAATAAAATATTGACAGAATCGGGACTTAGTGAGAAAAACAGGGGGGAAAAAGGTCAACCGAGGCACGCGGATCGAGGATGGCCGGCTCTCGCCGGAGAAAAAGCGGAGGCGGGAGATGGCAGGCGACCGGACCAGGCCTCTCCGGCGGATCTGGCCGAGATAGATGGGCGGCGGCGTAGCCACCGGCGGCGAGGCCGGCTGGGGCGGCTCGGGGAGGAGCTCCGTCCGGGAGGCGCGCTGAGCTCCGCCGAGGCTCTGCGGCGGCCAAGAAAAGTGGCGCCCAGCGAGGAGGCGACCGGAGCCGGTCTGGCCGAGGTCGGCGGTCGAGGCGCACTCATGGGCGGCCAGCCAGCCCGGCGAAGAAACGAGGAGGCGGCGCGTGGATCCGCGGCGGCTGGCCAGCCTTGTGGTGGCCCTGGCGCCACGGGCAGGCGGGGCCCACTTTGAGCCCAGGCCGGGCAGCGAGAGGAGAGAGAGGGCGCATCTGTGGGATGAGGTGTGGCGTGGGATTGGCCGGGCGGCGTGTCCGGCGGACATGTCCGTGTGGTGGACATGTCCGTGCGCCTGTGGAGAAGGGGCTAGGGTTCATCTGCGAAAATTCGGGAGGGACACATTTTATAGGTAGAGGGAGCTTGGAGAGTCCAAATGAGGTGCGGTTTTCGACCTTGATCGTGATCGAGCGACCGAGAACATGGAGAGGAGTTTGGTTGGTTTTGGGCCACTTTGGAAGGGTGTTGGGCTGCAATGCAAAAGAGGCTTTTGCGGTTACCGGTTAACCGTTGGAGTACCAAACGACCTCAAATGATCCGAAACTTGACAGCGGTCTACGGTGCTATACCAAGGCCGCTTGACAAACCTCGGTCCATTCGAGACCGTTTAACACCCGCACACGAAAAAGAGGTAAAAGGGGCGCCGGGAGACATAGGAGTGCGGATTGCAAAAGCGGACAACGGGAAAATGCTCGGATGCATGAGGCGAACACGTATGCAAAATGAAATGCACATGATGGCATGATATGAAATGTATATGATGACATGGCAAAGTGCAACACATAAGCAAATGACATGGCAACGACGGCGAATAAGCGGCGGACACACAGGCGCGCCGAATCCGGGGCGTTACAACACTCCTCCACTAACAAGAGATCTCGTCCCGAGATCTTAGGACCGAGACGGAAGGGAAAAAGGGATGAGGTGAAACGAGAAATCAAGAGAAGAAGCAAAGAATTGAGAGCACTCGAGAAGAAGAGAGGAACGATGAGAATGACGAGAATTGAAAACTCACGGAATTAGATAGACTATGAAACAACTCTGGTTAGAACGAGATAAGAAACGAATAAGACTGAAAGGATTTAGGCAGCACTCCGGCTAAACATGGAAGGAGTTGGAGCTGAGTTTGACAAATGGAACTATAGTTGACGAGAGGAACAACACAATGTCTCCGGAAGAATTGAAAGAATTGAATGAAAAGAACTTAGAAGGAAGGATTGGACGGAGTTGTTGGAAATTCAACAACAAAAGAGATAGCTTGTTGTGGTCTTATAGGTAACATCTCAAAATTATGAGGTGATAACCAACCACAAGCGGAAAAGAAAGAATAGCTGAGAGGAACTTAGAAATGCAAAACTCCACTTCCAAGGAATACGGAGAATTAATTGCACTTTGATATGCAAGAAGAAAGATACTTGAGCTCCTCCAAAAGAACATAGATGAACTCTTGGAGAATGAATTAAATCATGAAGAACCACCATGAAGAACTCCGGTGACAAAAAGGATGATGAGATAGAATGAAGGAAAAAGAATAAGATGAGCCTTGCGATGATTCCGATGGAGGTTTCGACGAACTGGCCGAGGAAACTGAACTCCGGATAAGAAAAGATGGAAAACACTTGGAACTAGAATTTATTCAACAAGAACAAACTCCAAAGGAAAAGATTACTCACTTTGAGGAAAATAAGAATAAGATTTATTGTATGCTTATCCTTCATCAAATTAAATTGATGACAAGCAATGGATTTTGCATACTACTTATTCTTCTTGAAAAAGAATTGAGAAGTGACATAACGTAAACTTGAGAAGGTCTTCATGAACCACCGGTAGGATTGGAAAGAACGAATGAATTAATATGATAACCAAAGAAAAGAATCTTGAACGAACCACCGTAAGGATTCGGAAATGACTGATGAAAGAGAATGAATCACCGGACAGAATTAGAGGAACAAATATGCTAGAGGGAATTAAAATGCAAGAGAACGAAGAGATCGCGAACTGATTGAAGAATACTTGAACGAAGCACCGGGATAATATCGAGGCGAACGAAAGGGCACGGATATAGAATAATTGAGAGAACGAAGCTGAAAACTTGGGACGAGGAAATCTTCTGAAATGGAGGCCTCGAGATAATCGGAACAGAAAAGCAACTCCTGAAATACTCCGGATGGATGAAAAGAATTGCACGACTGGAAACAATTAGATAGGATAACATGAAGCTAGAACCACGAACGTTCGAGAGAACGGGCAAGATTTAGAAGAAAAACTCTTCTTGGTCTTCAAATGACGACGAGAAACACCACCAAAATTACTAAGGTACTCCGGGAAAATGCAAAAGCAGAGAGGTTGAGCCAACAATGAAATGATTTGAAATTGATCTTGGAAAAGGCATCTGACTGATGAAATTCATTCTTACGTCAAACTCCGAAAAGAATTGAGAATGGCTCCGGAATAATTAGAAGAGTCAGGTAAGATCACAGGAAAAGACACGTGGGTTAGGGCCCACTAAAAGAAAACACCGTTGGAAAGGGATGTTGAGCAGATAGATGATGCACGGAAGAACTGAAATATTTGAATGAGGTGACAACCTCGAATTAATTCAAACACAGGCGAATCTCTGATAGGTCTTCGAACTCCGGAATGATAAAGCTGGCGAGGCGAGCGAAGCGAAGAGAACACCGAAGGAAAAGAATATGATTAACCGAAAAACTTGAATTGAATCCACGGAAAAGAAAGGGATGAAGAATGACGAACAAGACAAGAATTCACGGTTGAAATAATTGAGGAAGGCGAAGAGGCTCCACACAAATGAAATTGATGGTCGGAAGAAACTCGAACTCCGGGAATAATAGGGTGGGTGGGCGGGAAAACAAAGACAACTTGGAACGGGAAACCGACGAATATCTTGAAGAGGGAACACCGGTTGAAGAAAGCAAAGGCTTCACACGAGCAGGATGGATACTCGATTACGGACTCCGGTTCCGAGAAGAAGAAGGGAGGGCGGGTGGGAAAAGAAAAACAACTGAGGATTGAACTTGCAAAGATGAAGAGGCTCGAGTCGACTTGACGAGAAATGCACCGGATGAAAAGAGCTGAGGAACACCTACCGGAAAACCAATTGCGTGAACCTAAAGAAAAATTTGAAGGGGAAGAGGAGTAATTCAAAACCTACGTCAAGATTCCTCACCAGAGCGACGAAGGGCCAGAGGAGTAAAAAGAATTCCTACTCTCCGATATAACTAGACTCCGAAAACAGTTTTATTCTAGACTCAACTGCGGCCAAACTACACGATCAATCAAGGGGCTCCTAGGGTCGGTCGAGGCTCTGATACCAACTTGTCACGCCCAATATGCGACCCTATCCAAAAGGAACTCGACGGTCCCACCAAGGATAGACCCGCATATTGAAACGCTTTTGCAAGGTGGATATCATTACATCAACATTACATAATAGATAGGGATACATACATAAGGCACAAATGCCACAAGAATACATCAACATCATATACAAGATCAACATCCGACTACGGATGAAACATAAACAGAAACTCAAACGACATCCACCCTGCTAGCCTAGGCTGCCGACACGGAACCTATCCCACGATCGAAGAAGAAGCGGAAGAAGAACTCCAACACAAGCAAACATCGCTCTCGCGTCATGATCATCGCAAACCTGTACACACAACTGGTGGTGTAGTAATCTGTGAGCCACGAGGACTCAGCAATCCCATTACCATGGGTATCAAGACTAGCAAAGCTTAATGGGAAAGGAAGGGGTAAAGTGGTGAGGTTGCAGCAGCGACTAAGCATATATGGTGGCTAACATACGCAAATGAGGCGAGAAGAGAAACAAAGGCAGTGCGTCAACTAGTAATGATCAAGAAGTGATCCTGAACTCCTACTTACGTCAAACATAACCCGAAACCGTGTTCTCCTCTCGATCAACCCGAAAAGAGACACTCACGATTACGCTTACGGTTGGTGTATTTTAGAAGAGTTTGCTTCAAGTTTACTACAACGGATATTAACAAATTCCCATCGCCACATAACATGCAGCACGGCTCTCGAAAGTTTATACCCTGCGGGGTGTCCCAACAGCCCATGATAAGCTCTCGCGATCAACGAAGGATATTCCTTCTCCCGGAAGACCCGATCAGTCTCGGAATCCGGCTACAAGACATTTCGACACAATAAAACAAGACCAGCAAAGCCGCCCGAATGTGCCGACAAATCCCGATAGGAGCTGCACATATCTCGTTCTCGGGCACACCTGGATTGTCAAACTTCCGGTGGCGAACCCGAGTTGCCCCTGGTAGCCACCGGCGGTGGACAGTTTGGACCAGCACTCCTGACGAGCAACGGCCGGGGGTAAAATAAGATGACCCTTGGGCTCCGAAACCCAAGGGAAAAAGGGCTAGGTGAGGCAAATGGTAAAACCAATGTTGGGCCTTCTTTGGAAAAGTCTTATTCAAAGCGAACTGTCAAGGGGTCCCATAAATCACCCGACCGCGTTAGGGGCGCAAAATCCGGGAACATAACACCGATATGGCGGAAACTAGGGCGGCAAGAGTGGAACAAAACACCAGGCATAAGGCCGAGCCTTCCACCCTTTACCAAGTATATAGATGCATTAATTAAATAAGATATATTGTGATATCCCAACAAGTAAACATGTTCCAACAAGGAACAACATCTCCATGTTCAACAAGGAACAAACTTCATCTTCACCGCAACTAACAGCGCTATAAGAGGGCTGAGCAAAGCGGTAACATAGCCAAACAACGGTTTGCTAGGAATGGTGCAAAAGGTTAGAGGCTGACATGGCAATTTGGGATGGCTTGAGCAGCAAGTGATAGGTATCGCAGCATAGCGAAAGAACGAAGCAACTAGCATAGCAATGATAGTAGTGAGATCCAGGTAGCGGTCATCTTGCCTGAAATCCCGCAAGGAAGAAGAACGAGTCCATGAAGAAGGCGAGCGGATGAAGCCGAACCAAGCGTGGTCGAGCGAATCCTCACGATCATAGCAAGCAGGAACTAACAAGAAGAAGCACACAACATAGTAAACACACCACACATGAACAAGACATGATGCACAACCAAGCATGATGCATGACAAAGCTACATGAAGCTACTCATGGCAAGAGATGATGCAAACAATAGCAACACATCAAGGCAAGTTTAAATGAGGCCGGGAACAACATATAACAATTCCGGTAAGTCCTCATATGCATATTTCGAAATTGGTCCAGATCTGAATAAACCTTATGTTCAAGTTGTTAAACAGCAAGTTAAGATGCACCATGATGATCTACACGAAATTCTAGTCAAGTTACATATAAAGTTCATTAGATTCGGAGCTACGGCCTAGAAGATATGAGCAAAACAAGATAAACATGGCATTGATGCAAAATGCATACAAACATCAAGCAAACACCTCAAATCATGGATTCAACATGATAATATGAAGCTACATGCAAAATCAAGCTAGTTCCATATAGAGCACACTCAAAACGGAGCAACGGTGCAACACATACACACCATACAAGTTATAGCGACAATCTGTCCAAAACAGCAAGTAGACATATTGCAAGCACCAAAACCACAAGCTACAGAACCTCAACATAATAACAAAAGGCATGGGCATGATGTACAGGTAAAGCATTACAAAACATGAACACTGAGCTATCTCCAGAAACAACTAGAACATGCTCAAAATGACATGGCAAGATTGCAAATAATAACAGTTTCAGACTTTGGCAGAAATAACATCAGGTTGCAATGTTTAGAGCTATCAAACAACATGTAGCAAGAACTTAACATGGCAAACAAAGGCATGGCATGAATCTACTCAAAGCATATAACAAAAGTCCTTTAGTGACCATGAGCCAAAAAGGATCATAAGATATGATGGCACCCATGTAAACATGGCAAGTTATATGACAGATTTGAACATGGCAGGAACAACAACAAGTAGGCATGTTGGTGAGCTTGAACCACTCACCACAGAGCAATACATGGCATGGCAAGGCAACCAAAAGTAAGAAGACATGGCATAGAAGCTATACATGGCAAGAACAACATCATAGGGTGCAAGGATCAACTACAACAACCTTGGCAAAATTGAATAACATGTAAACAATCTGCCAGGAAACATTTTATATCAAAAGTAGAGCTCGATTGACTCAAGCTATGGCACTCCATAATTGCAAACAAGGGCATGGATGTATAGAGAAAGACATGTAGAACAAAACATCCTTACTGAAGTATCTCCAAATAAGCATGGATCTCTCGGTAGCATCAAGTTAACATGGCATCAAAATATCAGCAAAACAGGGCTGAAATCAGCAACATCAAGACACCTAGTTTGCATGCTTGTGCTAGTCACCACAGAGATCACAAAAATACATGGCATACACCCCTGGAAAGATGGCATGGCATATTACAAAACACATGTAGGACTCAAATTCATAGGGTGCACACATCAATCATGGCAAAAATGACAAAAGTGCATGTTTTGATAAGAGTCGGAAACTAACATCACATAGCACTCTTCCAACAGCATTTCGGGCATCAAGATGAGCTCAAATGAAAATGATGCAATGAGATGAAATGATCTACTCTTGAGGCGAACATTTTGACATATTATCTCGCACAAAAGCGAACAACGATGACAGAGATATGATCGATGAAAATGCAATAAAATATGATGAGAATCGGGACTTGGTGAGAAAAAGCAGGGGGAAGGTCAACCGAGGCCTTGGATCGAGGATGGCCGGCTCTCGCCGGAGAAAAAGCCGGAGAGGAGGGAGATGGCAGGCGGCGACGGATCAAGACCTCTCTGGCGGATCTGGCCGGAGATGGGCGGCGGTCTTGACCACCGTGGCGGGGCCGTGGCCGGCGGCTCGAGGAGGAGCTCGGCCGGAGGCCTTGGGGCTCCGGCGAGGCTGCTGCGGCGGCGGCCGAGGCAAAGTGGCCCAGCGAGGGAGGCGACCAGGCGGTCTGGCCGAGTCGGCGGTCAGGCGCCTGTGGCCTTGACCACCAGCGAAAACGAGCGAGGCCAGCTGTGGGATCCGCGCAATGGCGCCTTGGCAGCTCCGGCTGGCAGGGTGTGTGTGGGCGCCTGGGCGCCAGGGCAGACCCCTTTGGGCCAATGGGCCATGTGAGGAGGAGAGAGAAGGCGCATCTGTGGGATGAGGTGGCGGTCTTGGGATTGGCCGAGGCGGCGTGTCCGTGCGGACATGTCCGTGTGGTGGACATGTCCGTGGCCTTGATGGAGAAGGGGCTAGGGTTCATCTGTGAAAATTCGGGAGGACACACATTTATAGGTAGAGGAGCTAGGAGAGTCCAAATGAGGTGCGGTTTTGACCCACGCGATCGTGATCGAGCGACCGAAAGCATGAAGAGGAGTTTGGTGGGTTTTGGGCCACTTTGGAAGGGTGTTGGGCTGCAATGCA
This sequence comes from Aegilops longissima, assembly GCA_021605205.1. Taxonomy (NCBI): domain Eukaryota; kingdom Viridiplantae; phylum Streptophyta; class Magnoliopsida; order Poales; family Poaceae; genus Aegilops; species Aegilops longissima. The sequence goes on from CM038677.1 coordinate 558,345,575, forward strand.
AAAGAGGCTTTTGCGGTTACCCGTTAACCGTTGGAGTACCAACGACCTCAAATGATCGAAACTTGACAGCGGTCTACGGTGCTATACCAAGGCGCTTGACAAACCTCGGTCCATTCCGAGACCGTTTAACACCCTTTACGAAAAAAGAGTAAAAGGGGCGCCGGGAGACATAGGAGTGCGGATTGTAAAAGCGGACAACGGGAAAATGCTCGGATGCATGAGCGAACACGTATGCAAAATGAAATGCACATGATGGCATGATATGAAATGCATATGATGACATGGCAAAGTGCAACACGCAAGCAAAGGACATAGCGATGGCGAATAAGCTGGCGGACACTGGCGCGCCGAATCCGGGCGTTCTGGCGAGGCGGTGCAGGCTGAGGTGGCGCGGTGGTGGAGCCTTCATGAAGATCTGCATGCCACCACGCAGCGCTTGATGAGTTGGCACTGGGAGCTGCGTTGCCAGCAGTGCCCGCCCAGCTGGTTGGGCTGGCAGTCAGTATGGGAACAGCGGCGGAAGCTTGGTTGTCAGAGCCTAGCGGTGGTCCGTCGGCGTCCTTGGTGAGGGCCTTGCGGGTGGCCCGGCAAGGGTCTTACCGTAATGGCTTTAACAAGGGTCTTGCCGTGGCTGTGTGTCGTCCCGGCAAGGGTCTTGCCGAAGTCAGTGGCCTTCCTCGGCAAGTATCTTGCGAGGATCGTCATCTTCTAATTCTCATCGGATCTTGGATATGTCTTCACAAGATCTGCTTGCCACCAGAGGTGCCTTCCGAGCCCTGGCTCCATGTTGATGATGGTGTTGGCAGCCGTGGGCTCATGGGTGGCTCACTCTGTTGGTGTGGGGCGAGCTGTCCCGCAAGGATCTTGCAGGGGCAGCTGAGGTTGCCCGGCAAGGGTCTTGCAGGGGAACCTGCAAATCCCTCTGCTCTTCGTGGTCTTAGCCTTGGCGTTGCTCTTATTATCTTGGGCTTCATCTTACCTTGGCTCACCTCCCTGCTGCTGCTTCATGCAGTGGTGGCGCGGCTCTTACTGCCCGTGCACAGGTAAAGGTACAAAGCGTGCCCTCTTTTTGTACACCGCCAGGAGCCGGGCTGGGCCACACATAAGCGCGACACATTGTTGGGTCAGGCCCAAAGCAGTCTTGTGAGCAGGCGGGCGGTTTTACAGCGATAAGACTTTTTCGCTCTCCGCTTCCCACGAGCAGCAGCGTGTGGCGCGTCATGGAGGCGTGCGTGGCGTGGGCGGCATCGTGGGGCGGTTTCTGCATCGTCGTCACATCGCATAAAGGCGGATCACACCTTCCCGTAAAGAGGGGCGTGGGGCGCGGCTCATTCTTGAGCGGGGCAGGCGTGGTCTTCAAGGCGTCCACTCCCCATGATCACGGGGTGGGGAGAGGTCGCCGCCCGTCCCCTCGGTTCTGCCGTCATCCACGCGTCCCCATGCACTTGGGGTATGGCAAGCGGCGGCGGAAATCGGGTCGTCGCTGGTTGGGGCAGCGGGTCGTTCCGATTGGCGGCGCCGGTGGCTGGATTGGCGAGCAGGGTGGTGAGCCCGACCCGCTCCTTTATAAGGAGGGAAGGGGATGGCGTCCGCACTCTTCATCATCTATCTCCTCTTGTACGCTTCTTTCTTTCACTCGCCATGGAGAAAGGAAACCTGGTCCTTGACAGTGCATGCACGAGGTCACCGCTCGACAATGCGTCCCTCCTCCTCCTGAGCCTGCGGTGGTGGTGCCGGCCGCGAGAGGAAGGGGGAGGGACGAGGCCGTGAGCGAGGCTGGGGCAGAGGTCGCAGCGCTCGGGGAAAGGGAAGACGGGGCGGGGCGCCGGCTTCGCCCGCCAATGATTCCTTTCCCGATGGAAGGCCATGTCGAAGACCAGCCCCGCGAGTTCTTCATGAGGCTGCGCCAGCCTCCGCGTCGTCGTCTTCGTCTTCCCGCCTCGTTTTCTCAGGAGATGGAGCGTGACCGGCCCCAATCCCTCAGATTGCACATGAGGGGTTGCGGGAACGGGGGCACGCGGGTTGTCATCGACTTCCCGGCTCCTCGGGTCATGTACCTCCGTCGTGGGTGGAAGACGTTCGCTCGCATCCACAGCCTGATGGCGGGGCTCGTCCTCTACTTCAAATTAATGGAGGACGGCTGTCGGTGTCAAAACCGGCGGATCTCAGGTAGGGGGTCCCGAACTGTGCGTCTAGGCGGATGGTAACAGGAGACAAGGGACACGATGTTTTACCCAGGTTCGGGCCCTCTTGATGGAGGTAAAACCCTACGTCCTTCTTGAATAATATTGATGATGTGTGTTACAAGAGTGGATCTACCACGAGATCAAAGAGGCTAAACCCTAGAAGCTAGCCTATGGTATGATTGTTGTTAGTCCTATGGACTAAAGCCATCCAGTTTATATAGACACGGAGAGGGCTAGGGTTACACAGTCGGTTACAATGGTAGGAGATCTACATATCCGTATTGCCAAGCTTGCCTTCCACACCAAGGAAAGTCCCATCCGGACACGGGGCGAAGTCTTCAATCTTGTATCTTCATAGTCTTGGAGTCGGCCGATGATGATAGTTGACTATCCGAACACCCCTAGTCCGGAACTCCCTCAGTAGCCCCTGAACCAGGCTTCAATGACGACGAGTCCGGCGCATGTTGTCTTCGGCATTGCAAGGCGGGTTCTTCCTCCGAATAATTTATAGAAGATTGTGAACACCAGGATAGTGTCCGGCTCTGCAAAATAAATTCCACATACCACCGTAGAGAATAATATTACACAAGATCAACTCTTGGCGTATTACGTGGCGTGACGTCGCACCACTACCAAGCCTTTACTCAAATTGTTTTATTGTTCCACCTCAGTAGCGTTTAGCGGCGGTTTCCTTAGCACGTCTTGTCGAAGCGAGATCGTGTTCCCCTTATTCGGGATTCCCATCAATACGGACGTGGGTAACCCAACGCGCCATTGATTGTGATGCTTGGGAGATAGCGAGTTTTACCGGGCCGTGGGGACACATGTTTTGTCCGCCCATATAAGGGATAAAGATCCAACCCTTTTACATCGCCTTCTTCCTCCTTGGCTTATCCATCTCCACAAACTCGAGCTCCAGCGCCCAAGTCCGCACTTCTTACCTCATCCTGCTCCAACTATGTCCGGAGCGGGAGGCAAGTGGATGGCCTCCTCCGTCATGGAGGGCAGATCGAGTTGCTTGACGCGGATATTTGTCCAGCAACATCGCGCGCCGGCTCCCCGGCGAGGAGAGCTCGTCCCCAACCCGAGGCCCCATGAGAGGGTAGTATTTCTTCCCCATTTCCTCCAGCGGACTGGGCTTCCCTTCATCCCTTTGTCCAGGGGCTCATGTTCTACTCGGCCTAGATTTCCATGATCGGCCTCGAATTTCATCCTCAACATCTCGGCGTTTATCGTGGTGTGCGAAACCTTCCTCTGCATCCAGCCCCACTTGACTTGGCTCAAGACCTTGATGTCAAGCGAAGGTTGTGAAGGGCAGCCAAGCGGAGTCTTGGGCGCCATGGTGGGCGGGATGTCCCACGTTACGTGGTGGAGGGCACTTCGTGGAAACCATCAAGGGGTGGCAATCGGGCGGTTCTACATCACCGAGCGCGTGACCCTGATTGGGCAGCGGCCCCAATTCAGATCTGGCATCCTACGGCTCACCTCACGGAAAGAGAGTGGCGGTTTGGAGGATTCGGAGGAGCTGACCGGACTCAAGCTGTATCCGAGCTGGTGGACAAGAAGCTCAAGCTTGTCAGCGTAGTCAGGTCATGCTCATCCGCGGATTCTCCGATGCTAGCGGCAGGCTTCAACATGTGGGAGTTTGATCGGCGCAGCACAGGACCTGGCGGGCTCTTGACACTCGTCTGAAGATGTTTGGAAGGTGCTGTTCAAAGGCGCGAAGCTCGCGTTAGCTACCAAAGATCGCGATTCCGCTCATAGCGTCCTGCTTGGCGAGGTAAGTGATTTCACCACTTGTTTTCCATAGTTTGACTCTATCGGGATCTAAACTCCTTTACCTTTGGCAGGAATGGCTGGCGAAGGCGAGCAGACTATCTGTCCGGCCCCATTGCCGAAGGACCCAGCGGACGCCCGCCCTAAGAGGATCTTGGCTCCGGCACCACGTGGTGCGGAGAAAAAAAACAAGAAGGCGGCCACGAGGGACTCGGAAGAGTTCCGTTCTCAAATGTTATCGGATGATGAATCCGAGGCCGACTCCTCCACCAAGTCGAGGAGGAGAAGAAAGCCTCTCCCAGTGAGGAGGAAAGAAAGGAAGGCCTCCCCAACAAGGGAGGCGAAGAATCAGAAGGAAAAACTCTTCCCGAACTGCTCCGCCAACGCTAGTGACGGCAGCGAGGCTGGCCTCCAAGGGCCAAGCCCCTGGTGAGTTCGTAAGTATCTGGACTCCCGAATAACTTCAAGGTTTTTTCTTTTCGCCACATAATGTCTTTCTAATATCGCATACAACCCTGCAGTCCGCCCATGAGGATGATCTTCCCGTTTAAATCGGCGAGTCCTTGGGTGCGTCGGATATGGATTCCTTCCATTGCCTCCACCCCGTGCATTGAGCGATGCGAGGTGGGATCGAAAAAGGACCCACCAGGGAGGAGAGCCGGAGATGTCACGGGACACCCTCCGGACTTTGCACGGACTCAGCCCGGAGGCCACGGTGGCTCGAGTCCGTGAGGCGACCCCGCCGTAAGAAGGGCAAGACATGACGCCCGGCTGCCTCCGTCAAGCTGGAGGTGCGGATAATTTCTTTGGGCGCTCAGCGGCGCCTCCATCGAAGAGAACATCACACTTTTATGAGTGCGGTGATTGGAAGGTTCATTTCGCCAAGAAGCGGGCTGACCAAAACTTCTTGAGACCTTCTAACGAGCTTTGAGGTAAAATTTCAATATATGTAAAATGGTACCGCATAGGCGGTAGCCCACGATGCTCGGTTCGGTGTTGGAAAGAAAAGCGGACTGAGGATCTTTAGAAAGATAAGCGCAGGAGTCATAAAAATATGTCAATATGGGATTGCAGGTGTCTTCTTGACCTCCGCCCGCCTTGGCTGCGGAGTCAATACTGAAGGAAAACCTCGGCGGTCCGAGAGCGAGCTCGGCCATGCCAAGCAGCTCGAGGAAAAAGAAGGTGAGTAATACCTTATGAAAATTGTACCTTCTGAGAAAAGGATTTGGTTGCAAGAAAAATGACAAGGATAGCGTGGGTATTGTAGAGGCCACTAGCAGGTGGCGACCACGAAGGAGGCGGCCGCAGCCGAGCATAATCGTCCACCAGGCGCACCAGCGAGAGAAGCGAGGCCTTGGTGGCGGAGGTACAGCAAGAGCTCCGGGATCTCTTGAAAAACATGAGAGCTTGGGCGTGGCTCGAGACTCGAGAGTCAGAGCTTACAGCAGCTCGTGAGAGTGCCAAAGCCGCTAAGGCGAAGCCTACAAGGCCCTCCAGAGATTGAGGCGGTGAAGAAAATAGCAGCGGGTAAGGCATTTTTCATGCAAAGTAAGCATGTGAGTGTTAATTACCTGTTGCTTGCCCGAATTGGAGCTCTCGGGGCGTTCGCAGATCTTCCTCATGGCGTGTCCGATCTGCCGCATTCTACCGGGCGAGGAGGGAGCTCGGCGGAGAAGGTCTTCGGTCTCGGTATCTTGAGGCGGACATCAGTGCCCATAGCGACCAGGTGAAGCAGCTGGTCGAGCTCCTAAAGCGGCGAACAGGCCATGAAGGGCCTCATAGTTGGTTGTGGCCTAAGGAGGCCATGCACAGGAGCTACTTGACTGGTGCAGCGGTGATGGATGCATGCCCGTGGGTAGAAGTCATCAAGCATTCCGCTTGTATTGAGGGTGCCGTCGGGCCTTGCCAGCAAAAAGGTGCAGGGGTAAGATGGATGCCGAAGCTTGTGACAGACCCGCCACCGGAGGGCAAGGAGCATCATACGCCGAGATGGATTATAAGAGTGTCTTTGAAGGCGCCCGCACTATTGCGGGTGAATGCTCCAAAGATGTAATATTTGAGTAGACTTCGCATTTTGTTATCTGTGCGCTAAAAACTTAGTTCATATCGCTAAGCAACGCTTGTTAATTTAAAATATTACCTTACATGCGGCTGTTTATCAAATCGAGAGATGGCAAGTCGCGGCTTCACCCCATGCCACAGTCTTTGGGGTGTTGGGATAAACTTGGCGCTCTTGTTCCCATATTTGGGTCCATCTAGGGGCGCTCAACACAGCGAACAAGGCAACGGACTTATAATGCTTGAACACTCTCCTTAGCCATAGAATTCTATAATTTTAAATTTGGTGAAGCCCCTAGTCTTTGGAAGGCGAATTTGGGGCGCTATCACGCCTTGGCAGGACGATATCCGGCTCCTCGCTCTAAGCGGCATAAGTCTTTAAGGACTACAAAAAACCTCTCGAACAGCGACGGCTCTCGCCTCATCATGACCGTCAGTTTTAGCTTTCTCCAGAGGCGTTAACCCAGCTCAAGCTGGGCGGAATCGATGGTTCTCCAGTGCTACCTTAGCCGATATAGCGGAATGTAAGGTACCAAAACATGGGAGCAGGTCAAACCCAACTATTGACCCAAGACATGATTGAAGCGATGCATATAGTGTTATAAGTTGGGTGCCGCACTTGTGAAAGTGTTCGGACTCATCATACCATAATCTGGGAAACATAAGCCCCTGGTGTATATTAGCCGTACCAAAGTGTCGGATGCAACATGCCGTGAATGAACATATGTATGAAAAAGAAATGCAATTATAAGCAAAAAGGTGCTGCATTGTTTTATTCAATAAGTGCTGCTACGAATGCGAACGATACAAATAGTCACGATAAGCAAGGTATGGGACTATTAAACATGTCCCCATCCAGGGTAGGCTGCAGATTGGTGTATAAAATGCTCGTAATGGAGACCACCTGTATATTCGTTGTAGCCTTTATCCTTCCTAGCTGTTGCATCGTGAGTTGGCAGGTCTGCTGCAGGACAGAGACCTCGACAAGCGAGTCTGTGGGTAAAAAGTAAAAGGTAAAAAGGAAAGAAAAGGAGCGACACACTTGAGAGCCCTGGTGTGGTTGAGCTGCGATCTGGGTTTATCGTGGTCGTGCCCTCTCCCCATGCCCATGGTATCTTGAGCGTAATGGTGTCTGAAGGACTTGCTGACGTTTAGCGGGGGCTGGGGTTGGGGCCGCACTTCTATGCGTGCTCGGGCGTGCAGGTGGTCTTGTTGTAAGTTACTCGGGCGCTTAGCTGTGTCCGGCAGCTTAACGGCGGACTCGAGAATGCCTTAGAGGCGCATTGCACTTCATCGCGAGCCGCTATATGTTCCTCCGTGCGGAGAGAGCGTTCGATGTTTCCGTTGACCGTGATGACTCCTCGAGGCTGGCATCTTGAGCTTGAGGTATGCGTGGTCGCGGCACGCGTTGAACTTTGCAAGCGATGCGTCCGAGCAAGGCATGATAGCCGCTGCGGAGCGGGACTATGTCGAAGATTAACTCCTCGCCGAAAGTTATCCGGGATCCGAAGACCACTTCGGTGTAATTGAGCCTTTACAATTGGCTTCTACACAGGTATGGCGCCTTTAAAGGTCGTTTTGGTAGGTTTAATCCTTGATGGGTCTATGCCCATTTTGCGCCTGTATCACAGTAAAGCAGGTTCAAGCTGCTTGCCGCCGTCCATCGGGACTCGGTTAGGTGAAATCCATCAGCGATTGGGTCTAAGACCAGTCTGGCGAATCCGCCGTGGCGGATCTTTGGTGGGTGGTCCCTTGGTCAAAAGTGATCGGGCAGGAGGACCATGGATTGAACTTGGAAAGCTGGCTCCATCGTGTAGACATCCACGAGTGCGCTTCCGCTCCATTTTGGGTATGTGCGTTGCGTATATCATGTTCACCGTCCGCACTTTTGTGGAAACCCTTCTTTCCTCTATTGTTGGCAGTTGGGTCTCGTCCTCGTCATCGCTATACAGCCTTGTCATTTTTTGATGAATTAACTTGCCTGCTGCTTGAATACCCAACAGTCCCTGTTGGTGTGGTTGAATTGGCTTTCCGAAGTGCCGTGTATCGCACAAGCGGTCGATATTCGGTCCAAATTGGACTGACCGGAGTAGTTCTTTTGAATGGCTTTTTCCGCTGACGGGTTTAGAGCCTCTGAATCCGGCATTGATTGCCGTATCCTCAATATTGTCGCTGTTAATGCGGCGTTTGTTTTTGTTATGACACGGCCTGCCATTTCGGTCCTTGAGGTCCGGACTGCCAGAATTTTTGCTTGCTGCGTGCTAGCCAGCTGTCCTCACCCGTGCAGAAGCGGGTCATGAGTGATGTGAGGGCTGCCATGGATTTTGGCTTTTCCTGTCCTAGGTGCTGGGCAAGCCACTCGTCGCGGATGTTATGCTTGAAGGCGCGAGGGCCTCCTTATCCGGACGGTCGGCGATTTGGTTTTCTTGGTTAGAACCGTGTCGAGAATTGTCTGGCGATTAAATCTGGCTGTTGAATTATGTGGCTTAGGTCATCGCGTCGGTGAGTCGCACATAAGTGCCACGGAAGTTATCGAGAATCGGCTTCAGGTCCTCCCAGCTCCCAATTGACTCTCTTGGCAAGCTATTGAGCCAATGTCGGGCTGGTCCTTTAAGCGAGGGGAGGTATTTGATGGCGTGAAGATCGTCACCGGGGCCATGTGGATATGCAGGAGATAGTCTTGATCCAAACGCGGGTCATTGTGCCATCATAGGATTCAATATTGACGGGTTTAAACCCTTGAGATTTGATGATCCATTACTTAATGCATGAAGCATAGTGGGTGTCTGGCGCCTCTATCTTTGGCGATATCACGGCGGACTCAAAAACTTTATGCTGTTTTGTTCGGCCCGGCGGACTTCTTGTGTCCGTATGACGGTTGTAAATCACGTACCGTGGGCGCCCACGCAATCCATAGATCGATCTTGATTGTCTTGCCTTGTCCTCAATATATCTCGCAGGTCGGGAGCGTTCCCACAGTGGCGTGTGCTTTTGAAGCGATGTCGAGTGCGGTTCTAGTGAAGGGCCTAGAGGCCTCCTGTCGCGACCACAGGGGTGGTCGGTCAGCCCGTATTGTCTCCTAGTGATGCGGGTTCGTAAGCCTCCTCCTCTAATCGGGGAGCAGCTTGCGTTTAGGTAGCTTTGGAGGCGTTGAGCTCATGCTCTTGACGCGAGGACTTCATCCATCATAAGCTAGCAGATCTGATCAGCTCTAAGCTGTTGCTGCTTTTCTTGAGGCTTTTCGCCGTGGCCATAAGCCTGCGTCTAAAACGCTCTTGTTCGACGGGATCCTCGGGAGCAGCGAATTCATCATCGTCGAGGCTTGCTTCGTCTCGGGAGGAGGCATATAATCCTCTACCTCTTCTTCCGCCGCTCTCTCGTGAGGCTGGCGTCTCCATCCTCTGCTGCTGGATCTTCTTTGGAGTGGGTTGACTTCGGCACTATCCGGTGTATTGTTATCTCCGGTGCGGAGTCTTCATTCTTCTTGTGGCGGGATTTAGAATGCGGCGCTTGGCGCCGGCTTGGCTGCTTCTTGGAGGGTCATCCTCCGTTGTTCCATCGCCGTTCCCATCTTTGGGATGTCCACCATATATATGTCGTATGATGAGGTGGCCTTCGATTACCTGTGTAGGCGCTGGGTCTTGTTAAATCTCGGCATCGTCGTCCATACCGTCGATGTCTTGGTCGTAGTCTAGCATGTCGGTTAGATCGTCGACAGCGGCTACCAAGTGGGTGGTGGGTGGGCTTTGAATTTCTTAAATCGTCCGCATCCGGCCGTCTGACCGTAGTCGGCCAGGCTCTCGATAACGAGAGGTACTTTAGCGAACTCAAGATGTCGCCAAAAGGTGAGAGTTGAAAGATGTCCGCTGCGGTGAGCTCCATGACCGGCACCCAATCGGATTCGATCGGAGGGGGCGCGGGAGGTTCGAAGTCCGGCAAGGAGTCCGGCACCTCGGTCATAAGCTTTATGAGGACAAGATCGGTGTTGGTTCTATCACCGTAGAGGTTGCAGCCCCCGAGGCGGTGTCTAGCCATCCGTTCCCGATCTGCGCAGCCGGCTCCGAATTGAAGATCGGAGTGGGTTCGAGTGTGGCCTCGAGTCTTGTCCGGCTGCGAGCAAAATCATGCTTTCGCCGTGTGTGGTCGCACGCCTTCGGTGTGGCTCGACTCCATCGAGGATCAAGTCCCGCGAATGTCAGCCGTGAAGTTCAAACTTCAAATCTGACTGACGGCGGGCGTAGCTTCGATCTGCTCCGGATGGCCAGCGAATCGGCCCTTGATCTGAAAGCCGCCGAATCTGAAGATCTATCCGGGAGAAAAGTCTCACCTGGACTGCGTCGTTGATGATGGTCGAAGAAGCCATCGAGCCTATCGGTGAGGACGGAGGAACTCTCAATGAAAGCACCAATGTCGGTGTCAAAACCGGCGGATCTCGGTAGGGGTCCCGAATCTGTGCGTCTAGGCGGATGGTAATAGGAGACAAGGGACACGATGTTTTACCCAGGTTCGGGCCCTCTTGATGGAGGTAAAACCCTACGTCCTGTTTGATTAATATTGATGATGTGTGTTACAAGAGTGGATCTACCACGAGATCAAAGATGCTAAACCCTAGAAGCTAGCCTATTGTATGATTGTTGTTCGTCCTATGGACTAAAGCCATCCGGTTTATATAGACACCGGAGAGGGCTAGGGTTACATAGAGTCGGTTACAATGGTAGGAGATCTACGTATCCGTATCGCCAAGCTTGCCTTCCACGCCAAGGAAAAGACCCATCCGGACACGGGACGAAGTCTTCAATCTTGTATCTTCATAGTCTTGGAGTCCGGCCGATGATGATAGTTCAGCTATCCGGACACCCCCTAGTCCGGAACTCCCTCAACGGCCTACTCTCTGTCAAGGTCTTCGGGGAGTTCGGGACTCGCCTGAAGTGTTGCGTGGAGAGCTCCTCTAATGGAGATTCTGACGGTGGGAGCTCTTCCTCGAGCGGAAGTGATGAGGGAGGACAGCGGGGCGGATAAGCGGGGACAGAGTCCGACTAGGCGTCGGACGCCCAGCGCTGGTAGTCTGGCAGCAGCAACATCTGCACTGGCAGCTCTGCGGCAGAGGTTTACGGGGATGGGGCCAGCTCCTTGAACTTCGGGGCCGTCTCCTTGGGCGGTGGCGTCGGGAGGCTGCGGAAGAGGAAGAGGGCAAGGCGGCAAGGCCGTCAACTTCGAATCTGTGAGCACCGATGCCTTCATCAGCGTATGCGGTCCTGCCGCCTCGTCTTCCAGCTCCTTTCCGGCACCGTCATCACTAACCTGCCCGTGGGCGGCCACGAGTGTTCTCTTGGTGCTACGCTGCTCGTAGCTTGCCTAGGCGCCTTTGCCCTTCGCCTCCTTGACCTGCCTCTGAGGAGAGGGACAAGAAAGGGATTACGGGCATCTTATCTCTTTTTTAATTTGTAATCCTGCGGGCCTTTGTTAAATTTAAAACTTGTAATTCCCTTGTTCATGTTTTTCATCTCGCATGAATTGTACCTGTATGGGATGTTTTTAATGAAAAAGGGATGCTTGCCGGGTTTTTTGTTCGTGGGTAAATCCCACGACAAGGAGTGAATCCTTGTTATTCTTTAAGATAAACGTTTTTCGCCCAGCAACAGGCCTTGCCGTCCCCCCACTCCACTCGATCGTTCTCGCGCTCATAGCAGAGGCAGGGATGAAGTGGGCTTCAGGCCCCTCGTCCCACCTCCTTGCCGCCGCGGCTACGACCAAATCCGGACCCAGGAAAAAATCCTTGGGTATGGGGAAAAGGTGAGCACGGTGGCCTAAAGATAAAAACGAGGTTTCACATACCCCAGTCTAGTTCCGAAATGCATGATAGAGGATAAAAGACTTATCTGGATCTGAAGCCCCTGGCAATATCATCTTGCCGCGGTTGGATCCTTGTGCTCGCAGCCCCCGACAACTCTGGTTTGCCGGGGTCGGGGCGCCGGTCCGTTTCCTTCTTTCCGAGTAGCTCAGCAGAGATGCTCATGTGCCTTGCGAACCAAAGGAGGATAGAAAAGGAACAGATAGACGTGCACTCGACCTCTAGGCTAGGGGTTAGTCTCTGCTAAGCACTATCAACCCTAACCAAGGACGAGACTTGACCTAGCGTGCATGCTATAACTTAGGGCGCCAGCGCTTTATTTATTTATGCTCAGGTTCTGTGCCTGGCTTTGTATAAAGGGTCACATGCCTTGCCGGCAAAGCTTGTACAAAAGGTGGCTTGCCAGGAGGCCCAGCAAGCCGCACCTTATGGGTCTTATGGGTAAAACTTGCGAAGATGCTCTACGTTCCAGGAGTTGCTCACTGTGACGGCATCTTTGGTCTCCAGGTGGACTGCGCCGGGCCTGGTGACTCGTATTACCCGATAAGGGCCTTCCCACTTCGGCTTCAACTTGTTGGTATTCTTGGCCGACTGAACGCGCCGTAGAACAAGGTCGCCTTCCTCAAAGTTTCGGGCATAAACCTTGCGGCTATGGTAGCGTCGCAAGGCTTGCTGGTAGCGTGCTGCTCTCACAGCCGCCCGAAGACAATCTTCCTCAAGGAGCATCGCGTCATTTTGGCGCAACTGCTCTTGCTCAAGCTCATCATAGCGAGCACTCGAGGTGACCCGTATATGAGTTCCGTGGGGAGAACTGCTTCCGCCCCGTAGATCAGGGCAAAAGGTGTCTGGCCGGTGGCTCGATTTGGCGTCGTCCTGATCGACCAAAGAACCGCCAGCAAATCATCAATCCAGCGCCTTCCGCTCTTGTGCAGCTTGTCAAAGGTCTTCGTTCTCAGGCCTCGGAACACTTCAGCATTTGCCCTCTCCGCTTGGCCGTTGCTCGGTGGATGTGCCACGGAAGCAAAACAGGTCTTGCTGCCGAGGTCTTGGATATACTGCATGAAGGTGTGGCTTGTGAACTGCGTGCCGTTGTCGGTGATGACTCTGTTTGGCACACCAAAACAGCAGACCAGTCCTTTGAAGAACTTGACGACTGACTGAGCAGTCACCTTCCTCACTGCTTCCACCTCCGGCCAATTTGTGAACTGTCGATTGGAACATACAAGTACTCAAAGCCCCCGACAGTGCGGGGAAAAGGGCCCAGTATAAGGAGCCCCTAGAGCGAGAATGGCCAGGAGAGAGAGGGATTTTTTGAAGGGCTTGGGCTGGTTGATGAAGCTTCTTTGAATGAAACTGGCATGCTTCACACTTGGTTACTAGTGCCGTCGCATCCTGGAGGGCGGTTGGCCAGAAGAAACCTTGCTGGAATGCCTTCCCGGCAAGGGCCCTTAACCCTATGTGGGAACCACATATGCCTCCATGTATCTCCGCCAACAGCTCCAGTCCTTCCTCCCGGGGGATGCATTTGAGTTTCACACCATTTGGCCTCCTCCGGTACAGAACGTCATCGACGAACTGGTACAGGGCGGACCGACGGGCTACTTTCTGCTTCTTCCTGCTCCTCGAAGCTCCCTGTTGGAGGAAGTGGGCGGTATCTGCGCCCATGCCGAGCACAGGGCTCGGCAGCAAGGACCAAAACATCTCTTTCGCCATGGGCGGCTATCTCTCTGACGAGGTTGACTCCTGCCGGAGCCGATTACTCTTAGGCGGGCTCGGCGTCATGGCGGCAGCACCCTTGCCGGCGGCCCCAGGGGGCTCGGTAGGAAAGTACTTGCCGGGTGATAATCCCCAAGTGCAAGGAATCATCGTAGCACTTTCCAAAGGTGGAAGGGATAAGTATGGAGTGTCGAACCCACAAGGAGCTAAAGGTAAGATGAATATTCTCTCAAGCCCTATCGCCATCGATCGACTCTCGTGCACCGACGTTTACTTCCAACTAGAAACGGGATATAAAACTATGTTGTGGGTATGAAGAGGATAACTTTGCATGATATCGGAGAGCTAAAATATAAAAGTAGGTGCTGTTATCATAAATAATATAAATAGCGAGTGTGGAATAATGATGGATCGGTGTGCGGAATTGTCCTAGACAATTGTTAACAAGACTGGTAATAACTATTGCAGTTTCATACGAGGGAGAGGCATAAGCTAACATACTTTCTCTACTTGGATCATATGCACTTATGATTGGAACTCTAGCAAGCATCCACAACTACTAAAGATCATTAAGGTAAAACCGAACCATAACATTAAAGCATCAAGTCCTCTTTATTCCCATACGCAACAATCCCTCTTACTCGGGTTTGTGTTTCAGTCACTCACAAACCCACTATAAGCGAACCATGAACGTATTGCAACACCCTACAGCGAGAATCCCTCACGCTTGCGCGACACGGAGGGCACCATAGGACAGCACCAAAGTAAAACATACAACTCATACCAATCTAGATCATCAATCAACCCAAAGACAAAAGATATCTACTCAAAACATCATAGGATGGCAACACATCATTGAATCATAATATGTGGCATAAAGCACCATGTTCAAGTAGGGATTACAGCGGGGTGCGGGAGAGTGCACCGCGTAAAAGTGATGGGGATGGTGATGTTGATGAAGACGATCACCGTGGCGATAATTCCCCTCTCGATGGCACTCCTGTGCCACCAAGAGAGAGGAGGAGAGGTTCTCCCCCTTGTGCTTCCTCCTCCATGGCCTCCACCCTCTGGTCCTTGGCCTTCATGGTGATGATGGCCCCTCCGGGATACTCCTCCATGGCCACCGGTGATGATGGCCCCCTCGGCTGGGTGCGGAGAGGGCCAAGATTAATTCTCGTGGCTCTGAGAGGCTTGCGGGCGGAACTTCGATCTAGGTTAATTTTCCGAGGTTTCTGTATTTATAGGAATTTTTGGCATCGGTCTCACGTCAAGGAGGTGCCCGAGGTGTCCACGAGGCAGGCCCACGCGCCTGGGGGGGGGGGGGTGCGCCCCCACCCTCGTGGGCACCTCGGGACTCTCCTGGCCCAACTCTTTTACTCCGAGGTCTTCTTTTGGTCCATAAAAAATCATCAAAAATTGGCTCGTCAATTGGACTCCGTTTGGTATTCCTTCTCTGCAAAACTCTAAAACAAGGAGAAAACAAAAACTGGCAATGGGCTCTAGGTTAATATGTTAGTCCCAAAAATCATATAAAAGTGTATAATAAAGCCCATTAAACATCCAAGATAGATAATATAACAATATGAATACTTCATAAATTATAGATACGTTGGAGCGTATCGGCATCTAAGCTTAATTCCTGCTCGTCCTCGGTAGGTAAATGATAAAAGAAATAATTTATGAAGTGTGAATGCTAGCAGGTGCACAAGTTTGATCAATGATAATTTCAATCACCTTTTCTAGCATCATTATATGTCGTAACAATAGCTCAACTCATAAAACTTCTCATGATAAAGTAACAAGCTAATCACATGTTAAAGTATAGATCATAAACTTTCTTGAAAACTAACAAACAATATTCTCAGTCATCAAACAATTGCAATTCATCTTATTTTCAGGAAGAGTCTATGTCAGAGCTTTGATTTAGCAAACTCCACATACTCAACTATCATTTAGTCTTTCACAATTGCTAACACTCACGCATAATACTTGTGGTTATGGAGTTTTAATCGAATGAGAGAGAGAAAGATAGGGGCTTATAGTTTAGCCTCCCAACCTTTTACCTCAAGGGTAATGTCAACAATAATAGCTCATGCTGACTTACATCCAATTATATATATATATATATATATATATATATATATATATATATATATATATATATATATATATATATATATATATATATATATATATATCAGATCTTTCCAACACCCGTGCTTGCCAAAGGATAAAATGTAAAAGGACAGGTGAAGATCACCATGACTCTTGCATAAGGTAGAAGATAATAATAAAAGACAGGCCCTTCGCAGAGGGAAGCATAGGTTGCCATGCGCTTTCAGGGTTGGATGCACAAAATCATAATGCGAAAGAACGTCATCTTATATTGCCCCTTGTGATATGAACCTTTATTATGCAGTCCATCGCTTTTATTTCTTCCACATCACAAGATCGTATAAAGCTTATTTCCTCCACACCAATCAATCATACATATTTAGAGAGCAATTTTTATTGCTTGCACCGATGACAACTTACTTGAAGGATCTTACTCAATCCATAGGTAGATATGATGGACTCTCATGGCAAAACTGGTTTAAGGGTTTTGGGAAGCACAAGTAGTATCTCTACTTGGTGCAAAGAATTTTGCTAGCATGAGGGGGAAAGGCAAGCTCAACATGTTGGATGATCCATGACAATATACTTTATTTCAGATATAAGAAAACATAACCCATTACGTTGTCTTCCTTGTCCAACATCAACTCTTTAGCATGTCATATTTTAATGAGTGCTCCCAATCATAAAAGATGTCCAACATAGTATATTTATATGTGAAACCTCTCTTCCTTCAATATTCTTTCATGAATTGTTCAAGTGACCAATTCTACGTTTGCTAACTTTCAATAAGTTTACTACCTATACTTATTATGTGTGAAGTCATTACTCCCCATGTTATAAGCATATGAAACATATATAAATTCAGGTTCATGACATTCAGTTTATTCAACCATTTACTCATAGGATATACGTGAAGCACATGAGTAAATGACAAACTACTCCACAAGATATGAGTGAAGAATACTGAGTAGTCAAATAATTAACTAGCCATGGGAGGATTCTTTTTCATT
Source organism: Aegilops longissima (assembly GCA_021605205.1). Lineage (NCBI taxonomy): Eukaryota > Viridiplantae > Streptophyta > Magnoliopsida > Poales > Poaceae > Aegilops > Aegilops longissima. The sequence continues at coordinate 558,362,287 of CM038677.1, forward strand.
CAATATTTGAGATCAATGATTTTATTCAAACAGCAAGTAAAATTTAAAATACGCTCCAAGCAAAACACATATCATGTGACGAATAAAAATATAGCTCCGAGTAAGGTATACCGATAGTTTTGAAGACGAAAGAGGGGATGCCTTCCGGGGCATCCCCAAGCTTAGGCGCTTGAGTCTTCCTTGAATATTACCTTGGGGTGCCTTGGGCATCCCCAAGCTTAGGGTCTTTACACTCCTTATTCTCCTCATATCGATATCTCACCCGAAGCTTGAAAACTTCAATCACACAAAACTTAACAAAACTTCGTGAGATAGATTAGTATGATAAAGAGTAAACCATTCACTTTGGTACTGTCAAAGACAAGGTTCATAATTGTTCTCACGTAATGCCTACTATACCATGTCATTTATACAATTTATATTGAGGAATATAAGCCATAGAAACTAGAAAAGAAGCAAATTATGCAATGAAAACTGAATCTGTCAGAAACAGAACAGTCTGTAATGATCTAAACAATAACCATACTTCTGCTACTCCAAAAATTATGAAATAAATTAGTGGGCGTGAGCAATTTGTCTATTAATCTTCTGCAAAAAGAATCAACTCAAAATCACTCTTTTGTAAAAAAATGACATCTATTCTCGTGAGTGCAAAGTTTCTGTTTTTTACAGCAAGATCACATTAACTTTAACCCAAGTCTTCCCAAAGGTCCTACTTGGCACTTTATCGACACAAAAGCTATAAAACATGATTACTACAGTAGCTTAATCATGTAACACACAAAAACAGTAAGGGTAAATATTGGGTTGTCTCCCAACAAGCGCTTTTCTTTAATGCCTTTTAGCTAGGCATGATGATTTCAATGATGCTCACATAAAAGGTAAGAATTGAAACATAAAGAGAGCATCATGAAGAATATGACTAGCAAAATTGATTCTAACCAACTTCCTATGCCTAGGGATTTTGTGAGCACACAACTTATGGGAACAAGAATCAACTAGCATAGGAAGGCAAAACAAGTATAACTTCAAAACTTTAAGCACATAGGGAGGAAACTTGATATTAATGCAACTCCTACAAGCATGTATTCCTCTCTCATAATAATTTTCAGAGGCATCATGGATAGCAACTTTGTTTTCATACTCAATTGGAACCTCTTCCGAAATAGTGGAATCATTACTAGCTAAAGTTGACACTCTTCCAAATCCACTTTCATAAATATCACACCAAAATTCAACACCCTCCAAAATAGTGGGATCACTAATTCCTAAAGTTGACACTCATCCAAACCCACTTTTAAATGATAGTATTACTCATACTCCAAAGGATATAGGTGAAGTTCATGGAGCATTCTACAGCTAACCAATATCCAAGCTCAAAATGTATAAGTGAAGCACATGAAGCATTCTATAAAACCATACTCAAAAGATTTAAGTGAAGCACAAATGTAACATCCCAAATTTTCCCTTTGGAATATTATACATAGATCCTCATTTGCATATCATATTTTATTGCATTTTGGCTCGATCCTAGAAATTTCACGCAACTCAAGGACCCATGGAGAGAGTTGGAGATTTCGTTATTTTCATATTTGAGTTTTCTCAAATTCTGAAAATAGGATCATTTGATTTATTTATTTTATCTTCAATTATTTCTATTATCAAAATATGAGAGAGAGAATAAAATGACATCCCAAAATAAAGGAATATTGAAGATTTAATAAAAAATCAAACAAGATTTTTATTTGGAGTTTATTGCTATTTTATTTGAATTTAGGAAAATGTGCGTTTTTCAAAACTGCATTTAGGCCCCAAATAAATGTTCATCTTGTCCGGCTTGATTTTAGAAGCCGGGGAAAATTTATTTCGGGATTTTTGGAGTCTGTTTAGTACTTCTTTCTTTAGTTTTTCTGCGCGTAATTATTTAAAAAAAACGAACCGACCTACCGGGCCGTGTCCGCCTGGGACACCTGGCCCGGCCGACCTATAAGTTGGGGCGACCATGACCCTCACCTCGAACCCTAAGCGCCGCGAGCCCAGCGCCGCCGCCACCATGCCGCCCGCCGCCCAGCCTTGAGCTCACCGCCGACCCGCCCGCCCGCCGCCCGAGGTAGCCGCCGCCGCCGGCGTTTTTTCTCTCCAGCGCGGTTTTTTAGAACCACGGTTTATTTTTTAGATCCGTTTTTATTAGATCAGTTTTTTCGGTTTAGGTTATTTAGCGAGCGTTCGCTCGTTCGTTCGTTTTAGCGAACGCGTTCATCGTTTAGATCCAGATAACGAACGTTCGTTCGTTAATCTGTTCATCGTTTTTCTTTTTCTCGGATTTATTCCGCGATTTTTCTTATCGTGATTTCTGATCCGATTTTCGATCTAGTATAACTTTTCGCTCGTTTATCGGAATCAGACGATTCAAGCGTCTAGAGTTTCGTATCGAAACCCTCTTTCTGAATAATCAACTCAAACAAGTTTTTGCCTCTGTAAAATTTGACTTAGGTCCAGATTAGTAAAATGAAGCTTGTTTCTTTCGCCGTTTGACTTTCATTGCTTCGTTCGATTTGATTCTTTTTGCAAACCGGAGTTCTTAAGTTGAACTTTCTGGTTAGATCTTTTATTTGAGTTTTACCTGTGCGTTAGATGAGTAGTTATTGTATGCTTGTTTGTTTGCAATAGAGTACCCGGAGTGCGCCGCTTGCTACTTTGAATCTCTAGGTTTCGCGGAACATCAGCAAGGCAAGTAACACTTTGATCATATCTCTTCTCATACCCAGTTTTTATGCATTAGATCAATCCTCAAACATTGCATGATTAGGATCTAATTAAACTGTGGGTTTTGGGAAAGTAGTTGAGGTAGTACCTATTACCTATTTTATTATCAAACCCTTGGGAGTTACTTCTACGTTTGCTTATTATGCCATGCTATGCTAGTAGACATGGATTGGGTGAGTGTATCCATGACAGATGTGAGATTGTTAATTAATGGTTTATTTAAGGTGGCAACAAACACACATCCGGGTGGATTGAGGTACTGGGTATTCGAGATTGCTGTTTCTTTTGGACCGCCACCCAGGCTCAAAGGGATCATGAGATTATTCATGCTAGAAACTTTCGTGTGCAGCCACAAGCTACTATGGGCTCTAGCATAGTTGACTAAGTCTTGCGAACTCTTACAGTGGTAGACTAGCAGATGTAGGGGATGTAGGTTGCTACGGTCTACCCGTTCGTAAGGTGCTAGCGCTTCTGAAAGACTATGTCTCGGTCATCCATTTCTCAAACATCCTGTAGTGCGAGAAATCAAAGGGAGGAGATCGAGTCTTGTGGGGAAAAGTGCACAAACCTCTGCAGAGTGTATCAAATTAATCATGGTTAGCCGTGTTCCCGGTTATGGACATCTTGAGTATCTAGTACTTGGATATCATGTGAATCTCATCATGTTATTATAATTAATATTGTTGGGTTTTAATGATGATGCTTAATTGGGATTGAGAATGCTGTCAACCATTCTCAATGTTTAACAACCACCATGATAGTTAAACAAAATTTATTCCTTCGAAGTAGGGAAAAATTGGTTTTACGTAAAATTGTAACCATAGAGCTTTCCACCAGCCATATATGCATGTAGTATAGCATTACTCTTTCATATTACTCTCTATGTGTTACATTGCCAGCATATTCCATGTGCTGACCCATTTTCGGGCTACAACGTTCATGTTGCAGACTTTTTAGAGGACGAGTAAGGTGCCTTTGGTCGTGGTTCTATACTCAGTGATGCCGTTGGAGTTGATGGACTCGCTTATCTTCCAAGCCTTCTGCTGTTATCGTTACTAGATGGCCTTAAGCAATATTTATTGAAATAAGTTCTCTTTTGAGACATTCGATGTAATAAGTGTGTGATTGCTACTCTGTTATAAATCCTTCAAGTCTTGTGTGTGTCAAGATTCTTGATCCGGGGATGACAACGATGCACGAGATCGATTGTTTGAGGTGCAGGTCGCTACAAGATGGTATGAGAGCACCACGGTATTGTGAGACACGACCACTAAGCTAAAGCCCTAGATCACTACTCTTTCTTCTCATTTATGACTCCTCATCTTTTCTACTCTTTTAGGATGGCGGATGCAAGCAACAAGTTCATGCAACCGGATGGTGATACACCCTTTGGACGCCACTTGAAGGAAGTCACTAGATACCTGAACATCGGAGTACCAAGCTTCACGGGACCTACAATGCCACTTTACCCGAGAGAGCGCTGGATGATTCAAGTTCAAGTTCCAGGAAGGACATTACGCACTACCACGGAGCCCATAGAGTTTTCTTTTGATGCACCAACACTGGAGTCTAGGAAAGAGCATGGCAGCCCACATCACCATGGGACGTATTGGAGAAGTTTACCGCAATGATCTCAAGGATACTATCTACCAGATTTGTGGGCGCGGAGATGAGCAATGAGAGATGATCAGCACCAGGAGGGATAGATCAATCGCAACTTTTATCCAGGAGTTAAACCAACACATTCGACGTCAGGAGAACCAGATGTGCGCAGGCATGATGGATCTGCAAAAGGCCTTGACCAAGATCAAGGAGCTATAGGAAGAACTCAAGGCTACATGTGAAGATTACATGGAAGAAATTGAAGTGCTAGTGGAGAAGAATGACGACTTAACCAGGAAGCTAGGAGTTTTCATGGGAGACCCTGCACCAGGAAGAGAAGACGACGATTCCACTTGCCCGAATAACTATATCATCATCGACGACACCGACTCGGACCCCGACGACAGCGATGATGACTATGTTGATGAAGCTGGAGCGGATATCATGGAGTCTTCATCGAAACAGTTTTTCTAGTTGACCACCATAACAGTAGTAGAATTTCCCCCATTGTATCTTGTTTAGTCCAAGCACTTTTGTAACGATAGTTAGACCGTTGTATGCCCTTGTTTTTAATTGATTGGAGTGATATTGTTTGCATTTGTCTCATGTGCATATGGGTAGTGTTTTCTCACTAGACCTCATTCTATTATATATTCTCATCTTCTCTAAAACCCTCAGATGCCTCCGAGGCGCGACACCGGATTTGTTTTCCCACTGGAGATCACTCAGTTGATTCAGCAGTAGAATGCTTTGATTCAAACACTAGTACGGAACCAAGGCAACAACAACAACAACAACCCACCACCACCACCACCTGTTGACCATGTGACTCGTTTCTTGAGGCTAAATCCGCCGGTGTTTTCCAGTAGCACCGAGCCGATTATTGCGTATGATTGGCTCGCAAGGTAGGAAGGAGCTGACCATTGCGGGATGCATGAGATCACGGAGAGAGTGTTTTGCCGCACATCAGCTTGATGGACCCGCAGCATCATGGTGGGAGAATTACACAGCCACACACCCTGTTGACACTGTCACATGGGATCAGTTTCAGCAAGCTTTCCGTACTGCCCACGTTTCAACAGGAGGTATGGCCATGAAGAAGCGTGAGTTTCACAACTTACGCCGAGTAGGACGCATTGTAGGCCAGTATGTGGAGGACTTCAGTAAGTTAGCACGTTATGCCCTAGATGACGTTGCTACAGATGCGGCTAAGCAGGAGAAGTTCCTGGAAGGACTAAATGATGAGCTGAGCATGCAGTTGATGGTAGCAACCTTCAACAACTACCAGGAGTTGGTAGATCATGCTCTTATGATTGAAGGGAAGCAGCAACAGATTGAAAATCGCAAGAGGAAGTATGGTCAAGGGAAGTACAATTGTCGGTGTCAAAATCGGCGGATCTCGGGTAGGGGGTCCCGAACTGTGCGTCTAGGCGGATGGTAACAGGAGACAAGGGACACGATGTTTTTACCCAGGTTCGGGCCCTCTCGATGGAGGTAAAACCCTACTCCTGCTTGATTAATATTGATGATATGGGGAGTACAAGAGTAGATCTACCACGAGATCAGACAGGCTAAACCCTAGAAGCTAGCCTATGGTATGATTGTTGTTCGTCCTACGGACTAAAACCCTCCGATTTATATAGACACTGGAGAGGGCTAGGGTTACATAGAGTCGGTTACAACGGGAGGAGATCTACATATCCGTATTGCCAAGCTTGCCTTCCACGCCAAGGAAAGTCCCATCCGGACACGGGACAAAGTCTTCAATCTTGTATCTTCATAGTCCAGGAGTCCGGCCAAAGGTCATAGTCCGGCCGTCGGACACCCCCTAATCCGGGACTCCCTCAGTAGCCCCGAACCAGGCTTCAATGACGATGAGTCCGGCGCGCTGATTGTCTTCGGCATTGCAAGGTGGGTTCTTCTCCAAATTCTGTGTACCTGTTGAATAGTGTACGGCTTCTCATGAATATTTTGCTCCTCGGCTTCCACGCCCAATAATGGCCGTCTTCCATGTGTCAAACGAATGTGAAAAGCCAGGGTGTTTTTCCATTTATCCCCCTGGCTGCGCAAATAAGCTACCCTATAAAAGAGACGAGGATTTAGATCCGAATCACACCATCTTCCCTTTGCGAGCATTCATCGGAGCGCATCTGATAGAGATCCATTCCATCATGGCCAGTCGACGCAGCTCCTCCTCTCGCCCTCCCAGTCCTCGGCACTGGGGTTGGGAGAGATGTTCCGTCCCTTTGGCCAGCTAGTGGCGCTCCAAATCAAGGATTCCTCCCCGGCCTTCATGGTCCCGGTTCAAGCGGACTCGCCACCTATAATGGCGGAAGCAGGCGGAGAGCGTCCCAATCCCTCCAAAGGAGGCGGGTATGCCTTGTCCCTTATTTGATAAGGGGCTCGGATTTCAATTCATCCGTTTCTTGAGGGCTCCTCGAGTTCTCGGCCTCCAGCTGCACAACTTCACGCCGCCTCCATATTGCATATTGCGGGCTTCGTAGCCCTTTGCGAGCTGTTCTTAGGCGTCGAGGCTCATTTCGCGCTGTGGAAGAAACTGTTCTGCCTAGTACCCCGTTCTCAGGAGGGGTCAATATATCAAGTGGGTGGAGCGAACTATGGCGCATCGCGGGACGGATATCTATCCGGAACCCGAAGAAGGCGTCCGAGACCGCCTTGAAATGGTTTTATATAGAAGATGCCTCCTGCGGACCTGTTGGATCGGCCTTCCTGAGTTCAATAATGCTCCTTTGAAGAAGCGCCTAAGTTGGCGCCAAGGACCGCCGGAGAAAAATAGCGAGGCGTCCTTTACATGATGAGCGGATAAGATTATTAGCTCATTCCGGACTGACCATGATCGGGGTCATGGCCACATGCATTATGCGGGGTGTGCAGCCGCTCCAGTATAGAGGCCACCCCATGTGGGATTTCAACGGGGAGGATGATACCACCCGCTGCGGCAGTAAGGGGCCGGGATCGGTTGCTGCTCTGACGAAGGCCTTGTCCGCATTATACAAGGGAGAAGAGGAGGAGTTCCTCCTCGTCAATCCACAGGGCGGAGTTTCTATGTACGATCCTCCAAGCTGGGTAAGCGGACACATCTTTATGCCCATCCGTTCCATATTCCCATAGTTAAGTACCTTATCTTGTGATTTCGACGCAGGAATTGCGCCGGGCCGTGAAGGACATGAACAACCCTCCTCCACAACCCGAGGATCTGGAACGGTCCTCGATCCTGCCTCCCAAGAGGATCCGGACTTAGCCATGGAGCTGATTGATGAGGTATTTTACCAACTGAGCATCGACAATGCCTTGGTCGCCATTACGGCTGATTACCCCGAAATACTTCCTGCCTCGCAGGTAACTGAGACCGAAGTCTCAATACTTTGAAAATGGTCCATCCGTGCTTATTTTCGATCACCGTACACCAATGGTGTTTTGCAGGGGGAGCCCGTGAGGCGGGAGGCCGAGCCTGCGGTGGCTAGCCAATAAGGGGCAGCAAGGCCCAACAGGTTGAAAAGAAGTGCGGTCCGGATTGAGACACCGGCTCAACGGTATGGCGTGCCATCTTATTCCCAGGTTTTATTCTCGGAAGGCATACTAACGCTCGTGCTCTCTTCAGGAAAAAGAGCGCTCGCCGGACTATATCCGGAGAGGTTGCCAATCGAGCCTCCACCAGCCAGGCTCCAAAGCCAGGTCCGAAAGCGGAGGCAAATATGAGGCGTACGTCGGACGCTCCTCTGACAGAGGACACCGACAGACTGTCTGCCACCAATTCCGAGGTGGAGAGTGCCATGAACCACAGGCGTCGCGGGACGGTTCTTCATGACGCATGTTTCTCCCAAGAGGCGCTAGATGCCTTCGATTCGGGTGATGCACACCTCCGTGCCGCTCAAAATGGTCTAGCCAGAGCCACGGAGCAGTATGTGAAAGACATACGGGTGAGAAAATTTGATGGTTACATATGCCAGTAGCCCCCGAGACTTGAAACAGTTATAATAACTGATTTAATGATCATTTGTTATGCAGGATCTTACAAAAAAGAATACCCAACTGTCCCAGGAGCTGGAAGAGTGCAAAGCCCAACTCGAGGCTGCACTAGCCGCTGCAGGGGAGGCCAAGGAGACCCCCTCTAGTAGTATACGCTTCGAAAGATAAGTATCTTGTGAAGTGCGGCGAGTGTGTAAATCGACAATATCATTGCGAGATGGCGCGGAGTGGATCCGGACAAGCAACAACTCTTGCGCCCGGTTAAAGGCGGCGAGGCGTGCTTACGAGGTGAGGCAAGAAGAATGATCTCCAAGATTCCAACACCCAGCTGGGCGAGGAACTAAAGGATGTTCATGCCCGGTGTCCGGACTCCGTGAAGGAGAATCGGCGGCTTCGACGCTGCATTTTAGTAAGTGCTTGGCGAACTTTGAAAAAGAGTTTGGCGAGGAAGTCGACTAACGAGTTATGTCTGTAGGTATGCTCACAATGTCGTCCTGCGGAGAAATGCCCGTTCTCTGGGTGACCTACTTCGAGCTCTTACAACTGCATTTAGCGAGTTCGACAGGTGATGAAAAGCGTCGCCAGTGCCTTGTGGCCATCTGTCTCCCTGCTCAAGGCCTTGAAGAGCTTGTAGAGAGGCTTAAGGGAGCTCGCGGCGCTTCGGTTATGGAAGATATCGGCCTGCCGTCAAGGCGCCAGGGAGGCCTGGGCCATGGTGAAGACGCGGTACACTAAGGCTGACCCAAACCACATAGCTGAGGTCGGACCTGTGGGGCCCGACGGGAAGGAGATCCCTGTGAGCTTAGTGCACGGCCAAGTAGTGGCCGTGAAGTATTCCCAACGGGACTGTAAACTAGACAGCCTATTAGATGGTATTGAGGAGGAATACACTCAGTCAAATTGACTATGTAATTTAAGATGACATGAAAAAATGCCTTCTAGCCGGATTGTAGATCGTTTGTCATGGCGGACCTTTTCGCTTCAACCTCGGGACCCTATAGTCCGGAGTGTGTCCGAATACCATCACGGTTATGTAAGAACCGGGCATGCGTGGAGACCAAAGCGTAGGGGTCATTAGTGCTTTAATGAGACAAGTGCCCAACTAGTTATGTTATATTACATGGTTAGTAAGAAACATCTTCCGGGAGAATAGTTCCGTTAGGGGTTCCTTTCCACAGGAGGCATGCCTTAAAGTGCATGTCGAATTGCGAAAAAAGCAGAAAAGCATCCGGGCAGATGAATAAATAAGTGAGAAATCATCTTTAGTTCACCGACCGAATATTCCCTTAAGAACGCTAGCTTTCGGCTTCACCCAGTCTGAGGTACACATCTGGATGACCCGGCAGTAGCAATCGCAGAGGTGCTCCTTTACCACCTAGCCGAACAATCGGGAGCGTAGGGGTAAGCACAGAGCCGAGCAACCCAGCTTGGCCAAAACTTAAGTCATATCGATGCATATAATGGTGAATAAAAGGTACATGCGGAAGCGTGACACATGAGTTAGGCATGAAGCCCATACAAGTAAGCTTCTGTTAAAGAAGCCCCTAGGTATAATGTGTGTGAACAATGCGCAAACGAGCCTATAAAGGCTGTAAGAGAAAAAGAGGGAGAAGGAGAGAAATATAAGACAACTAATGTGTAAAAAATAGACAGAGGAAGGAGACGAACTCAGAATCTGGCGCTAGGCGTAGAATCTTCGGAGACGGGCTGCGTTCCATGGGTTCGGCTCGAGTCGGTTATCCGATGCATCTTGCAGACGGAACGCTCCACCGGTTAGGACTTGGTCTAATAAAGGGACCTTCCCATTTGGGCTTGAGTTTGTCCTTTTTCTTGTCTGGCAGTCGTAGAACTAACTCGCCAACATTGTAAGTTTTGGCCCGTACTTCTACGCTTTGATATCTTGAGCTTCTTTGTTGATAGAATGCGGAACGGGCTTTTGCCACGTCACTCTCCTCCTCCAAGGCGTCAAACTGTCCTGCCAATCGAGCTCGGCTTCTCTTTCTTCGTACATGCACACGCGAGGTGAGTCATGAATTATGTCGCAGGGCAGAACTGCCTCTGCGCCGTATACCATAAAGAATGGTGTGAATCCGGTGGTGCGATTCGGCATGGTCCGCAGCCCCAGTCTGGTCGAGCTCCTCTACCCAAAGTCGTGTTAGATTCCTTGAGGACCGCACTAATTTGGGTTTGATGCCGCTCATTATTACACCATTTGCTCGCTTGACTTGACCGTTAGTTTGAGGGTGATAGACTGAAGCATAGTCGAGTTTGATGCCCATGTTTTTGCACCAGAGTTTGACCTCGTCGGCCGTGAAGTTCGTGCCGTTATCAGTGATGATGCTGTGGGGGATGCCGTAACGGTGTACAACCCCTGATATGAAGTCTATCACCGGTCCGGATTCGGCTGTCTTAACCGGCTTGGCCTCTATCCATTTGGTGAATTTATCCACCATGACCAGTAGGTATTTTTGCTTGTGGGTTCCTCCTTTAAGGGGTCCAACCATGTCAAGCCCCCAGACCGCAAAGGGCCAGGTGATGGGTATAGTTTGGAGGGCGGTGGGTGGCATGTGACTTTGATTAGCAAAGAGCTGGCAACCGACGCATCGTTGGACTAAGTCTGAGCATCTGCCGGGCGTCGGCCAATAAAATCTGTCGGAAGGCCTTGCTTACAAGGGCCCGGCTCTGGCGTGGTGCCCGCCGAGTCGGCATGAATTTCAGCCAGAAGATTCCGCCCTTCCTCTTCGGAGATACACCTTTCAAGGACTCCGGTGGTGCTTTTCTTATAAAGCTCTCCCTCATGGACTTTATAGGCTTTAGATCACCGCACTATGCTGCATGCCTCATTTTGGTCCTCGGGGAGTTCCTGCCTGATTAGGTAGGCTAGGAATGGTTCCGTCCACGGGGTAATGACTGCCATTATTACGTGGGCTGAAGATGTTACTTCGCTGGCAGAGCCTCCCATTGTGTCAGAATTTTTGGTGTCAGGTAGTGCGGTTGGGTTCGGGCTGTTATTTCCGAACTCCCCTTCCCATAATACGGATGGCTTGAACAGCCGCTCTAAGAAGATATTGGGGGGGGGGGGGACGGCATCACGCTTCGCGCCAAGACTTCTGCTGCCTGATTGTTTTCCCGAGCTATATGGTGAAATTTGAGCCTTCGAAACGAGCTGACATTTTTAGGACGGCGTTGCGATAAGCTGCCATTTTTGGATCCTTGGCATCAAAGTCTCCATTTATTTGGGATATCCCGAGGTTCGAATCCCCGTGCACCTCTAGGCGTTGAATGCCCATGGATACTGCCATCGGAGACCATGTAGAAGGGCCTCGTATTCGGCTGCGTTGTTGGAGTCCGTATACATTATCTGGAGTATGTATTGAACTGTATCTCTGTTGGGGATGTCGAGCGGCCTTGACCCCAGACCAGCCAACATTTTGGAGCCGTCGAAGTGCATGATCCAATTGGAATATGTGCCGTACTCTTTAGGGAGTTCGGCTTCAGTCCATTCGGCGACGAAGTCGGCCAAAACTTGCGACTTAATGGCTCGCCGTGGCTTATAGGTTATGTCAAACGGGAGGAGCTCAATGGCCCATTTGGCAATCCGGCCTATCGCGTCGCGGTTGTTTATAATGTCGTTAAGAGGTACTTCGGAGGCTACTGTTATTGAACACTCTTGAAAGTAGTGTCGCAGCTTCCGGGATGCCATAAACACCGCGTACGCTACTTTTTGATAATCCGGATACCGTGACTTGCATGGGGTGAGGACAGTGGACACGTAGTAAACTAGTTTTTGAAGGGGGAACTTGTGTCCGTCCATTTCTCGTTCGACAACGAGCACCGCGCTTACAACTTGATGAGTTGCTGCGATGTATAATAGCATTGGTTCGCCCATGTTGGGCGCGGCCAGGACCGGGTTTGTTGCCAATATGGCTTTTATTTCTTGAGTACGGCCGTGGCGGCATCCGTCCACTCGAAGTGTTGATCGCCGAGAGGAGGCGATAAAGGGTAATGCCTTTTCTCCCAAGCGGGAGATAAAGCGGCTTAAACCGCCACGCATCGAGCAATTTTGTATTTGTTTGAGGTCCTTTGGGATATCCAATATTGTGAGCTCGGATCTTGGCTGGGTTTGCTTCATTTCCTCTACGGATCGATGAAGCCCAAGAGCTTTCCGGCTGATACGCCCAAAACGCATTTTCGGGTTAAGCTTGATGTCATATGTTGGAGATTATCGAATGTGAGCCTCGTGTCGTCTACTAGAGTTTCGACATGCTTGGTTTTGGCGACCACATCATCTCGTATGCCTCCACTGTTTTGCCGATCTGGTTTGCGGACATGTACGAATCATGCGCTGATATGTTGCGCGGTGTTTTTGAGCCCGAAGGGCATTGTGTTGAAGCAGAATGGGCCGTGTGGGGTGATAAATGCCGTTGCGGCTTGATCAGGCTCTGCCATCTTAATTTGATGGTAGTTGGAGTATGCGTCGGGGAAACAAAATGAATCGTGTCCTGCGGTAGCGTCGATAATTTGATCGATGCGGGGGAGGGGGAAGGGATCCTTTGGGCAAGCCTTGTTGAGGTCCTTGAAATCGATGCATAGGCGCCAGGATTTGTCCTTCTTTGGTACCATCACCAGGTTTGCTAGCCAGTCCGGATGTTTTATATCTCTGATGAATCCGGCCTCCAATAGTTTGGCTATCTCCTCTCCCATGGCATATCTCTTAGGTTCGGAGAAACGCCGAAGAGCCTGTTTGACTGGCTTGAATCCTTTTAGGATATTTAGGCTGTGCTCGGCCAGCCGGCGTGGGATTCCTGGCATGTCTGAAGGGTGCCAAGCAAAAATGTCCCAATTTTCGCGTAGGAATTCTCGTAGTGCGGTGTCTACATTAGGTTTAATTGTGCCCCGATGGAGGCCGTTTTTGTAGGGTCCATTGGGTGGACTTGGAATTTGACAATTTCGTCCGCTGGTTTAAACGAGGTGGACTTGGATCTTTTATCGAGTATCACATCGTCCCTGTTCACCGTGGAGCGCAACACAGTTAGTTCCTCGGCCGCTAGGGCTTCGGATAGTGCCTCAAGGGCTAGTACGGCTGTCTTGTTTTCGGCGCGGAGAGCTATGTCCGGGTCACTAGCAAGAGTGATGATTCCATTGGGCCCGGGCATTTTGAGCTTCATGTACCCGTAATGGGGTATGGCTTGAAAAATTGTGAATGCTTCTCGCCCTAATAGAGCGTGGTATCCGCTGCTGAACGGGGCCACTTGGAACGTGACCTCCTTGGACCTATAATTATCCGGCATGCCGAACACCACATCCAGTGTGATTTTTCCTGTGCAGCATGCTTCCTGATTGGATATTATTCCTCTAAAGGTTGTGCTGCTTCACTCAATGCGGCTCCAGTCTATTTCCATTTCTCGAAGGGTTTCCCCATAAATGAGGTTCAATCCGCTGCCACCGTCCATGAGTACCTTGGTAAGGCGAAAGCCATCCACTATTGGACTGAGGACCAATGTTGCTGGTGCTTGGGCTGTTCGGAGTTTAGGTTCATCACTGGCATTGAAGGTAATAGCCGTGTCACTCCATGGATTTATTGTTGCTACTTGGTAGACTTCGGCAAGGTTGCGGAGTGTTTGTTTTCGCATATTGTTTGATGCGGAAGTCTCGAAGACTATTAATACCGTCTTTGGTATCCACAGGCTGGTGCTCTGTGGATCTTTGGGGTTAGAAGCTCTTCGCCGCTTTTGGCCACTGCCGGAGTATCCAACATGCTCTAAGGCTATGAGTTGGTGTGGCGCTCTGTACTATGAATTTTACAGGTCCGTTGAGCCATCCCTCGATCAGGTTCCATGCCCGTAGAAGTTTTTGTTTTTGGTGTTTAACCGGGTGGTTGGCGATAATGCACCCTTTTATTTGAATTGGTTTTTATTGGGGCGGATTGTCCCAAAATCTTACTTGGTTTTCGAGCGCTTTCCATCGCCAGTACTTTCGTACTATGGGCGCCAAGTCCATAAGCGTGTAATTTCCACGGCGACCTATGGCGTTGAGATTCCTTGTTCGTGCAATTATTGCGAGAAGAATGAAATGCGTCTTCCTCGGCAGCGATCCTTTATCCTGTTCATAACCAGGAGGAATCTGGCCCAGTAATGATGTACTGTTTCTTCGGGCTCTTGCCTAATATTGGATAGATCGCCTATGTTCGGGTGGGTGGGTGGAATTAGATCCGAAACCTCACCCAATCTGAGGCTCAAGGGCCAAGGAGTTTCCGAATTCGGAAGCTTGGATTCTTGGATGTTGTCCACTGAATCTAGCCCGTTGCCTGACTCTAAGTTCAGGTCTTGAGTGACGTCCTACCCTCCGCGGGTATCCGGCTTGGAGGGATTGGGAATCCGGACATAGTTAGTCCTTAAGATAGATGAGGGGGCGCCGCATTGTTCCTCCACCACATCAACGTGATGGGTGACCTGGGGAGAGTTAATCTCTCTCAGATCGGGTTTAGGCCCAATTTGATCATAGTCTGTAGCGACTCCCAGGGCGGCGATGCGATCCAAGAGCTCCATCGGATCTAACTGCTCGGCGAGTTCCGAGTTGACGTGAAGATTGCTTTCGATGACCCGAGAAGTCATCGTCGGTAGCGGCGACGAACAGCGGTCATAAGAAAACGCCTAGACGGAGAGTTTGGCCGATAGCCAAAGCTCCTTTAGCAACAATGCCGTCTTTAAAGGCGGGATGAGGCATCCTTCCGATGGCGACAAAGGCGGAACTCTCAATGAAAGCACCAATGTTGGTGTCAAAACCGGCGGATCTCGGGTAGGGGTCCCGAATCTGTGCGTCTAGGCGGATGGTAACGGAGACAAGGGACACGATGTTTTTACCCAGGTTCGGGCCCTCTCGATGGAGGTAAAACCCTACTCCTACTTGATAAATATTGATGATATGGGTAGTACAAGAGTAGATCTACCACGAGATCAGAGAGGCTAAACCCTAGAAGCTAGCCTATGGTATGATTGTTGTTCGTCCTACGGACTAAAACCCTCCGGTTTATATAGACACCGGAGAGGGCTAGGGTTACACAGAGTCGGTTACAATGGGAGGAGATCTACATATCTGTATTGCCAAGCTTGCCTTCCACGCCAAGGAAAGTCCCATCCGGACATGGGACGGATTCTTCAATCTTGTATCTTCATAGTCCAGGAGTCCGGCCAAAGGTCATAGTCCGGCCATCCGGACACCCCCTAATCCGGGACTCCCTCAACAATTCTGGAGCTCAGCAGAAGCTACGCTTTACCCCGAAACCGGGAGGACAATTTCAGCATACCCATGGAGGAGGTAGCTCGCACAATCATAATGGCACCAAGAATGGTAACGGGAATGGAGGAAGCAACGGACAAAACCGCACCAACCCGTCAACCCCATCCAAGAGAGACCTGAGCCAAGTCACTTGCTTTAAGTGTCGAGAAAATGGACATTATGCAAATGAATGTCACGAAGCCCGAATGGAAATGGCAATGGAAGCTCGGGGAAGAAGCGAACCCTTTCAATAGGGGACAGGTGAGCAGCGTTACCGTGGAGGAGGTTGAAGCTCAGCCAGATGCAGTAATAGGTAAGTTTTTGGTTAAGACATTTACTGCAGTTGTTCTTTTTGATACTGGTGCATCGCATTCATACATATCAAGGTGATTTGTGGATAAGTATAAATTGCCAACCTATGCCCTTAGGTCACCCATATTAGTAACCTCGCCTGGAGCAGAATATATGGCTAGTCTATGGTGTGATCGATTACCATTAAGGATTGGTAACTACATGTTTCCCTCGGACCTAATAGTATTGGAATCACAAGGATTGGATGTGATATTAGGCAAGGATTGGTTATCGAAGTATGGAGGGAACATTGATTGCGCCAGTAAGTCGATTTTGCTTACCACCCCAGAAGGAAGAAGAATCAAGTATGTGTCACGGCATGAGCCGAGGAGGACACAAGTAAATTCCTTATCAGGAGTTGTGCAGGAGGAAGTACCCGTGGTGAAGGATTACCCGGATGTGTTCCCAGAGGAGTTGCCAGGCATGCCACCGGATAGAGACATTGATTTTTTGATTGAGCTTTCGCCAGGCACAGGGCCGATATCTAAGAGACTGTACCGGATGCTCGCACAAGATTTGGAAGAAATTAAGAAGCAGATTAAGGAGTTACTGGATAAAGGTTTCATTCGCCCAAGTTCTTCGCCTTGGGGATCGCCAGTACTTCTAGTGGAGAAGAAGGATGGATCATTGAGAATGGTTGTTGATTATCATGGATTGAATGAAGTGACCATTAAGAATAAGTACCCGTTGCCGATGATCAACGACTTGTTTGACCAATTGCAAGGAGCTAAGGTATTTTCCAAGATCGATTTGCGATCAGGATACCATCAGTTAAAGATTCGAGAGCAGGATATACCTAAGACGGCTTTTACCACCAGGTATGGACTATATGAGTATACCGTTATGTCATTTGGTCTGACTAACGCACCTGCCTATTTCATGAACATGATGAACAAGGTGTTTATGGAGTTTTTGGATAAGTTCGTCGTGGTGTTCATTGGATATTTTGGTCTACTCAAAGAATGAAGAAGAGCATAAGGAGCATTTGCGTTTAGTACTTGAGAAGCTCAGAGAACATCAGTTATATGCCAAGTTCAGCAAATGTGAGTTTTGGTTGAAGGAAGTTGGATTTCTCGGGCATGTTATATCCGAGGAAGGAATAGCAATGGATCCCACCAAAGTTGTCACTGTGACAAACTGGGAAGCACCAACAACTGTTGGAGAGATCCGGAGTTTCCTTGGACTGGCAGGATACTACCGGAGATTCATTGAGAATTTCTCGAAGATTGCGAAGCCTATGACGGAGTTATTAAAGAAGGATACCAAGTTAAATTGGACTGAGGAATGTGAGGCTAGTTTCCAAGAGTTGAATAAACGTTTGGTTACATCACCAGTGTTGATTCTGCCAGATCAGCGCAAGGATTTTGAGGTGTATTGCGACGCTTCACGTCAAGGACTTGGAGCAGTGCTTATGCAAGAGGGAAGAGTTGTTTCGTATGCTTCACAACAGCTTAAGCCCCATGAGTTGAATTATGCTACTCATGATTTGGACTTAGCAGCCGTAGACACGCATTGAAGACTTGGAGACATTTTCTCATTGGAAACCATTGTTAGGTGTACACGGATCACAAGAGTTTGAAGTACATCTTCACACAGAAGGAGTTGAATCTCAGGCAAAGGAGATGGTTGGAGCTCATTAAGGATTATGACATGAGATTGCATTATCACCCCGGAAAGGCTAACGTAGTAGCAGATGCGTTGAGCCGCAAGAGCCATGTCAACACACTAATGACCGGAGGATTACCAAAGGAGTTAGCCGAGGAATTTCGAGAGCTATGTTTGGAGATAGTTCCGAGAGGCTATGTAGCAACATTGAAGATACAGTCTACTTTGATGGATAAGATCAGAGAAGCTCAGAAGACTGATAAGGAGATTGCCTCTTTTAAGGAGAAAATGAGCAAGGGAAAAGCTAAGGGATTTCGTGAGGATGAGCATGATACCCTATGGTTTGAGGACCGCGTTTATGTGCCTAATGATCCGGAGATCAGGAAGTTGATTTTGCAAGAGGCCCATGATTCGCCGTACTCGATTCACCCAGGAAATACCAAGATGTATCTGGATTTGAAGGACACTTTCTGGTGGACCGGTATGAAGAAAGATATTGCGGAGTTTGTAGCAGTTTGTGATGTATGTCAGAGAGTGAAGGCAAAGCATCAGAAGCCAGCTGGATTGTTACAGCCATTGCCGATAACCGAATGGAAGTGGGAAAAATTAGGCATGGACTTTATCACGGGATTACCCAGGACTCATTTAGGCTATGACTCGATTTGGGTTGTAGTCGATCGTTTGACGAAGGTAGCTCATTTCATCCCAGTGAAGACTACCTACAACAATGCCAAGTTGGCTAAGATATACATGACCAGGATTGTATGTCTTCATGGAGTTCCGAGGAGTATCGTATCAGATAGAGGAACCCAGTTTACCTCAAAGTTATGGAATCAGTTGCACGAAACTTTGGGTACCAAGCTAGAGTTCAGTACATCTTTTCATCCGCAGACAGATGGACAGACCGAGAGAGTCAATAAGATTTTAGAGGATATGCTGAGAGCTTGTGCACTAGATTACGGATCTAGTTGGGACGACAATTTGCCGTATGCAGAGTTCTCTTACAACAACAGTTATCAATCCAGTTTGAAGATGGCCCTTCAAGCCTTATGCGGAAGGAGGTGTAGAACCCGTTGTTGTGGGATGAAGTTGGAGACCGCCAGTTGTTTGGACCAGATTTGATTAAGGAGTCTGAACGGAAGGTGAAATTGATTTGCGATAGGCTCAAGGTAGCCCAGTCTAGGCAGAAGAGCTATGCGGATTCAAAACGCAAGGAGACAGTTTTCAAAGTCGGAGATAGAGTCTATCTTCGAGTATCTCCACTTCGAGGTTAAGCGCTTTGGAGTTAAAGGAAAGTTAGCGCCACGTTTTGTGGGACCATACAAAGTTTTGGAGCGCATGGGAGAAGTTGCTTACAAGTTGGAATTGCCCGAAGGATTGTCAGGAGTTCACGACATGTTCCACGTTTCCCAGTTGAAGAAGTGCCACGCAGAGATGGCTGATATACCTCTGAGAGATGTTGTGCCACTTGAAGCGATTCAGTTGGGTAATGATTTGACTTATGAGGAGAAACCAGTCAAAATCCTCGAGTATGCCAGCCGAGTCACCCGCATCAAGGTTATTAAGTTTTGCAAAGTCCAGTGGAGCCACCACACCAAGGATGAAGCCACCTGGGAGCAAGATGAAGATCTGCTAAAGGACCACCCTCACCTATTTTCTAGCCAACCCGAATCTCGAGGGCGAGATTCATCTTAAGGGGGGTAGGTTTGTAACATCCCAAATTTTCAATTTGGAATGTTATACATAGATCCTCATTTGCATATCATATTTTATTGCATTTTGGCTCGATCCTAGAAATTTCACGCAACTCAAGGACCCACGGAGAGAGTTGGAGATTTCGTTATTTTCATATTTGAGTTTTCTCAAATTCTGAAAATAGGATCATTTGATTTTATTTATTTTATCTTCAATTATTTCTATTATCAAAATATGAGAGAGGGAATAAAATGACTTTCCCAAAATAAAGGAATATTGAAGATTTAATAAAAAATCAAATAAGATTTTTATTTGGAGTTTATCGCTATTTTATTTGAATTTAGGAAAAATATGTGTTTTTCAAAATTGCATTTAGGCCCCAAATAAATGTTCATCTTGTCCGGCTTGATTTTAGAAGCTGGGGAAAATTTATTTCGGGATTTTTGGAGTCGTTTAGTATTTCTTTCGTTAGTTTTTCTGCATGTAATTATTTTAAAAAAACGAACCGACCTACCGGGCCGTGTCCGCCTGGGACACCTGGCCCGGCCGGCCTTATAAGCTGGGGTTGCGACCCCGCAGCCCACCCCGAACCCTAGCGCCTCCTGAGCCCCACGCTGCCGCCTTGCCGCCGCCGCCCGCCGGCCTTGTGTAGCCTCGCTTCGCCGACCCCGCCGCCCGCACCCCGAGTAGCCGCCGCCGCCATGATTTTTGTCCAAAACCGCCGGTTTTTTAGAACAATGGTTTATTTTTTAGATCCATTTTTTATTAGATCGGTTTTTCGGTTTAGGTTATTTAGCGAGTGTTACGCTCGTTAAATGCGTTTTAACGAACGCATTCATCGTTTAGATCCAGATAACGAGCGTTAGCTTCGTTAATCTGCTCGTCATTTTCCTTTTTCTCGGATTTATTCCGTGATTTTTCTGATCGCGATTTCTGATCCTATTTTTGATCTAGTATAACTTTTCGCTCGTTTATCGGAATCAGGCGATTCAAGCGCCTAGAGTTTCGTCTCGAAACCCTCTTTCCGAATAATCAACTCAAACAAGTTTTTGCCTCTGTAAAATTTGACTTAGGTCCAGATTAGTAAAATCAAGCTTGTTTCTTTCGCCGTTTGACTTTTGTTGCTTCGTTCGATTTGATTCTTTTTCCAAACCGGAGCTCTTAAGTTGAACTTTCTGGTTAGATCTTTTATTTGAGTTTTTCCTGTGCATTAGACAAGTACTTATTGTATGCTTGTTTGTTTGCAATAGAGTACCGGAGTGCGCTGCTTGCTACTTTGAATCTCTAGGTTTCGCGGATCATCAGCAAGGCAAGTAACACTTTGATCATATCTCTTCTCATACCCAGTTTTTATGCATTAGATCAATCCTCAAACATTGCATGATTAGGATCTAATTAAACTGTGGGTTTTGGGAAAGTAGTTG
This sequence comes from Aegilops longissima, assembly GCA_021605205.1. Taxonomy (NCBI): domain Eukaryota; kingdom Viridiplantae; phylum Streptophyta; class Magnoliopsida; order Poales; family Poaceae; genus Aegilops; species Aegilops longissima. The sequence goes on from CM038677.1 coordinate 558,382,998, forward strand.
AGGTAGTACCTATTACCTGTTTTATTATCAAACCCTTGGGAGTTACTTCTACGTTTGCTTATTATGCCATGCTATGCTAGTAGACGTGGATTGGGTGAGTGTATCCATGATAGATGTGAGATTGTTAATTAATGGTTTATTTAAGGTGGCAACTTAAACACACATCTGGGTGGATTGAGGTACCTGGGTATTCCAGGATTGCCTGTTTCTTTTTGGACCGCCACCCAGGCTCAAAGGGATCATGAGATTATTCATGCTAGAAACTTCCGTGTGCAGCCACAAGCTATTATGGGTTCTAGCATAGTTGACTAAGTCGTGCGAACTCTTACAGTGGTAGACTAGCAGATGTAGGGGATGTAGGTTGCTACGGTCTACCCGTTCGTAAGGTGCTAGTGCTTCTGAAAGACTATGTCTCGGTCATCCGTTTCTCAAACATCCTGTAGTGCGAGAAATTAAACGGAGGAGATCGATTCTTGTGGGGAAAAGTGCACAAACCTCTTCAGAGTGTATCAAACTAATCATGGTTAGCCGTGTCCCCGGTTATGGACATCTTGAGTATCTAGTACTTGGATATCATGTGAATCTCATCATGTTACTATAATTAATATTGTTTGCTTTTAATGATGATGCTTAATTGGGATTGAGAATGCTGTCAACCATTCTCAATGTTTAACAACCACCATGATAGTTAAACAAAATTTATTCCTTTGAAGTAGGGAAAATTGGCTTTACACAAAATTGTAACCATAGAGCTTTCCACCAGCCATATATGCATGTAGTATAGCATAACTCTTTCATATTACTCTCTATGTGTTACATTGCCAACATATTCCATGTGGTGACCCATTTTCAGGCTGCAACGTTCATGTTGCGGACTTTTCAGACGACGATTAAGGTGCCTTAGGTCGTGGTTCTATACTCAGTGATGCCGTTGGAGTTGATGGACTCGCTTATCTTCCAAGCCTTCCGCTGTTATCGTTACTAGATGGCCTTAAGCCATATTTATTGAAATAAGTTCTCTTTTGAGACATTCGATGTAATATGTGTGTGATTACTACTCTGTTATAAATCCTTCAAGTACTGTGCGTGTCAGCATTACTGATCTAGGGATGACACTGATGCACAGAGATCAGACTGTTTGAGGTCTGGTCGCTACAATAAAGAGCAATTCTATAAGATCATACTTAAAAGATTTAAGTGAAGCACGTGAAATATTCTATAAATTGATGAAGGGACATCTCATACTAGCATGGTTCTTAAAGGAAAAACAAAAACACAAAGGACACAAATCATGTGAACAAAGCAAAAACCGAGGTATATCGATATTTGTTGAAGAAGAAAGATGGGATGCCAACCGGGGCATCCCCAAGCTTAGATGCTTGAGTATCCTTTGAAATATTTACTTGGGGTGCCTTAGGCATCCCCAAGCTTGAAGTCTTGCCTCTCCTTATTCTTCTCATATTGATAGCTCCTCGACCTTCGAACACTTTATCCACACAAAACTTTAACGAAAACTTGTGAGATCCGTTAGTGTAATAAAGCAAATCACTATCCTTAGGTACTGCAATGAACTCATTATTTATTTATATTGGTGTTAAACCTACTGTATTCCAACTTCTCTATGGTTCATACCCCACGATACTATCCATAGATTCATTGAAATAAGCAAACAACAGACGCAAAACAGAATCTGTTAAAAACAGAACTGTCTGTAGGAATCTGGAAGTTTGGAAACTTCTGTAACTCCTAAAATTATGAAATAAATTTGAAATTTTGAAATTTTTGTACATATGTAATGTGAAAAAAGTTTCATACCCATTTGACTTTCCAGTAAAAAATGTAAATTCACGCACTACAGCCAAAGTTTCTGTTTTTGTTCTGCACATAGTAAACAAGCAATCTAATCATCCTAAAACCAAAGCATGGCACATTATTTTTATAATACAGTGGATATATACAAGGGGATAATTATTTACTGAGAAACTTCCATGAAAAATTCTACATTGTTTCCGTGAGCATGAACACAAGTGCTCACGGTCGACCCTCACTTCTTCAATGCATAACTTTCCAATCACTTCTCTTTTTGAAAAACTTTTTAGGCATGAAAGGCAAGTAACTTTTTTATATTTTAATTTTTAATTTTTTTTATGTTTCACCCACAACTAAATAGAAACAAAAAGGAAAAACAAAATCTACTTAGTGAAGAAAGCAAACAAGCACACACGAGAATATCAACCCCACGCTATTGCTCCCCGGCAACGGCGCCAGAAAAGAGCTTGATAATCCCCAAGTTCAAGGAATCATCGTAGCACTTTCCAAAGGTGGAAGTGATAATTATGGAGTGTCAAACCCACAAGGAGCTAAAGGTAAGATCAATACTCTCTCAAGCCCTATCTGCCACTGATACAACTCTACGTGCACCGAACGTTTACTTCCAACTAGAAACGGGAAATAAAACTACGTTGTGGGTATGAAGAGGATAACTTTGCATGATATCGGAGAGCTAAAATATAAAAGTAGGTGCTGTTATCATAAAGTTAGAATATATTACTAAATAATCTAAATAGCGAGTGTGGAATAATGATGGATCGGTGTGCGGAATTGTCCTAGGCAATTGTTAACAAGATCGGTAATCACTATTGCAGTTTCATATGAGGGAGAGGCATAAGCTAACATACTTTCTCTACTTGTATTATATGCACTTATGATTGGAACTCTAGCAAGCATCCGCAACTACTAAAGATCATTAAGGTAAAACCCAACCATAGCATTAAAGCATCAAGTCCTCTTTATTCCCATACGCAACAATCCCTCTTACTCGGGTTGTTGTTTCAGTCATTCACCAACCCACTATAAGCGAATCATGAACGTATTGCAACACCCTACAGCGGGAATCCCTCACGCTTGCACGACACGGAGGGCACCATAGGACAGCACCAAAGTAAAACATACAACTCATACCAATCTAGATCATCAATCAACCCAAAGACAAAAGATATCTACTCAAAACATCATAGGATGGCAACACATCATTGAATCATAATATGTGGCATAAAGCACCATGTTCAAGTAGGGATTACAGCGGGGTGCGGGAGAGTGGACCGCGAAAAAGTGATGGGGATGGTGATGATGATGGTGATGTTGATGAAGACGATCACCGTGGCGATGATTCCCCTCTCGGTGGATCTCCTGTGCCACCAAGAGAGAGGAGGAGAGGTTCTCCCCCTTGTGCTTCCTCCTCCATGGCCTCCACCCTTTGGTCCTTGGTCTTCATGGTGATGATGGCCCCGCCGGGATACTCCTCCATGGCCACCGGTGATGATGGCCCCCTCCGTGAGGGTGCCGGAGAGGGCCTAGATTGATTTCTCGTGGCTACAGAGGCTTGCGGCGGCGGAACTTCCGATCTAGGATAATTTTCCGAGGTTTCTGTATTTATAGGAATTTTTGGCGTCGGTCTCACGTCAAGGAGGTGCTTGAGGTGTCCACGAGGCAGGCCCACGCGCCTGGGGGGGGGGGCGTTCCCCACCCTCGTGGGCACCTCGGGACTCTCCTGGCCCAACTCTTTTACTCCGAGGTCTTCTTTTGGTCCATAAAAAATCATCAAAAATTGGCTCATCAATTGGACTCCGTTTGGTATTCCTTTTCTGCAAAACTCTAAAACAAGGAGAAAACAGAAACTGGCACTGGGCTCTAGGTTAATAGGTTAGTCTCAAAAATCATATAAAAGTGTATAAAGCCCATTAAACATCCAAGATAGATAATATAACAGCATGAATACTTCATAAATTATAGATACGTTGGAGACGTATCACCGGGACCTGATTTCCTCCGCTTGTTCTGCCCCGCTGATGGTTCTACGGATGGTTGAGTTAGCCGGAGCAAAAAGGTACCTGGTTCCACAGGTAGCTTGAATGCGACATGCTTTGACAGGTAATCGGCAATGTCGTTCTCCGCTCGGGGGACGTGCTCCGCCTGGATACCGTCAAAGCGTTCCTCCAGCTTTCTCACCTCATCTGCGTAAGCTTCCATCAATGGGCTCTGATAATCCTTGTTGACCTGCCTGACAACGAGCTGCGAGTCACGCCTGACAATGAGCTTCTTAACCCGAGGGTCTGCCGCGATCCTGAGACCGGCAAGCAATCCCTCATACTCAGCGGTGTTGTTGGTGGACATCTCCTAGGGAAGTGCATCTGGATCACGTACTTGAGGTGCTCTCCGGTGGGTGCGGCGAGCAGCACACCGGCACCAGCACCTTGCAGCGAGAAAGCCCCATCAAAGTACATGATCCAGTCGCGGTTTGCTTCCTTGCCGGGGAGAGCGGTCTCTTGGATTTCTTCGTCGGTAGAGTCGGTTTCCGCGCCGGCGTCTTCGCCGGGGTACTTCCTTCCCTCTTCAGCCCGGGCGCACCTATCGGCCAGAATGTAGAGCTCGGCCACATCCTTAACCTTGGTCATCACCAGCTCCTCGTGCATCTTGCGACTGCGCATGTTCTGGTGGAACGCGCTAATCACAGCGGCGGGATGAACGTCGGGGATGTTGTACTGCACCCGGCTGAATCTCTGGATGTACTTGCGCAGGTGAAAAGGATCGATATAGTTGACTAGAGGGGGGGTGAATAGGTAACTAACAATTTTTTAGCTTTACTTTACCAAATTAAACTTTGCATCAAAGTAAGTTGTCTAGATATGCAACTAGGTGGACAACCTATATGATGCAACAATCACAAGCACACAATCAAGCAATGAATGTAACACAAATAAGCTTGCACAAGTAAAGGGATGAGATAACCAATAGTGGAGCCGGTGGAGACGAGGATGTGTTACCGAAGTTCCTTCCTTTTGAAGGGAAGTACGTCTCCGTTAGAGCGGTGTGGAGGCACAATGCTCCCCAAGAAGCCACTAGGGCCACCGTATTCTCCTCGCGCCCTCAAACAATGCGAGATGCCGTGATTCCACTATTGGTGCCCTTGAAGGCGGCGACCGAACCTTTACAATCCTTTAAAGTTTTCCTCATCCATAAGAGTTGTGCACAACAACTACCGGCTGGTACATACTCCGCTTCGGTGGACGAGAGAGACACACAACTTTGCTTTTTGGAAGACCAACCTACCAAAGAGCAACCAAGGAATTGGCACCCTCCGGAAGTGGACTTCCTATCCACTTTGTCTCCCGCCCAATCGGAATCTGAATATCCTTCAAGCTTGATGTTTGCTCCTCTCAGGTACCATAGGCCAAAGTTTGGGGTATGAGCCAAATATCATTGATTCGAGCAACCACCATACTCAACTTGTTATCTTGTTTAGGTGTAGGTATGGACATAGGGGGAGTGTTGTTCTCTCAATGAACTCTTCCTCCCCCCATTATGCATAAATCGATCAACTCTTTCGCATTAGCCATTTTTAATGGTACTTGTGCTTCAAAGACGAGTTTTGGTCATGGGCCCAAGGATAGTTCTTCGCGGTGCCATACCAACTGACTCAAACATAGGTGGCTCCGGCCACCGCCCTCTCTTTGGAGAGGTGGTGTCGCGTGGTTGTTTCTTGTTGTCGGTTCCCGTTCTGCCTTTGTGTTGTGCGTGTTCTTGTGGTGTCTCTTGTGCTCAAAGTTTCTTTGCGAAGACCCCTTTTTCGCGTGTTTCAAACCAGCTTCTTCCTGAGTTCACGGTACTACCACGGCATGCCACGGTACTACTGCGTTGAGAGGGCACGGTACTACCGCACCTGTGCGGCAGTAATTTTTTACTGCCGCCCAGGAGAGCGGTACTACCGCTTCGTCTGTGATACTTCCGCCAGCGGTACTACCGCTTCGTCTTGTGATTTCTGCCGAGCGGTACTACGCGATGATGTGCTTGATACTACCGCGCCGTCAGCAGAGCGTGGGGATAAGGGCGGCAGGGGAATTCTAATTCCCCCATACCCATTCGTCAGTTTCCCCACTTCGTCTCTCTCTCTCTCTCTCGCTTCGCTCAGGGCGAAGGCCGGCGTCCCTCGCCGGATTTCCGCCTCCGGCTGCTCTTCTTCGATTCCGACCGGTGGGATCGTTCCCCACCATGTGCTCTTGCCATGGAACAAGATCTTTCCCCAAATCCCTCTCTCTTTTGGTTGTTTTCCTTGCCTTTAGGAGTTTGGGGAGATGCATGTGTTCTTGATATTTTAGGCTAAATCTTTGCAAGAGTAGGATGGAGGAGAGTAGTAGTGTGTAGGGATTATACTTGCTATGTTGTCTTGTGATAGATTTGATCAACCGTAGTACCTCCGTGGTTTCACGGTCCTTCTCAGATTCAAATCTCGTTCGGATCTAACGCGGTGTGGTACTACCGCCCCACATGTGCGGTACTACTGCCTGTCCGGTACTACCGCCCGGTCGGTGCGGTACTACCGCACGAGCGGCGGCACTGCAATCTTACTACCGCTCCCGGACACGGTACTACCGTGGCAACATATGGTACTACCGCGACTTGGGGCGGTACTAAAATTTTAGTACCACAGCACCTGGCAGTACTACCGTTTGGTCCAATCTTTCTCATGGCATTTAGCATGTATGCTTCCTAAGTGGTTCTTTTTCTTTGCCATGGTCTTTGCATTGATCCTTCTTGGTTTTTGTGTGTGTTTTGCGCGTTGTGTCTCAGGTGGTGGCTCTCGCCGTTCCAATCCCAGTCGCAACACTGGATCCAAGCGTTTGCGCAATCCAGGTCAAGCCGCAGAGAGCTCCAGTGCCCCCAAGCGCAATGTCAAGACCACCGCCAACAAGAACAAGGAACCTGCTAAGAGCATGGACGAGATACCCTCCGCTGAGTATGTCCGTCTCAGGCAGATGAACCCGTATGTGAATCCTCGTGTTGTTATCAGAGGTTGTGAGTTGTTCTGGACCAAGCAGCAGACTCTCTTTTACTTGGATGTCATCAAGAACAAGCAGAATACCTACGTGGAGGTCAAGTGGATTGACATGCATCACATGAGGAAGGAACAGTATCGTGAGTACTTTGGAGAGGCTTTGGACTTGGTGGAGCAGTTTGGCATTGAGCATGTGATCTCCTTCCATCTGGACTTTGACCCTGAGCTTGTTTGTCAGTTCTTTGCCTCTGTGTACTTTCATCCTGGGGAGGAGCGGCGGATGACGTGGATGACCAACGGTCGTCAGTTGACCGCTACCTGGAAGGAGTTCATGGACCTGTTGCATGTTCCAGATGACGGACTCAACACTCCTGTTGGTGTTCGTCCCCATGCCAATTCTGAGTCTGCCAACAAGGACAAGATCCAACAGTACTATGTTGAGAAGGTGCTCGCCAATGGCAAGTCAGCTTGGGTGCTGAACCCCTTTCTGGATATCACGTATCGCATCTTCCGCAACTCTCTGTTCCCGCGCATTGGTGACAAGGATAAGGTTCATGCTTTTATGGTGGATATGATGCTCATGTGCGAGGAGGCCCGGGTGTCTCAGACTCAGCCTCTTGATGTCTCACATATCATGTGGCATGAGCTTCGGTTTGCGGTGTTCAACCGCAAGGTGCCTATCTACGGGCCTTACATGTTTCTGCTGATCTCCAAGACTTGGGAGAAGTTGTACCCTGGGGATAAGTTCCTTGCTCCAGACTGGATTAGGCATGATCCCATCTGTCTCCGTGTAAAGCCCAACTGGGCCAACACTACCACTCGTGCTGAGGCGTCTACTGCTAGGAGGCATGTTGGTGAGGAGGAGACTGGAGCTGAGGATGTTGCTGAGGACCGTGCTACTAGGTCTTCCCAGAGTTCCTCTATGCCCTCGTGGGCCAAGAAGCTGAAGGACAAAATGAAGACCCTCTTCTGCATGCAAGCTAAGGGGCAGTACAGGACTCACGTTGCCTCCAAGGAGGCTCGCCGCCGTGACTTGCACATTCTGAAGGTCTTTGGTGAGGCTCATTCCAGCGGGTCAGAGAGGCACATCACTCCAGAGGCCGAGTGGATGGCGAAGCAGGGTTACAAGTGGACTGATTCTGACGAGGACTTCGAGGAGGACATCCCTGCCCCCGAGTCTGAGGAGGAGCGCTGGGATGATTTGTCCGCTTGAGCCACCCCGAGTGTGTAGGTGTCCTCTCTGCCTTTTTGGCGTCTCGATGCCAAAGGGGGAGAGAGTGTAGGGATTTGCTCGTGTGTCGTCGTGTTTGGTGTGTTTGGTGTTTGCTATCTCGTTTGAACCTCGTTTCGTTGCTTTGGTTTGGGTTGAGACTTATCCTTCATTTGGTGTAAGACATATGCACCTTATCCTATCTTAGCAAGCTTATGTTATGTTGTGCTACCTATGTTCTATGCTCGTTAGTAGTTGTTTAGCTTTATCATTGCTAGATATGCCTTGTCTCTAAAATATAGGGGGAGTGTTGATCCTAGTTGTGTGCTATGCAGTCCAAAGCATTCATCTAGTCTGCACACATCTAGGGGGAGCCCGTCTATATTTTAGAGAGGAGGGGTTTGCCTTTGTTATAGTTTATTTACCTTTTGCGCAAATCCCGTATTGTCATCAATCCACCAAAAAGGGGGAGACTGTAAGTGCATATTTATCCCTTAGATGTTTTGGTGATTGATGACAATGCTTTTGCGGACTAATCGTGTGCCTTTGAGTTTCTCAGACATTTCTTCACTAGGTACAAGACGGGTTGGTGCCCCTCGAAGACTATTGAAGACGGCGTTTCTCTACGTTTCTTTTTGGTGGATTTGAGTCGTAGGAAAGCCGTACTATTAAGAGGGGGTCTGCATCGGAATGGTTTGGGTGGAATCATCACGTACACGTTCCCTTCCCAGTCTCCACCTTTCCCTTGCACTATGGAGCATTCCCCGTTTATCCTCGTTGTGATTGCCTTGGCTCTTGTTGTTGTGCTTATGGTAATCTTGCTCCTCGAGCGGTAGTACCGCAGGCACCAGCGGTAGTACCGTTGCTCAGGCGCGGTAGTACCGCGGGAGCCCACGGTAGTACCGCTCCTCTGGAACCGTACTACTGTGGCCCCTAGGCCAGGTACCGCTGCGTTGCGGTAGTAGGGGTGGATGTAATATTTTACATCTGTGCCTCCGCGGTAGTACCGCGCCATGCGCACGGTAGTACCACGCGCGGTCTGGACAAGCAACCCCGCGGTAGTACTGCTCTCCAGCGGTAGTACCACGTCGGGTTTTTGCACCGGTTGTTTTCCAGCGGAAGTAGGCACGGATGTATTTTTATTCATCCGCGCCCTTCCCAGGCTAGGGCGTTCCTGCCTTGCGATAGTACTGCAAGGAGGGAGCGGTAGTACCACGCCCGCGGTAGTACTGCCCCCTGTCAGGCTAGCTGTAGCCCCCGCTGCTGCAGTGGTAGTACCGTGGTGGCCCACGGTAGTACCGCATGGCCCTGCGGTAGTGCCGCGCCCCTGGAGCGGTAGTACCGCGTGTCGCGGGCTGGTTAAGTGGATAACGGTTGGATTTCGTCCACCACTATAAAAGGGTCTTCTCCTACCTCTAGTTGACCACCTCTTCCAACCATAAGCTCCATTGTTGCTCCTAAGCTGCATTTTTGCCCGATCTCACTCCCTAGCCAATCAAACTTGTTGATTTGCTCGGGAGTGGTTGAGAAGGCCCCGATCTACACTTCCACCAAGAGAAATTTGATTCCCCCCCACTAATCCCTTGAGGATCTTGTTACTCTTGGGTGTTTGAGCACCCTAGACAGTTGAGGTCACCGCGGAACCATAGTCCATTGTGGTGAAGCTTCGTGGTGTCATTGGGAGCCTCCAATTAAGTTGTGTAGATTGCCCCAACCTTGTTTGTAAAGGTTCGGTCGCCGCCTTCAAGGGCACCAATAGTGGAATCACGGCATCTCGCATTGCGTGAGGGCATGAGGAGAATACGGTGGCCCTAGTGGCTTCTTGGGGAGCATTGTGCCTCCACACCGCTCTAACAGAGACGTACTTCCCTTCAAAAGGAAGGCGGTAACACATCCTCATCTCCACCGGCTCCACTCTTGGTTATATCATCCCTTTATTTACATTCATTGCTTTCTTGTGTGCTTGTGATTGTTGCATCATATAGGTTGTCCACCTAGTTGCATATCTAGACAACTTACTTTGATGCAAAGATTAATTTGGTAAAGTAAAGCTAAAAAATTGTTAGTTGCCTATTGTCTACGAGTGCTTACCCCATTTTGGATGCTTCCAAGTACATTCTTCATGAGATGACCCTTGGTGGTGAGCTTGGAAGCAATCTTGGCGGCACGACGCTCTAATTCCTCCTCGGGGGTGAGTTGACGAGCGGTCACTTGATCATCTTGAGCGTCGTCTCGAGCATGTTCTTGATCTTGAACTTGCTCGGGGGAGAGAACTCGACCTTGGACATCACTTGGAGTGTCAACATCGTCTTGAGCATGATCTTGCCCTTGGTCTTGTTCATGAGGTTGAGGGCCTTCAGTTTGTTCGTCAGAAGCGTGTGGGCCTTGGGTTGGTGATGGCTCCACATGAGTGGAGCATTGTCCTTCTCCTTCGGCCACAAGGGGTTCCTCAACGGGTAGGATAAAACCAACACCCATTCTTCTTATGGCTTGAGGAGGAATTTCATCACCTACATCACAAGTGCCACTTTGCTCCACTTGGGAGCCTTTATTCTCATCAAACTCCACGTTACACGTATCCTCAATAAGTCCCGTGGATTTATTGAGGACACGGTAAGCATGGGAGTTTGTAGCATAACCAACAAGTATGCCCTCATAAGCTCTAGCTTCAAACTTAGACAACCGAACACCTTTCTTGAGAATGAAAAACTTACACTTGAACACCCGAAAGTACTTGAGGTTGGGCTTGTTACCGGTGAGTATCTCATATGGAGTCTTGTTCAAGCCCTTGCGGAGGTAGAGCCGATTGGATGCATGACATGCGGTGTTGATGGCTTCGGCCCAAAAGTTGTATGGGGACTTGAACTCCGCCATCATTCCTTGCCGCATCCATCAACGTCCGGTTCTTCCTCTCCGCGACACCATTTTGTTGAGGGGTGTATGGTGCAGAATATTGATGCTTGATCCACTCATCACTAAGAAACTCATCCAAGGTGTAGTTCTTGAACTCGGTGCCGTTGTCACTTCTTATTGTCAAGATCTTTGCATTGTGTTGACGTTGTGCTTCATTTGCAAAGTCAATGACGGTTTGTTGGGTCTCGCTCTTCCTCTTGAAGATATACACCCAAGTATATCTTAAGTAGTCATCCACAATCACCAAGCAATACTTCCTACCCCCAAGACTATCAAAGGATGGATGCCCAAAGAGATCCAAGTGAAGGAGCTCCAAAGGCCTCTTGAGTAGATGATAGTCGTGGGAGGGTGAAACCTTTTCATGAAGCTTTCCTTCGATACAAGCAATCGCAAGCACGATCTTTAGCAAAACTAACATTCGTTAGTCCACGGACATGGTCCCCCTTGAGAAGACTTTGCAAAGATCTCATATTGACATGGGCTAGACGGCGATGCCAAAGCCATCCCACATCAACTTTAGCCATTAGGCATGTCGTAGTCTTAGTGGGTACCTCTGAAAAGTTAATCACATAGAGACCGTTCTCGACATGCCCAACAAAGGCTACTTTAAGAGTCTTGCTCCACAAGAGGGCCACGGTATCAATATCAAAGAAAGTGGCAAAGCCCATGATTGCAAGTTGACGAACGGAAAGTAAATTGTATGCGAGGGACTCCACAAGCATGACCTTCTCGATCGTGAGATCATGAGAAATGACAACCTTGCCGAGTCCGAATACCTCAGAAGACGAGGCATCACCCCACTCGACATTGGTGGCCATAGAGGGAATCTTGTGGACGTCCACCACCAAGTCCTTGCTTCCGGTCATATGATTTGTAGCTCCACTATCGAGCAACCATGATCCTCCACCGGAAGCAAACACCTACAAGAGATCAATGCTTGGTTTTAGGTACCCATTTTGTAATGGGTCCTTTGATGTTAGTAACAAGGGTCTTAGGAACCCAAATAGACCATTCAATGTACTCATGAGGAGAACCGACAAATTTGGCATAAACGTGCCCATCACTAGCACGGCATAACACATAAGAGGGATTAAAATCGCCGGCTTTGTTGGGAGGGGTGGCATTGCCCTTCTTGGCATCGCCACCCTTTGTGTTGTTCTTATTCTCCTTAGAAGCACCCTCTCCCTCCCTCACAAAAGTTTGCTTGAGAGGAGGAGGTCGTTTGGTCTTGTTATTCTTCTTCTTGTTCTTGGGCTTGGGTGCGAACCCAATCCACTCCTTGGCCACAACTTCCTTTTTATTACTCAAAAGGTCGTTGAGGTTCTTCTCACCTTGTATGCATGTGACAAGGCCTTTCTCAAGTTGCTCCTTCAACTTAGTATTCTCCTCAACAAGATGCACATGCTCACAACAAGGGTTAGTAGCATTTGCATTATCAATCAACACCATATGAGGAAAAGTGGCTTTCTCCTTGGTTAGCTTCACTTGGAGTTGATCATGAGACTCTTTGAGGCTAGCATGAACGCCCTTCAAGACTTTGTGAGCCTTGTCGAGAATGTCAAACTCCTAGTTGAGTCTAGCAAGATCAACCCCAAGCTTCGCCTTCTTGGAGCATAGCACACGAGACATAACAAGAGCATGATCAAGATCTTTCTTTAATTTAGCAGGATCATCGTTGTATGACTCCTCAAGAGCCAAACGAAGACCACGCTCTTCCTCGAGAGCATTGGAAAGATCCGAAATCTCATCGGCATAGTCACAACTATGCCCCTCCATCTTAGAGATGGTTTCTTCGTGAGCCTCGATCAAGTCATTGGCTTCACCAAGTTGTTCCAAGAGAGCAACGAAGTGCTTCTTGGATTTTCCCTTGAGTTTACCCGTAAAGGCCTCAAACTCATTCTCCTCCACATTAGTTCCCTCATGTTCATCAATGCAATCCGTTGAACAAGAATGATTGATGATGGTAGTTTTGATGTTGGGGGTTACCTTGTTGGTGGCTTTAGCCATGAGGCACTTGGCGGTGATGCTCTCATTGGGTGAGTCGAAGAGAGACACCCGAGGGGTCATCGCAATGGCAACGGAGGCCATGGAAATTGACTCACCATCTTCATCATCATCATCATCCTCATTGTACTCTTCTTGTACCACCAAAGCCTTGTGAGGAGTCTTCTTGGTGAAGTTGCTCTTGTTGGGGAAAGACTTGGCCTTGTCCTTACGGATGAGCTTGCCACCATTGTCTTCCCTCTTCTCATACGGGCACTCCGCAACAAAATGACTCACATTGCCACAATTGAAGCAAGTCCTCACTCGTTGCTTACCCTTTGCGCCACTTGAGATGCTCTTGTTGAAGTTGGGCCTTGAGTTCTTCTTGCTCCAAAATTGCCTTGAAGCAAGGGCCATGTGTTCATGATAGGCGTACTTCGTATCTTCGAGGTTGCTCTCCTCTTCTTCCTCCTCTTCTTCTTCTTCGACACACACCTTGGCCTTCAATGCAAGGTTGGGCTTCTTTGCTCTTTGGGAGCGAAGCACCGCATTGTCGGCGGTCTTGTCCAATATGCTCATAGCCACAATCTCATCCAACACATCACTTGAGGACAAGGTGTGAAAGTCCGGCCTTTGACGGATGACGGAGGACATGGCTTTGTGGTAGGGCATCATTGCCTTGAGAAATTTGCGCTTGATCCAATTTTCATCCGTGTCCTTACTTCCATGATCCCGGAGAGAGACCGCGAGCTTGGTAACTCTCCGATAGAGCTCACGAGGTTCTTCATCTTCTTTCATTGCAAACTCATCGGCTTCATCTTGTACCACTTCATAATTGGAACGTTGAATGCTTGCGCTTCCCCGATAGAGGGAAACCACTTTGTGCCAAGCTTCTTTGGCCAATGAGTAGGGCCTAAGATGCGGGAGGTCTTCGGGAAGGATTGCTTCTTGGATGATGAAGAGAGCATTCTCATTGAATTGATCATCCACGGCTTCTCTCGGAGTGAAGTTTCTCCGGTCATGCGGATAAAAACCTTCTTCAATGATTCTCCAAAGTTTAGTGTTCACATGATTTAAATGACACTTAAAACGATAGACCCAAGAATCAAAATCCTCCTTTTTATCAATCTTGGGGGGAGGACCGGCATGATTCAAATGAGTAGACGGAATCGGTCCACCATAAACGGGTGGAGGTTGCACATGGGCAAAGATGCCGGTGCCATTCTTACCACTAGACATAGGAGCTTTCTCACTAGTAGCTTCCCCCTTGTCGGGGTTAGCATCCGTCTCCGTGTTGGCGGGATCACCCACTTTCACGGGCGCGGTGGAAAGTTTAAGCCCTTCTAAGAATTCCTTAAACATGTCTTTGACCTCGGTCGTCATGGAGGTTTTCAATGTGTCCAACGCCACATTGAATTCCTCACGTGAGATCTAGTTACCCCAATCTCCCGTAGACGATATCGGATTCGCACCGGAGTGCTCTCCTACATCGTCTATGATGTCAAACATACTCTTCGGACGGTGAAGTCCTTCAAAAGAGACGAGGCTCTGATACCAATTGAAAAGGATCGATATAGTTGACTAGAGGGGGGGGGTGAATAGGCAACTAACAATTTTTTAGCTTTACTTTACCAAATTAAACTTTGCATCAATGTAAGTTGTCTAGATATGCAACTAGGTGGACGACCTATATGATGCGACAATCACAAGCACACAAGCAAGCAATGAATGTAACACAAATAAGCTTGCACAAGTAAAGGGATGAGATAACCAAGAGTGGAGCCGGTGGAGACGAGGATGTGTTACCGAAGTTCCTTCCTTTTGAAGGAAATGCGTCTCATTAGAGCGGTGTGGAGGCACAATGCTCCCCAAGAAGCCACTAGGGCCACAGTATTCTCCTCACGCCCTCACACAATGCGAGATGTCGTGATTCCACTATTGGTGCCCTTGAAGGCGGCGACCGAACCTTTACAAACAAGGTTGGGGCAATCTCCACAACTTAATTGGAGGTTCTCAACGACACCACGAAGCTTCACCACAGTGGACTATGGCTCCGCGGTGACCTCAACCGTCTAGGGTGCTCAAACACCCAAGAGTAACAAGATCCGCAAGGGATTAGTGGGGGGAATCAAATTTCTCTTGGTGGAAGTGTAGATCGGGGCCTTCTCAACCACTCCCGAGCAAATCAACAAGTTTGATTGGCTAGGGAGTGAGATCGGGCAAAAATGGAGCTTAGGAGCAACAATGGAGCTTAGGGTTGGAAGAGGTGGTCAACTAGAGGTAGGAGACGACCCTTTTATAGTGGTGGACGAAATCCAACCGTTATCCACTTAACCAGCCCGCGACACACGGTACTACCGCTCCAGGGGCGCGGTACTACCGCAGGGCCATGCGGTACTACCATGGGCCACCACGTTACTACCGCTGCAGCAGCGGGGGCTACAGCTAGCCTGACAGGGGGCAGTACTACCGCGGGCGTGGTACTACCGCTCCCTCCTTGTGGTACTACCGCAAGGCAGGAACGCCCTAGCCCGGGAAGGGCGCGGATGAATAAAATACATCCGTGCCTACTTCCGCTGGAAAACAGCCGGTGCAAAAACCCGACGCGGTACTACCGCTGGAGAGCAGTACTACCGCGAGGCTGCTTGTCCAGACCGCGCATGGTACTACCGTGTGCATGGCGCGGTACTACCGCGGAGGCGCAGATGTAAAATATTACATCCACCCCTACTACCGCAACGCAGCGGTACTTGTCCTGGGGGCCATAGTAGTACGGCTCCAGAGGAGCGGTACTACCGTGAGCTCCCGCGGTACTACCGCGCCTGAGCAACGGTACTACCGCTGGTGCCTGCGGTACTACCGCTCCAGAGAGCAGTACTACCGCAAGCACAACAACAGCAGCCAAGGCAATCACAACGAGGATAAATGGGGAATGCTCCATAGTGCAAGGGAAAGGTGTAGACAGGGAAGGGAACGTGTACGTGATGATTCCACCCAAACCTTTCCGTCGCGGACCCCCTCTTAATAGTATGGCTTTCCTACGACTCAAATCCACCAAAAAGAAACATAGAGAAATGCCGTCTTCAATAGTCTTCGAGGGGCACCAACCCGTCTTGTACCTAGTGAAGAAATGTCTGAGAAACTCAAAGGCACGCGATTAGTCCGCAAAAGCATTGTCATCAATCACCAAAACATCTAAGGGAAAAATATGCACTTACAGCAGGGTCTCCCCTTCCTTCTGGGGAATGATATGCAGATCACTGGCTTGGCCATGAGCTTGGTGGCCTCCTGTGAAGGCGCCAACGAACTAATGGCACAGATCTGACCAAGAAGAAATGGAGTCCACCGGCAAGTGCATCAACCAAGACATCACATTGGGCTTGAGCGCCAGCGGGAAATAGTTGGCAAGCACCTTGTCGTCGCGAGCCCCGGCGGCCTGCATAGCGATGGTGTAGATGCTGAGGAACTCGGACGGATGGGTCTTGCCGGTGTACTTCTAACCGACGTCGGTCTTGAACATGCGGTGGTACGGCCACTGGAACTGCCTCAGCTCACGGGTAAAAGCCGGGCAGCCCACCTCGTAAGGTAGGCCGCCGGGGCTCCCCGGTGCCGGGTGGTCCATAGCGGGTCCCGCCCGCTTGTCCGACTGGCAGCGCGTTTCGCGTTGTCGCTCGATGGTGGTTCAAGCGTCTTCGTGAGCTCGCTCCCGAAGGACCTGGCGCTGGTCACGGAGGGTCCGCGGGTCGGACGACGCTATGGAGATGTTATCACAAGCATCGTCGCGATGGGCCGACGCCCACGGCACCTGGCGAGGAGGAGGAGAGTGCACCGTGGCCGCAGCTCCCCCGGTCCTCCCAGCGCCAGCATGTGGTGGCTCGGTGGAGTGCCGACCCGAGGGCCCCGCCGGTCATGGATCATCTTTGTTTGCGACGAGGCTTCGGATGGTCTCCCTCCACTCGTTGAGCTTCTCCGCAGCAGGAGGGAAGTCGAGGAGCAGCCCTGCGCGTGCCAAAGCTTCCGCTGGCGTGGGCGGCGGCGACAGCTGCATGGATCGCGGCGCGCTTCGACTTCTAACTATGTTAAAAGGAGCTCCATCACGACCTAGCGGCTGCGTGCCATTTTCACCAGCGCTTCAGCGAGCGTGCTGAACTCCTTCATCTTGCTGACGACGCACAGGGCTCTTCCCACGGCGGTGCCCAGGGTCACCAACGTGGTGACGCTGCTCGGCGCGCACACCATGGGAAGAGCGCGCGGTGGTCGCCGGTGTATGCATCCTGGAGGTCGCCGTGCCGCCCGGAGTCGGCACAACGACACCCCCGGAGGGCCCCACGCCGCCTGCGGGGGGCCCAGCTCCGTCTTTGGATCCGACGGCATGTAGCCGGTCGTCGGGCGCACGAACGACGCCGCTCGCCTGGCTCCGACTGCCTGGACGATGCTGCTGCTCGCAGGCCGTGGCCCGGGTCCTGTCCGCGACCGGTCCGCTGCTCGTCCGCACCGGCAAGGGCCGTTGGGCTCCCAACGAGCTGATCGCCGTAGCCGTCTTCTTCTTAGGGGCCATGGAGACGAAGAGCTGCTAGGCTAACTACCAGACCAGATTCTCACAATTGCGCCCCCTATATGGCGCGTCAAAGATGTTGGTGTGGAACGACACCTATGGGATCACAAGAATCCCTACTACGGTTGCCGGGGCGCAGGGTTGCAAGGAGAGCAGGTCTAGTAGACAGCACACGGATCGTTTACCCAGGTTTGGGCCGCGAGGATGCGTAAAACCCTAGTCCTGCTTTGGTGGGTGTATTTCTGAGAGTTCTTGAGCTCTCGAACTAGCTGTGGTCAGCGCGTGGTTCGAAAGAGCCGAATCCTTCTCCTGGTCGCCTCGGGCCTCCTTTTATAGGAAAAAGGGGTTGCCACAGTGGCACACAGGAGGTGGAAAGGTGTACAGTGTTGCGAGGTTATCCCTCGTATTACAGGAGATGCATTTAATGCATCTCTTAGGTGTCTACTTGCTTTATCAGGGACGGGGGCGAGGCCCGTCCCGTCCATCGCCGCTCCTCCTTGCTTCGACACGTGCCCCGGCCAGTGATGCGTGCGGTGCCATGTAGGCAGGCAGGCAGCTAAGCTGGCGCGGTGGTGGAGCCTTCACGAAGATCTGCATGCCGCCACGCAGGCACTTGATGAGTTGGCCTGGGAGCTGCACGTTGCCACGCAGGTGCCCGCCCAGCTGGTTGGGCTGGCAGCTGTATGGGAATGGTGGTGGAAGCTTGGTTGTCGCGGGCCTGGCGGTGGTCCCGTCGGCGTCCTAGATGAGGGCCTTGCCGGGTGGCTCGGCAAGCGTCTTGCCGTGTGGCCTGGCAAGGGTCTTACCGTGGCGCGCTGTCGTCCCCGGCAAGGGTCTTGCCGGGGGCCTGGTAGCCTTCCTCGGCAAGGATCTTGCCGAGGATCGTCGTCTTCTAATTCTCATCTGATCTTGGATATGTATTCACAAAGATCTGCATGCCACCACAGAGGTGCCTTCCTGAGCCCTGGCTCCACGTTGATGATGGTGTTGGCAGCCGTGGGCTCATGGGTGGCTCACTTTGTTGGTGTGGGGCAAGCTGTCCTGGCAAGGATCTTGCCAGGGCCGCTGAGGTTGCCCTGGCAAGGGTCTTGCCGGGGGAACATGCTTCGTCCCTCTGCTCTTTGTGGTCTTGGCCTTGGCGTTGCTCTGATTATCTTGGGCTTCGGTCTTACCTTGGCTCACCTCCCCTGCTCTCCTTGGTGTGGTCGTGGGCGCGTCTCTGACTGCCCGTGCACAGGTAAAGGGGTACAAAAGTGTGCCCCTCTTTTTGTACACCGACACCTGGGGCTCCCTCCCATGCCTAGTGGACAGCACTTAGCTCCGCGCTGGTGAGAAGACTTGAAGACTAGATTAGGTGTCGGACGCGGCTTTTCATTTGCTTTCCACAGTTGGCTCGCCTTTCCTTAATCAAAGTTTGCCTTTGGCGTTCCTTGCTGATTTGGTTCCCTCGCCTCTCACTTTGTTTTTTCCGGCTTGAATTTGCTCGTGTTCTCTCTCTCTCGCATGCCTCACGAGGGGGCTAGGCAGGTGCCCTCGCGAGCCACCCTCGTTCGAGCCCAAAAGCTGGCGCACCTCTCCTAGTCCGTGCCCCTCGGGTACCGCGACACAAGGCGCCGGGTCAGGGCCAGGATGAACGACAAATCTTTTAACACACTTCCTAACGAGTTTTTCGCAGTTCCTGAGCGAATGCAGGCCACCAAGGCAAGGTGAATGCGAGGAAATAAACGCTTCGCAAGGAAGAGGGCGTCCTGAGTATACCAGGTTAAGTTATCTTTGCGCAAAATAATGACACAGCACGGGAATAACACGCATACTGTTATAACCGAGGAACCATAGTTCGATACACGCCCACCTAGGCCCATGCTGGTTTCATTCTTGATGCAGGAAAAGAGTAAAACAAAAGTAGCGTGCAGCGATCTGCGAAGACAGGCCCCTAGCGCTACCCCGAGCCTAGTTGGATCCTTCCTCACGCTTCACGGAGGTGCGGGAACGATACGACCCACTGCCGCCTTCAAAACGAACGCAGCGGCGCGGTGGCTGGTCATAACCGCCATTGCTGGAGCTGTCGCCAGAGGAAGAGCCACCGTAGCTGGACGAGACACGGTCGCCGCCGAGGGCGAGCTCGCCCTCACCCTCGTCGCAACCGTCCCCAAGGCCGAGCACTGCTACGTCTTGAGCTTGCGTTGGTTTTCCTCGAAGAGGAGAGGATAATGCAGCAGAGTAGCGTAAGTATTTCCCTCAGTTTTTGAGAACCAAGGTATCAATCCAGTAGGAGGCCACGCGCAAGTCCCTCGTACCTACACAAAACAAATAGCTCCTCGCAACCAACGTGAATAGGGGTTGTCTATCCCTTCACGGTCACTTACGAGAGTGAGATCTGATAGAGATGATAGATAATATTCTTGGTATTTTTGATATAAAGATGCAAGGTAAAATAAAAGGCAAAGTAAAAAAGCAAAACAATAATAAAGCGTAGGAAGATTAATATGATGAGAATAGATCCTGGGGCCATAGATTTCACTAGTGGCTTCTCTCGAGAGCATAAGTATTCTACGGTGGGTGAACGAATTACTGTTGAGCAATTGACAGAATTGAGCATAGTTATGAGAGTATCTAGGTATGATCATGTATATAGGCATCACGTCCGAGACAAGTAGACCGACTCCTGCCTACATCTACTACTATTACTCCACTCATCGACCGCTATCCAGCATGCATCTAGAGTATTAAGTTAATGAAAACAAAGTAACGCCTTAAGCAAGATGACATGATGTAGAGGAATAAATTCATGCAATATGATAAATACCCCATCTTGTTATCCTCGATGGCAACAATGCAATATGTGCCTTGCAACCCTTTACATCCTTTGGTAAGGACACATAAGATTGAACCCAAAGCTAAACACTTCTCCTGTTGCAAGAACTACCAATCTAGTTGGCCAAACCAAACGGATAATTCGAAGAGACTTGCAAAGATAACTCAATCATACATAAAAGAATTCAGAAAAGATTCAAATATTGCTCATAGATAATCTTGATAATAAACCCACATTCATCGGTCTGAACAAACAAACCACAAAAAGAAGATTACATCGAATAGATCTCCACGAGAGAGGGGGAGAACATTGTATTGAGATCCAAAAAGAGAGAAGAAACCATCTAGCTACTTACTATGGACCCGAAGGTCTGAAGTAAACTACTCACACTTCATCGGAGAGGCTATGATGATGATGTAGAAGCCCTCCGTGGTGGATTCCCCTTCGGTGAACTCGGAACAGGCCCCAAGATGGGATCTCGTGGATACTGAGGAAGTTGCGGCGGTGGAATTAGGTTTTGGCTCCGTATCGATCTGTTGAAGTGCGTGGGTATATATATAGGAGGAAGAAATGCGTCGGTGGAGCTCAGGGGCCCATGAGGTGAGGCGCGCGCCTAGGGGCGCCCTCCACCTCGTGACCGCCTCGGGGCTTTCTTGACGGAGGTCCAAGTCTCTGGGTCTTATCGATGAGAAAATCACGTTCCCAAAGGTTTCATTCCGTTTGGACTCCGTTTGATATTCTGTTTCTTCGAAACACTGAAATAGGCAAAAAAGCAGCATTTCTGGGCTGGGCCTCCGGTTAATAGGTTAGTCCCAAAAATAATATAAAAGTGGAAAATAAAGCCCAATATAGTCCAAAACAATACATAATATAGCATGGAGCAATCAAAAATTATAGATACATTGGAGACGTATCAAGCACCTCCTGACCGTCGTTCGCCTCGGGGCAGCACCCGGCACGGCGACCATCTTCCCCAAACACCCTCACATAGAGGGTCGATCCACCATCGTACCTGAAGTGGAGGGTGCACCGCCTGCCAGCCAGCATGAGGGCGAATGTCTCGACCAGCGGGCTGGGCTATGTTGCCATGGTGAAGTCTCGACCGCAACCCAAGAGGCCTTGCTGCAGCAGCCATCCGCCTGCAGCCAGAGTCCACCGGGACCAGAGGCCGATAGTTTGCCGGCAAAGAAGCGCGGACGTTGGAGCCAGTTGCCGGCCGGGTTCTCCGACCAGACGACAAACTCCGGCAACACCTCCGTCGTGTGGAAGCGTGGACGAGGAGGCCGCGCCACCATAGCACGCCTCCCCTCATCAACTGGACCGCCATGGCTGGGGTGACCCACTCCGCGTGCCGTGGTGCCGTCTCGACGATGGTCCACGGTGGGGGTCGCGGCATGCTTGCGCGGGTGGCCACGGCCGCTCTTGGGCGCCGGGGAGCCGGGTCCCTCGCGAGGGGCCTTCCCCTTCTCAGCGGCGGAGAACTTCCTTCGTGGTGCCATGGGTATCGCTGCAAGCGATGGAGCAAGGAGGAAGGAGCAAGCAAGCAACGAAGAGATGGGCAACGGGGGCTCCGCCCCCCTCCCCATTTATAGCAAGAGAAGGCCAACCGGCGTCTCCCATGATCGCAGGTAATGATGGTTTTCCTTGCATGTCACAGGGACTTGTCAAGTCGTGCAGTTGCCGAGGCAACATGGGGAAGCGGAGACACCTATGTCCAATCAACCATAACGCGTCAACCAAGGTCGCAGGCTTTTGGGGCCCGCGGTGCTCCGAAATTGACCCTTGGCTTCGCCGCGAAGCCAAGCCCGATCGCACCATGGGCCCAGGGGCTACTGTCGGCGTTCTAGGAACGGGGGTCCCCAGACTTGCCTACCTGCGGCCCACGGCGTGGCTAAGCAAGCAGGCCATACGGCCCGTCTTCATCAGCAAGGCATCCAAGACCCTCGCGAGGCGGACGGTGCAATACCTCCTCTGGAGCAGCCTAGCCAGGCAGGCTCACGAGGAGCGGAGATATCAAGGCGGGGAAAAACCTCACGAGGCCCTCATGACGTGAGCCATGACGGATGGCGCCAGTCGGGCGCCAGCGCGCGTAGAGTCCTTATTTCCTCTTTGGTGATAAGGAGGCCAGCGCAGGCGAAGAGTATTGAGGCATCAGGCAAAGGTTGCTATATTGGTGCAACGAGACCAAGACCAGGAGGACGGCGAGACGGAGGTCATCATGGAGCCCAAGACGGCATCACCACCAGAGCTTTTCGTAGGCGAAGACCACTTTTGCTATATTGTACTAGCTGTCCCCCTTCAAATTTGCCCGCCGTTGTTGGCTCCCTTCCCGCTCGATATTTGGGAAGAGGACCATGGCCTCTATAAGAAGAGCTAGCCACCACAATAGAGGCAACTGATCTCGACCTGATTCAGATCATCCTCAACTACACAAGAACAAGAACACCTCAACCTCAGGAGGCTGTTCTTCCCTTGTACTGTTCATCATCAGCCCAGGAGGCAATCCACCACCACCACACTGGAGTAGGGTATTACACCACAATGGTGGCCTGAACTAGTATAAATCTCGTGTCTTTCTGTGTTGCGAGTTCGTCGAGTTCGTCCGCGAGATCTTAGCGAGCTAGGGAGTAGATCGTTAGGAGGGAAAGACTTCACGCACACCCCAGTGTTCGAACCTTAAGGGTTTGCTGGAACTCCACATCCGACACAAAGGACCCTTCTTGAAGAAACCTCGATGGTAAACCGCAGTGTCTCCCATTGTTTCCCTGCAACACACATAAGGAAGATCTTGATCATGTTAACTGAGATTTGCCACAGTATCAGTAGAATATGTATTGACTAGAGCCAAATTCGATTGGTGTCACATTCATAACAATACAAAAATTGTACCCACAGCAAATGAAAATCAAATTTGCAGAACTGAATCAAACAGTTAAATGGACAGCAGACCAAATGAACCAAAATAGTTAACTGAGCACGACATTGCAGAATAGAAACATGTACTAGAAGATAAGACAGTTAACAAAACAAAGAATGCTTGAGAACAGTACTGCGGAATGTAGTAACTGTTGGACCAAAGTGTTAACTGAACATTACATTTTAGAGGGGCCAAACTGTTAACTGAACATCAGGCTGCATATTAACATTACAGAGGACAAATCACTAGAAGGCACTGGCTGTGGCCTTGAGAAAACATCATGAACTGTATTTTAAAGTAGACAACCACACGGCGGTGTCGAAGGTGGCCTCGAAGACGAGGTGCTCCTCCAAGATCTGGCGGTCGACACGCATGTCAGCTATAGCGACCTCGTTCGCGCGTGCGGCCGCATGCTACTCAGCTCCACGTTATACTGCGTGTAAAATGGCTGTGGGCGGCGCTTAATTGGAGGAGGGGGCAGTGATTTCGGTGGAAGGTGTCGCTCCGTCAGTCGTGGCATGTGAGACGGAAAGGAGGAGGATGGTGTGGGTGGGGTGTGGATTACCTGACCATATCGACGAGGCCGCGCAGCAATAAGAAGGGTCGGAGGCGAGGAGGCCGTGCAGCAAGAAGAAGGGTCGCCGGCGAGGAGGCGGCGCTGCAAGAAGAAGGGTAGCCGGCAAGGAGGCGGCGCTGCAAGAAGAAGGGTCGCCGGCGAGGAGGCTGAGTTGCCAGTAAGCAGCAGTGAAGGTTTGAACTTGGAAAGCAAGGATGAATAGTGGGAATGTGGCTTTTGGTAGGAGGAAGGGAGTGGGGAGATAGATATTTCCGCGGTGGCCAAAAAATTTCGCTCGGTGCATGAGATCTTGGCCATGAAAGTGTGGTTCAGCGAGGCGGTGGACTATGAGCAGCGAAGCTTCCTGCGTAAGCCAGACAAGATGGTGCGCCAAGATAGTTTATATCGCATCCCACACGTTTCTTTATAGTAAACTATTTGTGGTATACCTGATTTTTTCATTATGTTTTGAAAGACAAAATGGTGTTACGGAGGGAAAGGATGGTGTTTGAATTGGTAGAACATTTACGTCAAGGAACATGCAACTAGTACATGAGTGTAGTGTTTAAATTTGGAATTATTCGGGTTCATTTGGCATTTTATGCATTAATTGAGTTTCGGGCATTTAATGTGCATAATTCAAATTTGAATTACAAGCACATGCTCCAATGCACCAAAGTTTGCTGAAAAATCACATGTGTGTCTTTGGGTGAATTTATAGGTCCCATGCAAGAAATGGGAATAAAATTCAAATATCTGGGTGTCGTGGCTCGGTCGGAATGATTGAGAAACTTGGTTTTTTAATTCCTGTAAATCCAAAACACGGCTGAAAATCATGAAACTTGGCATGGTGTCATGACATGGCACCAACATGCTGCAGTAATTTTTTGGCCGAATTGGGACAAGCTTTGGTGTAAGCTTCTTGCAAACCGGAGCTTCCCTCAAAAAGGCCCCTGGTTCCGAGAGGGAACATGTCACCTTCATGTGTGAAACGACATACGTACACTGTCTTCTCCCGCCTTAATTTTTTTACACAGCCAGATTAGACCAAATAGAAGTATCGTGCTAAATTTTGGGATTATTCCGTGTTCATTTGGACTTTTATACATTAATTGAGTTTCTGGGCATTTAGTGTGCACAATTCAAATTTAAACTACAAGCACGTGCTCCATTACACCAAAGTTGTTTGAAAAATCACATGTGTGTCCTTGGGTGAATTTCTAGGTCCCATGCAAGAGATGGGAGTGAAATTCAAACATCTGGGCGTCGTGGCTAGGCCGGAAAGATTGAGAAACTTGGTTTTTTAATTCCTGTAATTCCAAAACACGGCTGAAAATCATGAAATTTGGCATGGTCTCATGACATGGCACCAACATGCTGCGATATATTTTTTTGGCCAAACTAGGACAAGCTTTGGTGTAAGCTTCTTGCAAACCAGAGCTTCCCTCAAGAAGGCTCGTGGTTCCGAGAGGGAACGTGTCACCTCCGTGTGTGAAGCGACATACGTACACTGCCTTCTCCCGCCTTAATTTTTTTACACATCCAGATCAGACCAAATAGAAGTACCGTGCTAAAATTTGGAATTATTTCGGGCTCGTTTCGCCTTTTTTGTACATTAATTGAGTTTCTGGGTATTTAATGTGCATAATTCAAATTTGAACTACAAGCACAGGCTCCAGTGCACCAAAGTAGTTTGAAAAATCACATGTATGTCCTTGGGTGAATTTCTAGGTCCCATGAAAGAGATGGGAGTGAAATTGAAACATCTGGGCGTCGTGGCTTGGCCGGAAAGATTGAGAAACTTGGTTTTTTAATTCCTGTAATTCCAAAACACGCCTGAAAATCATGAAACTTGGCATGGTGTCATGACATGACACAAACATGCTGCGGTGATTTTTTGGCCGAACTGGGACAAGCTTTGGTGTAGGCTTCTTGCAAATCGGAGCTTCCCTCAAGAAGGCTCGTGGTTCCGAGAGGGAACGTGTCACCTCCGTGTGCGAAATGACATACGTACACTGCCTTCTCCCGCCTTAATTTTTTTACACAGGCAGATTAGACCAAATAGAAGTACCGTGCTAAATTTTGGAATTATTCCAGGCTCGTTTCGCCTTTTTTATACATTAATTGAGTTTCTGGGCATTTAATGTGCATAATTCAAATTTGAATTACAAGCACATGCTCCAGTGCACCAAAGTTGTTTGAAAAATCACATGTGTGTCCTTGGGTGAATTTCTAGGTCCCATGCAAGAGATGGGAGTGAAATTCAAACATCTAGGCATCGTGGATCGGCCGAAAAGATTGAGAAACTTCGTTTTTTAATTCCTGTAATTCCAAAACATGCCTAAAAATCATGAAACTTGGCATGGTGTCATGACATGGCACCAACATGTTGCGGTAATTTTTTTGGCCGAATTGGGACAAGCTTTGGTGTAAGCTTCTTGCAAACCGGAGCTTCCCTCAAGAAGGCTCGTGGTTCCGAGAGGGAACGTGTCACCTCCGCGTGTGAAACGACATACGTACACTGCCTTCTCCCCCCTTAATTTTTTTACATAGCTAGATTAGACCAAATAGAAGTACCGTGCTAAATTTTGGAATTATTCCAGGTTCGTTTGGCCTTTTTATACATTAATTGAGTTTCTGGGCATTTAATGTGCATAATTCAAATTTGAACTACAAGCACAGGCTCCAGTGCACCAAAGTTGTTTGAAAAATCATATTTGTGTCCTTGGGTGAATTTCTAGGTACCATGCAAGAGATAGGAGTGAAATTCGAACATCTGGGCGTCGTGGCTCGGCCGGAAAGATTGAGAAACTTGGTTTTTTAATTCCTGTAATTCCAAAACACGCCTGAAAATCATGAAACTTGGCATGGTCTCATGACATGGCACCAACATGCTGTGATACTTTTTCTGTCCGATTTACGAAGGCCCGGACATTAACAATCAACAAAGTCATTTTGGAACAAGTGTTGTCACGTTACAAATCGGAAACACGAGTATTACTGAAACTGTGGGCGTTCGACTTACCAATTTCGTGCGGCCATGCGGCCCCTTTTTTTATTGGCTAGGAGGTGCCGTGCGGGGTAGCTATTTGAGTACGGGAGGCATGCGATCAGACCCCTGTGTGTGCTCATCGGGAGGAGAGCCCTTTGACCGCTACCCGCCGCGCACCTCCCTCCCAACATCTCCATTAATGGCGCCCGAGCACCTGTTCTACGGCGTGGCTATATGAAAAATCTGAAAACAAAGTTTTGCACAGATCTTGTTGTAAGATCCGATGGACCTACATAGCATCGACTGCGACTTATAGCAAGCATGATAAATATAAGGACGATGATAGTGGATAATAATTGTCTTACACATTTAGAAACATAATTAAAAAAAGCCACATGCGACAACGCCCGAAATACACAAGGGCAAAAGAAGAAGGAAGACAATGATCTGGCTCGCTGATCTCTACTTTCTTGATGCGTTGCTGCAGGCTGCGGGAACTAGTCTCTGCGGCGAGCGGCGACGAGCTCTTTCTTGTCCTCAAGATGCTGCTTGAGAGCATCCACGGATTCCTCCACCAGCCTTCTGCACTCGATGCGCAGCATGGCATTCTCGTCCATAAGTTTCTCAACGATGACGCCGGTCCTCTTCAACAAGGCACTGGTCTGCTCCTACTGCTCCGCACTTCCGACGATCTTCGCCCTCAGCAGGTCGCGCTCAGCCCGGAGCTTCACATTGCTCTCATTTAGTTGCCGAATGACGTCGGTAGACCTTTCAAACGAGCCTTTCAGGTCATCCTGCAACCTCTCCCACCTGGAGATTTGATCCATCTGCCTAAGGACGAGGGCACATATGCGCCTGTAAGAGTCCTTGCCTACCCGCGAGGCAATTTCCCAGGTCGCCGCCGCAAGGGAGGACATCTCTGCTGCATCCGCGGCGCGGCGGGACATCTCTTCTGCTTCCGCGGCGCGGCTGGACCAGTCTGCTACATCGACAGCGCGGCGGGTCCTCCGTGCTGCTTCGGTGGCGCGACGGGACCTCTCTACTGCTATGGCCGTGCGGCGGGACATGTTGGCTACTTTTGCAGCGAGGCGGGACATCTCTCGTGCTCCCGCTTCCAGGCTCGCCTCTCCCTGGTGGCAAACTCTCGACCCAGAACTCACGCTGCCATGGCGGACGCAAGGGAACGGTGATGAATGACTTGTTTGTTTTTGACTTTTTGTGGATGAGGAGTTGAGGAGGAATGTGCAGTCATCTTGGAGTAGTAGTATTTATAACCGCGTAGTAATACGCTCCTAAGTGGGAAACCATTTAGGTTTTTATCGGTGTGAATATGGAATATGACGGGACGTGTCGTCCCTGTTCTTCTAAAAAAATTATGACAGGACACATGCTCAAACTTTATTTACGGTTATAAGTGCGGCACTATTCCCGGAAGGCGTAACGTGGGCACGTACGCCTTCTTCCCCGCGTACGTGGCGTTTGCACCATAGGGTGCACCGCAATAGGCAATGTCAGCACAAGTCTTGTTCCAACAACCGTGCGCGCTCGTTATTACCATCGCGCACGCTTCTTTTAATTAGAATGGGTGTGCCCGTCTAGCGCACACACGTTGATCTATCTAACTGTTTCAGTTTGTTGTGGCTAATCGCAAACAGTTCATCCATGTGAAGTGTATGCCATCAATGGCAGACACTTTGATCTAGCTTACCCGTTTCTATTCTGTTGCCTAATCGCAAACAGTTAATCCTTCTGAAGCGTATGCCCTCAATCACACACACCTTGATCTGGCTGACCGTTTCTTTTGTGTTGCCTAATCACAAACAGTTCATCCGAGTGAACTGTATGCTGTATATCGCAGACACCTTCATCTGGCTGCCCGTTTCTTTTATGTTGCCTAATCACAAACAGTTCATCCGAGTGAACTGTATGCTCTATATCACACACGCCTTCATCAGGATGCCCGTTTCTTTTGTTCCGCCTCATCGCAAACAGTTCATTGCACTAAACCGTATGTCCTGGATCGCACACGCAACTAAAATCTGAACCGTGTTTGATGCATCCTCCATTGCAAACGTTTTGCACCTTTTTGACGCTTTTTTACATCCCCGCTTGTGATTGATGCATCGCACATAGTTTCATGAAAGGGTCTCTGATCGTAGTGTCGCTTAGCAGCATCCTGCAGTAGTGATATGATTTTTCAAACCATTTTGGTTAGGCGTTGCATGTAGATGTAGTTCAAATTTGAATTACGGTCATTAAATGGTTAGAAAATCACTTAAATGTCTTCAAAAGGTCAAATGACCCCTAGAATTTTCCAAAATTTCACATTACAGTTGTAGTCACTACAAAAAAAAGACACATCCGTGACATTAAGGGCCGAACAATTTTTTTTCTGTCATACTTATGACACTTCTATGATGGTAATTGTGACAAAACCCGGTATCATCATAGATGTGGTGGGCTCCTACTTCTATGAAAAAAAATCATGACAGGAAATGGGCTTTTCATCCTGGGCGGGCCGGAGACGCAGCTGCATGACATTCTTTGCGCCGTCCATGACGGAAAAACCATGGTAGAAGCAAGGGCGAGGAAAATATCGGGGTGTTCCCGGTTACGGTGGGTGGTCGGGGCCGAGCGATGCACGAAGGTTTGCGCATTTCTCTCGTACACGCACGCGTGAGGGTGTGAGGAGTTGGGCTCTAACTGAACCCGAGTGAAGCGTTCGCCCTCACGAACCCGGCGATTGCTGCAGGCTACGCGTTCTTGAACCCGGCGATCGATCGATGCACATTAACTGAACTCGATCGGCGATTCGCCCATCTGCTGCTAATCGAAGCCGACCAATGCTGCCTCTGGATGAACAGCGGCGTTCTTTGGGGGGGTTGGATGAACAGTTCCCGGTGGGGGTGGATGAACAGGACCCCGTGGTGTTGCCTCTGGATGAACAGGACCCCGATCGATCGAGCCGGTTGGGGCTAGATGAACAGGACCCCGTGGAGGGCTGGATGAACAGGACCACCCGTGGAGGGCTGGATGAACAGTGAGCGGTAGAGGGCTAGATGAGCGGTAGCCTGGAGGGTGGTTGAGCAGAGCCCGTGGAGAGGGCTGGTTGAGCGATGGCGGTGGAGTAGCGCGGTGGAGGCTGGATGAGCGAGGCCCATGGATGAGCGATTGCGGTGGAGGCCGGAGGAGGTCGACGGTGGATGAGCGAGAGCCCGTGGAGGTGGAGGGGTCGACGATGGAGATGAACGGTATCCGTGGAGTCCGTTTTGCGATCGCCACACCTGGCGATGAACATGACCCCCGTTTTGACCGTAGCGCTCCAGCACAAGTCCGTTTCCTCCGTTTTGCGGTACGCCACACCCCTCCCGATCAACAGGACCACGTTTCTACCGTAGGATGTCCGTTACCTCCATTTTGTGGTACGCCAGACCCCTCCCGATGAACAGGATCCCGTTTCGACCGTGGCCGGTCGAACACAAGGCGTTTCTTCCGTTCTGCGGTACGCCGGGCCTCGTTTCCATCGGTTGTTCCGTCCAAGCCCTCCTGATGAACATGACGACGCATTCCGTTCCGACCCAGCCGGTTGGCTCCCCATGAACACGACGACGACGCAGTTTCTCCGTTCCCACCCAGCCATGTACACGAGCCCTGGCCGTACGTATGCACGAGTAGGCGTTCGAGACCCTGCCCGTATGTACGTATGTGGCGTATATTCTTTCTTGCACCCTGGCCGATGTACGTACGTGTACATGCTACGTGCGCGCCTCTACTACGACACGTGCGCGCCTCTACATCGACCAGTATGTACGTACACGTTCGCGACCAGAATGACAACACTACGTATGCTTCAACCAGGTGGGTCCCGACTGTCAGGCACTTCCTTCCAGGCGAAGATGTAGCTATTGGGTCCCGCAGTCAGGGGGGCGAATCGTTTTTTTTTTGCTCGGACGCACTTCCTTGCGTGTGAAGATGTAGCTGCTGGGTCCCAGCAGTCAGGGGGAAACATTTTTCACGAAATACGGTGGCCCGTCCGGTGGGTCCCTGCTGTCAGGTGGAGGAATAATTATTTTGCACGTAATAAGGAGGCACTTCCTTGCCGCGGTCGTGGACCCAGCTGTCAGCCTCTCCACGTATAGTCCACGTCCGATGGAAGTCGTTCCTTGACCACGTTCACAATGCTGCACCGAGAGCACCAGGGCGGTGGACGACGGCGAGGCCTAGGAAGGGGACGACGCGGAGCCGGGGAAGACGCGACAGTGGAAGCCTGCGCGGAGAGGAGTACGAGGGTTCACTGGTTCGGCTGAGGTGTGAGGCTGCCGTCACCGCAGGGCCTGGCCAGCGGTGGGAATAGTAGGGGAGGTGAGGCCTCCGCGGCAGCACAGCCGGCCACGGGAGGCAGGAGCATGCGCACGACCGGCGCTGCTTTGGGCGGTTGGAGCTTGAAGACCAGAGGTTGAAGAAGCACTACGGCCATTGGATGGACATCATACGAGCACTGGAGCTAGAATCGTTCATATTGACTAAGTTGACAAAGCACTCCGTCGCCGTCGACTTAGTAGGCCCACAAGTCAGCCTCCCACCAAGGTGGGTCCCAACTAGCAGGGGGAGTATTCATTTTTTTGTGCATAATAAGGAGGCACTTCAGGTGGGTCCAAGCTGACAGCGGGAGGAATGATTTTTTCACGAAATACGGTGGCCCGTCCGGTGGGTCCCAGCAGTCAGGGGGGAAACATTTTTTCGCCAAATACGGTGGCCCGTCCAGTGGGTCCCTGCTGTCAGGTGGAGGAATAATTATTTTCCACGTAATAAGGAGGCACTTCCTTGCGGCTGCCGTGGACCCAGCTGTCAGCATCTCCACGTACAGTACTCTTCTGATGGAAGTCGGTCGTTGACCACATTGACCACGCCACGCCGAGAGCACCACGGCGAGGCCTAGGAAGGGGACGACATGAAGCCGGGGAAGACGCGGCAGTGCATGCCCACGTGGAGAGGAGTACAAGGGTTCAGTGGTTCGGCTGCGTTGTGAGGCTACCATTTCCGCATAATAACATGAGGTGTGGGTGAGTGGAGGGATGGCCTGGCCAGCGGTGGGAGTAGTAGGGGGCGGTGAGGCCTCAGCGGCATAACAACCCGACCACGGGAGGCGAGAGCACTGCACGACGGTGGCGCTGCTGGGCGGCCGGAGCAAGAAGTCCAGAGGTTGAAGAAGCACTACGATCGTTGGATGGACATCGTACGGTCGCTGGAGCTAGAATCGTTCATATTGACTAAGTTGACAAAGCCCTCCGTCCCCGTCAACTTAGTAGGCCCACAAGGCAGCCTCCCACCAAGGTGGGTCCCAGCTAGCAGGGGGAGTATTCATGTTTTTCTGCGTAATAAGGAGGCACTTCCGGTGGGTCCGAGCTGACAATGGGGGCAACGTTTTTTTCACGAAATACGGTGGCCCGTCCGGTGGGTCCCAGCAGTCAGGGGGAAATGTTTTTTTCGCAAAATACAGTGGCCCATCCTGTGGGTCCCTGCTGTCAGGTGGAGGAATCATTATTTTCCACGTAATAAGGAGGCACTTCCTTGCTGCGGCCATGGACCCAGCTGTCAGCCTCTTCACGTACAGTACACCTCTGATCGAAGTCGTTCCTTGACCACGTTGACCACGCCGCGTTCCGTTGCATGCATGCGTCCATGGGCGTGGTGCGTTCCCACTGTTAGCCTCTCACGTACAATCATCTTCCGATGACTCTCGGTTGTTGACCACACCGTGCCGAGCGCACCAAGGCCGGTGGACGACGGCGAGGCCCCAGACTGGAATGACCCGGAGATGGGGAAGACGGGGTAGTGGAGTCGCAGATGGAGAGGAGTGGGAAACTTGACTGGTTCGGGTGAGCGGCAGCACATCCGCGGTGCTGCCCACGGGAGACAGGAGCAAGAACAGAGGTTGAAGAAGGAGCACGGCTGTTGGATTAACATCCAACGGTCCAGCTGCTAGAATCATTTGTCGATTAAGTTGACAAAGCCCTGCGTACACGTCCGCTTAGTAGGCCCACAAGTCAGCCACCAAATCTGACGGGTCCCAGCTGTCAACGGGAGGAATAATTTTTTTCGCATAACAATGACGCACCTCCTTCCATGCGAAGATACAACCGGTGGGTCCCAGCTGTCAGGTGGAGGAAACATTTTTTCAGCTTAATAAGGAGGAACTTTCCTTGCGCGCGACCATGGACCTCGTAGGTCCCGGCCGTCAGGCTCTCCATGTACAACCCTCTTCTGATGACTCTCGTTTGTTGACCACACCGCACCGAGCGCAGCGAGGCGGTGGACGACGGCGAGGCCCCGGACAGGGACGACTCGAAGATGGGAAGACGCGGCAGTGGAGTCGCAGATTGAGAGGAGGAGAAGGTTATAACTGGTTCTGGTGCGGCGTGGGGCTGCAGTCGGTGGAGAATAACAGGAGGTGTGGAGGGGTGGAGGGATAGCCTGGCCGGCGGTGGGGTAGCGCTTCGAAGCGACGCGTGCTAAGCAGAGCCGCTAGCCACCGGAGGCCGGACTAGGCGGTCCCGGCTACGCTGGAGGAAGAAGATGAGAGATTGAAGGTGCATGCCGTCCATTGGATATAAATCCAATGGCTGTGGATGTCATAATCATTTGTTGACCAAGTTGACAACGCCCTGCGTAGGCTTCGACCTATTGGCCCACATGTCAGCCTGCAAAAATGTGGCATATATTTAACGCATGTTTTCTAGAATGTACAATCCATTTGCTGGGCTGGGTGAACAAATAATTTTGCATCAATGCGGCCCATTTATATTTTCTAACAAATCCCAGCCCATTTGCACTTCCTTCAAATACACGAATTAGCTGGGCTCGTTCTATATATAATGTTATGCTAGAAGGATCAATTAATATCAAAAAATAAACCGGAGAGGCACATTTTTTATATACATAATTAACAAATTAGCGAGTGATTGCTCAAAATAAAAATGAGCGCGTTATTATTACATTGTCCTTAAAATCTTCGCAAGCTTTTGTACGCAATTACCAGGATTTTCCTTGCCTGTGAGTCAAAAACAACCAGGATTTTCCTTGCCAACTTCTTTTAAACATATACTTTTATAAGTTAATAACACGTGGGATTTTTTTATAATGTATATATAAGTCTCTATAAAATATACGATAATAGTAATAATATAAATATATATAATGTGGTTAAAAAAATACATTGGGTTGCCGATCTTTAAGAAAAAGCCCATAGGCCGGTATGGACCTCAAAAAGTAAGTTGAAACCAATGTCACCGTATGTCATGGGCTACGCATGTTAAAATACAAAACCTAGGCCTAGCTGATACTTATTCGCCCTCTGGAAAAAAATGATACCAGATCCCCGAGCGAACTGGATTAAAGAGGGGGCCGGCGGCACGACTGAAGAAGCACATCAGGAGCGATTTTTTTCTTCAGCGGATGGCTCTCGATGGCGTTTTTTTACTTGCCTCTGCACCATACAACTTGTATTTTTAGCCTCCTAGTCCGTGGTGGACCAGCAGCCCATTTGTTGGGCAGGCCCACCTACAGAAACCAGCACTCAAATTTTCATCAAGCCCCCAAAACAACGCAGTACTAAGTTTGTTTTGAGGCCGACAACATTACGGCAGGGGTTGAGCGGGGGAGGGGGCAAGACAGAGCAAAAAGATTAAAAAGAGATGATGCCCCGTTGCTACCCTAAAAAAGCAGGTGCAATTCTTCTCGGGAAGAAGGTGCGCCGTTGACACCCACACGTCACATACCCCACAGTAGGCATACTAACAAGTTCACACACAAGTACAACAGAAAAGGTAAACATCCGTTTCAAACTCAGGTTCATAGGACACGTTCATATTCATAGCCAACATTCACTATCAACAACTCAAAAGATTCATATATACACGAGTTCAGCATGTCTATGGATCCAAATGATTGATAGATCACACAACAATATTCATAGATAATTCACAAAAAGATTCATATATACACATGTTCAGTATGTTTATGCATCCAAATGATTGAGATCACAGCAGATATGATCCATGGACGAACTTTAATTACCTAGGGTATGATGAACCACAAGTATAGGGGATCTATCGTAGTCCTTTCGATAAGTAAGAGTGTCGAACCCAACGAGGAGCAGAAGGAAATGTTAAGCGGTTTTCAGCAAGGTATTCTCTGCAAGTACTGAAATAATAGGTAACAGATAGTTTTGTGATAGGATAGTTTGTAACAAGAAATAAGTAACAAAAGTAAACAAAGTGCAGCAAGGTGGCCCAATCCTTTTTGTAGCAAAGGACAAGCCTGGACAAACTCTTATATAAGGAAAAGCGCTCCCGAGGACACATGGGAATTATCGTCAAGCTAGTTTTCATCATGCTCATATGATTCGCGTTCGATACTTTGATAATTTGATATGTGGGTGGACCGGTGCTTGGGTACTGTTCTTACTTGAACAAGCATCCCACTTATGATTAACCTATATTGCAAGCATCCGCAACTACAAAAAAAGTATTAAGGTAAACCTAACCATAGCATGAAACATATGGATCCAAATCAGCCCCTTACGAAGCAACGCATAAACTAGGGTTTAAGCTTCTGTCACTCTAGCAACCCATCATCTACTTATTACTTCCCAATGCCTTACTCTAGGCCCAAATAATGGTGAAGTGTTATGTAGTCGACATTCACATAACACCACTAGAGGATAGACAACATACATCTCATCAAAATATCGAACGAATACCAAATTCACATGACTACTAACAGCAAGACTTCTCCCATGTCCTCAGGAACAAACGTAACTACTCACAAAGCATATTCATGTTCATAATCAGAGTGGTATTAATATGCATAAAGGATCTGTACATATGATCTTCCACCAAATAAACCAACTAGCATCAACTACAAGGAGTAATCAACACTACTAGCAACCTACAAGTACCAATCCCGGACTTAGAGACAAGAATTGGATACAAGAGATGAACTATGGTTTTGAGAGGAGATGGTGCTGATGAAGATGTTGATGGAGATTGCCCTCTCCCGATGAGAGGAGCGTTGGTGATGACGATGGCGATGATTTCCCCCTCTCGGAGGGAAGTGTCCCCGGCAGAACAGCTCTGCCGGAGCCCTAGATTGGTTCCGCCGAGGTTCTGCCTCGTGGCGGTGGAGTCTCGTCCTGAAAGGTTGCTTCTTATTTTTCATCGGACGAAAGACCTCATATACCAGAAGATGGGCAGCGGAGGGCCAACAGGGGGCCCACGAGGTAGGGGGCGCGCCCAGGGGGGTAGGGCGCGTCTCCACCCTCGTGGCCAGGTGCGGCCCCCTCTGACGTACTTCTTCCACTCAATATTTTTATTATTTCCAAAAATAACTTTCGTGGAGTTTCAGGACTTTTGGAGTTGTGTAGAATAGGTCTCCAATATTTGCTCCTTTTCCAGCCAAGAATTCCAGCTGCCGGCATTCTCCCTCCTTATGTAAACCTTGTAATATAAGAGAGAATAGGCATAAGTATTGTGACATAATGTGTAATAACAGCCCATAATGCAATAAATATCGATATAAAAGCATGATGCAAAATGGACGTATTAACTCCCCCAAGCTTAGACCTCGCTTGTCCTCAAGCGAAAGCCGATAACGATAAATATGTCCACATGTTTAGAGGTAGAGGTGTCGATAAAATAAAATACGGACATGTGGGCGTCATGATTATTCTCATAACAGCAACATATATGGATATTGTCATATGATTTCTTATGCTCAAGTAATAATCTATTCACAATGCCAAGTATGAATCAGAAACTTTATTGAGAACTAACAAACTATAATCTCAGTCGTTGAAGCAATTGCAATTTATCATAATATCAGAAAGAGTCTATGTCAGAGCTTTCTAGCAAGTCCACATACTCAACTATCATTTAGTCTTTCATAATTGCTAACACTCACGCAATACTTGTGGTTACGGAGTTTTAATCGGACACAGAGTAAGATAGGGGCTTATAGTTTCGCCTCCCAACCTTTTACCTCAGGGGTAATGTCAACAATAATAACTCATGCTAACCCACATCCAATTAGATATATGTATCAGGATCTCTCCAACATCCCGTGCTTGCCAAAGGATAAAATGTAAAAAGGAAAGGTCAAGATCACCATGACTCTTGCATAAGGCAGAAGATAATAGTAAAAGATAGGCCCTTCGCAGAGGGAAACAGAGGTTGCCATGCGCTTTCAGGGTTGGACGCACAAAATCTTAATGCGAAAGAACGTCACTTTATATTGCCCCTTGTGATATGAACCTTTATTATGCAGTCCATCGCTTTTATTTCTTCCACATCACAAGATCGTATAAAGTTTATTTCCTCCACACCAATCAATCATACATATTTAGAGAGCAATTTTTATTGCTTGCATCGATGACAACTTACTTGAAGGATCTTACCCAATCCATAGGTAGATATGGTGGACTCTCATGGCAAAACTGGTTTAAGGATTTTTGGAAGCACAAGTAGTATCTCTACTTGGTGCAAAGAATTTGGCTAGCATGAGGGGGAAAGGCAAGCTCAACATGTTGGATGATCCATGACAATATACCTTATCTCAGATATAAGAAAACATAACTCATTACGTTGTCTTCCTTGTCCAACATCAACTCTTTAGCATGTCATATTTTAATGAGAGCTCCCAATCATAAAAGATGTCCAAGATAGTATATTTATATGTGAAACCTCTCTTTCCTTATTACTTCCTATTAATTGCAACGATGACCAAAACTATGTTTGCCAACTCCCAACAATTTTTAATCATCATACTCTTCCTATGTGAAGTCATTACTCTCAATAAGATCATTATGATCTCTTTATTTCTTTTTATTCCTTTTCTTTTATTTGATTCACTCAAGATCATGGCAAGGTAATCAAGCCCTTGACTCAACACTAATCTTTATTATATAGATCATGGACTAGATTACAAAGAAGGGATCATAAAGCAAAACTCAAAACTAGATCATACCAAAACTTTTATTCTACTAGATCAAGATACTACTAATAGGATCAAACTAAGAAAAACGGTAAAGATAGGAGTGTGATGGTGATACGATACCGAGGCATCTCCCCCAAGCTTGGCAGTTGCCAAGGGGAGTGCCCATACCCATGTAATTATATCTCCTTTGCTGGTGAAGAGGATGGTGGTGATGATGGATAGTCGCACATCGAGCGTAAGAGGTCCTCCAGCTTGCGCATAATGCCCTTGAGTGCAACAATATGCTCCTTCAACAAAATATTTTCACGTGTGAGATACTTGTTCTATATACGAGCTAACTCAATCATCTTGAAAGCTTCGATCTCAGTTGGTGTAAGAAGATTATGATCAAGTTGAAGGATGTCTTCTGCTGTCGGAGCTTGATCCTCCGTGGCCTTCTTGATCCCTTCATCCTTGTTGATCTCCATGGGTTGTTCCCTCTTCAGCTCTATCTTCATTAGCCAAGCATTGTTGTCACCATTGTTGGAGGAGGGGGACGACATGATGCCTAGTACACCGACATTTACCAGTGCTGAGATTATATCGAAAGATTATCAAGAACTTCCAGCAGAGTTAAAGCACTGGCTGGGCTACAGTTCATTGTATTGTCTTGTGTAGTTCCACTAAAATGTATGATTGGCACAACATGATCCCTGCTTGCATAAGTAGGAACAAGGTGAAACCTTCATTAGCTTAGTGATAAAGGATAGGAAGACATTAGCATATTAGTCTAACAGTAGCATCAAATTCATGATGGACAATACACAAAACATTGCCTCATTGAACCAATGGCAATAAATTGACATGCAAAACAATAGCACTATGATGTCATGACACTAATAATATTCCCTCCCTGCTCCACCACATGATTCACCTCCATAGACAAACATACACACGTACATGATTGGCCTTCTATTTCAGAATTGGTTTTGTCAGTGAGGGAGTACAAGTGTACTAGTAAAAAATAGCATTATTTTCTCATGGCAGTAGCAAAATAGAGATGAACACATGCATTAAATATCATTCTTACCTAAAGGAAGGTTATGGTGCCAATATGGATGATGAGGATTGGAACACAGATCTCCCTTTGTGCATTCCACCAAAATGAACCAACTGTTCCATTCTGACATTCGGTTAAACAACACAAAAGTCACTTCTTTTAAGAAGAGTTTTGTGCAGTGCACCAAAAAGGTCTACAACACAACCAGGTGAAATGGATATCCTGTTTGCACAAAAAGTTCAGAGGAAACAGTCAGAGTCTCAAACAATTACAGGCAAAAACATTTGGCTAAACTTGTCATGGCTTCGTTTTTACCAGGGGCATTAGATTAAGAACGGCTAAATATTTGGTATAAGGGCATGGGACAGTGGGTGCACTAGCAGTCCAGCACCATGTAGCTAAACAGGGGCATAAAGTGGTGATTCATAGTTTGTTGCCCCAAGAAACAAACATCCAAGAAACATATCTGGGTTGGTCCCATTTTTGTTCACTCTAGCCACCTACTCCTATGTGTGGATAGCAAATCTAGTCCTGGTCATACCTCTGTGTACAACGTTACCCCTATATTTCCCTTTTCGACCAAGAGACCGGTTGGATGACCAGTCTGTACTACTTTCACCCCCTTTCCTTCCCGTTTGTACCAAGTCCGATGTACATACTAAATTCCCCCACCCCCACTTTATTTCTTGTTTGAACCAAGTACAAGATTCGACTCCATGAACTAGCTTTACCTCTAACAATAGAAGAAAAAAATAGGTGACGTTGGACCATCCGATCGAGAGGGGCTGAGAGGTAGAAAATGATGCACATGCAGCGACGTAGCAAGCTGGGGAAGTAGAGCTAAGGCGGTTTCAAAGGAAGATATACCTGAAGGTCGTCGGGATGTGGATAAGTGGGTGGCGGGAGGCCAGATCCGCCCACACTAGGGCAACAACGAAGGGATCGGAGGACCTCCCGCGCCAGCGCTCGGTCAGAGATAACGGTGCGGCTGGCAGTGGGTCTCCTCCCTCGTAGTTGACAATGACCTAAACGCTGCCCCTCCTCCCCTTCACGAGCGGAGGGGGATACGTCCGGATCTGTAACCAGCGGTGATGATAGAAAGACAATGTTTTTGGAAGGGAGAAAGACAGTGTTACC
Organism: Aegilops longissima; assembly: GCA_021605205.1. Lineage (NCBI taxonomy): Eukaryota > Viridiplantae > Streptophyta > Magnoliopsida > Poales > Poaceae > Aegilops > Aegilops longissima. Next base: position 558,422,939 of record CM038677.1, read on the forward strand.
ACCCCTATCTTTGTTTAGATCTGGAGAGGATGAGAGTGTGTGAATAGAGCAACCCTAGCAAGCAAGCGCGGAGGCTCCGGCCTATATATACGTAGTGGGGTAGTTTTCCTTTTTCCCTCCATCAAGACAATCGTTTAAAATTGTGTACTACGTGTCAGGTCGGTGTTTTTTTAGTTGTTGATTGTTTTTTGAGATAGCTACCCGCTTGTTCCAAGTGGTGTTACGGTATGCCAGGTCGCACTTTGTATCGTTCAAGTCTGGTACAAGTCCCTCCATTAAATGAACAACCACCCCCTCTTAAAAATTGTGAACAAGCCCACGGCTAAAATTATCGGAAACGTGGGTTGCCCCAACATGCATTATTATTTATATTTTCTACTTCCTCCATTCCAAAATATAAGTCTTTTTTATTAGCCACACCTAAGACAAGATTTTTTTTGTTAGCAGTGAACCCGACATGTCATAGACACAAATAGTGTGGCAAGATTCCCTTAGGCAAGCCAAAGTGTGTCTAACAATTTGAGCAACTCAAGTTAGGCAAGTGTGGGAAAAATAATGTGGCAACATAAGACAAACGTAGTCACAATCCAAACAGCCCTGTAATTTTTTGTGACATGCATGAAAATTTGGTTAGTTAAAGTTATAGTCAAAATTTGGCAAGGTTCATCAAATCAACACATGCAAGTATCAAAAGGGAAGTCACGGCATGCATGCATGCGTTGTACTCCCTTCGTTTCCAAATATAAGTCTTTTTAGAGATTGCAACAAGTGACTACATATGAAGCAAAATATGTCTATATACATCCATGTGTTGTAGTCCATTTGAAATGTGTAAAAAGACTTATATGGAGTGCAGTGCTTTGATATGTCGCGTCAACTCATACAAGACCGAGAAGTTTGATTACTACAACGCCCTCTCACTCGCGGACTGAGCTCCGGTGCCTTAACTGCACCTGCCTTTGGCTGCATGACAGGTGGGCCAACCACCTGTTGGGCCCACCTGTCATAGGCATAAAGGCGGGGCAGAAGTCAATGAACCTGCGTCCCTCCCTCGCGCATGAGCATGGTGGCTGGCAGGACTAGTAGGAGCTTTTGCTACACGCTATCCCTCCCACACGAGGTGGACGGACATGCAGTAGTGGATTCAATACTGTAGAAGTAGGAGTAACATCATTGTTCGTCTTCTCGAAGAGGCGAAGAGCTAAGCGCAACCCGAACGTGGAAGTTGCGAACGCTCGCGTGGTGCGGTGCCTTGGAGCACGCATATAGCCAGGCTCTTGCATGAGACAAAATTGCTATTTGAGCCCACTATTGTAGTACTAGTACTTGCTAGTATAGCCCTGTAAACCGGAAAGGAGTATTTGCCTTTCTAGAGATTTCAACAAGTGACTAGACTACACCGCGTGCAGTACTCCCTCCCTTCCGGTTTATAGGGATCAAATCTCAAATCTCCTCAACCAAGGCATTTTGCGATTGGAGGAATGTATCTCATACTGTACAAAACTACCCTAATTAACCTCATGCATTAATTATGTAGTTCTCTCGTTTTCCTCTCTGCCTTGGTCGCAGTGCACAATATTGAGCACTCCTATATGACTAGCCGCTCTATCTACATGCGGGACATCAAAGCATCCGGGCCTGCGTGCCATCCACTAAATCACAGCGAGGTGCTACAGTCGAAACTCACTGATCACCCCGGTGTGGCCATCATGACCCGTCATCTCACAAAACCCACACCTTTACCAGCAGTGGTAAAGTGGCCTCGAAGTTGGACTGGACGAAGCAACCATCATTTTACTGGAACGCTCGTTGAAGCCCTTTCTCCCCTTTCTTGAAGAAAACCTCACTCCAGGCTACTCACTTCTGCCATTTTTCTTCTGTACCGACGAAGGAAAGGTGGGCGAATCAGTGATGCTGCTATATTTTCATTCCAAGAATCTTCTTTTGCGAAGCACCGACCGATTCTCACAGCCTATTATTTTCCCGTTTTCATTGTGATTGTGGTTTCCTTTTGATTGTTTTTTGTTTGTCAGTTCATTGATGGATCCTGGAGCACTAGGCAAAGAGTTGCCGGCGGACAACCCACTGGAGACAGCGATCTCCAGGAAGCGAGCACCGACCAACGATTTGACCATGTTGGCGGGCCAACCCATGGAGACGAAGAACTCCAAGAAACAAGCAGGCTAAAGAGTTGGCGGCGTTGGCGGACGAACTCCTCAAAGAAAGTTGGAATAACAGCAAGGGCCCCACCGTGCCTACCCGAAACTCGATGGCCACCTATCGAGGCTCAAGGCCGAGTTTGAGAGATAATCGCCGTTGAGAAGAAGTATTCCCACAGCAAGGTGATGGCCCCCATCGAGGGCGAGGAGATGGCCCCGGAGGATGGGATCCCCGTGAGCTGCACAAGGTAAAAAAATAATGGCTTATTACCATAGTTGTGGTTTTTGATTATTTGCAATGTGCTTGCTAATATGTTAGGGTTGTGCAGGTGCCGGTGGACGTCCTTGATGATTCCGATGTTGCGGCCCTCCTGTGGACAACACCCCAGAGATCGTTTTCGATGTCACGGTCTGTCCTGTTGGCATCGCCCCGGAGATTGATTATGATGCCGCTGTCCATCCTGTGGACATCTCCCCAGAGATCGATTTCGATGTCGCGGTCAATCCTGTGGACATGGCCCCAGAGAACGATTCCCATGTCGTTGTCCGTGCTGTGGTCATTGCCCGAGAGATCGATGACAAGAAATAGTTGGTCGCGCTAATCCTTCTGGGTAGTTTGCATTGCCCTGTGTTTAATTACCAGAATGATGCATGTTATCAAACCATCTTAGGGCTAGTGCACTGTCTTGTGTGGGCGGTACTTGCTACTTTTGTTTGATAGTGAATCATGCGAACCCTCTCCGAGTTATGGAAACAGATGTATCCTCACCAGCTTTTGATGTAATATATGGCATGCTTAGATGTAAGTTTGAACTGTTTATCATATCAGAAGGGTTTGTTTGATGATTCTTGGTGTTAGTAAGCTAGCTACTGTGCGAGCTATAGTACTTGCAAAACACTCACCGAAGAGAAACGTTGGGGCTGATGAGCTCGTGGTACGCTTATACTTATCCCTCATTGATCGGCCAATAGCCCAAGCTCCTAAATTTGTAGGCTTAGTCGACATGGATACATTCAGGCCTCATTTGGTTCATAGGGTAGGAAAATCGTAGCAAAAGTACAGAGACGTACAACAGAAAATCATAGCAGTACAGAGACGTACTCCCTCTGTTCCAAAATAGATGGACCTATAGGCTGGCTAGTTTGGCCTAGTGGTTTTTTTCAGGATGGCCTAGTGGGTTTAGGTGATATGATGTCATACAGTGTTGTCAAGTCTTCGCGTGTGGTAGCAGTATTGCGGGTACAGTATGTTTTCTTGAAGAAGCGGAATTCAACGAAGTCATGATGGTTCCTTCGTCCGACCAACTTACAGTGGGAAAGGTTAGGCCTGCGATACGACCGGGGTAGACTAGGATAATTTTTTCAAAAAAATAGTATCACTGCTGATTTATATTTATTTTTTATTTCTGATGAATGCTAGCGTTTCAACTCTTAAGGCGAAGAGCGCCAAACACGACGCGTCTTTGGATGTCCCACACGTCGGCGAAAGGAGTGGGACATGAGCGATGGTGGTAGAGCCAGTATAAAAAAAATAGTGTGGTAGGCGTCTCCACTTCTTCCACTTACGGGTGCGAGACCACACGTAGTAGTACTAGTGGTATGAATGATACTAAGTGCGACCTGGAGAGAAAGACACGTCTAGTTGGAAGGTCTCGGGGCATACACGTAAACAAATATAAAAGCTAATATGTGCCTCCAACTAATATAGTAGTAGTAGAGTACTTAGGCACGTACTCCATAACATCACCGTGCATTGCACGTACAACATTTAGTGGTACTCCCTCCGTTCCAAATTACTCGTCGTGGTGTTAGTTCAAATTTGAACTAAAACCACGACGATAATTTGAAACGAGGAAAATACGTAATAAAGACAAATGCCGCCCAAGAGTTCCCTTCTCGACCCACTTTTGGGTGTTTGGTAGAGTCTATGGAGGGTGCATGAGTCCACACTAGTTTATCACAAATACACTAGAAGCATGCATGAAGAGAGCATGCATGAAGAGGGTTGTTGAGTTGAGCATGCATGAGGAGGGAACAACTATGCTGAGATGAGGATGCAACCAAACACACCCTATATGCCACACATGTTCATACCATTTGTGCCTTTCTACTTCACTTACTCCGGACTCCCCCATGGCCCACCTCACATTATCACCATATATATTTCTTAGAGTCCGTGCGCGGTGGGCAGGCGATCTCTTCTCCCTCCCCTGTCACTCTCTTCTCAGCCGACGCCTGCCGAGCGATAAGATTTCGGCTATCGACGGTTTATTCAATTGCAGTCCCACATGTTAGTGAAAATGCGTGAAAATGAGAGACAACGCGTGTCCCCTCACGGTGGCGGTGTGCGAGCGGATTATCGAGGTGCGGCGTATGTCGGTTCGGGTTCAGCGGACCCTTGAGGTTCGAACACTGGGGTGCGCGCGGAGATCTTTCCCCTACCAGCTCACGCGTTAATGGTTTGCAAGGGATCTAAACTAGGAACGATGAACAACACAAGAGACACAAGGTTTATACTGGTTCGGGCCACCATTGTGGTGTAATACCCTACTCCAGTGTGTGGTGTGGTGGATTGCCTCGGGGGTTGATGAAGAACAATACAAAGGAAGAACAGCCTCGCGAGGGGCTGTTCTTGAGCTGGTGCGATGGACTACTTGGGTGAGTCCTGTCGCTTCTCTCTCTCTCTCCTTCTGGTAGGTTTTTCCTCTCCCTTTGTTCCTCCTTCGTTCTTCCTTGGTTCTCCCCCCTTTTCCCTCTGTAGTGGCTAGTCCTATTTATAGAGGGAGGCCCTGGACCTCTTCCCAAATAATGAGCGGGAAGGGCGCCAACAATTGGCCATTTTGAAGGGGAACATCTTGGTCTTCGGATGCCAAAGGCTCTGACGGTGACGCCGTCCTAGGCTCCACGATGACCTCCATCCTGCCGCTCTGCTGGTCTTGGTCTTGTTGCACCGAAGCGGTAACCTTTGCACGATGCCTTGGCACATGCTTGCCTCCTTTGCACCAAAGGAGAAAGCGAGGACTCTGCAGCAGCTGGTGCCAGCTTGGCACCCGCTTTGATCTCGATCGTCATGGCTTGCGTCACAGGGGCACCCTCGTGAGGTACCTGCCTTGATCTCTCCGCCTCCTCGTGAGCCTGCTGGCGAGGCTATTCTGAGGAAGGTTCTGTCGTCCGCCCATGAATCTGGCCCCTCGCGAGGGTCTTGAGCTTGAGCTGATGAAGCCGCACCGCGCTGGGCCCCCTCTTGAGCCATGACGCAGGCCGCACGTAGGCATGTCCGGGGACCCCCGTTCCCAGAACACCGACAGTAGCCCCCGGGCCCAAGGCGCGCCCGGACTTGGCTTAACAGAGAAGCGAAGGGGCAAGTGCGAAGTGCCGCGGGCCCCAACAGCCTGCGGCCTTGGGTGCCGTGTGGCGATTGATTGGTCGTGGGCGTCCCCGCTTCCCCATGATCCCTCGACAACCGTCCTTCTGACAAAAAGGAGGCCCGGGCCAGACTTGGTGCTCGTTCTTGCTTGCCTTGCTCCAGATCCAATTTCTCGCCCTTCTCCTCCTTGCTTCCGAAATCCTCCAGATCTATCTCAATCCTTCCCATCCTGCAAGCCATGGCGCCTCGCAAGACCCCGACTAAGGCCTGGTACCTCCCGGCTCTGGATCCTCCGACTGTGTCGGCAAAGAATCTCATCCTTGTGCACCGGAGGGCGGTGGCGCAGGGCAACGAGGGGGCGACTGTACTCAAGGCCGAATCCGATCAGCCTGAAGGCAAGGGGAGCACCTTCTACCCGTTCTTTGTGAGCGCCATCATCGCTGGTCTGGTCCCTCCTTTTTCTGAGTTCTTCTTTGCTGCTCTCCGCCAATACAATTTGCAAGCTCTGCATCTCCACCCCAACTCTGTTCTTCTCGTGGCGATTTTCGCCTAATATTGTAAGGCTCACGTTGGGATAAAGCCCTCGGTGGCTTTGCTGCGCCATTACTTTTACCTCCGGGTTTCTCGTGGCTCTATTACTGCATGCGCGAGCTTTATCGCATACTCCAGCTCCAACTCCATCTCCAAGCCCGGGAAGAGGATCGAAGGCTTTAGGAGCAAGTGGGTCATGGTGGATGTCGAGCGCATTCACCCCCAACTGGCGCTGCCGTCGAGGCAGCCTGAGACCGTTGATGCATGGTCTCACGCGGAGCTCGTCGACCCTCATGCGAAGATGGTGCTGAAGAGGATAGACGCGGACCTGAGGCCAGGCAGCTTGAGGGCGGCGAAGATGACCGGGGCCATGCTCCTGAGGGAGTTCCTGGAACACCAGGTGGCTCCGCTCCAGGAGCATTCGCTCCCGCTATGGAGGCTTGGGGAGGCAGGCGACACCCTTCGCCTGAGCTCCGAGGCCCTCTCTGATGAAGATCTGGCCACGGCTCCTCACTCCTTGGTCGGGGGAGACGTGGCGAGGCCGGAGGGCGCTCCTGTCCCCCTGTTCCTTCGCGATGACTGGGAGGAGGTGGTGAACACCATGCCCACCTTAAATGGTGAGGGGCTGGTGCCCGCTAGGGCTCCCGAGGATCTGACGATGTTGGAGACGGTGAACGTTTCCTCCAGCAACTCCAGCGGGAGTGAGGAGGAAGAAGAGGAGGTGGAGGAAGAAGAGTCTGACTTCGAGGCGACTAGCGAGGAGTCGGGGGATTCCTTCCCTCGGCACAGGTCCCACGCCCTTCGCTCCATGCCGGACGATGATGAGGCCAGTGCCAGGTGAGGAGGGGAGGATTCTCCCCTGGTTCCGAGGAAGGGCAGGTCGGGGCTGGTTCTCCCAGGGTCCGTTCTGGCTCTGGGCGGTCTGAGGTCAGCTCGGCCTTCTGGCCGCCCTCTCGCCCGGGCCTCCCAAGGCTGACCCTAGCCGCAGCTTCAGGCTTCAAGTTCGGCGGAGGTTGCTTGAGCCCGTGGGCGGCGACCAGTAAGTGTTTGATCCGTGCTTTGCTTTATACGCCACGAGGCTTGGCGTCTATATTCTCTTGGCGGTCGGCACTGCAGCAAAAAAAAGGCGAAGGGGCCTGCGGCCTGCTTGAGGCGGGTTCGCTGCTTGGGGCTCTGACCCCGCTGCTGAGAAAGGAGGCAACGAAGCTTGCGCCTCCCCTGCCCGGTCATAGCCCAGCAGGGGCACTATGGCGGTGAGTCAGCCCCCGTGGCCCTGCTGACTCTGGAGGTGCCTGCACTTGACGTTGTCGCTGAGGTGCCCAAGGCCCAGGGGGATCCTCCTTCCCAAGCCGTGATCACACTGTCGTCTTCTACACCTGCCCCACCGGCTCCAGTCCCTTCTGATCCCTCGGCCATCCGGGACCAGGCTGCCAGCGAACTGAGACGGCTGCAAGAGGATCTCCGGAATGCTGATCCTCGTCTGGTGGCCGGGCGCCTGGAGCTGGCTTCTGGCTGGGCCCGCTCTGCTGCCTCCGTCCGAGCGGCGCTGAGCCAAGCCGCGTCAGCATCCGATGGGGGAGAAACAAGCCTTCTACCAGGCCAGGGCCACTCGCGATGCTGCACAGGGCGACGCCACGGACGCCCGGGACCGCTGCAAGGCGCTGGAGGTCGAGCTGCAAGGCTGCTCGACGAGCTTCGCCAAGGAGGTCCGCGGCCGCCAGTAGAAGGAGAAGGAGAAGGAGGCTCGGGAGGCCGCCGTCAGGGACCGGGATGCCGAGCTTGATGACTGCCGTGGCCGGTTAGAGATGCTGGAATAGTCGCTGAAAGCGGAGAGGATCGAGCTAGACAGGAAGGCAAAGATCCTGGCTGAGGATCGGGTGGCCTTCGCCAGGTTGGAGGAGAAGGCTCGCGCCGCGTTGAAGACGCTCTACAAGGGTGGCCTGGAGAAGCCGTTGGCTGGTGCGGAGGACGGCCCCGCCCAGCTGCTTCCTTTCTTGGTCCGTGCACTTGAAGATGTCGCGGACGGCCTTGGCCCCACGGCCGAGGCTGAGGCGCATGCCCTGTCTTCTGCAGCGCTGACGCGTGTTCTCAGCCACGTCTATCTTCACAACCCCAGCATCGACCTTGGCGGCTTTGGGAGCACTGTGGCGGCGACCTTGCCGCTGCTTCTTCTTGAGGCCGTGAAAGGCCGAGCGAGGCTCTGCTGGGAAGTTCGCGCCTTGACACCTTGCACAGGCGTGGTGCCTCCAGCTCCAGCGGCCTCGGGAGGTGGGGCGCCCGCAGAGAGTGATCCTTAGCAGCTTCGCTCTGTTTTAATTCCTGCAACATGCACCATGCCTCGTGGAGGTGTTTAAACTTGTGTTTGGCGTTGTGAAGCGACTTATGGCTTGTAATATTTGGTTTGAATCGCATTCTTCCTCCTACTTGCATGTGTTCTCGTCGGCGAGGCCGACCCAGCGCTACCTCGGCCGCCCGTTAGCCCGGCCGGAAGCAGGGGCGGGACCAAGGAGTGAGGGGCTACGTGGCAAGTTAGGCTCTGATCGCGATGCTCGAGTCCCCTTGATCTTGTGAACAGCAAGTAGGGACAGGAGGCATAGGAGTGGATTAGTGCGTTCTCGTCGGCGGGGCCCGGCCCGCTCATACCTCGGCCGCCATTAGCCCGGCCGGAGACGGGGCCGGGACCAAGGGGTGAGGGGCTACGTGACCCGATTAGGCTCTGAGTCGCGATGCTCGGAGTCCCCCTTGACGTTCAAGCAATTTCCATACCTTGGCTCCGCTCAGGGGAGGCCTTGACGACCAGGTCCGAGGACTGGCTGGGTGGCGTACATTGAGGCGTGGCGGGGGCATGGCCAGGCGCAACCCGTGTCTAGCCCCTCGTGCGGCACTCAGGGGCGTTAGCGATGGCACTAGAACCTTTGAGCTCTGGGCTCCCCGAGGTTGATCGGTTGTGAGCCTCCCTCGATTGTTTATCACCGGCCACAGACATAAGCGCTTTCGTGTGTGTCTGGGCATAGCCGCTCCTCGGCGATGTCGTCGTGGCCAGCGAACATGGTGCTTCCAACTGGTTCGTGGGAGGGCTCCCCTCGGGAGGAGCACCAGGCGTGTACATCCCGCCTTGACACGTGGTCGACGCAGTAGGGCTAGGAGAGGTGTATCTGGGCACCCGTGAGCCAGCGCGGGACTCACGAGGCCCTACCTCGAGGCGGGTTGTGCCTGGCTCTGGGCCTTTATCAATGGTGTGTTCCTGCAGGGTTAGAATGCAAATGCTCTCGTCCTCGGGTCCCGGCCCTCGGCGAGCTCGGCAGCCCTGGTATGGCGGTCGCGATGCCGTGGCTCAAGGCGAGGTGAGGCTGGAGAGCGATGAAACCCATGTGTTGCGATGCTCAGGTACCCCCCTTTTAACGTGCAAGCGCTTTGCATTAGGGAAGAGAGGTCCCCGACAGACAATAGGCAATAATTACGTGAATTAGGTTAAGCGCGGAGGAGCAATCCATCTAGATAGGTGCGGAGAAAGCACATGCCACTAGGTCTGGCCCGAGCAACTTGGGGATAATGCAGCCCGAGGGGCGCCCCCAACAAGGTAAGTAAAGAACATAAGCAAAACGGATACATGCAGCGAGGACGGACCCACGCAGCACAGGAATGATGCAGCCGAGGCGATCCCAGCTAAGCAGAACTTGGAAGGTGTCACGATATGGTCGGAGATGGCGGGATGTCGAGGTAGCGGATGACGCGTGATCAGGAAGCCGGCCCTCACGAGCCCTCCGGTCCTGGAGCCTCGGGAGGCTCCGGGGGCATGGCGGGTTCCTCGAGGGCCATCTCCATCTCTGCCAGGACTGCGCGCTACTCGACCTCCTGAGCCTCCAGAGCGCACCTTAGCAGGCGCTGATGGGCGGCGACCGCGTTCGACAGGCCTAAAGGCATGCGAACGTAGCCGTGGTGGACCCTCGCAATGCCCCAGCGTGAGGGCGAGGCGCTCTGAGGCAGCGCCCGGTTGAGCCTGGTATGTCGATCAGATTAGCATCTCGGCATCCTCGCTTTGGATGTGGGGCCACGGCGGGCAAGCGGCGGGCAAGCGGCAATGACAGCGCATGAATCTTGACTCCTGTAGCTCTGGGTGTTCCTCGTGATGAACTCCTGAGGTTTGGCCCTCCTTGCCTCATACCTTCTGAGGAAGCGTGCCTTGAAGCACGCCTCCAAGTGGTGCCCGGCGCCTCCCTCATGACCCGGCTAGGTGGTGGCTCGCCATGAAAGAGCCCCGAGCCCCGCTTTGAGGAGGCGCAGGCGCGCCTTCCCTATCGACAGGTGGCGCCCCTTGAATGGGCGCGGTCCTGTTGCCACGCCTCGGAGGTGCCTACCCCATGAGGGCTTGGACCAGCCGACCTTCTTCTTCTTAGGGGATCGCCTCGGGAGTCTCCGCTCTGTGATCACAGGTCTTAGATTGCTGCATCTTGGAAAGCACGCTCAAGAGAGCACTGCTGCGTCCCTTTCCTCAAAAGGCCTGTGATGACTCCTCCGCTTCACGGCATCTTGAGGACATTGTAGCCATGGTGAGTCACCGCCATGAACTTAGCCAAAGCTGGGTACCCAAGAATGGCATTGTATGGCGGCGAATGTAGGCGATGTCGAAGTCGATGAGCTCGGTCTGGTGGTTGTTCGCTGTCCGAAGGTGACGGGAAAGGCGAACTTGCCCTATCGGGACGGTGGAGCCATCGGTGACTCAGAAAGGCTTGGTCGGTTTGAAGCTGATCGTATAGCGCAGGAGATCATTGAATGTCTTGATAGATAGGGCGTTGAGTCCTGCTCCTTTGTCGATGAGGTCCTGGTGCCTTGCGTTCTTGATGGTAGTGATCAAAGCATGGGGAGGACTCGGGCGTTGCTTGCATCACTTGAGCTGGTTGTTGAGCTGAGCGTGATAATGCGGCGACCACGAGGCGTGTGGCCTCGAGGCTTGGGGAGGACTGCATTCACCTCGAAAGCAAACTGCTTGAAGATGCGCTAAGAGGCTGGGGCTGGCGCCACCAGGATGCTGCGATCGCGGCTCTGAAGCCCCAGCCCCTCGTCGATGATTGTCTTTGTACCTCCTTGGCGGCTGCAGCGGGTGGGAGCCTGTGTTGCCTTGAGGCGGTCCTCACGAGGCTGGTCCCTCTAACCTCCCTCGCGAGGCTGGTCTGCCAGCGGTCCTCGCGAGTGCATCATCGCCATCCTTGGCGAGGCCCGCAGTCTTCCAGCATCTGCGCCTCTTCCTCCTCCTCGGCCGTAGCCCGATCATTGCACTCGGGCGTCGGCGTCTCCTTCTCGCCTGACCTGAGCTCCTGGCATTCCTTGGTTTTGTGGGTGTGGAGGTAAGTGGTATCGCGATACCGGCTGACCTTGGATGACTTGGGCTGATCCTGCCTCGCTTGGTGTGCGGTTACGCATGACATGGCAGCCCCTTGCGCTTCACGTCCTTGACCTTGGGCTTCTTCTCTTACGGATCGGCGGCGGGCTCGAGGAGGGAGGCGCCCTTCCTCAGCCTGGCGCATTTGGTGCATAAGTTGAACAGCTCGAGGATGTGCACAGGTCTTCATGCATTGCTAGATCCTCCTTCATCTTCACGTCCGCATGCGCCATCGGAGAAAGGCTGAGATGATGGCTTCCGTAGTCACCTTAGGAATCTTGAGGCGGGCGTTGTTGAGCGCTGGATGTATTCTGCGGGGTCTCTCTGGCTGCTGCTTGATCTTGGCGCATGTCGCTCACGGCGGAGGGCGTCGCGAAATGCTGGAAGTTGGCGATGAAGCGGGTGCACATCTCATCGAGGAGGAGATCATGCGGGAGCTAGGTTCGAGGAGCGAGTTGGAGCTCCGTCCTTGGCGCCATGGGGAACCAATTCGCCATGACCTTTTCGTCCCGTTAAGCGGCGATGCCCAGCTCGTGGCGGAAGAACTCAGCGAGGTCGGCGGTGCCGTCATAGCGAGGCAGGTGCAGCTTGAACTTGCCGGGCCATGCGGCCTTCGTAGCTTCGGCGGTGAAAGCGGCAGCCTGCATGGCCACGAGGCTCTCTGCTAATCGGAGCTTGCTCTTGTGGATTCCGCGCACCTTGCTTGGAGCGGTGCGGGGTCTTGGCGTGGTGGCGCTGGGCGCGGTCGCGGCACTCGGTCTTTGGAGCACGCGAGCACCTTCTTGGGGACGAGGATCTCTGGCAGCTCCTTTCTTGTTCTTGGTGGCTGGGCCGGGAGGTCTCGGCACAGGACCCGCGCGCCTTGGAGCAGGCGCCTTCTTGGGGAGGAGGTGGCGGGGCACCTCGGCTCCCTGCCTCCCGCCAGGGAGGTGAAGGCGAGAGCAGAGGGGCGGCGCGGGGAGCCCCTGCGGCGGCGGACGAGGCTCGGCGGCGGTCGAGCCACTCCTCGTGGGCGTCGTCGGCAGGCGGTGCGCAGGAGCTCGTTTGCCGCGATGGCGCGGCTCGAGCCTCCATGGGGCGTGGTGCGCGTGGGGCGATGAACCAGCAGGGTGGCGAAGGAGTAGCGGTGCGGCCTTCTCGCCTCACCAATGGATGCATGGGCGAGGCTTGCTACTCGTTCCCGCGGGCGATGGCGGCGTTAGTGGCGGCGGCGAGCAGCGAAGTGTCTGCCGGCAGGAGCCGTCAGGCGACTTCGGCGGCGTGAGCAGCCCGCCGCTTCGCCCAGCGAGCTCGGGCGTCGACCATGAACCTGACGGAAGATCATCTGCGACCAGCGGAAGAAGGATTCAGCGCACCCCTACATGGCGCGCCAAATGTCGGATTTCGGGTTCCGGCAGACCCTTGAGGTTCGAACACTGCGGTGCGCGCAGAGATCTTTCCCCTACCAGCTCACGCGTTAATGGTTTGCGAGGGGTCTAAACTAGGAACGATGAACAACACAAGAGACACGAGGTTTATACTGGTTCGGGCCACCGTTGTGGTGTAATACCCTACTCCAGTGTGTGGTATGGTGGATTGCCTCGGGGGTTGATGAAGAACATTACAAAGGAAGAACAGCCTCGCGAGGGGCTGTTCTTTAGCTGGTGCGATGGACTGCTTGGGTGAGTCCTGTCGCTTCTCTCTCTCTCTCTCTCTCTCTCTCTCTCTCTCTCTCTCTCTCTCTCTGTAGGTTTTTCCTCTCCCTTTGTTCCTCCTTTGTTCCTCCTTCGTTCTTCCTTGGTTCTCCCCCTTTTCCCTCTATGGTGGCTAGTCCTATTTATAGAGGGAGGCCCTGGACCTCTTCCCAAATAATGAGCTGGAAGGGCGCCAACAATTAGCCATTTTGAAGGGGAACATCTAGTACACTTATCCTGACTAAAGTTGGTCTTTGGCTGCCAAAGGCTCTGACGGTGACGCCGTCCTAGGCTCCACGATGACCTCCGTCCTGCCGCTCTGCTGGTCTTGGTCTTGTTGCACCGAAGCGGTAACCTTTGCCTGATGCCTTGGCCTGTGCTTGCCTCCTTTGCACCAAAGGAGAGACGAGGACACTGCGCAGGCTGGTGCCCGCCTGGCGCTCGCCTGATCTCGATTGTCATGGCTTGTGTCACGGGGCACCCTCGTGAGGTACCCTGCCTTGATCTCTCCGCCTCCTCGTGAGCCTGCCTGATGAGGCTGTTCCTGACGAAGGTTCCTGTCGTCCGCCCCGCGAGGCTTGGCCCCTCGCGAGGGTCTTGAGCTTGAGCTGATGAAGCCGCACCACACTGGGCCCCCTCTTGAGCCACGCCACAGGCCGCAGGCAGGCAAGTCTGGGGACCCCCGTTCCCAGAACACCGACAGTGTACGAGTCGTAAGTGTGCCATCTTTTCCTTTTGAACTTGCAAAGCTTAACATTTTCGTGCGATCGATCATAGAAATCGAGAACAAAATGATGAGGGTGGTGCTTTCCTGCGTGTTAGGCGGGCTAGTTTGAGTGATATGACGTGCTATAGTGCCGTCCATTTTTATGTAAGCAAGAGTCTACACTCTTACGTGGGAGGAGTGCGAAACACGACGGATCTGATTTTGATCGAGGGAAAATTGTTCCCTGCGAAATAATGGAGCACTGTTAGCGATTATAGCATGACACTTAGGGCATCTCCGATTGCTGGCCCTCAAATTTACACGGCATCATTTAGGACAACGATGGATGCCATCCATGCTGCTTGACATACCTTTCGACAACTATATGAACTAACCGGACTAAATTCATGCAAACAAAGCAAATTTCAAATTTACCGTATGAAATTCATTACATTTCAAAAACTTTTCCTATAAACTGGACGAAATTCATTACATATTTCGCACAAACCACACTAAAACCTACTGCAAACCTAATCTAAACGATCACCGGCGCCCGACCACCATGTCCGGCCATGAACCTGAGAAAGCCGGCTATTGCGTTTGCCTCCTCCTCATCCGCCTCAATAACCTCCTCCTCCGAAGCACAAGGTTCTGAAGATTTCCACCTCCACATTGCTGTCAAGTGGCTAATCGGCCGTCGATGTTTATCCTACCAAGCTTGGCATTGACTGAGTGGAGGAGCGGTGGCCTTCCCGGGAAGAGAGCGGTGGCGACCTACCGTGTACTACTCTTCCTCGTTGCCGGCTGCGCCCGCTACAGCGCCCGGCTTAATGGTAAATGGCGGCGGATGGCGTCGAGGGGAGCGGTGATCTCCTTCATCTGCTCCTGTGACAATACGTCCAAGATAGCTTTGGAAGCGCGCCTTCAAGCGGGGCCGCCCGATGCCCGCCGTGCACTCTGTGATAAATGCGTCCAAGAGAGCTTTGGAGCGCCAGGTGGCCATGGTTGGAGTGGTGCCGACAGAAGGAATGGACCGGAGGAGAATGAGTGTGGGTGTTTGGCTATGGCTGGGAGCTGGGGCTCAAGTTAATATAGCGGACGACTGGCAATGAGCCGCGGCATACGGATAGCCGCGTGTCACTAATGTGGGCGGCGGACGGAAGGATAGATGTGGTGTCGTTAACGCGGAACAGCCGCTTGCACCGGGATGCCACGCGAGTGGCACTCTCTCGGCCGTCACGCTGCGGCAATGCCGGCGCCAGTGAGAGGTCGCGTCGGGCATGATTGCGGATGCTGCTTCAGTGATTTAACCACAGGTGTGTTGTATCACTGACATGTGGGCCCAACGGGCATCTGGCCCGCATGTGAGTGACACACCAACTGCATCTGCAGTTAAGGCCGGTGAATGCGGCATTGACGTTCTGGAGAGACGGTGATCATTTCAGGCGGGAAGCGCCCGCTAGCGATGGAAGGGGTTTCGGTAGGCCAGGGCGGTCAGACGCTGGCGTGGTGGTAAAATGTGAACTCTTGACAAACCAAGGCGACGAAGGAAATTTGAAGCGTATGTGAAGGGGAATCCAAATTTCCTTCGTCTTCTGTCCTTGAGCTCTTGACAAACCAATGCACTTTACGGTTGTCCGGCCCTCCACCCGAGCTGTCACCAGCGTCGTTCATGCCACCGCGCGCACACTAACGGTAAGGAAGCGATGGCATCCCGCGCGCCGAGTTCCTCGCCGCCCGACCGCTACAGAATAATGCAGGCGGTGGCATCCCATCGTGCCGAGTTCGCCGCCGCTCGCGACCTCACACCTATGTGGGCGGATGTGAAGCTGCCAAGGCGAATGGGCGGTAGAGCAAGAAGCGGCGAAGCCGCACAAAGGGAGCGGAAAAAGTCGAAAGCACTCAAGAAAAGAGGCCCCCGCCCGAAGAAAGAAGAGGGCCTTGCGCTCTGCTGGAGAGGTCGTGGAGATCCAACCACGGTGGGGTGTCACCGACAAAGCCGGGAAGGAAGAAACGGACGTCGGCTAGCATGTGAAGTAGTATTACTAGTAGTAGTTAGTGTGTGTGTACGTAATAGCCCGTATGTTTGTTTAATTAATTACGAGCATGTACCCGTACTACTAGTTACTCTTGTAGTTTTTAGAGCAAATTACCGGTACATTAGCCTAGACTCAATGGAAAAATTCCTATCCTATGCATCAAATGGCATCTCTTTCTCTATAGGAATTGGGATGCATGTCATCTCACTTCCTATGATTTTCATATTCCTATAAAATCCCTATCCTATGAACCAAGGAGGCCTCTGCTGGAGTAACTCTGTAGCTAGCGATCTTGCTTGATGCAGTGGTTTTCTTCAAGTGGAATTCAGCGAAGTCATGATGGTTCCTTCGTCAGAGCAACTTCACGATTGGGTAAGGTTGGGCCTATGATTTGATGGCTCATTAGTAATTACTGCGACGCGACGGACCGGGTGACTCTCGCTTGGAGTTACGCAGGCATGGCAAGTGGACCGGGAAGGTCGGCGTCCCACATGTCGTGACGAAGTATTCTTTCGATGTCGAGGAGCAAGGAAACCGCGTGGTATAGTATCACTTTGGTGATTTATATTTATTTTTATTTCTAATGAATGTTAGCGTTTCACCTCTTCTGACGAAGGAGTGCCAAACACCACGACGCGTCTTTGGATGTCCCTGCGTCGTGAAAGGAGTGGGACATGAACAACGTGGTAGGCGTCTCCACTACGGGTCGGAGACCACGGGTAGTAGTACTACTGTACTAGTGGTATGAACGATACAAAGTGTGACCTGGAGAGAAAGACATGTCTAGTTGGAAGGTCTCGGGGCATACACGTAAACAAATATAAAAACTAATATGTGCCTCCAATTAATATAGTAGTAGTAGAGTACTTAGTCACGTACTCCATAACATCACCGGGCATTGCACGTACAACATTTAGTGGTAGTAAGAGACAAATTCCTATATGCCACGCATGTTCATACTATTTGTGCCTTTCTACTTCACTTACTGCGCTACATTACACAGGTTCGCACGTCCACTAGTGGGTACATGTCCGTCTCGTAGTTCCAGTCCCACGTGTTCTTCATATAGATGGAACAATCCTTGCATGACACGTGCACCTTGATGCTAGATGTCTCGCGTGTTGGCAAAAGGATGAACAAATCTCACGTAAAAAAAATAGAGTGGAAGAACATAGACTCCCGACAGCCGAGAAGGAACAAGGAACCTCGTGGTGGAGCGTCTGCACTCATAATATTTTATATTATTCAGCGATAACCAATCATCTACATAGTGGACTGGAAGAGTACGAAACACGGCAACCCAGTGTAGTTACATCATACTAGTACTTGGCAATAGAAGACTTGGTAGTTTAATCTTGTCCACCTTACTAATGAACTGGTTCACCAAAATGAGTTTCATATACTAGTACATGCTAAAGCTGTTATGTATGCCTTGTTTCTTCTTTTAGAATCTTGTGAGAATATTGAGGAAGAGTGCCTTATTAAGCAATTGTAAAGGAAGTAATGCGAGATAAGATTCAGGATAGTGACACATCCTTGTTGGTCTCAAAAAGCTGATAAAACAACTAAGGAAGACTATCTAGAAACGGTGAGACAACCCCAAAGTCTGTCTTGGTTTAGTGTTGGAGTTCTTGGCCACTCTCGCTTGCACAAGCTATTCAAACTCACTTTATGCGAACCAGTTCGGTTTCTTGAGTCTCAACTACAAGCTGAAAGACATCGATCGGTTGTGTTGCGACAAGCGGAAGGACTGCGAAGTCCTGGAGCATTCGGATGCATACTTTACGGTGCAACGACAAGCGTTGGAGGATTTTAGCGCCAAGCGGGACAAAGCTAATAAGCTTGCTAAGCTTATTGCCAACATGGTGGATACCACGTTTCTTGAGCTCTTCGAAGTTGTTTGGTTATGCTCTTGTTTTCTTGCTGCGTTTATTTGCCTTTGGTGGCCAATTTTGACGGCGGTGTATGTAATATCTGCTTTGTTCCCTGTATTTGCCTTGGTGGCGAACTTTGATGCCCGATGGATGTAATATGTGTAATAAGCGGTAATAGGCTAGCGTTAATTGCTTGCTTATTTATTTCCTTATTGTCTTGTTTAGTTGTTTGCTTGTAGTCACTGCGGTTCTTTTTACGTGTTTTCTAGTGGCCACAATAACCTATCTTTGGAAACTAGGCCAAAATAATCATGGCAACACAAGGACTGTTGTAACCATGGGCCTCCTGCGGGCCGTATGATCCATGGGCCTTCTACGGGCCGTAGGATCCATTGGCCTTCTATACGGGCCGTAGGATCCATGGGCCTTCTATAGGCCGTACGATTCATGGTCCTTTTACGGGCCGTAGGATCCATGGGCCTTCTACGGGGCATATCATCATTTCGCCAATCATGGGTCGTACTATTCATGGACAATAATGGGCTGTTAATAGGCTGTATTTGATAACTCTATGAAAACAGCCAACGGTTTTTTTTACATGAAAACGGCCCAACGTATTATCGGACCACAAATGGGCCATTGTAACCACCAGAGCTGAATGTGGCCTAAGCGAAAAATAGCGATATGAGCCGTAAGTAAATGAATGTGAAAATGAGCACAAGAATAAATGGGACCGAGAAGGCGAAAGATAACATGGGTGAAGCGGCCCAATGGAATAATGGGCGTTAATGGGTATAAAGTGATACATTTGTTCATTACGGCCCGATTTCACCACGTGCGTTAATGGGTATAAAGTGATACCTTTGTTCATTACGGGCCGGTTTACCATGGGCCGTTAATGGGCGAGTGATAAGGGCCTCATATGGGCGAAAGGCGTCATGGGCCATACATGGGCGGAAGTTAAAGCGGGCTGGAATTATATTGGGCGGCCCGGATGAGCGCTACTAGGCCTAATTCGGATAGGGCGTAAGCGGGCCTGGGTTAGCGGTACGTAAATGGGCTATATCGCACATGCCGTTCACGAGCTTGCCGTGGGCGACCTTTTCACGAGAATGGGCCTCTGTTGGGCGTGCCACTGTGGATGTATCATAGGCGCTTTGGGTCCAATGAGTGGATGACATATGTCCCAGCGTTGAGCCGACCGTGTTTCCTCCGACCAATGATGATTTTACCGTGGAAAATCCCCATTGGTCGGGGCTGTTAACGGTTATCGGATCCAACCCGGTAACCGCGGTGTTCCGTTATGGTGGATGCCACGTGTCGATCCTTTGTCCGGTTCGGGTTCAGCGGACCCTTGAGGTTTGAACCTTTGGGGTGCGCGTGGAGATCTCGCCTCTACCTACACGCACCCGCGCCTCGCTTGGATCTAAACTATGAAAGGAACAACACAAGAGGCGCAAAGGTTTATACTAGTTCGGGCCACCATTGTGGTGTAATACCCTACTCTTGTTTGTGGTGTGGCGGATTGCCTCTTGGGCTGATGGTGATGAACAATACAAGGAAGAACAGCCTCATAAGTCTGCATTCTTGGCAGGCGATGAATCTGCTAGGGGGTTCGATCGCTCTCTCTCTCTCTCTCTCTCTCTCTCTCTCTCTCTCTCTCTCTCTCTCTCTCTCTCTCTCTCTCTCTCTAGATTGCTCAACCTCTAGCTCTATTCTGGATTCCGAATCCCTCTACCTGTGGGAGGCTAGTCCTATTTATAGGCGGAGGCCACAGGCCTCTTCGAATATTGAGCGGAAGGGCACCAACAATTAGCCATTTTGAAGGGAACATCTGGTACACTTATCTGACTAAAGTTGGTCCTCGCTTTGTCAAAGGCTCACAGTGGTGGCCTTTGCTTGGGCTCCACAATGACTTCCTTCCTGCCGTTGGGCTGGTCTTGGTCTTGTTGCACGAAATGGATGCCTTTGCTTGATGCTCTGCTGCGCTTGCTCCCTTTGCACCAAAGAGGAAAGGAGGACACTGCGGGCTGGCGCTACTGGCACCCTTGGTCATCATGGCTTGCGTCATGGGCACCTCGTGAGGTACCCGCCTTGATCTCTCCGCCTCCTCGCGAGCCAGGCTGATGAGGCCGTGCACGAGAAGCTCCTGTCGTCCGCCCAGCCTCAGCCCCTCGCGAGGTCTTGAGCTTGTGTTGATGAAGATGGGTCGTCTTTGGGCCCCCTTTGAGCCACGCCTGCGAGGCTACTGGCGAGCAAGTCAGGGACCCCGTTCCCAAAATGCCGGCCAGTAGCCCCAGACCCAAAACACGCCGGACTTGGCCGGCGAGAGAAGCGAAAGGGCAAGTCTGAGCGCCGCAGCCCTAATAACCTGCGGCCTTGGGCGCCAGCGTGGCGGTTGATTGGGCGTGGGCGTCTCCACTTCCCCGACGCCTCGGCAAGCTGCACAAATTGACAAGTCCTGCATGCAAGCGGGTCATGATTACTGCGATTGTGGAGGCGGCGGTTGGCCTCCTCGGCCTTAAATGCGGAGCAGCGCGTGCCCTTCGATCTGTCCCCTCTTGCTTCTCCTCCTTCTTCATGGCTCCGCCGAAAGTTCTCGGCCTTGAGAGAAGGGAAGGCCCGCCAGTTGAGCCTTCCTCTCCCCCACCCAAGCGCGGTCGAGGCTGCCCTCACAAACATCTTGTGGCTCCCACGGCGACTCCCGTGGCGCAGAGGTGATCTCCAGCGGTGATGGGCGGATGGCAGCGGGGGCGAAGCGCTTCTGACGCTGACCCCTAGGCGCTTCCAGCTCTGAGAAGTGTTGCGGAGTTTGTTGTGTGGTCGGCGGGCCGACTTGCGCCCGGCTTCACTTCCTCGCTTCCTCCTAGGTGAGCTCCCGGTTGGCGCCCAGGCGGCCTCGCTCGAGGCGAGCCGGCTGCTGCAGTTAGCCCTCTGAGGCCGTTGGAGGTCTCTGCAGTGGGAGCACAGCCTGACTACATGGTGGCAGGCGCTTGCCCAGCGTGTGCTTTGAGCCGTCGGTGCACCTGCACTTCAAGTTGACGGCGATGCCACCCTTCGTGAGGCTGTTCGGGGAGGATGGTCGCCCGGCTGGGTGCTGCCACGAGGGCGACGATCGCGGCGGGGCCCAGCCCCGCGATGTGGAAGAGGACAGCGCCGCGCGTGGTCGGCGGCGCTCAGGGCTCCTCGAGCTTCATCGATTCTTCTTCGGGCAGCGGCTCTTCCAGCAGCGGCCGCGATCAGCCCCCACGCCGTTATGCCTTCTTGGAGGGTGGTAGCGGGTCCGCCCGCCGTCGCGCCTCGGTGAATCTCGAGAGGGAGTCCGCCTGAGCCCCGGAGGTGGTTCGAGTCTTCCCTGCGGGCTGGTGGCGGGCGAGCCGCGCCTGATTTGTTCTTCCTTTTCTTTTCCTGCGTAGAAAGACGGTAGTGTGGTGCCCGTGAGGCGTGTTTGAACTTTCGCCGTTAATCATCATCTTGTTTCGCTATTTGGTGCTCGTGCCTTGGGCCGCCGCGCAGCGTGGGTAGTTTCCAGCCTCGGTAGTGAGGCGACCGACCCAGGTCTGTGTTAGGTGTCGCGGTGCCCGTGAGGCGCGGATTTGGAGGAGTGCTCTGTGGTGGACCCAGGTTGGGAAACCTTGAATGATAAGGGCAAAAACACTTTCATGAGGCGCTCAGGCTGGCCCCTCGCAAGACCTTGCGCGAGAGAAATCAAGGCAGGAGAGCGAAAAGTCGAAGAGCCACAAATAAAAAACGGCAATAGCTTCAATAAAACTTCAAACGAGAATGAACAAGCCAACTGCAGAAAGCAAATGAAAAAGCCGCGTCCGGCACCTAATCTAGTCTTCGACGTCTTCTCACCAGCGCGGACCTAAGTGCCTCCACTGGGCGTGGGAGGGAGCCCCAGGGCCTGAGGCCAGCGCTCCTGAGACTCCGGGGCGTGTACAACCCCAACTCGTTATTACATGAGAGTGTCACGGGCGGCGAGCTTCACAAGCGTTGGCCTTCTTCACAGGCTCCGGGCCTTTCTTGGGGGAAGCAAGCTTCACGGGCATTGGCCCTCTTCACAGGCTCTGGGCCTTCTCCAAAACGCGTCAGCTTCACAGGCATTCGCCTTCTTCACAGGCTCTGGGCCTTCTCCAAAAAGATAAGCTTCACAGGCTCTGGGCCTTTTCCAAAAAGATAAGCTTCACAGGCATTCGCCTTCTTCATAGGCTCTGGGCCTTTTCCAAAAAGATAAGCTTCACAGGCATTACGCCTTCTTCACGAGCTCTGGGCCTTTTGGGGTAAAACCTCCGGAGTCTTTGGATGTTCCACAGCGTTACGGACTGGCACCCCTCCGAGTCTCAAGCGCCGGGCCGGGCACAGAAACATGAACAACCTTGAATGGTCCCTCCCACATGGGAAGAGCTTATGCAGCCCCTCCACGGAGAGAACCCGCTGAGCACGAGGTCCCCTACCTCAAGAGTTACAGGGGCGGATGTTGCGGCAATGGTATCGTCGCGGTGCTTGTTGGTACCTCGCCGCTTCATAGCGCAGCTTCTCGACGACGCTCCTCCCCGAGCATGAGGTCCGTCCCCCGCATGGCGTCCTGCTGCGCCTCGTCGAACGCCAAGACCCGTGCAGAATGACGTCTGACCTCGTGAGGGAGGACCGCTTCGGATCCATAGACCAGGAAGAGCGGGGTCTCTCCAGTTGGCTTGGTGCATTGGTCGTGCGGATGGACCACAGCCGCAGAAGCTCGTCGTACCAACCTCGCCCACAGGCCTCCAGTTTCTTCTTGAATGTTCTGGTTTTGAGGCCCCTCAGGACCTCTGCGTTGGCCCGCTCGGCCTGGCCGTTGCTTCGGGGGTGCGCCACCGAAGCATAGCATATCTGCGTTCCCAGGTTAGCACAGTATGTTTTGAAGAGGTTACTGGTGAACTGCGAACCGTTAGTCGGTGATGATGCGGTTCGGCACCCGAACCGGCTCACGATGCCCTTGATTTAACTTGACCGCAGAACCTGCGGGGATGTTGCGAGCGGCATCCACTTCAGCCCACTTGGTGAACTTGTCCATGGCGGCGTAAGTGGCGATAGCCTGGCGCTCGAGGAAGCGGGCGGGATATCCAGCCCCAATTGCGAATGGCCACGAGAGGGTATAGTTTGCGCACCTCCGCGGTGATGGATCTGCTTGGCATGGAATTGGCAGGCTTCTCAAGCCTTCACTAGTTCGACGGCGTCGTTGAGCGCAGTAGGCCAATAGAAACCGCTCCGGAATGCCTTGCCCACGAGGGTTCGTGATGACGAGTGATGCCCACAGTCTCCACCGTGTATATCCGCCAGCAGTTCTTTCCCTTGCTCCCTAGAGATGCAGCATCGGGACACATCATTTGGTCGCTTTCGATAGAGCTCTCCATCCCTGATGCAGTACGCTGTGGCTTGCCGCGCCACACGCTCCGCTTCCTCCTCCTTCTCTCAGACAGGTCCCTTGCGTTAAGTAACCCGAACTCTGTGATCCAGCACCCCTCCCGAGGCTCCATCGTCAAGAGCGGCGCTCTGAGGCAGACCCACGAGGCCAAGGCTCTGAGGCAGGTGGCTGGGGGAGCTCCTCCCGAGGCTGCGGCGTGTTTGATAGTGATGGCATGGCCGAGGGCTTGAAAAGCCGCTCCTCGAAGACGCCTTGCTCTGAGGTAACCGCTGGATGCTCGTTTGGCGATGTCGTCGGCCTCCTGATTGGTGCCGCGGGGCACATGCTGCAACTCCAACCCCTAGAACTGCTTCTCCATCCTGCGGACTTCCGCAAGGTAGGCTTCCATGTGCTCATCTTTTGGCTCGTACACTTTGTTGGAGAAATTGACGAGGAGCTGTGAACCGCCCTTGATGGTAAGGCGCTTCACCCCTAGGGCAGCTGCGGCCTTCAAGCCCGCTATTAGACCTTCATACTCCACTATGTTGTTGGAGACCTTTTCATCTTCTTTGAAAGCAGAGCTGCACAGCGTAGTAGAGCTTGTCTGAGTGGGAGATATGAGCACCGCCCCACCCAGCGCCATGCACGAGAACGCCCCATCGAAGTACATGACCCAGCCTTCGGCGCCGCTTCCCGGGAGAGGGGCTGATCCTCGTCGGCCTTGAGGCCGGTGCCTCCGTCCATTCTGCCATGAAATCCGCTAATCATTATTGATGACTCTGGTCGTGCTGAATTCGAGCTGAAACGCTTGCAGTTCAATGTTCCACTCAGCGACCCTTCCGGCTGAGTTAGGGCTCCTGAGCACCGTTTCAAGGGGTATCTTTGAGGCGACCTTGATGGGGTGACCACGAAAATAGTGCCGCAACTTGCGCGAGGCCACCAATAGCGCGAGGAGGAGTTTACGAGGCATGGGGTACCGTGCCCTCGCGTTCCATAACACCGTCTTGACGAAGTACCTTGGGTGCTCAACGAGGTTTGGAGCACCGGTGCGATCAAGCCCTCACGGGGACCGTGGCGCCTCTGAGCGATGGAGCCTCCAGAGGCTGGTAGTGCAGGGAGGGACCTCTTCCGTTCCCAGTCGCTCCCTGGGCGGCTGATCCTTCTCGGCCGTGGTAGTGGTTTCGTGGGTCTTCCTTGTTCTGCTTTGCCTTGACTGGGCTGCTCTTTGTGGTTTGGTTTGGCGCTCTTCCCTAACCGCCACGAGCTGCTGTTGGCGGAGTAGGGAGTGGCGGCGAGTAGAGCACACCAGGGGTTTCTGCAGGCGTGGGGCCACCATGACCGAGGCCTGGTTAGGTACCTCTTGAGATCTTGAAAGCATTGTCGGCCTCTTGATCCATTCAAAGGGTCCTTTTCTTCATTAGCTGGAAGAAAGGCAGCGCTCGTTCCCCCAACTTGGAGATGGGCGCCCTAAGCGCATCCGCGCCAGTGAGCTTCTGCATTTCCCGAGGGTCTTTGGCGGGCTCATGTCCTCGACCGCCTTGACCTTTTTGGGTTAGCCTCGATGCCTCTGTGGGATCT
Organism: Aegilops longissima; assembly: GCA_021605205.1. Classification (NCBI taxonomy): domain Eukaryota; kingdom Viridiplantae; phylum Streptophyta; class Magnoliopsida; order Poales; family Poaceae; genus Aegilops; species Aegilops longissima. The sequence continues at coordinate 558,447,632 of CM038677.1, forward strand.
GAGGAAGCCCAAGAGCTTGCAGGGGACTCCAAACACACACTTCTGGGGTTGAGCCGTGGGTTCACTGTGTTGAGGCTCGCGAAGGTTTCCTCTAGGTCTTGTATCAGGGTTCTGGCCTCCCGAGACTTCACCACAATGTCATCGACGTAAGCCTCAACATTCTTCCCGAGCTACGGACCCAAGGTGATGTGCACCAGCCGCTGGAAGGTCGCCCCTGCGTTCCGCAGCCCGAATGGCATGCACGTGTAGCAGTACACCCCACACGGGGTTAGGAAGGCCGTCTTTTCCACGTCTTCTACCGCCATCTTGATCTGGTGATACCCGGAGAAGGCATCCAAGAAGCATAACAGGTCGCACTCAGCGGTGGAATCGACGATCCGGTCGATCTGAGGGCGGAGAACGGATCTTGCGGGCATGCCTTGTTGAGGTTGGTGAAATCGACACATCGCTCCTTCCTCCCTTCTTTGGCACAATGGTGGGTTGGACCAATCCGGATGTCGGACCTCGCGATTGACCCCAGTGACTTCTAGTTTGCGGGTCTCTGGGCGATGAAGGCTTGCTTTTGATGGACTGCCGCCTCGCTTTACGCTTCACGGGCGTGCGTTGGGGCACACATGGAGGTGATGCTCGATTGCGCCCCTAGGGATTCCCGCCAACTGATTAGGCTCCCAGGCGAATACCTTCTTGTTTGCACATAGGAACTTGACCAGGGCCTCCTCCTGCTCGGGCTCGAGGTTGGCGCCTATGGTGAAAGTGGCGTCAGTGGACCTGTCCTCGTCGACGGGTATTTGCTTGGTCTCTCCCTTGTCTTGGGTGAACAACTATTTCTTCTTGGTTGGTGCAGCCCCCTTGGGCTCAGGGGTCTCCGCGTCGGCAGGCTGTGCTGGCGCCGCCATCTTGAAGGAGCGTGGCAAGTTAAAGAGGAGCTGCACCGAACCTGTAAAACAAGCTTTGGTAAGTAACACCCTTTCAATTACATTCGTTTAGCCTCGTGTTCTTCGGTGTGTATATGTTGTAGTTTCTGTTTCTCTTAAGCCTCGTGTTCTTCGATGTGTCATAAGAAGAGTCTTAATCATCCTAATGCTTTCGTTTTTAGCTTGATGTAGGAAGTGGGTGTCCTCACCTTGTAGTCTGTTTTTATTTTTTTTTCCTTTTGAATTCACTTCTCCGGTTACATTTATCGGCTTCTACTAAATGGATCAGGTTGCTCGAGTATTGATCAAAAAAGAAGTAAGTTCATGTCAGGATGCAGTTCCTGCGATGAGGGAAGTATGGTCAATCTCGAGATCATGTTTCCAGAATGAGGCTGGATTACACACAATGTGTCAGTTCCCTAATGATGTTGGATTAGACACAAGGTGCAAATTCCCGATGATGCAGATTACACACAAGCCGGTGGAGTAAATCAGCTGTTACGTGTCCTTGTGGCTCTAGTAAAGGCTAAAAGAAAGCGTGCAGCAGCCCTTGAGAATGTAGCTGAGTTCTGAAGAAATGAAAAGAGCAATCGGATGCTCTCTTCACCCATGCCAAAGAAGAGATGGAAGAAGCCAGAAATAAGCTAGCAGAGGCAGAGCAGGCTAGGCATCTCCTGCTATCTAAAACTGTTGTCAATACAAAATTTCCTTCATAGTAGCTAGGTTCAAATGTTTATCCAATCAACATGCCTGTTGTGATGTCCGTGCATCTGCTGATGTGGCACAAAATATTTTTTTTCGGGTCATGTAATAACAGCAATTACTTTCCAAACAATAACAGACGAAGCATTGGACATGGTATAGTTCACGCGCAAGCCCGACATTCCAAGTTCAACTTCCACATCAAACTCATGTTCACAGATATCTCCACGTTCATACATAATGTCCACAACCATGATTCACTTCAAAGCCAAAAAAAATTGAGGAGAGTTATGAATAAAGAAAAACCTCTAGTTCCTGCTACCAGTGCGAGCACAACAAGTCAAGACCATGCGTAATTAATTATATTTTGGTCATTTTTGTGTTCTAAAATGCTGGCCGGCTCGCGGAAGGATGTGTTGCCGGCACACGCGCGGATTAAAAGAAGGCAGGCGGGGCAGTCTGAAGCCGGTTGCATGCGGCGAGGAGGCGTGTTCAGCCGGGCCTGCAGCGAGTGGGGCCCTCTTGGCCGGCGCGCCGGTTCAATGCCTGCGCTATGAGAGGTCGCGTCCGTGTCAGAGCAATCACTCCCTCCAGTCCTTTTTTGTTTGCGTATAACAAAATCTTGTTTTCCATTCACATTTTACAAGTAAAATTCATGGACAAACTTTGACCCAAAATACGATGGGGACTAGTAAACCAGAACGGAGGTAGTAGTTTTTTTTTAATCAAAGAAGGGTTTCCCCCTTCCGATTTTCATTACTGAAAACCAACATCTAAATCTAAACCATAATATTTTCCCTAGAACTACCAGGCTCGCAACATAAACCCATACAACCATACGCCAAGGAGGTACGTAGTACTATGAATTCCATTTTCTCTCCATACCAATCATTCTAAAAACTACTTAGTACTTATAATGCGCCACTGAAAATCGAAACTCTTAACCCCGCTAAAAAATGATATTTTAAATGTGGCTACTCGATATGTGGCAACTGGTGAGCCACCCCTCCAAATCGTTCACCTGTGGTCCCGACCATCAACTCCTACGGATCAAATTATCACACGAGCTGAGTATTCCTACAAAGGTGCGCTCCACCACGTACCCGTTACCCCCGAATGCAGCAATCGTGCACCTAGGGTTTTACGGTTTATTTGTTAATGTTGCGTTTACGTAACACTCATGTGTGCGAGACAGTGAGAGACCGACTGCGTGCGTGCGCCTCTTCTCTTCGTATATGTACTCCATCGTTTGTCTGGTGTCCAAAAAATTATAATAACTACTAGCAATGTGCCAATCCATTTCCACACGATCAGAGTAGATTAATACATATTCACCGATTTGATAGAAAAAAAATTCTAGTTTTGAAATACGTATATCACTAAAAAATGTTATGTTTCACTCAAAATATATTCCTTTGGCGGTTTTGATGAGATAAGGGAGGAATGTTGTTAGTTTCAAGATTTGAGAAGTGGTATATGTCTAATTTCTACTCTTACTAGCAAGATGCCCGTGCGTTGCACGGAACATCAAGATCTTGTGGGAGAAAAGAATGAACGAGGGAAGGCATTATCTGCAAATGTGGAGAGGAGTGCAGGTAAATTGCCATAGTTTCGTTGTTATATGTCAGATATAAATCGGACGGCCTATATTGCAGGATGGCAGGACCACCATCATCACCAACTCTGTTTTTTATCCCTACTCTTATAAAAAGCATAGTTAGTGATGATCGTGTGCCTGCCATCCTGCAATATAGGTCGTCCGATCTATATCTGACGGATAGGAAGGAAACTATGGCAATTTTGCAAAATGATACCCACACCCCTCTCCACACTTGCAAATAAGGCATTCCCTTGTTCATCCTTTTCTCCCACAAGATAAACTACTCATACAAATGCATCTTCATGTTCCGTGCAACGCATGGGCATCTTGCTAGTTCTTGCAAAAAGCCCATGTGTGTGTGAGAGAGAGAGAGAGGGAGAGAGGAGGAGGACGGAGTGCATGTGTGACAAAGACACAAAGAGTGTGTGTGCGAGAGGTATCAGCTTAAAATGAGGCGATAGTGTGTGTGTGCATGATCGAGAGGGCGTGTCTCAAGAAGGGAAGAAAAATCTACATAGATACAAGGAGCGGGAGAGACACATGTATGCGATAGTGGAAGCACGAGTGTGCGGGTGTATAAACCTATCTAGAGGCTAGTCGATAAATGTGTGAGAGAAATACGAGTCGGGGGTGCGAAAGCGAGAGTTTTGTGTGTGAGAGAGAGAGACGGTAGTCGGGAAGGGGAGTGGAAGCAGGAGTTGTGTGTGTGTGAGAGAGAGGGGGAGTTTGTCTGATCGGTAAACAAATGAATAATGTCGATGCAGGATGTAGATTTAAGAGGATACCGCAACAAATGTTGTGTCTACAGGAGAGAGAGAGAGAGTAATTTTAGTGGTATAATTCATATCTAGAGACATATAGGGTGTGTGAGAGAATCCCATAGAGAGAAAGACAAAGTGAAAGACGAGTGGAGACTGTGTGTGTGGCGGTGAAAAAGAAAGCTTAGGTACCTAGTGATACGAGAGAACGGTAGAGACGTGAGAGATAATGAAAACCGTGTAATGTATAATGATAGGGAGAGTGTGACACTTCTCAAGGGAGACGTTGAGAGACCATGTTTGCGAGGATAGGAGAAACATGAAGTGAGCGTGCGGGTGAGCTGGTGAAAAGAGAGTGATAGCTACATGAAGGAGCATGCATGCGAGAGAGATGGGCGTGAAAGGAGTGAACATAAAAGGGATTCAAATATTTCAATTCGAGATGATGATACATGTAATCCATACTCGAACCAAAATTGATCTATCAAACATGCATACTCATATGAATTCACATGCATCTATGTTATTTAATATGTAGATATTACTGATCCATACATTTTAGTAGAACATAATTTGGTTTAATTTTTTGAATTCAACCATATGATTTTGAGATCATTGTATTTGTAAATCATATTATACATATAAAGGAGCAGAATTCTTTGTTGTGATTTTGAAAGTATATATAAAAAATGATGTATGTAGAATTTTATTCCAATCGAAAATGGATCCCGCCCGAAAAAAATAGAATACAAACGGGATTCGAATTGAGTTGGCACGGTAAACGTGCACTCAATATTGGCTGTTGTGGCATCCCGTCCCGCTCAATATTTGGGGAGAGGACCAGGGCCTCTATAAATAGGATTGGCCACCACATTAGGAGGCAACGGAGCCTCAGCCATCTCATCTTGGACTAGAGCCATCCCATCCTCACACCCACCAAGCACAAGAACACCTCACCTCAGGAGGCTATTCTTCCCCTTTACTGTTCATCCTCAGCCCGAGAGGCAATCCACCACACCACACTGGAGTAGGGTATTACACCACAACGGTGGCCTGAACCAGTATAAATCTTGTGTCTCTTGTGTTGCGAGTTCGTCGAGCTAGCCTTTGAGATCATGGCAAGGTTGAGGGCGTGATTCGGTAGGGGGAGATCTTCATGCGCACCCCAGTGTTCAAACCTTGAGGGTTTTGCCGGAACCCGAGATCCGACACCAGCGTTTCGCAGGCTTCGCAAGGGCCTCAGGTCACATGTCTCCATGTCGAGCATTCCAGAAGAAGAAGTGCAACACACTAGCTCAGTAGCACGTCAAGTGTTTCCTAAAGCCACTCCTTCTGCGTCTGCCTCTGAGTCTGAAGCCAAAGCTGCTGAAGATATTCCGGCTGCATCAGCCAAAGAAGAAAGAGAAGAAGAAAGAGAAGTCACACCCCCCGCAAGTGATCCTGTCATTCTTGAAGAGAATGTGATCGTGCCTGACCCTCCAGTCATTGAACAAATGGAGGTTGAAAACAATGAGGCTGCCACCAACAATGCCCCTGAAGCCAATGACACTGTCATGGCTGAAGACAATGTGGAGCCCGAAGCCAATGTGAATACTGACGCCACTATGACGCCAATCACCTCTGATGGTGTCGTTCCTCCTCCAACGCCTCATACTATGGAACGTGCATTCAATCGTGATGGTGAGCTTGTCACTGTTAGATGGCCAATTATGGTTCCACCCACTACTCCCGGGCCACAGTATGATTATCATGTGGAACAGAGGCCTCATGTTCAGAAGCCAAAGCCACGTCTGCCAAGGCTTCCATGTGTTGTCACCACTCAGGGCTCATTCAGCGTGCTCAGCTTCAGAGAGAACAATACTTTCTTTGACAGTGCCAAGAACCCATACATGAAGCCCAAGATCACCTCTGGCAGATTTTGGAGTCATCGGCAATGAAGCTATTATTCTTGCATTCTGTACAACCAAGACCGGATTTTTCCACACCAACGTCTGGATTGTGATGCTATGGATGGGTTGCCATGTCTTGAAGAGGCTCTTGACTGTTTTCAGGATATTGTCCTTCTACCCTTTGTGACTGACAAGGAACATTGGAACGAAGAGCTTCTGCTGCAGTTCTATGCTACTCTCCATATCCGAGGCTACAACAGGGATCCGAAGACTTGGATCCTTGAGTGGATGACAGGTTATGTTCATCACGAAGCCAAAGCTCAAGATATCATCGAGCTTACTTCCCTGCCCACTCCAGGTGAGTTATACGAACCTGGTTGTCAGCTTCATTGGAATGAGCTGCAAAGCATTTTTCAGAAGCCTGAGCCAAATATGAGCCAAATGCTTAGCATGATGAAGCCACTGCCACAAGACGCTGAATTCCCAAAGGAGTTCTTTTGCAAGGACCTCGAGTACTTGCGACGCACAGTGTACCACATTCTGAGGCATACTCTCTGGCCCATCAAAGGAAACTCCTCTGAAGCTAAACTTGAAGGCGCAATGAAGACTTTGGTATTCTATATCATCAACGGCATCAGATTCAACACTCGGGATTTCTTTATCCGACAACTTGCTGCCTCTGGGATTGATCTGTTTGGCCTGAAGTTCTATGCTCCATGGGTGATGCGCTTGATTAACCTTCATTCCACCATTGACTATCAGCCCACGGCACACAACCATATTGTTTTTCTGCCTGAAGTTGATCTGTCTATTGAATCCATCTACCCCGAGCCTGCGAAGAGGATGCTCCACCTTCAGAATGCTGAATTTCAAAGCTTCATGCAGCGAATCGAAGGAATTCATGTGCCCAATGCTGCAACTCCTGCATACCCTCTGGCTGGCAACATGCGCCTTCCGCACCGAGCCAACACTAAAGCCACTGCAAGCACAATTGCTCAAAGGCCTCAAAAGCGTCCTCGCGTACTCAATGACCGAGAACTTCTGGTGGCATTGCATCGAAAGCAGGATAAGCATCATGACTGGCTGAAGCATCAGATGCAGAGTCTCTTGGTGGATGTCAATCGCATCCGTAACCTGGCCACCAAGAACACATTCATTGCACATGAAGCCTGTCGGCGGTCCTGGAAGAGCCTCACACTGCTATGTTATGAAGATGATCTATGTGCAGATGGCTTCATAGAGAACTTCAAGTTTGACTCCAGGCCTCCTAAAAATGCAAGCTGGTGTCGCACTCCCTCTATTGAAGATTCTGAGTAGTCATCTTCGGCTGCAACTGTTGTTGCGAGAGTCATCGATGAAGAAGACAATGCCACTTCACCAACCTTGGATGCACTGCATCACGTTACTGCGTCAGGCCCGTCTGCACCACCAAACTCCAACGACGACCCTGCTCCATCTTCTACTCCAGATGGGAACGAGTAGATCCTCTATGTCTCAAACCTTTTTGGTCATTACTGACAAAAGGGAAGAAGCATATGAGGTTGATAGTGTTCAAGCGGGTCGATATGGGTGGTTGCATTTTCTTTGCTAAGTTCTTACAACTCTCGTTTTGAAACTATTTGGCTTCTAAGTTGTAACTCTTAAACTCGATGGTCGTCTGCTACCTTTTACTGCTACTTTGTGATGCCATGGTAAATTCCGCATGAAGTCATTCTGCAGACGCCCATTTTTCATTGTGCATGTCATTATCTTCGTTACTGTTATATATGCATGATGAATTGTCTTTGTAAGTTGAAGAGTATCTCCACAAAGTAAAACCTGCCATGTGCAGTTGCATTCAAAAGCAAACTACTTATATGCACATCTTCAGGGGGAGCCTTTTGAAACTTATGAAGACAATGCCTTTATCCTTAACTCTCACATACTTTTATCCTTGTTGAAAACCTCAACTGGTTTGTCATCAATCATCAAAAAGGGGGAGATTGTAAGTGCATCTAGTGCCACACCTAGTTGGTTTTGGAGTATTGATGACAAACTTGGTTGAGGGACTAATCTGTTTGTGAGAATTGCAGCATAACACAGGTAGTAGTCCCTTATTGATTCGGTCTACCTACCAGAGATGACCCCTGTAAATGTGTGAAGACATTGAAGACAATGGTGGTTCATGAAGACATTCACAGTGAATATTATGACATAAGAAGACATTCATGTGAAGACTATGGAGTGCGAAGACATAGTTATTTTGTAGTTTCCTTTTCTTCTTTGTTGAGTCATAGGAACCACCGTGCTGTTAAGTGGGGTCCAAGTGAACAAAGTCAGAGTGACTGAAGTGATGCTCAACCAAAATCCCATGTCTTCGAGCGAAGACAATGAGAGCAAATCTTATCCAGAGCCGGATGAGTCAGCTTTACTTGTAGCCCAAGTCAATCTGTCGCGTGTGTGAAATCCGACCGCTGGACACGTGTCGGTTCCTTAGTGACCCAGGGTCATTTCGGAAAAATCAGGTCAGGTTGCCTCCTGGCTATAAATAGCCCACCCCCTACACCATAAATTGGTGGCTGCTCAGAGTTAGTGCACGGCTTTTGTCATTTGAGAGCAACCCACCTCCGAAGCATTTGAGAGAGAGAGAGAGAGATCCTTGTGAGGACAAAGCCAAAAACACCCAGAGCCAAAGATTGTTAGGCATCACTAAAGTCTTTCTGTCCGTGTGACTTGAAGACTTGTTGCACTTGAGGATTTTGAATCCTCCAGCCGGTTAGGCGTCGCGTTCTGAGCATCCGAGAGCCATTGTGGATCACCAGTGAACAAAGTTTGTGAAGGTTTGGAAGTCTACCTTGAAGACTTACCAGAGTGATTAGACGAGGACTGGGTGTCCTTAGCTGGGGAATAAGGTGAAGACGTGGTCTTCTGAGTTAAATCTCAGCCTCCCTAACCAGACTACGGTTGTCACAGCAACTGGAACTGGTCTACCAAATCCTTGTCTTCACCAAGCAGCTGGTTCTATCCTTCACTTCCCTTTACTTTACAGTTTGGCTTCGTGAAGTCATTGCCTGCTTGTCTGATCTGATTGACTTCACGGAGTGAAGTCTATTTACTGTTGGCTTCATATTGTCTTCCATCCTGATCTGTATTACCTAGTTGTTGATAGTCTTCGTGCTTTCACTTCAATGATTACTTGACTAAGGCTTGTCTAGTGTAGTCTACCTTCCGCAGCATATCAATGATAACTAGCACTTTCATCCGACTTTGGGCACTATGTCAGGGCGAACGACACATGGTTACAATGCATGTGCTCGCTGTGACAGGAATCCACTGTCATATGCAATACTTAGCAAGATCTGTTACATTGGACACTGTTGTTTCCTTGCCAAGGGCAAGCTGCGTCCTACAAAATACCGAAGACATGTGTTCAATGCAATGCATGAAAACCGTGATGCGCCAAAGAGGCTCACCGCCGATGAGTTGCAAGTGGAATTAGATAAGGTCAGGCATATTACACCAGGAAACCATCCTGGTAATGGTAGCGGGAAAAGGAAGCATGGCAGGGCAGAAGAGAGATTATTGTTTACCCGTAGGTCCACTTTGTGGGACTTGGAGTATTGGAAAGGTTTGGATCTGCGGCATAATCTTTATGTGATGCACATCGAGAAACATATATGTGACAACATTATCGGCACACCTCTTAATATTGAAGGCAAGACGAAAGATACCTTAAAATCTAGGATTGATTTGACACACCTGGGTATCAGAAAGGATTTGCAGGTGGAAGACGAAGGTAAACCACGGGATATGGCACCAGTTGTGTATGTATTGGACAAGGTAAAAAGAAAAGAATTCAGGAGGTCCATCACGTGTGAGATTCCCACATGGATTTGCTTCCAACCCCGAAAGGAGAGTCGGTCAGATGGAAACAAGGTACAAGGGTTGAAAACTCATGACTGCCACATCCTACTTCAAAGGGTTTTACTGTTATCCTTAGAGGATTAGGCTGCCCGACTTATACTGAGCAGTTGTAGAGTTGGGACAATTCTTCAGGGAACTCTGCAGTAGAAATATCAGGATAGATGCTTTGGAGCGTCTTAGAGACAAGATACCAACTATCCTATGCGACCTTGAGAAGATATATCCCCCAACCTTCTTTGATGTGATGGTGCATTTGGATGTTCATCTACCTAATGATGCACTACTTAGAGGTCCAGTACAGTATGGCTGGATGTACCCTACTGAAAGGCGGCTAGGCACTTTCAAGGGCTATGTTAGGAATAGAGCTAGACCCGAGGGTTCCATTGCAGAGGCCTACATTGCTATAGAAGCGTTGACATTCTGCTCAAAATACATTGAAACAGCTGATCAGCTTAGCAAAGAGGTGGGTGAAGACAATCCCGGGCTCAATGTTTTCGATTATTTTGTTCATAGGGAAGAGTCGACAAGAGGACAACCTAAAGATTTGGACAAAATGGTTTGGTATGTGTTGAATAACTCTCATGAGATACTACCTTATATCAAGTAAGTCCTAAGTACTGCAGCTTATACATCGTAATCTACTAAACTTGCAGCACATTCTTATATATTTAGATGTTTGACGCGATCACTATGTTGTGCAGCATCTACAAAATGGAGTTCTTGCCGCAAAATCCAAGAAACATTGACAAACTGGTTATGGCAGGATTTGCGAAATGGTTCAAGAGCCATGTAAGCTTTTGAATTGCCTTTGTCGATTTTTTAATATATTGAGTACATAAGATGATCAGCTTGTCTATTTTCTAACCATAGGTTAAGAAGATGCGGAGGATGGGCAGGCAGTTGATGATGCCCTTTACGCACTAGCAATGGGTCCCGATACTCGGGTAAGACATTATGAATCTTGCGTTGTTGGAGATGTGCGCTACAACACCCTTGCACGTGATTTAAGGCAGAAGACACAAAACAGTGCCATCATGAGCACGGATACGTATGACAAAGAGACAACTGAAATGTATGCTACCATAACAGTCATTGTTCAGTTGCAGTATATCTCCAGTTTTGAGGATCATCGATGTGTGGTTCTGTTGTGCTGTCGTTGGTATAACCAGTTTTCCAAGATCGCAAAACCCAGACATGATGATTATTTCAAATCCACCAATGTCAAGGCGGCGTACCAGACCAACGAGCCTTTTATTTTGGCAAATCAAGCAACACATATTTTTTTCTTAGAAGACACATTTGCACGTAGCGATGACTGGAGAGTATTGCAAAGTTTTGAGCAGAGGAATTCGTTTAATGAAGTTGCACAACAAGATGATGCTTACACTGCTCCTGATGTACAAGATTCCATAGATGTTCCTAATATCTTTGAGAACCATCACGCCAATGACACTGGCGAAAAGATTGCCTGTCATGCTATGGACATACAAGAGTTGATCAAGAAGAAGCCAACGTCCGAGGACATTGAGGATGAAGAAGAATATGACACTATGGGGAATTACAATTCAGACTGATACACATGGTGAAGATGTTGATGCTGCTGCTGCGGATGATGATTAGATTGCTTTCGTCATATTTGCCTGTCAGAAGACGTTTTTTATCTACTATGTGAAATTGTGTTTGCTATGACAACTGAAACCTCATGAACGTGTTGTTTAGTATTTTGTTGTGAGAACATCACTTGTTATGTATGTTGATTTGTGTTTGGTGATAGTATGACGACTAAAACATGATGACATTGTTGTTTAGTTGTACTCATATTTGGCTGTGAAATTTGAATTTGATGACATAGTTTATTGTTGGACTACAATTTGCTCGACGTCTTCGAATGGGAACAAAGCTGACCCGACAGGGCCGCTGTTAATTTATTCATTTATTACCAAAATGGCCTCTGCTATTTATTTATTTATTTATGAGCAAAAGGGGATACCCCCCCCCCCCGATTTCCGTTAACAGAAATCATTAGATGTTCACAACACTACGCCCAGCCTGCTACACAGGTTTCATTCATTACTATTTTCAGCAAAGTGCTCATGTCATAGCCACTGAATACATCACGAGTGCTACATACACTGCAAATAAAGATACAATCATCCTCCAGAGCACATCGGTTTTGCCCATTATCTTCAAAAGCTCTTTCATCTCCTCATTGCTGTCAAGGCCATTCAGCAGCTGTTGCTTGGCCATTATCAGAGGAACTGCATCTTTAACCTTCTGCTCTGCATCTTCCTCTTCCGTCGTTCCTTCAATTACTTGTCCAACACCCCAACCTGCTGGTATTGGGATTCCTCGGCTAACCAAATAATCAGCATATTTGCACCCCCCATCAAAAACTTCCTCAGAAATACAAATCACACGAATCTTACCTTTTCTGCACGAATCAAATTGGAAGATCATCAATCAAACTACTAAAAAATCAGCAACTGAAAGCAGCAGAACAACACTTAAACATATTATTACCCCATGATTAGGGCATTTGTAGAAGACTCGTCCAGGGTTGAGAATTATGGTTGAGACACGATGGATGACTCTGCGTGATTTGCAACAGTGGCACCACACCAATGGCAGCGGGTTGCGATGAGCAACCGGCTGTGGTGCATGTGCAGGCGGGGGTGTGATGAGACCCACAGGCGATGGTACGAATGGCGACTTGGCGCATATCTGGTTGTTGCCTGCTGAAGAGCAGGTGGACGAGCAGCCAGCGAACATGGTTGCTGCGGCCAGAGCTTCTGATGCTAGGCAGAGTAAGTCGAGAAGAGGAGAAGCGAATGTTGGATATGTCGGTTTCATTACTTGCAGAGTAGCATAGCACCATATATAGTCATAGTCTAGGTTTGGATTCGAACCAGCTACAGGAGCACGTCTCTCTTTTTTCTAAAACTCAGCAACGCCTCTTTACTGGTACAGTAGCTTGTTCTGTATGCCTTCTCAAGTCTTTGATTTTCTTTCTTTTTTTCGAAGGAGGAAAAAATTGAGAGTTCCTGGGACTCGAGCACAAGACCTCTCGGTTGAAAACCAAGGGTGCTAGTCACTTATGTGGCGAACGTTCCCTGGGAGGAGGACGGCGGACGAACGCATTTTCCTCGCAGTTTTAGTTGCGACGCAAGATCGAACGGTCGTAGTTTCGGGAATGTTATTAGGCGAACAAGCCCAGTTTTTATTTTCTTCCTATATATATAAAAAAGTATGCTACTTGGTGTCGGCTTAGTCAACAAACAATTGTGCCAACCTTGACCGTTGGATTGACATTCAACGTCTGTCGTGTTTCTTCAGTCTCTTCTTCCTCTAGCTGCCAAACCAGCGCCTGCGAGACCTCCTGCTCACGCCTCCCACGGCTGGATGTGCTGCCCCGCACGTCGTGGCCACATCACACCCAAAAACTCTGCGCATCTTCCCCGGCTCATGTTCGTTCCCATCTGAGGTCTCAACATCGTCCTCCGCCTTCGTTCGCTCGCTGCGGCACCGCCCTCCGGTGTTGTCAACATGGTCAACAACCGAGAGGAATAAGGAGATGACTGTACATGGTGAGGATGATAGTAGGGACCCAGCAGCGCGCACAATAATTTTGTTTTTTCGGGACGGAGAAGGGTATCAACTGGTTGTGCGGGAGCTATGGCCCGTCTAGCCCAGGATTTTATTTCATATGTTTAGCACATGACCAGCCCAGTTTGTTTTTTTCTTTCTGAAAATGGCTAGCCCAGCTATTTTGTTTTTTGCAGAATAACCAAAGTAGGCCTACTTGCTTTTCTATGCCCTGCTGGGCCGGAAATCTTTCAAGACGAGGAGGGATGCATTTTGCCCAGAAAATGGGCTATAAGTAATAAGAAATGGGCTATAAGTAATAATAAATGGGCTGTAAAATGGAAAAATACAGCAAACAGGCAATTAGTTCCAAAATACTTTTTCTTTCGGATTTTGATATTTTAAATTTCATTGTTTTTGTGCGGGTAAAATTTCATTGGATCTAAATTAAGGTATGTTTAGTTTTAAAATTAATTTGAATCTGGCTAGAAATTTCGGGCTGTATGCTGTTTGGGACAGATTTGGAGACTGACTTGTGGGTCTACTAGGTTGACGTGTACGAAAGGCTTTGTCCACTTAGTCCACAAATGATTCTAGCAGCAGTGACCGTTGGATGTTAATCCAATGGCCGTGCTGCTTCTTCAATATCTGATCTTCTTGCTCCAGCCGCCCAAACCAGCGCTGTTGGGACTGCCTGCTCCCGCATCCCATGGCCGGCTGTGCTGTCGCACAGGCCGCACCACCCCACCCTACTCCATTGCTGGCCAGGCCATTCCTCTACTCACCCACACCTCCTGTTATTTTTTGGCGACGGCAGCCGAACCAGTAAACCCTCGTACTCCCCACCGCGTGGGCAACCACTGCCAAGTCTTCCCTGGCTCCATGTCATTCCCTTCCTAGGCCTCGCCGTCGTCCACCGCCCTGGTGCTCTCGGCATGGCGTGGTCAACGTGGTCAACGAACAACATCCATCAGAAGTGGACTGTATGTGGAGAGGCTGACAGCTGTGTCCATGGCCGCACACAAGGAAATGCCACCTTATTACACGCAAAATAATGATTCCTCCACCTGACATCATGGACCCACTAGAAGGGCCTCTGTATTTCACGAAAAAACGTTCCGCCCACTGACAGGCCGGACCCACTAGCTATCTCTTAGCACGCAAGGAAGTGCCTCCTTATTACGCACAAAAAAAATGAATACTCCCCCTGCTAGCTGGGACCCAGCATAGTGGGAGGCTGACTTGTGGGCCTACTAAGTTGACAGGGACGGAGGGATTTGTCAACTTAGTCAATATGAACGATTCTAACTCAAGTGACTGTACGATGTCCATCCAACAGTCATAGTGCTTCTTCAACCTCTCGTCTTCTTGCTCCAGCCGCCCAAAGCAGCGCCGATCGTGCCACCTACTCCTGCCTCCCATGGCCGGCTGTGCTGCCGCGGAGGCCTCACCGCCCCCTACTACTCCCATCGCTGGCCAGGCCATCACTCCACTCACCCACACTCCCTGTTATTCTACGGCGACGGCAGCCTCACACCAAAGCCAAACCAGTGAACCCTCGTACTCCTCTTCGCGTGGGCATCCACTACTGCGTCTTCCCCGGCTCCGCGCCGTCCCCTTCCTAGGCCTCGCCGTCGTCCATAGCCTTGGTGCTCTCGGCATGGCATGGTCAATGTGGTCAAGGAACGACTTCCATCGGAAGAGTACTGTACGTGGAGAGGCTGACAGCTGGGTCCACGGCCGCAGCAAGGAAGTGCCTCCTTATTACGCGGAAAATAATGATTCCTCCACCTGACAACAGGGACACACCGGACGGGCCACTGTATTTTGTGAAAAAAAACGTTTTCCCCTGACTGCTGGGACCCACCAGCTACATCTTCGCACACAAGGAAGTGCCTCCTCATTATGCAGAAAATAGTGATTCCTCCACCTAACAGCAGGGACCCACTGGACGGGCCACCGTATTTCGTGAAAAAATGTTCCCCCCTAACTGCTGGGACCCACCAGCTACATCTTCGCACAGAAGGAAGTGCGTGACAGTCGGGACCCACCTGGTTGAAGCATATGTATCATTGTCATTCTGGTCACGAACGTGTACATACATACGTTTGGTCTGTCTGCAGGCGGCAGCGATGAACTGTGGCCGAGTAAGGAAGGGCACGTGTCGTAGTAGAGGCGCGCACATAGCATGTACACATACATACAGCCAGGGTGCAATAAAGTAAATACAGCCATGTACGTACATACGGGCGGAGTCTCGAACGCCTACTCTCGCATACGTAAGGCCAGAGCTCGTGTACATGGCTGGGTCAGAACGGAGAAACTGCGTCGTCATGCTCATCGGGAGACAACCGGCTTGGACGGAACAGTCGATCGAAACGAGGCCTGGCGTACCGCAGAATGGAGGAAACGGTCTTGTGTTTGACCGGCCACGGTCGAAACGGGATCATGTTCATCGGGAGGGGTCTATCGTACCTTAAAACAGAGGAAACAGACTTCTCTTGGACCTCCTACAGTCGAAACGGGGTCATGTTGTTCGGGAGGGGTGTGGCGTACCGCAAAATGGAGGAAACAGACTTGTGTCGGAGCGCTACAGTCGAAACGGGGGTCCTGTTCATCGGGAGGGGTGTGGCGTACCGCAAAATGGGACTCCACGGGCTACTTTTCATCTCCAACGCCGACCTCCTCCAGCCTCCACGGGCTACTGTTCATCCACCGTCGACCTCCTCCAGCCTCCACCTGCGACTGTTCATCCACGACGTCTCCCCTCCATCCTCCACCAGCCACTGTTCATCCACGGCCTCCTGTTCATCCAGCCTCCACCGCTCCTCCACCGGCTAATGTTCAACCAGCCCTCTCCATGGGGTCCTGTTCAACCACCCCGCCATGAGCTATTGTTCATCCAGCCCTCCACCGGCTACTGTTCAACCAGCCCTCCACAGGGTCCTGTTCATCCACCCCCAACCGGCTCGATCGGAGTCTTGTTCATCCAGCGGCAACGACCTCTACTACCACGGGGTCCTGTTCATCCACCCCCCATCGGGAACTGTTCATCCAACCCCCCCCCCCAAAATGCCAACAGCGCTCACTGTTCATCAAGAGGCAGCAGGTTCAATCGGCTTCAGTTAGCAGCAGTAGCGAAGGAATCGCTTGATCGGGTTTAGTTCACAGCCAGGGATCGATTGATCGCTCGAGTTCGATAACGCATAGCTGCGCAGCAATCGCTTCCGGGTTCGATGGCGAATGCCTCGCTCAGGTTCAGTTAGAGCCCAACGCCTCGCACCCACGCGCATACGTATACGAGAGAAACTGGCATCGCTCGGCCCCCGACCACCCACCATAACCGGGAACTCCCCGATATTTTCCTCTCCCTCGCTTCTACCACGGTTTTTTCGTCATGGACGGCCCAAAGAATGTCATGCAGCTGCGTCTCCGGCCCGCCTAGGACGAAAAGACCATTTTCTGTCATGATTTTTTATCATAGAAGTAGGAGCCCACCACATCTATGATGATACCGGGTTTTGTCACAATTATCATCATAGAAGTGTCATAAGCATGACAGGAAAAAAATCCGTTCGGCCCAAAATGTCACGAATGTGTCTTATTTTGTAGTGACTACCGCTGCTACGGGCGGTACTACCATGGGCCGCTACGATACTACTGCTCCCTTGAGCAGTACTACCGCGCGCCACAGAACAGTAGCACTTGGAAGCCTTCATCTTCGCAACGACAAGGGAAACGACCGTTGCTCCAAAGAAGCGAAGGAAAGGTGGTGCAAAGGAAAATATGTGTACGTGTTGATTCCCCCCTAACCTTTCCGAAGCGGACCCCCTCTTTATAGTACGACTTTCCTACGACTCAAATCCACCGAAAAGGAACATAGAGAAACATCATCTTCGATAGGCTCTGAGGGGCACTGAATCGTCTTGTGCCTAGACATGGGATTTCTGAAATGCTCAATGCACACGATTAGTCCGCAAATGCACTGTCATCAATCACCAAAACCACTTAGGGAGAAATATGCCCTTACAGTGCGTTCTATGATGTCTCTTACCAATTTTGCCTTTATCATTTTGGGGTCATGCATTAGAGACAGCCGCATTCACGTTAGATAGGGCACCGTCTAAATTCGTTGAGATGACACACGTATGAACTGTGGTTTGGCAACAAACCTAAGCTGTCGTTTCTTAAAAGTTTGGGGATGCGACGCTTATGTCCAAAAGGCTTCAACCTGATAAGCTCGAACCCAAAGCGGAGAAGTGCATCTTCATAGGATATCCGAAAGAAACTATTGGGTCTACCTTCTACCACAGATCCGAAGGCATAATCTTTGTTGCTAAGAATGGGTCCTTTCTAGAGAAGGAGTTTCTCTCGAAAGAAGTGAGTGGGAGGAAAGTAGAACTTGATGAGGTAATTATACCTTCTCTCGAATTAGAGAGTAGTACATCAGAGAAAGTTGTTCCCGTGATGCCTACACCAACCAGAGAGGAAGCAAATGATGATGACCATGAAACTTTAGATCAAATTACTACTGAACCTCGTAGGTCGACCAGAACACGTTCCGCACCAGAGTGGTACGTCAATCCTGTCATGGAAGTCATGTTGTTGGACAACAGCGAACCTATGAACTATGAAGAAACTATGATGAGCCCATATTCCAAAAAATGGCTTGAGGCCATGAAATCTGAGATAGAATCCATGTATGAGAACAAAGTGTGGACTTTGGTGGATTTGCCCGATGATCGGCAAGCCATAAAGAATAAATGGATCTTTAAGAGGATGAAGGACGCTGACGGTATTATCACTGTATACAAAGCTCAACTTGTTGCAAAAGGTTTTCGACAAGTTCAAGGGGTTGACTACGATGAGACTTTCTCACCCGTAGCGATGCTTAAATCTGTACGAATCATGTTAGCAATTGCTGCATTTTACGATTATGAAATCTGGCAAATGGATGTCAAAGACCTTGAATTCCTTAACGGGTTTCTTGAGGAAGAGTTGTATATGATGCAACTGGATGTTTTTGTCGATCCTAAAGGTGCTAACAAAGTGTGCAAGCTCCAACGACCCATCTATGGATTGGTGCAAGCATCTCGGAGTTGGAATATACACTTCGAGGAGGTGATAAAAGCATATGGTTTTATACAGACTTATGGTGAAGTATGTATTTACAAGAAAGTGAGTGGGAGCTCTGTAGCATTTTTTGATATTATATGTGGATGCCATATTGTTGATTGGAAATGATATAGAATTTCTGGATAGCATAAAAGGATACTTGAATAAGAATTTTTCAATAAAAGACCTCGGTGAAGCTACTTACATATTGGGCATCAAAATGTATAGAGATAGATCAAGACGCTTTATAGGACTTTCACAAAGCATATACCTTGATGAAGTTTTGAAGGAGTTCAAAATAAATCAGTCAAAGAAAGGGTTCTTGCCTGTATTCAAGGTGTGAATTTGAGTAAGACTCAAAGTCCGACCACGGTAGAAGATAGAGAGAGAATGAAAGTCATTCCCTATGCCTCAGCCATAGGTTCTATAAAGAATGTGATACGTCTCCAACATATCTATAATTTATGAAGTATTCATGCTATTTTATTATCATTCTTGGATGTTTTACAATCATTTTATAGCAACTTTATATCATTTTTTGCGACTAACCTATTGACCCAGTGCCCAGTGTCAGTTGTTGTTTTTTGCTTGTTTTTTACATCGCAGGAAATCAATATCAAATGGAGTCCAAACACCGCGAAACTTTTTGTGGAATTTTTATGGACTAGAAGACCACCAATGGGCCAGAGCAGCACCTGGGAGGTGCCCCGATGGGGGCACAACCCACCAGGGCGCGCCTGGGGGCCCAGGCGCGCCCAGGCGGGTTGTGCCCACCTTGATGGCCTCCCGCACCCCCTCGTTACCCTATAAATTTCCAAATATTCCAAAAACCCTCGGGGTTAACCTAGATCAGAAGTTCCACCGCCGCAAGGCTCTGTAGCCACCGAAAACCAATCTAGACCCTGTTTTGGCACCCTGCCGGAGGGGGGAATCATCTCCGGTGGCCATCTTCATCATCCCGGCGGCCACCAGATGAGGAGGGTGTAGTCCACCCTCAGGGCTGAGGGTTTGTACCAGTAGCTATGTGTTTAATCTCTCTCGTGTTTGTTAGATTATGGGTTCTGACAAACCCTTGAGGTTCGACCACTGGGGTGCGCGCGAAGATATCTCTCTCCCTCGCTCTCTCTCGCAACGATCTCAAGGCCTAGCCCGACGAACCCAAAGAACAAGAGACACGAGAGTTTATACTGGTTGGGGCCACCGTTGTGGTGTAATACCCTACTCCAGTGTGGTGTGGTGGATTACCCTGCAGGCTGAGGATGAACAAGTACAAGGGACAAACAGCCTCCTGAGGAGAGGTGTTCTTGAGCTCGGCGAGCTGGTGTGTGTGAGGATGGTCCGAATGATCTGTCCCTTTGCTAGTGTGGTGGCTAGTCCCATTTATAGAGGCCCTGATCCTCTTCCCAAGTATTAGGCGGGAAGGGATCCCACAACGGCCAATTTCGAAGGGAGACAACTAGTACAAGCTATCCTGACAAAATGTGGTCTTCGCCTACCAACGGGTTCTGGTGGTGACGCCGTTGTGGGCTCTGCGGTGACCTCCGTCCTGCCGTCCTGCTGGTCTTGGTCTTATTGCACCAATATGGAAACCTTTGCCTGACGCCTCGGGACTCCTCGCCTGTGCTTGCTCCTTTAGCACCAAAGAGGCAACTGGTACTCTGCGCCCGCTGGCGCCCGCTTGGCCTTGGTCGTCATGGCTCACATCATGCGGACCTAACAAGGTGCCCCTTGCATAGATATCTCCGCTCCACGGGAGCCAGCCTAGCGAGGCTGCCCCTGAGGAGGTCTTGTGTCGTCCGCCTTGCGAGGCTTGGCCCCTCGCGAGGGTCTTGAGTGGTTGTTGATGAAGATGAGCCGTACCAGGCCATTGGTGGAGCCACGCCCTGGGCCACAGGCAGGCAAGTCACCCCCGTTCCCAGGACGCCGACATTGTTCTTGAGATGTCACGATCTTGATGTATCGTGGGCTTTGTTAAAATAGTCGGATCATATGGTGTTTTCCCCTCTCTATGTTGTTGTGATGAATTGAGTTTTTCCCTTTTAGATTTCGTTGTTATCGGATTGAATACTTTTATGGATTTGAGAACACTTGATATATGTCTTGCAGTTGAATACTCATGGTGACAATGGGGTATCATATTGATTCACTTGATATCTGTTTTGGCATTTAACTCGCGGATTCCCGAGGTGGCATTGGGGTAATCTATGCATAGGGGTTGATGCATGTTCTTGTCTTTGTTTCTCCGGTAGAAATCTTGGGGCACTCTTTGAAGTTCTTTGTGTTGGATTGAGTATTATAAATATGAATTTTCTTTGGTGTTATTTTAGTACGAACTCTATGATACATCGAACGGAAAGAATAGCTTTGTGTTATTTTAGTACGAACTCTTGAACAGACCGAACGGAAAGAATAGCTTTGAGGTGGTTTCGTACCCTACAAACAATTTATTCTTATGTTCTCCGCTAGATAGGAACTTTGGAGTGATTCTTCATCGCACTGTGAGGGGTGGTTATATGATCCAATTATATTAGCACTGTTGAGAGTTTGCACTAGCAAAAGTATGGACCCTAGGCCTCATTTTCAAGCATTGCAATACCTTTTTTGTGCCCGTTTACTATTTTCTACCTTGCTGTTTTTATTTATTCAAATTATAAAAATATATTTCGACCATCGATATTACACTTTTATCACCATCTCTTCGCTGAACTAGTGCACCTATACAATTTGCCATTGTATTGGGTGTGTTGGGGACACAAGAGATTTCTTGTATTTGGTTGCAGGGTCGTTTGAGAGAGACCATCTTCGTCCTACACCTCTCACGGATTGATAAACTATTGTACCATCTCTTCGCCGAACTAGTGCACCTATACAATTTGCCATTGTATTGGGTGGTTATATGATCCAATTATATTAGCACTGTTGAGAGATTGCACTAGCGAAAGTATGGACCCTAGGCCTCATTTTCAAGCATTGCAATACCGTTTTTGTGCCCGTTTACTATTTGCTATCTTGCTGTTTTTATTTATTCAAATTATAAAAATATATTTCTACTATCGATATTACACTTTTATCACCATCTCTTCGCCGAACTAGTGCACCTATACAATTTGCCATTGTATTGGGTGTGTTGGGGACACGAGATTTCTTGTATTTGGTTGCAGGGTCGTTTGAGAGAGACCATCTTCGTCCATCTCACGGATTGATAAACCTTAGGTCATCCACTTGAGGGAAAATTGCTACTATCCTACAAAACTCTGCGCTTGGAGACCCAACACGTGTCTACAAGAATAAAGTTGTGTAGTAGACACACTACAAAAAAATACACTTCCGTGATGATACGTGTTTGTCACAGTAGGTCGCGTTTTTTTTCATGCATGTACATCCATGACAAATTTATGACAGAATCAAGATAGTCATACCGTGGCCGTCGAGAAGTGTTCCATGACATTACCAAAATTATCATCACGGAAGTGTCCACTTCCATGACGGTAAATCCCGCGTCACATAAGTGCTTTCGTCAAGGGTGACCGACACGTGGCATCCACCGTAACGGAACGTCGTTAAGCTATCGGGTCAGATTTTGGATCCGATAACCCGTTAACAGCCACGACCAATGCTGATTTTCCATGTGTAAAATTCTCATTGGCTGACGGATCCACGTGTCAGCTCCGCGTTGGCACAGGTGTCACTCATCCAACGGTCGAGATGGGCCTATGATATGTTGACACGTGGACCGGCCCAAAAGTGACCCACAAAGTTTAGATGGGCCGGCCCAACCGAAGGCCCATAAGATTTAGCGGACCATAATGGGCCGGCCCAGCTAAAGGCCCACAAGATTTTGTGGACCACAATGGGCCGGCCCAGCTAATGACCCACAAGTTTCTGCAGACCATAATGGGCCAACCCAGCTAAAGGCCCAACATTCTCTGTCAAATCGGCCCGTCAACGGCCTAGTCTAAACTTGTCATCAATGCGGCCCATGGTCACTTCTGGCCCGTTAACAGTCCGCTAAGTAATTGGGCCGAATTACGGCCCGGTGTATATCCGGCCTGTTAAAGGTCCGACTTCATTTGGGCCCATTTACAGGCCATCAAAACTTTCGGCCCATAAACGACCGTGAAGGATTTGGGTCATATTCGGCCATGTCTGTCATTCGGCCTGTTAGAGGCCCACTATAGATTTGGCCCACTTTCGGCCTGTTGTCATTTTCGGCCCGTTAACGCCGGACGTAAACCATGTGCCATCTGTGGCACAACGTCATATCGGGCCCATTAACGACCCATATAAAAATGACGATAATCTATCCTGATCGAAGTTCCGGCCTGTTAAAGGCCAGTGTATTAGGTCGGCGCATTTACGGCCTGTCTGAATTTCAGCTGTCAAATATTCGCATGGTAAATGGGCCACCATTTCGGCCTGCTAAGTCCAGTGGGTTATTTGGCACAATCAGGGCCCAATCTCACTTTCGGTCTATTAAAGGCCCATGTTTTTTATGGGCTCGACATATTTACACTGTAAACGGCCTACTTTTCCGAGGGCCCAAATTATGTTTAGGCACATTAAGGCCCACTATGGGCACAAGCCTACCAGAAAAAATTGAAAGCTTATGCTAATTTAAGCCTAGATATTTTTAGTGGGCTACATGCCAATTTCGGCCCGTAATCATTTTTAGCCCAATTGGAATGGGCCCGACGAATGTTGGCATGTTGGGCTCCTACGAAGCTTTCGTCCGAATACATTACTAAGATAAACCTACACTATACAAAAATAGCGTCATAATTACTACAGCCCGTGTCAGCATCATAAATGTTGTATCACAACAAAATAAATTCCAATCATACAACAAAAGGCCTGTTGGCATAAAGTTTACAGTCCTTCCAGATAAAAGCACCATCAGATGTATAGAAGCACGATCGCTTGACCTGAGTGCTAATGTTTCAGCTGTAGAATCTGATGGAGCAGACGATCTCCACTTTTTTCCGCCATCGCTCTTCAACAACGGGTTAATGTCCGATAGTCTGGGTTCAAAACCATTCATATCTTGACGGCATTTCTCAACCACTATTGTTGTTTCCGAAACAACGTCCATTAGGGATTGGACTTGTGTCTGGAGCATAGATATATCACTCTGTCTAGCAGGAAGATTTTGTTTAGTAGGCGATTTGGACGAGGTTACCTTGACAACCAACCCAGAATTACGCAGGAAGGTGCTTTTTGCACTATTAGTGGAGAGATACTGACGCACTGCAGCAAGAGGTGACATTGTGCCTGTAGTAGCCTCGTCACCTTTAGGTGGTTGTGGCTGTTCAATCATTTGTTCCATAGCTTCCTGAAAGTTTGAACTTGTAGATTAGTGTACCAGTGAGTTACTAATGAGACAAAAACAAACAAAGTAGGTTAAACGTTTATACATAACTTATTTTGGTGAACTACTATAGTACATTAGCATGTATTGTAGTGCCAACTACATAATAAAATCACTTTCGGAACATATGTCCATGTAGCATGCCTACTGTATTGTCTATTTCCTCACATTTGTTGACATCTAAGGATAAAGAGACATGGTTTAAAGTAGGATGAACATAGTATGACATCATTCATATCATGGGCAAATAGATATAAAACAAATAGGCTATTTTATCATTGTGTGTGCACGTGAACATAACAACTAGATTACAGATCAAGACCAAAAGAATATCCTTCATCTCTTTTAAACCATTTAAGGTGAAATGATACGTTAAGACAACTGTGTATAAAAGTGAACAGAGTAACTGACATTGGCTGCAAACCAAGTAGTTAAATGAACACATCACAGTACCAATCAGTTCAAGGCAGGAGGAGTAAGGACTTACAACAGCGGCTTGAACTGGTGTGCTCATGCCCTTCATCTTGCTGGTGTGGCAATCCTTGAAGATTTGCACTGCATTCGGTTCAGGTTATTTTTGGTCCGCACGGGCTTTCCGCTGTATTTGGAACAAGTCAATATAGATACGATAATATGGCACAAAAAAGAAGAAGGAAGTAGCAGCTATTTACAAGAGCCTCGCAGTGTGCAATATAGCTACGAGATCCTGTTGTCTGTTGGAATTTCACTTTAGAACGGTTGGTTTTGTTCTTCAAACAGTTAGCCTAGAAGAAGATACACTTGTAAGTCACATACATAAATACAAGTTCAATATGTGGTCTGATCAAATACATATAGCCTACCTGATACTTTGGATCGCACCAAAGTTTAACGAGGGCTGTCCAATCTTCATCTCGTAATATATTCCACTAGAGATGTTTGGGCGATTTCATTGTTAGCCTTGCCTTCAAAGTGAGATTTTCCAAGGTTGTACCGACATCGTCATGAGCGGATCTGAAAAACATGAGTGCATGCTTGTTTAGTTGCATCATCTTCGGATCCAACTTGAACCTCATCTGCTGAAAAAGAATGTGAGTCTTATTAGGAGGAAGCTAGAAAGTATGGGACAGAGCAAGACAATATTACTAATTGCGATGAATAACATTACTTACGATAAATGGTCAAGGAAGGTGTTAAACTGGGTATTGTCTTTCTCATTCCTGTCATCGATCCACGTTGGGAGGATACGCGATGACACCTAACGCAACGGCTGCCTCTCGATACTAACTTGGCTGACTCAGTAGCATCACGTGGCCTTTTTAAACCTGCCTCAAAATGGATCTCCATTCTTCCTCCTTTAGATTTTGTTAATCTATCAAGCATTATCCTCGATGTCTGCTTTCGCTTGCGCCGTGGTGCTAGTTCAACAACGAATATGGAAAGTGTTAGTGTACATCAAACCGTGAGAGTACATATAAAGGAGCATGCAAGCGCAACTTGACTCGGCCAGTACCGTCTTGTTGTTGATGCTCATGAGGTTCATCTGATCTTGCCAAGTCTGTTGTGTCAACAATGCTTCGAAGTAGTGTTAGGTGTGAAGGCAGCTTGGGAACCGCCGCCCGAGCAAACGAACGAGTAATGGTTGAGATGCTAGTACAGCTTGAAGCGGAGGCTGCAGCTGGTGGAGCAGTGATACTGTGTTTGTAGATTTAGCCGGTGGACTTGGACCTTCTATCGCACTATAAGTACCAGCAGAATCTCGACGGCAGAGCCTTTTCCGTTTCACCCGACGAGTAACAAAGACTCCCTACTATATTATTTTCCTTGCTCTTTTTGACTTTGCCATGTCAAGCTGTACCCACAACACAAAAGAATAAAATCACTCTTCGTAACTCATTGATGCATGATACGAGATAAGCAATACTTTGATGTAAGACAACCGTATGAGGATGGAATATGTAAGAAAACAGACGACATGACATATTCACAGCTACGATGTGCAAATGAAGCGTAAGGATTTTCAAGAAAATAGAAGTAATGCAAGCTAGACACCATATGAAAGATGCAACCAATATTACTCGCCAAGTTAAAAGTGTCTTGTCATAAGTGGCAATTCAAAAATTAGAAGCAAGACAACGTAGAAATCAATGCAAGATGCAACCACTATCAAACTGCCATGTTAAAGGCGTCCAATCATGAGTTACCGATGCAGGATACACAACAGCAGTACTTTGATGTAAGAACATGGTATGATAGATAGATGCAGTGTATTCTAGACACAGAAAGCCATGTCATATGCACATGTATAACGTATAACCTCAGCAGGTGCAATTTAATCAAAATAGAAGAAATACAGGCTAGACAACATATGCAACATGAAACCAATTATCACACTCTCAACTTAGAGCAAGCACCGGCGATGGTGGAGTGCGGGAGATGAACTCATCATGTAGACTTGGGACTTCAACTTCATTAGCAGTAGCAGTGGCAAATCTAGAGAGTCTTTGTTTGCGTTGGTACGAGTACCACCAACATCCCCTAACTTACTCTTTTCCTTCCTATTTTCTAATATTGCCTTATGAAGTCAAAACCACAAGAAGATGAATAAAATTAGCTCTGCATAAATGGTTGATGCATGATACAGACGAACACTACTTTGATGTAAGGCAAGCGCAGGAGGATGGAATATATACAAAAAAAGACAGTGTTTCATATTCACACGTACGATAGGAGGATGGAATATGTATGAAAAAACAGTAAGCGGAAGGCATTTCAACAAAATTAGAAGAAATGAAAGCTAGGCACCATATGAACATGCAACCAACACTACTAGGGAAAACGCTATACACAGAGGTATAGCAGTAGCGTTGGTCAAAACTCGGCGCTAGCGCTACTTAGTAGTAGCGCTTGTTGCAAAACCATGCTACAATCATTATTTTAGCAGCAGCGCGTCTTCACAGAAAAGCGCTACTACTAAAATTCTCTCACTAGTGCCGGTAGGTTAGGAATAGTAGTAGCGCTTCTCCCGTAGCACGCCATCGCTAAAAACATTGTAGCAGCCGCTTTCTTCTTCTGGCGCTACTTCTATGTAAAAGAAAATAAATAGAAAAATAAGTAGAAAAGTAAATGAAAATGAAAGAAATAGAAAAGGAGAAATGAAAAAAAATGTAAAGAAAACAAAAGAAAAGAAAAAGGAAACAGAAGGGTTAGCTGCAGTAGCTGCTTCAATCGAACACGCTATATCTTAGCTATAGCGATTTTAGCAAAACGCTGCTGCTAGTTTGACTCAAATCCCGCGGCCCTGGCTCAAAATTTAGCTAAGTCCTTTCCCCCCTCTCTCCCCCGTCCCCAACTGCTCCATCGCTGCTGTTGCCCTGCCACATGCCGACCACACCGCCGCCGCACGCCCGAGGCCGCCGACCACACCACACCGCCGCCCCCGCCCGAGGCCGCCCTCGACCTCACAGCCGCCGCCGAGGCCGTCGCCGACCTCACTGTCGCCTCCTCGAGCTCGCCGCGCCGCCTCGACCTCACCGCCCGCCCGAGCCAGAGCCTGCCCTCGCCGCCGACCGTAAGGCTATGCCTCTCCTGTCCCTACCCTCCTATTTCTCTCTGCTAGGGCAATTATATATATATATATATATATGTGTGTGTGTGTGTGTGTGTGTGTGTGTGTGTGTGTGTGTGTGTGTGTGTGTGTGATACTGTGTTATGTTCATATGAACCCTAGGTGTTCATATGAACCCTAGATTTTTTTAGGGCAGTAGGCATTTTATAGCATTTAGGAAAAATGATTTGCAATTTTTTTAGGAAATTAGCTAGGGAAATTTTTATGAAAATTCATAAACAGTAATTTCATTTAGCTTTAAACTAATAGAGGGTATATAAATAATAGTAGCATTTAGATTTAAATTAACAGAGGGTATAAAAAAACACTTAGCTATAAAAAATATTTTGACTACGGACCTGAATTTGTTCCAAATTTCATTCAAATGAAATTTGAATTATTTGGACTATGGACCTGAATATTTTTGAAGAAATTGGGTGTAGGTACTAAGGTCTTGCTGTGGAAATTCTGGTGAGGTCAAAAGGGTTAGAGAAAATGTAGTTCCTAGACTTTTAGCTTTAGACAAAAAACAAAAGTATTTAGCTATAAATTAAAAACAATAGCTATGGCATTTAGCTATAAACAAAAACAGAATTGTTTTTCTTTTCAAAACTTGGTCAAACAGAATAGTAGCTATAAATACTTTTAGCTTTAGACAAAAAACAAAAGTATTTAGGTATAAATAAAAAACAGTAGCTATGGCATTTAGCTATAAACAAAAACAGAATTGTTTTTCTTTTCAAAACTTGGTCAAACAGAACAGTAGCTATATGTCATTGATGTTCATTTGCATATTCCATTATTGTTGATTATATCTTTTCATTGAAGTGGCCATGTTATATGCAAATTCCTCAATAGTGTTTGCTCATGTTATATCTTTTCATTGAAGTTGTTCGATTGTGCCCAAGTGGCTTTGTTGTTTCTGTGAATGATGTTGAGTGGTTTATAGTTTTGCCGAATGTTGATTCATTTCGTTCCTAAGCAAATTTCAGGTTCTCGATTTGTCCACTTTTAGTTAAGGTCATGCCGAAATTTTCCGTGAATTTCGCATGACTTGTGCTACAAACTAGGACATATCGAGTGCCCGGATTTGCCGCACCGGAAGGAGTCAACATTCCTGCAAAACAATAGTCCTTTTTATGTCATTATTCATTTTATTAGGTCTAGAATTAATTGACTAGATTTAATCATAGGAAACATGGCTAGCAACAATGAAGGACGGGTTCTCGTGATTATGACGACGCTCTACCCGGCGGCGCATTTAATATTTTAGCCTTACCGACGATCAACCGATGTTGTTGCTGGGCCCACCGGTGGCATCGGGATCGAGACCGACACGCAGACCGGTGCTTGAGACTGAGACAGACGCTGAGATTCAGATCGGCATCGAGACCGGCGCTGAGACCGGTGCTGCCTCGGGGAGCGGAGCCGGTGTAGAACCGAAAGCAAAGAGGCAACGGGTTCCTAACAAACTCAGGACTACTAGAATGGTGGTCACGGAGGTGGACGACGACAATTTTGAGCCAAAGGCGCCCGAGGAAGCGCGTGCATGCTACGGCAATCAAATTGGCTGCATCGTACGGACAACCGCCACCATCAATGATGAGAAACTACAGAAGATAGAAAATATGAGGAGCACCCTCCTAAAGAAGATTCACCAGATATTCTTGTTCCCGGGCCGGAATGAGAAGGATTATGAAGATCCAGACGAGGACCCGGCAATGAAGAAGATAAACAAACATGCCATGACTAAGTTTAGCGACGCTGCTGGCACTGGAAAATCGAGTGAAAGCAAAGATCAACGACGGGGAACCCTACTCCGAGATTGTAAAGGATAATCCGACAATCACGGAAGAGCAGTTTCAAATATTCAAGGAGGCTTGCAAGGCCGAAGCTGCCAAAAAAAAGTCTAAGTACATGAAGGGGCTTCAAAAGAGGAACATTGGGAGCCACCACCTCGGAAGCCGTGGTTACGGCGGACAGAGGTCCAAATGGGCCAAGGAGGACGCAGAAGCCGCGAGTCTGGGAATCCTGCACTTTGGCGGATTTCACCGCCCCGCAAGAGCGTGACGCCCCGAGGGCCCGGCACCATTGGGACCCAGTGAAGAAGGTTTACGAGACAACACCGGTCATTACGGAGTTCATGAGACTGCTGGTAATTTTAGTTTCTGATCAATTCGACTGCACACGTTAGTCATATTTGTAAACGATCCTTGTGCCTTTTGCAGAGAGAGCAGCACCGGATTGCGGCCGAAAGCGACTCGCCGTCTGAGGCATTGGCGAGGCCCAAGTGGAACACTCCATTCAACCGGGCGTTGAACATATTGAAACGGCAACCGGTGGATACTCGACCGTTGTATGGACGCGTGCACGGTGTTGGAGACGGCCCCACGTGGAAGAAGTACTACCGTGAGACCACGGAGGAGAGAAAGGAAAGATGGAGGTTAACTGAAAAAAAACATCGACAAGAAGGTTGAGATTGCGGTTGAGAAGAAATCATCTCGCATACGATCGAAAAGCGGTAGCTGCCGCCAAAACAGGTGGTTGCAGATTTGTCTACTTCCTTGGTGACGGGCGTTATCACTTGGACAAGGAAAATCCAGAAAAAATGCAGAGGACTTTCCCTTGTCGACTTCTTGGGAGCACTGCTCCCGCACTGCTCCCCGCACCGGCTACCGCTTTGCTCCCACACCGCTGACAAAGACTGCTCCCCAGACCGGACGTGTTTCGGCGGTGCTTCGCCTTTTGGCTGAGCTCGACGCCTCACGGTATCTGGCTACACCGCCCCTTCAATATAAATGTATAATCTCCTGTTTTCGTTGCCTTTCAAATGTCTCACGTCGCAGACTTTTCTTTGCAAGCCGACGAAACCCCGTGCACCATATTGTACACCATCGGCGATGTAACGCCCTCGATGCGGCTATATCTCCCACGTGTCGAAGCACGACTTAGAGGCATAACCGCATTGAAAGCAATGTCGCAAGTGAGGTAATCTTCACACAACCCATGTAATACATAAGGGAAAGAGTTACATAGTTGGCTTACAGTCGCCACTTCACACAATACATAAATAAACGTCCATCATTCAGATTACACTCAAGGTCCGACTACGGAACCAAAAATAAAAGATACCCCAAATGCTACACAGATCCCCGATCGTCCCAACTAGGCTCCACTACTGATCATCAGGAAAAGACACATAGTAACGACCACGCCTCATCGAACTCCCACTTGAGCTCGGTTGCGCCACCTGACCGCATCGCCGGCACCTGCAACTGTTTTGGTAGAATCTGTGAGTCACGGGACTCAGCAATCTCACACCCGCGAGATCAAGACTATTTAAGCTTATAGGAAGGACAGAGTTGTGAGGTGGAGCTGCGCAAGCGACTAGCATATATGGTGGCTACATTCGCAAAAGAGAGCGAGAAGAGAAGCAAAGCACGGTCGTGAAGCTAGTAGCGATCAAGAAGTGATCCTGAACTACTTACGCCAAACATAACTCCAACATCGTGTTCACTTCCCGGACTCCCGAGAAGAGACCATCACGGTTACACACGCGTTGATGTGTATTTTAATTGAGGTCAACTTCGGTTTTCTACAACCGAACATTAACAAATTCCCATCTGCCTCATAACAAGGGCACGGCTTTGAAAGATAATACCCTGCAGGGTGTCCCAACTTAGCCCATTATAAGCTCTCACGGTCAACGAAGGATATTCCTTCTACCGCAAGACCCGATCAATCTCGAATCCCGGACTACAAGACATTTCGACAAAAATAAAACAAGACCAGCAAAGCCGCCTGACAGCCGACAAATCCCGATAGGAGCTGCACATATCTCATTCTCGTGGCACATCCGGATGAGACATCCTACGAGTAAAACCAAGCCTCGAGTTTCCCGTGGTGGCCCCGAGTCTACTCGCTTGGCCAGCACTCAAGGAGCACGGGTCCGGGGTTAAAATAAAGATGACCCTCGGCTCGCGAAACCCGGGGAAAAAGGCTTAGGTGGCAAATGGTAAAACCAAAGTTGGGCCTTGCCGGAGGAGTCTTATTCAAAGCGAACTGTCAAGGGGTCCCATAAATCACCCAACCGTAAGGAACGCTAAATCAAGGAACATAACACCGTATGACGGAAACTAGGTGGCAAGAGTGGAACAAAACACTGTGCATAAGGCCGAGCCTTCCACCCTTTACCAAGTATATAGATGCATTAATTATAGCAGATATATATTGTGATATCCCCAACAAGTAAACATGTTCCAACAAGGAACAACATCTCCATGTTCCAACAAGGAACAAACTTCATCTTCACCGCAACTAGCAACGCTATAAGAGGGCCGAGCAAAGCGGTAACATAGCCAATCAACGGTTTGCTAGGAAAGGATGGTTAGGGCTGACATGGCAATATGGGTGGCATGATAAGCAAGTGATAGGCATCGAGCATAGGCATAGCAAAAGAGCGAGCATCTAGCATAGCAAAGATAGAAGTGATTTCGAGGGTATGGTCATCTTGCTCAAAAGTTCTCGAGTTGTCGAAAGCTTGATCCTCGTAAGCATTCTCAACAGGTTCCTCGCCCACGCACTCGCCTCCGGCTCTACCCAAAGCAAGAACACAAACAAAGGAACCACAATAAATCACGGTTCAATGCACAAGCAACATGATGCAAAACATGACATGATATGCGAGATGTGGTATGCAATGCGTATGCGCCCGAAGGAAAATGATGAACCAGGCATCAACTTGGCAAACCAAGTATGCCGCTGAAAGATGAGATGATTTCGTTGAAATCGATATAAAGATCACCGGAAACGGATGCACGGTTTGCAAATGACAAGCAAAACAAGAATGGCACAAATCTGCCATTAACAAAGATGATACCACTTAGCAAGCAACAAGAAATTAAGCTACTGCACCCAAACGTACCAACAAAGTATATGGCAGTGATCTACTCAAGATGCTTGACAAAAGATGAACATTGAGCTACGGCTAAATCACAACACAACAGGTCCAAACAAGCATGGCAAAAGTGCAAAACATATCACTTCACGGACTTAGTGAAATTATCAACATGGCAAAACAGCATCAGTAGCAATGTTCAGAGCAAGAAAACTACATGCTACAGGAACTTATAATAGCAAAACAAGGCATGTCATGAATCTACTCAAAGCATAGAACAAAAGTCCCTTACTGACCATAAGCCAAAAGGATCAGAAAATATAGTAACACCCATGTCAATATAGCAAGTTTCATAATGATTCAAAATGTGGCATGGCAAAAACAGATAACAAGTAGGCATGTTTAAGAGCTCAAAGCACTCACTACAGAGCCTTATATGATAACCTAAGCATACATACATCAAGAAGACATGGCATAGAAGACATACATGGCAAGAACAACATCATAGCATACACGGATCAACCACAACAACCTTGGCAAAATTGAATAACATGTAAACAATCTGCCAGGAAACATTTTATAGCAAAAGTAGAGCTCGATTGACTCAAGCTATGGCACTCCATAATTGCAACCAAGGGCATGGATGGATAGAGCATAACCATATGTTCAAAACATCCTTACTGAAGTATCTCAAAATATGCATGTATCTCTCGGTAGCATCAAGTAAACATGGCATGAAAAATATCAGCTAAACAGGGCTGAAAACAGCAACATCAGGAAGCCTAGTTTGCATGCTTGTGCTAGTAACCACATAGATCACAAAAATACATGGCATACACCCCTGGAAATATGGCATGGCATATTACAAAACACATGTAGGACTCAAATTCATAGGGTGCACACATCAATCATGGCAAAATGACAAAGTGCATGTTCATTAAGAAATGTAAACTAACATCACATAGCCCTCTTCTAACAGCATTTCGGGCATCAAGATGAGCTCAAATGAAAATGATGCAATGAGATGAAATTATCTACTCTTCGAGACGAACATTTTGACATATAACACGCACGAAACGGAGCTCCGGATGCAAAGTTATGATGCGTTGAAAATGCCACAAATTAATCACCAAAACAAAATACTTAGAGGAAAAATTGAGGGCTGAGAAAGTCAACCCCGATCGGATCTGAGATCGGGCCCGATCGAGGGCGCGCGGCTCGCCGGAGCTCGGGCGCTGTGGACGGCGACGGAGGAGGGAGGTTGCCGGAGCGCGGCGGGCGATGGAGGCCGCGGTGGTCGGGCGAGGGCGGCGCGGCGGCGTGGCCGGGCGGCGGAGTCGGGCCGGCCAAGCGCTGGGCGGCGCTGGCGGCCGGTCGGGAGCGGGGCGCGGCGCCGCCGGTTGGGAGGGCTGGCTGCTGGCGGGCCAATGGCGCGGGCGGCGAACTAGGGACCCGGTGCCCACATGGCAGTCCCTGTTCGCCGGGCGCGGCGGGCGGACGCGTCGTCCGATCCGACATGTCCGCGGCGCGAGGGATTTCGCCTAGGGTTGCGGGGATTGATCCGGATTTGAGGGGAGATGCATATTTATAGGTAGAAGGAGCTAGGAAGCTCCAAATGAGGTGCGGTTTTCGCCCACACGATCGTGATCCGACGACGGAGAGCATGGAAGTGACTTAGATGGGTTATTGGGCTGTTTTGGAGGGGTATTGGGCTGCAACTTAAAAGAGGCCTTTGCGAGAGTGCGGTTAACTGCTGAGTACCAAACGAGCTCCAAATGACCCGAACTTGACAGGTGGTCTACCGGTGGTATACCAAGGCCACTTGACAAGCCTCGGTCCATTCCGAGAAAGTTTAGTACCCACTCACGGAAAAACGTAAAAGGGGACGCCGGGGGACATAGGAGTGCCGGATTGCAAAACGGACAACGGGAAAAATGCTCGGAATCATGAGACGAACACGTATGCAAATGCGATGCACATGATGACATGATATAAAATGCATGACATGGACAAAATGCACAAAGAAGAAAAAAACCCAACCACGGAGGGAATATCATATCACAATGCCGAAAATGGCAAGAGTTGGAGTTACAAATATGGAAATTTACTTCCGGGGTGTTACAGGCGACCAGAAGGTGGCTGTGGGGAAGGCGACGATAATGAAGCCGAAGGAACCATTGTTCCACAGCCAACCGATCCCCCCGAACGTCTTCAAGGTTTCCATGGCCAGTGTCGAACCGGGCCACGAGAATTTGCCTCCTCCAACACTACTGGTGGATGACGAGGAGACACCGCAGCGCTTGGTGATTGTTGCAATGGGTGGGTCCTGTTGGGCCAAAGAGTCTGCTTCGCCTCGAGGCGGCCGGAGCACACCCACGAGCACGCAGCCTCAAAGAAGGTATGAATATCAACACCCCACCTACCCAATTAGCGCCGGGTGTCGGGTTGGGTGATAGCGGATGGGTAAGGAGGAGGCTCCATTAGTCGCTGATGACGCCGCCATGGATGAGGATGAGGATGACGATGGCGCTGAACAAGATGTCTATACCGGCGCCCTCGTGGTTTGAGTGTCATGAGTTGGTGCCTGAATTACCGCCTCAACGTATTATTGACGACCTTCCCGTAGTAAAGAAGTCTAGGAAGAGAGCGAGGAAAGGCAAAAAGCTGATTCTATGATCCAGCAGCCTCGCTTCAGATCAGATAGATATCCCCGATGCGGATAAATGGCATATCCCCGTCAACCAATCCTACCTGCAACAAAGGCTACGGGCCAGATTCGCGATCTAAGGAGACTTCATGACGATGTGCTGCGGGTAGAGAAATGCCTCATCGCCGAAGATCCGGATACCCACTTCACGTGGTTAACGCTCCGCAGCAAATGTCGTGACGTCGACAGCTTCCCTGCGGATAAGTTCTTCCTCCGATTCGATTACATATTCGACATGTTTCACGTGAAGAAGCTGGATTTTACGTTTGTCCGCTTTTATGCCTTGCACATGAACTACATCATTGGGGTTGAGCAGATACGCCATATTTGTGTCGCTGACCTGCATTACATGCACGAGAGCTTCTTGGGAGTCTGTAGAGCACCGTGAATACGCGAGGGATTACATCGCCGGTTTCATGCTCGCCAATAAGGACAAGGAGGCGATTCTCGTGCCTTATCATCCTGTAAGTCATCCGCGCTGCTATCCTTCCTTCGATTTCAATAATTCATTTGCACGGTGGAGGCTAATTAATTTGAGGTGTACTTATTTTGTGCAGCAAGGGGCTACCGCCCTCATCATCCTCTACCCCGATTCTCCCATGCTCTTTACTTGGACTCCTCGAAGAACATTCACAAAAAGGATTACACCCACATCAAAGATGTTCTTGATAGTGCTATGTTTTACTACCAAGCAAGGGGTGGAGAGGTTAGGGACAAGAAGAGAAGGGCGGCAGGCCGCCTTCGCCATAAGATCGACTCACTGCGCATCCAAAGAACCTAACGATTCTCTTAATGATGGATTCTATGTCCTACACCACATGCCGGAGTACGACGGGATCACCGTAACCTTCAAATGTCACCTAGATCTGGCGATGCACATATTCTGCAATGGGCAAAGGACATAGGAGATATCGAGGATCATCGACTTTGAGCTGAGTTCTATAACATCCAGCAC
This sequence comes from Aegilops longissima, assembly GCA_021605205.1. Classification (NCBI taxonomy): domain Eukaryota; kingdom Viridiplantae; phylum Streptophyta; class Magnoliopsida; order Poales; family Poaceae; genus Aegilops; species Aegilops longissima. The sequence goes on from CM038677.1 coordinate 558,483,605, forward strand.
GAACTTGCCCAAATCATCATGAAAGAGGTCGTCGGAAAAACAGGGATGTTCTACAGAGAAGGACAAATGTCGCGGGAAGACGTCCAAACATGGATAGCCTCTCAGCGTCTCGACATGAAGCCTTTCACTAAGCTCGGGGACTATCTCCCTGACCTCGATGGATGGCACGACATGTTGGAGTGATTGTCGATATATGACAATGTGTCTGCTTAGTCCATACTTTCCGTATGACAAAACTTTGAGTTATGCGCAGAAAACTTTATTTGTGATGTAATTAAACCGTCCTCCTCCTCGACTAGCTAAGATCACTCTAGTTAGGGCATTTTGGTAATGGATGAACTTTGTTATTTATGCTTATGATATGTTGTTTCTATTTTTGTCAAGTCTGTCTCTTTCTGTTGCTCAACTATATATGTTGCATACAATCGACTCATGTGACGATGCAGTGCATAGATCATCGATGGCGAAGAAGTGCTACGCCAGAGTATATATATCGATGAGTGGCCGAGTGTCGTGCCCAAAAGGCCGGTTTCCGGTTTCCGAGCGACAGTGCAGTAGTTAGTTTAGGTTCACGCTAATGCGAGAGAGGGATACGAACTCATGTACTCAAAGTGATAGCTCTTCTCGCGATACCATTGTTTAGATGGATGACGATGTATTTGCAAGTAATCAAGGACTTGTATCGCTATTTTCGAGATGATGATGAGAGACCACTTTGTGTTGGATGATGATTATGATGAGACTATTTGTATGTATATGCTATGATTATATTCGTGGTCTCGCAGCATTTGTATGTGTATCATGATGACATTTCTATGTGCTAAAGATTCTTCTATAAAGCCTGTTCAAATACAAAACAAATATGCCCAAAAAACAAAAACCTGTTAAATTAGCAGAGCGAGTGTATAGAAGTTAGCAGCAGCGCCAGCGCTTATAGCAAAGAGCTGCTGTTGCTGCAAAGGGCGCTAGAGCTACTAGCAGCAGCGTGCTCAAAGAATAGCTACTGCTGCTACACTTGTGTAGCAAGAGCGCCAGTGACCACGCCGCCATCGCTATATGTTAGTTATAGCGCTTTATTAGTAGCGCCCACCCCGCCATCGATACACCTAAAACCCGCTGTTGCTAGCCTTTTCCCTAGTAGTGCAATATCACTCTATCAAGTAAAAAGTGTCTCGTCAGAAGTGCCATTTCAAGAAATTAGAAGCAAGACAAGCTAGAAGACAATGCAAGATGCAACCTACATCACAGTCCCAAGTTAAATGTGTCTTATGGGTAAGTGATCGCTGCAGGTATAAGTTGTAAGCTACGAGATGCAATACAAGCTAGACATCATACGCAACATGGAACCACATATAATAGTGCCAAGTTAGAGCAAGCACCGTGATGGTGGAGTAGGGAGATGTGCTCATCATCTACACAGCCACGTTGACTGCCTAGCCTTGCTTTGTCTTGCTAATCTTGTTGGGAGGATGGCGGAGTAGAATATGTAGAGAACCTCCGCTTCAGCTTGTTCTAAGGACCACCATCATCCAATGCCTTGCCAATTTCCTTCGCTTTATTGATTTTGCATTGTGAGGTCATACCGACAAGAAAAAGGAATATCATTCGCTCTTCGTAACTCATTCATGCATGATAACGACGAACACTACTCGATGAAAGGCAAAGTCATGATATGAGGATGGAATATGTACGAAAAATGGACGGCTTGACATATTCACACCTATGATGTGGTAACTAAGCATAAGGCACTTCAACAAATTAGAAACACTGCAAGACACCATATGGAAGGTGCAATCAATATCACTCTGCCAAGTTAAAATTGTCTTGTCATAGGTGGCGTTCATCAAACTAGAAGCAATACATGCTAGAAATCATATTCAAGACGCAAACCAATATCACACTGCCAACTTAAAGGTGTCCCATCATAAGTGACTGATGCATGATACACAAGAAGAGTAGTTTCATGTAAGAACATGGTGTGATAGACAGATATAGTATGTAACAAAAACAGGAAAGCATGTCATATTCACATGTATCATGTCTAAGCTAAGCAGATGCAATTTACACTAATTAGGAGCAATACGAGCTAGACACCATATGCAACATGCAACCAGATATCACACTGCCAAGTTAGAGCAAGCACCTTGGATGGTGGAGTAGGGGAGCGGAGACTTGGACCATGTAATGCACTATCTGTACAAGGAGAATCTGTACATATGCTATGTTTACGTTGCTGCAGAGGACCACCATCATCGCCTTCCTTACTCTTTTCCTTCCTCTTTCTTGATTTTTCCTTGTCAAGTCAAACCCACAAGAAAAAGGAATAAAATTTGCTCTTCAGAACTTATTGATGCATGATACTGACGAACACAACTTTCATGTAAGGCAGCCGCATGATAGGAGGATGGAATATGTATGAAAAATAGGACGGCGTGACATATTGACATGTATGATGTATAAAGTGTAAACTAAGCACAAGGTGCTTGAACTTGTTAGAATCGATGCAAGCTAGAAACCATATGAAAGATGAAACCAATATCACTCTACCAAATTAAAAAGGGTGCCCTAACAAATGTATTTGACCAAATTAGAAGCAATACATGGCAACAGGCTAGAAATAATATGCAATATGCAACGAATAAAGGTGACTCATCGTAAGTAATTGATGCGGGATACAGAAGAGAGGTAGTTTCATGTAAGAACAAGGTTAACACATAGATGTAGTGTGTACCAAAATGGGAAGACATGTCATATTCACAGTATAGTGTGTAAACTAAGCAGATGCAATTTACCCTAATTAGAAGCATTACAAGCTAGACAACGATGCAACATGCAACCACATATCACATCGCTGGTTGGAGCAAGCACCTGTGATGGTGGTGTAGGGAAGTGCTGTCTTCGTGCATGAGCAACGCTCAATATCTTCATTTAGGCTTGTTGTTTCTTGAGAATCATGTGGAGAGGATGAAATTGCATTCTTTATAAGAGTATTATGCCTCATATTAACCCACGCACGTGATCTGTCTCATCATGTTTATAGACGCAGGATACACAAGAACAAGAGTTTGATGTAAGAACATGGTGTGATAGGCGATGTAGTATGTACCAAAAACAGAAGGCGTGTCATATTCACATGTATAATGTGTAAGCTAAGGAGATGCAATTTAACAAATTAGGAGCATTGATGAGGGATACACAAGAGAAGTAGTTTGATGTAAGAACATGGTTAATAGAAAGACGTAGTATGTACCAAAAATAGGAAGGCATGTCATATTCACAGTATAATGTGTTAACTAAGCGTATGCAATTTACCCTAATTAGAAGCATTACAAGGTAGACACCATATGCAACATGCAACCACATATCACACTGCCAAGTAAGAGCAAGCACCTGCGATGGTGGTGTGGGGGAATTGCGGTGATCAACTAGAGAGCTACGTTGACTATCTTCATTTAGCCTTGCTGTTTCTTGAGAATCATGTGGGGAGGATGACACTGCACTCTTTAAATGAGTAGGGCATCTCACAAGAACCCACCCGGTGACTGCCTCATCATAAGTGATTGACGAGGATACAAAAGAGCATTAGTTTGATGTACTAACATGGTTAATAGACATATGTAGTATGTATCAAAACAGGAAGGCATGTCATTATCAAAGGTATAATGTGTAAAGTAAGCAGATGCAATTTAACCAAATTGGAAGCAATACAAGCTAGACACCATATGCAACATGCAACCACATTTGACAATGCCGGGTTAAAGCAAGCACCTGGATGGTTGTGTGTGGCAATTGAGATCATCAACTGCAGAGCTACTTTTATCGTCTCCAATCACGACATCGCAGCCATTAGAGCGCTTGAAACGCTTATCGCTTATCTTCAATTACACCGAGCGACTTATGTCTTTTCTTTCTACATTCATCAACACTGCCATAGTCTGAAATACCCATGCATAAAAAACAATAGTGTGAGTATGGGTGAAGTGTGTGCACAATTAGTACAAAGGTAAAGGTAGCGATAGCAGTCGGTGAGAAATAAATGACGGAGACATATGATAGCTTACATGATTCTATGAAAATAACAATGACTAAAATCAAATAGGTCACCCATTTTTTTGCACCGTCCGATGTACAAAGAACGGGAGATTGTCTTCATCTACCTCCACCACCAAGTGTTGACGATCTTCCTCAAACGCCAGAGACCACCGCCCAAGATTCTCCCCGCCGCGCCTCCCTCGACCTCACCGCACCGCTGCTTGGCACCCCCGCCATCCATTCAAGCCCCGCCGACCTCCAGATCGGGCGCAAGAAGCTCCTGCACCCACACCCCTATGATAGACACCGATGCGCCGCTTCCCGGGAACAAAGGACTAGGTGCTCCGCGCCTAAGCGGGTGGTGCTTTTTAATTGCGGTTCGACCGACCTGAATTGAAATCCATGCGGCTACTCGACCTCTAGCAAAGGTGAAATAGTAAAGGAGGAAACCTTGTGCATTTAGTATCACGAAGAAGATGCAGAAGAAGCGCCAACTAGTTTCTTTCGTGGGATGAATACGGTGTGAGCGGAGACGTAAGATTTGCACGAATAAGGGAAGAGGGTACCTCTTTCGCTGCCGAGTGTTGTGTCCTCCTTCTGCTTTTTCCGATGATCTTGTTGTTCGCCGAAACCGAAGTTGTGGAGGACGGCGCAGCCTTGGACGAACCCATGGCCAAGTTGTTGAGTGTGGTGCGGTGGCCGTCTGTCGGCGGGGGAAGCAGATCCAAGGCGGCGAACGATGGCGAAGGGAACAGCTCCGTGCGGTGGACGGTTGCGACAAAGGAGCCGCAGCAGTGAAGCGCAGGACGGCGTGGTCGGAGTGGTTCTGCACGGCGCACGCCGGCGAGGGCGTCGTGGAGGCAGCTCGCCTCGGCTTCACTGCTAAGTCCTTGAGGGCGCTGCGGTTGCGGTTGCGCTGGACGACAACGCCGGGTACCGCTCCGCGTGATGGAGGAGGGCGGTGGTGGATTGGCCACTATGGGGTGGAGGACGGAGGAGGTTGGGGTTTCATGGCTGGTGGAGAGGGCGCTGCGCCCACGGAGTATGAATGGGGAAATGGAGGAGGCGGGCTGGCGGGGAACTAAGGGGAACAATGTTTCGGTTTGAGACGCTTTGTTTGAAATTTGGGGAAAGTTACAAACTTTGCCCCATCTAAAATTTTAGACATAGTGCGGGTTGGGGTAGGACACCATGTCGTGTGTCCCAAATGTGGGCGGGATAGATTTCGCCGAGCGCATGGTGTTTAGGCGCCACGGCGATGAATGCTTCTCGAGGTGGTTGAGACTGGCGCCTTGGTGAAGTTACAAACCTACCCCTGTTTAGACCTTTGGACATCGGGTCGATAGGCTACACGGGCCAGAGTCAGACAGTAATTTCCTACCACCAAAACATTAGTCTCATGCGGTTTCGGGTGACCAGAGGCCTATTTGGCGCTTCGCTCAATATTTGGGAGCGTACATTAACGCTTTCGGTTCTCTTGAATTGAACTTTCAGGATTTGTCAAACTTCACAAATCTTTACTCTTGAAAATCCTAAAGCTATGATTATTTTGGAATGGAGGGGTACATTTTAATATACATTGTACACAAGTATATATTAAAAATATGCAACTTACCTCAGTTCATGCATGGTTCCGTATAATCTCCTTGGTTGCAAAAAAGTTAGATATGCGTATGAATATATATACCATGTTCAAACTCACAACAAAGATTGATGCCCCTTTACATCTGATTTACAAATGCCATTATCTCGGTTCAAATAGATGAATGCACTTCCTATGAATTCAATCTTCAAACCCCTTTATGTTGAATTCGACATGTATTTTATTTCGTAGTTAGCAATTTGGAATGTATCCATGCAAGTGACAAATGTATAAAGTGCTTCACACTAACAACATGGAGTGCACTAATTAATGTTTATATATGAATTGCAAAAGCATCCATTGCCTGTATTTCAAACCGCCTCACTCTATGGATCGATAATATGAAATAAACACATGCACATGCTAGAATTCAATAGAGTATGGGTGTCTGATAGACCGATTTTCGTCCATACGCAATTTTGCAAAATTCATGATCTCATCCAAAAATAATAATGCCATTTATATTTTAATTTAATGCGAGAACCACCTTTTACACGAGATATCTCTCTATCTAACGATAAGTGCACACACTTTATATGCATCGGCATTTCTCTTTCACACATGCTCACAATCTCTCTCGTGGTGTCGGGTGTCTCACGACATGATCTCTCTGCTTTCTATCTCTTTTCTCGACTACTATGTACCACTCTTTTACTAATCTCAATTGAAAACACTATTTCTCTCACATGCATATATACACATGCACGGTCTCTACTAGCCCTCTATACGCAGATATATGTGCCACGTGTCTCCCAAGACGCACATTATCTTTAGGCCTCTCGCACACATTGCCCCCGACACACACTCTCTAATAGTAGTTGGTAGATATGATTTCATCATATCATTCGGTAGGATATCCCTGGCTGTTAGGCTGGATGGTAATACGAGGACAAGTTTTACCCTAGTTCGGATCGGACCCTTGCAGTTGAAGAAAGAGCCTACTCCTGGTACTTATTATTAGTGTTAGTGGTGTGTACAAAGTACACGTGAATACCAGGCATTGTGCGTGTGTGTATATATACTATCGACGAACTAGCCCCAAGCTTGTATAACATACTAAGGGCCTAGGGTTAGAAATCATATATAGTCGGCTTATCACCAGTGGGGATAGAGTCCTCCGCGACTCTGGTAGCTTCGTGTTGTACGCCGAGTCCTCCACATGGGTCTCCGTATAACACATCTCGGTCCAACCTATATGTGGCGCGGGATGGAACCGACCCATGAGTCTTCATGTTGACCCACCACAACTAGAAATGATGTGCCCAACACACCACACACGCAATCGGCCACTAAGAAAATAAGCATATACGATAGTACAACGGTATCTAGCTCATGATACGTCTCCATATTTTGTTGATGACACTGGCGGACTTTGCATTTGATGCGTGCTCCGTATTTTGTTGAGGACACTTACGGTCATTGTATTTGAAGCGAAAGCACGATATGGTCACTAGACTTCAGAATAAGCTCATCACGGTCACCACATACATTTTGTCGTGCTAACCAACATGTGGTTGGATGGTTAGAGGACAGTGATTTCTCGAGCCCACCAAGGTTAAAGTCCCGGTGCTCGCATTTATCTTGTGTTAATTTCAGTATTTTCCGCGATGTACGCTCAAGGGAGGAGACGTTCCACTCAACTACGAGGCACCTATGGTGACCTCGTAAAATCTCAAGATCATATATGCTGGCCCACTCTCTCGGCTGCGCGGCGCGGACCGCGCGGGGGAGTGGTTTCGAGGGCGGGCCGCCACGGGCGGCGGGGCGGGCGGTTCGGCCGGTGGTGGTTGGCGGCTCGGGGGGAGTTTTATGATAAACCGAGGCCCTTGATTTCAGATCCAACGGCTGGAAAATCTAATGACCAGAGATGAAAAAGTCACGACCGACGTAGCCTCACCCCGCACGCATACATGCACACACGCAAGACACACACGCATGTAGGCGCAACACCGACACATACACATAACTTACACATGCACGCATGCCGGGCGTGCAACACCGACACGCATACATGCACTCACGAACACACGCACGCACGCACCCATGCATGCAACATCAAACGCACTCCTTGCACGCACGCACCCATGCATGCAACATCAAACGCACCTTGCACGCACGCAACACTCGCACGCCTGCATGCACACAGCACACGACGCAAGACACACGCTTAACTACATGAAAAGATGACGCCACACTCAATGAACAATCATCGGTTTATGAAATGCCCGCTCGACCGCCTCGCCCACCAAAGGTTCCTCTCGCTGCGCTGCTCGCGCCGGGTCATCGACATGCGTGACATGCACCCAAAGAGCCCACACGCCGCTGGAAGAACGGCGCGTGTCCTAGGTCGAGTCGAGGGCGCCACTGCGGCACGCCGGCTGAACACGCCTGCGCCGCATTCAAACGCCCATGAAACCCGCCCATGTGGAAGCCGAGAAACCCACTCGACACACGTCCGTTCATGACCGGCCGGCAAGCAACGCAACGCCGCCGAGCTCCTCCCGCCCACCATCTATTTAATCTCCTATTTAAACGAGGCCAAACGCCGCCGAGAATCGCACACCTCCGCCGCCTCCCCTATCTCCTCCACCATTTTGTCCACTCTACAATGGCTTACGAAGAGTAGTTATTCCGCATCCAAGCCGGCTGGGTAGCCCGCCGGATACGAGCTATGCAGCTCGCTGAACCACCTCCTCCCTCACCCGACGGAGCCGCTTGCCGCCCTAAGCCGGCGCTGCTGGTTCAAGAACTCGCCGCCTGTGCCAGCTCGACGAGGAGCGGCGATGGGTGTCGTTGTTGCCCACACGCCGCCGCCATCACTGCCTCCTGCTTCGTGGCCGAGACTCCCATGCCGGGCGGCCGCCCATGCAAGCAGCGATGAAGCCGGGTGCGCGGAGAGCGACGAGTCGGTGGCCAGCGCCTCGCCGTCTGCCGCCATCATCGAGGAGAAGTAGAACACGGAGGCTGCCACCGCTTGTCCCATGAAGGCCACCGCGAGGCAACGCTACGCATACAGCAGTGTCTTGCCGGATCCTTTTGTTGTAAGGACCTTCGCCGACCCGCATGGGCTCCACGGAAGAGGTCAATGTTAGGATGAACTCGAGCCGGTGCCGCCGTGGCGGCGGTAGTGGCCGGTGATGAACTCGAACCGTGCCGCCCACCATCATCTTCGCACCAGCCAATGATATCAGCTTGGGCAAGGGGGAAGCGAGTCGTCCTTTGCGCTGAAGCATATACCTCGGCTCCCGCAGTCCGTGATCGTGTCCGGACATGAGGAACACAAATCGATCGGCGAGCGCACCATTTAGGCCATGTATTATATACCGTGTTGTCCGTAACTAGCACCGCGTAGTTCATTTGAATGTAATGAACCGCCATGTTTGTGTGAAAATTCGGTATTTTATATGATTTCCATCATTGTTTATATGAAATACCCATGGTTGCGGAATGAGTATCAGTTTGTCACGTGTTTGCGTGAATTTCGTCCGCTGGTTGAGTTGCTGTCATAATGTGTGCGGCTATGGTTGGATGGCGAATTTGCGGGTCACCGGTCGGTCTCAAGGGCGGCTCGGGTGGCGCTAGGGACAAAAACACAGCTCGGCGAAGCTCGCTCCAACATGCGCTACTGGAGGATGCATGACAGCATGAGCACCCGAGCCGCTCGCTCATCGGTGACAAAGGCACCGGTGGACAAAAGGGTCGCCAATATTTTGGCTACCCCGGCAAGATCCAAACTGCCCTCCCAACAGATTCAAATCCTCGTCACCGTGGAATTTTGCCATGTGTTTTTTCATGGACTAGCAAGATGCCCGCATTGCATGTAACATCAAGATGCATTTTTACAAACTCCCGCATGCATGCAAGGGATAATTAATGTCCTCCTTTGCTAGTACCACGAGGCAAACACCATTAATATTGCATCGATTAGTGTTAGTGGCCTTGTATATCTGCAAATTGTAATTTTGATAATGGCCCCATGTATATAAAAATGGAGGGAGAAATATGAGAGATAAGTGAGGAGGAGTGGGGCGTGGTGCCGTGATGGTGACTGGTGGTCTGACTGGTGGAGGCATGGGGATGGACGGTGCATTATGTCTAGGTTTGTATCTCTCTCACACACCCACGTAGGTGGGGGACGGCACGAAGAGAAGAGGTGCACGCACGGCGCACGCATTCTGCCTCTTTCCCAACCACACCTGCAAGGGTACACAAGGGAGCTCATTTCAGACGAAAAAGGCAGCCCACTTGGTAATTTGGCACGTAATCGTTGTCCACTTGGTGGAGGGAGGATCGATACCATGGGTGAACAAACAAATTTCGACTTGACGCGCTATGTTAAATTAAAAAGAGGCAAACCATGTGGGGCCTATCTTAGAGGCAAGGCTCTATACACCGGAGTACTTTTGATGTGTCCCACAACTCGCAGAACAAGGAGAAACTTTCTTAGTACGCCAGATCCTCGCCCACGGGCGCGTGGCTTGCAGGATGAGGTGAAGCTGGAGTACTATCAGACGCCTTTACGCCTCCCCTCGCCAAGCGCTGGTGGCTCGCAAGACGAGGAGAAATTTTACTACACCTCCATTTACTCCTCGTCCCTACTACGTACTTTGGTTAGTACTCCTCTATTTACTTATAAAGGCCACTATAAAAAATAGATTTTGCATCTATACAAGGCCACAAATAGTAATCGAGACAAAAGTCACTACTCCCTCCTTTCCAGCTTTATGGCTCAATTTCAAAATCTCTCCAACCAAGGTAGACGGTGAGTGGTCTAATTAATTTCGTAGTTTGCACAAGACGCTGTTTTTCTCAAGAAGTTATGTTTACCGAGGCATTAATTAGAACGAGTACATGAATGACCACTAAATTTCCATGAACTTGTACATGCATTGGTTAGTTTCCTCTTGACGCTGCTTGCGTCGGGTGATCTAACGCACATCGAAATCCAACATGTAATGGTACTACTACTAGTATAGTACTAGAATTGAGACTTATCAAACGGAAAAACGAATGTTTTTTAGATGAGCCCTACAAACCCTAGTGGGTACGTACTCCATAAAAACAGATTTGTCCAAAACTAAGTCGCTCCCTTTCATGAATTCCGTAGTATACCTCCGTCGACGCATCCCTTTCATGAATTTTGTACTTCCTGTCACCGACATGTGGGACATATAGCAACCGGTCGACGTGTCAAGCACCAAATAACAATGCGTAACAGCAGGGGACGACCCCACTGCATCGCCCAAAGGTTAGTAATGAGCAATGATACGCCAAATCACAATGTCGCACCTTCCTGCACGGACGGCAACCATTATTTCACACTTCGTTCGACATCATCTCAAACCACGACTAGTATTGCTTCGCCAAGAGGGACACGTGCATCGCCTTGGTACATCATGACATGTGGGACCGCATGACAGTTATGCTCCCGCCGATCGCTGGGTAAAATCACCTCATTTTTACTATACTTCCTCCGGATCGGTTTACTACATGGCATGCACGCTGCTCTAGGTTGAGAATTTAATCGCTATATATATATGTGATGAATAGTACACTAGCCTTTTAAAAATGTATACTTTTGTACAAGAGTACTCCACTATCGATGGATTGCGCCATGGAGCAAAAATTGAAATTTTAAAAAAGGTGGTACATATAGAGAGCGACGTCGCCAAACTATGCATATAGTACTATTAAAAAGCTAGTACGTGCTTAATTGGGGTGCTAAATTTATTAAAGAAATACTAGTACTAGTATGTACATACCAAGAGTTAAAGTAACGAGAAGAAACATAACATAGTTCTACCGGGGCTCAGACAACACACCCTCAAATTAAACTAAGCACACCTGAAATTAAACTATGCAACTAATCCGTAGACACCTGCATTAGAAGTTTAGAACCGCCATGAGCAACGACATCGCCACCTTACTCGGAGTCCTCGCCCACGCCCTCGACTTCGCCCTTGTCCCTCTTCCTCTTGGCCGACATTTCTTGCTTGAACCGCCAACTTGGCTGTTGCTCTTCATCCAACCCTTGTAGATATTGAAACAAAGGTAGCCATCCATTGCAGCGTAGTGGATGTGGTCTATGTCTAGTACATTCCGCTGCCATGCATGATGATGAAATGTGTAATGAGGTTTCTCCAGCTTATGGTACAAAGGATGAACCATGGCTCTCGCCAGGTCAACATTGAGGGTCGACGAGAGGGCACCACCGATTCTTCCGAGGTCGAAGGTTGCCTACAACGAGGCCTATCCAACGCAGGACTTCTTTGTCGCTCTTAAAGTCTACAAGAACGAATTTGACTGCTTTGTCCTCGAGGAAGTTCTTAAAATCTCGCACTCAACGTCGGCATGGCATATGTGGTAGACCAAGCAAACGTTATGTACGCAAACCTGGATCATGGCGGGCTTCTTCCTCTCTTCGTCCTTTAGATCCTTCTCTTGTCCCACGGCTGTGGTGTACTCAACATCTAGCCCAGCGACCCACTCATCATGTGAGTTTTCGAACATGCGTCTGAAGCGAGAAAGGCATCCTTTCACCGTCGCGGAATTACGGGTGTAGATGACGTCGAACTCATCGCCGGTGATGGTTCTAACCTTGTACTCACCGCCAATCGGGGAGATTTGGGACGCCATGGATTTGGGAGGAGGGTTAGTGTCGGTGTCAAAACCGGCGGATTAATATTGATGATATGGGTAGTACAAGAGTAGATCTACCACGAGATCAAGGAGGCTAAACCCTAGAAGCTAGCCTATGGTATGATTGTTGTTCGTCCTACGGACTAAAACCCTCCGGTTTATATAGACACCGAATAGGTTAGGGTTACACAGGTCGGTTACAATGGTAGGAGATCTACATATCCAGACGCCAAGCTTGCCTTCCACGCCAAGGAAAGTCCCATCCGGACACGGGACGAAGTCTTCAATCTTGTATCTTCATAGTCTTGGAGTCCGCCGTGATTATAGTTCGCTATCCGACACCCCTAGTCCAGACTCCTCAAGAGCTCCCTCGAACCAGGCTTCAATGACGACGAGTCCGGCGCGATATTGTCTTCAAGATTGCAAGGCGGGTTCCTCCTCCGAATACTTCATGGAAGGTGTTGAACACCAGATAGTGTCCGCTCGCAAAACAAGTTCCACATACCACCATAGAGAGATTAACTTTGCACAGATTCTGCTGACGATTCCGCGGGCGTGACATCACACCACGGCCAGCCTTTATATGAATCGCTTTTATCGTCCCCACCTCAAAGACGCTTAGCGAGGCGGTTTCTTGGCACGCCTTATCAAAGCATAGATCGTGCCCCTTATTTCGGGATTCTCATCAAGACGGACGTGGTAACCCATCCGCGCCATTGATTACGGCGCTTGGGAGATAAGCGAGTTTTACCAGTTGGTGGGGACGATAGCTTCGTTCATCCATATAAGGGATAAGGATCCACCTTTTCACCCACGCCTTATTCCTCCTTTGCTCATCCATTTTCGCGCACTCGAGCTCCAGCGCCCAAGTCCTCACATCCCACCTCAACCTTCTCCAACCATGTCCGGAGCGGAGGAAGGTGGATGGCCTCCTCCGCCACGGAGGGGCACATCACAAAGCTGCAGGAGGCCGGATACTTGTCCAAAGAATATCACAAGACAAAGCTGCCCGACGCAAGGCAGCTCATTCCAACCCCTGTGCCCCATGAGAGGGTGGTGTTTCTCCCCACTTCCTCCATGGACTAGGTTTTCCACTTCACCCATTTGTCCGGGGATCATGTTCTACTACGGCTCGGACTTCCACGACCGCCCCGAATTTCATCCTCAACATCTCGGCGTCATCGTCAGTGTGCGAGGCCTTCCTCCGCATCCAGCCCCACTTCGCTTATGGTGAAGATCTTCAATGTCGTGCCAAGGTAGTGGGCGGCCATCAAGCTGAGTGCGGAGGCGCCATGGTTGGCAAGATGGCCAAAGTCCTATGGCTCGAGGGCTCCTTCGTGGAGACAATAAAGGTGGCAATCGGGTGGTTCTATATCACCGAGCCGCTGACTCCAAATGGGCGGCGGCCCCAAATTCAGATCTGCTTCCCACACGCCCTCGCCATGGAAAGAGACGGGCCCGACGTGGGGAATTTGACGAGCTATCCGACTCCAAACATGTGTCCAAACCTGTGGACAAGAATCTCGTGCTTGTCAACGTAATCCGTGTGATGCTCATCCGCCGGATTCTCCCATGCCAACAACGGGCCTTCAAATTGTGGGAGTTCGATCCGCACAACACCCAACTCGACAAGGCTCTTCGACACTACGCATTTAAGATGCCCGGAAGGTGCCGTTCAAGGGCACCGAGGTTCCCACATCCGCCATCAAGATCGCGGATTCAGCTCGCACCATCAAGCCAGCGAGGTGAGTTATTTTACCCTTTATGGGACTCTTTTTTCATAGTTTGACTCTATGCGGATATAAAACTCCCTAACCTTTAATAGGATGGCTGAAGACGCCCGGACAGGTTAACTGTCCGCCCTTTGCCGAAGACTCAGCCGGACGCCTGATTGACGGGCTGCTGGCTCCGCACCTCATGTGGTGCCGGAGAAGAAGGTTAAGAAGGAGGCAACGGAACTCAAGGAGCTCCCGACGCCGGTGCCGCCGATTCTGGGCGTAATCTTCTCCCGAGAACGAGGAGGAGGAAAGAAGCCTCTCTCAGCCGGGGAGGAGAGGAAAGGAAGGCCGCCTAACCGGGAGGCCGGAGGGTTCAAGAAGGAAGAACCTTCCTCCGGACTTCTCCACCAACGCCGACAATGACGCAGGAGGATTGGCCAACAAGGGCCAAGCCTCGGCGAGATCGTAAGTGTCCGGATACCCATGCCTTTTTATTGCATAGTGTTCTCTAATGCCGAGCAATCATGCAGCCCGCCTAAGGCGTGTAGTTCGCCGCTTCGCCAAGCGGGTCCCCGGGTTCATCGAAATGGAAAGTACTTCACCGCCGCCTCATCGCCTCACGCCAAGGACAACGCCGAGGTGGTGCCCCAAGGGGGCCTGGTCAAGAGGAGGTGGCGCAGAGGCGCCGCAAGGCAACCTCCCTGACTCCAGCGCGGGGGGGCGAGACCCTCAGGCTCTAAGCCCGACCTCGTCCGGACTCCATGCCGAACCTTCAGCGTTCTCAGAGTCCGCAAGCGGTCCTTCAGAAGAAGGGTAAGACGCCGTGTCTTCCGGCCCAACCGAGGCACCGACAGCATCGAGGCGCTTAACAGCCCATCGAGGAGGAGCACCGCACTGCTATGAGTGTGGTGATCCAGAGTTCAGTCCGCCAAGAGCGGGCTGACTGAAGTCTGCACCAGCCTTCTAACAGCTTTGAGGTAAGTTTAGAATATGTAAAAATATTACCGATAGACAGAGCTCTCGATGCTTAGTTCGTGTTCGGAAAGAAAAGCCGACTAAGGATCTAAAAGATATACGCAGGAGTCTAACATAAGTATGTCAATATGGGAATGCAGGCTGCGCTGGCCGACTCTCGCCAAGACCGATCATGGAGGTCAATGCATTGAAGCAGAGCCTCGAGCGGTCCGAGAACGAGCTCGGTCTTGCCAAGAAGCAGCTCGAGGACAAGGAAGGTAAGTAATACCTTATTAAAGAAATACCTTATAGAAAGGTTTCTGCCATGTAAAAAATAACAGAATAACATGGGTACTGCAGGGCCACGAACGAGGTGGCGACTCAAGGAAGCGTGTCCGTGGCCAGCAAAGCGGCCGCGGAGCGCACCGAAAGTGAGAGAAGGGGAGGCGAGCCGGCGGAGGTGCGGCAAGAGCTCCGTGCTCGTGAAAAACACGAGGGTTTGGAGGTGACTCAAGACCCGAGAGTCCGAGCTTGCCTCGCTCTTGAGAGTGCCAAAGTCAAGGCGGAGGCCCAAAAGCCTCCAAGAAATTGAATCATTAAATAAGATAGCGGCGGTAAGGCATTCTTTATGCAAAGCAAGCATGTGAAAGTGAATTACCTATTACTTACCCGGATTCGAGCTCTCCAGAGCATTCGCAGAATCTGCCCTGTGAGTGTGTCCGATGTCGCCGATTCTACCGCGCCAAGGAGGGAGCTCAACGGAGAAGGTGTTCTGGTCTCAATATGCCGAGGCCGGACATCCGTGTTTATAAGCGACCAGTGAAGCAGCTGGTCGAGCTCACAAGGTCGCCGAACAGGCCATGAAGGGCCTCATAGTTCGGCTGTGGGCCATTGGAAGCCATGCTTGGGAGCTACTTTGGGCTAGTAAGGGCGGCCGGTGGACGCCTCGTCCACGGGTTGAAGTCATCAAGCGCCCATCTGCATTGAAGGTGTCCGTTGGCCCTTGCCCGTGCTAAAGTGCACCGGGCAAGCTTGATGCGAGAAGCTTGTGACGGACGGGCCACCGAAGGGCAAGGAGCATCGCACCCAAATGTACTATGAGGGCCTCCTCAAGGGTGCCCGCCGAATAGCGGATGAGTGCTCCAAAGATGTAATTTTGGATAGACTCGCATTTGTTATCCCAGACGCTGAAAACTTGTTCATATGCGCTAAGCAACGCTTGTTAATTTAAAATATTACCTTCAGGCGGCCGCTTATCAAATTTGAGAGATGGCAAGTCGTTGGCTTCAACCCCATGCCACGAAAAGGGGGTGTTCGGATAAACTTGAGCACTCTTGTTCCCATTCTTGGGTCCATCTAGGAGGCGCCAACGCAACGTAACAAGGCAACCGGACTTATAATGCTTGAACACTCTCACTTAGCCATAGAATTCTATAATTTTAATTTCGCGAAGCCCCTAGTATTCGAAGACCGAAGTTCGGGCGCTATCCATGCCTTGGCCGGACAATTCGTTCCTCGCCTAAGCGCATAAGTCTTTAGGGACCCAAAACCTCTCGAACAGCGATCGCTCTCGCCTCTATCATGACGGTCAGTTTTAGCTTTCCACCGAGGTGCTCAACCCAGCTCAACCGGGCACAATCGCAGTGGTTCTCCTAGTGCTAACTTAGCCGATATAACGGAACGTAAGGTACCAAAACGTAGGAGCCGGGCAAACCCAACTATTGATCCAAGACATGATTCGGAGCCGATGCATATAATGCTATAAGTTCAGTGGTGCCGCACTTGTGAAAGTGTTCGGACTTACCACACCATTCTTTTGGGGTACTTGAGCCCTCGTGTATTGGCCGCACTAAAGTGTACGGTGCAACATGTCATGAAATGAACATATATATAGATAAAGAAAGGAGTGCAATAATAGGCAAAAGCTATGTATTGTTTATTCAAAAGGTACCGCAATGAAGGCGTAACGATACAAATAGTGCGATAAGCAAGGGATGGGACTATCTAACATGTCCTTCTCCAGGGTAAGTCGGGATGATATGTAAAACAGTATAATGCTCGAATAGAGACCACCAACACTCGACGTGGCTTTCGCTTCCCCGGCTGTTGCATCATGAGTTCGGCGGTTCTAGTGCCGGACAGACTTCGAAAACGGAGTCCCGAAAGTAAGAAAAGGAAAAAAGAATGACACAATCGGGAGCCCCGGTGCGGTTGAGCCGTGGTCGTGCTCTCCCTTATGCCCATGGCATCTCCAGAGCGTAGTTATGTACGCCAGTAAATCGCTTCGCAATTTCGTGAGGGCTGGGTTAGCCGGATTGCTACGCTGCTTGAATCGTGCAGCGGTCTTGTTGTAGGTTACTCCGGCGGCTTGATGTTGTCCGGACGCTTAGTGGCCGGACTCGAGAATTGCTGTGAGAGGCTGCTTTGCACCTCCGCCGCGAGGGCCGCCGTGTGCTCCTTCGCTCGAGAGAGCGCTCGTGTTTACATTGACCGTGATTACCTCGAGGGTCCGCATCTTGAGCTTGAGGTATGCGAAAGCGGCACCGCATTGAACTTTGCAATGCGTTTCGTCCGAGCAAAGGCATGATAGCCGCCATGAACGGATGATGTCTAAGATTAACTCTTCGCTTCGAAGTTATCCGGGATCCAAGATCACTTCGAGTGTAACCGAGCCTGCATAATTGGCCTCTACACCCGTATGACGCCTTTAAAGGTCGCCTTTGTAGGTTTAACTTGAGGGGTCTATGCCCATTTTGGCGACCGATCCCGATAAAGCAAGTTCAGTTGCTACCGCCGCTCATCAGACTCGGTGAGGTGAAATCCACAATAATTGGGTCAAGGACCAATGCGCAAAACCGCCGTGACGGATGCTAGTGGGTGGTCCTTCGATCGAAGGTGATCGGGCAGAAGACCATGGGTTGAACTTCGGGCGATCGCTCCATCGCATATACGCCCCTTTAGTGCGCCGCTTACGCCCCTTTTGGGTATGTGGGTTGCGATATCATGTTCACCGTCCGCACTTGTGTGGGAAAGCCCTTCGTCCTCTATTGTTCGGTGGCCGGGCTCTTCCTCGCCATCGCTATGCAGCCCCTTGTCATTGAGTTCGCACTTAACTTGATCGCTTGCTTGAACACCCTACAATCCCTGCTGGTGTGATTGGCTGGTTTTTCGGGGTGCCATGTATCCGCACAAGCGATCGAGTATTCGGTCCAAGTTGGACGGGCCATGGGTATTTCTTTTGAATGGCTTCTTCCGCGACCGGTTTAGAGCCTCAATCCGCATTGACGGCCGTATCTTTAGCATTATCACCGCACGCGGCGCTTGTTCTTGCTTGCGACGCGACCGCCATTGTTGTCCTTGGTATCCGAACTATCGTGGTGTTTGGCCAAGTTGTTGCTTCGAGCTAGCCAGTTGTCCTCTCCCGCACAAAAGCGGGTCATGAGTGTTGTGAGGGCTGCCATGGATTTCGGCTTTTCCTGCCCTAGGTGCCGGGCAAGCCATTCGTCATGGATGTTATGTTTGAAGGCTGCAAGGGCCTCTCGTGATCCGGACAAATAACGATTTGATTTTTCTTTGTTAGGAACCGTGTCCGTAATTGTCCGCCGATTCTTCCGCTGCTGAATTATATGGCTGAGGTCATCGGCGCTCTAGTGGTCGCATCGCATGTGCCCCGGAAGTTATCAAGGAATGCGGCTTCCGTGTCCTCCCAACAACCAATTGATTCTCGCCGGCAAGCTGTTGAGCCAATGCCGAGCTGGTCCTTTAAGCTTGAGTGGAAGGTATTTGATGGCATGTAGATCATCACCGCGGGCCATGTGGATATGGAGGAGATAGTCCTCGATCCGCACCGCAGGATCTGTGGTACCATCGTATGATTCGATGTTTACGGGTTTGAAGCCCTCGATTTGATGATCCATTACTTCATCTGTGAAGCATAGTGGGTGTGCGCGCCTGTGTTGGGCTATATCACGACGTAGCTCATATGAGCTCGCTTCATCGTGTTCGCCCGCCGGTTTGCAGATCCGCGCGACGGTAATTATCCCGAGTCGCTACGCCCACGCGATCCGTAGATCGATCTTCTATGTTTTGCCTTATCCTCCAATATATCTCGCAAGTCCGCGCGCTTTTCCGCGCCTTGGTACTTTTTGAGCGGCGCCGGGTGTGGCTTGAGTGAAGGGCCGAGAGGCTTCTCCGTCGCGCCACGGGCTCGCCGGTCGCCATGTCGTGGCGCGGTGACTTGGGTGCTTCCTCCTCCGACGAGGCAACGGCCCGCGCTTGGGGTAGCTTTTGAGGGCGCTCGAGTTCATACTCTTCGCTGCAAGGACTTCACCCATCCGCCGCCTAGCAGTGTCTTGGTCAGCTCTAAGCTGTTGTTGCTTTTTCTTGAGGCTGCTTGTCGTGGCTATAAGCCCGTGTTTGAAACGCCCTGTTCGGCGGGATCCTCGTGCACGACAAATTGCTTGTCGCCGAGGCTTGCCTCATCTTCGGAGGGAGGCGATAATTATCGCCCTCGACCTCTCTTTCGCCGCATCTGTCAGGCGGACTTGCTTCTCCTCCTCCCGCGCCGAGTCCCGCTGAGGGGTTGCCTTCGACCGCTGGGGTGTTATTATCTCCGTGCCGGAATCACCATTTTTGCCGTGGCGGGATTTAGAGCGCACACCGGCGCCGGGCGCTTCGTTGCTTCTTGGAGGGTCATCCTCCGTTGTTCCATCGCTGCTCCCATCTTTTGGGATGTCCACCATGTATATGTCGATGACGAGGTGGCCTTCCAGCGGCCTCGTAGGCGCTGGTCTTGGTCGCCTCCGCATCGCCGCCCATACCGCCGATGTCTTCGTAGTCGAAGTCGAGCATGTCGGTTAAATCATCGACAAGGGCTACAAAGTGGGTGGTGGGTGGGCGTTGAATTTCTTCGTCGTCCAGATCTCAACCTTCCCGTCCGTAGTCCGCCAGGCTCTCCGGATAAAGAGAGAGACTTTAGTGAATTTAGGATGTCGCCAAAGGGCGAGGCCGAAAGATGTCCGCGGCAGTGAACTCCATGATCGGGCGCCCAATCGGATTCGATTGGGGGCGGAGGGTTCGGAGTCCGGAAGGAGTCCGCACCGGAGTCAAGGTCTTCGCAGCGACAGGATGGAGTTCGCCAATCGCCAGAGAGATCGTAGTTTCGAGGCGGCGCCCAAGCACTCGCCCTCGATCGGGGAATCCGCCCGGATTAAGGGTCGGAGCGGATGTCGGTGCGGCCTGTGGCACCGCTCGCGGCAGAGCTAGATCATACCCATCGAGATAGTGCAGCACGCCGGCCAGGGCTCAATCCGTCAAGATCAAGTCTCCGCGATATCGCCGATAGTTCAAACTTCCAAATCTGACCGATGGTCTGGGGCATAGCTTTCGATCTGCTCCAGATGGCTGCTTAATTGGCCCGCAGGCAAAGCCGCCAAATACGAAGATCTGTCCGGGAGAAAAGTCTCACCGACCGCGCCGGTGTTGATGATCGAAGGAGCCATCGGGCCTATCGGTGACGCATACGCAGGAACTCTCAATGAAAGCACCAATGTCGGTGTCAAACCGCGGATCTCGGTAGGGGTCCCGAATCAAGCGCCTAGGCGGATGGTAACAGGAGACAAGGGACACGATGTTTTTACCTGTGTTCGGGCCCTCTCGATGGAGGTAATACCCTACCCCGCTTGATTAATATTGATGATATGGGTAGTACAAGAGTAGATCTACCACGAGATCAAGGAGGCTAAACCCTAGAAGCTAGCCTATGGTATGATTGTTGTTTGTCCTACAGACTAAAACCCTCCGGTTTATATAGACACCGGATAGGTTAGGGTTACACGTAGTCGGTTACAATGGTAGGAGATCTACATATCCGACGCCAAGCTTGCCTTCCACACCAAGGAAAGTCCCATCCGGACACGGGACTAAGTCTTCAATCTTGTATCTTCATAGTCTTGGAGTCCGCCGTGATGATAGTTCGCTATCCCACACCCCCAGTCCAGACTCCTCGCTAGGATTAGTGGAACTGCCGTAATGTGAATGAACGGACGACTAGGAGCTAACCGCCATAGTATTAAAGGACGTATGGAAAGAGTAGGAGCAAACTGCCAAGATGCGAACGGCAGGGTAGTGGCTTTCCATTCTCCCATGATACGGGCTTCCGAGAGCCCTTGGATCTGAGATCGAACGGTTGCATGGCGTGATTCTAGACCTATGGGTGAATATCCTATCCCGGAGGGTTATTCTTAAAATTTTCAGCAACTTAGCATGCGACCGCTTGATTCAGATGCAAGGGCTGCCAAGAGTTCAGTATCATGGTCGCGCTTATCACGACCGTCGCGTCGCCGTCAGTGGTCGCGCTTTGAGATTTAACACGTGCGCTAGGGCTATCCGATGTTGGCATGTCATACATAGTCATCACTTAGTCACTCATACTACAACATGGTTGGCTATAAGGTTGGCTATAAGTGTATTTTTTACTCCTCTCTATCTTTTTTTTGTATTTCCTCCTGCCCATATATAAGAACGCTTTTTACACTAGCTAGTGTAGTGTCAAAAACGTTCTTATATAATGGGACACAGGGAGTACTAGTATTTATTGCATTTGCCAAGGAGTGACCTCTTCCAATGAAATGGTGTTGCTAAGTTTGCTTCATTTAATTAGCTATAGACTCAAAATTGTCTCTTCACCTAGGTACATGTGCTTAGCACCGCTTTCTTCCTTGGGTCACCAAACTAGTCTCTCTCTTCTTGATTAACTTGCCACATCGACTTTATGCCTATGTGGCAAGCTTAAGCACCAGAGGAGCAAGTAAGTACAATAGTGTGCTTTACATGGCATTTTTGCATATGTGGAGGAAAGAGAGGCAAGGAAAAGTGGAGAAGTGGGCTCTCATGCAAGAGTCAGCCTCTACTACTACATGGTGGAGCATTGGGAGAGGCACCTGATGGAGGTGGTCAGAATCGGAGACTCACGCCGGTCGAGTGCCGCAGCTTAAAATGATAATGGCAAGTAAAATCACGGGCCCCACCTGTCCAAAGAAGACTCACTGTCAAATCACACAGCCCTCACGCTTGCAGCAGAGCCTACTCCCTCATCTTCTCGCTCTCGCCGAACCGACTAGGCGGAACTGCCCCGCCACTGCAAGCAGAAAAGCCCCGCCTCGACTTTTAAATACAACTACTCCCTCTGCTTTGATGCGCTTGGTTGAAGGTATCGTATGAATGGATTGGGACCAGGATCGAACCATTCAATTCATGTGTTTGGCTGAATATAAGAGATGAGCTAATTATTTAAGACGGGACCACCACCATGCTCACATAGTCATGCATGCAAAGGGTGGCCATTTGATTCGACCGATTCGGTTGGGTGGAATGGTTCAAGATCTTCAAGGCATATTCTTTTTTGACTCGAACCATTCATGTGCTTTATAACCAAACATGTCTATTTTCCGAACGATCCCAACCCATTCATGACCACCCCTGCAACCAAACGCACGTCATCTTACGAAAACCAAATAATCCCACAATACTAAGGCGCGGTGCATTAACTTCTACCTCGTTTCTTGTTTCTTCACATATCAACCAATAAGAATCCAATGATATACTTTTTGTGACATAGTAAGAGGGTGCTTGGATCCAAGGGACTTATTTTAGTCTGACTAAAAATAGTCTCTTTAAGAGACTAAAGTTCCAAGCACCACTGACTAAAGAGGGGCTAAAACTAGTCTTGAGACTAAATTTTTTTTGTCAGGGATACCCCTACAAAAATGTGGATTAGTCCTCTCCCTCCTCATTTAACTCCTCTCCTTTAACATGGACGAGTTCTGGATTGGAGGGTTTGGAGGATAATAAATGCTCATTAACTTGATTTTAGTCTCCTTAGTATTTGGATCCAAGCATGGATGAGGCTAGCATGTTTTAGTCTCACTACTTTTAGTCATGGGACTAAAAAGTATCCAAGCACCCTCTAACTCATATTTAGTTAGTCAAATGGATGACCTAGAACTATGTGCAGGCCCTATAAACCGAGACGCCTACAAATAAAAAACCGAGACGGAGAGGGTAGTTCAGCACATATCTTTTTAGATCAATATAGTCGGGATTCACCAAGGAGCAAAACCAAGTGGTAGGCTGCTCCTGTCGTGTTGGCGTAGCAACTCAAGCAGGGTCAGTCCGCACACCTAAATGGTGACACACTTAATAGGACCCCTTTGGCGGACATGTGGCTCATCCATCGCCTTGTTCCACGTGCGATGCACCAAATTACAGTTCGAGCAGCGGTTGAATTGGAGGCGCCTGTCAGAAGGCCAAAGAGTAGAAAATGAGCGATGAGGGTCAAATCACAAAGCCCCACCTTTCCCGCATTAGCTGGACTGGACGAAGCAACCATCATTTCACTCTAGCACGCAAGAGCATAAATAAAAGAGAAAACAATGATGCGTATGGTAGCTACCTAGGGAACCCTAGGTAGGGGTCTCCACTACGATCCTTTTTTTGAAAGCGCCCACTACAAATCGGCTTATCCTCGCCCTCTTGAAGAAAACCGATGATGAGTGCGGCGGTAGGGTTTGTAGGAGTACTACGGCGCAAGGGCCACGTCGTAGTAAACGGGTTCGAGTCGACGCTTTAAATATGTGTGGGCCGCTTGGTTTTACGGAACGAGGCTGCATTTTGGGTTCGGGACCAAGGGAGATATAGCACGATAAAAATTGTGGACGAGGTTCGACCGAAAGGCAATGATGCATGGGCCCTGCATTTTGATATACCCGGGGCCGCGTGAAATTTGCTACTCTACTCAAAACTAGTAAGGTACACATGTATTGAATGCATGAGATTAGATTTCGAAACCAAATTATGAATAAATACACACTATAGCATGTAAAGCTTTGAGTCATATATGCATGATGTAGATGTTCGTTTAGTTCTTATAGTTCATCTCATTCAAAATCAATTAGTTTTATAAAAATGTTAAGATTCATGGGGTTGTGCATTGTAAATCATAAAGTAAAAACAAATAATGGCAATTCATTTATAAAAAATAATCAATTATGATACGTAAGATTCTAGAACAAAGGATAAGTGCTTGTGTTTTGAGGTTTGTGCATTATGCTTAAGTTCAACCATGGAGTCTTCTAAATTGTACATGTGGCGATCCGTGGAATGTTGATGATATCCAACGGCTAGTATTGCTCGGATTTGCCCATCTCTCGCACTGTTGGGTTAGCTTCATCCAATGACCATCTTTCAAAATTATTGGCACACTATATAGTTCTTGTGCCATAGTTGCATGTTTTGGAAAAAGCTACTAGTGGGTTGTACTATCTATTTAGGAATAGAAGATGCATACGTGGAAGTTGTAGGAAAGAGATGACATGGAGCATCTCAATTCCTATGAGTAGGGATTGGAAAAGAGATGTCATTTGGTTCACATCATAGGAACTTTTCTATTGAATCTAGAGATGACATGTATCTCAATTCCTATGAGGAGGGATTAGTAAAGAGATGTAATTTGGTTCATATCATAGGAACTTTTCTATTGAATATACGCTAATGTTTATTTTCCTTGAAATTAAGGGAGTATAGGAATCCATTCATATGAACCAAGTGGCTCTAAAGCTATAGAAATGATATCATGTTTATTTCCTTTGAAATGTAGAGTATATGAATCTATTCCTATGAACCAATTGGCTCTAAAGGAAAAATCCTATAAAAATCATATCATATAGAGTTCCTATGATATTCCTCGACACTAAAGGATGGTTGAAATTGCTGCGGGTGATACGATGGTCTTTCTTTGTAGACTCTCACCCATCTTTATAGTTACCTATCAAGATGAATGAAATGATATATACAGGTATTCTACATGTGCAATTTGGTACACGAAAACTCGGTAAAAGTTTGCGAGGTTCTAATTTTCAATAAAGCTATATGCACCGCATTTCGAACGGAGGAGCATACGGCAGTTGCTAACACTCACGTGGAAGATTTGTGTGTAGGAGGAGTGGCTGTTCTGTTAAATGACATGGCAAACCGACACTTTCGGATGTCGATCTAACGGTTCTTACGGCGTCACAAGAAAAGGCTTGTGGCTAACGCTTGTCGGATAATGATTTACTGGACACATGCATTGCATTGATACGCGCCCCCTCTCTCTCACGCACACGCACCTCACAAGTCACGACTCTCCCGAGTCCTCTCGCAGACTCGCACGTCCGCACCCATCCTCTATCTCAGTAGACGCCACGCACATATGTGCTCTTCACACCCTACCTCGTAACTTCTAAAAACAAAAGACGGCGCAAGACATTTTATTTTAGCTCACATGTCACACACTTATACTATTATTCTTATGGCGCTCTTTGGGCATAGTATATATTATACTCACGAAGAGAAGCGTGCACGCACGCACTAGTTCTCTCACACCCACTTGCGGGTACACGAGGGAGCGCATTTTTTGAAGCCGTACAACAAAATCACTCCACTATATATAAAAGCAGAGCCTTAGCGCTTGCTTTACTAGGGTTCCTCTCGCACACTCTCTCATGCTCTCCAGATCTAAGCAAGACATAGGTGGCCACACTCTCTCTCAGCTCACGGCTGGTCACAAATCCGCCGGACAACCTCGACCGGGCAAGGGGTGTAGGTGCATCGCTCACGCTTATCGTCGGGCGGCGAGGGAGGAGACCAATGGCTGCCCGCTGGCCCCGATCGGGCGGCCGTGGCTGCTCTCTCGAGAGAGCGCCGCTTGGGAGGGCCTCCGACCCCTTCTTCCTCCCTCATGTATTGTGGCCAAGATGCGCCTCCCGACGCCGCCTTTGACACATGCCAACGACCTCGTGTATATATTCCTTCAAACCTTCCTTGCTCTATCGCCTCAGCTCTTCCCCTTCGTGGATCCTTTTCTACTCCGTCCGCTGTTACAAATCCACCTAGACTTCTACTATTATTAGAAGTAAAGCTAGTTCATACAAAGGAACTCAAAGCGTTGGTTCAAACAGGAAGAAAGTGGAAAGTTGTAGCATGAATCTAGGACTTGGTTCTAAGAGGAAACGGGGAAAGTAGTAATATGTGTCACTGCTTAAATAACCGTATTTCAGATTTGCGCAAACAGGGATGTATGTCTCCATATCGCTTCGGATGTCTGCCTCCTTATAGTTTCTATCCGCGCAATCAAAAGCACACACCTCGCTTTTAGTACAACCGCACAAAATGAGATGGCTATCCTCGCTGCCGCTGCCTAACCTCCCGCCTTCAAGGTATCCCTACATTGGTAGTAACTAAGGTAGAATGACCAACGCAATCTAAAAGAAGCTGATTCAGACGCTTTACTTCCTGATTGCAGCAGGTGGACGAGCTAAAAACAACTACATCCTAGTCCGAATGCACTTTCTACCAGCTTCATCCATGGACCGAGGACTAGCTCGGCACGGCTGCACGGCAGTTTTTGACAAAAGTGCGGACAAGAGGCATTGTGGTCTGCTTATTTCTGCAAATAGCGGTGCTTAAATTTAGTGGAATGCATAAGCATTTTAGCTGGTCAAGACATCGCATGGTTCAGCTTCAGCATTCTAGCTGAGACCACAATTATAACTGGTTATTCGGAATGAGAGAACCTAACCCCTAATGGTGGCAACAAGAAAAACCAGAGTGAACTCCAGAAATTTGCTTCGCCGAGGCCCTTTGCTCGTAGAAGCCTTGCTTGTTTTTTTTTCCTGATTTGTAAACCTTCTCACAACTTTTTCTTTTGTTGTGAACTAGTATATGTTTGTTATGTTCTATGAATCATTGAGATGTATAAAATTGCTTAACTTATGCTTTTCAAGATTTTTATGAAGACGAAGTTTAATTGTGAGTGTTCCACATGAGCGCTGGAGTAGCGTAGAACGCTTGGAATTTATTACATTGTGGCCTCAATTAACTGCATGAACCATCGTAATAAGATACATAGTAGTTGCTTATATGTCGATGCAGATTGTTGATTGTTAGCTGGTCGATAGCCTAGTGTTGAAGCGAAGCTGAGCCAATGTGCCGTGTTTTGCACCAACTGCTATAAGTGGGGTAGCACCAACAAGTGTTTACAAGTACTTATGTATACGCCAAGACGGTTCTCTCGAACGAGTGCTCTATTTCATGAAAACACACACCGCTCGTATGATAAACCGTGACAACTTATGTCTTACCATGCCATATTCATGAAAAACTAGTGAGGACGATCTGTTTCAAAGAACAATTACGATGGTTCTCACATGATTCACGGCACACAAAAGTAGCAGTAGCTTCCTATAGACGGATTCAAACAGAGCACTAGCCCCAGAGGGGTCGATAACAGGCAAGGTTCGGATAATTAGACACAATCCAAACTACTATTAAACACTAGCTGGGGCAACTATTTCATGCCTCGATCTAATTTGGGCTGGACACAAGACGGACCTTGCCATGAACATCATCGAGGACGTCCCGCAGCAGCTCAATCCTCGTGAACCTTCATGAAGACAACCTTGTGGCCTTGCCATCGATAAACTTGTTTGTGGAGGCATGCCACGCCATCTTCCCGCGTAAGCTTGACAAGAACAAGATGCCTCACAAACGAAGGAGTAGCTTTGAACTTCTTGTGCTTCAAGACACCTCGGACAACACGCTCGACAACAAAGGAGGCTAGAATACAACTCTTCATTGGTATAACCGCAAATGGCTTCCGTGATCCAACAGCCTAAGAACTCTGCTTTTCCCAAAGGCGATATTCAGGTCGTCCGCCTCATAGCGAGTGACATGCACAACCACACAATCCTTTGTCTCGCATCGTGGCTCTAATTGAAACAGAAACAAATTTTGAATTACTTTTCAAAGATAAGAACCACAAGTTATTTAAACCACTATGTATAGCATGGCATCGAAGCTAATAAAATTTTGCATTATTAATCACCACATACTTCCTTTTCTAAAAAATCACCACATACTTAGATGAAAACCACAATCGAGATCGGCAAAGAAAGAAATCACCTTGGGCAGCTCAATGAGGGGGGACAACATCCTCGAAGGGGGAAAACTGCTCTCAAGGCCACGGGGTCAGAACCTCAAACGGGCATTGTCCATCTCAAGAGTGGCCGTGAGCGATCTGGGTCGGCTCGGTGGCTGCCTCCATCTTCTTGGAGCTCTCTCGTCTCATGGGGATCAGCCTCCGCGATGCTCCAATATCGGCAGATCTTTGCCCGGTTCTCCTTGGTCCATCATGAAACCGACGTAATACTAGGAGACCACCGAAAGGAAAACACAATCGCAATGACAATGAAACAAAAAGAGAGTGAGGATCGGTTATCGCTTTGCAAAAGTTCTTTTTTTTCTCGAACGAAAATATATATACCAACATCACGGATCCGCTTCGTCTGGCCAAACTTAGACTGCAGGGAGGTGGGGTTTTGTGATACAACGGCTCACATCGCCAAGGCCACGACTGGGTGACTCTCCGCCTGCATACTGCCTCGCTAATTTGGTGGATGGCATTTGGGCCCAAGGCTGCATGGCCCGCATGTCGATGAACAAAAGTATAACGGCATTCAAGAGAGGGAGACGCTTCAATGACCTAGGAGGAGCCGAGCTGTAGAGTGTCTCCACTGTACTAGTAGTAATTGTTTTTCTCAGAGTCAGAGAGTGTCTCCACTGCACTAGTAGTAATTGTTTCTCCGGGCCCAAGACAAAACAGCCAATCCACACTAGTAAATAGTAAAATCAATTCAAAAGGCGCCACCCACACCCAAAGACACCGCCCCTCCCCACAAAAAAACCTGGTGCTCTTCTTCCTCCTCGCCCCACCCACTCACGCCACCGCCTCCACTGCACCCCAAATTCCTCACCTCACTCCTACAGAAACCCCAGCTCCCCTTCTACCTCACTCCTACAGAAAACCCCACTCCCTTCTTCTTTGCTCAGACTACAACTAGGCTCGCCATTCGTTACTCTGCTCAAATCCGTGGCGACGACGACGCCTCGAGGAAAATGCAGTCGGCTGACCCCAGCATTAAGAAGATGAGGTTCCGCCAATGGCGACGCCATAGATCCCGCACCCGGCAAGCTGGGAGAAGCGGCGATCCCGCCCCACCGGATCCCAGAACTCAGAGAATCTCGGTGGACCCCATCAGCGATCTCCCGGACGCCATCCTTGGGGAGATCATCTCGCTTCTCCCCACCAAGGATTGTTGCCGCACCCAAGTCCTCTCAATTCGGTGGCGCCTCTATGGCGTGCCGTGCCCTTAATCTCGATCGTCGTCACCTATCTCTCTTCAATGATTTTGAAATCCCAGAGCCATCATCTCCTCCCACCGTGGCTCCGCTCAAAGCCTCTCAGATCCCGCCATGCTACCCGAGCAAGCATACCATGCCCTGCACGGTGGACGCCTGGCTGAAATCCCTCAATTCACATAAGTACAGCTGCTTGAGTTCTACTATTCCCCGAAATCACATACCACATACGTAACGCCATGAACTTGTGCCTCAAAGACCGATGTCCATCTCATGCGTTTTCCTCCTCTCTCCACACCTCCACCTTTGTGTTGTGCTACCTTCCGCATAACTGTACTAAACCTTCACTCCCATTTCTCAAGAAACTTTCACTTGTGCGGGTTCAGATATCGGAGGCCTCATTGCACATCATCATCCACTCCAGCTTGCCCTCGCTAGAGTGCTTGGTGCTTGTTTTCACAGCTTAGAATCGGTTGTCTCAAATAAAGCCGCCTAACCTTGTAAGAATTGGAATTTCTTTTGACGAAGGCAGCTCATCATCCAAGATGCCCTTCACTTCAAAGGTTGATCCTTGATTCTAGTTATTCACCGCTGTAAATAACCGCCCTCTCGCTACTAAACCGAGACCTTGGGTGTAATACATGATCTCTGTGCTCATTTCAATATGGTGTTTGGCTCCACAGCTTCTTCGTGTACTTTATATTATCATCTACACTTGTAACCATATGCTGCATTTTAAATTTCTCAAGCATAATTTATATATCATCTTGGAGTACACATTTTGTACTAATATTATGTTCTATGCTCAATGAAGAGTTTCTCCATGGATGGCCTATCAATGGTGCTGGATTCTGTCAAGATCTTATATATCCAAATGAATAGTTTTGATCTGAACAAGATTATTGGCTTGTTGCAATGCTTTCCATGTCCGGAGAAGTTGTATATAAAGGTGAAAATTTCACGCACATTGAAGCCCGCATATAGTGTACTAGAATTAACCGCTCACTGTTGCTCTTTCGACACTCTTCTTTTAGACCTTAACTGCTTTTCAATTTTCATGTCTATTTAGGCAACAGGACGGGGTAAGAAAGTTATAACCAATCGGTGGATTCATAAGCACCGGGATTTTCTCACTTCTCGTGAGATTCGACAATAACGCTAGAATGATATGTAGGCAACCATGCAAACACAAGATTTGTCACATTCTTCCTGCTGAATGCGAGGTTACTATTGTCCATCAGGCTTAAGTTTATTAGCAGCAGGGTTTTGACAGATGGGTATGTCGAAGAGCAAAAAAAGGAGTTTCAGGTGGGCAAAAGAGCTTCTGAACGTGTCGGGCTTCTATTTACAACATATTGTGGTCATAATCCAGTAAATTTTATGATCCAGATGTTCATTCTATGGACCTGACCGATCCATTTATCGTGGATCGCCAAAACAAAGGCCGGAGTTAGATGTTGTTGCCCTTTTCAATCTGGGTTTTTTGTAAACCTGATGAACAATCAACCTCGTTTTTTGTATAGTTTGTAAGCTGGAGTTAGATGTTCCTGCCCTTTTCAACTCGACCGTGGATCGCATATTTTCTTTGAAACAAGGCAAATGGCTTGCCATTCATTTAATTTAGAGTGAAATATTGTAACAAATCACAACCAAGGAAATAACATCACTCACGCCGCTGCTTGAGCTCATCTGGCATTACGTGGCCAAGTGACTAGCCCCCACCACCCCACTACCAACCTCAGATTCTCCGCCTCGCGATCGGACCGGCGATCTTCAACGGCTCTGCTCGCTCACCCGAGGCCTCATTGTCGCCCTCCGCCTTGCGGCCTTGGTTCGCTTCGCTGCAGCGTGGTGCGCCGCCTCTTGCATTGTCAACGCCACAACAACCGAGAGGAACAAGGAGATGACTCAGACGTGGAGAGGATGACAAGAGGGACCCACCAGTGTCATGGCAAGACTCAAGCAAGTGCCTCTATAGTACAAGCCCAAAAATATGGTTCCTCCTAATGGTTGGACATCTGGGGCTCACGCCATCGTCAACGTAGTCAATAAACGAGAGAATTACACTACGAGCGGCTGACACCAGGGACCCAGCAAGTCACACAGTTTTTTTGAGGAACAAGCAGTTTTTTTTTGAGACAATGAGGAACAAGCAGTTGTTATTTATACTAACAACGGGGTTGTGGCCCGTCTAGCCAGGGTTTTATTTATGTTTACCACATCATTAGCCCAGTTGTGTTTTTTTCTTGCTGAAAATGGCTAGCCCAGTTCTATTTTTTAAAAGAAATACCCAAACAAGGCCTACTTGCTTTATCGGCCTTGCTGGGCTGCAAATGTTTCAAGACGAGGAGAGTTTCATTCGGTTTGCCCAGAAATGGCCTGTACATTTTTAAAAGACATCAAACCGGGAATCAGTTTCATTTTTTTCATTACAAGATCTTAAATTCCATAGATTTTTATGCGTGGACAATTATTTTGATTTTATATTTATATAAATTATTTTTCAAAATAGTTTGAATGTGAATCGATATTTCTGGATTAAAAACAGTTGACCGCACCAAAATATGCAAAATTTCGTATACTTTTTAACCGTGGCCACAATATGGGGTGTAATATTAACAAAAAGAAGATGGGCTCCAAAAAAAATCTTAAGAATTAGCAAATGGGTTGTACATTATTAGAAATAATGGCAGATGGGCTGTATGCTATTTTCCACAGATTTGAGGATGACTTGTGCGCCTACTACAGGTTGACGTGTATGCTTTCATAAAAAAAGGTTGACGCACACGCAACGCCCTCTCAACTTAGTCAACACACGGGAGTAGTGACTGTTGGATATCCATCCAACGACTGTCGTTCTTCTTCAATCTCTGCTCTTCATGCTCCAAATGCCAAACAAGCGCTTAGTGGGACTGCGTGCTCCTCCTCCCGCTGGCCGGCTATGCTGCCGCCAAGCAGCCTCACCGCCCCACCGCATTCCCATCGCTGGCCTAGCCATCCTCTACTCACTCACACCGCCGTTATTCTCCGGCGACGGCAGACGAACCAAGAACCCTCAGATACTCCTCGGGGAAACAATCGCCGAGTATTCCTCGCTCCGTGTCGCTCCTTCCTAGGCCTTGCCGTCGCCCACCGCCTGGTGCTCTCGACGCGACCTGGTCAACATGGTCAATGAACGACATCCATCGGAAGTGGATCAGACGTGGAGAGGCTGACAGTTGGGTCCACGGCCGCACGCAAAGAAATGCCTCCTTATTACGCGCAAAATAATGATTCCTCCACCCGACAACTAGGACCCACAGGAAGGGCCTCTGTATTTCACGAAAAAAATGTTCCCCCCGCTGATAGGTCGGACCCACCAGCTATATCTTTGCCCGCAAGGAAGTGCCTCCTTATTACGCCCAAAAAAATGAATACCCCCTGCTAGCTGGGACCCACCATATTGTTGGGCTGACTTGTGGGCCTACTAAGTTGATGGGGACGGAGGGCTTTGTCAACTTAGTCAATACTCCAAAGATCGTATGATGTCCATCCAACGGCCATACGGCTTCTTCAACCTCTCGGTCTTCTTGCTCCACCTACCAAAGCAGCGCCGGTCGTGTCACCGCTTCCTCGCCTCCCGTGGTCGGGTCAGTACTACCGCCTCTCTCGCCTCCCGTGGTCTGCCCACGCCGTCCCCTTCCTAGGCCTCGCCGTCGTCCACCGTCGTGGTGCTCTCGGTGCAGCGTGGTCAATGTGGTCAACGACCGACTTCCATCGGAAGAGCACTGTACGTGGAGAGGCTGACAGCTGGGTCCATGGCAGCCGCAAGGAAGTGCCTCCTTATTACGCACAAAAAAATGAATACTCCCCCGGCTAGCTGGGACCCACCTTGGTGGGAGGCTGTCTTGTGGGCCTACTAAGTTGACAGGGCCGAAGGGCTTTGTCAACTTAGTCAATATGAACGATTCTAGCTCCAAAGGAACGTGATGATGTCCATCCAACGGCCGTAGTGCTTCTTCAACCTCTGGTCTTCTTGCTCCACCGCCAAAGCAGCACCGGTCGTGCCGCATGCTCCTACCTCCGTGGCGTCGGTCAGGCCGCCGCGGAGGCCTCACCGCCTCTACTATTCCCACACTGGCAGTGCCCTCGCGGCGATGGCAGCCTCACACCGCCGAAACCAAGAACCTCGTAGATTCTCTCCGTGCGGGCTTCCACCGCCGCGTCTTCCCGGCTCCGCCATCCCTTCCTAGGCCTCGCTGTGCGCCCATCGCCGTGATGATCTCCAAGGCGTGGTCAACGTGGTCAAGGAATGACTTCCATCGGAAGAGTATCTTGACGTGGAGAGGCCGATACCGGGTCCACGGCCACAACCCAGTTTTTTGTGATTTGCCAATTAAGTCGCTTTGTCGGCCTGTTGGGCTGCAAATCTTTCAAGACGAGGAGAGCTTTTCATTCGCTGCCGAGAAAATGGCCCATCAAGAATGAGAAATGGGTTGTACATTTTAAAACACATCAAACCGCCAATTAGTTTCAAATATTATTTTTTCATTTCAAGATTTTAAATTACATTAATTTTTATGCGTGGAGAATTTGTTGGATTTTATATTGATATACATTTATTTTTAAAATCAGCTTGAATGTGAGTCGAAATTTCGGATTAAAAACAGTTCGGACCGCACCAAATATGCAAAATTTCAGATAATTTTTAACCATGGCCACAATATGGGCTGTAATGCTAACAAAAGAATATGGGCTCCAAAAAACCTTAAGAATTAGCAAATGGGCTGTAAATTATTAGAAATAATGGCAGATGGGATGTATGCTGTTTTCCACAGATTTGAGGCTTTCCTAAAAAGGTTGACGACAGCAAAGGACGGTTGGATGTCCATCCAACGGCCGCCGTCTTCTTCAATCTCGCTTCTTCCTGCTCCAAATGCTCAAACAAGCGCCGCAGACTGCTCGCTTCCTCCTACCAGGCCGGGTTGTCAGGTTGCACAAGAGGCCTCACGGCCCCACCGCATTCCCATCGCTGGCCTAGCCATCCTCTACTCACCCACACTGTTGTTATTCTTCGCGAAGGCGATTTAACCAAGAACTCTCGCTCATCGATTCTCCGCGGGAAACAACCGATGAGTCTTCCCCTCCGTGTCGTTTCTTCCTAGGCCTCGCCGTCGTCCACCGCCTCGGTGCTTCTCGGCGCTGCTCTGGTCAACATGGTCAACGACCGACATGCATCTAAAGTGGATCAGACGCGGAGAGGCCGATACTGGGTCCACGACCGCACGCAAGGATATGCCTCCTTATTATGCGCAAAATAATGATTCGCCCACCTTACATCGTGGACCCACCGGAAGGGCCTCAGATTTCGCGAAAAATGTTACCGCCACGACACTCGGACCCACTAGCTATATCTTCGCACGCAAGGAAGTGCCTCCTTATTACGCACAAAAATGAATACTCCCCGTTAGCCGGGACCCAAAGATAGTGGCAGGCTGACTTGTGGGCCTACTAAGTTGACGGGACGGAGGGCTTTGTCAACTTAGTCAATATGCACGACTCTAGCTCCAAGGACTGTCGATGTCCATCCAACGGCCGTAGTGCTTCTTCAACCTCTGGTCTTCTTGCTCCAAATTACCAAACCAGCGCCGGTTGTGCCTCGTGCTCCTACCTCCGTGGCGGCTGCGATGCGCGCGGAGGCCTCATCGCCTTACTACTCCCACCGCTGGCCGTGCCATCCTCTACTCACCCACACCCTCGTTATTCTGCAAGGCGGCACGACAGCCTCACACCGCAGCTGAACGAGTGAACCTCGTACTCCTCACGCGTGGACATCCACCGCCGCGTCTTCCCGGCTCCGCGTCGTCCCCTTCCTAGGCTCGCCGCCGCCCACCGCCTGTGCTCTCGGCGCGGCGTGGTATACGTGGTCAAGGAACAGCTTCCATCGGACGTGGATCAGACGTGGAGAGGCCGATACCGGGTCCACGACCGCAGCAAGGAAGTGCCTCCTTATTACGCCGCAAAAATTATTCCTCCACCGACAGCGGGGACCCACCGACGGGCCACCATATCACGAAAAAACGCTTCCCCACGGCGCTGGGACCCACCAGCTACACCTTCGCACGCAAGGAAGTGCGTCCGGCAAAAAAAGATTCGCTTCGACCGCCGGGACCCACCAGCTACATCTTCGCACGCAAGGAAGTGCGTCCGGCAAAAAACCAAACGATTCGCCTCTCCGATCGCTGGGACCCACCAGCTACATCTTCGCACGCAAGGAAGTGCTCGATACCGGGACCCACCTGGTCGAAGCGCACGAAGCGTTGTCATTCGGTCGCGAACGGTACGCGTATATATACTAGTGGATGTAGAGGCGCGCACGTGTCGTAGTAGAGGCGCGCACGTAGCATGTACACGTACATACAACGGCGAGGGTGCAAGAAAGAAAATACGGCCACGTACGTACATACGGGCAGAGTCTCTAACGCCTATCGCGCATACGTACATGGCTGGGTCGAAACGGAGAAACAGCGCCGTCGTCGTGTTCATGGGGAGCCAACCGGCTGGGTCGGAACGGAATGCGTGGTTGTGTTCATCGGGAGGGCTTGGACGGAACAGGCAATGAAAACGAGGTCTGGCGTACCGCACAACGGAGGAAACAGCCTTGTGTTCGACCGGCCACGTTTGAAACGGGGTCCTGTTGATCGGGAGGGCTCGGCGTCGCAAAAACGGAGGAAACGGACCTCCTACGGTCGAAACGGGGGTCCTGTTGATCGGGAGGGGTGTGGCGTACCACAAAATGGACGAAACGAACTTGTGTTGGAGCGCTACGGTCGAAACGGGGGTCCTGTTCATCGGGAGGGGTGTGGCGCACCGCAAAACGGACGAACAGACTTGTGTTGGAGCGCCATACGGTCAAACGGGGTGGGGGGAGGAGGAGGGTGTGGCGTCGCAAAACAGGACTCCACGGATACTGTTCATCTCCATCATCGACCTCCTCCACCTCCACGGGCTACCGTCGACCTCCTCCACCTCCACGGGCTCCTGCTCATCCAGCCTCCACCGCGCTTACTCCACCGCCATCGCTCAACCACCCTCCACCGCTCACTGCTCATCCAGCCCTCCACACCACGGGTCCTGCTCAACCACCCTCCACAGCCACCCTCCACCATCTATCGCTCATCCAGCCCTCCACACCACGGGTTCCTGTTCATCCGAGGCAACGCCACCGCCATCGCTCATCCAACCCCCCGCCCCGCAACACTCACTGCTCATCCCAGAGGCAGATCGATCGACTTCGCTAGCAGCAGAGCGGCGAATCGCCCATCGGGTTCGCTTAACACCATCGATTGATCGCCGGGTTCAAGAACGCGAGCTCGCAGCAATCGCCGTTTGATTAGAGCCCAACGCCTCGCTTCGGCTTCGCTAGAGCCAACACTCGCACACACGCTGCAGACGTATGAGAGAAACGCGATCGCTCCGCCCGACCTCCCACCGTAATCGCAACTCCCGAAATTTTCCTCCCTCGCTTCTACCACGGTTTTTCCGTCATGGACGGCCCAAAGAATGTCATGCAGCTGCGTCTCCAGCCCGCCCAGACTAAAAGCCCATTTTCGACATGATTTTTGTCATAGAAGTAGGAGCCCACCACATCTATGATGATACCGGGTTTTGTCACAATTATCGTCATAGAAGTGTCATATGTATGACAGAAAAAAATTTCGTTCGGCCCAAAATGTCACGGATGTGTCTTTTTTTGTAGTGACATCAGTATGTCATGCTGTGTACCAGACCTGTTGTGTGCCTTACCATGAGTCTGGCAAGGGGGTACAATAGTGATCCAGGAGTGGATCACGGGACAGTGGTCAAAATTATCCTTAGGTACCTAAAGAGGACCAAGGAAATGTTTCTCAGTTATGGAGGTGATAAAGAGTTCGTCGTAAATGTTTACGTCGGTGCAAGCTTTGACACTGATCCGGATGACTCTGAGTATCAATTTGGATACGTATTGAATGTGGGAGAAATTAGCTAGAGTAGCTCTATGAAGAGCATTGTATACATAGATATTTGGAAAGTAGACATGGATCTGAATGTTGCAGACCCGTTGACTAAAAACCTCTCTCACAAGCAAAACATGATCACACCTTAGAACTCTTTGGGTGTTAATCACATGGATATGTGAACTAGATTATTGACTCTAGTGAACTCTTTGGGTGTTAATCACATGGCGATGTGAACTAGATTATTGACTCTAGTGAACTCTTTGAGTGTTAATCACATGGCGTGTGAACTAGATTATTGACTCTAGTGCAAGTGGGAGACTGATGGAAATATGCCCTACAAGCAATAATAAAATGGTTACTATTATATTTCCTTAATCATGATAAAGGTTTATTATTCATGCTAGAATTATATTGATCGGAAACTTAAATACATGTGTGGATACATAAACAAATATTGTGTCCCTAGTGAGCCTCTACTAGACTAGTTCGTTGATCAAAGATGGTTAAGGTTTCCTAACCATAGACATGGGTTGTCATTTGATAACAGGATCACGTCATTAGGAGAATGATGTGATGGACAAGACCCAACCGTTAGCATAGCATATGACCGTTCAGTTTATTGCTATTGCTTTCTTAATGTCAAATACATGTTTCTTCGACCATGAGATCATGCAACTCCCGGATACCAGAGGAATACCTTGTGTGCTATCAAACGTCACAACGTAACTAGGTGATCATAAAGATGCTCTACAGGTATCTCCGAAGGTGTCTGTTGAGTTGGTATGAATCAAGATTGGGATTTGTCACTCTGTGTATCGGAGAGGTATCTCTGGGCCCTCTCGATAATACACATCACAAGAAGCTTGCAAGAAAAGTGACTAAGGAGTCAGTTGCAAGATGATGTATTACGGAACGAGTAAAGAGACTTGTCGGTAACGAGATTGGACTAGGTATAGAGAAACCGACGATCAAATCTCTAGCAAGTAACATACCTACAGCCAAAGGGAATTACGTATGTTGTCATAAAGGTTCAACCGATAAAAGATCTCTGTAGAATATGTAGGAATCAATATGGGCATCCAGGTCCCGCTATTGGTTATTCACCAGAGAGGTGTCTCGGTCATGACTACATAATTCCTGAACCCATAGGGTCGCACGCTTAACATTCGTTGACGCTAGAGTAGTATTGGGATATTCGATGAGTGGTAAAAAAATGTTGTTCGGAGTCCCAAATGCGATCCTGGACGTCATGAGGAGTCTCAGTATGGTCGAGAGTTAAAGATTTATATATGGGAAGTCATATTTTGGGTTCTGGAAAAAGGTGCTGTTTTTTCGGTATTGTACCGGGAAGCTTCCAGAGGATTCCGGAGGGGTCCAAAAGTCCACAAGTGGGTTCACCATGACCCAAGGGCTACCATGGGCTGTGGGGAGGCGCCCTGGCCTTGTTGGGCTAGGCACACCAAGTCCTCAAAAGCCCATGTGGCTAGGGAAGGCAAAAAGGAAGGGGTCCTAGTAGGAATAGGATTGGACTTGGAGTCCAAGTCCTCTCCTCCTTAGTTGTGCCCTAGGGCTTGGAGGAGCTGTTTCCCACGCCCCTCCACCTATATATAGAGGGGAGGGGGTGCCCCAAGCCCTTGGCACCCCTCTCTATCCCGTTACTCCCTAGTTCCACCGCCTCATCCCGACGACGCTTAGCGAAGTGCTGTCGGTGCTCCACCACCACCATCACCACCACGCCCTCGTGTTGGTTGTGATCCCATCTACTTCTCCTCTCCTGCTTTCTGGATCAAGAAGGAGGAGACTTCATCGAGCCGCACGTGTGCTAAACTCGGAGGTGCCGTCCGTTCGGCACTAGATCAGTTGGATCGTGATCGGATCGCGAAGAGTACGACTACATCAACCCCGTGATAAACGCTTCCGCTTAGCGATCTACAAGGGTACATAGATGCTCTTCCCCTCTCGTAGCTATGCATCTCCATGTATAGATCTTGCGTGTGCGTAGAATTTTTTTTGTTTTCCGTGCAACGTTCCCCAACAGTCTACAATGAACTACTCACGCATCATCGGAGAGGCATCAATGAGGATGATGAACCCCTCCATGATGGTGTCTAAATTGGATTTGGTGGTTCTGGAACTTGTCAGAGCTGGAATTGTTTTCCATCGACTCCCATAGGTTTTTTGGATTTTTGGGGTATTTATAGAGCAAAGAGGTGGTGCGGGAGGCGGCCGAGGTGGGCACAACCCACCAGGGCGCGCCTGGGGGCCCAGGCGCGCCCTGGTGGGTTGTGCTCCCCTTGGAGCCTCCCTCTAGTACTCCTTTGGCCCAACAGGTGTCTTCTGGTCTAGAAAAATTCTCCAAAAAGTTTCGCTGCGTTTGGACTCCGTTTGGTATTGATATCCCGCGAAGTAAAAAACAACAACAGTCACTGGGCACTATGTCAATAGGTTAGTCCCAAAAAATTATATAAAGTTGCTATAAAATGATTTTAAAACATTCAAGAATGATAATATAACAACATGGAACAAGCAAAAATTATAGATACGTTGGAGACGTATCAGGAAGCATGGTGATGCATGTGGGGAGGCGGGCCAGATGGTCGAGGAGAGGTACATTGGGAGGTCGAGCCCGACATGGGGCACACGAGCTAGGCCGAGCGCGTAGTGGAGGCAACACCTGTGACACAGAAGTGATGTTAATTTCAAGATCAAGTGGCATACCCATGTCATCCTCCGTGCTCGATGAGGATTGCCTAGTTACCGAGTCATAACCGTAGGGAACCTTCGACAACACTGACTGCTTGAGATGCTTCTCCGTGATCTCCTTGCAGCTTCCAACAGATCAAACCCAACAAGGGAGCGTCATCTCAGCCAAAAAACAAGCACAAACGACCAATAGAAGGTCTAATCGATTTGAGAGATACCTCTTGGCGAATCGCTCCTGCTGCTGCGTCAACCAGATCAAGAGGTTGTCAGAATTGGATATGTGCGCCATGTACTTCTCAATCTGCATACAACAGCACGATGAGGTCAAGCAATTGCCTAATGCAACATTTTGGTTGGTAACTGAACGACTATGTGGTACAGACTACAGAGACTGAATTCAGTTTGACCTTTTGCAGGCGGAGGCTTAGGTAGGAGCACAACATGAAGAGCGTGCGGTCGAGCTCCATCTGGTACAGCGAGACCACCAGGTCGTCGATGCCGTTATCCGTGAAGTAATCTAACGTCTCCTCCTGGTTTCAGCACTGGTCGTGAAGAATCAGAAACATTAAGTATTGTGAAGAATGATGACACAACCAATGGCCATAGGGCACGGGAGACGAGGCCGGAGTCGAAGGATCTTCAGCGCGGCCTTCTCGTTGCGTCAAAATCGCTTCAGCAGCTCCATGTCCGTCTTCGCCGCGGCCCGCATGGTAGCAGAGTCCTTGTCCTCACACGAAGACATCATCGTCACTTCCTTCCTCTCTCGCTAACTGGCGACGCAAGCGTCGGCGCCGCTCCTCGCTGCCCGCGATGCGACCACGCCCTGCCCTACCCTGGGTTCCACGAGGCGGCGACGGCGTCCCACGAGTAGGGTGCCTCAGCGGTCGGCGGAGGAGGAAGACGGTGCGGTGGCAGCTCCTCTTGGACCTCGACGTCGGCGATTGCGCACCTCGGTAGTTATCTGGAGGTGGCGGCGGAAAGTTGTGAATGGAAGGAAGCTAAATGTTATGAATATAGATTGATTAGATTAGATAGATATATTAGGAAAGCGTGTTGAGAAATAGGAAAGCGTGGTCAGCAATTGATGGGTTTTTTTGTGGTGTTTTCTCCCTGATTATTTGCCCACGAGTTTTGTAGCGAAGATGAAAAAATCGGTGGGAGCATCGAAACTCGGGCCGGGGGGTTGATTCAGGATATCGTTCGATGGAGAAGGCATCGTTAAATGGGAGGCTAACAAGATGAAAGGACAACTGACTTTTTCATTAGGAGTAGAGATTAGGAAAGGTAACAATTGATGTGTTAGAAAAGTTAGGATTTTGAATTGATGTTCATGAAATAAGGTATTATTGTTTGGTAACGTGATATTAGTACCTGCCTGTTTGTGACGTGCCTGGTTAGGAAAGTTTGCAAATGTTAAGAAAAATTTTATTGGAAGGGTGAAAAAATCAACGTGAGGATATGACAAAACTAAAACAGACAAAAAAAACCAGACGAAAAGAAATCATAGACGCAATCCTACTAACTGCTCCATTAGGAGTAGAGATACAACAACACGATGAGGTCAAGTAATCGCCTAATGCAACATTTTGGTCGGTAAGTAAACCACTGTGCGGTATAGACTACAGAGACTGAATTCAGTCTGACCTTTTGCAGGTGGAGGCGTAGGTTGGAGCACAACAGGAAGAGCGTGCGGTCGAGTTCCATCTGGTACAACGAGACCACCAGGTCGTCGATGCCTTTATCCGTGAAGTAATCGAACGTCTCCTCTTGGTTTCAACACAGGTCGTGAAGAATCAGAAACATTTAGTATTGTGAAGAACGACGACACAACCAATGGCCATAGGGTACGGGAGACCAGGGCGAAGTCGAAGTGGAGGATCTCCAGTGCGGCCTTCTCGTTGCGCCGAAACCGCTTTAGCAGCTCCACGCCCGTCTTCGTCGTGGCCCGCGTGGCAGCAGAGTCCTTGTCCTCGCACGAAAACATCGCCGTCACCCCCTTCCTCTCTTGCTAACTGGCGACACAAGCGCCGGCGCCGCTTCTCGCTGCCCGCAACGCGACCACGCCCTGCCCTGCCCTGGGTTCCGCGAGGCGGCGACGACGTCCCACGAGTAGGGCGCCTCGAAGGTCGGCGGAGGAGGAAGACGATGCGGCGGCAGCTCCTCTCAGACCTCGACGTCGGCGATCGCGCACCTCAGTAGTGATCTGGAGGTGGCGGCGGAAAGTTGTGAACAGAAGGAAGCAAAATGATGAATATAGATTGATTAGATTAGATAGATATATTAGGAAAACGTGGTGAGAGATAGGAAAGCGTGGTCAGCGATTGATGGTTTTTTTTTTTGGTGTTTTTCTCCGTG
This sequence comes from Aegilops longissima, assembly GCA_021605205.1. Classification (NCBI taxonomy): domain Eukaryota; kingdom Viridiplantae; phylum Streptophyta; class Magnoliopsida; order Poales; family Poaceae; genus Aegilops; species Aegilops longissima. The sequence goes on from CM038677.1 coordinate 558,525,862, forward strand.
ATTATTTGCCCACCGGTTTTGTAGCAGAATGAAAAAATCGGTGGGAGCATCAAACCGGGCGGGGGTGGGGGAGGGTGATTCAAGATACTGTTCGGTGAGGAAGGCATCGTTCGATGGGGGGCCAACGAGATGAAAGGACAACTGACTTTTTCATTAGGAGTAGAGATTAGGAAAGGTAACAATTGATGCGTTAGAAAAATTAGGATTTTGAATTGATTTTTATATAAATAAGGTATTATTGTTTGGTAACGTGATATCAGTACCTGCCTGTTTGTGACAGATATCAGTACCTGCCTGTTTGTGACGTGCCCGGTTAGGAAAGTTTGTAAATGTTAAGAAAGTTTTTATTGAGAGGGTGAAAAAAATCAACGTGAAGATTTGACGAAATTAAACCAGATCGAAAATAAACCTCTTATATATATAGATAGATAGAGTAGATATATTGTGAGACCAAGGAGACACTGAGACACATAAACCTTCTCGGAGTACACAAACCCCCAAGAGCCCGCCGGAACACCAAACCCTTCTGTCCCCACTACATTCCGATGGCGACGGCGGTGTCGGCGCCCGTCTTCACGGCGACGGTGCGGGTCTCCAATATCCCGCCCTCCGCCGTCGCTAAGGAGCTCCTAGCATTCTTCGATTCCGCCATCGCCGCTGCCGGCGAAGCCTACGCCTGCGAGATCGCCGCCGCCCGACGCGGCTGGTTAAGTCGAGGCGATGGGAGCGTTCAGTTCGATTCCACCGCCACCGCAACCCTCGCCGCCGAACTCGCCTCCTCCGGTCGCCTACCGCGCTTCCTCGGCTCCCTCCTCTCCGTCTCCCCTGCCCCCGCGGACCTTCTCCCCCGCGCGCCCGACCTTTCTCTCCGCGTGGCCGACGCCCGCCTCCTTGTCGGCAACCGCGTCGCCGAGCGCGGATTCGAGGCGGCTGACTCTTGGGATAGCGTCCGCGTGGAGGTCATCCCGGGGAAGCGGCGGATAGACCTGTACCTGAATCACGATTCCCAGAGGTACAAGCTTGAGGTCTTCTTCGAGGACATCAGGAACTGCTATCAGTGCAGCTTCGATGGGGCCGGTGCCATCTTGCTTCAGGTGAGCTGCTCACGGTGTTTATTTTTTGAACGTTGAAGACTGTAGGAGTGGCTCCTACAGTCATATATTAATCAAAAAAGTATTTACATAGTGTGAAGGGTGTGGTCGGGCTTTTGCCCCAATCACAGGGTAGTAGGGTTCAGAGTATAAGTAATTACAGGGGATTAAAGTAGTTTGGCTAGCCCTAGGCAATCTCTCTGGCAAATTCAGTAATGAACCCTAGCAGCTCAGGTATTGTCCTGTGTTGCAACAAGAAATCTTCTCTGAATCTTGACAACCAGGACCTGTGGGAAGGGGTCACTCCTCTGAAGATCAGGTTATTCCTCTCCTTCCAGATCGACCATGCTGCTGTGGTGAACACTTCCATGATCATGGGTTTGGACCAAGTTTGTTTAGCCGCCGCCATCCAGTCAAACCTATCTCCTTCTGTTGCCCAGGTAAACCCAACTGAAGTCCAGCACGTGTAGGAGAAACTGCAGTTATAGAACAAATGTTCCAGAGTTTCTTCTTGTTGGGTTTCGCAGAGCACACATTAGTCCATCCTGTACGTCGATGAGCCCACTACATAATGCCTATGTTTGAGCATGTTCTTGGTGTTTAATCTGGCGGACAAGAGGAGCCAAGCAAAAACCCTTCGTTTCCTTGTACACCTCGACTTCCAAATCCACCGAAAAGCCTGATCAGACGTGACATTTTCAAAGCAGAACTTCTAATATCTGGACGATGAATATTTGGGCCCCCAAGTGTATGTCCAAACATCTCTCTGCTCTAGGTCTATCTGACACTCAGCGGTCGCCAGCTGCAAATCCCGCGCTTCTTGTGTTCCCTGTTGAGACAGAGGCAGAAAGAAGACCGCTTCTGCACTTTGCGCGCTTAGGATTTCATGGGCAGTCACATCCCCTGATATAGCATAGGAGTGCGCTCTTGGGAATTCTTCTTGGAAGATTACCTCGCACCATTTATCTTTCCAAAATAGTGTGCCGGAGCTGTCCCCTACTTTAACCGTGGAGATTCCTCTGAAGATAGGAGACAGCGACATTACTTCTCTCCACCAGAACGACCCACATGGTCCAGTGGCGTGCGGGATTCTGTCCACATAGTACGTGTCCCAGATCAAGGTCACCCATGGCAGATCGTGTCTGTTATAGAATTTGTCTAGGAACTTGAGTAAAAGGGCTGTGTTTAATGTTTTTGGTATCCAGCACACCGAGGCCCCCCTTGTCTTTCGGCTTACACACCATCGTCCATGAGGCCAGTGAGTTTTCTGTCTCCCCATTCTCGTTCTTCCTTCTCCAAAGGCACAGTCTTCTGATCTTGTCCAAGTGAGCAAGAATTTTAGGTGGCAGACCTTTTTCCAAAGGCATCGAGCCTACTGTACATCCAAAGATCGCAGCAAAGCCGGCCGCCGATGCCGCGTCTAGGTTGATCGGCACCAGAGTAGTCTTCTCGAAGTTTATCCGGAGTCCAACTGAGTCAGTGTAATCAAGCAGAATTTTCTTCATGCCTCTTGCTTGTTCTTCACATGCCTGCATCACAATTATCGTGTCGTCTGCGTATTGTATCGCAGGGAAGTCTTTGTGTGTGCGTGGGGGGATTGGATGTTTGAGGACCCCTCGGCGAAGTGCGTCGTTGACCGCAGCTTGCAGCAGGTCGGCCGCGAGGACGAAGATCAAGGGCGATAGCGGGTTACCTTGTCGCACCCCCCGGCGACATCGAAACTGACGGCCCGGGATCCCATTGAGCAGTACCGAGGATTTTCCCGAACCAAAGATGCATTTGATCCATCCTAACCATTTCTCGTCAAAGCCCATGTGTCTCATGACCTCAATCATAGCCGGGTGTTCTACAGTGTCGAAGGCCTTGGAAAAGTCCAGTTTCAGAATAAACACTCGAGATTCAGAGGCTTGACATTGGTAATATATACTTGAATGCCCAAGCCAAGCAGTCCTGTATCGTTCTCCCTTTCAAAAATTTGTATTGGTTCCTGTGAATGATTTTTAGAATCCATTTTGTAACCGATCAGCAAGCAGTTTGCTTATTAGCTTTAGTCTTCGGACAACAGTTTAGCAGTGTGATGGGGCGAAAACCATTTGCTGTCTGGGACGAATGAGAGTGATGAACCCGGTGTTTATGCTTTCAAGATTGAGTTCTCCTGCGTGGAAATCATGACAAAGCTGATAAAAGTCATGTTTGATTATATGCCAGCATGATTTGGTAAAGTGACCACTAAACCCATCCGGCCCTGGAGCTCTGTTAGCCGGCATGGTTCAAATCACCTCATCATTTTCCGCCTCAGTGAATCGGACATAAAGTTCTTCCAGTCCATCAATCTTGGTATTGATAGAGCCTAGGTCGAATTTCTGATTTGGAGGTGAAGATTCCCCCAATCGTTCTTTAAACGCATTGAGCAGTATCCCTTCCTTGTCTGCGTGGTTCTCAACTTCAGTGCCATCGGGTAATTTCAGCATGGCGATGGAGTTATTTCGGTATTGCTCTGTGGCCATCCGGTGGAAATTTTTTGTATTTTCCTCTCCAAAATGAATAACCCTGACAGTGCATCTTTTTCTCCAGTGTTGGTTCTGAAAGTTCAGAGGCTGCAGTAGGTGAGCTTTTAGAATTCACCTGAAGTTCAATTCTCGGGTTGTGAGTGTTCTCAGGTTTTCAATTTCATCCAGCTCGTTAACGGCCCATTCAGTGTTTTGGATCAGCACTTTGAGATGTGAGTCCAATTGCTAGACGTGAAGAACCAGTCGAGTTGGTCACCGTGTTGCTGTGATACTTCTGTTTTTCCTTTGTACATTATATATACTAGTCAGACATTGCGGTTATAGGGCGAGGTAGAAATTTGAAGAAGGAAGCTCTAGATGTACTTCCTCCCTCAATACTTGCGCGAGCTGAAAAATTGGCAAGTTCTCGAGTCAGTAAACTTGAGTGAACCATCACAGTGGTCTGGTCTGCAATTATGCGTTAGAGCCCATAAAGTAAGATGGATAGTGGTGCTACTTTTATTTCCACTCCTATATACGGAGTATATCTCAGTTGGTGGTTACTAATTGGAGTGAAATGGATATGAAGCTTATTGGATGAATACACATCACCGTTACTTTTCTAAATTTACTGATTGTCATACTTCTTAGACTATAAGTTGGTGAGGCGCAACACTCTTTTAATTCTTTCTATAATTCTGAAGTTGGTAAAATATATATTATCTTGACTAATGTTAATTTACTATTTGTTTCAGCTCATGTATGCACCAAGGATATGCACAACAATTTCTGGGCCTGCAGTTTATTCAAGGTTCTCGGATGACCGCTTTCATGCATGCAAGGAGGATGCGAAGTTTACCTGGGTCAGAGCACTGGATTTTACACCCAACCACTCTTTTGGGAAGTGTTCAACTCTTGCCCTCATACTTGATGAAGGTGCATCGGCGTCATTTATTCTCAACAGCTTGCCTTTGTCAGGAGAATTAGGGGAATTGGTCATTTCTTCAATGGAATTTTTTGGCCCGTCGTCCAAAGTCGTTCCCCTTGTTGATTGCCCAAGTGGTTGTTCAGTGCCGTATGAAGTTCTTTTTCGTCTCAATTCTCTTGTTCACATGGGGAAGATAGTTGCCAAAGATGTTAATGCTGATCTGTTTAAAGCTCTTGAAGAAATTCCAGTTCGTATTTCAAGGAGGATTTTTGAGAAAATGAGCAAGCTAGAGTTTACATGCTATGAACCTTTGCGATTCATCCAGCAGGAGGCTCATAGCAGGAAGAGGGGCCACGATGCTTTGCTTTCCAGTAAGACTGAAGGTGAAGGAAAGTTAATGATGTGTTACAGAATTCACATTACTCCAGCCAAAATATACTGCTTGGGACCTGAGGAAGAAGTTTCAAATTATGTGGTTAAGCGTCACAAACAGTATGCTTCTGACTTTGCTAGAGTTACTTTTGTCGACGAAGACTGGAGTAAGCTTTTTCCAGATGCTATCTCAGCTAGAACTGGACGAGGGTTCTTTTCTCAACCCTTGAAAACTGGCCTATATTATCGTATTTTATCCATCCTGAAAGAAGGATTTTCCATTGGTCCAAAGAAGTATGAATTCCTGGCCTTCTCAGCAAGTCAACTTCGTGGAAGTTCTGTTTGGATGTTTGCCTCTAATGATTCCCTGAAGGCCGAGGATATAAGAAGGTGGATGGGCAACTTTGAAGATATCCGTTCAGTATCTAAGTGTGCGGCTAGAATGGGCCAGCTGTTCAGCTCCTCCAGACAAACACTTGAAATCCTACCACGGGATGTAGAAGAGATTCCAGATATTGAAGTAACAACTGATGGCAGTAAATACATATTTTCTGATGGTATCGGGAAGATCTCTGAGAGACTTGCTAAAGAAATGGCTTGCCGAATTGGATTAGACTATACTAACCCTCCTTCAGCTTTTCAAATAAGGTATGGTGGCTACAAAGGAGTTGTTGCTGTGGACCCTGATTCCTTTCGTAATCTTTCTCTGCGACCTAGTATGAAGAAATTCGAATCAAAGAGCAGAATGTTTAACATTACAAGTACCAGCAAATCCCAACCATGCTATATGAATCGTGAAGTTATCTCTCTCCTTTCAACTTTGGGGATAAGAGATGAGATATTTGAGTCGATGCAACAATATGATATGCGTGAATTAGATGAAATGCTGACCAACAGAGAAGCTGCTCTCTCTGTTCTGGGGAAAATTGGCAGTGCAGAAACGAAGACAGCATCGAAAATTTTACTGCAAGGTTATGAACCAAGTTTAGAGCCTTACCTGTTGATGATTCTTAAGGCCCATCAGGATAATAGGCTGACTGACATAAGAACTAGATGTAAGATTCATGTTCCGAAAGGCCGTGTTCTTCTTGGTTGTTTGGATGAAACCGGTGAATTAGAATATGGTCAAGTGTACATCAGAATTACAAAGAATAGCAAAGAGCAGAAGGATAATTGTCAGCCGTATTTTGCTGAAGATAATGGAAAAGAGAAAACAGCAGTTGTTGTTGGAAAAGTTGCAGTATCGAAAAATCCTTGTCTCCATCCTGGTGACATCAGAGTACTTGAAGCTGTCTATGACCATGGTTTGTATGCAAAGAACCTGGTTGATTGTGTTGTCTTCCCCCAAAGAGGAGAAAGGTAATGCCGTATGTTATACTGAAACTGAAAGACGATCATCTAGAGTTTATATTGCTCTGTCAATGCCTTCAGAGGAGCTCAAATCTCTACTGAAGTGTTTGTCAGCGTGTTCGTTTCCATGTTAGATTGATATCCATTCATGTTACGTACTTACATCTCTACCTATTGATGTTGCCAATGCTTGCTTTCTCCTTTAATTAATCTTTGATGTTTAATAGGCCTCGTCTATATAGACTTTAATCTTTGATGTTAATCAGGCCTCATCCAAATGAATGCTCCGGGGGCGATTTGGACGGTGACCTCTATTTTATCACTTGGGATGAGAAACTGATTCCAGAGGAGGTTGATTCACCTATGGACTACACTGCAGCAAGGCCACGCATAATGGATCATGTTGTTACACTTGAGGTATATTCCTCACTGTTTATTCATTTTAATTTCTCTTACTAGGTTGTTGCTGCTAATTTACCGAAGATTGTTTTATTTGACTAATACCATTTTTATACTTGCAATTGCAAATACAATGAAAATCTCAGTTTTTTACAATCTGTAGCATTTCAATAGATACTACTCCCTCCGTTCCTAAATATAAGTCTTTGTAGAGATTTCACTACGAACCACATACAGATTAAAATGAGTGAATCTACACTCTAAAATGCATCTATATACATACGTATTGTAGTCCATATTGGAATCTCTACAGACCTATATTTAGGAACGGAGGTAGTAGAAGAAAATGTGTGCTTCGCCGCACCGTTTTCCATTGTTATGCCATGTTTCCTGTTATAAATCATCAAAGAAGTAATTCTTTAAACAAAACTTCTGTGCAAACAAATCACAGGCTAAAATCATTCATTTTGAACAACTTTTTATTGCTTACCTATTGGTTCATGGGTTCCCAGAGAACCTGGAAAGATATATTAGCTTGGTTTTGAAGTTGACAAAATGGGAAGGAAAAACTGCAGTGTAGGATCTACTCCCTCCGTAAAGAAATATAAGAGCGTTTAGATCACTAAAGTAGTGATCTAAGCACTCTTATATTTCTTCACATCTTTTATTTTCTCTCTTTCTTTCCATGTTTGTCTCTTTCTTGTCCCGGTGGTCTAGTTTTTGACTGCTCTATAACTCTTTTAGGTCCGATGAAAAGTTATTTTGTTAAACCACAACATGACCACATGACAAATCCAGGACGTTATCAATAAGCAATAATGCCAGACTGAGCCGTGCACTTTCCAAATTTGGTGAAAAGTGCATTCTATCTTCCAATTCATTGTAGCCTGACAAGCATTCTAAGTGGTCACTGCTGAAAATTTTGTGATAATATTAGCCTATTTTGGAATTGCGTAACTGAACACATCAAGGACCTGGCGGTGTGAATGATACTCAAAAGGGAACACAAGCATTCTATACTGCACTCATGTCAAGTTTAATTAAGTTTACAGCCCATTTAGTAATTTAGTTAGAGTGGAGAAATAAGGCAAGTGACCTGAAAATTCCAACACAGTCTGGCCGACCACTCCTTTCCTGCCTTTCTGTTTTCTCTATCCCTGCGTGCTAAGTGCCTCAGGCCGATTTCGCCGCACCATGTGAGCCCGGGCTAGTGTCCATCTTCCACTGATCACCCCCAATAAATCGAACGATCAAAGGCCCATCGACCGCTACATGAAGACGTGCCAACAACCCTCGATGGATTGTTTGAAACCTATATGTAACTCCATTAAGAGCTATAGCAAACCATCAGATATAGGATAGGAACTTCACCTTCAGGTATGAACACCTGATGTCAGTGTGAATGAGGTAATCACACTACCAAGTGGTTCCTGTGGTTGTCAATGTGGTGGCCGGTTGGAGCGGCACCGCCCCTCAAAGCCCCCACACGCGATCAATCCAGCGAAGCCACAAAGCTGCCCACTGCCTTTTCTCCTCCCCATACTGTCCATGAAGAGGCATTCCAGGGCACGTAGTCAAAGGCGGTTTAGATTGTGTCAACACCAGCTGACCAGTGGGACCATATATGATAAAAAAGCCAGATCGCTGAGGGCGTTATATTTCCTGGGAGCTTAGTAACTTTAGAGTTTTGTTATCTTGAGGCACCTCACATCTTTCTAAAACATTTTTTGGCAAAACTGGTACATGCCTACATGGTAAGTGCACAACAGCCAGAGAGAACTGGCTACGAGCGTCGAACTCAGCCAGGATGGAATAACAGCCAACACAAAATTTTGAATGCTTTGAATCAAATATATGCTCGCCATGCACAGTTTTTCTTTTTAATTTTTCGCCATGCACAATTAATAACGTTCTTTAGAAATGTGGGTACTTGTTTCAGAAAGAAAGACATTTTTGCCATCCTCTAATGAAAACAGTTGTGTATGATTGAGTTTTAAAATGGTCTTGGCTTTAAAATGCTCTTCAATGTATATATCTAACCTTGATAGGTTCACAACTATTTACCAATTAGCTCCAATAAGCAGTTCAAAGTTGTCTTTTCAACAAGCACATGTATTTTCCTTGCCTGACATGTTTATACCTGTAATCTTACAAAAACATCTGATGAATTGCAGGAAATTCAGAAGTACTTTGTGGATTACATGATAAATGACTCGCTCGGTGCAATCTCAACTGCTCACTTGGTCCACGCGGATCGTCATCCAATGAAAGCCCGGAGCCCTGAGTGCCTCCAGCTAGCTGCTTTGCATTCGATGGCGGTCGACTTCGCCAAGTCAGGAGCTCCAGCTGAAATGCCCCGGTCACTGAGACCAAAGGAGTACCCCGACTTCATGGAACGGTGGGACAAACCAACGTACATCTCCAACGGAGCTCTCGGCAAGCTCTACCGAGCGGCTGCGAGCCGTATGCAGAGCGCTCCTGCCCCCTCGTCTTCGGCTCAATCGAGCCCCGCGTTTGATCCTGACCTAGAGGTCCCTGGCTTCGAGGAATTCCTGGCATTTGCGGAGGAGTGCTACGACCTGTACGCGGAGAAGCTGAGCACCCTGATGAGCTACTATGGCGCGGAGCATGAGGACGAGATCCTGACCGGCAACATCCGGAACAGGCTCCTGTATCTGAAGAAAGACAACAAGAGGTACTTTGAGATGAAGGACCGCATCATCGACTCGGTGGATGGCCTGCACAAGGAGGTGCAGGGTTGGTTCAGGAGCCGCCCGAAGGCGGAGGCGTCAAGGAGGGCGTCGGCATGGTACCGCGTGACTTATCACCCGGACCACCGCCAGCTGGGAAAGAAGCAGTTCTGGAGCTTCCCGTGGATCGTCTGCGACGAGCTGCTGAAGATCAAGGAGTCCAGTAAGCGGCGCAGGCATCAGGTGGACGGCGCAGCGGCCTGAGTCGTCCGGCCAAGTAATTAAGTGGTAGTCACAGGTAAGCTTGTCTGATGATTGCGCGGCTGCTATATGTTTGTATGTATGTAGTGTAAAAATTTGGGGCATGACTGCAGTGCAGATCATTCTGAACTGATCGGCAGAGCTGTGCCTTGCATCGCTCGTATGGACGAGGAGATTTGTTGGATGTGTGTGACTGGAAATGAACCGTGCTTGCTCGGGCTTTGCGGGAGGTTAATCATGCTCCATCACTATCTCAATATAGCCTCAGCTTTGTGTGCAATTCTGTTCTGGGCTGGCGGGTGTATTTTCTCAGGGTGAAAACCCATGATCTAACTTTCCGGCTTAGTCAGGGGCGTCGTCGCCCGCGCGTCGTTACTTATTGAAGATGCTGGTTCAGATCTGTTTCAGTGTGATACCTTTGGTCTGACATCTGGCTGGACTAGCCAACATCGACACGCAAGCGACGATTCCTTCTCGAAGACGTTGTCTTGAAGTGTTGTACCCTTTATCTGCTTGGGGATGATGTGGTGATGTGGATGGCCTCGAGTCCCCCCCCTCTCTCTGCAAGCTGATTTGTTCGGTATTATCAACAATTGATAATATATGGTTGTGGTGTTTAAAATAATACATATGGCCGTGGGCATCACTTGATTAATTGCCTCCTGTTGTGTTACTCTGTAACGTGTTCGGGGGCTAACTAATCACCTACTCTGGCCGCTGCTTCTATCACCTTGATTTGATTTGTGGGAAGATCACTGACATATTGATCAGTCCATATCTTTTCATCATCGTCGCTGACGTCCTAAAGCGTCTCATTTTACAAGCATCCGACCATGGCCTGCTAACCCACCCCCTAGCTAGTAACCAACCTTGCACCATCCTTCAATATGCCGACGACATTTTAATTGTTCTCCCCCCTGATGCCGCCCAATTACACACTCTCAAACGCATCCTACTCCAGTTCTCCAAGACCACCGGCTTAACCATCAACTTTCACAAAAGCACCTTCACGCCTATCCACGTTGACCCGGAGCTAACTGTAAACCTCGCAGCTATCCTCGGGTGTCAGATCGCTACCTTCCCCCAATCATACCTGGGCCTCCCCCTCTCGACCCATAAGCTTAACCTGGCGGATTTCTTTTTCATCATCGACAAGATCGACAGGCGCTTAGCCGGCTAGCGCGGTCTTCTTCTATCTATCGCTGGTAGGGCTATCTTAGTCCGATCTGTCCTTCGAGCCCTCCCCATCTATGCTATGAGTGTCCTTTTGCTCCCACCAAGATATCGCAGAGATTGAGAAGCTACCAGAGCCTTCTTTGGACTGGCCAGGACTCAATCACGGGCGGCAAGTGCAAAGTCGCTTGGGATCTTGTTTGTGCACCCTTCACTAATGGGGGCCTCGGTTTCCTCTCCCTCAAACACATGAACCTGTGTTTGCTTCTCAAGCACATATCTAAGCTTCACGAAGATCAGGCCTCCACAGAAACTGTCTACGTAGCCTCCCGGTTCGGCTGGTCCACCTCGCATGACGTAGGCCCCTCTGACCCCACGCACCCTCCTATATGGCGGGACATCATCCAAGGGCTCGATTTCTACCGTTCCATCACCAGAGTCAATCTTGGCAATGGGGCCTCCACCTCATTCTGGAATGACCTCTGGCTCCCGCACTCTACCCACACACTCGCACAACAATTCCCAGCGTTGTTCACCCACTCCAACAGAATACACACCTCCGTGGCACGTGCTATGGCCTCAGACGACCTTAACTTAGAACTTACACCTCGGCTCTCTTCCACGGCCGAACGCGAGCTCAATGAACTCCGATCTTTGTCGTCTACGGTAAGTTTGAATTTGCAGGTCACTGACAGACGAACGATGAGGGAAACAGGCCACCCGCTAACCACTAAGCGGGCGTATGAGGCAGTTTGGAAGCACCGGCCAACAGACCCTCTCGCATCGGCAATCTGGCGAAATTATGCGCCTAACAAGTGCAGAATTTTGCATGGCTCGCCCATAAAGACCGCCTGTTCACCGACGTGCGACGCTTTCGCCGAGGCATTACTACCTCGGCTAAGTGCCCCTTCTGCAGTCAAGACGAATCCATCGATCACCTGCTCTTCACCTGTAGGCGGCTAGCCCCCCTCTGGGCGGAGCTAAACAGCCTATGCCCCTCCCCGCAGGGGCTTATTCACGCGTGGGAGGGGGAGTTGACAAACAAAACCAGGTCAACGGTTCTGTTGGCCATCCTCTGGAACATTTGGAAACGACGCAACGCCAAGGTATTTTGGAATGAACAACAACAGCTACACCACCTCGCCAACTCCGCGGCAGATGATCTTCGCCTCTGGTCATATAGATGCAAAAACATTCAGAAGCAAATCAGCATTCGTGACTGGGGCTCCATGTTGTTCCAACTTGCTGGGAGAATATAGCCCCTGTGTTGTACAATTCTATCCTCTGCTTCCTTCTCTAACCCTAGTGTAACTCTGCTCTTTGTAACAACTCTATGGGTTTTGGCAATAAAGTTCAGGAAGGCGTAAGCCCGCCGTTGACGCGTCAAAAAAATATATTGATCAGTCCATCAAACATTTCAGACTTTATTTATGGGGGCCCTGGTTCCAACCGCAAACCAGACCAGTGTTATTGCCCACTTTTTCAGGTCAAGAATTGCACCCCTGTACAGTCAGTCTCACATGCAGACGGTTGTGCGTTTGCTCTGAATTATCACCCCCATGAATATACGTTGATCCTTGGCACCGACGCCATAAATTGGAGCCTGACAAGGGTAGATGGATCTTGCCGGAAATTCTTCAATGGGCAGCGCAAGTAGCACCCACAGCTACAATCCCCTCTGGAGAACACCGGCAGCTCGATCACCTATATAAGGTCGCAGGCTCTGGCCATGGCCAAACCACAAGCACCACAGTCACTTCACTGGTCAAGTAGCTGGCAAGAGCTTTGAGCGCGTTGCAAGTTGCAACTTTGCATCCCGGTCGATCGATGGCGTCCAAGGTCGAGCTGGTGGTGGAGGTGAAGTCGCCGGCGGAGAAGCTGTGGACGGCGATGCGCGAGTCGACGGAGCTGTTCCCCAAGATCTTCCCCGAGCAGTACAAGAGCATCGAGACCGTGGAGGGCGACGGCAAGTCCGCCGGCACCGTCCGCCTCATCAAGTACACCGAGGGTACGTGCGCGCGTCGTGAAACGATCCACATGTCCAGACGAGTATGTATAAGCTTGTAAGTGCACGTGCATTCAGGGGTTCCGATGGTGACGTTCGCCAAGGAGAAGGTGGAGGTGGCGGACGACGAGAAGAAGGTGGTGTCGTACAGCGTGGTGGACGGCGAGCTGGTCAGCTTCTACAAGAACTTCAGGGTGACGGTGCAGGTGACCGACAAGGGCGCCGACGGCGGCGGCGCGGTGGTGAACTGGACCATGGACTTCGACAAGGCCAGCGACGAGGTGCCCGAGCCGGACGTCATCAAGGAGACCGCCGCCAAGACCTTCCACGACCTTGACGACTACCTTCTCAAGAACTAGAGTAGCTTTTACTAGCTGCCTCGTCGCTGGCCGCCGCGTCCGTCGTCCGTCCATCCATCCATCCATGTCTACTGTCGTCGTTACTTGCTGTCTGCCGTGTTCCCCCATCTAGCTTACTCTCACGAAAACGACCGTGTGCACCATGTACGTGTGCATCTGCCTGCGCTGGGACGGACGCGTGAGTAGTAGTGGACTGATAATAATGATAATAAAGTCCCAACTTTATGGTCACGTATACGTACGAATGGTGTTAGATTTGTGTGACTTGGTTTGATTCGATCTGCAGGAAAAATTTAGTATGTTGTGGCGGAATTTCTTTCTTCAAACCGGGCTACTCCCCTTCTCCTTAATAATTTTCATAACGGAAATACAAAACATCGAGTTCAAGAGAGAGATAACATGGGCGGGGAAGAGAAAACAACGAGTTTGGGCGCTACGAGGAAACCCACCGCATGGGAAAAAGTAGACTGGCACCAAGAAAAAACTAGACCTATTAAGCAGTACCAACCACATGAAATTATTACAGACAAAGATCATCTCCCATACAATAGATATAGTAGTGTAGATATGATTTATGTTAAGTTTCCAGATGATATCATCAGATAAATCACATATAGGAATAGTACATCATCACATATTTTTCATTCTCTCCCATTGTTCAGCCATAACGGGGGACAATGTTCTTCTAAAGGATGTTACAGGATTAAGCGACTCAAGTTTTTCCATAGTGCAATTTTGTTCTAAACAAACACCACAAAGCAAAGGGAATTTCTCACAAAAGGGTCTATTTTAAAAAATGATACATTTCTACAGTCTAGCAGTATTACCCTTAATTAGCACAACCCCCTCTACCCACCATATATAAATCTTTCGCTCTCATTATTGCCTTCCAACAAGGAGAATCATACATTTGACTAATAGACATATAGTTTCTTTTCTAATATTTAGCTTTAACCGAGGCAACAATAGAGCTCTTCAAATATTTAGCTTTAACAACTTCTTGCCATAGTCCACTACCTTTTATCTAATTTTCACCAACATTTGACTAATAGACATATAGTTTGTTTTCTAATTTCCACCACCATTTGACTCATAGACTTATATTTTGTTTCCTGAGATCTTTGACACGCAGGCCCCCTTTGCTATTTTTATCTACAAACAATGCCCCATTTCACCAAATGATATCTCTTTTTTCCACAACGTTGCCAAAGGAATTTTCTTCTAGGTTTATCCCATTTCTTAATCATAGTTCTATTCATAAGAAGCACTGACATATATAAGATGGATGTGGGATAGGACATAATTAAACTAGATAGTACGACCTTCCATATGAAGGAAATATGCCCTAGAGGCAATAATAAAGTTGTTATTTATATTTCCTTATATCATGATAAATGTTTGTAATTCATGCTAGAATTGTATTAACCGGAAACTTAGTACATGTGTGAATACATAAACAAACAGAGTGTCCCTAGTATGCCTCTACTAGACTAGCTCGTTAATCAAAGATGGTTAAGTTTCCTAACCATAGACATGTGTTGTCATTTGATGAACGGGAGCACATCATTAGAGAATGATGTGATGGACAAAACCCATCCGTTAGCTTAGCACTATGATCGTTTAGTTTATTGCTATTGCTTTCTTCATGACTTATACATGTTTCTATGACTATGAGATTATGCAACTCCTGAATACCGGAGGAACACTTAGTGTGCTATCAAACGTCACAACGTAACTGGGTGATTATAAAGATGCTCTACAGGTGTCTCCGATGGTGTTTGTTGAGTTGGCATAGATCGAGATTAGGATTTGTCACTCCGGTTGTCGGAGAGGTATCTCTGGGCCCTCTCGGTAATGCACATCACTATAAGCCTTGCAAACAATGTGACTAATGAGTTAGTTGGGGGATGATGCATTACGGAACGAGTAAATAGACTTTCCAGTAACGAGATTGAACTAGGTATGTGTAACACCCACAATGCGGCTATATCTCCCACGTGTCGAGGCACGACTTGGAGGCATAACCGCATGATGGTTTTGTCCCAAGAAGGGTCATCTTCACACAATCCCATGTAATGAACAAGAATGGGATAAAGAGTTGGCTTACAAGAAATGATAGAACGGAGTTGTTGGATTATCAACAACGAAAGGATAAGCTTGTTGTGGGCTTATGGAAAACAACTCAAAATTATGAGGTGAAGACCCGCCACTAACGGAAACAAATGATTTGATTGAGAGCCAGAAAAGATAGAAAGCTCCTTCCACCGAGGTGATAATTAAGGAGAAAACTTGGATCATAGATAAGTACCACAATAGCAACATTCCTTAGGGAAGGCATTAGGTGAAATCTATACCAAGATAACTCAAAGGAAGAAAGTGATGGGTTTAGATATCTCATTCCTGACAACTTGTCAATCATTGAACAAGAAGACAACCAAGAACAAGTATCCACTTCCCAACATCAATGAGCTTTTCGAGCAACTTAAAGGTGCAAAGGTGTTTTCCAAGCTTGACCTCTGTATGGGTTATCATCAGATTTACATTCATGAAGCAGATATCCCCAAGACAGCATTCAGAACAAGCTTTGGTTCTTATGAATATACTGTCATGTCTTTCGGCCTTGTCAATGCTCCTCCAACGTTCTCTCGCATGATGAACTTCATCTTCAACCCTTACACAAATGAATTCGTCCTGGTGTATCTCAATGATATCTTGGTCTTCTCCAAGAATAAGAAGGATCATGCCAAGCATTTGAGATTGGTGCTCGACAAGCTCAGAGAGTATCAATTCTATGCGAAGTTTTCCAAATGTGAGTTCTGGGTTGATGAAGTTCTTTACCTTGGACGTTACTATGTTTCGTTTCCGGTTGATCAGTAGTGGAGCCTAGTTGGGACGATCGGGGATCTAGCAGTTGGGTTGTCTTCTTTTCTTTTGGCTTTGACCGTAGTCGGTCTATGTGTGTACTCTGAATGATGTATGTTTAATTAATGTATGATGACAAGCAACGGATTTGGCATACTACTTATTCTCGTAGAAAGGATTCTTTTCATTCCTCAATTGTTCGTCAAGGTTTCTCTCGGAGTTATGATCCGCCAAAGTATACTCTAAAATAAACATGGTGTTCAACACATGTCTTATTTTGAGGAGTTCAAGCATTCTTCATCTTGCATTCCAAAGTGCAATTCTTTCTATCTTATCTTTTGAGGTGGTGTTATGTCATTTTGACAGTTTCCTTCTTGTTTCATGATTGACAAGTTGTCAGGAATGAGATATTTAAACCCATCACTTTATTCCTTGGAGTTATCTTGGTATAGATTTCACCTAAAGCCATCCTAAGGAATGTTGCTATTGTGGTGCTTATCTATGATCCAAGTTTCCTCCTTAATTATCACCTCGGTGGAAGGAGCTTTCTATCTTTTCTGGCTCTCAATCAAATCATTTGTTTCCGTTAGTGGCGGGTCTTCACCTCATAATTTTGAGTTGTTTTCCATAAGCCCACAACAAGCTTATCCTTTCGTTGTTGATAATCCAACAACTCAGTTCTAGCATTTCTTGTAAGCCAACTCTTTATCCCATTCTTGTTCATTACATGGGATTGTGTGAAGACGGCCCTTCTTGCGACAAAACCACCGTGCGGTTATGCCTCCAAGTCGTGCCTCGACACATGGGGGATATAGCCGCATCGTGGGTGTTACAAGTATGGTGATACCAACGATCGAATCTCGGGCAAGTAACATACTGATACGTCTCCAATGTATCTATAATTTTTGATTGCTCCATCCTATATTATCTTCTGTTTTGGACATTATTGGACTTTATTATTCACTTTTATATTATTTTCGGGACTAACCTATTAACCGGAGGCCCAGCCCAGAATTGCTGTTTTTGCCTATTTCAGTGTTTCGCAAAAAAAGAATATCAAACGGAGTCCAAACGGAATGAAACCTTCGGGAACGTGATTTTTGGAACGAACATGATCCAAGAGACTTGGCCCTACATCAAGGAAGCTTCCAGGAAGCCACGAGGTAGGGGGCGCGCCTACCCCCCCGGGCGCGCCCTCCACCCTCATGGGCCCCATGTTGCTCCACCGACGTACTCCTTCCTCCTATATATACCTACATACCCCAAATGATCAGATACGGAGCCAAAAACCTAATTCCACCGCCGCAACCTTCTGTACCCACGAGATCCCATCTTGGGGCCTGTTCCGGAGCTCCGCCGGAGGGGGCATCAATCACGGAGGGCTTCTACATCAACACCATAGCCTCTCCCATGAAGTGTGAGTAGTTTACCTCAGACCTTCGGGTCCATAGTTATTAGCTAGATGGCTTCTTCTTTCTTTTTATATCTCAATAAAATGTTCTCCCCCTCTCTCGTGGAGATCTATTTGATGTAATCTTCTTTTGCAGTGTGTTTGTTGAGACCGATGAATTGTGGGTTTATGATCAAGTTTATCTATGAACAATATTTGAATCTTCTCTGTATTCTTTTATGTATGATTGGTTATCTTTGCAAGTCTCTTCGAATTATCAGTTTGGTTTGGCCTACTAGATTGATCTTTCTTGCAATGGGAGAAGTGCTTAGCTTTGGGTTCAATCTTGCGTGTCCTTTCCCAAAGGATGAGGGGCAGCAAGGCACGTATTGTATTGTTGCCACGAGGATAACAAGATGGGGTTTTGTCATATTGCATGAATTTATCCTCTACATCATGTCATCTTGCTTAAAGCGTTACTCTGTTCTTATGAACTTAATACTCTAGATGCATGCTTTGGATAGCGGTCGGTGTGTGGAGTAATAGTAGTAGATGCAGGCGAGTCGGTCTACTTGTCTCGGATGTGATGCCTATATACATGATCATACCTAGATATTCTCATAACTATGCTCAATTCATCAATTGCTCAACAGTAATTTGTTCACCCACCGTAAAATACTTATGCTCTTGAGAGAAGCCACTAGTGAAACCTATGGCCCCCAGGTCTATTTTCCATCATATTAATCTTCCAACACTTAGTTATTTACGTTGCCTTTTATTTTGCTTTTATTTTACTTTGCATCTTTATCACGAAAATACCAAAAATATTATCTTATCATATCTATCGGATCTCACTCTCGTAAGTGACCGTGTAGGGATTGCCAACTCCTTATCGCGTTGGTTGCGAGGATTTATTTGTTTTGTGTAGGTGCAGGGACTCGCGCATATCCTCCTACTGGATTGATACCTTGGTTCTCAAAAACTGAGGGAAATACTTACGCTACTTTGCTGCATCACCCTTTCCTCTTCAAGGAAAACCAACGCAGTGCTCAAGAGGTAGCAAGAAGGATTTCGCGCGCCGTTCTTTGGGAGGTCTACGCAAAAGTCAACATACCAAGTACCCATCACAAACCCTTATCTCCCGCATTACATTATTTGCCATTTGCCTCTCGTTTTCCTCTCCCCACTTCACCCTTGCCGTTTTATTCGCCCTCTCTTTTCCATTTGCCTCTTTTTGCCCGTCTCTTGTTTGCTCGTGTGTTGGATTGCTAGTTTGTCATGATGGCTCTACCTAGATGTGGTGATCTTCTCCTTAAAAGGTTAGAAGAGATCGAAAGCAATGTCAGGAGTTTTATGGTTTTGCAATATGGGCATAATAATTTCTTCAGAAACGAGCTTAAGGAACAAAAAAGCTTTATGAGTTATATGAATAAAGAGCTCGATGATATGTCTAAAGAATTTGATGGTTTGAGATCCCAAATTGCTCGTCTTGAGAAGTTGATAGCTGAAATATCGGATAAGCAGGCTACCTTAGTTAATAAGATGGCCGCTAAACCCGATTTCTATGAAAATAAAGATGAAGATCTAAAAGTTATTGATGTGTCCCCTGTTAAATCTTTTTTTTTGCAATATGAATCTTGATAATGATGGGACTGAATATGATCCACCTTTACCTAGAAGGCGTTCCAAAAATTCGGAGTTTTTTATCTTGATGCTAAAATTGATAAAAGTGGGATTGAAGAAATCAAAACATTAGATGTTAATAAACCCACTATTTTGTATTTCAAGGAATTTAATTATGATAATTGTTCTTTGATAGATTGTATTTCCTTGTTGCAATCCGTGCTAAATTCTCCTCATGCTTATAGTCAAAATAAAGCTTTTACGAAACATATCGTTGATGCCTTGATGCAATCTTACGAAGAAAAGCTTGAGTTGGAAGTTTCTATGCCTAGAAAACTTTATGATGAGTGGGAACCTACTATTGAAATTAAGATTAAATATCATGAATGCTATACTTTGTGTGATTTGGGTGCTAGTGTTTCCACGATTCCGAAAACTTTGTGCGATTTGCTAGGTTTCCGTGATTTTGATGATTGCTCTTTAAACTTGCACCTTGCGGATTCCACTATTAAGAAACCTATGGGAATAATTAATGATGTTCTTATTGTTGCAAATAGGAACTATGTGCCCATAGATTTTATCGTTCTTGATATAGATTGCAATCCTTCATGTCCTATTATTCTTGGTAGACCTTTCCTTAGAACGATTGGTGCAATTATTGATATGAAGGAAGGGAATATTAGATTCCAATTTCCATTAAAGAAAGGCATGGAACACTTCCCTAGGAAGAAAATAAAGTTACCATACGAATCTATCATGAGAGCCACTTATGGAATGCCTACCAAAGATGGCAATACCTAGATCTATCCTTGCTTTTATGCCTAGGTAGGGGCGTTAAACGATAGCGCTTGTTGGGAGGCAACCCAATTTTATTTTTAGTTTTTTGCCTTTTACTTCTGTTTAGGAATAAATACTTGATCTAGCCTCTGGTTAGATGTGTTTTTATATTTTAATTAGTGTTTGTGCCAAGTTAAACCTATAGGATCTTCTTGGATGATAGTTATTTGATCTTGCAGAAATTTCCAGAAACTTTCTGTTCACGAAAACAATTGTTAAAAATCACCAAACATGATAAATATTGATTCCAATTGTTTCTGATCAATAAAAAAATTGCCTAGGTCGTCCTATTTTGGCTGATTTTTTGGAGTTCCAGAAGTTTGCGTTAGTTACAGATTACTACAGACTGTTCTCTTTTTGACAGATTCTGTTTTTCATGTGTTGTTTTCTTATTTCGATGAATCTATGGCTAGTAAAAGAGTTTATAAACCATAGAGAAGTTGTAATACAGTAGGTTTAACACCAATATAAATAAATAATGTGTTCATTACAGTACCTTGAAGTGGTCTTTTGTTTTCTTTCGCTAACAGAGCTCACGAGATTTTCTGTTAAGTTTTGTGTTGTGAAGTTTTCAAGTTTTGGGTAAAAGATTTGATGGATTATGGAACAAGGAGTGGCAAGAGCCTAAGCTTGGGGATGCCCATGGCACCCCCAAGATAATCTAAGGACACCATAAAGCCAAAGCTCGGGGATGCCCCGGAAGGCATCCCCTCTTCCGTCTACTTCCATCGGTAACTTTACTTGGAGCTATATTTTTATTCACCACATGATATGTGTTTTGCTTGGAGCATCTTGTATGATTTGAGTCTTTATTTGTTAGTTTACCACAATCATCCATTCTGTACACACCTTTTGAGAGAGACACACATGATTCGGAAATTATTAGAATACTCTATGTGCTTCACTTATATCTTTTGAGCTATATAGTTTTTGCTCTAGTGCTTCACTTATATCTTTTAGAGCACGGTGGTGGATTTGTTTTATAGAAACTATTGATCTCTCATGCTTCACTTATATTATTTTGAGAGTCTTAAATAGCATGGTAATTTTCTTAAATAATCCTAATATGCTAGGTATTCAAGATTAGCAAAAACTTTCTTATGAGTGTTTTGAATACTAAGAGAAGTTTGATGCTTGATGATTGTTTTAAGATATAAAGGTGGTAATATAATAGTTGTGCTAGTTGAGTAATTGTGGAATTGAAAAATACATGTGTTGGAGTTTGCGATTCCCGTAGCATGCACGTATGGTGAACCGTTATGTAACAAAGTCGGAGCATGAAGTATTTGTTGATTGTCTTCCTTTGTGTGGCGGTCGGGATCGCGCGATGGTTAACACCTACCAACCCTTACCCTAGGAGCATGCGTAGTAGTACTTTGCTTCGAGGGCTAATAAATTCTTGCAGTAAGTATATGAGTTCTTTATGACTAATGTGAGTCCATGGATTATACGCACACTTACCTTTCCACAATTTTCTAGCCTCTTCGGTACCGCGCATTGCCCTTTCTCACCTTGAGAGTTGGTGCAAACTTCGCCGGTGCATCCAAACCCTGTGATATGATACGCTCTATCACACATAAACCTCCTTATATCTTCCTCAAAACAGCCACCATACCTACCTATCATGGCATTTCCATAGCCATTCCGAGATATATTGCCATGCAACTTTCCACCATTTCGTTTATCATGACACACTCCATCATTGTAATAATTCTTTGCATGATCATGTAGTTGACATTGTATTTGGGCAAAGCCACCATTCATAATTCTTTCGTACATGTCGCTCTTGATTCATTGCATATCACAGTACACCGCCGGAGGCATTCATATAGAGTCATATTTTGTTCTAAGTATTGAGTTGTAATTCATGAGTTGTAAGTAAATAAAAGTGCGATGATCATCATTATTAGAGCATTGTCCCAAGTGAGGAAAGGATGATGGAGACTATGATTCCCCCACAAGTCGGGATGAGACTCCGGACTAAAAAAAAGGGGCCATAAAAAAAGGCCCAAATAAAAAAAGAGACAAAAAGAGAGAAGGGACAATGTTACTATCCTTTTACCACACTTGTGCTTCAAAGTAGCACCGTGATCTTCATAATAGAGAGTCTCTCATTTTGTCACTTTCATATACTAGTGGGAAATTTCATTATAGAACTTGGCTTGTATATTCCAATGATGGGCTTCCTCAAATGCCCGAGGTCTTCATGAGCAAGCAAGTTGGATGCACACCCACTTAGTTTCTTTTTGAGCTTTCATACACTTATAGCTCTAGTGCATCCGTTGCATGGCAATCCCTACTCCTCGCATTAACATCAATTGACGGGCATCTCCATAGCCCGTTGATTAGCCTCGTTGATGTGAGACTTTCTCCTTTTTTGTCTTCCCACATAACCCCTATCTTTATACCTTATTCCACCATAGTGCTATATCCATGGCTTGCACTCATGTATTGCGTAAGAGTTGAAAAGGCTGAAGCGCGTTAAAAGTATGAACCAATTGCTTGGCTAAAACCGGGGTCATACATGATATGAATATTTTGTGTAGGGAAGATGGAGCATATCCAGACTATATGATTTTGTAGGGATAACTTGCTTTGGCCATGTTATTTTGATAAGACATAATTGCTTAGTTAGTATGCTTGAAGTATTATTGTTTTTACGTCAACATTAAACTTTTATCTTGAATCATAACAAATCTGAACATTCATGCCACAATAAGAAGAATTACTTTGAAATTATGCCAAGTAGCATTCCGCATCAAAAATTCTGTTTTTATCATTTACCTACTCGAGGACGGGCATGAATTAAGCTTGGGATGCTTGATACGTCTCCAATGTATCTATAATTTTTGATTGCTCCATGCTATATTATCTTCTGTTTTGGACATTATTGGGCTTTATTATTCACTTTTATATTATTTTTGGGACTAACCTATTAACCGGAGGCCCAGCCTGAAATTGCTGTTTTTGCCTATTTCAGTTTCGCAGAAAAAGAACATCAAACGGAGTCCAAACGGAATGAAACCTTCGGGAACGTGATTTTTTGAACGAACATGATCCAGGAGACTTGGACCCTACGTCAAGGAAGCTTCCAGGAAGCCACGAGGTAGGGGGGCGCGCCTACCCCCCTGGGCGCGCCCTCCACCCTCGTGGGCCCCACGTTGCTCCACCGACGTACTCCTTCCTCCTATATATACCTATGTACCCCCAAACGATCAGATACGGAGCCAAAAACCTAATTCCACCGCCGCAACCTTCTGTACCCACGAGATCCCATCTTGGGGCCTGTTTAGGAGCTCCGCCGGAGGGGGCATCAATCACGGAGGGCTTCTACATCAACACCATAGCCTCTCGGATGAAGTGTGAGTAGTTTACCTCAGACCTTCGGGTCCATAGTTATTAGCTAGATGGCTTCTTCTCTCTTTTTGGATCTCAATACAATGTTCTCCCCCTCTCTCGTGGAGATCTATTCGATGTAATCTTATTTTGCGGTGTGTTTGTTGAGATTGATGAATTGTGGGTTTATGATCAAGTTTATCTATGAATAATATTTGAATCTTCTCTGAATTCTTTTATGTATGATTGGTTATCTTTGCAAGTCTCTTCGAATTATCAGTTTAGTTTGGCCTACTAGATTGATCTTTCTTGCAATGGGAGAAGTGCTTAGCTTTGGTTCAATCTTGCGGTGTCCTTTCCCAGTGACAGTAGGGGCAGCAAGGCACGTATTGTATTGTTGCCATCGAGAATAACAAGATGGGTTTTTTTTATCATATTGCATGAATTTATCCCTTTACATCATGTCATCTTGCTTAAAGCGTTACTCTGTTCTTATGAACTTAATACTCTAGATGCATCTTTGGATAGCGGTCGATGTGTGGAGTAATAGTAGTAGATGCAGAAGGAGTCGGTCTACTTGTCTCGGACGTGATGCCTATATACATGATCATACCTAGATATTCTCATAACTATGCTCAATTCAGTCAATTGCTCAACAGTAATTTGTTCACCCACCGTAAAATACTTATGCTCTTGAGAGAAGCCACTAGTGAAACCTATGGCCCCGGGTCTATTTTCCATCATATTAATCTTCCAACACTTAGTTATTTCCATTGCTTTTTATTTTTCTTTTATTTTACTTTGCACCTTTATCATGAAAATACCAAAAATATTATCTTATCATATCTATCAGATCTCACTCTCTTAAGTGACCGTGTAGGGATTGACAACTCCTTGTCGCGTTGGTTGCGAGGATTTATTTGTTTTGTGCAGGTGCGAGGGACTCGCGTGTAGCCTCCTACTGGATTGATACCTTGGTTCTCAAAAACTAAAGGAAATACTTACGCTACTTTGTTGCATCACCCTTTCCTCTTCAAGGGAAACCAACGCAGTGCTCAAGAGGTAGCAAGAAGGATTTCTGGCACCGTTGCCGGGGAGGCCTACGCAAAAGTCAACATACCAAGTACCCATCACAAACCCTTATCTCCCGCATTACATTATTTGCCATTTGCCTCTCGTTTTCCTCTCCCCCACTTCACCCTTGCCGTTTTATTTGCCCTCTCTTTTCCGTTTAACTCTTTTTTCCCGTCTCTTGTTTGCTCGTGTGTTGGATTTCTAGTTTGTCATGATGGCTCTACCTAGATTTGGTGATCTTCACCTTAAAAGGTTAGAAGAGATCGAAAGCAACGTCAGGAGTTTTATGGTTTTGCAATTTTAGCATAATAATTTCTTCAGAAACGAGCTTAAGGAACAAAAAAGTTTTATGAGTTATATGAATAAAGAGCTCGATGATGTGTCTAAAGAATTTGATGGTTTGAGATCCCAAATTGCTCGTCTTGAGAAGTTGATAGCTGAAATATCGGATAAGCAGGCTACCTTAGTTAATAAGATGGCTGCTAAACCGGTTTCTATGAAAATAAAGATGAAGATCTAAAAGTTATTGATGTGTCCCCTATTAAATATTTGTTTTGCAATATGAATCTTGATAATGATGGGACTGAATATGATCCACCTTTACCTAGAAGGCGTTCCAAAAATTCAGAGTTTTTAGATCTTGATGCTAAAATTGATAAAAGTGGGATTGAAGAAATCAAAACATTAGATGTTAATAAACCCACCATTTTGGATTTCAAGGAATTTAATTATGATAATTCTTCTTTGATAGATTATATTTCCTTGTTGCAATCCGTGCTAAATTCTTCTCATGCTTATAGTCAAAATAAAGCTTTTACCAAACATATCGTTGATGCCTTGATGCAATCTTATGAAGAAAAGCTTGAGTTGGAAGTTTCTATCCCTAGAAAACTTTATGATGAGTGGGAACCTACTATTAAAATTAAGATTAAAGATCATGAATGCTATGGTTTGTGCGATTCTCGAACCCGTAGGGTCCGCACGCTTAACGTTCGATGAGGATTTGTATTATGAGTTTATGTGATTTGAGTCCCGGATGAGATCATGGACGTGACGAGGAGTCTCGAAATGGTCGATACATAAAGATTCATATATTGGAAGGTTATATTCGGACACCGGAATGGTTCGGGTCGTTTCGGATAAGTTTCGGAGTAACGGGGGTTACCAGATTCCCCCCGGAAAGCTATTGGGCCTCATGGGCCTTAGTGGAGAAGAGAGAGGGCCGGCTAGGAGGTGGCGCGCGCCCCCTTGCCCCAATCCGAATTGGACAAGGGGAGGGGGCGGTGCCCCCCTCCTTCCTTCTCTCCTCCTCCTCCTTCCCCCCTTCTCCCACTTGGAATAGGAAAGGGGGGCCGAATCCTACTAGGTTTGGAGTCCTAGTAGGACTCCCCCCCATGGCGCGCTCCCCCCTTGGCCGGCCTCCTGCCCCTTACTCTATATACATGGGGAGGGGGGCATCCTAGGACAGACAAGTTGATCTTTAGCCGTGTGCGGTGCCCCTCCACACTTTTACACCTTGGTCATATCATCGTAGTGCTTAGGCGAAGCCCTGCGCCGGTAACTTCATCATCACCGTCACCACATCGTCGTGCTGACGAAACTCTCCCTCGGCCTCAACTGGACCAAGAGTTCGAGGGACATCACCGAGCTGAACGTGTGCAGATCGCGGAGGTGCCGTGCGTTTGGTACTTGGATCGGTTGGATCGCGAAGACGTTTGACTACATCAACCGCGTTACTAAAAGCTTCCACTTTCGGTCTACGTGGGTACGTGGACACACTTTCCCCGCTCGTTGCTATGCTTATCCTAGAAAGATCTTGCGTGATCATAGGGAATTTTTTTTGAAATACTACGTTCCCCAACAGTGGCATCCGAGCCAGGTCTATGCGTAGATGTTATATGCACGAGTAGAACACAAAGAGTTGTGGGCTATAATAGTCATACTGCTTACCAGCATGTCATACTTTGATTCGGCGGCATTGTTGGATGAAGCGGCCCAGACCGACATTACATGACCGCGTTCATGAGACTGGTTCTACCGCCGTGCTTTGCACACAGGTGGCTAGTGGGTGTCTATTTCTCCAACTTTAGTTGAATCGAGTGTGACTACGCCCGGTCCTTGTTGAAGGTTAAAACAACACACTTGACGAAAAATCGTTGTGGTTTTGATGCGTAGGTAAGAACGGTTCTTGCTAAGCCCGTAGCAGCTACGTAAAACTTGCAACAACAAAGTAGAGGACGTCTAACTTGTTTTTGCAGGGCTTGCTGTGATGTGATATGGTCAAGACATGATGATATATAAATTGTTGTATGAGATGATCATGTTTTGTATCGGTTATCGGCAACTGGCAGGCGCCATATGGTTGTCGCTTTATTGTATGAAATGCAATCGCCATGTAATTGGTTTACTTTATCACTAAGCGGTAGCGATAGTCGTAGAAGGAATAGTTGGCGAGACGACAACGATGCTTCGATGGAGATCAAGGTGTCAAGCCGGTGATGATGGTGATCATGATGGCGCTTTGGAGATGGAGATCAAAGGCACAAGATGATGATGGCCATATCATATCACTTATATTGATTGCATGTGATGTTTATCCTTTATGCATCTTATTTTGCTTAGTACGGCGGTAGCATTATAAGATGACCTCTCACTAAATTTCAAGGTACAAGTGTTCTCCCTGAGTATGCACCGTTGCGACAGTTCGTCGTGCCGAGACACCACGTGATGATCGGGTGTGATAAGCTCTACGTTCACATAAAATGGGTGCAAGCCAGCTTTGCACACGCAGAATACTGGGGTTAAACTTGACGAGCCTAGCATATGCAGATATGGCCTCGGAACACTGAGACCAAAAGGTCGAGCGTGAATCATATAGTAGATATGATCAACATAGTGATGTTCACCATTGAAAACTACTCCATCTCACGTGATGATCGGACATGGTTTAGTTGAAATGGATCATGTGATCACTTAGATGACTAGAGGGATGTCTGTCTAAGTGGGAGTTCTTAAGTAATATGATTAATTGAACTTTAATTTATCATGAACTTAGTACCTGATAGTATTTTGCATGTCTATGTTGTTGTAGATAAATGGCCCGTGCTACTGTTCCTTTGAATTTTAATGCGTTCCTAGAGAAAGCTAAGTTGAAAGATGATGGTAGCAACTAAATGGACTGGGTTTGTAACTTCAGGATTATCCTCATTGCTGCACAGAAGAATTACGTCCTGGAAGCACCGCTAGGTGCAAGACCCGCTGCAGGAGCAACACCAGACGTTGTGATCGCCTGGCAGAGCAAAGCTGATGACTACTCAATAGTTCAGTGTGCCATGCTTTATGGCTTAGAACTGGGACTTCAACGACATTTTGAACGTCATGGAGCATATGAGATGTTCCAGGAGTTGAAGTTAATATTTCAAGCGAATGCCCGGATTGAGAGATATGAAGTCTCCAATAAGTTCTACAGCTGCAAAATGGAGGAGAATAGTTCTGTCAGTGAACATATACTCAAAATGTCTGGGTATCATAATCACTTGACTCAACTGGGAGTTAATCTTCCGGTTGATAGTGTCATTGACAGAGTTCTTCAATCACTGCCACCAAGCTACAAAAGCTTCATGGTGAACTATAATATGCACGGGATGGATAGGACAATTCCTGAGCTCTTCGCGATGCTAAAGGCTGTGGAGGTAGAAATCAAGAAGGAGCATCAAGTGTTGATGGTTAACAAGACCACTAGTTTCAAGAAAAAGGGTAAAGGGAAGAAGGGGAACTTCAATAAGAACGGCAAGCAAGTTGCTGCTCAAGTGAAGAAGCCCAAGTCTGGACCTAAGCCTGAGACTGAGTGCTTCTACTGCAAAGGGACTGGTCACTGGAAGCGGAACTGCCCCAAGTATTTGATGGATACGAAGGATGGCAAAGTGAAAGGTATATTTGATATACATGTTATTGATGTGTACCTTACTAATGCTCGTAGTAGCGCCTGGGTATTTGATACTGGTTCTGGTGCTCATATTTGCAACTCAAAACAGGGGCTACAGATTAAGCGAAGATTGGCTAAGGACGAGGTGACGATGCGCGTGGGAAATGGTTCCAAAGTCGATGTGATCGCCGTCGGCACGCTACCTCTACATATACCTTCGGGATTAGTTTTAGACCTGAATAATTGTTATCTGGTGCCAACGTTAAGCATGAACATTATATCTGGATCTTGTTTGATGCGAAACGATTATTCATTTAAATCAGAGAATAATGGTTGTTCTATTTATATGAGTAATATCTTTTATGGTTATGCACCCTTGATGAGTGGTCTATTTTTATTGAATCTCGATAGTAGTGATACACATATTCATAGTATTGAAGCCAAAAGATATAAGTTTAATAATGATAGTGCAACTTATTTGTGGCACTGCCGTTTAGGTCATATTGATGTAAAGCACATGAAGAAACTCCATGCTGATGGGCTTTTGGAATCACTTGATTATGAAT
Organism: Aegilops longissima; assembly: GCA_021605205.1. Classification (NCBI taxonomy): domain Eukaryota; kingdom Viridiplantae; phylum Streptophyta; class Magnoliopsida; order Poales; family Poaceae; genus Aegilops; species Aegilops longissima. The sequence continues at coordinate 558,554,592 of CM038677.1, forward strand.
CACTTGATGCTTGCGAACCATGCCTCATGGGCAAGATGACTAAGACTCCGTTCTCCGGAACAAAGGAGCGAGCAATGAGACTTGTTGGAAATAATACATACCGATGTATGCGGTCTGATGAGTGTTGAGGCTCGCGGCGGGTATCGTTATTTTCTGACCTTCACAGATGATTTGAGCAGATATGGGTGTATCTACTTGATGAAACATAAGTCTGAAACATTTGAAAAGTTCAAAGAATTTCAGAGTGAAGTGGAAAATCATCATAACAAGAAAATAAAATTTCTATGATCTGATCGCGGAGGAGAATATTTAAGTTACGAGTTTGGTCTTCATTTGAAACAATGCGGAATAGTTTCGCAACTCACGCCACCCGGAACACCACAGCGTAATGGTGTGTCCGAACGTCGTAACCGCACTTTATTAGATATGGTGCGATCTATGATGTCTCTTACTGATTTACCGCTATCATTTTGGGGTTATGCTTTAGAGACGGCTGCACTCACGTTAAATAGGGCACCATCTAAATCCGTTGAGACGACACCATATGAACTGTGGTTTGGCAAGAAACCAAAATTGTCGTTTCTTAAAGTTTGGGCTGCGATGCTTATGTGAAAAAGCTTCAACCTGATAAGCTCGAACCCAAATCGGAGAAATGTGTCTTCATAGGATACCCAAAGGAGACTGTTGTGTACACCTTCTATCATAGATCCGAAGGCAAAATATTCGTTGCTAAGAATGGATCCTTTCTAGAGAAGGAGTTTCTCTCGAAAGAAGTGAGTGGGAGGAAAGTAGAACTTGATGAGGTAATTGTACCTGCTACCTTATTAGAAAGTAGTTCATCAGAGAAATCAGTTCTAGTGATTCCTACACCAATTAGTGAGGAAGCTAATGATGATGATCATGAAGCTTCTGATCAAGTTACTACCGAAACTCGTAGGTCAACCAGAGTAAGATCCGCACCAGAGTGGTACAGTAATCCTGTTCTGGATGTCATGTTACTTGGCCATGACGAACCTACGAACTATGAGGAAGCGATGATGAGCCCAGATTCCGCGAAATGGCTTGAGGCCATGAAATCTGAGATGGGATCCATGTATGAGAACAAAGTGTGGACTTTGATTGACTTGCCCGATGATCGGCAAGCCATAGAAAATAAATGGATCTTCAAGAAGAAGACCAACGCTGACGGTAATGTTACTGTCTACAAAGCTCGACTTGTTGCAAAAGGTTTTCGACAAGTTCAAGGAGTTGACTACGATGAGACTTTCTCACCCGTAGCGATGCTTAAGTCTGTCCGAATCATGTTAGCAATTGCCGCATTTTATGATTATGAAATTTGGCAAATGGACGTCAAAACAACATTCCTGAATGGATATCTAGAAGAAGAGTTGTATATGATGCAACCAGAAGGTTTTGTCGATCCAAAGGGTGCTAACAAAAGTGTGCAAGCTCCAGCGATCCATTTATGGACTGGTGCAAGCCTCTCGGAGTTGGAATAAACGTTTTGATAGTGTGATCAAAGCATATGGTTTTATACAGACTTTTGGAGAAGCCTGTATTTACAAGAAAGTGAGTGGGAGCTCCGTAGCATTTCTAATATTATATGTGGATGACATATTGTTGATTGGAAATGATATAGAATTCCTGGATAGCATAAAAAGGACACTTGAATAAGAGTTTTTTATGAAAGACCTTGGTGAAGCTGCTTACATATAGGGCATCAAGATCTATAGAGATAGATCGAGACGCTTAATTGGACTTTCAAAAAGCACATACCTTGATAAGATTTTGAAGAAGTTTAAAATGGATCAGTCAAAGAAAGGGTTCTTGCATGTGTTACAAGGTGTGAAGTCGTGTGAGACTCAATGCCCGACCACTACAGAAGATAGAGAAAAAATGAAAGTCATTCCCTATGCCTTAGCCATAGGTTCTATCATGTATGCAATGGTGTGTACCAGACCTGATGTGTGCCTTGCTATAAGTGTAGTAGGGAGGTACCAAAGTAATCCAGGAGTGGATCACTGGACAGCAGTCAAGAACATCCTGAAATACCTAAAAAGGACTAAGGATATGTTTCTCGTTTATGGAGGTGACAAAGAGCTCGTCGTAGATGGTTACGTCGATGCAAGTTTTGACACTTATCCAAGACTCTAAGTCACAAACCGGGTACGTATTTATAATGAATGGTGGAGCTGTCAGTTGGTGCAGTTCCAAACAGAGCGTCGTGGCGGGATCTACGTGTGAAGCGGGTTACATAGCTGCTTCGGAAGCAGCAAATGAAGGAGTCTGGATGAAGGAGTTCTATCCGATCTAGGTGTCATACTGCTACCTCTTGAGCACTGCGTTGGATTTCCTTGAAGAGGAAAGGGTGATGCAGCAAAGTAGCATAAGTATTTCCCTCAGTTTTTGAGAACCAAGGTATCAATCCAGTAGGAGGCTACGCGCGAGTCCCTCGTACCTGCACAAAACAAATAACTCCTCGCAACCAACGCTATAAGGGGTTGTAAATCCCTTCACGGTCACTTACGAGAGTGAGATCTGATAGATATGATAGGATAATATTTTTTGGTATTTTTGTGATAAAGATGCAAAGTAAAATAAAAGCAAAGTAAAAAGTAAAGGAAATAACAAAGTATTGGAAGATTAATATGATGAAGATAGACCCGGGGGCCATAGGTTTCACTAGTGGCTTCTCTCAAGAGCATAAGTATTTTACGGTGGGTGAACGAATTACTGTTGAGCAATTGATAGAATTGAGCATAGTTATGAAAATATCTAGGTATGATCATGTATATAGGCATCACGTCCGAGACAAGTAGACCGACTCCTGCCTGCATCTACTACTACTACTCCACTCATCGACCACTATCCAACATGCATCTAGAGTATTAAGTTCATGAAAACAGAGTAACGCCTTAAGCAAGATGACATGATGTAGAGGGATAAATTCATGCAATATGATAAAAAAACCATCTTGTTATCCTCGATGGCAACAATACAAAACGTGCCTTGCTGCCCCTACTGTCACTGGGAAAGGACACCGCAAAATTGAACCCAAAGCTAAGCACTTCTCCCATTGCAAGAAAAATCAATCTAGTAGGCCAAACCAAACTAATAATTCGAAGAGACTTGCAAAGATAACCAATCATACATAAAAGAATTCAGAGAAGATTCAAATATTGTTCATAGATAATCTTGATCATAAACCCACAATTCATCGGTCTCAACAAACACACCACAAAAAGAAGATTACATCGAATAGATCTCCATGAGAGAGGGGGAGAACATTGTATTGAGATCCAAAAAGAGAGAAGAAGCCATCTAGCTAATAACCATGGACCCGAAGGTCTGATGTAAACTACTCACACTTCATCGGAGAGGCTATGGTGTTGATGTAGAAGCCTTCCGTGATGGATGCCCCCTCCGGCGGAGCTCCGGAACAGGCCCCAAGATGGGATCTCGTGGGTACAGAAGGTTCCGGCGGTGGAATTAGGTTTTTGGCTCCGTATCTGATCGTATGGGGGTATGTAGGTATATATAGGAGGAAGGAGTACGTCAGTGGATCAACAGGGGGCCCACGAGGGTGGAGGGCGCGCCCCCTACCTCGTGGCCTCCTCTTTTGTTTCTTGACGTAGGTTCCAAGTCTCCCGGATCATAATCTTCCTCAAAATCACGTTCCCGAAGGTTTCATTCCGTTTGGACTCCGTTTGATATTCCTTTTCTGCGAAACTCAAATAGGCAAAAAAAGCAATTACAGGCTGGGCCTCCGGTTAATAGATTAGTCCCAAAATAATATAAAAGTGGATAATAAAGCCCAATAATGTCCAAAACAGTAGATAATATAGCATGGAGCAATCAAAATTATAGATACGTTGAAGACGATCGCATCCCAAGCTTAATTCCTGCTCGTCCTCGAGTAGGTAAATGATAAAAAGATAATTTTTGATGCGGAGTGCTACTTGGCATAATTTCAATGTAATTCTTCTTAATTGTGGTATGAACATTCAGATCCAAAAGATTCAAGATAAAAGTTTAGTATTGACATAAAAATAATAATATTTCAAGCATACTAAGAAAGCAATCATGTCTTCTCAAAATAACATGGCCAAAGAAAGTTAACCCTACAAAATCATATAGTTTGGCTATGCTCTATCTTCACCACATAATGTATTTTAATCATGCACAACCCCGATGACAAGCCAAGCAATTGTTTCATACTCTTGACATTTTCAAACTTTTTCAATCTTCACGCAATACATGAGTGTGCGCCATGGTTATAGCACTATATGTGGAATAAAATGGTGGTTGTGGAGAAGACAAAAAGGGAGAAGATAGTCTCACATCAACTAGGCGTATCAACGGGCTATGGAGATGCCCATCAATAGATATCAATGTGAGTGAGTAGGGATTTCCATGCAACTGATGCACTTGAGCTATAAGTATATGAAAGCTCAACGAAAGAAACTAAGTGGGTGTGCATCCAACTCGCTTGCTCACGAAGACCTAGGGCATTTTGAGGAAGCCCGTCATTGGAATATACAAGCCAAGTTCTATAATGAAAAATTCCCACTAGTATATGAAAGTGACAAAATGAGAGACTCTCTATCATGAAGATCATGGTGCTACTTTGAAGCACAAGTGTGGTAAAAGGATAGTAACATTGTCCCTTCTCTCTTTTTTCTCATTTTTGTATTTTTTATTGTTTTATTTGGGCCTTTTCTCTTTTTTTATGGCCTCTTTTCCTTTTTTTTATTTTTCGTCCGGAGTCTCATCCTGACTTGTGGGGGAATTATTGTCTCCATCATCCTTTTCCTCACTTGGGACAATGCTCTAAAAATGAAGATCATCACACTTTTATTTTCTTACAACTCAACAATTACAACTCAATACTTAGAACAAAATATGACTCTATATGAATGCCTCCAGCGGTGTACCGGGATATGCAATGAATCAAGAGTGACATGTATGAACGAATTATGAATGGTGGCTTCGCCACAAATACGATGTCAACTACATGATCATGCTAAGCAATATGACAATGATGGAGCGTGTCATAATAAACGGAACGGTGGAAAGTTGCATGGCAATATATCTCGGAATGGCTATGGAAATGCCATAATAGGTAGGTATGGTGACTGTTTTGAGGAAAGTATATGGTGGGTGTATGATACCGGCGAAAAGTGTGCGGTATTAGAGAGGCTAGCAATGGTGGGAGGAAGAAAGTGCGTATAATCCATGGACTCAACATTAGTCATAAAGAACTCATATACTTATTGCAAAAATTTACAAGTTATCAAAGCAAAGTATTACGCGCATGCTCCTAGGGGGATAGATTGGTAGGAAAAGACCATCGCTCGTCCCCGACCGCCACTCATAAGGAAGACAATCAATAAATAAATGATGCTCCGACTTCATCACATAACGGTTCACCATACATGCATGCTACGGGAATCACAAACTTTAACACAAGTATTTCTTAAATTCACAACTACTCAACTAGCATGACTCTAATATCACCATCTTCATATCTCAAAACAATTATCAAGCATCAAACTTCTAATAGTATTCAACACACTCATAAGAAAGCTTACAAATCATTTATGCTTAGCATATTAGGATTATTTAAGCAAATTACCATGCTATTTAAGACTCTCAAAATAATATAAGTGAAGCATGAGAGATCAATAGTTTCTATAAAACAAATCCACCACCGTGCTCTAAAAGATATAAGTGAAGCACTAGAGCAAAACTATATAGCTCAAAAGATATAAGTGAAGCACATAGAGTATTCTAACAAATTCCAAATCAGGCTCTCTCAAAAGGTGTGTACAGCAAGGATGATTGTGGTAAACTAAAAAGCAAAGACTCAAATCATACAAGACGCTCCAAGCAAAACACATATCATGTGGTGAATAAAAATATAGCTCCAAGTAAAGTTACCGATGGAAGTAGACGAAAGAGGGGATGCTTTCCGGGGCATCCCCAAGCTTTGGCTTTATGGTGTCCTTAGATTATCTTGGGGGTGCCATGGGCATCCCCAAGCTTAGGCTCTTGCCACTCCTTGTTCCATAATCCATAAAAAAAATTCACCCAAAACTTGAAAACTTCACAACACAAAACTCAACAGAAATCTCGTGAGCTCCGTTAGCGAAAGAAAACAAAAGACCACTTCAAGGTACTGTAATTAACTAATTATTTATTTATATTGGTATTAAACCTACTGTATTACAACTTCTCTATGGTTAATAAACTAATTTACTAGCCATAGATTCATCAAAATAAGCAAACAACACACGAAAAACAGAATCTGTCAAAAACAGAACAGTCTGTGGTAATCTGTAACTAACGCAAACTTCTGGAACTCCAAAAAATCAGCAAAAACAGGAAGACCTAGGCAATTTGTTTATTGATCAGCAGCAATTGGAATCAGTATTTTATCACGTTGTGGTGATTTTTAACAATTGTTTTCGTGAACAGAAAGTTTCTGGAAATTACAGCAAGATCAAATAACTATCATCCAAGAAGATCCTATAGGTTTAACTTGGCACAAACACTAATTAAAACATAAAAACACATCTAACCAGAGGCTAGAACAAAAATTTATTCCTAAACAGAAGCAAAAAAACTAAAAATAAAATTGGGTTTCCTCCCAACAAGCGCTATCGTTTAACGCCCCTAGCTAGGCATAAAAGCAAGGATAGATCTAGGTGTTGCCATCTTTGGTAGGCAATTCTTCAATGAGACATCTACCTTCCTCAGAAATTTCTTTATTTTTAGTAATTATCAAACTTCTAGGCACAAGATCGAAAAATTCATTCGTAGCAAATGGTTCCTTAATGATAGCAAAAAGATCGGGATGAATACTTATAGATTTAAGATCCGCAGTTTCCTTACTAGAGGATTCACCCTTATTTTTAGGAACATACATAAGCTTGGCAATTTTAGTAGGAGGACTTGGAGTATTCTTTACGGAAGAAAAGGCGGTTCCCAAATTGGTAATGATACCCTCAAGTTTATCGATTCTAGTGGAATCTTGATTTATTCTCTCATTAACTATGGGTTCCTTCTCCTTAATATTTTTCAAAGTAACTCCTACCTTATATCCATATTGGGTAATTTGGTTGTGGATCTTTTTATCCAGATTTTCAATTAACTCTACGGTAGCAACTTTATTCTCAATAATTTCAAGTCTTTGCATTATATGCTCCAAAGTTAACATAGTTCCATTAACCAAAAGAGGGGGTGAGCCAAACAAATCTATCATAGCATTATAAGGATCAAAAGTATAGCTACCCAAGAAATTCCCTCCGGTGATGGTTTCAAGGATATATCTATACAAAGGATTAGCACCTACATAAAAATTGCGGAGAAGAACGGAAGTAGATTGCTTCCTGGTAGATCTATTTTGAGCATTGCAAATTCTATACCAAGCGTCTTTTAAATTTTCTCCCTCCCTTTGCTTAAAACTAAGAACTTCATTCTCGGGAGACAACAGAGAAGATAGAAGACTAGCCATAATGGCAAGCAAACGAGAAAAAGGCAAAAGGAAAGAGAGGGCGAATAAAACGGCAAGGGTGAAGTGGGGGAGAGGAAAACGAGAGGCAAATGGCAAATAATGTAATGCGGGAGATAAGGGATTTGTGATGGGTACTTGGTATGTTGACTTTTATGAGACTCCCAACAGAACGGAGCCGAAATCTTCTCTGCTACCTCTTGAGCACTGCGTTGGATTTCCTTGAAGAGGAAAGGGTGATGCAGCAAAGTAGCGTAAGTATTTCCCTCGGTTTTTGAGAACCAAGGTATCAATCCAGTAGGAGGCTACGCGCGAGTCCCTCGTACCTGCACAAAACAAATAACTCCTCGCAACCAACACGATAAGGGGTTGTCAATCCCTTCACGGTCACTTACGAGAGTGAGATCTGATAGATATGATAGGATAATATTTTTTGGTATTTTTGTGATAAAGATGCAAAGTAAAATAAAAGCAAAGTAAAAAGCAAAGGACATAACAAAGTATTGGAAGATTAATATGATGAAGATAGACCCGGGGGCCATAGGTTTCACTAGTGGCTTCTCTCAAGAGCATAAGTATTTTACGGTGGGTGAATGAATTACTGTTGAGCAATTGACATAACTGAGCATAGTTATGAGAATATCTAGGCATGATCATGTATATAGGCATCACGTCCGAGACAAGTAGACCGACTCCTGCCTGCATCTACTACTATTACTCCACTCATCGACCGCTATCCAACATGCATCTAGAGTATTAAGTTCATGAAAACAGAGTAACGCCTTAAGCAAGATGGCATGATGTAGAGGGATAAATTCATGCAATATGATAAAAAACCCATCTTGTTATCCTCGATGGCAACAATACAATACGTGCCTTGCTGCCCCTACTGTCACTAGAAAAGGACACCACAAGATTGAACCCAATATGCTAAGCACTTCTCCCATTGCAAGAAAGATCAATCTAGTAGGCCAAACCAAACTGATAATTCGAAGAGACTTGCAAATATAACCAATCATACATAAAAGAATTCAGAGAAGATTCAAATATTGTTCATAGATAATCTTGATCATAAACCCACAATTCATCGGTCTCAACAAACACACCCAAAAAGAAGATTACATCGAATAGATCTCCACGAGAGAGGGGGAGAACATTGTATTGAGATCCAAAAAGAGAGAAGAAGCCATCTAGCTTATAACTATGGACCCGAAGGTCTAAGGTAAACTACTCACACTTCATCGGAGAGGCTATGGTGTTGATGTAGAAGCCCTCCGTGATGGATGCCCCCCGTGAGCTCCTAACAGGCCCCAAGATGGGATCTCGTGGGTGCAGAAGGTTGCGGCGGTGGAATTAGGTTTTTGGCTCCGTATCTGATCGTTTGGGGGTATGTAGGTATATATAGGAGGAAGGAGTACGTCGGTGGAGCAACAGGGGGCCCATGAGGGTGGAGGGCGCGCTCTGGGGGGGTGGGCGCCCCCCTACCTCGTGGCCTCCTCTTTTGTTTCTTGACGTAGGGTCCAAGTCTCCCGGATCATAATCTTCCTCAAAATCACGTTCCGGAAGGTTTCATTCCGTTTGGACTCCGTTTGATATTCCTTTTCTGTGAAACTCTGAAATAGGCAAAAAAAAACAATAATTCTGGGCTGGGCCTCCGATTAATAGGTTAGTCCCAAAAATAATATAAAAGTGGATAATAAAGCCCAATAATGTCCAAAACAGTAGATAATATAGCATGGATCAATCAAAAATTATAGATACGTTGAAGACGTATCAAGCATCCCCAGGCTTAATTCCTGCTCGTCCTCGAGTAGGTAAATGATAAAAAAGATAATTTTTGATGCGGAGTGCTACTTGGCATAATTTCAATGTAATTCTTCTTAATTGTGGTATGAACTTTCAGATCCGAAAGATTCAAGACAAAAGTTTTACGGTACGCCACACCCCTCCCGATGAACAGGACCCGCGTTTCGACCATAGCGCTCCAACACAAGTCCGTTTCCTTCGTTTTGCGGTACGCCACACCCCTCCCGATCAATAGGACCCCGTTTCAACCGTAGGAGGTCTGTTTCCTCCGTTTTGCGGTACGCCAGACCCCTCCCGATGAACAGGATCCTATTTCGACCGTGGCCGGTCGAACACAAGGCCGTTTCCTCCCTTCTGCGGTACGCCAGGCCTTGTTTCCATCGGCTGTTCTGTCCAAGCCGGTTGGCTCCCGATGAACAGCACGCGTTCCGTTGCCTCCCGATGAACATGACACATTCTGTTGCCTCCCCATGAACACGACGACGACGCAGTTTCTCCATTCCGGCCTAGCCATGTACACGAGCCATGGCCATACGTATGCGTGAGTAGGCGTTTGAGACCCCGCCCGTATGTACGTATGTGGCCGTATTTACTTTCTTCCACCCTGGCCGATGTACGTGTGTGTACATGCTACGTGCGCGCCTCTACTACGACACGTGCCCTTCCTTACTCGGCCACGGTTCATTGCTGCAGCCTGCAGACAGACCGATCGTATGTACGTACACGTTCGCGATCAAAATGACAATGCTGCATACGCTTCGACCAGGTGGGTCCCGACTGTCAGGCACTTCCTTGCGTGTGAAGACGTAGCTGGTGGGTCCCATCAGTCAGGGGGGTGAATCATTTTTTCCCGTAATATGGACACACTTCCTTGCGTGCGAAGATGTAGGTGGTGGGTCCCAACAGTTAGGCGGGAAACATTTTTTCGCGAAATACGGTGGCCCGTCCAGTGGGTCCCTGCTGTCAGGTGGAGGAATTATTATTTTGCATGTAATAAGGAGGCATTTACTTGTGTGCGGCCGTGGACCCAACTGTCAGCCTCTCCACGTACAGTACTCTTCTGATGGAAGTCGGTCGTTCACCACATTGACCACGCCGCGCCGAGAGCACCAACGCGGTGGACGATGGCGAGGCCTAGGAAGGGAACGACGCGGAGCCGGGGAAGACGCAGCAGTGGATGCCCACACGGAGAGGAGTACGAGGGTTCACTGGTTCGGCTGCGGTGTGAGGCTGCCGTCGCCGCAGGGCCTGGCCAGCAGTGGGAGTAGTAGGGGGCGGTGAGGCCTCCATGGCAACACAGCCGGCCACGGGAGGCAGGAGCAGGCTGCACGACCGGCGCTGCTTTGGGCGGCTGGAGCAAGAACACCAGAGGTTGAAGAAGCACTACGGCCGTTGGATGGACATCGTACGGTCACTGGAGGTGGAATTGTTCATATTGACTAAGTTGACAAAGCCCTCCGTCCCCGTCAACTTAGTAGGCCCACAAGTCAGCCTCCCACTATGGTGGGTCCCAGCTAGCAGGGGGGTATTCATTTTTTGTGCGTAATAAGGAGGCACTTCCTTGTGTGCGAAGATATAGCTGGTGGGTCCGACCTGTTAGTGGGGGGGGGGACGTTTTTTTTCGCGAAATACAGAGGCCCTTCCGGTGGGTCCCAGCTGTCAGGTGGAGGAATCATTATTTTGCGCGTCATAAGGAGGCATTTCCTTGTGTGCGACCATGGACCCAGCTGTCAGCCTCTCCACGCATAGTGTGACGCCCGGATAATTAGGCTACAGTAATTCCCTGCTAATGGGGCCACATCACCACGTGTTGTTAATCTCCCAATGATTCAATCCCGTTCAAATTCGAAATTCAAAATCAAGGCAAACGATAAAAGTTTTCAAACATTAAAACTAAAATGTTCAAATTGGAACAAATAAATCCTAAGTAATAATGGAGGAGAAACCACACTTTTATAAAATGTGTAAGTACTCTAAAATGAGCAAAACAGCAGCTAAAACCAATAATTAAATGCTTTTTATAATATATAAAATATTAAACTAATTTATTTGGGGAGCCCAAGTTATTGTGACATTAGAATAAGTAGTAGCACTATTTTAGGAACAAATTTAGTATTTTATAAAACTATAGTAAATAGAAAGTGAAATAAAATAGTAAAAAGGAAATAGATAAAAGAAAACCAAACCAATAAATAAATAAAAAGAAAGACCCTCCGGGCCAACCGACCCAACAGGCTGGCCTAGTCAGCCACCAGGCCAGCCCACCCCGTCGCCTTATCCCCGCACCCCCCGTGACCTAAAGCCACGTCCCCCACTCCCCCCACGACTCTTCCTCCCTCACACGCTCCCTCCCCTTGTTTCCAGATCGGGCGCCCCGGGCACCGATCGATGCCGCCGCCCGCGCCCGACGTCCTCCCTGCCACCTCAGACTACGTCGGGAACACCGCCTCCGCCGTCTTCATCAACTACAAGGACGCTTCGGAGCTCGGGACCTCTGCCTCGCGCCGATCGTGCCGTTCCCTTCCCCGGTTCGCCGTCAACCGCCGCCAGACCTCGTCGCCTTGCTGAACGTCGTCCCCATCGTCCTCCCCACGCCCCGCTGCCTAAGACCCTACAACCCCGATGAGTCCCCCGGCCTCTCCTTCTCTCCCCGCACTCGTCGTCCGCTCCAACCGGTCGTCCATCGCGCAAGCACGCACGCGCACCGCCCCACGCTGCGCGGCTCCGCTTCGCTGCTCTGCTCCTCTGCCGCCCGCGCCATCGCCCCGCCTCGTCTCGCGCCACGGCCACTCGCCGTCCGCTTCGCCCGTGGCTCGCTTCCCGCCGCCGGGCCCGCCTCCGTTACGCCTGCAGTTTCAGCGCCCGCAAGCCACAAGGCCATCGCCAAGATCCGCCGCCCTGCTCTCTCGCCGGCCATGCTTTGGCATGCCCGCCGGTGCCTCTGCAGCGTCTTGGCGTGAAGCCATGCTGGCCAAGGCCAGGCCTTGCCGGGCCGACGCCCGCACCCGTTAAGCCGCCTGCCCCGTTGGCGCTGGGCCATTTACACATGGGGACCAACCCCTAGAACGTTAATAAATAAATAAATATAATAATTAAGATATTAATTAATTAAAGAATTAATTAAATTAATTAAATCGGATTAGATTAACCAAATCATTTAGTTAAAGCTAATTAACCCTGTTTAATTACTATGAGACTATGACAAGTGGGACCCACTAGTGAGTTTGACCAGTCAACAATCAATGCTGACTGGGCTGTTGACTTTGACTGGCCCCATCAGTCAGCCTCTGCTGACTGGGCAGTTGACCAAGCCAATTGGGCCTACTAGTCAGCCACCCAAGCCCATCTGTGGGTACACTTCTATGTACCCATAGCAATTTAACATTTAATTTTCGAACTAAAAATAATTTAGAAAATGATTTAAAACTTTAAAAATCAATATAAAATAATCTGTAATTCGGATGGAAATATTTTGTACATGCAAGTTGCTCAAAACAATGAGACGAATCTGGATACGCAGCTCGTTCGTCTACCGCACATGCCTAGCATAGCGAACACGCAACTTTCACCCTCCGGTTCATCTGTCCGAAAATGCGAAACACCGGGAATACTTTTCCGGATGGTTTCCCCCTTCACCGGTATCACCTCTTACCGCATTAGGGCACACCTAGCACCGCTCATTATCATCTCATGCATCATCATGCTTATGTTTGCATTATATTTATTGTTTCTTCCCCCTCTTCTCTCGCTAGACACCGAGACCGACGCTTGCTACTCAAAGACGACTACGGTGTTGACGACCCCCTCCTTCTCGGCTGAGCTTCCAGGCAAGCACCCCCCCCTTGATCACCAGATATCGCCTATTCTTCTCTCTACTGCTTGCATTAGAGTAGTGTAGCATGTTACTGCTTTCCGTTAATCCTATTCTGATGCATAGCTTGTCATTGTTGCTACAGTTGTTACCCTTACCTGCAATCCTAAATGCTTAGTATAGGACCCTAGTGTTCCATCAGTGGCCCTACACTCTTGTCCGTCTGCCATGCTATACTACTAGGCCTTGATCACTCGGGAGGTGATCACGGGCATATGCTATATACTTTATACTGTTACATTACTTATGATACTGTTCGGAGATGTGGGCTGAAGGGGCAGGTGGCTCCGTCCCGGTAGAGGTGGGCCTGGGTTCCTGACGGCCCTCGATTGTTACTTTGTGGCGGAGCGAATGGGCAGGTTGATACCACCTAGGAGATAGGTGGGCCTGGCCCTGGCCGGCATTCGCGGATACTTAACAGGCTTGACGAGATCTTGGTATTTGATCTGAGTCTAGCCACTGGCCTATACGCACTAACCAACTACGCGGGAATAGTTATGGGCACTCGACGTCGTGGTATCAGCCGAAGCCTTCGTGACGTCAGCGACTGAGCGGCGCGTGCCGGATTGGAACATAAGCCTGCTCTTGTATTAAGGGGGCTAGTTCTGCTTCCGGCCGCCCTCGCAACGTGCATGTGTGCAATGGGCGATGGGCCCAGACCCTTGCACCATAGGATTTAGACCGGCGTGCTGACCTCTCTGTTGTGCCTAGGTAGGGCTGCGACGTGTTGATCTTCCGAGGACGGGCATGACCCAGGAAAGTGTGTCCGGCCAAATGGGATCAAGCGTGTTGGGTTATGTGGTGCACCCCTGCAGGGAAGTTTATCTATTCGAATAGCCGTGTCCCTCGGTAAAAGGACGACCCGGAGTTGTACCTTGACCTTATGACAACTAGAACTAGATACTTAATAAAACACACCCTTCCAAGTGCCAGATACAACCCAGTGATCGCTCTCACACAGGGCGACGAGAGGAGGAACGCCGGGTAGGATTATGCTATACGATGTTACTTGGTGAACTTACCATCTACTCTCTTCTACATGCTGCAAGATGGAGGTGGCCTGAAGCGTAGTCTTGACGGATTAGCTCTCCCCTCTTATTCGGTATTCTCAGCTTCACCCACCGATATGGCCCTTTACACATATACCCATGCATATGTAGTGTAGCTCCTTGCTTGCGAGTACTTTGGATGAGTACTCACGGTTGCTTTTCTCCCTCTTTTCCCCCTTTCCCTTCTACCTGGTTGTCGCAACCAGATGCTGGAGCCCAGGAGCCAGACGCCACCGTCGACGACGACTCCTAGTACACCGGAGGTGCCTACTACTACGTGCAGGCCGCTAATGACGACCAGGAGTAGTTTAGGAGGATCCCAGGCAGGAGGCCTGCGCCTCTTTCGATCTGTATCCCAGTTTGTGCTAGCCTTCTTAAGGCAAACTTGTTTAAGTTATGTCTGTACTCAGATATTTTTGCTTCCGCTGACTCGTCTATGATCGAGCACTCGTATTCGAGCCCTCGAGGCCCATGGCTTGTAATATGATGCTTGTATGACTTATTTTATTTTTAGAGTTGTGTTGTGATATCTTCCCGTGAGTCCCTGATCTTGATCGTACATGTTTGCATGTATGATTAGTGTACTCTGGTTAGGTGAAATCTAGGGACTGTTGGGTATTTAAGCAGGCAGGCAAGTTAATTACCGAAAACAATGACAAGGGGATGCATAGCGATGACGAGGACGAGACCCAATCGCCGAACAATAGAGGATGAAGGGTTTCCCCCAAAGTGCGGACGGTGAACATGATATACACAACGACATACCCAAAAGGGAGCGAAGTGCACTCGAGGATGTCTACGCGATGGAGCCATTGCCCAAGTTCAATCCATGGTCCTCCTGCCCGATCACTTTTGACCGAAGGACCACCCAACCAGCATCCGCCACAGCGGATTCGCTGACCGGTCTTAGACCCAATCGTCGATGGATTTCACCTAACTAGAGTCCTCGATGGACGGCGGCAAGAACTGAACCTGCTTTACCGGGATATAGTGCGCAAAATGGGCATAAACCCTCAAGGATTAAACCTACCAAAACGACCTTTAAAGGCGTCATACCAGGTGTAAAGCCAATTGTACAGGCTCAATTACACCGAAGTGGTCTTCGATCCCGGATAACTTCCGGCGAGGAGTTAATCTTCGACATAGTCCCGTTCGCGGCGGCTATCATGCCTTGCTCGGACGCACCACGCTTGCAAAGTTCAACGCGTGGCGCACTACGCATACCTCAAGCTCAAGATGCCAGCCCTCGAGGAGTCATCACGGTCAACGGAAACATCGAACGTTCTCTCCGTGCGGAGGAACATACAATGCTCTCGCGGCGAAGTGCAATGCAGCCTCTTAAGGCAATTCTCGAGTCCGGCCGTTAAGAGGCGGACACAGCTAAGCGCCGGAGTAACCTACAACAAGACCACAGCACGTTCCGAGCAGCGTAGCGATGCGGCCCCAACCCCATCTCCTGCGAAACGTCAAAGCAGGTCCTTCACGTACACTATTATGCTCAAGATACCATGGGCATGGGGAGAGGGCACGACCACGATAAACCCAGATCGCGGCTCAACCACACCAGGGCTCTCAAGTGTGTCGTTCCTTTTTTCTTTTTACCTTTTACTTTTTACCCACAGACTCCGTTTGTCGAGGCCTGTCCGTGAGCGAGACTGCCGAACTCACGATGCAACAGCCGAGGGAAGGATAAAGGCTACAAAGAATATCAGGTGGTCTCCATTACGAGCATTTTTATACACCAATCAGTAGCCTACCCACGGAGGGGGACATGTTTAATAGTCCCATACCTTGCTTATCGCACTATTTGTATCGTTCGCATTCAGTAGCAGCACTTCTTGAATAAAACAATGCAACACCTTTTTGCTTATAATTGCATTTCTTTTTCATACATATGTTCATTCACGACATGTTGCATCCGTACACTTTGGTGCGGCTAATATACACCAGGGCTTATGTTTCCCGCATTATGGTATGATGAGTCCTAACACTTTCACAAGTGCGGCACCCGAACTTATAGCACTATATGCATCAGCTCGAATCATGTCTTGGGTCAATAGTTGGGTTTGCCCGGCTCCCATGTTTTGGTACCTTACGTTCCGTTATATCGGCTAAGGTAGCACTGGGAGAACCACTGCGATTCCGCCTCAGTTGAGCTGGGTTAACGCCTCAGTGGAGAAAGCTAAAACTGACCGTCATGATGAGCGAGAGCCGGTCGCTGTTCGAGAGGGTTTTTGCGAGTCCTTAAAGACTTATGCCGCTTAGAGCGAGGAGCCGGATATTGTCCGGCCAAAGGCGTGATAGCGCCCCAAATTCGCCTTCCAAGACTAGGGGCTTCACCAAATTTAAAATTATAGAATTCTATGGCTAAGTGAGAGTGTTCAAGCATTATAAGTCCGGTTGCCTTGTTCGTTGTGTTGAGCGCCTCCTAGATGGACCCAAAATGGGAACAAGAGCGCTCAAGTTTATCCCGAACACCCCAAAGACTTTCGTGGCATGGGGGCTGAAGCCGACGACTTGCCATCTCTCGATTTGATAAACAGCCGCATGTAAGGTAATATTTTAAATTAACAAGCGTTGCTTAGCGCATATGAACTAAGTTTTCAGCGCGCAGGATAACAAAATGCGAGTCTACTCAAATATTACATCTTTGGAGCACTCACCGCAATAGTGCGGGCGCCCTCAACACACTCTTATAATACATCTCGGCGCGTGCGATGCTCCTTGCCCTCCGGTGGCGGGTCCGTCACAAGCTTCGGGCATCCATCTTGCCCAGTGCACCTTTATGCGGGCAAGGGCCCGACGGCACCCTCAATACAAGCGGAATGCTTGATAACTTCAACCCACGTGCACACATCCATCACCGCCGCACCAGGGGCGAAGTAGCTCCTGTATGGCCTCCTTAGGCCACAGCCAACTATGAGGCCCTTCATGGCATGTTCGGCCGCCTTGTGGAGCTCGACCAGCTGCTTCAGCTGGTCGCTAAGGGGCACCGAATGTCCGGCCTTAGCATACTGTGACCAGAAGACCTTCTCCGTCGAGCTCCCCTCCTCGGCCCGGTAGAATGCGGCAGCATCGGACACGCTGCGAGGAAGATCTGCGAACGCTCCTGGAGAGCTCCGAATTCGGGTAAGCAACAGGTAATTAACACTCACATGCTTAATTTGCATAAAAAATGCCTTACCCGCTGTTATTTTCTTCACCGCCTCAATCTCCTGGAGGGCCTTGTAGGCTTCGGCCTTAGCGGCTTTGGCACTCTCAAGAGCCGTTGCAAGCTCAGACTCTCGAGTCTTCAAGTCACGCTCCAAGCTCATGTTTTTTCACGAGATCCTGGAGCTCTTGCTGTACCTCCGCCACCCGCGCCTCCTGCTTCTCTCGCTCGGTGCACTCCGCGGCCGCATTGCGTTCGGCCGCGGCCGCCGCCTCCTTCAGGGCCGCCACCTCGTTAGTGGCCCCTACAATACACACGTTATCCTTGTCATTTTTCTTGCAACCAAATCCTTTTCTGTAAGGTACAATTTTCATAAGGTATTACTCACCTTCTTTTTCCTCGAGCTGCTTCTTGGCATGGCCGAGCTCGTTCTCGGACCGCTCGAGGTTTTCCTTCAAAGTATTGACCTCCATGATCGGTCTGGCGGAGGTCAAACCTGAACCTGCAATCCCATATTGACATATTTTTATGACTCCTGCGTTTATCTTTCTAAAGATCCTCGGTCCGCTTTTCTTTCCAACACCGAACCGAGCATCGGGGCTACCGTCTATGCGGTACCATTTTACATATATTGAAATTCTTACCTCAAAGCTCATTAGAAGGCTGCTGCGAGCTTCGTCAGCCCGCTCTTGGCGAGTGAACCTTTCAATCACCGCACTCATAACGGTGGCGGTGTTCCTCTTCGATGGAGGCGCTGTTGGCGCCTCCGGCAATTAGCCGGCACCTCCGGTTGGGCGGAGGCAGCCGGCGTCATGTCTTGCCCTTCTTCGAAGGGTCGCCCACGGACTCGAGCCACCGTGGCCTCCGGGCTGAGTCCGTGCAAAGTCCGGAGGGTGTCTGTGACACCTCCGGGCCTCCTCCTCTGGCGGGTCCCTTTCGAGATCCCACCTCGGCGTCGTCCGCGTCACGGGGGGTGGGGGCAGTCGGAAGGGAATCCATATCCGACGCACCCAAGGACCCGCTCGACGAAACGGGAAGATCATCCTTGGGCGGACTGCAGGGTTGTATGCGGCATTAGAAAGACATTATGTGGAGAAAAGAAAAAACCTTGAAGTTATTCGGGAGTCCGGATACTTACGATCTCGCTAGGGGCTTGGCCCTTGGAGGCCAGTCCTCGTCGTCGTCATTGGCATTGGCGGAGCAGTCCGGGGGAAGAGTTTTTCCCTTCTTGGACCCTTCGGCCTCCCTTGTTGGGGAGGCCTTCCTTTTATTTCCTCCCCCCGCTGGGGGAGAGGCTTTCTTCTTCTCCTCTTCGCCTTGGTGGGAGGAGTCGGCCTCGGATTCATCATCTGATAGCACCTGAAAACGGGAACTCTTCCGAGTCCCCGTGGCCGTCTTATTGGCCTTCTTCTCCGGCACCACGTGGGGTGCCGGAGCCAGCAACCCCGTTAGGCGGGCGTCCACGGGTCCTCCGGCAATGGGGCCGGCCAGATAATCCGTTCGGCCTTCGCCAGCCATTCTGTCAAAGGTAAAGGGAGTTTAGATCCGCATAGAGCCAAACTATGGAAAACAAGTGGTGAAATCACTTACCTCGTCGGCCAGGATGTCTGCGGCGGAATCCGCGATCTTGATGGCGGATGCGGAGCTTCGGCGCCTTTGAACAGCACCTTCCGGACATCTTCGTGCGTAGTGTCAAGAGCCCTTCAGGTCCGGTGCTGCGCGGATCAAACTCCCACATGTTGAAGCCCGTCGGCTGCACGGAGAATCCGGCGGATGAGCATGACTGGACTACGTTGACAAGCTTGAGCTTCTTGTCCACCAGCTTACGGATACAGGGCTTGGAGTCCGTCGGCTCCTCGAATCCCCAAATCCGCCACTCTCTTTCCGGAGGTGGCGGTGTAGGGATGCCGATCTGAATTGGGGCGCTGCCCAATCAGGTCACGCTGCTCGGTGATGTAGAACCACCCGATTGCCACCCCTTGATGGTTTCCACGAAAGTGCCCTCCAGCCACGTAGCGTGGGACATCCTGCCCACCATGGCGCCTCCGACTCCGCTTGGCTGCCCTTCACAACCTTCGCTTGACATCAAGGTCTTGAGCCACAAGTCGAAGTGGGGCTGGATGCGAGGAAGGCCTCGCACACGACGATAAACGCCGAGATGTTGAGGATGAAATTGGGCCGATCATGGAAATCTAGGCCGTAGTAGAACATGAGCCCCGGACAAAGGGATGAAGGGGAAGCCCAGTCCGCGGAGGAAATGGGGAAGAAATACTACCCTCTCATGGGGCCTGGGTTGGGGACGAGCTCTCCCTCGTCGGGAGCCGATCTGCGATGTTGCTGGACAAATATCCGGCGTCGCGCAGCTTCTGATCTGCCCTCCGTGACGGAGGAGGCCATCCACTTGCCTCCCGCTCCGGACATAGTTGGAGAAGGTTGAGGTGAGAAGTGCGGACTTGGGCGCTGGAGCTCGAGTTCATGGAGATGGATAAGCCAAGGAGGAAGAAGGCGCATGTTAAAGGGTTGGATCTTTGTCCCTTATATGGGCGGACAAAACATGTGTCCCCACCGCCAGGTAAAACTCGCTTATCTCCCAAGCGTCACAATCAATGGCGCGTTGGGTTACCCACATCCGTATTGATGGGAATCCGGAATAAGGGAACACGATCTCTGCTTCGACAAGACGTGCCAAGGAAACAGCCTCGCTAAACGCACGGAGGTGGAACAATAAAAACAATTTGAGTAAAGGCTTGGTAGTGGTGCGACGTCACGCCACAGAATACGTCAGCAGATTGATCTTGTGTAATATTGTTCTCTCTATGGTGGTATGTGGAAGTTATTTTTGCAGAGCCGGACACTATCCTGGTGTTCACAATCTTCTATAAATTATTCGGAGGAAGAACCCGCCTTGCAATGCCGAAGACAACATGCGCGTCGGACTCGTCGTCATTGAAGCCTGGTTCAGGGGCTACTGAGGGAGTTCCGGACTAGGGGGTGTCAGGATAGCCGAACTATCATCATCGACCGAACTCCAAGACTATGAAGATACAAGATTGAAGACTTCGTCCCGTGTCCGGATGGGACTTTCCTTGGCGTGGAAGGCAAGCTTGGCGATACGGATATGTAGATCTCCTACCATTGTAACCGACTCTGTGTAACCATAGCCCTCTCCGGTGCCTATATAAACCGGATGGCTTTAGTCCATAGGACGAACAACAATCATACCATAGGCTAGCTTCTAGGGTTTAGCCTCTTTGATCTCGTGGTAGATCCACTCTTGTAACACACATCATCAATATTAATCAAGCAGGACGTAGGGTTTTATCTCCATCAAGAGGGCCCGAACCTGGGTAAAACATCGTGTCCCTTGTCTCCTGTTACCATCCGCCTAGATGCACAGTTCGGGACTCCCTACCCGAGATCCGCCGGTTTTTACACCGACATGGGGCGTCACAAGTTGGTATCAGAGCCGACTGCCTATAGGAATCCCCCTTCCCAACTCCTTGGCCTAAGTTGAGTCTAGCCATTACAAAACTTTTACTAACATGGCTGTGTGCCTTACGGGCCCACGTCGCCATTGGGTGGTATTAAGATCTTTTATTCCTCTTCTATACTCTTGGACTCTGATCTCTCTTCTATTTGGGTTAAAATGAATTTTGCTAAATCTAACATTAGGATCTTGTTATCACTTTCACCCAGAGAGCACCTTATTGCCGATGATCGTCTGCTGCACCAGAAGACCCTGAAGATACTCTCCGCTGTTAACCCGAGAACTTGTGTTCATCGCGTTTGCAATTCTCCCTCCACCATCAACCCTTATGGATAACTACATGCAGTTGTCATTCTTACATTTATCCCTAGTTGGTCTTGTTATTACAAGATACCCCGAAATACTCGATGTTGTTCCAAGAATCCTTGTGCCTTCTGCCTTGCAGCTCTTTTCCGCATTAATACCCCCACAAATAATTCCTCATACTTACCGGGGATCCGTCCATCCCCAATTAATCAGGTGTTTCACAAAATTCTTCGAAGTACTATCTGATCTTTCGAGAATCCTCTGCAGCCTATGGCTCTTGAAATTCTTGTCTGCCTGCATTATGGTTAATTCCAAATGCCTAGCAATATTCATTAATGTTCTTTGCCTTTATCATATTGGGTCCCTTGATTCAATATGTTGCAAATGTTCACAATCCTCAGTCAGATCCTAGAGTTCATCCTTTCGTCTCAGACGTCATTTTAAACATGAGCTGGTTCTCAACCAATCCAATTGCCGTCGATTGTACCCTAAGCCTACTCAACTTATCCATCCTTAATCAGAGCGTTTGCTTCTGATCCTTTGATTTGGAAATCATAATTCCTTTACATGGGAGCTTTGAGTTAGCCAGTTGCTTGTATAATCCAATGCCTTCGCATTGTTTCTTCTTCTAGTTGAGTACCAATGCTCACATCAGATCTCTTGTGGACCATCAAATCCTTTGTTGGATTTTATTTGACAACGTCCTTCATATTCAATAACTTTGTGAGTCTTTTCTCGGATACATAATGCCTTTGGTAAATTGTATCCTCTCGTTCTGTCACCCATGCTCTACTATCGAGCTTGTGTTATTTACTATTGAAGCTAGCGGTATAAGTTCCCAAGATGCCCCTAAGGGTTGAACCTATGCCTTCCCAGATCTGGGTAAACCCGAGAACTATCATGAGTCATACTCTTTAGGTGTTTTGCTAGATAAAATTTAAACATTACAACTTCTTCGAAAAATGAGAAGTGAATGAAAGGTTATGCATTGGAGAAGTGGGAGTCGACCTTGAACTTTGTGTTCATGCCCATGGACACGATGTAGATCCTATCATGAAAGCTTCTTGTAATAATAACAATTTCCTTGATTTAATATGCTTTGGTATCAGTGAATTGATCATTTGCAATCGTGCTTCCGACCATATGTTCTTCTTTGATCCCATTTCTCGCGCAAGTTTAAGCACTTGTCTTCTGTGGATCAATACCCCGGTCCAACCTCTACTTTGATCGGTCGTCGAGTATTACCCCCTGGTATCTTGAGATTATCACGGAACTACATAACTTCTTATGAGTTCTTCATCAACTATTATTCTCGCCGATTCCAGTGCCCCCCCGGGTTATGATTTAATAGTCACTCGAGAACACCGATAAGTGAATCGATTCAGCACTCCGATTCAATAAATCTAAGTAATTTTCGTGGCTTATGAGTTTAATAATCCTTCAAGTCATTCCTAGCCTGATTGGCCATATCATTATCATGGTAAATTTTAACTATGCTACCTGGTCCTTTCTTCCCGGAGCATAATTTTTGACGATGAGCTAAGCTTACGTCGATTTTCCTCGTCATATCATTTCGCCTTGAACAACAAGCTTGATTTCGAGTTTATGTCGTACTCGTGGTTCCAATAACAATTCGCTTCATCATTCCTTTGACTTGATGTCATCGCCGATCGATTACATCCTCATGAAGTCTCCCGACCATTGTGTCATGATCATCATCAACATTCTGAGCTCTTCCAGGATATCAATCAAATTCATGATGAGAAATACCATCCTTGCCCCTCGATGATTTGTGTTATCATCGGCAACATTCTTGCTTTCGCTTCAACACAAACTTGTTCATGTTTTGTGTTGTACCTTGAGATCCTTGCTATCCAACTTATGTTATGTTTTACCTTGGAGTATTGCTATCTTTTATGTCAAGAATGTCATGGGAAATTTCACCACCTCTTAAGAATTCTTGATATAGTGATACTTCTCACCATCACCATTCTTTCTTGGTTACCGTGTTGGTTCTAACCGGGGTACCAACAAGTGAATGGTGCTGTTTGGATTCTGTACTTCTGGCAACCCTAGTGCTTTGAAGTTAATGATCGACAGTTCATTCTTAGACCAATGGTTATCGAATCACCATTCTAACATTGATCGTGCTATCGAGCCCATATTTTGGGTACGACTTTCAACCAATGTTTAAATATGTATGTTTTTCCTCGAGCTTAAATCATTATATCATTTGATCTGACAAATGATATCTCCTTGTTCACGTAATTGTGGAAATCCATCTTTTTGGAAATCTCGATGAGTTGTCGCTGAGTCCATCAACCACCTCCTCATCCTCTCCTTAGTTTAATGATGAACTCTCATTTTGGAACTCACTCCCATAGTTCATTCCCTGAGTCTGAGGTATCCTGACACCAATCAGATCTGAATCTCGGCCAGATATGATGGTTGGAACATTTTCCAAGAGTCATAACATTGGTCTTTATATCACCCGGTAAGGTGATGTCATGCCTTGCACACTTGACCGGAGGACCTAGTGTTATAGTTTCCTTCTTAACAAGGTTAACCATTTTTTCCGTGAGGAAATCAAATGCCTTGTTTAATAAGTTTATCCTGATGGATCTTTGTGTATCCAAAGTCTGACCTTTGCTTGAAGACCTTGTCAATGCTATCTCGAAGCATGTCTGTGGTGCTCCGATTTTCAACAAGAACATTTGAAGCTTAATGCTAAATGTTACTTGCTCAATTATCCAAACACCATTGCATGGGTAATTTCATGAAAATTCTCTCCCCTTTCCTAAAGAGTTTTCTACATTACATCCTGCCAAGGATATCATGCTCTGTTTGTCCTTGAGAAGGTATACCCCTGAAATATGTGTTTGAACACATTGGCCTTTCCATTGTTCTATTTAATTTGATGATCACCTTTTCCTTTCCATTGTTTTGTTTAACCTTTCTGGTGATCTATATGAGTTAAACAGTAATATTCTTCGGCTTATGTAAACACCTAGGTGTATAATCGTGTCGGTAAGAACCTGTTACTATTGTTGATGACATTCCGGTAACCACCGATGGATGAGAACTTTGCCTATTGGCCCGTCTCGTTCAACGAGAAAGAGAATGGTTCTCTTCGTCCCTCGCCCTTGGTATCGATGTTGTTGCCGACATAACTGACCGACTACCATCTGACATGCCTTGCATACTTGATCGTGCAAGACGTTACTGCTACTTTTAACCCACGTGGTGGGCCCATAACCCACAATTCCACAGGATCAAAACCTGACTCTCCTATACACCCCGTGTTCCCAAGGTTGTTCCTCACGCGTGGCCTCATAAGTAATTCACGAACCACCTTCCGATAGATCATCAATTCTGTTATCAGACACAACAATTATTCCCATAGGTCTTAACCACTCTCACATTCCGTTTGAGGCAACGAACGATTGCCTGTCTGCTTGAAACTTATTTTTACATCTTCTTACTCTACTCTCGATGACTTTCTTGAATGTCACCTGAGAGATGCCTCTATACCTCGTTCACTGAGATAGCCCCTAGGTACCTAACATGTGTTGAACTCCGTCCTTCCCGAGTTTTTCCACTTAGACCTTCCCTAAGTATGATGGAGATCCTGAAGAAAGGGTGACGACTTCATCATGATGACCCGAAGCAGAGAAATGAAGACATCAACGTAATGGATTGTCCTCTTCGAGAAGAGCAACCAGGACCAAGAAACTTGTTAGAATTTCGTAACCAGAACTTTCCCCCTTACTCCACCTCTTAAATCTCGGGACGAGATTTCTTGTAGTGGAGGAGAATTGTGACGCCCAGATGATTAGGCTACAGTAATTCCCTGCTAATGGGGCCACATCACCACGATCACTGTTGTTAATCTCCCGATGATTCAATCCCGTTCAAATTCAAAATTCAAAATCAAGGCAAACGATAAAAGTTTTCAAACATTAAAAATAAAATGTTCAAATTGGAACAAATAATTCCTAAGTAATAATGGAGGAGAAACCACACTTTTATAAAATGTGTAAATACTCTAAAATGAGCAAAACAACAGCTAAAACCAATAATTAAATGCTTTTTATAATATATAAAATATTAAACTAATTTATTTGGGAGCCCAAGTTATTGTGACATTAGAATAAGTAGTAACACTATTTTAGGATCAAATTTAGCATTTTATAAAACTATAGTAAATAGAAAGTGAAATAAAACAGTAAAAGGAAATAGATAAAAGAAAACCAAACCAATAAATAAATAAAAAGAAAGACCCTCCGGGCCAACCGACCCAACAGGCCGGCCTAGTCAGCCACCAGGCCACCCCACCCCGTCGCCTTATCCCCGCACCCCCTTGACCTAAAGCCACGTCCCCCACTCCCCCGACGACTCTTCCTCCCACGCATGCTCCCTCCCCTTGTTTCTAGATCGGGCGCCCCTGGCACCGATCGATGCCGCCGCCCGCGCCCGACGTCCTCCCCGCCACCTCAGACTACGCCGGGAGCACCACCTCCACCGTCTTCGTCAACTACAAGGATGCATCGGAGCTCGGCACCTCTGCCTTGCGCCGATCGAGCCGTTCCCTTCCCCGGATCGCCGTCAACCGCCGCCGAACCTCGTCGCCTCGCCACACGTTGTCCCCGTCGTCCTCTCCACGCCCTGCTGCCTAAGACCCTACAACCCCGGTGAGGCCCCCGACCTCTCCTTCTCTCCCCGCACTCGTCGTCCGCTCCAACCACTCGTCCATCGCGCACGCACGCACGCACTCGCACCGCCCCATGCTGCTCGGCCCCGCTCCGTTGCTCTGCTCCTCTGCCGCCCGCGCCATCGCCCCACCTCGCCTCGCGCCCAGCCGCTCGTCGCCCGCTTCGCCCGTGGCTGCTTCCCGCCCACGGCCCGCCTCCGTTCAGCGCTGCAGCAAGCAGCGCCCAGCGTTGCCGCCTCCGCTTGCCCTGCTCTCTCACCGCCCACGCTGGGCATGCCCTGGCGCGCCTCTGACAAGATGCTGCCAGGCTGGCTGGCCAAACCAGCGGCCCGATCGGGCAGACCTTTGCACCAGTTAAGCCGCCCGCCCGTTGGCGTTTACCACTGCGTGGGGACTAGCCCCTAGAACGTTAAAAAAATAAAAAAAATAAAAATAAAGATATTAATTAATTAAAGAATTAATTAACTTAATTAAATTGGATTAGATTAACATAATCATTTAGTTAAAGCTAATTAACCCTGTTTAATTACTATGAGACAATGACAAGCGGGACCCACTAGTCAGTTTGACTAGTCAACAATCAATGCTGACTGGGCTGTTGACTTTGGTCGCCCCATCGATCGACCTCTGCGCCGACCGGGCAATGACTAAGCCAATCGGGCCTCTTGGTCACCATACGATAACCGACAACTATAGGGGATCGCAACAGTTTTCGAGAAGTAAGAGTGTCGAACCCAACGAGGAGCTAAAGGTAGAACAAATATTCCCTAAAGTTCTATCGACCACCGATACAACTCTACGTACGCTTGACGTTCGCTTTACCTAGAACAAGTATGAAACTAGAAGTACTTTGTAGGTGTGATAGGGTAGGTTTGCAAGAGTATAAAGAGAGCGTAAACATAAACTAGGGGCTTGTAACGCCCTCGATGCGGCTATATCTCCCACGTGTCGAAGCACGACTTAGAGGCATAACCGCATTGAAAGCAATGTCGCAAGTGAGGTAATCTTCACACAACCCATGTAATACATAAGGAAAGAGATACATAGTTGGCTTACGATGCCACTTCACACAATACATAAATAAACATCCATCATCCATATTACACTCAAGGTCCGACTACGGAACCAAAATAAAAGAAGACTACCCCAAATGCTACAGATCCCGATCATCCCAACTGGCTCCACTATTGATCATCAGGAAAAGACACATAGTAACGACCACGTTCCTCGTCGAACTCCCACTTGAGCTCGGATGCGTCATATGCACTGGCATCGTTGGCACCTGCAACTGTTTGGTAGAATCTGTGAGTCACGGGGACTCAGCAATCTCACACCCGCGAGATCAAGACTATTTAAGCTTATAGGTAGGACAGAGTTGTGAGGTGGAGCTGCAGCAAGCAACTAGCATATATGGTGGCTACATTCGCAAAAGAGAGCGAGAAGAGAAGCAAGGCATGGTCGTGAAGCTAGTAGCGATCAAGAAGTGATCCTGAAACTACTTACGTCAAACATAACTCCAACACCGTGTTCACTTCCCGGACTCCGCCGAAGAGACCATCACGTTACACACGCGTTGAGGTATTTTAATTAAGGTCAACTTCGGGTTTTCTACAACCGGACATTAACAAATTCCCATCGGCCTCATAACCGCGGGCACGGCTTTGAAAGATAATACCTGCAGGGTGTCCCAACAGCCCATTATAAGCTCTCACGGTCAACTAAGGATATTCCTTCTACCGAAGACCCGATCGATCTCGGAATCCCGGTTTACAAGACATTTCGACAATGGTAAAACAAGACCAGCAAAGCCGCCCGATTGTGCCGACAAATCCCGATAGGAGCTGCACATATCTCGTTCTCAGGGCACATCCGGATGAGACATCCTACGAGTAAAACCAAGCCTCAAGTTTCCCCAAGGTGGTCCCTTGATCTGCTTTCGTTTGGGCCAAGACTCGAGGAGCACTCGTCCGGGGGGTTAAATAAAGATGACCCTCGGGCTCGCGAAAACCGGGGAAAAAACTTAGGTGGAAAATGGTAAAACCAAAGTTGGGCCTTGCTGGAGGAGTCTTATTCAAAGCGAACTGTCAAGGGGGTCCCATAAATCACCCAACCGTGTAAGGAACGTGAAATCAAGGAACATAACACCGGTATGACGGAAACTAGGGCGGCAAGAGTGGAACAAAACACCAGGCATAAGGCCGAGTCTTCCACCCTTTACCAAGTATATAGATGCATTAATTAAACAATAGATATTGTGATATCCCAACAAGTAAACATGTTCCAACAAGGAACAACATCTCCATGTTCCAACAAGGAACAAACTTCATCTTCACCTGCAACTAGCAACGCTATAAGAGGGGCTGAGCAAAGCGGTAACATAGCCAAACAACGGTTTGCTAGGAAAGGATGGTTAGAGGTTTGATATGGCAATATGGGTGGCATGATAAGCAAGTGATAGGCATCGTAGCATAGGCATAGCAAAAGAGCGAGCATCTAGCAAGCAAAGATAGAAGTGATTTCGAGGGTATGGTCATCTTGCCTGCAAAGTTCTCAGAGTTGTCGAAAGCTTGATCCTCGTAAGCGTTCTCAACAGGTTCCTCGTTCACGTACTCGTCTCCCGGCTCTACCCAAAGCAAGAACACAAACAATGGAACCAAAATAAATCACGGTGCAATGCACAAGCAACATGATGCAAAACATGGCATGATATGCGAGATGTGAGATGCAATGCATATGCGTGCTCCTGAAGGGAAATGATGAACAAGGCATCAGCTTGGCAAACCAAGTATGCCTCTGGAAAGGTGAGATGATTTCGGTTGAAATCGATATAAAGATCACCGGAATCGGATGCACGGTTTGCAAATGACAAGTAAAACAAGAATGACACAAATCTGCCATTAACAGCATGATGCCACTTAGCAAGCAACAAGAAATTAAGCTACTGCACCCAAACGTACCAACAAAGCATATGGCAGTGATCTACTCAAGATGCTTGACAAAATATGAACACCGAGGTACGGCTAAATCACACCATAACAGGTCCAAACAAGCATGGAAAAAGTGCAAAACATATCAGCTTCACAGACTTAGAGAAAATACTGAACATGGCAGAATCAGCATCAGGAAGCAATGTTCAGGGCAAGCAAACAATATGCTACAGGGACTTATAATAGCAAAACAAGGCATGGCATGAATCTACGCAAAGCATAGAACAAAAGTCCCTTAATGACCACGAGCCAAAAAGGATCAGAAGGTATGATGGCACCCACGTAAACATAGCAAGTTTAGTTATGATTCAACAAGCAGGGCATGACATTGACAGATTATGTAGGCATCTTCAAGAGCTCGATGCATTCACTACAGAGCATTTCAAGATAAACTAAGCATACATCCATCAAGAAGACATGGCATAGAAGCTATACATGGCAAGAACAACATCATAGCATACACGGATCAACTACAACAACCTTGGCAAAATTGAATAACATGTAAACAATCTGCCAGGAAACATTTTATAGCAAAAGTAAAGCTCGATTGACTCAAGCTATGGCACTACATAATTGCAAAAAAAAGCATGGATGAATAGAGCATAACCATATGTTCAAAACATCCTTACTGAAGTATCTCAAAATATGCATGGATCTCTTTGTAGCATCAAGTTTACATGGCATAAAAATATCAGCAAAACAGGGGCTGAAATCAGCAACATCATGAAGCCTAGTTTGCATGCTTGTGCTAGTCACCACAGAGATAAAAAAAATACATGGCATACACCCCTGTAAAGATGGCATGGCATGTTACAAAACACATGTAGGACTCAAGTTCATATGATGCACACATCAATCATGGAAAAAATGACAAATGTGCATGTTCTGTTAAGAAACAGAAACTAACATCACATAGCCCTCTTCTAACAGCATTTCGGGCATCAAGATGAGCTCAAATGAAAATGATGCAATGAGATGAAATGATGTACTCATCGAGGCAAACAATTGGTATGCTACACGCCCAAAATCGAGCCACGGGTGCAAAGTTATGGTGCTATGAAAATGCAACAAAATATCTGCAGAAATATGACTTAGAGGATTTCGGGGGAGGGGAAAGTCAACCGAGGTGAATTTTTGGGTCTGAGATCCGGGGCGCGCGGAAGCCGAGGTTCGCCGGCCGGAGCTCGGGGCCGGGGAGGAGACCGGAGAAGGAGGTGCCGGCCGAGGCGGGACCGGGCGGCGGAGGGGCGATGGCCTGGCCCCGGGCGGCGGCGATGGCGGCGGCGGGCGAATGCGGCGGGGCCGACAATGGCGGAGGCGGGTCCGTGAGCGGCCATGCGGGCGGGCGCTGCGCGCGCTGGCGCGGCTCGAGGGGGCCCCGCTGGGCCCGGCCGGCGGTGGCGCGCTGCTGCCGTGGCGGCATGGATTGGCGGGGCGGCGGCGGACGCGTCCGCTCCGTCCGGACGTGTCCGTGCGCGGAGAGGGATTTTCTAGGGTTTGCCTCGAGAATTTGGAGGGGGAGGCATATATATAGGTAGAGGGAGCTAGGAGTGTCCAAATGGG
This sequence comes from Aegilops longissima, assembly GCA_021605205.1. Lineage (NCBI taxonomy): Eukaryota > Viridiplantae > Streptophyta > Magnoliopsida > Poales > Poaceae > Aegilops > Aegilops longissima. The sequence continues at coordinate 558,585,036 of CM038677.1, forward strand.
GTGCTGTTTTCGCCCACACGATCGTGATCCGACGACGGAGAGCATGGAAGTGACTTAGATGGGTTATTGGGCTGTTTTGAAGGGGTGTTGGGCTGCAACTTAAAAGAGGCCTTCGCGGATATGCGGATAACCGTTGGAGTACCAAACGAGCTCCAAATGACCAAACTTGACAGTGGTCTACGGTGGTGTACCAAGGCCACTTGGCAAACCTCGGTCCATTCCGAGAAAGTTTAGTACCGCTCATGGAAAAATGTAAAAGGGGCGCGGGGACATAGGAGTGCGGATTGCAAAACGGACAACGGGAAAATGCTCGGAATCATGAGACGAACACGTATGCAAATGCGATGCACATGATGACATGATATGAAATGCATGACATGAACAAAATGCAAAACGAAAAACAAAACCCAACCACGGAGGAATATCATATCACAATGCGAAAATGGCAAGAGTTGGAGTTACAAATATGGAAAGTTACATCCGGGTGTTACAACACTCCACCACTACAAGAGGATCTCGTCCGAGATCTAGGACTGAAAGAACTCCGGATATTCGAACGGAGGTGATCCTCGCGCCCCGGTGGCTTCTCGGTCGGAATGGTGTGACCACTTCACTTTCAGGAATTTGATTGACTTGTTGCGAGTCTTGCGCTCGGTTTCTTCAAGAATAGCAACGGGGTGCTCATGATAAGAGAGATCTTCTTGGAGATCAATTTCTTCGAAGTTGATGGTGCGCTCAGGAGTCTTGAAGCACTTGCGAAGCTGTGACACGTGAAACACGTCGTGCACATTCGCGAAGTTGGACGGAAGCTCAAGTTGATAGGCGAGATCGCCTCTTTTGCCAATGATCTTGAAAGGACCCACGTATCTAGGGGCAAGCTTCCCTTTGATACCGAAGTGACGAGTGCCTTTCATTGGAGAGACGCAGAGGTAGACATGGTCTCCGATTTCAAAAGCCACATCACGGTGCTTGTCATCATAATAGCTCTTCCGCGCGATTATGCGGCTTTGAGATTCTCACGAATGACTTTGCACATTTCTTCGCTTCGTGATCAAGTCGTTGCCAAGAAGTTGGCGTTCACCTGTCTCGGACCAATTGAGAGGAGTACGGCACTTTCGCCATAGAGAATTTCGAATGGGGCCTTGCCGAACTCGCTTGGAAGCTGTTGTTGTAGGAGAACTTCGACATATGGAAGACAATCTTCCCACTTCATACGAAGGAAATGACACAAGCCACGAGCATGTCTTCAGGATTTGATTGACTCGCTCGACTTGGCCACTTGTTTGAGGATGGAAAGCTGTGCTGAAGCGAATGTTGGTGCCCATGGCCTTCGAAAAGAATCCCAAAACTTGGAGGTAAAGATGCTGCCACGGTCCAAGAGATCACTTGTGGAATGCCGTGCAAGGAGACAATCTCGAGGTGTATAGCTCGCCAACCGAGCTGCTGTGATAGATTCTTTGATAGGAAGAAAATGAGCCACTTTAGTAAGCTTGTCAATGACAACGAAGATAGCATCATTTCCACGCTTGGACTTAGGAAATCCAGTCCAAGTCCATCTCGATATGATCAAACTTCCATTCGGAATAGCAAGAGGTTGGAGGAGACCAGCTGGTCGTTGGTGTTCTCGCTTTCACTCTTCTGCAGACATCACACTCATTCACGAATTGAGCAATTTCTCGCTTCATTCGAGTCCACCAATATGACTGCTTGAGGTCATGGTACATCTTCGTACTTCCAGGATGAATGGATAGAAGGGAATTGTGTGCCTCGTTCATAATGACTTTACGTAGATCACCCTTAGGAACCACAATCCGGTCCTCGAAGAAAAGAGTATCTTTGTCATCAATGTGGAAGCACTTGTACTTGAAATGCCCTTGTCGATACCACGTTTCACCTTTTTCACCATGGTATCCAGGAGTTGAGCCTCACGAATCTGATCTTCCAAAGTAGGAGAGACTATGAGGTTGGCAAGAAAGCCTTGAGGAACAACTTGAAGATTCAGCTTGCGGAAAGCTTCACAGAGATCCGTTTGAAGGGCTTGAGGATTAAACTGCTGCGATAAGCCTTCCCGCTCAAAGCATCTGCAATCACATTGGCCTTGCAGAGTATATTCAATACTTGGGTTGTACTCTTGAATCATTTCGACCCATCGAGTTTGCTGAGGTTGAGGTTGGGTTGAGTGAAGATATACTTGAGACTCTTGTGATCGGTGAATATGTCCACTTTCCTTCCCAACAAGAGATGTCTCCAAGTTATTAATGCATGGACAACTGCCGCCAACTCAAGATCGTGAGTGGGGTAGTTCTTTTCGTTGGGCTTCAGCTGACGAGAGGTATAGGCCACAACTTTATTCTCTTGCATTAACACAGCACCGAGACCTTGAAGAGAAGCATCACAGAAAACTTCGAATGGCTTGGATTCATCAGGAGGAGTTAAGACAGGAGCTGTGACGAGTTTCTCTTTGAGGGTATTGAAAGCAACATCACACTCAGGAGACCAGACATACTTCACATGCTTCTGGAGGAGGTTGGAAAGAGGCTTTGCAATCTTAGAGAAGTTCTCAACGAATCTTGACAATAGCTTGCAAGTCCAAGAAAATCTGCGAAGTCTGCTTGACATTCGAGGAGGTTCCCAATTCACAACTGCAGACACCTTCTCGGGGTTAACAGCGATGCCCTTGGCGGAGATGATGTGACCAAGGTAAAGAACTTCATCAAGCCAAAATTCACATTTGGAAAACTTCAGATAGAATTGATGCTCTCGAGCTTGTCGAGCACCAATCGCAAATGTTTGGCATGATCCTTCTTATTCTTGGAGAAGACCAAAATATCATCAAGATAGACCAAGACGAATCCATTGGTGTAGGGGTTGAAGATGAAGTTCATCATTCGAGAGAATGTTGGAGGAGCATTGACAAGGCGAAAGACATGACAAGATATTCATAAGAACCAAAGCTTGTTCGAATGCTGTCTTGGGAATATCTTGTTCACGAATGCGAATTTGATGATAACCCATACGAAGGTCAAGCTTGGAGAACACTTTAGCACCTTTGAGTTGCTCGAAAAGCTCATTGATGTTGGGAAGTGGATACTTGTTCTTGATAGTCTTCTTATTCAATGGACGGTAATCGACGCAAAGTCGGTCCGTGCCATCCTTCTTCTGGACAAAAATAATACCACAACCCCAAGGAGATGAACTCGGCTGATCAAACCCAGACGCTCTTGTTCATCGAGCTGCTTCTTCAATTCCTTCAGCTCATTAGGTCCAAGCTTGTATGGACGCTTGCAAGCGGGTTCGTGCGGGCTCAAGATCGATAACTAATTCAAGCGGCCGGTGAGGAGGCATACCCGGAAGCTCTTCCGAAAGACATCTTGGTACTCACAAATGACTGGAATCTGAGAGATAGCATCCAACTCGCCCTTCTCATTGAGAGAAAACAACCGAATGGTTTCATCACGAGCGGCATAGATGATCACATCATTAGAAGAGTGTGTCAATTGAATTTCCACGCAGCACAATCAAGCTGAGCTTTGTCTTTGAAAAGCCATCCATCCCAAGAATAAGATCAATATCCGAGTCACCAAGGACAATTGGTTTAGACAGAAATCTATAGTCACCCATCTTGATAGAGACATCGAGAGCAATCAAACTAGAAGTCATAAGCTTTCCGGAGAAACAACTTGCATAACTTTGGACAAAATCTACGTGTCAACATTGTGCTTGATGCAAAAGGATATGACATGAAAGAATGCGATGCACCAAGATCAAATAAGACTTTTGCAGAATATCATTAATCGAGAGATTACCCATAATCACATCGGAAGAAACCTCCGCTTGCTATGCTGCATTCATCATGTTCACCTTTGCAGACTTGGGATTATGCTTGACCACTGCATTGCTGGAAGATCTCACAGGGGAGGAGGCGGAAGGCGCCTTTGGTTGAAGCATTTGTTCGCATAGTGACCTTTCTGCGACATTTGTTGCAAGTCACCTCCGAGAGCGGACGGTGATAAGGAGCATTTGACCTTGGAGCTTGAGAATTAGACTTGTTCGATAGCTTTGGGTTGGGTGGGTGGGAAGATCCACGACCACCTGAGTTCTTCTCACGATAAGGCCGACGGAACGGAGGAGGAGGAAGGTAGAACTTCTGCTGCTTAGCTGCCACTTGAGAGGAAGAAGAATCTTGAACTGCATCCTGATTCTCTTCTTAGAAGCCTCACATTTGAGCTGGGCAGCTTCTTGCTTCATGCCATGTTGTAGAATTCATCATACTTTTCTCGCTCAAAAGCACGAGAGCTAATTGCAGATCTTCTCCGAGACCACCTCTGAATTGATAGATCATACTCTTTTCATCGTGGACGTCTTGCTTAGCGAAGCGGCGAGTTCTGAACTGGATATTGTATTGATACACGACATGTTGCCTTGCTTGAGATTGCGGAACTCCTCACGCTTGCTCTCAACAACACTTTTCGAATGTGGTGAGCTTTTAAGTCTCGGCGGAACTCATCCTGTAATGACACGACCTCCTCTGGAATCTTTGTATTGTTGGTACCACTCGGCAGCTTGGTCCTTGAGTTGAAACGAAGCAAACTTAACAAAGTCCTCAGGTCTGACATTGCTACATTCAAAATGTTTGCAGATGTCCACAAGCCAATCGTCGGCGTCTGTGGCCTCGACACAGAAGCTGAAAGACTTCGGTTGATTAGCGAGGAACCGATTGAGGGTAGCAAAGTGCAGCTGGCTGTTGCCTTGGCCTAGATTTCCTTGGTTGCCTTGCTCTTGGGTACGCTCTTGCAAGAGTTGCAAAATCATCTGAGCATTTGCATTGGTGGCTGCCATGATAGCTTGCCATGCCTCCGGAGGCGGAGGTGGAGGTGGAGGGTTCGACTGACTCCCATCATTGCGATCCGGATTCAGACGCGTTGGCGGAGCCATCCTGAAGAGGGTGACATCCGTTAGCACTTTGATAGACAGATAGACAAGTTGAATCAACGGATAGAAATTGCAACATATAGTCTTCACAATAAACATTCGAACAAGGATGAACGAATGAATTCCAAAGTTAACATCACACGTCCATTAAGGTGAGAAGCCACTTGATTAAGGGTTGATGAAAAAAATAACAAGGTACGACTGGAACAAATAAGTGGTAAGGATTACCCAATCACAAACCAAATATCTGCGGGAAGAAATGCTAAGAGCTACTTGAATCCCACCTATAAACTCCCGAAACTTTCTGGTTATGCAATCTGGTGTTGGGGATACAGGGACACAAAATATATCACCCAAACTAACAATACCTAGATCCAATGTATCCATCCGTCAACACATAACCAAGAAACCTTCGAAATCGTGTACCTCGACCTTGAAAAGCATCCGTTATACGAATCATGGCAATACTCCCGAGCTCGCCCAATCTCGGGTTATCGGGTTATCTCACCAACAACTATACAAAAGAGATTTTCGATGTCGGCAAAGCTCGGTATTCCAGAATGCAACGATAAAATTGTGACGACAACACCTCGGAGCTCAACTCCCGGGACACCGCCACAACCCCTAAATGTCGAGGCACCAAGAACAATGTTCTCGTCACAAAACCATCGAACGATTCCAAGATACCCGCGTGATCCTAAATTTTTTTAGTGAAATTTGAGGAGAGGAGAGTCAAAACTTCTCGTCGGGAGACCTCACCAGAGCGACGAAGGGACTAGGGAGTAAAAAGAATCCTACTCTCCGATATATATAATCCTAAGACTCAAAACATTTTGTTCTAGACTCAACAACGCCAGCAAACAATCAAGCGGGGGCTCCTAAGTCGGGGATGGCTCTGATTACCAACTTGTAACGCCCTCGATGCGGCTATATCTCCCACGTGTCGAAGCACGACTTAGAGGCATAACCGCATTGAAAGCAATGTCGCAAGTGAGGTAATCTTCACACAACCCATGTAATACATAAGGGAAAGAGATACATAGTTGGCTTACAGTCGCCACTTCACACAATACATAAATAAACATCCATCATCCAGTTACACTCAAGGTCCGACTACGGAACCAAAATAAAAGAAGACTACCCCAAATGCTACACAGATCCCCGATTGTCCCAACTGGGCTCCACTATCGATCATCGGGAAAAGACACATAGTAACGACCACGTTCCTCGTCGAACTCCCACTTGAGCTCGGTTGCGTCATCCGCCTGACCGCATCATCGGCACTGCAACTGTTTTGGTAGAATCTGTGAGTCACGGGACTCAGCAATCTCACACCCGCGTGATCAAGACTATTTAAGCTTATAGGAAGGACAGAGTTGTGAGGTGGAGCTGCAGTAAGCGAGTAGCATATATGGTGGCTACATTCGCAAAAGAGAGCGAGAAGAGAAGCAAGGCACGGTCGTGAAGCTAGTAGCGATCAAGAAGTGATCTGAACTACTTACGCCAAACATAACTCCAACACCGTGTTCACTTCCGGACTCACGAGAAGAGACCATCACGGTTACACACGCGTTGATGTGTATTAATTTAGGTCAACTTCGGTTTTCTACAACCGACATTAACAAATTCCCATCTGCCTCATAACCGCGGGACGGCTTTGAAAGATAATACCTTGCAGGGTGTCCCAACTTAGCCCATTATAAGCTCTCACGGTCAACGAAGGATATTCCTTCTACCGGGAAGACCCGATCAGTCTCGGAATCCCGGACTACAAGACATTTCGACAACAATAAAACAAGACCAGCAAAGCCGCCCGATTGTGCCGACAAATCCCGATAGGAGCTGCACATATCTCGCTCTCGTGGCACATCCGGATGAGACATCCTACGAGTAAAACCAAGCCTCAAGTTTCCCCAAGGTGGCCCCATGATCTGCTCGTTTGGGCCAACACTCGAGGGAGCACCGTCCGGGGGTTAAATAAAGATGACCCTCGGGCTCGCGAAAACCGGGGAAAAAGGCTTAGGTGGCAAATGGTAAAACCAAAGTTGGGCCTTCTTGGAGGAGTCTTATTCAAAGCGAACTGTCAAGGGGTCCCATAAATCACCCAACCGTAAGGAACGCTAAATCAAGGAACATAACACCGTATGACGGAAACTAGGGCGACAAGAGTGGAACAAAACACCGCATAAGGCCGAGTCTTCCACCCTTTACCAAGTATATAGATGCATTAATTAAACAATAGATATTGTGATATCCCAACAAGTAAACATGTTCCAACAAGGAACAACATCTCCATGTTCCAACAAGGAACAAACTTCATCTTCACCGCAACTAGCAACGCTATAAGAGGGCTGAGCAAAGCGGTAACATAGCCAAACAACGGTTTGCTAGGAAAGGATGGTTAGAGGTTTGATATGGCAATATGGGTGGCATGATAAGCAAGTGATAGGCATCGTAGCATAGGCATAGCAAAAGAGCGGCATCTAGCAAGCAAAGATAGAAGTGATTTCGAGGGTATGGTCATCTTGCTCGCAAAGTTCTCGAGTTGTCGAAAGCTTGATCCTCGTAAGCGTTCTCAACAGGTTCCTCGCTCACGTACTCGCCTCCGGCTCTACCCAAAGCAAGAACACAAACAATGGAACCACAATAAATCACGGTGCAATGCACAAGCAACATGATGCAAAACATGGCAGGATATGCGAGATGTGAGATGCAATGCATATGCGTGCTCCGGAAGGAAAATGATGAACAAAGCATCAGCTTGGAAAACCAAGTATGCCGCTGGAAAGGTGAGATGATTTCGGTTGAAATCGATATAAAGATCACCGGAATCGGATGCACGGTTTGCAAATGACAAGCAAAACAAGAATGACACAAATCTGCCATTAACAGCATGATGCCACTTAGCAAGCAACAAGAAATTAAGCTACTGCACCCAAACGTACCAACAAAGCATATGGCAGTGATCTACTCAAGATGCTTGACAAAAGATGAACACTGAGCTACGGCTAAATCATAACATAACAGGTCCAAACAAGCATGGAAAAAGTGCAAAATATATCAGCTTCACAGACTTGGAGAAAATACTGAACATGGCAGAATCAGCATCAGGAAGCAATGTTCAGGGCAAGCAAACAACATGCTACAGGGACTTATAATAGCTAAACAAGGCATGGCATGAATCTACGCAACGCATAGAACAAAAGTCCCTTAATGACCATGAGCTAAAAAGGATCAGAAGATATTATGGCACCCACATAAACATAGCAAGTTTCGTTAACAGATTCAGCAAACAGGGCATGACATTGATAGAATTATGTAGGCATCTTCGCGAGCTCGATGCACTCACTACAGAGCATTTCAAGATAAACTAAGCATAAATCCATCAAGAAGACATGGCACAGAAGCTATACATGGCAAGAACAACATCATAGCATACACGGATCAACTACAATAACCTTGGCAAAATTGAATAACATGTAAACAATCTGCCAGGAAACATTTTATAGCAAAAGTAGAGCTCGATTGACTCAAGCTATGGCACTACATAATTGCAAAAAAAATGCATGGATGGATAGAGCATAACCATATGTTCAAAACATCCTTACTGAAGTATCTCAAAATATGCATGGATCTCTCTGTAGCATCAAGTTTACATGGCATAAAAATATCAAGAAAAGCAGGGCTGAAATCAGCAACATCATGAAGCCTAGTTTGCATGCTTGTGCTAGTCACCACAGAGATCAAAAAAATACATGGCATACACCCCTGTAAAGATGGCATGGCATATTACAAAACACATGTAGGACTCAAGTTCATATGATGCACACATCAATCATGGAAAAAATGACAAATGTGCATGTTCTGTTAAGAAACAGAAACTAACATCACATAGCCCTCTTCTAACAGCATTTCGGGCATCAAGATGAGCTCAAATGAAAATGATGCAATGAGATGAAATGATGCACTCATCGAGGCGAACAATTTGGTATGCTACACGCCCAAAATGGAGCCACGGGTGCAAAGTTATGGTGCTATGAAAATGCAACAAAATATCTGCAGAAATATGACTTAGAGGATTTCGGGGGAGGGGAAAGTCAACCGAGGTGAATTTTTGGGTCCGAGATTGGGCCAGCCAGCCGAGGTTCACGGCCGGAGCTCGGGGCCGGGAGGAGACCTGAGAAGGAGGGGCTGGCAGGCGGGACCGGACGGCAGAGGGCGATGGCGCGGCGGGCCGGCCGACGACGGCCGGAGGCGCTGGAGGCGGCCGGGCGGGGGTCCATGAGCGGCGGCGGCGGCGGCGCGCCCGGCGCTGCTGGCGGAGGGCCCTTTGGGCCGGCGGTGAAGTGGTGCGCTGCTGCCACGTGGCGGCCACGGATTGGCCGGCGGCGGACGCGTCGAGCTCCGTCCGAACGTGTCCGTGGCGCGAGAGGGATTTTTCTAGGGTTTGCCTGAGAATTTCGGAGGGGGAGGCATATATATAGGTAGAGGGAGCTAGGAGTGTCCAAATGGGGTGCGGTTTTCGCCCACACGATCGTGATCCGACGACGGAGAGCGTGGAAGTGACTTAGATGGGTTATTGGGCTGTTTTGAAGGGGTGTTGGGCTGCAACTTAAAAGAGGCCTTCGCGGATATGCGGATAACCGTTGGAGTACCAAACGAGCTCCAAATGACCCGAAACTTGACAGGTGGTCTACCGGTGGTGTACCAAGGCCACTTGGCAAGGCTCGGTCCATTCCGAGAAAGTTTAGTACCCGCTCACGGAAAAATGTAAAAGGGGACGCCGGGGGACATAGGAGTGCCGGATTGCAAAACGGACAACGGGGAAAATGCTCGGAATCATGAGACGAACACGTATGCGAATGCGATGCACATGATGACATGATATGAAATGCATGACATGAACAAAATGCAAAAAGAAAAACAAAACCCAACCACGGAGGGAATATCATATCACAATGCCGAAAATGGCAAGAGTTGGAGTTACAAATATGGAAAGTTACATCCGGGGTGTTACAGGGCTGCTTAGATAAAAACAAAACTAAAGTAAATATGGTGAGTGTGGAAAAGTGGTGGTAGGAGTTGTGGAATTGTCCCTAGGCAATTGACTATGTTACTGGACCGGTAATCACTACTGCAATTCTATTTGAGGGAGAGGCATAAGCTAACATACTTTCTCTACTTGGATCATATGCACTTATGATTGGAACTCTGGCAAGCATCCGCAACTACTAAAGATTCATTAAGGTAAAACCCAACCATAGCATTAAAGTATCAAGTCCCCTTTATCCCATACGCAAACAACCTACTTACTCGGCCTGTGCTTCACACCACGCCACCCACTATAAGCAAATCATAAACATATTGCAAACCCTACAGCGGGAATCCCTCACGCTTGCGCGACACGGAGGGCACAATAGGACAACACCAATAATAAAACATGCAATTCAAACCAATCATAGCAATTCATCAATCACCGATAGGACAACTAAAATCTACTCAGACATCATAAGATGGCAACACATCATCGGAAAATAACATGAAGCATAAAGCACCATGTTCAAGTAGAGGGTACAACGGGTTGCGGGAGAGTTTACCGCTGTAGATAGAGGGGGGAAGGTGATGGAGATGTTGGTGAAGATGACAGTGGTGTTGGTGAAGATCGCGGTGATGATGAAGGCCCCCGGCAGGGCTCCGGCGCCACCGGAAGCAAGGGGGAGAGAGGCCCCCTTCTTCTTCTTCTTCCTTGACCTCCTCCCTAGATGGGAGAAGGGTTTCCCCTCTGGTCCTTGGCTCCCATGGTTTGGGAGGGGCGAGAGTGTGACGCCCCAAGACCGGAGCTTCAGTTGCCTTCCAGCTATTCCGAGCTTTGCCATGTGTTTTATTTTCTTATTGCATTGCATCATGTCATCATGCCATCATGCCATTTAATTTTTGCAACTCAACTAAATAAATTGTATGGATTTTTCGATCCATTTAAATCGAGGGAATTCACTTGTGACTTCTCTTTATAACATATCTTCCAATATTAGGGAGCTATATTAAATATTCCATTAATTTGTAATTCACCATAACACACTTGCAAATTCCCATGCCCTTTCTACTTCAAGTTTGGTCCCCAAACTTTGCCAACATTTCTTTTCCCATTTATTGTGGCTCCTCTAAAATCCTCAACATTTTTGGCCACACCAAACCTAGTCCCAATTCAAGACCATTTTAATTATATTCAAATGAGTTTGAATTTACATCTTGCAATCTTGCCACTTCTATTTTTCTGTGGTCATGCTTATTTTTATGAGTCCAGGAAAATTGTTCTCGTTCCCAAATTCTTTCCCTAACCCTCTCTTTCTTTTGTCTCTCTTTAATTGCTTTCTGCTAAGGAATATAAAGTGAGAGGGAGGAGAGAGCCCAGCCAGGCCTCTGGCCATTTCCTCTCCACCTGGGCCGACCCAACCGGCCTCTCAGGCCCAGCCGCGCCTAACCCTAGCCCGCATCTCTCTCCCTCCCCTCCTCCCGACCGCGCCGCCAGGAGAGCTTCGCTCGACCGCTCCTCCCTCGCTCATCCCGATCCCCATCTCACTCTCTCCCTCTCGATCCCGCGCCTCCATCTCGCCAAACCCTCGTCGCCCGAGCGCTCGAGGAGAGGAGCTCCTCGAGCACCTGCACCCGATCCCCTCGTCACCTCCTCACGCCCGAACCCAATCCTCCTCCACCCCGCGCCCGATCCCGCTCATCCTTGCGCCCTCCGGTGAGCTCGCCTTGCCTCGCCTCTGCACCTTCCCGTTGGCCCGGCTTCTCCTCGCCCTGCGCGCCCGACGCCGCCCCGTCTCGCCGTGCCAACCCCGCCGCCAAGCGTCGCCGGCCTCTCCTTCCTCCATCTCTGGCCTTCCTCGCTCAAACCTGCGTCGGTGCTCCCCTGCATCTGCGCCCGAGGCCATGGCCTCCTCGTCCTGATTCATGGGCGAACCGCCGGAGCCGCCGTCGTCTGCCACACCATCGCCGCCTGTTCTGCCCGTCCCTGCATCGGACCCCGACGAGCCCGCGCCAAGTCCCTGCCTTGCTGGAGCGCTCCGCCTCGCGCCACCACCTCCTGGTCCGGTCGAGTCGCGCCCGGCCCCCTCGCCCCTTGCCGCCTCCTCCGTTGGTGGCGACCACCAGGAGCTCCACAAGGAGCCGGAGTCCCCTGCCTCCACAACCACCGAACCAGGACGCCAGGGTCATCTTCGAGTTTTTCGCCAAGTACCAGGTCAACGAGGACCGCCAAGTTTGTCTTCTGCAGTTTCCGAATTCACCAAGTACCACGACGACCGCCGATGAACGTTTTGGACCGCCAAGTTCGGCTACGATCCTCGAGACCATCGTGTTGCACGCCAACATGAGTACGACCACGGACGGCTACCTGCGGATGGATTTTGTCAAGTTCAACGACGACCCGTGAAGCACATGGGAACATCAAGTTCCTCTCCGAACGTGTACGACTACCATCGCGAGACCGCAAGTACCACGACAACCCCGAAGGGATTCGGACCCGTCAAGTACCTCTTCGGAAACGAACGTGAAACACTACTTCCACTACCGTCGCCGTGTACCACTACTTCCCTCGACGAGATTGAACCACTCCGAAATGCAAGCTTCGGAGGTATAACCCGTGACGACCGCCGTGTACGAATGCATGTTGATGAGATGCACCCTATGTCTGCACCGTGTCCAAGATTGTCGCTCGTTTGTTCCTCCTCGTTGCCATGCCATCGTCTCGTGGGAACCCGGTAACCGGGAACACCCCACCATCTTGTTCAACTCGCTCACGCCCACTTCTTTTTCACCGGTATCTCCGTGAGCTACCGGAACCGAAATGTTGCCGTGGCACCATTTTCGGATTCGTTGCCGTGGCACCCCTTTCTTCCACCACGGTGACACAATGCTTCATAATGCTCTTGTCAACATTTTCATAAAAAAATTGCATAAAACTTGCACATGTCATCCGCATCATGATAACAACAATTAAAATGTTTAAAATTGTTGTTTGCATTAATTTGCTTAAATGCCATGCTAAAATGATTTATTTCATAACTAAATAACCGTAACTCGGATTTAAATAAATTATATATGTAAATGGGGTGGAAAAATGCATGGATTAACATGGTAGCATTACTTTGCATGTTTAACAACATTAAAAAATTGTGTTTAGGGCAGAACAGTACCAAATTCGAAATATGCATATGAGGATTTTTCCGGAATTGTTGTTGTTGTTTCCGGCCTCATTTAAACTTGCCTAAATAGATAGTTTATTTATGCTTCACCTATTGCCATGTTTATCAACATTTAATATTGTTGAGTACCTAACCGAGAGAGAACTAAACAATTGATGTGGCGTTTTGTCAATATGCAACTCGTTGCATATTGAGCTCCACTTAACTTGTAGTGTTGTTTGTGCATATTGCCATGCCATGCATATTTAAACCGGACATGCATCATACTTGATTGTGCATCATGCCATGTTTAGGTGAGGGTTGTTTACTATGTTGTTTGCTTCTTTCCGGTTTGCTTCTCTCGTTAGCTTCGGTTTCGTTCCGGAGTTGTGAGGATTCATTCGACTTCGTCCGTTTGTCTTCTTCATGGATTTCGTTCTTCTTCCTTGCGGGATTTCAGGCAAGATGACCATACCCTCGAAATCACTTCTATCTTTGCTTGCTAGATGCTCGCTCTTTTGCTATGCCTATGCTACGATGCCTACCACTTGCTATATCATGCCTCCCATGTTGCCATGTCAAACCTCTAACCATCCTTTCCTAGCAAACCATTGTTTGGCTATGTTACCGCTTTGCTCAGCCCCTCTTATAGCGTTGTTAGTTGCAGGTGAAGATGAAGTTTGTTCCTTGTTGGAACATGGAGATGTTGTTCCTTGTTGGAACATGTTTACTTGTTGGGATATCACAATATATCTTGTTTAATTAATGCATCTATATACTTGGTAAAGGGTGGAAGGCTCGGCCTTATGCCTGTGTTTTCTTCCACTCTTGCCGCCCTAGTTTCCGTCATACCGTGTTATGTTCCCGGATTTTATGCTCCTTACACGGTTGGGTGATTTATGGGACCCCTTGACAGTTCGCTTTGAATAAGACTCCTCCAAAGAAGGCCCAACATTGTTTTTACCATTTGCCACCTAAGCCTTTTTCCCTTGGGTTCTGCAGACTCAAGGGTCATCTTTATTTTAACCCCGGACCAGTGCTCCTTCGAGTGCTGGCCCAAACCGAAGCGATGTCCGGCGCCCCACAGGCAATCGTGGTCTATGCCAACCCAACGCCTTGCTCATCCGGTGTGCCCCGAGACCGAGATATGTGCAGCTCCTATCAGATTTGTCGGCACATCCGGCGGCTTTGCTGGTCTTGTTTTATTGTTTGTCGAAATGTCTTGTAGTCCGGGATTCCGAGATCGATCGGGTCTTCCCGTGAGAAGGAATATCCTTCGTTGACCGTGAGAGCTTATAATGGGCTAAGTTGGGACACCCTGCAGGTTATTATCTTCAAAGCCGTGCCCGCGTTATGAGGCGATGGGAATTTGCTAATGTCCGTTGTAGAAAACCCGGTTGATCTTAATTAAAATACACCAACAGCGTGTGTAACCGTGATGGTCTCTTCTCGTGGTCCGGGAAGTGAACACGGTGTTGGAGTTATGCTTGACGTAGGTTGTTCTAGGATCACTTCTTGATCATAGTTGTTCGACCGCGCCTTGCTTTCTCTTCTCGCTCTCTTTTGCGATTGTAGCCACCAGATATGCTAGTCGCTTGCTGCAGCTCCACCTCACTACCCTGTCCTACCTTTAAGCTTAAATAGTCTTGATCTCGCGGGTGTGAGATTGCTGAGTCCCGTGACTCACGGATACTTCCAAAACCAGTTTGCGGTGCCGATGAATCCGTGCGGTGGCCTTTTGAGCTCAAGGAGGAGCTCGATGAAGATCTTGTTCATTGTGTTGTTTCGTGTCGCTTGATCAGAATGGAGCCAGTTGGGACGATCGGGGATCTGTGTAGCATTTGGGGTAGCCTTCTTTTATTTTGGTTCCGTAGTCGGACCTTGATTGTATCTGTATGATGTAATGTTTTACTCATGTACTGTGTGAAGTGGCGATTGTAAGCCAACTATGTATCTCTTTCCCTTATGTATTACATGGGTTGTGTGAAGATTACCTCACTTGCGACATTGCTTTCAATGCGGTTATGCCTCTAAGTCGTGCTTCGACACGTGGGAGATATAGCCGCATCGAGGGCGTTACAGAGAGCCCCTCCGAGATTGGATCTATCTCTCTGTTTCTGCGTTCTGTTCCGCTGCCTTTTCACCATTTCTTTTATATCCGGAGATTCGTAACTCCGATTGGACTGAAACCTTCGCCGTGTTTTTTTCTTCAGAAAATTAGCTTTCTTGCGGCCGAAGAAGGGAATCAACCACCTTACGGGTGGCCCACGAGGGTGGGGGGCGCGCCCTCTGCACGCAAGCGTGGGCCCCTGCCTCGTGGCCACCTCGGACACTGCTTTGCGTGCTGATCTTTCTCCCAGATTTTCCAAATATTCCAAAAATAAGCTCCGTCTGCTTTTATCCCGCTTGGACTCCGCTTTGATATGGATATTCTGCTAAACCAAAACATGCAATGATGAGAACAGCAGCCTTTAATCGGATCAATATGTTAGTCCCAAAATAGTATAAAAAGTTGCCAAAAAGTATATGGAAGTTGTAGAATATTGGCATGGAACAATAAAAAATTATAGATACGACGGAGACGTATCAGCATCCCCAAGCTTAATTCTTGCTCGTCCTCGAGTAGTTAAATGATAAAAAAGATACTTTTTGATGTGGAATGCTACCTAGCATAATCTTGATCATGTATCCAATAATGGCATGAATATTAAGACACGAGTGATTCAAGGCAATAGTCTATCGTTTGACATAAAAACAATAATACTTGAAGCATACCAACCAAGCAATTATGTCTTATTGAAATAACATAGCCAAAGAAAGCTCATCCCTACAAAATCATATAGTCTGGCTATGCTCCATCTTCACCACACAAAATATTCACATCTTGCACAACCCCAATGACAAGCCAAGCAATTGTTTTATACTTTTGACGTTTCTCAAACCTTTTCAACTTTCACACAATACATGAGCGTGAGCCATGGACATAGCACTATAGGTGGAATAGAATATGATGATGGGGGTTATGTGGAGAAAAAAGAAGAGAAAGTCTCACATCGACGCGGCTAATCAACGGGCTATGGAGATGCCCATCAACTGATGTCAATTTGAGGAGTAGGGATTGCCATGCAACGGATGCACTAGAGCTATAAGTATATGAAAGCTCAAACTGAAACTAAGTGGGTGTGCATCCAACTTGCTTGCTCATGAAGACCTAGGGCATTTGAGGAAGCCCATCGTTGGAATATACAAGCCAAGTTCTATAATGAAAATTCCCACTAGTATATGGATGTGATAACTCAAGAGATTCTCTATATGAAGAACATGGTGCTACTTTGAAGCACAAGTGTGGCAAAAGGATAGTAACATTGCCCCTTCTCTCTTTTTCTCTCATTTTTTGTTTTCTTTTTTTTTCTTTTTTTGGGCCTTCTTTTTTTGGCCTTTCTCTCTCTTTTTTTATTTTTTTTTATTTTTTTCGTCCAGAGTCTCATCCCGACTTGTGGGGGAATCATAGTCTCCACCATCCTTTCCTCACTGGGGCAATGCTCTAATAATGATGATCATCACACTTTTATTTACTTACAACTCAATATTACAACTCGATATCTAGAACAAAGATATGACTCTATATGAATGCCTCCGGCGGTGTACCGGGATGTGCAATGATCTAGCGTAGCAATGACATAAAAAACATGGACAAGCCATGAGAACATCATGCTAGCTATCTTACGATCATGCAAAGCAATATGACAATGAATGCTCAAGTCATGTATATGATGATGATGGAAGTTGCATGGCAATATATTTCGGAATGGCTATGGAAATGCCATGATAGGTAGGTATGGTGGCTGTTTTGAGGAAGATATAATGAGGCTTATGTGTGACAGAGCGATAATATCACGGGTTTGATGCACCGCCAAGTTTGCACCAACTCTCGAGGTGAGAAAGGGCAATGCACGGCATCAAGAGGCTAGCAATGATGGAAGGGTAAGAGTGCGTATAATCCATGGACTCAACATTAGTCATAAAGAACTCACATACTTATTACAAAAATCTATTAGTCATTGAAACAAAGTACTACGCGCATGCTCCTAGGGTATAGATTGGTAGGAAAAGATCATCGCTCGTCCCCAACCGCCACCCATAAGGAAGACAATCAATAAACACCTCATGCTCCGACTTCGTTACACAACGGTTTTACCATATGTGCATGCTACGGGACATGCAAACCTCAACACAAGTATTTCTCAATTTCACAATTACTCGACTAGCATGACTCTAATATCACCACCTTTATATCGCAAAACTATTGCAAGGAATCAAACATATCATATTCAGTGATCTACAAGTTTTATGTAGGATTTTATGACTAACCATGTGAATGACCAGTTCCTGTCATCTCTCTAAATAGATATAAGTGAAGAAAGAGAGTTTTAATTCTTTATACAAAAGATATTCCCACGCTCTAACAAATATAAGTGAGGCAAAAGAGCATTCTACAAATGGCGGTTGTCTATGTAAAGAGAAACAGGCAATCCAAATTTCAAATGATATAAGTGAAGCACATGAAGCATTCTATAAAGCCATACTCAAAAGATATAAGTGAAGTGCATAGAGCATTCTATAAATCAACCAAGGACCATATCATACCAGCATGGTGCATAAAATAAAAATGAAAACTCAAGCAAAGACGCTCCAAGATTGCACATATCGCATGAACGAAACGAATCCGAAAACATACCGATACTTGTAGAAGAAAGAGGGGATGCCCTCCCAGCATCCCCAAGCTTAGATGCTTGATTCTTGTTGAATATTTACTTGGGGTGCCTCGGGCATCCCCAAGCTTGAGCTCTTGCCTCTCTTCCTTCTTCTCACATCGAAACCTTCTCAATTATCGAACACTTCATCCACACAAAACTTCAACAGAAAACTCGGTAAGATCCGTTAGTATAATAAAGCAAATCACTACTCTAAGTACTGTTGCAAACCAATTCATATTTTATTTTTGCATTGTTTATACTGTAATATAGCTTTTTCATGCCTTAATCCACTGATATAAATTGATAGTTTCATCAAAACAAGCAAACTATGCATCAAAAACAGAATCTGTCTAAAACAGAACAGTCTGTAGCAATATGAACATTCACCATACTTCTGATACTTGAACAATTCTGCCAAAATTAGGAAAAATAAAAAATTTGTATAGAAAGACAGTGCAAAAATAATCAGAACCATTTGACGTTCCAGTAAGAAATTAAAAATCATGCACTACAGCCAAAGTTTCTGTCCTGCACCGCACAAACCAACAAGCATTGTAAACATCCTAAAGGCAAACCTTGGCACATTATTTTTATAATACAATGGAATTGTACAAGGGGATAAATATTTTTGTTGAAAATTTTCTGTAATCAAGATTCACAAAGTTGCCGTGAGCATGAACAAAGTTCAAGGAGCTCTCCCACTTCAACAATGCTTGTCTTTCTCACTTTCGCTTTCCTTTTTGAAAAAGTTTTGGGTTCCCCTCTTTATTTTTGTTGTTTTTAAACTATATGAAAGCACTCAAAAGAAATAAATGACTCTCTAAACCTTCCGGGTTGTCTCCCTGGCAGCGCTTTCTTTAAAGCCATTAAGCTAGGCATATAGTGCTCAAGTAGTGAATCCACCCGGATCCCAAGGTATATCAAAACCAATTTTAATTAGCAATGATTTATAATTTAGAAGTGAGCACAAAGCAACATATATCATGTAATGACGAAGTCTAACTCTCTTTCTATGCATCGGCATGTCATAAAAGAACAATTCATGCACACATAGTAAAGGCGCATAGTATAAACAGTTTCTTGCAATTTTATCGTGTTGGAAACATAGAGAGGTGGAGATATAGTTCCTCTCTCATAATAATTGCAAGTAGGAGAAGCAAGCACATGCATATTATATCTATCAAAATCATCATGTGCAACGGTAAAAGGCAACCCATCAATGTAATCCTTAATAAGTGCAAACTTCGCCGATATAGTATATTCGGGAGAATTCAAAAAGATAATAGGACTATCATGCGTGGGTGCAATAGGAACAATTTCATGTTTAACATAAGGAACTATAGCAAGTTCATCTCCATAAGCATAATTCATATTGGCATCTTGGCCACAAGGATAGCAAGAATCATCAAAAAGGGATATTTCAAGAGAATCAACGGGATCATAATAATCATCATAGCAATCATCCTTCGGTAAGCACGAAGGGGAATTAAACAATGTATGAGTTGAAAAGTTACTCTCATTAGAAGGTGGGCACGGGTAGCTAATCCGCTCTTCCTCCTTTTGTTCTTCGTTCTCCTCCTCATCTTTTTCATCCAATGAGCTCACAGTTTCATCAGTTTCTTCTTCCATAGATTCCTGCAAAATATTAGTCTCTTCTTGGACAACGGAGACTTTCTCAATGAGTGCATTAATATCAACATTGTATTCATAATTCTCATAACAATATTTGAGGATAGCTAAATTTTCAGTTCTATAAGCAGCATCATCAAAATCTTCAAACTCTTTAAACATAGATTCAATTTCATAAGCACCCGTAAAAGCAACAAATTCTTCTATTTGTTCCACATCATAGTAATCATATATACCATTAGAATAAGAAGCTAAGGTTTTATTATCATTAAATTTGCATGAAAAGGGAAGGTGTGGAGCCTTCATCCTAGAGCAACAAGTATAATCATAACTCACGCATAGTTGCCAAGCATACCACTTCAATATATGAATTTGATCCCATAATAGTTTCCCTTTTTGTGTTAAGCGATAATCCCTAAAGTATTCACGTTGATCCAACGTTACTCCCATTACATAATTAAATGGGGTTTTCTCAGGATTATTAAAGTAGTACATAATATCTGTCACATAACGAGCATCGTGGGTTTTAGGAGGTACCTCATCTCCATGAGTAGCAAGTACACCTATTTTTTTGGTATTTCGTGTTCCATATCCATAACTAAAGATAAAGAACAACAAATAAAATTTCTTAATGATAAAGCAAACAAGCACACACGAGAATATTCACCCCATGCTATGGCTCCCCGGCAATGGCGCCAGAAAAAGTTCTTGATAACCCACAAGTATAGGGGATCGCAACAGTTTTCGATAAGTAAGAGTGTCGAACCCAACGAGGAGCTAAAGGTAGAACAAATATTCCCTAAAGTTCTATCGACCACCGATACAACTCTACATACGCTTGACGTTCGCTTTACCTAGAACAAGTATGAAACTAGAAGTACTTTGTAGGTGTGACGGGGTAGGTTTGCAAGAATATAAAGAGAGCGTAAACATAAACTAGGGGATGCTTAGATAAAAACACAAATAAAGTAAATATGGCGAGTGTGGAAAAGTGGTGGTAGGAGTTGTGGTGTTGTCCCTAGGCAATTGACTATGTTACTAGACCGGTAATCACTATTGCAATTCTATTTGAGGGAGAGGCATAAGCTAACCTACTTGGATCATATGCACTTATGATTGGAACTCTAGCAAGCATCCGCAACTACTAAAGATTCATTAAGGTAAAACCCAACCATAGCATTAAAGTATCAAGTCCCCTTTATCCCATACGCAAACAACCTACTTACTTGGGTCTGTGCTTCACTCCACGCCACCCACCATAAGCAAATCATAAACATATTGCAAACCCTACAGCTGAATCCTCACGCTTACGTGACACGGAGGGCACAATAGGACAGCACCAATAATAAAACATGCAATTCAAACCAATCATAGCAATTCATCAATCACCGATAGGACAACGAAAATCTACTCGGACATCATAGGATGGCAACACATCATCGGAAAATAATATGAAGCATAAAGCACCATGTTCAAGTAGAGGTACAGAAGGTTGCGGAGAGTGGACCGCTGTAGATAGAGGGGAAGGTGATGGAGATGTTGGTGAAGATGACAGTGGTGTTGGTTAAGATCGCGGTGATGATGATGGCCCCTGCAGCGCTCCGGCGCCACCGAAGCAAGGGGAGAGGGCCCTTCTTCTTCTTCTTCTTCCTTGACCTCCTCCCTAGATGGGAGAAGGGTTTCCCCGTACTTGGCTCCCATGGCTTGGGAGGGCGAGAGCCCCTCCGAGATTGGATCTATCTCTCTGCTTCGCGTTACGCTCTGCTGCCTTTTCAACGCTTTCTTTTATATCCGGAGATCCGTAATCGATTGGACTGAAACCTTCGCCGTGTTTTTTTCTTCCAAAATTAGCTTTCTTGGACGAAGAAGGGCATCAACCGCTTTACGGGTGGCCCACGAGGGTGGGGCGTGCCCTCTGAGTGCAGGCATGGGCCCCGCCTCGTGGCCACCTCGGACACCGCTGCGTTGATCTTTCTCCCAGATTTTCCAAATATTCCAAAATAAGCTCCGTCCATTTTTATCTCGTTTGGACTCCGCTTGATATGGATATTCCATGAAACCAAAAACATGCAATGCATGAGAACTGCACCGCACCGGATCAATATGTTAGTCCCAAAAATAGTATAAAAAGTTGCCAAAAAGTATATGGAAGTTGTAGAATACTGGCATGGAGCAATCAAAAATTATAGATACGACGGAGACGTATCAGCCACCCAAGCCCATCTGTGGGTACACTTCTATGTACCCATAGCAATTTAACATTCAATTTTCGAATTAAAAATAATTTAGAAAATGATTTAAAACTTTAAAAATCAATATAAAATAATGCGTAACTCGGATGGAAATACTTTGTATATGAAAGTTGCTCAGAACGACGAGACAATCCGGATACGCAGCCCGTTCGTCCGCCACACATCCCTAGCATTGCGAACACACAACTTTCACCCTCTGGTTCATCTGTCCGAAAACGCGAAACACTGGGAATACTTTCCCGGATGGTTTCCCCCTTCGCCGGTATCACCTCTTACCGCATTAGGGCACACCTAGCACCGCTCATTGTCATGTGATGCATCGCCATGCTTATGTTTGCATTATATTTATTGTTTCTTCCCCCTCTTCTCTCGCTAGACACCGAAACCGACGCCGCTGCTACCCAGTACGACTACGGTGTTGACGACCCCCTCCTTCTCGGCCGAGCTTCCAGGCAAGCCCCCCCTTGATCACCAGATATCGCCTATTCTTCTCTCTACTGCTTGCATTAGAGTAGTGTAGCATGTTACTGCTTTCCGTTAAATCCTATTCTGATGCATAGTGAGGGAGTCCTGGATTAGGGGGTGTCCGGATAGCCGAACTATCACTGTTGGCCGGACTCCTGGACTATGAAGATACAAGATTGAAGACTTCGTCCCGTGTCCGGATGGGACTTTCCTTGGCGTGGAAGGCAAGCTTGGCGATACAGATATGTAGATCTCCTACCATTGTAACCGACTTTGTGTAACCCTAACCCTATCCGGTGTCTATATAAACCGGAGGGTTTTAGTCCATAGGACGAACAACAATCATACCATAGGCTAGCTTCTAGGGTTTAGCCTCTTTGATCTCGTGGTAGATCCACTCTTGTACTACCCATATCATCAATATTAATCAAGCAGGAGTAGGGTTTTACCTCCATCGAGAGGGCCCAAACCTGGGTAAAACATCGTGTCCCTTGTCTCCTGTTACCATCTGCCTAGACGCATAGTTCGGGACCCCCTACCCGAGATCCGCCGGTTTTGACACCGACATTGGTGCTTTCATTGAGAGTTCCTCTGTGCCGTTGCTGTCAGGAAGGATGCCTCATCCCGTCTTTAAAGACGGCGCCGTTGCTAAAGGAGCTTTGGCCACGGCCAAACTCTCCGGCTAGGCGATTTTCTTATGACCGCCAGTTCGGCCGCCGCGCCGACGATGACTTCTCGGGTCATCGAAAGCAATCTTCACGTTAACTCGAACTCGCCGAGCAGTTAGATCCGATGGAGCTCTCTTCCTTGAACGAGCTCTTGGATCGCATCGCCGCTCGGAGTCGCCATGACTACGATCAGATTGGGCCTAAAACCGATCTCGAGAGATCAACTCTCCCGGTGCTACCCACCACGCTGCTGTGGTAGAGGAACAAACGGCGACTCTTCTCCTACCTTAAGGACTAGCTATGTCCGATTCCTGACCCTCCATGCCGGATTCCCGCGAGGGAGGACACCACTCAAGCCCTGAACTTAAAGTCGCAGCGGGCTAGATTCATTGACAACCTCCAAGAACCAAGCTTCCAAGTTCGGAAACTTCTGGCCCGTGAATCTTAGATCGGACGGGTTCGAATTTAATTCCACCTGCCCACCCAAACATAAGCGATCTATCCCAAATCCGGCAAGAGCCCGGTGAAACAGTACATCATTACCGGGCCAGATTCCTCCTGGTTATGGACATGATAAAGGATTGCCGCGAGGAGGACGCAATCTCATTCTTCTGCAATAGTTGCACGGACAAGGGAATCGTAAACGCCATAAGTCGTCGTGAAATTACATGCTTCGCTGACTTGGCGTCCATAGTACAAAAGTACTGCGCGATGGAGAGCGCCTGGAAAACCGAAATCAAATTTTGGGATAATCCGGCCCCAAATACGACCCTAGTCCAAAATAAAAGGGTGCATCATCACCAGGCACCCGGGTTACATACCAAAAAGCAAACCCCCCGCCCCCCCAAAGGGCATGGAACCGTACTGGAGGGATGGCTCAATGGACCCTGCAAAATTCATAGCACAGAGGGCGCCACTCCAACTCATAGCCTTAGAGCATGTTGGATACTACGGCCGGTGGCCAAAAGTGGCGAAGAGCTCTTAGCTCCAGAGCACCAGCCCAGCAATACAAGTACGGTATTAACAGTCTTCAAGAATTTCGATCAAATAATATGCGAAACGAACACCCGCAGCCTTGCCAAGTCTACCAGATAGCAATAATAAATCCGTGGAGGACACGGCTATTACCTTTAACGCCAAAGGATTTAACCTAAATTCAACAGCCCGAGCACCACCGCATTGGTCCTCATCCAATAGTGGATTTGCTTTCGCCTTACCAAGGTACTCATGGACGGCGGCAGCGGATTAAACCTCATCTACGAGGAAACCCTTCAAAAATAGGAAATAGACTGGAGCCACATTGAGCAAAGCAGCACAACCTTTAGAGGAATAATCCCGGTCGGGAAGCATGTCAGACAGAAAGATCACACTAGATGTGGTGTTCAAGCGCGGACAATTATAGGTCCGAGGTGGTCACATTCCAAGTGGCCCCGTTCAGCAGCGGATACCACGCTCTATTAGGGCGAGAGGCATTCATAATTTTTCAAGCTATACCCCATTATGGGTACATGAAGCTCAAAATGCCCGGATCCAACGGAATTATCACTCTCGCTAGTGACCCGGACATAGCGCTCCGCACCGAAAACAAAACAGCCGCACTTGCCCTTGAGGCACTACCCGAAGCCCTAGCGACAGAGGAACTCACTGCGCTGCGCTCCACGGTGAACAGGGACGATGTGATACTCGATAAGAGATCCAAGTCCACCTCTTTTAAACCGGCAGACGAAATAGTCAAATTCCAAGTCCATCCAACGGACCCTACAAAAACGGCCTCCATCGGGGCACAATTAAACCCTGATGTGGACGCCACATTACGAGAATTCCTACGCGAAAATTGGGACATTTTTTCCTCGCACCCTTCAGACATGCCAGGAATCCCACGCCGGCTGGCCGAGCACAGCCTAAATATCCTAAAAGGATTCAAGCCAGTCAAACAAGCTCTTCGACGTTTCTCCGAACCCAAGAGACAGGCCATGGGAGAGGAGCTATCTAAACTATTGGAGGCCGGATTCATCAGAGATATTAAACATCCGGACTGGCTAGCAAACCTGGTAATGGTACCAAAGAAGGACAAATCCTGGCGCCTATGTGTCGATTTTAAGGACCTTAACAAGGCTTGCCCAAAGGATCCTTCCTCCCCCGTGATCGATCAAATTATCGACGCTACCGCAGGACGCGATTCATTGTGTTTCTCGACGATACTCCGCTACCACTAAATTAAGATGGCAGAGCCATACCAAGCCAAGAACGACATTCATCACTCCATACGCCCATTCTGCTTCAACACAATGCCCTTTGGGCTCAAAAACGCCGGCAAAATATATCAGCGATGATTCGTATATGTCCGCAAACCAGATCGGCAAAACAAAGGAGGCATACATAGACGATGTGGTCGCCAAATCCAAGCATGTCGAAACCCTAGTCGATGACTTGAGGCTCACATTCGATAATCTCCAACATATGACATCAAGCTCAACCCGAAAATGCGCTTTGCGCATCACCGAAAGCTCTTGGGCTTCATTGTATCCGTAGAGGAATTGAAGCAAACCCAGCCAAGATCCGAGCTCTGTCACAATTGATATCCCCAAAGACCTCAAACAAATACAAAATTGATCGGATGCGTGGTGGCTCTAAGCCGCTTTATCTCCCGCTTAGGAGAAAAGGCATTACCCCTTTATCGCCTCCTCCGGCGCACCGAACAATTCGAGCGGACGGATGCTGCCACGGCCGGACTTGAAGAAATCAAAGCCATATTGGCAACAACCGTTCTGGCCGCGCCCAACATGGGCGAACCAATGCTATTATACATCGCAGCAACCCATCAAGTTGTAAGCGCGATGCTCGTTGTTGAACGAGAAACGGACGGACACAAGTTCCTCTCCAAAACCAGTTTACTACGTGTCCATTGTCCTAACTCCATGCAAGTCACGGCACCAGATTATCAAAAGATAGCATACGCGGTGTTCATGGCATCCCGGAAGCTGCGACACTACTTCCAAGAGTGTTTGATAACAGTAGCCTCCAAAGTACCTCTTAATGACATTATAAACAACCGCGACGCAACGGGCCGGATTCCTAAATGGGCCATTGAGCTCCTCCCGTTCGACATAACCTACAAGCCACGACGAGCTATTAAGTCGCAAGTTTTGGCTGACTTCATCGCCGAATGGACTGAAGCCGAACTCCCTAAAGAGTACGGCGCATATTCCAACTGGATCATGCACTTCGACGGCTCCAAAATGTTGGCCGGCCTGGGGGCTGGCGTCGTTCTGACGTCCCCAACCGGAGATACAGTCCAATACATACTTCAAATAGTGTACACGGACTCCAACAACGCAGCCGAATACGAGGCCCTTCTACATGGCCTCCGGATGGCAGTCTCCATGGGCATTCAACGCCTAGAGGTGCGCGGGGATTCAAACCTCGCGATATCCCACATAAATGGGGACTTTGATGCCAAGGATCCGAAAATGGCAGCTAATCGCAATGCGGTCCTAAAAATGTCAGCTCGGTTTGAGGGGCTCGAATTTCACCATATAGCCCGGGATAACAACCAGGCAGCAGACGTGTTGGCACGCATTGGCGCAAAGCGCGATGCCGTCCCCCCCAACATCTTCCTAGAGAGGCTTTTCAAGCCATCCGTACTATGGGAGGGAGAGTCCGGAAATAACAACCCGGACCCAACCACACTGCCCCACACCAAACATTCCGACATAGTTAGTGGTCCCGCCAACGAAATAACACCGTCAGCCCATGCAATAATGGTAGTCATCGCCCCGTGGACAGAACCATTCCTAGCCTAGCTAACTAGGCAGGAACTTCCCGAGGACCAAAACGAGGCCCGCTGCATAGTGCGGCAGTCTAAAGCCTATAAGGTCCATGAGGGAGAGCTTTATAAGAAAAGCACAACCGGAGTCCTTCAAAGGTGTATCTCCGAAGAGGAAGGGCGGAATCTCCTGGCTGAAATTCATGCCGGACTCGGTGGGCACCACGCCGCAGCCGGGCCCTTGTAGGCAAGGCCTTCCATACATGATTTTATTGGCCGACGGCCCGGGCAGATGCTCAGGACTAAGTCCAAAGATGCGTCGGTTGCCAGCTCTTTGCTAATCAAAGCCACATGCCACCCACCGCCCTCAAAACTATACCCATCACCGCCCTTCATGTCCGGGGCTTGACATGGTTGGACCCCTTAAAGGAGGAACCCACAAGCAAAAATACCTATTGGTCATGGTGGATAAATTCACCAAATGGATAGAGGCCAAGCTCAGAAGACGGCCAATCCGAACGGTGATAGACTTCATATCGGGGTAGTACACCGCTACGGCGCACTCCATAGCATCATCACCGATAACGGCACAAACTTCACGGCCGACGAGGTCAAACTCGTGCAAAAACATGGGCATTAAGCTCGACTACGCTTCGCCTATCACCCCAAACTAACGGTCAAGTAGAGCGAGCAAACGGTCTAATCATGAGCGGCATTAAACCCAGGCTAGTGCGGTCCTCAAGGAATCTAACACGACTTTGGGTAGAGGAGCTCGACCAGACTGGGGCTGCGGACCATGCCGAATCGCACCTACCGGATTCACACCATTTTTATGGTATACGGCGCAGAGGCAGTTTTGCCTGCGACATAATTCATGACTCACCTCGGCGTGCGCATGTGAAAGAAAGAGAAGCCGAGCTCGATCGGCAGGACAGCTTGGACGCCTTGGAGGTGGAGCGTGACATGGCTAAAGCTCGCTCCGCATTCTATCAACAGCGAGCTCAAGATATCAAAGCAGGAAGCACGGGCCAAAGCTTACAATGTTGGCGAACTAGTTCTATGCCCGCCGGACAAGAAAAAGGACAAACTCAAGCCCAAATGGGAGGGTCCTTCATCATCGACCAAGTCCTGATCATGGAGCGCACCGTCTGTGAAACGATCGGATAACCGACTCGAGCCGAACCCATGGAACACAGCCCATCTCCAAGATTCTACGCCTAGCGCGGGATTCTCGAGTTCGCCTCCTTCCTCCGCCTATATTTTATACTTTAAGCTGTCTTTTATTTCTCTCCTTCTCCTCCTTTTTTCCAAAGCCGTTAAAGGCTCGCTTATGCATTGTTCGCACACACTTGATGCGCTATCCGCTCATTATACCCGGGGCTTCTTTAATGAAGCTTATTTATACGGGCTTTATGCCCAACACATGTGTAACACTTCCGCATGTACCTTTTATTCACCATTATATGCATCGATATGACTTAAGTTTTGGCCAAGCTGGGTTGCTCGGCTCTGTGCTTACCCCTCACGCTCTCGATTGTTCGGCTAGGTGGTAAAGGAGCACCTCTGCGATTGTTACCGCGGGTCACCGGACGTGTACCTCGACCGGGTGAAGCCGAAGCTAGCGTTCTTAAGGGAATATTCGGTCGGTGAACTAAAAGATGATTTTTATTTTTATTTATCTGCCCCAGATGCTTTTCTCTTTTTTCGCAGTCCGGACATGCACTTTAGGGCATGCCTCCCAGGGAAAGGAACCCCTAACGGAACTATTCTCCCTGGAAGATGTTTCTTACTAACCATGTAATATAACATAACTAGTTGGGCACTTGTCTGATAAAGCACTCATGACCCCTACGCCTGATCTCCACGCATGCCCCGGTTTTCACATAACCGTGAGGGTATTCGGACACACTCCGGACTATTGGGTCCCGAGGTTGAAGCGAAAAGGTCCGCTATGACAAACGATCTACAATCCGCTAGAAGGCATTTTACATGTCATTTTAAATTACATAGTCAAATTGACTGATTGTATTCCTCTTCAATGCCATCTAATAGGCTGTCTAGTTTACATCCTTGCTGGAATACTTTATGCCAACTATACTTGGCCGTACACTAAGCTCACAGGATCTCCTTCCGTCAGCCCCACAGTCCGACTCGGCATGTGGTTTGGGTCCGCCGTGTACCGCTGCCTTCACCATGGCCCAGCCTCCTGGCGCCTTTGACGACAGCCGATATCTTCCATAGTCGGAAGCGCCGCTGCTCCCCAAGCTTCTCTCGCAAGCTCTCCAAGGCCTTCGGCAGGAGATTGTCACGCCTAATATGCGATACTATCCTAAAGAGACTCAAGGTCCCACCAAGGATAGAACCACATATTGAAACGCTTTTTCAAGGTGGATATCATTACATCAACATTACATAATAGATGGGGATATATACAAGAGGCATACAATGCCACACCTAATACAACATCACAATACATAAGAGCACCATCCGACTACGGATGAAACACAAACAGTAAACTCAAACGACATCTACCTCAAGCTAGCCCAAAGCTGCCGACCGGAACCTATCCCCGATCAAGAAGAAGCGTAAGAAGAACTCCAAAGCAAGTAAACATCGCCTCGCGTCATGAACATCACATAACCTGTACCGCAAATCACAGGTGTAGTAATCAGAGCCACGAGGACTCAGCAATCCCATTACCATGGGTATCAAGACTAGCAAAGCTTAATGGGTAAGGAAGGGGTAAAGTGGTGAGGTTGCAGCAGCGACTAAGCATGTATGGTGGCTAACTTACGCAAATCAGAGCGAGAAGAGAAGCAAAGCAAGCGGTCGTGAACTAGTAATGATCAAGAAGTGATCCTGAACTCCTACTTACGTCAAACATAACCCAAAAACCGTGTTCTCCTCTCGAACAACCCCGAAAAGAGACCATCACGGTTACGCACACGGTTGGTGTATTTTAGAAGAGTTTACTTCAAGTTTACTACAACCGGATATTAACAAATTCCCATCTGCCACATAACCGCGGGCACGGCTCTTGAAAGTTTATACCCTGCAGCTCCCAACTTAGCCCATGATAAGCTCTCGCGATCAACGAAGGATATTCCTTCTCCCAGGAAGACCCGATCAGACTCGGAATCCCGGTTTACAAGACATTTCGACAATGGTAAAACAAGACCAGCAAAGCCGCCCGATGTGCCGACAAATCCCGATAGGAGTCGCACGTACCTCGTTCTCAGGGCACACCGGATAAGTCAAGCTACGAGTAAAACCAAGCCTCGAAGTTTCCCGTGGTGGCCCCAAGAGGTTGCTCGGTTCGACCAACACTTGAAGGAGCACCGCCCGGGGCTAAAATAAAGATGACCCTCGGCTCTGGAAACCCAAGGGAAAAGAAGGGCATAGGTGAGGCAAATGGTAAAACCAATGTTGGGCCTTGCTGGAAGAGTTTTATTCAAAGCAAACTGTCAAGGGGGTCCCATAAATCACCCAACCGCGTTAGGGACGCAAAATCCGGGAACATAATACCGATATGACGGAAACTAGGGCTGCAAGAGTGGAACGAAACACCAGGCATAAGGCCGAGCCTTCCACCCTTTACCAAATATATAGATGCATTAATAATATAAGAGATATTGTGATATCCCAACATAAACATAATCCAACATGGAGCAATTTTCATCTTCAACCTGCAACTAGTAACACTATAAGAGGGGCTGAGCAAAAGCGGTAACATAGCCAAACAACGGTTTGCTAGGAAGGGTGACAACGGTTAGAGGCTGACATGGCAATTTGGGAGGCTTGAAGAACAAATGATAGGTAGCGCAGCAAAGCGATATAACGAAGCAACTAGCATAGCAATGATAGTAGTGAGATCCAAGGTGACGGTCATCTTGCCTGAAATCCCGCTAGGAAGAAGAACAAGTCCATGAAGAAGACGAACGGAAGTAGTCGAACGAATCCTCACAATCGCAACATTACCGGAACTAAGAAGCAACACCAGAAAGAAACAAAAAACATGGTAAATGCACAAGCATAAACATGGCGTGATGCAAAATCAAGTATGATGCATGTCCGGTTTAATGAGGCATGGCATGGCAAAGTGCAACAAACAATACTACAAGTTAAGTGGAGCTCAATATGCCACGAGTTGCATATTGACGAAACACCACATTCAAGTTATTTAGTTCGCTCTCGTTTAGGTACAACAATATTAAATGTTGATTAACATGGCAAGAGGTGAAGGACAATAAAACTACCTATCTGGGCAAGTTTAAATGAGGCCGGAACAACAAACAACAATTCCGGAAAATCCCCATATGCATATTTCGAATTTGGTACTGTTCTTCCATAAAACATATTTTATTGTTGTTAAACAGGAAAATAAAGTGCACCATGTTAAAGTAGGCATTTTTTTCACCCCATTTACATATAAAGTTTATTTAAAACCGAGCTACGGTTATTTAATTATGAAATAAATCATTTTAACATGGCATTTGAGCAAATTTAAACGAATAACATTCTAAACATTTCAAACATGGATGAAAGTAGCAGATTATGAAACTAGATGAAAATATAAGCATTTTACATATATAACATGTTTTATTTGGATGCATGGACATTTAGTTATAAGCATTTTAAAATGATGGCATTGATGTGAATATGCAGAAAATGAATAAATGCTAGAACACCTGGGATAGAGAAAAAATATACATCAAGTCAGATTCAACGATGGTGCAAGCCTGTATGGAATTGACCCAAGCGGCTGAGAGAAAATAAGCAGGGCAATAAAAAGAAATAGGAGGCGCCTGGGATTCAACTCTGCACTTTGATTATGTGTACAAGTTAAGCACCAATAGGCTAGCTGATCTGATTGTGCTAGAATGTAGTGGCTACTATAAATAGCCCCTGCGCACCAGAATGGATCTAGGAAAAGAACCAAGCTTCAGAGATGAAGGAAGTTGCTCACAGCAGGAAAACATAGGCCAGTGGCCATGGCGATGCTGGCCCTCGGCTGGCTGGGTAAGCGGAAGGAGCTGGGCGCCCCTAGCCTTGCGGCCCTTGCGCACACGCGGGCGTGGGAAGCCTGGCTTGAGGGCGGTCGTGCTCCTATTCAAAGAAACAGAGAGGATTTCAGATTAGAGGAAAAGAGAGAGGAAGCAGGGAAAGAAGGAAGGGGAAGGAAGACGGGGCTCATCGGACCTAGGGGTGCCGGTGACCAGCGGGCACGTCGGCGGAGCAGCAGCTGTAGAAGACGGCAGCGATGGGACCTCGAGGCCGAGCTCAGGCCATGGCGGCTTCCTTCGGTTCGCTGTCCAAAAACAAGACAGAGGGAGAGTTTGAGATCGAGGACGAGGAAGAAGGCAGAGAGGGGAAGAAGCAGGGGCGTTGCCTGGTTTCAGGAGGAGCTTCTCTCCTCCTAGATTGAGACAAGGTGCGAGGGCTCCCCTTACTGGAACAAGGCGGAGGCGACGGGAACCTCCATGAGTTCCTGCATGTTCAGGTGAAGAAAAGAGAGGCCTGAGAGACAGAAGACACAGGATATGTAGGGGAATAGAAGGAGAAGGGACGGAGAAAGGTAGGGCAAGGGAGACCGGGTCCATCTGCTGGTCCAGCGAGGAACAGCGGGGTCGGGGAGGTCCTCGGCTATCCTGGAAGGAGACTCGGGCGGCTCGGCGGCGCGGGGAGACAAGGCTGAGTGCTCCTGCTCGATCTGAAGGTGGCCACGAGGATGGATCGAGAGGAGGAGGAGGTTGGCTGGTTGGGAGATGGGTGGAAGGTGCTGGTTGGGTGGATCGGGAAGGAGGAGGCTTCGGCTTGCTGTGGTTGGGCGCGCGGCGGCGCAAAACGAGGGAGCTGATCAGATGGTGGCTGGTTGGATCGGGAGGGGGTCCTGAGGGAGATGGTAGAGAGTGGCGGCGGCAGAGGGATGGGACAAGGGGAGGATTTTTAGGGTTGTCCAAAATAGGCTAGGGGTGGACTATATATATAGAAAAGAGCGAAGTTTGGAGCATCCGATCAAAATCAGACGGTGGAGATAAAATAGGCTTGGGAAGTCCAAATAAGAGACCGAAGATATTTTTGGAATGCTTGGGGATGATCCGGACCCAACGGTCATGGCCGTGCGGTTCGGGGCAGTTTTCGAACAAGGTTGCGAAGGTGGTCAGTGGCTGTGCAGAGGGGCTCAAACTGTCGGACAACAAATGAACGGTTGGTCTCGAAAGGGACAACCGAAGGCAAGGGGGAACGCGGCAACTACGAACGGATGCAAGCTTTATGAAAACATGCAGATGCAATGCACATGATGCTATGAGATGAGATGCATGACATGAACAAAATGCAAAACGAAAGACAAAAACCCAACCACGAAGGAAATAATATATCACATAGTCAGAAATGGCAAGAGTTGGAGTTACGAATATGGAAAGTTGTATCTGGGGCGTTACAACACTCCACCACTACGAGAGGATCTCGTCCCGAGATCTAGGAATGGCACCGGAGAGAAAGGAAGAGGAAGATAGGAGGCAAACTAAGTTGCTTCTTTGACGAACGAGTGAAACCATGAACCTTGAGAGGTTGAGCAATTTAAAGAAAGAGTACAACAGAGATGAACGAGATTGCAAACAATCCGGTAGAAAAGAGGAACAAGGAGTATTACGAGAACTTGAAGGTTGAAAGACATGGAAATAAGAGCTTCACTAACGAAAAGAATATGACCACCTCGGTATAATGAGATAGCCAAGGAACAAGAATGACAGAATTTGGACAGCACTCTGGTAGAAAAGAGAAGAAAACTTGATGAGATGAAAAGATATTGAAGAGATGATACAACACTCCGGTTAAATGGATAAGCAAGAAAAGAACACGATCCTCACAAAACGAGGTGATGGATGAAGAGCACAACATCACAATGCCTCCGTAACGGAAGAATATAAGTTAGATCGTTGGGATAAAGGGACGGAGAAGAAAATGACAACTTTTGCCACAAGTGAACTTGAAAAGCATCCTTGCAAAGAAGAATCGATCGGAGTTGTTGGAAAATCAACAACAAGAAGCACAAGCTTGTTGTGGGCTTATGGAAAACATCTCGAGACTATGAGGTGACAACCGGCCACTAATGGAAACCATTGATTTGATTGAGAGCACCAAAAAGATGAAAAACTTCTTCACCGAGATGAGAAGGAGAAAATTGGATCATAGATACGCACCAAAAATATCAACATTCCTTAGGGAAGACTTTAGGTGAAATATGACCCCAAGATAACTCCAACAAAGGGATTGATGGATTTAAAATACCTCATTCTTGACAACAATATGAATCATGAAACATGAAGGAAATTGTCAAGAGTGACATAACACCACCTCAAAAGATAAGGTAGAAAGAATTGCACTTCGGAATGCAAGATGAAGAATGCTTGAACTCCTCAAAACAAAACATGTGTTGAGCACCATGTTTATTTTGAAGTATGGCTTGACAGATCATAACTTCGAGAGAAATCTTGAAGAACAATTGAAGAATGAAAAGAATCCTTGACGAACCATCATGTAGAGCCTCCATGAAGAACTCCGGTAATGAAAGGATGATAAAAAGAAAGATAAGTTGAAAACACAAAGTGAAGCCTTGCGATGATTTAGATGGAGCTTCGTGATGAGATAATGCGGAAAACTTGGAACTCCAAAAAAGAAAAAATGAACAACTTAGAACTGAGAAATGATATCATGAACAAATCCGGAAAAAAAGAATTGAATTTACTCAATGAAACAAGAATAAGAACTACATTATGCTCATCCTTCACCAATTAAATTGATGACAAGCAATGGATTTGGCATACTACTTATTCTCGTAGAAAGGATTAAGATAGATATGGCGAAAACTTGGGAAGGTCTTCAACGAACCACCGGTAGGATTGGAAAGAACGAATGAATCTATATGATAACTAAGGAAGAGAACTCTTGAACGAACCACCGTAAGAATTGAAAATGAAAGAAGAAAAGAGAACGAATCACCGGCATGCAAAAACATTTGAAACGAGGAAAGGAATATGATCAACACCGAAAGCTTGAAATTGGATCCGCCGGAGAAGAAACAACAACGAAGGATGATGAACTTGAAACTGTTGAGCATCTTCATGGGAAATCACCGGATAAGAACATTGAAAGAAAAGAATGAAGAGACTTCCCACAAATAAAAGGATACATGATTAAGAAATCTGAGTCCTTGAAGAAAAGGGGTGGGAGGGCGGGAAAACAAAGACAACTTGGGACGGATGAAACAAACACCGTTGTGAAAACTTAGAATTGATCTCGCAAATGTTGAAATGATCGGATCCATTTGAAGAGAAGCACGCCAGTTGGAAAAGAATTAACATGACGACCTCGATGATCAAGAAGGATTAGTATTCACATAGCAATATGAGAACACCGTTTAGGGAAGGTATGGATCAACACTTGACATCGAAGCAACTCGAATACCACAAATAAAACAAAACAAAGGATTTGGCTTGCAGAATAAACCGGAACAAATACATATGATAGAGATTTACCCAATCCCATATCATGCATCTCATCGAAAAAGATATTCTAGGAGCTACTTGAATTCCCACCTATAAACTCCCAAAACTTTCGGTTATGCAATCTGGTGTTGGGGATACAGGACACAAAATATATCACCCAAACTAACAATACCTAGATCCAAATTGTATCCATCCTTCAACACATAACCAAGAAAACTCCGGAAATCGTGTACCTCAACCTTCGAAAAGCATCTGTTATACAAGTTATGGCAATACTCCCGAACTCCCCAGTACTGGGTGGCATCGAGGTTATCTCACCAACAACTGCATAAAAGAGATTTTCGATGTCGGCAAAACTCAGGTATTCCAGAACTGCAATGATAAAATTGTGACGACAACACCTCGGAGCTCAACTCCCCGGGACACTACCACAACCCCTAAATGTCAGGAGGCACCAAGAACAATGTTCTCGTCACAAGAATATCGGAATGATCCCAAGATACCCGCGTGATCCTAAATTTTTTTTAGTGAAATTTGAGGAGAGGAAAGACAAAACATCTACGTCAGGAGGCCTCACCAGAGCGACGAAGGGACTGAGGAGTAACAAGAATCCTACTCTCCGATATATATAATCCTAAGACTCAAAACATTTTTTTCTAGACTCAACAACGGCCAACAATCAAGGGGGCTCCTATGGTCGGTCGAGGCTCTGATACCAACTTGTCACGCCCAAGATGCGCTTCTATCCTTGGTGGGACCTTCGAGTTCCTTTAGGATAGGATCACATCTTGGGCGTGACAGAGATAGATGGCCACAAGGCCTGGGCAACGCCTTTCATCACCTACCGAACTCGTTCGTGCAGTTGCAATAGCTCGGGAAGAAGGTCACCCGTGAACCGGCATTTCCTCCGCAGGACGCACCCGTGAGCATACCTATAGACATAACTCATTAGTTGACCTCCTCGCCGAACTCTTTTTCAAAGTTCGCCAAGCACTTACTATAAATGCCGCGACGAAGTCGCCGATTCTCCTTCACGGAGTCGCACACCGAGCACGAACATCCTTTAGTTCCTCACCCAGCTGGGTGTTGGCATCCCGAGATTATTTTCTCTTGCCTCACCCTTGTAAGCACATTCTCGCCGCCTTCAACCAGCGCAAGAGCTGTTGCTTGTCCGGATCTAGTCCGCGCCATCTGCAATATTATTGTCGATTTACACACGCCGCACTTCACAAACTACTTATCTTTTGAAGCATATATTACCGAGGGGGTCTCTGTGGCTCCCCAGAAGCGGCTAGTGCGGCCTCAAGTTGGGCCTTGCATTCTTCAAGCTCTGGACAGTCGGGTATTCTTTTTTAAGATCCTCAGATAACAAACGATCCTTAAATCAGTTATTCTAACTATTTTAAGTCTCGGGGCTCTTGGCATATATAATCGTCAAATTTCCTCACCCGTATGTCCTTTACATACTGCTCGGTGGCTCGCTAGACCATCTTGAGCGGCACGGAGGTGCGATCTCCCGAATTGAAGGCATTCAATGCCTCTTGGGAGAAACATGCCACGAAGAACTGTCCGTGGCGCCTATGATTCATGGCGCTCTCCACCTCGGAGTTGGTGGCGGACAATCTGTCGGCATCCTCTCGCCGGAGGAGCATCCGACGACGCCTCATGCTCGCCTCCGCTTCGACTGGATTTGGAGCCTAGGCGGGCGGAGGCTCGATTATAACCTCTCCGGACACAGTCCGGCGAGCGCTTTTTTCCCGAAAAGAGCACCGGTGTTAGTACGCCTTCCGTGAATCAATCACGGAATATGGTGATGTGCCATACCGTTGCGGGCGGCGTTTGATCCGGACCGCACTTCTTTTTAGCCTGCGGGCCGTGCTGCCTTGTTGGCTAGCCGCGTGAGCTCGGCCTCCTGCCTCGAAGGAACCCTCTGCGAAACACTATTGGTATAATGGCGATCAAAAATAAGCACGGATGGGTCATTATCGAGTATTGGGACCTCGGTCTCGCCATTACGTGAGGTGGAAGTATTCCGGTAATCGGCCGTAATGGCAACCAAGGCATTATCGATGCTCGCCAGGAAATACCCCATCAATCAGCTCCACCAATATGTCCGGATCCTCTTGGGAGGCCGGATCGAGGAGCCGTTCTGGATCCTCGGGTTGTGGAGGCGGGCTGTTTATGTATTTTACGGCCTGGCGCAGTTCCTACGTCAAAATCACAAAATGAGATACCTAACCATGGGAATACGGATCGGATGTGCAAAAAAGAAATGTCTGCTTACCCAGCTTCGAGGATTGTTCATAGAAAATCCGTTCAATGGACTGACGCGGAGAAAATCCTCCTCTTCTCCCTTGTACAGCGCGGACAAGATCTTCACCAGATCGGTGACCGATCCCGGCACCTTACGGCCATGACGGGTGGCATCGTCCTCCTCGTTGAAATCCCACATGGGGTGGCCCCTATAATGGAGCGGCTGCACCCCCCGCATAATACATGTGGCCATGACACCGATCATGGTCAGTCCGGAATGAGCTAACAATCTTATTCGGCTCATCAAGTAAAGGACGTCCCTATCGTCTTCCCTCTGGGAGCTCCGCGGGCGCCAACTCAGGCGTTTTCTCAAAGGAGCATTGCTGAATTCCGGGAGACCGATCCGAATAGGATCCGGCAGTGGGACATCTTCTATATAAAACCATTCCGAAGGCCAGTCTTCGGACGCCTTCTTCGGGGTTCCCGATAGATATCTGGTCCCGGCGATGCGCCATAGCTCGGCTCCGCCCACTTGATATATTGACCCCTCATGAGAACGGGGTACAAGGCAGAATAATCTCTTCCACAACGCAAAATGAGCCTCGACGCCCAAGAACAGTTCGCAAAGGGCCACGAAGCCCGCGATGTGCAAAATGGAGGCAAAGCGAAGGTGGTGCAACCGAGGTCGTAGAACTCCAAGAGCCCCGGAGAAACGGATGAATTGGAAATCCGAGTCCTCTTACTAGATAAGAGACAGAGCATACCCGCTCTCCTTTGGAGGGATCGGGGACACTCTCCGCTTGCTTTCCGCCCTTATAGGTGGCGGCTGGCGAGTCCGGCTCGAATCGGAACCATGAAGGCCGGGGGAAGGAATCCCTTGGTTTGGAGTGTCACTAGCTCACTATGCGGGACTGAGCATCTCTCCCAATTCCCAAGGCGAGGGCTGGGAGCGCGAGAGGAGGAGCCGCGTCGACTGTCCATGATGGAATGGATTTTTGTCAGAGGCGCTCCGATGAAAGCTCGCGGAGGGAGGATGGTGTGACTCGGATCTAGATCCTCGTCCCGTTTATAGACAGCTCATTTGCGCACCTAGGGGGATAAGTGTAAAAATACCCTGGCTTTTCACATTCATTCAACACGTGGAAGATGGCCATTATTGGGCGTGGAAGCCAAGGAGCGCAACATTTATCAGAAGCCGAACACTATTCGACAAGTATATGGAATTTGGAGAAGAACCCGCCTCGCAATGCCGAAGACAATCTACGCGCCGGACTCATCGCCATTGAAGCCTGGTTCGGGGGCTACCGAGGGAGTCCTGGATTAGGGGGTGTCCGGATAGCCGAAGTATCACCGTTGGCCGGACTCCTGGACTATGAAGATACAAGATTGAAGACTTCGTCCCGTGTCCGGATGGGACTTTCCTTGGCATGGAAGGCAAGCTTGGCGATACGGATATGTAGATCTCCTACCATTGTAACCAACTCTGTGTAACCCTAACCCTATCCGGTGTCTATATAAACCGGAGGGTTTTAGTCCGTAGGACGAACAACAATCATACCATAGGCTAGCTTCTAGGGTTTAGCCTCTTTGATCTCGTGGTAGATCCACTCTTGTACTACCCATATCATCAATATTAATCAAGCAGGAGTAGGGTTTTACCTCCATCGAGAGGGCCCGAACCTGGGTAAAAACATCGTGTCCCTTGTCTCCTGTTACCATCCGCCTAGACGCACAGTTCGGGACCCCCTACCCGAGATCCGCCGGTTTTGACACCGACACATAGCCTGTCATTGTTGCTACAGTTGTTACCCTTACCTGCAATCCTAAATGCTTAGTATATGATGCTAGTGTTCCATCAGTGGACCTACACTCTTGTCCGTCTGCCACGCTATACTACTGGGCCGTGATCACTCAGGAGGTGATCACGGGCATATGCTATATACTTTATACTGTTACATTACTTATGATACTGTTCGGATATGGGGGCTGAAGGGGCAGGTGGCTCCATCCCGGTAGAGGTGAGCCTGGGTTCCCGACGGCCTCCGACTGTTACTTTGTGGCGGAGCGACAGGGCAGGTTGAGACCACCTAGGAGAGAGGTGGGCCTGGCCCTGGTCAGCATTCACGTATACTTAACACGCTTAATGAGATCTTGGTATTTGATCTGAGTCTTGCCACTGTCCTATACGCACTAACCAACTACGCGGGAACAGTTATGGGCACTCGACGTCATGGTATCAGCCGAAGCCTTCGTGACATCAGTGACTGAGCGGCGCGCGCCGGATTGGAACGTAAGCCTGCTCTTGTATTAAGGGGGCTAGTTCTGCTTCCGGTCGCCCTCGCAACATGCAGGTGTGCAATAGGCGATGGGCCTAGACCCCTGCGCCGTAGGATTTAGACCGGCGTGCTGACCTCTCTGTTGTGCTTAGGTAGGATTGCGACGTGTTGATCTTCCGAGGCCGGGCATGACCCAGGAAAGTGTGTCCGGCCAAATGGGATCGAGCGTGTTGGGTTATGTGGTGCACCCCTGCAGGGAAGTTTATCTATTCGAATAGCCGTGTCCCTCGACAAAAGGACGACCAGAAGTTGTACCTTGACCTTATGACAACTAGAACCGGATACTTAATAAAACACACCCTTCCAAGTGCCAGATACAACCCGGTGATCGCTCTCACACAGGGCGACGAGGGGAGGATCGCCGAGTAGGATTATGCTATATGATGCTACTTGGTGAACTTACCATCTACTCTCTTCTACATGCTGCAAGATGCAGGTGGCCTGAAGCGTAGTCTTCGACAAGATTAGCTATCCCCCTCTTATTATGGTATTCTGCTGTTCAGTCCACCAATATGGCCCTTTACACATATACCCATGCATATGTAGTGTAGTTCCCTTCTTGCGAGTACTTTGG
Organism: Aegilops longissima; assembly: GCA_021605205.1. Lineage (NCBI taxonomy): Eukaryota > Viridiplantae > Streptophyta > Magnoliopsida > Poales > Poaceae > Aegilops > Aegilops longissima. Next base: position 558,625,367 of record CM038677.1, read on the forward strand.
ATGAGTACTCACGGTTGCTTTTCTCCCTTTTCCCCCTTTCCCTTCTACCTGGTTGTCGCAACCAGATGCTGGAGCCCAGGAGCCAGACGCCACCGTCGACGACGAATCCTACTACACCGGAGGTGCCTACTACTACGTGCAAGCCGCTAACGATGACCAGGAGTAGTTTAGGAGGATCCCAGGCAGGAGGCCTGCGCCTCTTTTGATCTGTATCCCATTTTGTGCTAGCCTTCTTAAGGCAAACTTGTTTAACTTATGTCTGTACTCAGATATTTTTGCTTCCGCTAACTCGTCTATGATCGAGCATTTGTATTCGAGCCCTCGAGGCCCATGGCTTGTAATATGATGCTTGTATGACTTATTTTATTTTTAGAGTTGTGTTGTGATATCTTCCTGTGAGTCCCTGATCTTGATCGTACACGTTTGCGTGTATGATTAGTGTACGATTGAATCGGGGGTGTCACACATAGTCTACTTCCGATGGATGTCGTTCGTTGACCATGTTTACCACTCCGCGCCGAGTGCATCCAAGGTGGTGGACAACATCGAGGCCCCGGACAGCAACGAGCCGCAGATGGGAAGATGCGGGAGTAGAATCACAGACGGAGAGGTGTACGAGGGTTAACTGGTTCTGGTGCGGTGTGGTTCGGCAGTTGGTGGAGAAGAATAAGAGATGTGGAGGGGTGGACGGATGACCTGGCCAATGGTGGGGTAGCGCTTCATAGTGAAGCGTGCTAAGCAGAGCTGCTAGCAGCAGGAGGCGGGAGCAGGTGGTCCCGGCGGCACTAGAGGAAGAAGACGAGAGATTGAAGATGGATGTCATTCGTTGGATGTAAATCCAACGGCTAACGATGTCAGAATCATTTGTTGGCTAAGTTGACAATGACTTCCGTTGGCTTCGACCTATTGGCCCACATTTCAGCCTCCAAAAATGTGGCATGTATTCAACCCATTTTTTCAGAATTTACAGCCAATTTAATCTTTTTTTTAGAATAACAGTCCATTAGCTGGGCTGGGTGAACAAATAATGTAGCGTCCATGCGGCCCAGTATTTTTTTCCTAAAAAATTACAGGCCATTTGCACTTTCTTCAAATACACGGTTTTGCTGGGTTGATTCTAATTATAATGTTGGGTTGGGCGCAACAATGTTATCAAAAAATAAATAGGGGCTGAGCATTTTGTTATAAATATATCTAAATAATAAGTGATTTATCATTACATTGTTCTTTAAATCTTACCAAGCTTTTGTACACAATCACCAAGCTTTTCGTTGCAAAAAAAATCTAGGATTTTATTGTTAAGAAATTATTTTTATAAGTTAATAAGATGTGGGATATTGTTTTCTTACATATGTAAGTATCTGTTAAATATATGATGACAATAAAAATAATATATAATAACATATAAAATTATTTAAATATATATAATATAGTTAGAAGGGAAACATAAGTTGGACGAGGCGTTCCTATTCTTATATAGAAAAGTAGAATAGACCTCCGCGTTTTCTTCAAAAAATACATAAATTGGGCTGCCGATGTTTTAGGAAAAATAAAAGCTCGGATGGGAGGTCCATAGGCCGGTCGATACATGACGGCCCTCAATAAAATACAAACCGGCATGTCGTGGGCTGCGCATGTTAAAAAACAAAGCCTAGACAGGGCAGCCCGAAACCCAGCTGATACTTGCTACCCCAGTGATAATAAGTGATAACTGCCAGCTCCCCGGCTTCGTTGTGAATTTATCTCCTATAGTAACTATGTTGAAGCACCTAAAAAATGTAACTATGTTGACAAACCCGTAGGCCCCAATGTCAGTATAGCATTAGGAGGAAGTATTTTTTTGATGAGGCACTTGCTTGCTTACGGCCATAGACCTGGTGGGTCCCGACCGTTCGCCTCTCCACGTACAGTCCTCTCCAGATTCCTCTCGTTTGTTCAGCATGTTCACAACGGCAGACAGCGGCGCCGTGGCGAGCGCACAAAGGCGCAGGAGGAGATCCGACCACCTGAGGCAGTGCCTTATTTGTAACGAAAGTACTAAACTAGCCTAGTGGCCAAGTAACACTACCCGACAACTACTCCGCCCGGGTTCGATACCACCTGATGTAGGGAAAATATCTCCAATTTTTTTGCCTCTGCCATTATTGACATGTGGGTCCCGATTGTCATCTACGCACACCACGTCCAACACTTGCCAAAACTCCGTCCCTCGTTTTCTCTATTTTTTGCACACTCGACATTGTGTGGGCATTTTGAAAATAGCATATCTTTTTGACTGTGCATCATATGAAGATGTGCTATGCATGAGTGTTGATCAGCATGATGTTAACTGGCTGGTAGTTCTATTTTCGACGATGAATAAAACTTCCAACATGATGTTAACCTTGTTTGAAAAGGCCGTGTTAATATAAATGCTCCGCCTCACGAAAGTTGCGCTTTCTTAAACTGAAACTTGCGCTTTCTTCTCTGAGAATCACATTGTCTGCACTTTATACTCCTATGAAACTACATTTTTAAGTGCTAAAAATAGATCTGTAGAATTCATAAAATACTTCAGATGCTCAATACTGCAAATCTGAAATTCAAAAGACATTCATATCTGAAATTACTCTCAAATACACAACACAAAACGCAATTCACAACCTGCAAATGCTGACAACCCTGAGCTCCTCCTGACAATTCACAACCTGCCCGACTATTGGGCTGGGGGGGCAGTCCCCTCCTATTCCTCGGCGGCAGACAACCGCCCCCTGAGACGGTGTGAACGGCGAGGGAGAGGATGGCGGGGAAGCGTCGTCAGTCCAACTGCTTTTCTCCTCTTGCAGTTGGGTTCGGTCGACGAAGACTCCACCGGCTCGCTCTGGCACGACACCCTCACAAACGGCACCCTGTAGATGCTCGATCCTTCAATCTCTAGTGGATGCTCCATCTGGGATGGATACTCCCACCACCGCTCCCTCACGATCGGATTCGGTGAATCTGTTTGCTCCATGGCCCAGAGGAGCAGCTCTATGTACTCCCACGTGACTCCCTTCAGGAGTATCACCGCCTTTTCGCTCTGTTGCGGATATTTGGCCATGGATGTCGCCGTCGCCACTAGTTGGTCCTTGTTGTCAAACCAAGACTGTATCTCCAACATCCTAGCTAGCTTCACTGGGTCTCCATCTGCGATCCTCACGTATCGGTTGTACTCCTCCATCGATCTACTTCTCCACAGCACCTTCACTCGCTGGCGGTGGTTTCTGAATGGAAGAGGAGAGGAGCAGCACTGGTTTTGGATTAGAACGGGAGAGGAGCGATGCTGATTTTGGATTGGAACAGGAGAGGAGGGGCGGTGATTTTGAAATGGAAGAGGAGAGGAGCGGCACTGGATTTAGATTGGAACAGGAGAGGAGCGGTGATGGTTTAAGAGGCAAGGAGCGGCGCTGGTCTTGGAAGTATTTTTTGTTTTGCATATTTTGGGTCAAAGTTTGACCACGTACTGTATTTGACAAGAAAAATGTGAACGCATGTAACCAAAAATTGTATCGTTTGGTTCGTATCTGAATGTACTTTCAAATTATATTATTTTTGCGACGTATAACATATATTTTATTTGTGAAAATCATGGTCTATTATGAACCAGAATAAAAGGGAGACTAGTTAATGTGGGGTCGCTTTCTTAATGGAAGGGTAAATTGATTTTGATTTTGATCCAGTCACAGCGCGCCGGTGATACGTCTCCGTCGTATCTACTTTTTCAAACACTTTTGCCCTTGTTTTGGACTCTAACTTGCATGATTTGAATGAAACTAACCCGGACTGACGTTGTTTTCAGCAGAATTGCCATGATGTTGTTTTATGTGCAGAAAACAAAAGTTCTCGGAATGACCTGGAACTCCACGGAACATCTTAGAAAAAATAATAAAAAATCCTCGCCAAAGATGAAGACCAGGGGGCCCACACCCTGTCCACGAGGGTGGGGGGCACGCCCCTACCTCGTGGCCCCCCTGGAGACCTTCCGACGCCAACTCCAACTCTATATATTGGCTTTCGGGGAGAAAAAATCAAGGAGAAGAAATCATCGCGTTTTACGATACGAAGCCACCGCCAAACCCTAAAACCTCTCGGGAGGGCTGATCTGGAGTCCGTTCGTGGCTCCGGAGAGGGGGATTCGTCGCCATCGTCATCATCAACCATCCTCCATCACCAATTTCATGATGCTCACCGCCGTGCGTGAGTAATTCGATCGTAGGCTTGCTGGACGGTGATGGGTTGGATGAGATCTACTCCCTCCGTTCCAAATTTCTCGTCGCAGAAATGAATGCATCTAGAACTAAAATACATCTAGATACATCCATACATACGACAAATAATTCGGAACGGAGGGAGTATAATGTAATCGAGTTAGTTTTGTTAGGGTTTGATCCCTAGTATCCACTATGTTCTGAGATTGATGTTGCTATGACTTTGCTATGCTTAATGCTTGTCACTAGGGCCCGAGTGCCATGATTTCAGATCTGAACCTATTATGTTTTCATGAATATATGTGTGTTCTTGATCCTATCTTGCAAGTCTATAGTCACCTATTATGTGTTATGATCCGACAACCCCGAAGTGACAATAATCGGGATACTTCTCGGTGATGACCATAGTTTGAGGAGTTCATGTATTCACTATGTGCTAATGCTTTGTTCCGGTTCTCGATTAAAAGGAGGCCTTAATATCCCTTAGTTTCCATTAGGACCCCGCTGCCACGGGAGGGTAGGACAAAAGATGTCATGCAAGTTCTTCTCCATAAGCACGTATGACTATATTCGGAATACATGCCTACAATTACATTGATGAATTGGAGCTAGTTCTGTGTCACCCTATGTTATGACTGTTACATGATGAACCGCATCCGGCATAATTATCCATCACCTATCCAATGCCTACGAGCTTTCCATATATTGGTTTACGCTTATTTACTTTCCCGTTGCTATTGTTACAATCACTACAAAATACCAAAAATATTACTTTTGCTTCCGTTACTTTTGTTACTGCTACCACCACTATCATACTACTTTGCTAGTAAACACTTTGCTGCAGATATTAAGTTTCCAGGTGTGGCTGAATTGACAACTCAGTTGCTAATACTTGAGAATATTCTTTGGCTCCCCTTGTGTCGAATCAATAAATTTGGGTTGAATACTCTACCCTCGAAAGCTGTTGCGATCCCCTATACTTGTGGGTTATCAGCCGGCCCTCTCGTCCAATCCTAAATCGCTGCCGCACACTCCTCTCCCTCTTATCCATTGCAAAACCACCTCCTCTCCTCTCCATCATCTCCATTCCAAAACCACTGTCTCGCCTCTCCCTCTTCTCCATTGCAAAACCACCCCCTCTCCTCTCCATCATCTCCAGTCCAAAACCACCATATCGCCTCTCCCTCTTCTCTATTGCAAGACCACCGCCTCTCCTCCCATCTTCCCAAGCTAGCACCGGACCACTCAGAAGGACATCTATGGAGAGGATGCAGCAGCGAATCAGGCAGATCACCGACGGCGACCAGGCAAAGTTAGCCAGGTTGAAGGAGATCCTTACTTGGTTTGACAATGAGTGGGAGATTTCGAGGACGGTGAGGGACATGTGGCAATGTATGTGAAAGAGCGAGACGGCGGCGATGTACTCCTCGGTGGCAGTCATGCCGCAGTCCTTCGAGTTCATCGAGTATCTCCTCTAGGCGATGGAGCAGACCGATTTGCCCGAGGTGAAAGTCAGGCAGAGGTGGTGGGTGTACAGGTCGAAGGTGGAGCACCCTGAGGATAACGAATCGATTGAGTATGGTGTGCCGTTCGTGAGGTGCCGAGCCAGCTGGAACCATAGGAGTATTCGTTCTCCCACCGCAAGAGGAGGCCGGATGGCGCGACATCGCTTGCCTGCCGCTCTCCACGGTTCCCTCGATGCTCGCCTCATTTCAACGGCGGCGGTAGGGTTTAAGGTAAGCTTCGCACTAACCTAATCTTCCATCTGCTCATGCTTACAATTAGTGTGACAGCTAATGAAAATCATGCTTACAATCAGTCTTCGAGTACTACGCCAATCACCCTAAAATAGCTCTGGACCTTTGGGTCAATGTTGTGACACTGTGTACAAATAAAGAAAAATAGATTGGTGCTTCTTTCAGAAAAGAGTACTCCCTAGAAAACTGCCGATATAAGCTACTAGTATTTGGTTAGAGGATTTGCTGCCAAGAAAGATCTGTCCACAGAGAGCGCCACACATCCCACTGGTGGTGGTGGATGCCAATGCGTGCATGGAGCATGGTTGGTGTCGGTAATTTTTACTTAACATACCTCGCACTCTACATATATGCCGGTTCCATCCGTACATTTGTGCAGTTCCACCAAAATGCAGCTGAATAACCCTGTTTGCACAGATAATGAAAAAGCGTGATTACATTATAGTGGCACTAGTTGATGAAACATACACTAATAAATAGAAGAAAATATTGCGATAGTATCATAGTATGCCATGCTGCGAGGGTGAGATGGGCCCTGCGACGCCTCATACGGTACGCCTCATACTGGAAATCGACCCAAGTCTCCCCGATACACCTTCTGCCAGTGATGAACATCAATGTACAACGGTAGTACAAGGAGGGGCCTTGAGACATTCCAATCTCTATTTTTGTGCAGATCAACTAAAATTAAGCACCCTAGTTTGCAGAAACGCTTAAACATTAACAATGGGACTAGTTGATGAAACATATACTAACAAAGAGAAGCACTTTCTTTATCTACATTGGAAATGAAATGATAGAGAGGACACTCGCTCTATTTTAACTGTATTATTACTTCATTTTATCAGTGACACCAGGGTCGAGCAGGTGGCAAACGAGGTGTACCGTGCGTCGCAAGGATGGAGGCCGGGGGTGCTTAGACTGGGATGCTGAAGCTGGCTCTTTTAGTCCCTATCTTCCCCCCTGATGTTTCTGTGGTAGCATTTGGATTGCAATCCAAACTTGGTCGAGCTGGTGCTGCGTCCCCCTACCTGGCTAGCTTATGTGGCGAACTAGTCTCCTTCTAGTACTCAGTCCGTTCTAGTAGTAGTTGTGTAACTGCCCGTTTACACTGAGATGTTGTCGGATAATGGTTCTCTATGGTTGGGTTTCTTTAATGAAATCGGAGGAAACGCCCTTGATAACCCACAAGTATAGGGGATCGCAACAGTTTTCGATAAGTAAGAGTGTCGAACCCAACGAGGAGCTAAAGGTAGAACAAATATTCCCTCAAGTTCTATCGACCACCGATACAACTCTACGCACGCTTGACGTTCGCTTTACCTAGAACAAGTATGAAACTAGAAGTACTTTGTAGGTGTTTTTGGATAGGCTTGCAAGAAAGTAAAGAGCATGAAAATAAAACTAGGGGATGTTTAGATAAAGATGCAATAAAGTAAATATAGCAAGTGTGTAAAAGTGGTGGTAGGAGTTGTGGAATTTCCCCTAAGCAATTGACTATGTTACTAGACCAGTAATCACTATTGCAATTCTATTTGAGGGAGAGGCATAAGCTAACATACTTTCTCTACTTGGATCATATGCACTTATGATTGGAACTCTAGCAAGCATCCGCAACTACTAAAGATTCATTAAGGTAAAACCCAACCATAGCAATAAAGTATCAAGTCCCTTTATCCCATACGCAAACAACCTACTTACTCGGTATGTGCTTACATCACTCCGCCACCCACCATAAGCAAATCATAAACATATTGCAAACCCTACAGCGGAAATCCCTCACGCTTGCGCGACACGGAGGGCACAATAGGACAGCACCAATAATAAAACATGCAATTCAAACCAATCATAGCAATTCATCAATCACCGATAGGACAACGAAAATCTACTCAGACATCATAGGATGGCAACACATCATCGGAAAATAATATGAAGCATAAAGCACCATGTTCAAGTAGAGGGTACAGCGGGTTGCAGGAGAGTGGACCACTGTAGATAGAGGGGGGAAGGTGATGGAGATGTTGGTGAAGATGACGGTGGTGTTGGTGAAGATCGCGGTGATGATGATGGCCCCCGGCAGCGCTCCGGCGCCACCAGAAGCAAGGGGGAGAGAGGCCCCCCTTCTTCTTCTTCTTCCTTGACCTCCTCCCTAGATGGGAGAAGGGTTTCCCCTCTGGTCCTTGGCTCCCATGGCGCGGGAGGGGAGAGAGCCCCTCCAAGATTGGATCTATCTATCTGTTTCTGCGTTCTATTCTGGCTCTGTTTCACCGTTTCGTGTATATATGGAGATCCGTAACTCCGATTGGCCTAAAACCTTCGCCGTGTTTTTTTCCAAATATTAGCTTTCTTGCGGCAAAAGAAGAGCATCAATCGCCTTACAGTGGGCTCATGAGGGTAGGGGGCACGCCCAGGGGGGGGGGGGCAGCGCGCCCCCTCGTGACCACCTTGGGCACTGGTTCGCGTTGATTTTCCTTCCAAATTTTCCATATTTTCCAAAAATAAGCTCCGTCCGTTTTATCCCGCTTGGACTCTGTTTGATATGGATATTCTGCGAAACCAAAAACATGCAATGCATGAGAACTGCACTGAGCAATTGGATCAATATGTTATTCCCAAAATAGTATAAAAAGTTGCCAAAAAATATATGGAAGTTGTAGAGTATTGGCATGGACCAATCAAGAATTATAGATACGACGGAGACGTATCAGCATCCCCAAGCTTAATTCCTGCTCGTCCTCGAGTAGGTAAATGATAAAAATAATAATTTTTGATGTGGAGTGCTACCTAGCATAATCTTGATCATATGTCTAATCATGGCATGAATATTAAGACACGAGTGATTCAAAGCAATAGTCTATCCTTTGGCATAAAAACAATAATACTTCAAGCATACCAACCAAGCAATTATGTCTTATTGAAATAACATAGCCAAAGAAAGCTCATCCCTACAAAATCATATAGTCTGGCTATGCTCCATCTTCACCACACAAAATATTTACATCATGCACAACCCCGATGACAAGCCAAACAATTGTTTCATACTTTTGACGTTCTCAAACCTTTTCAACTTTCACGCAATACATGAGCGTGAGCCATGGACATATCACTATAGGTGGAATAGAATATGATGGTGGGGGTTATGTGGAGAAGACAAAAAAGGAGAAAGTCTCACATCAACTAGGCATATCAATGGGCTATAGAGATGCCCATTAATAGATATCAATGTGAGGAGTAGGGATTGCCATGCAACGGATGCACTAAGAGCTATAAGTGTATGAAAGCTCAAACTGGAAACTAAGTGGGTGTGTATCCAGCTTGCTTGCTCATGAAGACATCGGGAATTTGAGGAAGCCCATCATCGGAATATACAAGCCAAGTTCTATAATGAAAATTCCCACTAGTATATGAAATTGATAACTCAAGAGACTCTGTATATGAAGAACATGGTGCTATTTTGAAGCACAAGTGTGGTAAAAGGATAGTAACATTGCCCCTTCTCTCTTTTTCTCTCATTTTTTTATTTTCTCTTTTTTTGGTGGGCTTCTTTGGCCTCTTTTTTTTTGTAAAGTCCGGAGTCTCATCCGACTTGTGGGGGAATCATAGTCTCCATCATCCTTTCCTCACTGGGGCAATGCTCTAATAATGATGATCATCACACTTTTATTTACTTACAACTCAATATTACAACTCGATATCTAGAACAAAGATATGACTCTATATGAATGCCTCCGGCGGTGTACCGGGATGTGCAATGATCTAGCATAGCAAAGATATCAAAAAAACAGACAAGCCATGAAAATATCATGCTAGCTATCTTACGATCATGCAAAGCAATATGACAATGAATTCTCAAGTCATGTATATGATGATGATGGAAGTTGCATGGCAATATATCTCGGAATGGATATGGAAATGCCATAATAGGTAGGTATGGTGGCTGTTTTGAGGAAGGTATATGGTGGTTTATGTGTGATAGAGCGTATCGTATCACGGAGTTTGGATGCACCGGCGAAGTTTGCACCAACTCTCGAGGTGAGAAAGGGCAATGCACGATACTGAAGAGGCTAGCAATGATGGAAGGGTGAGAGTGCGTATAATCCATGGACTCAACATTATTCATAAAGAACTCACATACTTATTGCAAAAATCTATTAGTCATCGAAACAAAGTACTACGCGCATGCTCCTAGGGGGATAGATTGGTAGGAAAAGACCATCGCTCGTCCCCGACCGCCACTCATAAGGAAGGCAATCAATAAACACCTCATGCTCCGACTTCGTTACATAACGGTTCACCATACGTGCATGCTACGAGACTTGCAAACCTGAACACAAGTATTTCTCAATTTCACAATTACTCAACTAGCAAGACTCTAATATCACCACCTTTATATCGCAAAACTATTGCAAGGAATCAAACATATCATATTCAGCGATCTACAAGTTTTATGTAGGATTTTATGACTAACCATGTGAATGACCAGTTCCTGTCATCTCTCTAAATAGGTATTAGTGAAGCAAGAGAGTTTTAATTCTTTATACAAAATATATGCCCACGCTCTAACAAATATAAGTGAAGCAAAGAGCATTCTATAAATGGCGGTTGTCTATGTAAAGAGAAACATGCAATCCAAACTTCAAATGATATAAGTGAAGCTCATGAAGCATTCTATAAAGCCATACTCAAAAGATATAAGTGAAGTGCAAAGAGCATTCTATAAATCAACCAAGGACCATCTCATACCAGCATGGTGCATAAAAGAAAAATGAAAACTAAATGCAAAAGACGCTCCAAGATTTGCACATATCACATGAATGAAACAAATCCGAAAACATACCGATATTTGTTGAAGAAAGAGGGGATGCCTTCCCAGCATCCCCAAGCTTAGACACTTGAGTCTCCTTGAATATTTACTTGGGGTGCCTCAGGCAACCCCAAGCTTGAGCTCTTGCCTCTCTTCCTTCTTCTCACATCGAGACCTTCTCGATCATCGAACACTTCATCCACACAAAACTTCAACAGAAAACTCGGTAAGATCCGTTAGTATAATAAAGCAAATCACTACTCTAAGTACTGTTGCAAACCAATTAATATCTTGTTTTTTCATTGTGTCTACTGTAATATAACTTTTTCATGGCTTAATCCACTGATATAAATTGATAGTTTCATCAAAACAAGCAAACTATGCATCAAAAACAGAATCTGTCTAAAACAGAACAGTCTGTAGAAATCTGAACATTCACCATACTTCTAGTACTTGTAAAATTCTGCAAAAATTAGGAAAAGTAAACAATTTGTACAGAAAGACAGTGCAAAAAGAATCAGAACCATTTGACATACAGTAAAAAATTAAAATTCACGCACTACAGCCAAAGTTTCTGTCCTGCACCGCACAAACCAACAAGCATTGTAAACATCCTAAAGGCAAACCTTGGCACATTTTTTTATAATACAATGGAATTTTACAAGGGAATAATTATTTTTGTTGAAAAGTTTCTATAATCAAGATTCACAAAGTTTCCGTGAGCATGAACAAAGTTCAAGGCTAGCTCCCACTTCAACAATGCTTGTCTTTCTCACTTTCGCTTTTCTTTTTGAAAATTTTTGGGTTACCCTCTTTATATTTGTTGTTTTTAAAATATATGAAAGCACTCAACAGAAATAAATGACTCTCTAAAACTTCCGGGTTGTCTCCCTGGCAGCGCTTCCTTTAAAGCCATTAAGCTAGGCATATAGTGCTCAAGTAGTGAATCCACCCGGATCCCAAGGTATATCAAAGCCAATTTTAATTAACATTGATTTGTAATTTAGTAGTGAGCACAAAGCAACATATATCATGTAATGATGAAGTCTAACTCTCTTACTATGCATCGGCATGTCATGAAAGAACAATTCATGCACACATAGTAAAGGCCAATGCATAGTATAAACAGTTGCTTGCAATTTTATTGTATTGGAAACATAGAGAGGTGGAGATATAGTTCCTCTCTCATAATAATTGCAAGTAGGAGCAGCAAGCACATGCATATTATATCAATCAAAATAATCATGTGCAACGGTAAAAGGCTACCCATCAATATAATCCTTAATAAGTGCAAACTTCTCCGTTATAGTATAATCGGGAGAATTCAAAAATATAATAGGACTATCATGCGTGGGTGCAATAGTAACAATTTCATGTTTAACATAAGGAACTATGGCAAGTTCATCTCCATAAGCATAATTCATATTGGCATCTTGGGCACAAGAATAGCAAGCATCATCAAAAAGGTATATTTCAGACAAATTCAAGGGATCATAGCAATCATCCTTCGGTAAGCATGAAGGGGAATTAAATAATGTATGAGTTGGAGGGTTACTCTCATTAGAAGGTGGGCACAGGTAGCTAATCCGCTCTTCCTCCTTTTGTTCGCTCTCCTCATCATCTTTTTCATCCAATGAGCTCACAGTTTCATCAATTTCTTCTTCCATAGCTTCCTGCAAAATATTAGTCTCTTCTTGGACAGCGGAGAATTTCTTCATAAATGCATTAATATAGTAATTGTATTCATAATTTTCATGGCAATATCTAAGTATAGCAAGATTTTCAGGCCTATAAGCATCATCATCTAAAGCTTCATACTTTTCAAACAAAGATTCAATTTCATAAGCAGCCTTAAAAGCAACAAATTCTTATATTTGTTCCACATCATAGTAATCATATATACCATTAGCATAAGAAGCTAAGGTTTCATTATCATTAAATTTGCATGAAAAGGGAAGGTGTGGAGCCTCCATCCTAGAGCAACAAGTAATATCATATTTCAAGCATAGATTCCAGGCATACCAACGCAACATAATAAATTGATCCCATAATAGTTTCCCTTTTTGTGTCGAGCGATAATCCCTAAAGTATTCACGTTGATCCAATGTGTCTCCCATTATAAAGTTGAATGGGGTTTTCTCCGGATTATGTATTACACAATATCTTTCGCATAATGAGAATCGAGGGTTTTAGGAGTTACCCCATCCTCATGAGTAGCAAGTACAGCTATTTTTTTGGTATTTCGTGTTCCATATCCATAACTAAAGATAGAGAACAACTAAGAACAGAAAATAAAAAATACTTAGTGATAAAGCAAACAAGCACACACGAGAATATTCACCCCACGCTATGACTCCCCGGCAACGGCGCCAGAAAAAGGTCTTGATAACCCACAAGTATAGGGGATCGCAACAGTTTTTGATAAGTAAGAGTGTCGAACCCAACGAGGAGCTAAAGGTAGAACAAATATTCCCTCAAGTTCTACCGACCATCGATACAACTCTACGCACGCTTGACGTTCGCTTTACCTAGAACAAGTATGAAACTAGAAGTACTTTGTAGGTGTTTTTGGATAGGCTTGCAAGAAAGTAAAGAGCACGAAAATAAAACTAGGGGCTGTTTAGATAAAGATGCAATAAAGTAAATATAGCGAGTGTGTAAAAGTGGTGGTAGGAGTTTTGGAATTGCCCCTAAGCAATTGACTATGTTACTAGACCGGTAATCACTATTGCAATTCTATTTGAGGGAGATGCATAAGCTAACATACTTTCTCTACTTGGATCATATGCACTTATGATTGGAACTCTAGCAAGCATCCGCAACTACTAAAGATTCATTAAGGTAAAACCCAACCATAGCATTAAAGTATCAAGTCCCTTTATCCCATACGCAAACAACCTACTTACTCGGTCTGCAGGCTTCACACCACGCCACCCACCATAAGCAAATCATAAACATATTGCAAACCCTACAGCGGGAATCCCTCACGCTTGCGCGACACGGAGGGCACAATAAAACAACACCAATAATAAAACATGCAATTCAAACCAATCATAGCAATTCATCAATCACCGATAGGACAACGAAAATCTACTCAGACATCATAGGATGGCAACACATCATCGGAAAATAATATGAAGCATAAAGCACCATGTTCAAGTAGAGGGTACAGAGGGTTGCGGGAGAGTGGACCGCTGTAGATAGAGGGGGGAAGGTGATGGAGATGTTGGTGAAGATGATGGTGGTGTTGGTGAAGATCGCGGTGATGATGATGGCCCCCGGTAGCGCTCCGGCGCCACCGGAAGCAAGGGGGAGAGAGGCCCCCCTTCTTCTTCTTCTTCCTTGACCTCCTACCTAGATGGGAGAAGGGTTTCCCCTCTGGTCCTTGGCTCCCATGGTGCGGGAGGGGCGAGAGCCCCTCCGAGATTGGATCCATCTCTCTGTTTCTGCGTTCTATTCTGGCTCTATTTCACCGTTTCGTGTATATATGGAGATCCGTAACTCCGATTGGCCTGAAACCTTCACCGTGCTTTTTTTTCCGAATATTAGCTTTCTTGTGGCAAAAGAAGAGCATCAACCGCCTTACGGCGGGCTCACGAGGGTACGGGGCGTGCCTAGGGGGGGGGGCAGGCACGCCCCCTGCCTCGTGACCACCTCGGGCACTGGTTCGCATTGATTTTCCTTCCAAATTTTCCATATTTTTTCAAAAATAAGCTCCGTACATTTTTATCCCGTTTGGACTCCGTTTGATATGGATATTCTGCGAAACCAAAAGCATGCAATGAGGAACTGCACTGAGCAATCGGATCAATATGTTAGTCCCAAAAATAGTATAAAAAGTTGCCAAAAAGTATATGGAAGTTGTAGAATATTGGTATGGAACAATCAAAAATTATAGATACGACGGAGATGTATCTCCCCTCTTTCGATATATAAAAAAAATCAGTGGCACTAGCGGTGACAAAACATTGCCTAATTAATAGTGCCACTAGATTAAGGTGCAAAATAATAACATTACTGCTTTATCATGGCAGTGCCAAAACAGTAGCACAAGAGGAGACTCAACATGCAGGATCTTTGGCAAACGGTCAGACCAAAAAGGAACATACCTCGTGATGGGAACCATATCTGCAGTCAACGCCATTGTAGAAGGGATTACACCAGTCACCAACATGGATGATTCAATTCATGGGACCCTTTGGTGCAGTTCACCTAAAATGAAGCAATGTCCCATGAGCTAGCAGCTTCTTTTTTTTTTGAGAAAAGGGCTCCAGCCCCGGTTCCATTTCCATCAGAAAACAAAACCCACAGAGCTTCTTCTTCATTAGTTGCAATAAAATTGAGCAACATCAAGGTTGGTTGTGAAGCTCCTGGAATTTTCAACTATAATTTGGATATCATTTGTGCAGTTCAACTAAGATCAAGCATGCAATGTATATCTCTGTTTGCACAAAAAAGGTGGAAAGGAGGGTGACTAACAAGTGATGAAACATACATCAAATGAAAAGAAGCATGTTCCTTATATGAATGGCAATCCTACAAGGACAATAGCAATTTCTAAAGCAGCAGCATTGCTAGATATTAGTGTGGGCATTAGGATTAACTATGATAACCGTTAAATACGACATTACTTTAATGGTGCCATTGCTTCATTTTACTAGCAACATTACATTAACAGCTGCTACAGAGTCGGTATTTGGGCACGGGAGAGTAGGCGGACTAGGACAGTTGCATTTCTAACGAAAAGAAGCAACTTATCTTAATGGGAAATTTAGCATGACATGAAAAAAGTTCCATTGATTCATATTACTGGAGGCATTACATTGAAAACAACATTGGTTTAACGTGTCCTTACTTTTAACAGTTTGACTGCTACATTTTACCAGTGGCATTACATAAGAGTGACCCGGGGCAACAAACATCAGAACAGGATATCTGGGTTGGTCCCATTTTTGTTCGGTATAGCCACCTTATACTATGCGAGGCTAGCAAATCTAGTGCTGGACTTACTCTGTTGACTTGTCCCCCAGTCCCCGCTTTCTTTCCTTTTTCAACCAATAGACCGGGTTTATATTGAGTTTGTACTGCGTTTCCCTTTATTTCCCTATTAGACCTAGAGACCAGTTGGATAGCCAGTCTCTGCTACTTTCCGCCCCCATCATTTCCTCTTTCGACAAAGTCCTAGATTCAGGTAACAAATCTTCCCCCACCCCACCCCCTTTCTTCCTTGTTTGAACCAAGTAGTACTAGATTCAAGTGCATGAACTAGTTTTACCTCTTAACAGTAAAAATTTAGGTGGCTTTCGAACAGCCGATCGATCCTATCTACGAGGGCCCCTGAGAAATAGTAAAAGATACAAATGCAGTGACGTCAGGAGCTCAGGAAGTAGAGCAAAGCCAGTTTCGAAGGAAGTTATACCTGAGGGTCACCAGGATGTCGCTAGGTGGGCGGCGGGAGGCCGGATCTGTCCATACTACGGCAGCGAGGAAGAAGGGGTCGGAGGCCCTCCCTAGCCAGCGGTGCTTGGGAGAGAATGGCAAGGCACGCTGATCAGAACGCACCGGTAGTGGGTAAGAGCCGTCGCCGAGGACGACCGCATGAACGTTGCACCTTCTCACCTTCCCAGCGGAGAGGATCCGGCTGGATCTATGACCAGCGGTGAGCAGAGAGAGAGAGTGTGGCCACCACTGTCGTGTTTAGATCTGGAGAGGACAAGACAGTGTGAAGAGAGCAACACTAGCAAGCAAGCTCGGAGGCTCCTGCCTATATAGTGGATTACTAGTTTTCTTTTGTCTACCGGAGCCGGCTTGACCTCGTCAATGACTATCGAGAAGTCTTCATGCACGTGCCCCGGAGGCGCAGTTGTCGTCATTTTGATCTGAAGCACCGGATTATAACATATAACAGGAAAAAATGCCACATGACAAGAAACCATAACCTCACTGCCTAAAGGAGACAACGTGAAACCCGACGGACAAACTAGACGAGGATCAAAGCTCAAATTAAAGATAAACTCGTAGAAAAGGGGTCCATCGATAGATGTCCTAATTAATATAGCCGACTTGACCTAGATGGTAGCCGAGTAGTCTTCGTGCATGTGCCCTCAATGACTAGCCCCTTGGAGGAACTAAGTTGTCACTGTTTAACCCTCGTAGTGATCTGAAGCACATGACACCTAATTTTGCGAGATGACAAGAAACCTTTTTTTAGATTTCTCACTAGAACTACAGCCCTGTACAACACAGCCCGCACGATATGTAGACGATAGCCAATCCAGGCGTGTCTGCTGGAGTCTGGTCACATGCATGGACGAACTGATCTTCCGTGTCTTGCAGGGATCGTCCAGGCACCAACGTCTGTACAACACTTCTCTAGTATACCGCTTGTCTCTCTCTTCTATTAACTTACCCGACTTGCGGGGCAGAGGAGTGTGCCTATGGTCGGTTCTCAATTGCGGTCCCACATGTGTGTGCAAATGCAATATGACCCGTGTTCCATTCGGAGAGCGGCGTGCCAGACTGATCGACTGTTTGGGGTGCGACGCGAACCCGACGAGCATGTTGTATACTCCGTACATGTGTACCGCCGCTTTCTTGAGGCTTTGCTCCATGGCACAATCCATGGATACAAAATTAGTGTACTGTACTATTTAAAAGTCGAGGGCGGGGCTTTTCCCGCGCGGTAGGTGGGGCAGTTCTTCCTAGTCGGTTCGACAGAGACGCGAGAAGATGAGGGAGTAGGCTGCTGCAGACGTAGGGCTATGTGATTTGACAGCGAGTTACTGCTGGACAGGTGGGGCCCTGTGATTTGACTTGACATTATCATTTTAACTGCGGCGCTACGACCGGCGCGAGTCTCCCGATTCCTGACCACCTCCATACAGGTGCCTCTCCCAATGCTCCGCCATGTAGAGGCTGGCTCTTGCATGAGAGCCCAATCCTCCACTTTTTCCTTGCCTCTTTCCTCCACATATGCAAAAATGCCATGTAAAGTGGGCTTATAGCCCACTATTGTACTTGCTCCTACAGGTGCTAAGCCTGCCACATAGGCATAAAGTCTAATGTGGCAAGTTAACTAAGAAGAGAGAGACTAGTTTGGTGACCCCAGGAAGAAACGGTGCTAAGTGCGTGTACCTAGGTGAAAAGACATTTTTGAGTCTATAGCTAATTAAATGAAGCAAACTTAGCAACAAAAAACTATGCACCTATGCATTGGGGACTTGAGTTGCTAAGCCATTTAATGCCCTTAGCACATCATCTAAGCACCATTTCATTGGAAGAGGTCACTCCTTGGCAAATGCAATAAATACTACGAACAAAGAGATAGAGAGAAGTAAAAAAAATACTCTTATAGCCAACCTTATAGCTAACCTTGTTGTAGTATGAGTGACTAAGTGATGACTATGTATGACATGCCAACATCAGATAGCCTAACGCACCGTGTTAAATCTCCAAGGGCGCGACCGCGCGAGCGAGGCGACGGTCGTGGTAGGCGTGACCATGATACGGGCTGCTGGCAGCCCTTGGATATGAGATCGAACGGTTGCATGCTAAGTTGCTGAAAATTTGCAGAATAACCCTCCAGGATAGGTATTCACCCATAGGTCTAGAATCACGCCATGCAACCGTTCGATCTCAGATCCAAGGGCTCGGAAGCCCGTATCATGGGAGAATGGAAAGCTTCGTATCTCTGTAATTTTCCCGACGCTTGACATGACATCAAAAGCCATTTAATTGAGCGTCGAGTAGACATGACATCTAATTGGGCCCCCATAATACTGTGCATGAATCCATTTACCCACCAGGCAAGCCACTACCCTGCCGTTCGCACGCCCCACTCAGCATTTTTACAATCGAAAAACCGCTGGCAGTTCGCTCCTACTCGTCCCCAGACGTCCTTTAACATTACGGCAGTTCGCTCCTAGTCGTCCCATCGTTTCACATTACGGCAATTCCACTAATCCTAACCCTCCTCCCAAATCCATGGCGTCCCGAATCTCCATGATCAGTGGTGAGTACAAGGTTAGAACCATCACCGGCGATGAGTTTGACATCATCTACACCCGTTCTTCCGCGATGGTGAAAGGATGCCTTGCTCGCTTCAGACGCATGTTCGAAAACTCAAATGATGAGTGGGTCGCTGTGCTAGATGTTGAGTACACCACAACCCTGGACAAAGAGAAGAATCTAAATGAGGAAGAGAAGATGAAGCCCACCGTGATCCAGGTTTGCGTGCATGACTTATGCTTGGTCTAGCACATATGCCATGCCGACGTTGAGTGCGAGGAATTTAAGAACTTCCTCAAGGGCGGCTGAGTCAAATTCATTACTGTAGACTTTACGAACGATAGAGGAGTCCTGGATCGGATAGGCCTCGTTGTAGGCAACCCCTTCAACCTCCAGAAGAATGGGCTGGTGCCCTCCCGTGATCAGCCTTCAATGCTGACCCTGGCAGGAGCCATGGTTCATCCTTTGTACGGTAAACTGAAGAAACCTCCGCACACGTTTCATCGTGCATGGTAGTAGAATGTACTAGATATATACCACATCCACTACGCTGCAATGGATGGCTACCTTTGTTTCAATATCTACAAGGGTTGGATGAAGAGCAAGAGCCAAGTGTGCAATTCAAGCAAAGAAGTATCGGCCAAGAGGAAGAGGGACAAGGATGAAGTCGAGGACGTGGACGAGGACTCCGAGTAAGGTGGCAGTGTCGTTGCTCATGGTGGTTCTAATGCAGCGCCTACCGGATTAGTTGCTTAGTTTAATTTCAGGTGGGCTTATTTTTATTTGAGGGGTGTGTTGTGCTGAGCCCCCAGCAGAACTATGTTATGTTTCTTCTCGTTAATTTAACTCTTCAGTACGTACATACTAGTTTTTCTTACAGCTCATATTTTAGTTGGTATAGTACTACCACTCGTTTCTTCACATTATATGTGTACAATATATATGGCCAACATCATATAGCCAGCATTTTAGTTGTCAAAGAATTTCAGGGTGCTTAGTTTTGTCAGAGAATTTCACGGTGCTTAGTTTTATTTGAGGGGTGTGTTGTGCTGGACACCATTATTGTGACTCAAATATCTTTTGCCATGTTATAATGACATAAATATCGATGGACCAACATGCCTGCTCTCCCTCAATCTCACTATAGTAAAATAAAGTGTGGGGCCTACTTGATCCCAACAACGTTTATATTTTCCAGTAAAATTATTCGCTTGGTTACTCCTGACAAGCGGGGCCACACTTATCATTGTGCGAATCGGCTTATTTTTGTCATGTAGCATGGTCAACGGGTTTGACGTGAAAATAACAATGTCTAATGGCATTTTTGAGCAAACATCTAACTTAACGATGGCATTTTTGAGATATCTAATTGCATTTTTGAGCAGGCATCTCACGGATCGATGGCATTTTTGAGTAGTTGTAACTTCTAATGGCAAAACTGAGCAGTGATACACAACTAGTGGCATAAATAATAAGAACCCAACAATTAAATAGGTATGCTAATTTTTTTAATAGAATTTAACACCCCATTTAAGCACGTACTAGCTTTTTCATAGTACTATATGCATAATTTGGCGATGAGCGCTCTCTATATGTACCACCTTTTTTCTTTAATTTCATCTTGTTAGTTTTTCTCCATGGCGCAATCCATCAATACTACCATTGTACAAAAGTATATATTTTTTAAAAGGCCAGAGGGCGGGGTAGTCTAGCTTGGTCGGTTTCACGAGAGGCGAGGGCCTTTGTGATTTGACGGCTCATTACTGCTGGAAGGCGGGGCCTTGTGATTTGAATGCTTGTACAGATGTGCCAACGACCTGA
The DNA here is from genome assembly GCA_021605205.1 of Aegilops longissima. Classification (NCBI taxonomy): domain Eukaryota; kingdom Viridiplantae; phylum Streptophyta; class Magnoliopsida; order Poales; family Poaceae; genus Aegilops; species Aegilops longissima. Next base: position 558,645,982 of record CM038677.1, read on the forward strand.
GGAGGAGCAAAGAACTGTGCGGTATACTCAAGTTTTCCACTGGAGTACAAAGGAGGAGCACGAAACACGGCAGCCCAGTGCCATATGGCGATAAAAATTGATCTAATTTGCTAGTCATCTCATTATTAGCATTGTTCTATTCATGCCTTGCAGAGAACGTGACACATGCGGTGAAACACCCGAAGCAAAAGAAGAAACACAGGAGCAAAAGAAGAAGGAAGATTATCACCCCCAAAAAAGAAGGAAGACACACACACAAGTCTGGGGCGCTGCTCTCACTACATGAAGGGTTGTTGGACGCGGAGTCATAACTGCTTCTTCATCGCCTCCACGACCTCCATCTCCTTGCGCGTCTCCTCCGCCATCTTCTTCATTCTGTCCATGACGCGGGATTTCTCGACGCGAGCCTTCATCATCTGTTCCACGACCGCATTACGTACCTTGACAGCAGCCGGGTGCTCGATGTGGAGCTTCGCCAACTCCTCCGTCTGTTCCATGACGAGGGCCTGCAACATCTTCATAGAGGAACAACTATTCTCATGCAGCTTCTTCCAGCCGGCGTTCTCCTCCTTCAGCAGGTCGAGCTCATGGTAGAGCTTCGTCTTGTCCTCCTGAAGTTGCAGGATTTCACCGGTCGCCTTCTTCTCCGAGGCAATGCTCTTCTTCAGCAGCATCACCAAGCCGGTGGTCAACTCCCCCTGCTCATTGAGCTCAGCGGGCATGTCGTCGAGGCTCTCCTTCAGCAGCTCCACCAAGCCGTGTGAAAGTGCAACTATCCCTAGGTGGTTTTGGTAATTCATAACAACATATAGCACATTGAGCTAATACTATTCCAAGACAAACATTTCAGGAAAGCTCAATGAATGGCATGGCATGGATGATGAAAGTGGATCCCTCAAAATATTAAGGACAAAGGATTGGCTCAAGCACAAAAGCTCAAGACTCTACATTTTACATTTTAGTGATCCAAGATCACATTGAGTCTATAGGAAAAGCCAATAGTATCAAGAAGGGATGAGGTGTTGCTTAATGAGCCTTTTGCTCCATGTGCTTAGTGATATGCTCCAAAACCCTCCACTACTTTCTCACATCCACATATGACCTAGACCCAAAGTCAAACTCGGCCCTACCGATTCTTTCTATCCGGCGCCACCGAGTTCAGATGTCATAGCCACTGCCACAAACCCTAGGCAAATCAGTTTGACCAATAGGGATCTCGGTCTCACCGAGATGGGATTGTAATCTCTTTGTTTCCCCTTCATAACTTTTCGGTCTCACCGAAAGAGCGAATCGGTCCCACCGAGATTACAATGTAAACTCTCTGTTTCCCTTTTGTAACTTTTCGGTCTCACCGAAAGAGCAAATCGGTCCCACCGAGTTTTCCTGACCAAATCTCTGGTTAGCTAATTACCAAATTCAGTCTCACCGAGTTTGTGTAATCGGTCTCACCGAGATTACGTTATGCCCTAACCCTAACCAAATCGGTCCTACCGAGATGCATGTCGATCCAATCAAAACCCTAACGGTCACTAGGTTTACTAAATCGGTCCGACCGAGTTTGATAATTCGGTCCCACCGAGTTTGGTAAATTATGTGTAACGGTTAGATTTTGTGTGGAGGCTATATATAGCCCTCCACCTCCTCTTCATTCATGGAGAGAGCCATCAGAATAAACCTACACTTCCAACTTACCAGTTCTGAGAGAGAACCACCTACTCATGTGTTGAGGCCAAGATATTCCATTCCAACCATATGAATCTTGATCTCTAGCCTTCCCCAAGTTGCTTTCCACTCAAATCTTCTTTCCACCAGATCCAAATCCTATGAGAGAGAGTTGAGTGTTGGGGAGACTATCATTTGAAGCACAAGAGCAAGGAGTTCATCATCAACACACCATTTGTTACTTCTTGGAGAGTGGTGTCTCCTAGATTGGCTAGGTGTCACTTGGGAGCCTCCGACAAGATTGTGGAGTTGAACCAAGGAGTTTGTAAGGGCAAGGAGATCGCCTACTTGTGAAGATCTACCGCTAGTGAGGCAAGTCCTTCGTGGGCGGCGGCCATGGTGGGATAGACAAGGTTGCTTCTTCATGGACCCTTCGTGGGTGGAGCCCTCCGTGGACTCGCGCAACCGTTACCCTACGTGGGTTGAAGTCTCCATCAACATGGATGTACGATAGCACCACCTATCGGAACCACGACAAAAACATCCGTGTCTCCAATTGCGTTTGAATCCTCCAAACCCTTCCCTTTACATTTTTGCAAGTTGCATGCTTTATTTTCCGCTGCCAATATACTCTTTTGCATGCTTGCTTGAATTGTGTGAAGATTGCTTGACTTGTTAAAAAATAGCTAAAATCTGCCAAAGTCTAAAATTGGGAAAAGGTTAAGTTTTTATTGTTCAAGTAGTCTAATCACCCCCCTCTAGACATACTTCAAGGTCCTACAAGTGGTATCAGAGCTTTGGTCTCCATTTGCTTTGATTTCCATAGCTTTTGGTGGTCATAGCCTTGGTTTCACAACCTAGGAGAGTATGGCGTCTAGCGAGGGAAATTATCATCATAGAGGTCCTTACTTTGATGGCACTAATTTTGCTATTTGGAAGCATAAGATGAAAATGCATATTCTCGGACATAACCTCGCCGTTTGGGCTATTGTGTGTATTGGATTGCAAGGTGAATTCTTTGATGGGAGAGAACCGAACCATGAAGCTAGTGCGGAAGAGTTGAAGATGTTGCAATACAACGCTCAAGCTTGTGATATCCTCTTCAATGGATTTCTCCCCGAAGAGTTCAACAAAATCAACCGTCTTGAGAATGCAAAGGAAATTTGGGATACTTTGATTGATATGCACGAAGGTACCGACTCTGTCAAGGAATCCAAGTTGGATGTGCTCCAAAGTCAGCTTGACAAGTTCAAAATGAAGGATGGTGAAGGTGTCACTGGAATGTACTCTAGGCTTGCTCTTATCACAAATGAGATTGCCGGCTTAGGAAGTGAAGAGATGACCGATAGATTCATCATCAAGAAGATCCTAAGAGCATTGGATGGAAAATATGATACCGTGTGCACATTGATCCAAATGATGCCCAATTACAAAGATCTCAAGCCTACGAAAGTCATTGGAAGAATTGTTGCTCATGAGATGTCACTCAAGGATAAGGAGGAACTTCACAACAAGTCGAGTGGTGCTTACAAAGCCTCCTGTGAATCCCCCACATCATCAAGTGAGAAACAAACCTTCAATGAAGAATTGAGCTTAATGGTGAAGAACTTCAACAAATTCTACAAGAGTAGAAGCAAAGAAAGAAGCTCCAAGTCAAGGTCCTACAATGACAAAAGATATTCTAGTCGAGAGTGCAATTGCTACAATAGTGGGAGACCCAGACACTATTCCAATGAGTGTACGGTACCCTACAAAAGAAGAGAAGATTCTCCCAAAAGAAGGAGTAGAAGAGAAGAATCACCACCAAGAGAGAGAAGGAGTAGAGATGATCGTTATGAACGAAGACCCTCACGGAGAAGCAAAGATTCAGAAAGGAAGGACAAGTCATCAAAGAGCTACACAAAACGAAGGCATCAAGCTCATGTTGGTGAATGGGTATCCGGCTCCGACTCCGACCATCACTCCGAGAGAAGCTATCACTCCGACTCCGAATACACTCAAGATGAAGGTGTTGCCGGTCTAGCACTTGTGTCAACCAACTCCTACGACATATTTGAATCACCAAATGAAGGAATTGGTAGATGCTTCATGGCCAAAGGTCCTAAGGTAACACACCCCGAGTATGTTGATTTTGATGTTGATGAAGATGACTTGCTAGGTGATGATGATTTACTTGTTAACAACTCTAGTGATGAATACTATGATGAAACGTCAATTAATCATGCTAATCGAGTTGAAACGAATGACAATAATAAGGAGAAAATTGAGCATCTAACTAAAGAACTAAACACTCTTAAGTTAGCTCATGAAACTATCTTTGAAGATCATCGAGAATTTTTAAGGGCTCATGAGAAGTTACGCTTTGAAAAGCTCAATCTTGAGCAAGAGCATGAGTTCTTAAAGGCAATCAATGATGATCTTCGTAAGAAAAGTTCTTATTACATTGCCAAGCGTTTACTCTTATCTACTTACATGCCTCAAGTCAAGTCTAGTAACAAGAACAAGAAAGATTCTTCTTCTAGTAGTAACAATAACAATGCTAAATCCAATATTGTTGCTTCTAGTAGTTCTCTTAATTACACTAATGATCCTCTTAGCCAAGTTACACTTGAGCAAGAAAACAGCTTATTGAAGGGAATTATAGAGAAAGGTGTATACAAGAGCCTTGCCGGGAGTAAGCAATTTGAGGAAATTGTACGCAAGCAAGGAAGGCACCGGAAGAATCAAGGTGTTGGTTTTGAACGAAAGTTCAATGCCAATGGAGTTGAGTGGGAAGAAGATCAATACCCCAAGACGAAGTTTGTTCCTCAACAAGAGAAGTATGATCCTACTTCCTTCAAGGGAACACAAGGACAAGATGATCTTCCACCACAAGACCACAAGACCACAAGAACAAAGGCAAGGACAAGCTTCAAGAGGAAATTGATGCATTTGAAGAAGCACCTAAGGCCTTGGTCAAGTGGGTTCCCAAGACTACGTCAAGTTCTACTTCATCAAGTACAACTACTACATGAAGGATTCCCATCAAGTTGATGTGGATCCTGAAGAAGAAGAACTAGAGAGTTCTTGAGGGTTACTCCGCCAACATTTTTCACTCATATCATTATGGCAAGGACAAGTGCAATCAACTTCCATATCTTGCACTAGTTCAAGGAGTCACAAACCCTCATGTTGGTAAGGCAAGGGACAAGGTAACCTAATGTTTTCATGGACATCATTTTGTGTGTGCATCACTCTATGTCTATGGATATACTTGTTTGTTCCTTGTGGGACTAACCCATGTAGGTATTGAAAGTGCAACTCACTCCAAAGGATTGCTCCAAACGATCTACATCAACATTGAGCATCCACATCTTCGACACCTACATGAAGTCATCATCGACAAAACCCAAGGTTAGTTTATCCCTCTAAGGGGGGATCTCACATCTAGGGGGAGCTTAACTCTAAGAATTGAGTCAAAAAAACTCTAATGATGTGAACACATAAATGCTTTATGTAAAAGTGGTAACCCCACTTGAGCTTAAACGATGAGTATGACCTATGATCAAATGTTCTCATTTGACTCCTAAGTCAATATACTCATATATAGATGACCTAGTAATCGCCAATTGTTTGATAGATGCTAGAATTGGTTGTGTATGCTTGGTCACATATTTCATTTGTCATCTTATTGTGTGAGCATGTTGGTTGCATATTTACTCATTCGAGGACATCCACTTGTTGTTTTGATTGTTTGGTTTTTCTTTATTTTGGCCAAGTGGATGGACAAGAATGCCTAAGAACCTTCTCTAGCTATCTATGCTTTTCTCGTCTCAAACTCTATTCATGCTACATCACAAAATTTGATCAAGTCAGATTCGAACCACTCGTGTGAGGAGCACTCGAGTCCCGATTCGTCATAGACTTAAACTTCCAAAACTTCTTTGTGATTTTCGGTCTGACCGATTCCTCCATTTCGGTCATACCGAGATTACTAAGTCGATCTAGGTTTTCATCTCGGTGCAACCGATTTGTACTTTTCAGTCACACCGAGTTGCTGTAACTGTCAACAGTTATGCATCTTGGTGCCACCGAGTTGTACCACTCGGTCACACCGACAGGGTCGGGCTATATATATCGCACGAGCAAAATTTGGAAAACTTTCTCCGAATCCTCTCGCCCGCGCATAGCTCGCTCTGCCAACTTGGTCTACGGATCGTCGACTTCGTCGCGAGCCGCCTCCAGTCACTGATCTCCGCCGCCGTCAACGGAATTCTCCTCCGCCGTTGCCGCCGTAGTGAGTTCCCGCCGAACTAGGGTATGGACTCGATCACAGTGCTTTCCTCGTCCGATTCTCAGCACATTGTGTTCATTATGCATCTTGCCACGATTGAAACACTCCTATCCAGTCAAATCAATCCTTAGAATAGTTGCGATTCAAAATTTAGGTTAGGTTTCACGAAACCATCTCGGACCCACCGAGTTGAAAAACTCGGTCCCACCGATTTGGCTAATGCCATTGCACTAGTAAGTCTCGGTCTGACCGAGAATTGCTAATCGGTGTGACCGGTTTTAGGACTTTGTGAAACCCTAGCAGTCTCGGTGCCACCGAACTGTGACTCGGTCTGACCGAGTTCACTAATTTAGGTTCCAAAACTGCTTCGGTATCACCGAGTTTGAAAATCGGTAGATCCAAAATGTTTTCAGTGGGGAACTAAAACTAAGTTTTTTGAATCATTCTTTTGCAAAAATCTCTGCATTTTGTGATGCTCATCCACTCTACCTCATCTATATCTATTCACGTGGTCAGCGATCGGTTGAACAAAGATGTCGCACAAAGTGATAGCCAGAACAAATCTGATGAGCAGATCCAATTGAGAGAGGGCACTAGTCCCTCAAGCAGCTCAGATGAGGGGAGCATAAGCACTCCGAGCAATTTTCCCAAGGCTGCCACAAGGTCAAGAAAGAAGAAGACCTCGGAGTCTGAGGGTGAGGATTACGTGGCAGTTGAGGATGAGGCAAGCTCCAAGAAGAAAGTGCTCAAGAGGGAGTTCAGCTCATCTGCAGTAAAGCCTGGCTTGAAAATCAAAAGGCCAGCAGGTAGACAACCAATGTCCAAAGCCCGAGTGTCTACTCAAGCTCCTTTGGAATCTCAACCCAAAGAGCATGTTGCTGCAGAGGGAAAGAAAAGGAAAGAAAGGGTCAAGAAGACCATGGCAAGAGTGATTGGGAAGCCCTCCATGATGGAAGAGGAAGAAGAAGAAGAGGTTGCAGAACCAGCACCCAAGGCACAAAAACTGATGGGTGATGCAATCAAGTCAGGGGCTGCAACTTCCAAGCCCAAAGCTGCCCCCAAGCCCAAGAATGCACCCAAGAGGTATACCAGGAGCATACCAGCAGCTGAAAAGAACAAGGCCCCAATGCCTGAGGTTGAAGCTGAAGAAGATGAAGAAGGGCAGGTCCTAAGGAAGCTCAAACCCAAGATCCCAGACCACAATGATGCTCATCCTGTGGCTGAAAACATGAATATCAGGAGAGATAATGGGTTGAGGATATGGAGAGAGTCAGATCCATATGCCACGAGGAGAAGGACTGCTGTGGACTACAGGTTCCACACCAAGGAGCAGCAGGACTTTTATGAGACTATCTTGCTAGATAAGAAGCCCATAGTTTGTGATATGAGATGGGTCAACTGGACCTACATGAAGGAGAACGCAGAACACTACCCTGGAGTATATGACAGCTTCAGTGCTTGTGGAGTTGCTGATTTTGTTGGGCAGAAGCTCACCAACTGGAACGATGAACTTATCATGCAATTCTACTCCACATCACATTTCTATCCAGATGGCATGATAGTGTGGATGTCAGAAGGAACCAGATATCAGTCTACCATAGAGGAATGGGCAAGTTTGATCAACGCCCCAAAGGAAAGTGAGGATGACCTGGACATTTATGGTAAGAAGAAAATGGATCATAACACTATGTCACACATGTACAAGGAGATCCCCGATGATGCACTTGAGAACTTCAAGTTTGGATTAGTCCATTTTCTGCTGTCAGGGCTGCCTACGATCAACTGGATCTTAAGGCATACTCTATTGCCCAAGTCAGGTGACCATAACATGATTAGAGGGCATGCAATCAATTTGCTTCATGTTTTTGATGTGCCTCAGAAATTCAAGGTCATGAGCCTCATAGTCGAGACAATTAAGAGGACAGTAGCAGATCATAAGAGGAGCTGTGGTTATGCCCCACAGATTCAGGAGTTGATAAATTCAAAGATGGGCACAGGAAAGTATCTATTGGACAAGGAACACATGGTTCTCTATCCTGAATTTGAGGACAATCGAGTTGTCATGACCGAGAATTAACCATCATCAGTGCAAGCTCAGGAGAGAAAGGAGAAGGCAAGGCAAGAGAAAGCTGCAAAGATGCCAACTCAAGCAGAGGCATCTGACTACTTTCTGAAGAACAAGCAGGAGCAGCTTGGTTACTTAATTGCATCAACTCTGTGGATTGAGAAGGGGTTGGCCACCCTAACTCAAAACCAGGAGAGCCTGGAGAGAATCATGGAACAAAAATTCTATGATCTTGATGTCAAAGTGATTGAGATTCAGACAGCTGTGGAGCAATTACAAGATGATATGCAGGAGAGGAAGGGCAAGACGACAACTGATGCATTTGCCAGAGTGCCTAGAGCTCAGAGGTCAGCTGCAGTGCCAACTCCAGACACCAGAGCCACTTCTTCAGCTCCAGCTACAGCTCCAGCTCAACCAGCTCCAGCTCCAACTTCTTTAGCTCCTACCACGTCTACTGATGCGTTCATCCTTGGAGTCCTATCTACACCACCACCAGAAGACCCTGAGATACGACATAGTGCTATGCATTTTCTAGGAACTTTTTGGTAACTTGTTGCCAAAGGGGGAGAAAAATGTATAGATCATAGGCTTCGAGAGAGAGAGAGATTTGCTTTTGTTCTCTCTTGTCTTCTTGGTTGAACTTTTTTGCATTTGATTGCTTGAGATACTATGCATTACCTGTGAGACATTGATGATCATGTGTTTGATCATAAGCTACACTTATGCCTTTTATGATATTATCTTATTTATCCTTATATGATCATTCACTGTGCTTGGTGATGAGTGCATGTATTCAATCGTAATTATTTTGAGCGCTCCACCAAGATGTATGTGACATGGAAGAGTAACCCATGAGCCTAAACTCTTGTGCATTTGCAGTCCAAAGCAAATCTTAAGATATGCACAAATTTAGGGGGAGCTCTTGCTTATCACATACTTCTCAAAGCGACGATGTTTCTCAATTTTATTATCATTTGTCGAAGCTTTGATCTATATGTTGTCATCAATTACCAAAAAGGGGGAGATTGAAAGTGCAACTATCCCTAGGTGGTTTTGGTAATTCATAACAACATATAGCTCATTGAGCTAATACTATTCCAAGACAAACATTTCAAGAAAGCTCAATGAATGGCATGGCATGGATGATGAAAGTGGATCCCTCAAAATATTAAGGACAAAGGATTGGCTCAAGCTCAAAAGCTCAAGACTCTACATTTTACATTTTAGTGATCCAAGATCACATTGAGTCTATAGGAAAAGCCAATAGTATCAAGAAGGGATGAGGTGTTGCTTAATGAGCCTTTTGCTCCATGTGCTTAGTGATATGCTCCAAAACCCTCCACTACTTTCTCACATCCACATATGACCTAAACCCAAAGTCAAACTCGGCCCTACCGATTCTTTCTATTCGGCGCCACCGAGTTCAGATGTCATAGCCACTGCCACAAACCCTAGGCAAATCGGTTTAACCGATAGGGATCTCGGTCTCACCGAGATGGGATTGTAATCTCTCTGTTTCCCCTTCGTAACTTTTCAGTCTCATCGAAAGAGTGAATCGGTCCCACCGAGATTACAATGTAAACTCTCTGTTTCCCTTTTGTAACTTTTCGGTCTCACCGAAAGAGCAAATCGGTCCCACCGAGTTTTCCTGACCAACTCTCTAGTTAGCTAATTACCAAATTCGGTCTCACCGAGTTTGTGTAATCGGTCTCACCGAGATTACTTTATGCCCTAACCCTAACCAAATCGGTCCTACCGAGATGCATGTCAGTCCCACCGAAAACCCTAACGATCACTAGGTTTACTAAATCAGTCCGACCGAGTTTGATAATTCGGTCCCACCGAGTTTGGTAAATTGTGTGTAATGGTTAGATTTTGTGTGGAGGCTATATATACCCCTCCACCTCCTGTTCATTCGTGGAGAGAGCCATCAGAACAAACCTACACTTCCAACTTACCAGTTCTGAGAGAGAACCACCTACTCATGTGTTGAGGCCAAGATATTCCATTCCAACCATATGAATCTTGATCTCTAGCCTTCCCCAAGTTGCTTTCCACTCAAATCTTCTTTCCACTAGATCCAAATCCTATGAGAGAGAGTTGGGTGTTGGGGAGACTATCATTTGAAGCACAAGAGCAAGGAGTTCATCATCAACACACCATTTGTTACTTCTTGGAGAGTGGTGTCTCCTAGATTGGCTAGGTGTCACTTGGGAGCCTCCGACAAGATTGTGGAGTTGAACCAAGGAGTTTGTAAGGGCAAGGAGATCGCCTACTTCGTGAAGGTCTACCGCTAGTGAGGCAAGTCCTTCGTGGGCGACGGCCATGGTGGGATAGACAAGGTTGCTTCTTCGTGGACCCTTCGTGGGTGGAGCCCTTCGTGGACTCAGCAACTGCTACCCTATGTGGGTTGAAGTCTTCATCAACGTGGATGTACGATAGCACCACCTATCGGAACCACGACAAAAACATCAGTGTCTCCAATTGCGTTTGAATCCTCCAAACCCTTCCCTTTACATTCTTGCAAGTTGCATGCTTTATTTTCCGCTGCCAATATACTCATTTGCATGCTTTCTTGAATTGTGTGAAGATTGCTTGACTTGTTCAACAATAGTAAAATCTGCCAAAGTCTAAAATTGGGAAAAGGTTAAGTTTTTATTGGTCAAGTAGTCTAATTACCCCCCCTCTAGACATACTTCAAGGTCCTACACCGTGGATGAACTCCTTCTGCTTATTGAGGTGCTTATTGAGCTGATCGGGCATGGCGTCGAGGGATAATGACTCCAGCGTCACCAGCTCGGCATGTTCGCCTCCGCGGCTAGGGCGCTCCTGGGATCCATCGCCTGCCCGTGATAGATCTTTCGAGGTCTCTGCGTGGCGGCGAGCTCTCTTTTTTTCCGCAGCCTTGGTTGCCGCTCCCTTGTTATGAGTAGTTCTTGACCTAGAGCTCTGCACACTGGCCATGGCAAGGACGAACGAAGAAGAAGGACTTACGAGGAGGAAGGTAGAGTAATTTTTGGTTAGGTAGTTCCCCTTTTTATAACCTAAGTACTAGCACTAGTACTAAAACCTGCATAGTGGGAACACATTCAGGTTTGGTACGTACTAGTAGGTGTGAGCAGGCTTGCACTTAATTGTAGCACTAGTACTTTCGAATGTGATGGGAACAAGGTAAAGATTAATTGTTGGTTTTGGTTTCGAGGCCCGAAACGGCTCCCGATGAGTTTAGTGCAACATAAATTTCAAGTACTCCCTCCATCTCAATTTACAAGGCTTGCACGTGTATCTAGGTCGTCAATGTAACTTATATAAAATAATTTTTTTGACATAAAAAATATATCATTAAAAAATAGAATATTTGAAGTTTGTAATGATATATTTTCGTAATCTATGCCTCTTATTAAGTTGGTCAAATTAACGACCTAGGTACACATGCAAGACTTGTAAACTGAGATAGAGGGAGTACTACACTGCTCAAATGCGGTCGCACAAGTCAGTGATGTAACTGGTCGTACATGTCAGACCAAGCCGATGCGTGCCCCTTCGATGAGATGCGGGTCCGACCGACCGTCTGTTGGTGCGACCGACTGTAAAGGATTACACGATGGAAACTTCTGGTTGTGGCTTCGGTCAATTGTCACGACCAAGCATTCTAAAACTAGTGATAAATCAATTACCATCTTTTTTCCAAACGACCAAGTATTTTCACAGGACTACAATACATATAGATGGAGTGATTATCAAGGTTGCAAACCAACATGGCGTTGCAAGTTCACTGTAGCAGCAACTGACTAGGTCACTGCATCGCTGGCGGGGAAGGAGGGCAGCTCACCTCGCCTATTATGCATGCCCAGCGGCGCTGCCGCAACTGGTCCCGGGATTTGGCTTCTCCTACCGCCCATTTGAACAGTTGCACTGGCTGCTCATGCCATTGCGCAGGCATGCGCGTTCTTTCCTCCGCATTCGACTCCGTGAATATGATCTCTGCCATTATCCCTAGCTCGAAATCAACGCGACGCTGCTAGATGCTGACATTCCTCAGCATCTCTTCCCTGAGATCGACTTGCGCCTCCGCCTTGTGCTGTGCCAGGCGTAGCTCATTGGAACTTCTCTCCAATCGATGTGACGCTTCCTCGATCCAATTTGCCCTTGATGCCCACCACCTGAAATGCAGCCCTGGCATGTCCTCCGGCACCACTGATCTATGGTTCTAGAGCAATGGATCCCCTCTAAAGAACATGTGGGTTTCGCTCAAAGGCAGCAGTACCGCGGGCCGCAGCGAGAGGGCAGCCCGCGGGATCCTGGGATCTAAGGGATTATCCATGGCGGGACCCTCCATAGCGGGATCCGGTGGGCGAGGCGGGGAGGCGAGCCTAGGTGCTGGGAGAGCCCTACGAGGCTAAGATAAAGATAGTACTACTCAACTCCGTCCATATTTAAATAAAAAGGCCACCAACAGTAGCCCTGGAAAAAATTGATCATCACTACAGGAATCAGCTACTTTGCCGTCTGCCATGGCGGACGGCAAAGGCATGAATGGCGGACGGCAAAATCCTTTGCCGCCACCACGACGGCAACAGTTCGCAACGAGGCTACGATGGCAGCTACTTTGCCGTCCGCTTCTGTGGTGGACGGCAGCAAAACCTGTCTTGTCCGCGACGGACGGCAAAGAGAGCGGACGGCAATAATTGCGCCGTCAGTCCGTTAAGTGTCTAACGGCAGGCCTTTGCCGTCCGCCGCTGACGGCAAAATTTCTAGTGTCTTTGCCGTCTGCCACTGATCCTTTTTGTCTTATGCTGCCTGCGTCCTGGTTTATTGACCCCCTTTTTTGTGCCACTTTTTAGGACATGCATAAATATTATGTTACTTACAAATATGGTCAAAAATTGGCACAAAATACGAAGGAGACCAATGGAAGTACTAGCAACCCATGATTTAACTACTCGCATGTGCGCAGTGGAGTGGTAATGTCTTTCTTCCGCCCTCACGTCCACTCAATTTGCATGCGCTGTATTAATTGACCATCAATGAAGTGAAGGACTTTACACGCGTCAAATTATCACATGGGGTTGATCTTTGTACAAAAATGCGTCCGCCCGTGTACCCGCGTATGCGTGTGAGGGAATGAGTGCGTGCGTGGCGTGCGTGCACATCTTCGCTTCATGCATGTACCACCAGTGTGGCTCAGAGAGGACAAGTACATTCTGCTGGAACCAGCAGCACGTCACTATGATCAATCCACACAAGGAGGACACGACAACGCCTCCACATGTGCCACGTGGCTTCATGAACTGTAAGAGAGACACTGTGTAGCGTTCCATTGGAATTCTAATTTACGTGTTTTGCACATACTCGAAGTACTAGTAAAGTACACCTGCATTGCACGCATCAGATTCGGCAACCAAATTATGAATAAATACCACACTATAGCATGTAAGCTCTGAGTCATATATGAATGATGTATACCTTCGTTTAATTCTTATAGTTCATCTCATTCAAAATCAATTAGTTTTGATAAAAGAGCTAGGGCCTCTTTGATTCGTAGGATTTCCAAAATGCGGGAATATGAAAAACATGGGATTAGAGTGGAATGTCATCTTGAATCCTACAGGACTGTACGAGTGTTTGATTGTGCATAGAAAAAACGCAGGATTCTTTCAAAGAGTTTTGAGTGGATGGGATGTTTCCTATGAAATCTAGTGCAAATGAATGCTATGGAAAAATTCCTATGGTTTACAATCCTACAAATCAAACAATCAAGATAGGAAAAATTCCTAAGGATTAGAATCCTCCAAAATTCCTTTGAGAATCCTTTGAATCAAAGAAGCCCTTAATCTATTTTATGATTCGTGGAATTGTGCGTTGTAAAGCATAAAGTAAAAACAAATAATGGCAATTCAACTAGAAAAAAAGTTTGGGCAGTTATGATACGGAAGACTGTAGAACAAAGGAGAAGCACTTGTGTTTTGAGGTTTGTGCACTATGCTTAAGTTTAACCATGGAGTGTGCTAGATTGTACATGTGGCAAAATCCGATGGGGGGCTAGAAGATGGTGCGGGGGGCCAAGTGGAGGGAGACTATGAAGGAGTGCACAAGTGCGAGATCGATATTTAAAGAGAGGTGGCGAGAACGTGCGTTGTTGCGCGTAGTGGCAGAGCCATGAAAAATAAACGAGCTAGGGGGCCAAGCATTCCTAATCCTTTACGAGGAGGGCCAATATCAACTTAAACCATTTTACCAGGAATTGTTTAATGATCACATTCGTATTAGCCTCGATATATAATGATGTTAGGGGGGCAGGGCCCTTGCTACCCCCTGTCTTCGCTACTGTGCGCGCGTCTGAGAGATGAAGTGGAAGGCATGGATGATGAGAGGGGGACATTGGATATATAATTAATGTGGGTGTATTAGCTATGTAATCCTATATAGAGAGGTATAGATTGATCGATGTGGATGTGGGAAAGAGGGTGATACCTCACTAGATATATAGATTGATCGGTTTGTGTGGAAAACTGTGAAAGACCTAGCTATATACACACACACACATAGAGGAACATCAATCGTTGCGCATGCACGTGAGAGATAACGGATGCCCGATATGATGGAGAGGGGGAGGTGTGTGTGTGTGTGCATGCAAGGGAGACTGACCTGAAGAACAAGATTGCATGTGTGCGATGGATAATGCCGACTGGTAGTGTGTGTGCATGCATGCACGAGAGAAAGTTAGTGGTACAATTATAAAGAGAAGACGACTGTGTGGGTGTAAAAGACTAGGTGAGGTCATAATCAATGTAGAGTTGAATTCAAATATTTGAATAAGATATCATGATGTTTGAAACCCATGCATGCATGAATATAACTGAGATATGCGCAGTGTGGTTTGGAAATGAGCATGTTGTACTGTATACACATTGAACAAGGTCAGACTGATTTGAATTTGAGATACCGATGGCAGACATCGTTTGACCACATTGCATCCGTGCATGGACACACAATTCTAATTGGAGATGATGGGTGGCTTTCGCATCACATATCTATATCTATACCCCTATATATATTTTATATTTTATATTTTATATTTTTATATAGTGTGCGGATAACTTTAACTTTGAAAGATGGTCGTTGGATGAGGCCAATCCGATGGTGCGGAGATGGCAAATTTGAGCATTACTGGCCGTTGGATATCATCTAGATTCCACCAGATTTTGCCACGTGTACAATCTAGAAGATTCCATGGTTGAACTTAAGCATAATGCACAAACCTCAAAACACAAGCACTTCTTCTTTGTTCTAGAATCTTCCGTATCAGAATTGCCCAAATGTTTTTCTACATGATTTGCCATTATTTGTTTTTACTTTATGCCTTACAACGCACAATTCCATGAATCTTAAAATAGATTAGCTTTCTTATAAAAACTAGATGATTTTGAATGAAATGAACTATAAGAATTAAATGAACATCTACATCATGCATATATGACTCAAAACTTACATGCTATAATGTGGTATTTATTCATAATTTGGTTGCCAAATCTCATGCATGCAATGCACGTGTACCTTACTAGTCTAAATGGTGTTTGTGTGTGCGTGTGTGTGTTGTGTGTGTTAAACACATTGTATGTAGTATATCATACATGGTTTAGATTCCGAACATCTAGCTAGAGCATACATGTACTATGATTTGAATTCAACATAAAATGGATACATATATTTGAATTTGAGATCATATGTACATGTAGTTCGTATTTATATAGGAATTTACTTCTCCTATATTCATGTCATGTGTTGTGAAGATAATATTTAGATGGTTGTATAACTAAACCGAGTACAATCCCATTCAAACAGGGAAAATGTACTCAAATTTAGTCCATATGCTAGACAACACACATTGTTTTTTTATTGTTGAGGGAAGTGCAAATTGTTTTGGTACTGTACACGTTATGTTTGTTGTCCCAATTTTTTTAGTTTTTTGTTGTATTTGAATGCATTTGTAGTAATATAGTAAAACGGGACATGTCTCTCTCTAGTGATGAGGTGCGAATTGTCTTTTTTTGGGTACACGTTAAGCTTGTTCCCCCGAAATTTCAAGCCGCGCCTTGTTATGCTGAAATTTGAAGCTAGCGTCTCTGTCTATTGTGCTGCGAAACTCCTGCCTCTTCAACCCGCGCCTTGTTACCCCAAAATATTTAAGATATATATCCTTGTCTCATTGTGCTCCGACAACTCCCTCCATCTCAACCTGGCCTTGTTATTCCAAAATTACAACGCGCGCGAAAACTCCCACCTCTTGCGAAATACCGACACATGAAATGCCCTTGATACCCCTGAACCGAAAGAACCGCCTAGCTCAAATCGGTGGGGGTACTTTCGTAACTTACCCCGCATTTCGGACAAGCGCGTCCCTAAGCCATGGTTCCCCACTCCCATCCCATCCGCCCACCCATTCGTACACCGAGGCCGTGAAAACCTGCAAAGCCCCACACCCTCCTCCGTCCGCCACCCAGCCGGAGCCTCTTCCCCGACGATGTCGTCCACAACAACACCTCGACGTCCCTCATCCACCGTACCAGATGAGGATCTGTCGTCGATCTCGTCGTCCCACCGGTTCAGCCACCCGTCCTCCACCTCCAAGCAGCTGCTTCGACGTTCCCCTCGTCTTTCACGCCACCTCCATTCCCACACCGTTGTCTTCACCTGCACCACCGGAAGAGCAGCATCATCACCGTTTCCTCGGATGAAGCTGCGGCCTAATCGGCGCCGCCAAAGAGGTTATACACTAATCACCACATTTTCTTCTTGATTTGATCTCACGGTGCTGCCGGCACTCGGTCCCGTGCCGACACGGTGCGGCTCCATCCACGGTGGCGTCATCGGCCACTTCCTCCACGGTGTCGCTCCCTTGGCAGCGACATCCACATCAGTAGGAGCTGCTGCTGCTTTAGCTCTCGCTCGCGATGCTGCTCTGCTCTTGCTCTCGGTCCCCTGCCTGGTCTGCTCTTGCTATTGCTCTTGCTCTTGCTCGCACTATTTCTCTCGCTCTTGCTCTTGCTTGCGATGCTGCTCCGATTTATCTCCACTTCAGTTGAATGAATCGACTTTTAGGTCAGTCGATATTCACGGGGTGGGGGGGGGCCTCGGCAGAGTTAAGGAAGAACCAGCCGCAGCGGGGAGGGGGGCTCACCGGAGAGGTACCCCACTATCTATCTTAGGGTTCAGGGTGGGGGCAGTGATCACCGGCGGTGGTGGGGGGCGGTGGCGTGGGGATCGCCAAAGAAAAAGCTCGGCATGAGGGGGGCCTAGAGGGATGGCAGGCGGCGGCCGGTGGGCGGTGGGGAGTGAGTTCGGGGCGAGCGGGCGGGCGGCTGTTTGGCGGTGGTGGCAAGCGGCTCGAGGGGTGGAGGTTGAAGATGAACTGCAGGCCTTGATTTCGTATCCAACGACTGGAAAATCGACTGACCAGAGATGAAAAAGTCAGTCGACTGACGTGTAGCCTCACCTGATGCTGCTACACGTCCAGCTGCCCCGGCTCTCGCACGCGCTGATACTGCTTTTCTGCTACTTGTGTGTTCAGTTTCGACAGTACAATTTAGTTTCGACAACAAAATTCAGTTTCGACAGTTAAGTTCAGTTTCAACAGTTAAATTCAGTTTCGACAGTTAAGTTCAGATATGAGCGACTGATGTATTTTACATCTAGCACTTTGAGGTTATGTATTTTACGTCATCTATTGGAGATGCTATTAGAGTTCCACTCAGGTTAACGTTGTCTCTCTTGTCCTGCTTCATCCTCGGCGTCAGACAACTCACCGGAGCTGCTCCAACGATTTAACCCTCCATCACAGCGAGCAAGACCCGGCTCCATCTCTAGATGCCTAAGATCTTCTTCCCTCCTCCGACAGCCAAGTCAGGCGGAGCATCCTCAGCGGAGCAGTACCCCGGGCTCCATCTCCAAATGCCTAAGATCTTCTTCCCCTCCTCCGACAGCCAAGTCAGCCGGAGCATCCTCACCGACCAACCCAATCACGCTGAGATCGACATGGCTTCGCCAAAGAGGTTGTACACTTGTTGCATCTCTTTTTTACTCTACATGTTATATATATTGTCCACTAAGCACATGTAGTAATGTGAAATACGATTATTTTATCCTACTACATGACAAGCAGTGAGGTACCAGGCAACTTAGCTATCCGTGATGGACTCTCTTGAACGGCATCATTATTTATCTCTGCGCGTTTGAGCTGTGCATTTATCGATGGGCCTGTGAGTGAGCTAGTAGGGCAGTGGCCTGGGTCCAAAGTAATAGAAGTAGCACAAAAACATTTTTTGAGTGTAGGCTTTTCCTTGCTCAAGCCTGCCTACTAGAATCGCCAGTGCTTGAAAGGAAAAGTGAAGGAAAAACATAGGAATTGGAAAGTTTCCTATGGTAATACTATTCATGAATTTGGTTCAAAGGAATGGAGCAAAGGAAAACTATAGGATATGTTCCTTTAGTGTCTCCTTGAAAGAAAAACCGTAGGAATTTTAATTTCCACTTGTCCTCCTTTTCAAATTCCTCTTCATGAAGCACAAGACTAAGGGATAGTAGCATAATAGCATTATAACCATACATTTTCTTGTGGTTTGACTTAATCTAACCATGCTTCTTTGCATCCTGTGATCTTCCAATTCTTGTGAATCAAACACCCAGATTGGCAGAAATCCCGTGTTTTTAAATTCTCTATTTTGCACGTGCATTCCTATCCTATTCCTGTCTATTTCCTATCCCTGCATTGTTAGAATCCTCAAATTCAAACAAGCCCTTACACAATTACTTCTGTTACAGATATGTGTCAAAGAAAACATTGTGTGGTTTGTCCTGCTCCTGCTGCGCTGTGTTCCACCCCAGCTCAGCTGCTCCAACAACGGAAGGGTTCACCACAGCAGGGATCCGCTCTCCGGACTGTCTTTCGCCGCCTCAGATCTTCTTTCCCGCCGCCGGCAGCCACGACAACTGCATTACCATCATCAACTGAGCAGATGACCTTGAGGACTACACGGTTCCGTAAGAGAGGTCGCACTCTTCAGTGTGTGCTTACGTTCTGCATCGGTTAATATGATGACATACTACTTTATCATCGTGTTCACCTATTAGACTCCGAGTTAGGTCCAAACTAATGCTGAAACTTGAGTTTTTAAATGGTTGTGGGGTACATATTGGGGCAGCAATCAGTACTATCTGTCTCCTATCCGGTTAATCTCGGGTGTCTACTATGAGTTTCATGTTGGGTGCAAACAAACATTAAAGGAGCCATTATCTGTATTTTTTAACTAAAGCTATTATCTGCCTGCTATCATTGGTTTTGGGTCTATCCACAGTTTGCTACCATCACTCTGGATTTGTGCATGCACTCCTTACATAATCTCACTATGTTTTATCCTATGCATGTCAGTTATCGTACACAATGGAACTGAACATGTAGAGAAAAAGAGACGAGCCTTGCGTGGCAATAAAATTTCATGCAGACGTCGCTCCATGGTGGGCACAAGGCAGCCTGTCGGTGTCAAAACCGGCGGATCTCGGGTAGGGGGTCCCGAACTGTGCGTCTAGGCGGATGGTAATAGGAGACAAGGGACACGATGTTTTTACCCAGGTTTGGGCCCTCTCGATGGAGGTAAAACCCTACTCCTGCTTGATTAATATTGATGATATGGGTAGTACAAGAGTAGATCTACCACGAGATCAGAGAGGCTAAACCCTAGAAGCTAGCCTATGGTATGATTGTTGTTGTTCGTCCTACGGACTAAAACCCTCCGGTTTATATAGACACCGGAGAGGGCTAGGGTTACACAGAGTCGGTTACAATGGGAGGATATCTACATATCCGTATCGCCAAGCGTGCCTTCCACGCCAAGGAAAGTCCCACCTGGACATGGGACAAAGTCTTCAATCTTGTATCTTCATAGTCTAGGAGTCCGACCGAAGGTTATAGTCCGGCCATCCGGACACCCACTAATCCAGGATTGCCTCAGTAGCCCCTGAACCAGGCTTCAATGACGACGAGTCCGACGCGCAGATTGTCTTCGGCATTGCAAGGCGGGTTCCTCCTCCGAATACTTCATAGAAGATTTTGAACACAAGGATAGTGTCCGACTCTGCAAAATAAGTTCCACATACCACCGTAGAGAGAATAATATTTGCACAAATCCAATCTGCTGACGTATTCCGCAGCATGACATCACACCACAGCCAAGCCTTTATTCAAGTCGTTTTTACTGTCCCACCTCAGCGCGTTTAGCGAGGTGTATTCCTTGGCACGTCTTGTCGAAGCAGAGATCGTGTCCCCTTATTCCGGGATTCTCATCAATACGGGCATGGGTAACCCAATCGTGCCTGTTGGTATGTCTCCTCAATCGGCGAGTCCCAAAGCGGTCACGGGAGGGCTCTTGGTATTCAACCTCTTTATAAAGAGACCAAGGCTCTACTCCTTTCTTTCAATCTCAATCGAATCCGCCTCTCGCCTCGAGTTCCAACACCCAAAGCTCCAGATTCAGGCGCTTTGGACCTTCGATAATGTCCGGCTCCGACCTCCAAGGCCGGTGGATGCCTTCCTCCGTTACGAAGAAGACGTGCTAAAGCTAAGAGATGCCAGGTATCTAACCGGCGAAATCTCGCATAGGCTGCCTGCTCAAGGGCAGGTTATTCCCACTCCCAAGCCTGGTGAGAGCGTGGTGTTCGCGTCTCACTTCTTTCGGGGGCTAGGCTTCCCAACGGACCCCTTCGTGAGGGGGCTCATGTTTTATTATGGGTTGGAATTTCACGACTTGGCTCCGGAGTCCATCCTCCACATCTCATCGTTCATTGTCGTGTGCGAAGCCTTCCTCCGCATTACTCCTCTCTTCGGATTGTGGCTTAAGATCTTCCACCTGCCTTTTGCTTGGGTCCCCCATCACAGCTAGTATCATGGGTCAATAAAGGGTTTGACTGGGGGCCGTCCAAGGACGTGCCCTTGTTGCAGGGCCGCATTCGAGATCTCCTAGAAAGAGACATCAATCTGGTCGTAGTGACGCAGGTCATGTTGATTCGCCGCACCTTGCCCTACAAACGCCGCCCCCTACGCCTGTGGGAGTTTAATCCGGAGGGACCACAAGCTCTCCAACATTTTACGGGGATGTACAAATTATTCTCCGGATCACAAGCAATGTGTCCGGACTCGACCGAGGACGCATGTCTGAGCTGCAATCGCCCGGATACTCAAGTAAGTAGTCCCGTACCCAGACATGCCATCCGCATATTTATCATAAAATTGCCCTTAAAAGAGTTGTCCCTTAAACAGGAGTGGATAGCGAAAGCAAAGCTAATCAGGTGTCCAGCTCCCCTCCCTGAGACCACACCGGATCCCGTGTTAACCAGGATGCTGGAGGTTGCACCTTTGGAAGAAGGCGAAGGGGGGAACAAGGAAGCTACCGCCTCCCCAAAGGAGGCTGTCAGGAAAGGAGGAATCGAATATCCCTCCATCCAGGGGAAGAAGAGGACCGCCTCTGAAGACCCGGAGACCATGATCTCAAAGCGGGGGAAGAAATCTTCGTCGAGGGTCCTGCATACAGATGCCTCGGCCGACTGTGTGCCCCAAGGGATCAGCCTCCACCGAGCCGTAAGTAGAGAGGGGAGTTTTAAAATAAGAGACATCCCTGTTCTATTTCTGAGGAAGATAACTGAAATTTTACCTTGTAGTTCGGATCTCAGCCCTTCTCAGCAGAGCTCATCTTCAGGGGATCTTCGTCCGGAGATGATGGAGAGCGAACGCCTCCCCTGCCGTATCAGCCGCGCGAGGCGGGCAACCCCGAGGTGTCGCCACGGAGGGTTTCTCCGAATCCGCAGGGCGGAAAGCGTCCGATGGCCCCCAAAGCCCTCCATGTCCGCCTTCAAAAAGGCCATCGGTGAGTCCGGCACCGTCCGGCAGCGGGTCGGAGGAGCTGAAGGATCTTCTCAAAGCGAAGCGTCTATCTCGTAAGAACACCGTGCGTTGATGGGTACGGTGATTGAAAGGATTTCATCCGCGGAGAGCGGGTTGTACGAGGCCGCCAGGAGTTTACTGACAGGTTTTGAGGTACGCGAAATGATGTACCTTTTGACGGTTCCGCATATATAAGATGCGCCTTGTGTAGATAGTATCCCCTGAGACTCGGTGCGTTGTCAAAAATGACGGCGCGCCGAGGATCATAATCTCAGGTATAATATGTTGCCCTTCACCCGTAGGTGGCGGCGTCCGTGGCTAGCGGATCGATGAGTTTGCCGAGCTAAAGCGGCAACTTGACGTGGCGGATGCCGACATCGCGCTTGTCAACAAGCGGCTTGACGAGTCACAAGGTATGCAATTTCTCCGCGGACACCTGGTAAGGGGGCTTGATGCCCATGCCTTACAACATGTATGCTTGATGCGATGGTGCCGCTGCCATGGAGAACCTTCGGTGGAACTCGCCCGAGCCAAGGAGCAGGCCAGAAAAGTGATGCGGCTGCCTTAAAGGCGTCAAGAGCTGAAAGCCGAACAGGCTGCTCACTGCCGAAGCAAGAAGGAAATGGCCGAGATGGCTGTGAAGTTGAAGAATGCTGCCGACCGCTGCAAGCTTCTTGAAAAGAAGATCGGGCGGAACAGAAGGACCTGGAGAAGGCCACTACCGAGGCCAAGGATGCTCGCTCTGCAATGAGAGCTATGAAGGAGGAGCTACGTCAGGCCGGAGATATCGCGGCTGGAAAGCCCTTTATGCTGCGGATGAAGTTCGGGGATCCTAAATATGCTCAGTTGGACCGGCTGTGGAGTGCAGCAGATACTTATCTGGACTTGGCGGCAAGTGCCGCGGACGCGATCGAACACTTCCGAGATCAAAAGGATCACGAAGTGGAAAAGCTTTTTTGGTCGCAGTTCCACAATCCAGAGCGCCCACTTCCATTAACCGATCGTTTGGCTGCATGGGCGGAGCTGAATAGGTTATCCGGACTCACCATGAAGGATGTCGTGAGTCATCTTTGGCCGGAAAGGCCCGAGCCGAAGAGTTATTTTAGCTTGGTGCAGCAATTCCTTGGTGTGGTGCCGCATATTAATGCGATGAAGAGGTCAGCGTGCATAGAGGGTGCGCGGATGGCTCTTGCCCGTGTCAAGACATACTGGGCGGAGATGAAGGCCACCGCTGTTGCATCCCAAGATTCAGACGGGAGCCGAGTACCTGCCGAGCACTATTTTCGTGAAGTTCTGCAGGCGCTGCTTAATAGAAACGCAGTGCTCGAAGGATATTATGTTCGAATAACATGTATTATTGTAAAACAATGTTTCGAGGGAATATAAAAGCTTTTTATACTTGTGCCTTCAAGAATTAAAATACCTCCTGTGCGGCCGTTAATGTATATGTATATATAACCTGAAAGATGGCAGTCTTCGGCTTCAGCCCCCACGCATATAATGCGGGGGTGTTCGCAAAAGGCGCATTTTCACACTTGATCCAACGTCTTGGTCCTATTAAGGAGGTGATAGTGCAGCGAACTAGGCAACCGGACTATAATGCTTTATCACTTTCACTTAGCCATAGGAGTTTGACAGTGGGGCTACTATATAGCCCCTAGGGGCACCGCGCTCACCCGAATTCGGGGCGCGTGTGTGCCTGGCCGAAACGCCCTTCGTTAATCGGAGGAATCCTAAAGATTCCGTGGGTCATCGAGTGGTTGACCAGTCTCACGCTATATCATGACAGCCAGTTTTCGGCTTTCTCTCGAGGTGCTCGCCGGCGAACCGGGCATAATCGCAGAGTTCTCCTGGTGTCGCCTTAGCCGATAGAGAGGAACGTAAGGCAGCAAAACACAGGAGCCGGGCAAACCCAACATTTGACCAAAGACATGATTCGGAGCTGATGCATATAAGGCCAAACTCGCGACGCCGAACACTCCCTAAGGTATTCGATCTTTATGAAAACGGGCTGAACAACACCCTTGGTAATAAGCCCCTGGTGTCTAGGTACGCGCAAAATTCTGACGTGGCCACATGCCAAGACGCCAGCCTCCTCCTCGGTTATATCACGAAACCGGGGATGTATCAATAAGAGACAGTAAAAAGGTTTACGCAGGTCTTAATCTAAAAGAATCCTTGAACGGGTCCTCGCTGCACGCTGCTACTGTGTTCCTCCGTTGTCAGATCTCGGACGGGTGTAGCACGGTGTTCATCTGTAAAAGATCGTGCGAAAATGTACGTTATATTAAATAAACAAAGTATAATTCAAAAAATGAATAAAATTGAGCTTTATTGTCTCTTGTTGTACATGCGCGGAGCCCCTTGTACGGGGGTATGCGGCTAGTAAGCCCTTGTATGTTTACACCGAACTCGTCTAGCCGTGTCCGGGGTCTGAACGACCTGTTTGGGTACTTTGATTAGAGAAGCCGGTTTAGTATGTGGCTGTTAAAGCAGCCGCACAATCTTCCGCGCTCGAGGAACACTCGATATTTCCCTTTAATGAGATGATGCCTCGCGGACCAGTCATTTTAAGTGTAAGAGACGCGTAATGCGGTATTGCGTTAAAGCGGGCGAAAGCTTCGCGTCCCAGTAGTGCTTGATAGCTACTTGTAAATGGGGTGACGTGGAAAGTTAGCTTTTCGCGGCGGAAGTTGTTGGGGGGAGCCGAACATAAATTCTAGTAGGAGAGAGCCCGTACAATGGGCATCTGGGCCTGGCGTTACCCCATGAAAGGAAGTGTTGCTATGGAAAAATTGTGTTGGGTATATCCCCATTTTGCGGATTGTGTCCTGATATAGCAGGTTTAGATCACTGTCGCCGTCCATTAGGACTTGTGTAAAGTGGAGTCCGTCAATTATCGGATCTAATATCAAGGCAGTCCAGCCTGCATTCCGGATACTTCTAGAGTAATCCTGATGGTCGAAGGTGATTGGTTTTAACAACCAGTGGCGGGACTCCTCTGGGATAGGCTGTATGGCACGTATCTCTATGGGCACCACTCTGTTTTTCCCTTTTGTCACATGAAGTGAGTTTACTGTTTTGACTTCTTGTGGGAAATTATTTTGTTTTCCAGTGCTCTGCTTGTGGGGTTCGTCATCGTCCTCGCTTGATGTGTCGAGCCCCTTGTGTTCGGCGTTGAGTTTTCCGGATTGCTTGAAGACCCAACAATCTCTATGGGTATGGTTTGCAGGCTTCCGTGGAGTACTGTGGATTTGGCATATCTTGTCCAAGATTTTGTTTAAGTTAGATAGCTCGTCCCTATTATCCTTGAGGGGCAGCTTTTTCTGATTCTGCCGAGAGCTTTTGAATCCGGCGTTGACTGCCATGCTCTTCGGGCTGTTTCCCTTGGTCCGGAGCTGGTCCTTGCTGCGTCGCAGTTTCCCGTTTCCATCCCTAACTTCGGATGTACTTGGGTCGCTAATACTGCTTCTTGCCAACTAGCTATCCTCTCCTGCGCAAAAGCGGGTCATGAGGCTTGTTGTCGGGGAAGCTGATCGGACCCACGACCACCTATGGGACCGGCGGACCGAGCCCCTTTCGGTTCGGTGGGGGGCGGAGGTCGCACGAAGAGCAGATCAAGGCGAGGCACACGAGCAGTTTACCCAGCTTCGGAGCTCTCCGGAGAGATAATACTCCTACTGCTACTTGTCTGATTGTATTGTGTTCTTGCTAGAGAGCCATGAGAGCTACAAGACCTAGCGTGAGTGTCTCTGGTTTCGAATGAGCTGAACCTCCTCTACGTTGCGCATGGGCCTCCTTTTATATGCTCAAGGGGTCACCAACAGGTGGCAACGTAGACAAGGGCAAAAAGGGGAAAATGAGTTGCGGTTGGTACAGCTACTTGTACAGTGTATTCTACCTAAATCTGACGGCAAGGGACAAAAGCATTAAATGCCCGTCCATGTCGCCTAAATAGTGCAATAGGGACCGTCGGGCGCCACCGCTTACCACGATGGCAATCTTGTCACGCCATATCATCAATGCTTCCGCTGGCAGACAGCCTCTTGACACGCTGCTACCGAATGGTCCCATGGCGACACGTTGGTGGATGAGCTGGAGCGGAGATGAAGAGTGGTTGCCTGCCGCGGCAAGGAGTCCTTGTCGCGTCCGGAAGCTTGTCGCTCTCCGGGCCTTCCCGACAAGCTCCTCTTGCCGGGGTCTTGTCTTCTGTGTGCCCTTAGTGGCCTTCCCGGCAAGCTCCTCTTGCCGGGTCCTTGTCTCCTTGGCTTAAATACTTTGTTCTTGAATGGCTCCAAAGGAACCACGGACGACCTTGGCGATCACCAGGCAAGCCTTGCCGCGGAGTGCTGCAACTGCCCGTGCACGAGTTCGGGATACTAGGGTACCCCTACTCTAGTACACCGACAGAGCCCTCGGCCTGGGCCGCTGCGGTGCCGAGCGTTGTTGGGCCAGGCCCAAAACAGTGCACGGGCACGCGCGCCCTAGATCACGCCAGTAACTTGCTCCGGACTCCACCACGCCCCCACGAACGGCACGCCATCGAACGAGGCGCCGTGGGAGAGATCGTGGGGGTTTCTTTATTTGAAAAGCGAACGTCCGCCTCTCCCTCCTTATAAACAGGGGAAACAGGGCAGGTCGCCCACCTCGCCATTTGCTGTCTAATCTCAAAACCACCGCCACTCCCCTTCTCTAGTCTCAAGAGAGCAGCGCCCGCCCCCATTGCCACCAGCGCCATCAACGCCGCCGGTCTCCACCACCGCCCGCCATGGCTCAAAGCTGATAAGGGAAGGGCGTGAAGTCGGCCGAGGCGCAGCGCTCATGGCGCTGCGAAGGAGCGGCCGCCTTCCCCCAGCACCGCCGCAAGGGAGCCGAGGGAGAACTACTACCTGTTCTCGTCGACGGAGACGCGGCGATCCAGCAAGACGAAGGTACTTCCACCGCTGCTTCGAACTAGCCCCAACTGGGTACCCTTTCTTCAAGATGTTTTCTATTGCGGGCTCTGCCCGCCCTTCTCTGAATTTTTCTGCGATATCATGAACACCTACGGGCTTCGCCTCCTTGATTTCACCCCCAATGTTGTCCTGACCATGGCAGTTTTCGCACATCTTTGCAAAAACTTTGTCGGAGTCCACCCAAACATAGCCCTCTTCCGCCACTTCTTCATGCCCCGAGTTGAGATAGGAGAGCCACTTGCCGGAGGGATTGCTTGGATCTCCAGGATCGGCAAGAAAGAAGCCTATCTGGAAGGAGAGCTCCGCAGCAAGTGGGAGGAGTGGAGGGCAGATTGGTGTTGGATCGTTGAGGAGAACCCGCAGCCCTTCACCGCTCAGCGCCAAACCCCAATAGTGCGCGGCAACTATTGGAGCAACTTGGCGCCGGAAGATGCTAGGTTGAATATTGCCGTGACCCGGATCTTGCGCCTCAGGCTTGCCGGACTCATCAGAGGCGCCATTGGCGAGATTTCTTCGCGCCGACGCTTCCCTTGCAGGAGAGGAGGAGACCGGCTTGGGAGTTCCAAAATGCGGCGGACATCATGAGGCTGCGCCCGGGCCTCAACTTCAATTTCACTATCTTGGAGTTGGATGCGATGCTGCTGGAGCTGTTCAAGCATGACCCGGATCACCCGGAGTGGTTTAGGTTGCCGAGGGGAGTCGTCCCATTGTGCAACAACTCTTCGCTCGACCGCATCCATGCAATGATGCCGTTGTGCGATTCGCATGGGATCGTTCCAACCTGGCAAGAGCCTGCGGACGACGTCGTGCGGCAGTTCTTCGACAGCTTGGAAGAAGTGCCGATCCGCCCCGACGAGCAGAAGAGCCTCACCCGCGACACCACCGACGACGAGATGCAGCGCATCGCCACCAGGCTGGAGGAGGCGGCAGCAGCTGCTGCCGCTGGCGAATTCGGGTTCACCGTGGAGGAGGCAGAGGCAGCAGAGGCGGCAAGCCTTGTCGAGCGAAGGGAGTTCGCCGGCGAGGAAGAGCTTGCCGAACCCGAAGCTGAGTCGAGCGAACCCGCCGAGGGCGCTTCCTCCCCACCATCTAGCAGCTTGCCACAAACGGAGCCCCCGGTTCCACCAAGGAGGCGTCTCCGCAAGGCTGGAGACGACACGGGGCGGCAGACGGGCCAACAGCCGCAGCGCCGTGCGACGCGCTCCATCAAGCAAGCATCAAGCCGCGGGAGCACCCCACACCGCTGCAACAATTGGGGCGGGATCCTCCCAGGCCACCGCTGCCACCCCGCCAAGCGGTCAAGGGAAACAACTCCTCCGCCTCGTCGCACCGGAGGCGAGCCGGAATTTGATCTCTCCGCGCTCAGCTCCGACGAGGAAGAAGAAGAGTAAGCTTCTATATTGTGCTTGTATTTCTTCAATTTTGTTGCTTCGCCTTGTATCTGATTTGCTTCATTCTCAACTCTTTCCTTTTTCAGACGCTGGCCCAGAGCGTCGAAGAGAGCTAAGACCCGATGGTTGTCATCGAGGACGATCCCCCTGCGGCAACAGGAGGCGCGTCTCGAGACCCCTTGCCGGATCCGACAACCCTTCCTCAAAGCAGCCCCAAAGACAGCCCCCAGCCAGAAGTATATGGTTTACTTCTTCTTGTTAGGCGGCATGGGTGCTCCTTCTTTGTTGATATCTCGATCGTTGGTTTGTGTAGGAGCAGAACAGCCTCATCAGAGTGCCCAAGCCGCCTCCCAAATACTATCTGCTTCGACTTCACCGCCAAGGGAGGATTCTCCGGCAAGGGAGCGCTCTCCGGCAAGGGAGACTTCTCCGGCAAGGGACAGCACCAGTGATCCTCCGGTGGTCGAGACCTTGGCTGCAGATCCCATCGCAGGTAATCCTCTTGCCCGGAAATTTCCCTTGGGTTCTTTTTCTTCTGTTTTTCTTTTCGAACATTTGCTTGACTGTTCTTTCTTTTTCTGGTCGGCAGATCCATCCGCCACAGAGCCGATGGAGACTGAGGTCGCCGGCGAGGAGGACGTGCGCGGCAATACTGACGACGCCGCCGCCATGGAGGAAGAGGCTGGCGCCGATGAGTCCGTCGGCGAAGGGGCCGCCAAGGCTGCTGCCACAGGCGCCGCAAAGGCTGGCGAGGGGTCTGGCGATCATACTGACGACCCTGAGGCCGCAGGAGCACCCGGCGCTACGCCGACTGCCGATCCCTCCGCCACTGGTGCAACGTCAGGCTCCGAAGAGCCTCTGCCCGACGCCTATCTGAAGGCCGGCGATGGCGTCTTCATCAAGCTCCCCTGGGCATCGAGCTCCAGGGTGCCGGTCGAAGGAGAGACCTTTGATGAAGAGCTACTCGCCTCCGCTGGGCTGTCGCTGGTTGACGCGCCAAGCAGCAGCAGCGGCGAGTCTGAGGAGGAGCAGCTGCTGAAGAAGCTGCTACCACGCATGACAATCCAAGTTGGAGTCTCGGGAAGCGCTTGTCGCGAAGGCGGGAGCGGACATCGAGAAGCGCGCGGAGGAGCTCCGGGGAATCAATCAGGAAGCTCTCCGGTCCTTGGCAGAGGAGCGGGAGCAAATTGTTGAGGCGCGCAAAGCCTTCATCCTCGAGAAGGCAGAGGTTGAAGAGCAGCAGAGGCTCGCTGCCGAGAAGCTATCTGCGCAGGAAGGCGAACTGGCGCAGCGGAAGATCAACCTTGACAGCCACGAAGAGGAGCTTGTCGCACGCGAGGAGACACTTGGCGGGGCTCTTAAGGAAGCAAAGGATGCTGCCGCAGCTGCCGAGGCCGCCAAGAAAGAGTTGGAGACAAAGGTGACGCAGCTGGAGGCCGGGCCTCAAGAAGAGCGGCGAGGATCTTGCTGCACTCAAGCACGAGCGAGAAGGACGCCTATACTCTTGGCGAGCTGCAGGGCTGCCTCGCTGAGAGGAGCAAGGAGCTCAAGACCGCCAAGGACTCCAAAGCAGATCTTGAGCTGAAATCACCACCCCGATGCAGACGCCGGACGACGCCAAGGAGCGGAGGTGGGCCTGTTGTAGAAGATCAAGGCCGACGAGGCGCCATCGGCGAGTGCATCGCCGCCAGAGCACCTTCAGGAGAATGTGGAGCATCGGACCGAGGGTCTTGTGAATATCGCCGCCGCCATGGACACGGAGCCGACGGAGCTGGGGATGGTGGATCTTGGGTACTTCTTCCGACGAAGCGCCCAACCAAGCGCCAAGCTCAGCTTGTTCTTCAAGGGCGTGGACGGCTTCCAGCGACTCGGGAAGAGATCCCAAAGCAGCTGGCCGAGGAATCGCGCCAGATCTGTGCGGGAGCTCTCCGAAAGGTGTTGATGAAGGTGGCTTTCCATAATCCAGGCCTCAACCTCACCGGGCGCCCTCGATCCTCGCCGCGGATGCTGATGTGGAGGCGCCAAAGCCCTTGTCGCACCCATTGTGGACAAGGTGGGCAAGATCAAGCGGGTTGATGGCGACCGCGAGATTAGGCCGCCAGTTTTATCTTTCCTTGTCGCTGCTGATCATGTTTAGGAGAACAATTTATTAGATCTGCGACAAGCTATTTTGTAATATAACTCTATCTTGGGTAGTGATTTCAATGTTATTTCCTTTACTTGATTCCTTCCTTTGTATGTTTTTGCCTTACGCTTTAGGAACTTGTTGGTGCAGGCACCTTTGCCGCGAAGGCCGAGTGCGTGACGCCAAGCCTCTTTGGCAAGCCGCCCGATTAAGCAACCTTGTCGCAACTAGTTGCAGCTCACTTAAGTTGTTGAGCGGACTCGAAACAAAGTAAGGGCGCAACTAGCTACGAGTTGGTTCCTCCGCGCACAGGTTTTCCATACAAAGTACTATCGTTCGAGGAAGATAACTTAAAAATTTAAAAGCTGATTGCTCAAACTTTGGCAACTTAGCTTTTCTGTAGCTTGTTTCCCGGTAAGGCGAAATTTCCTCGAGCGATACTTAGTCCAGACCATTATCTTCTTCTTCCCCCCCGGCTAACTTGTGTGCGAGGGAACCTTCTTTTCTTTGAGAAAGAGAAAGAAGAGAAAATAAAGTCATGGAGCCTTGCGGTTCGTTATTGCTTACCGGGTGTAGGTGCTGCACAAAGCGTTAGACAAAACATGCAATAAAATGACGAAAGCATGAAATCGACAAGTTATGCGAAACACATGGGTTTTACTTATGCACGGGGTCTGCGCCTCGCTTTGTACAAAGGATTACATGCAACATCGGCAAGACTTGTACAAAAGGTGGTTGCCGCACAGATCCGCAACCGCGCTTTATGGGTAAAACTTACGAAGATGCTCGATATTCCAGAGTTGCTCACCGGATTGCCATCTTCGGTCTCTGGCATGGCAGCGCTGGCCTAGTGACTCGTTTCACCCGATAAGGGCCTTCCCACTTCAAGGCCAACTTGTTGGAATTCTTGGCGGACTGAACGCGCCGATGAACAAGGTCGCCTTCCTCGAGACTTCGGCGTTAACTGCGGCTTATGGTAGCGGCGCAAAGCTTGTCTGGTAACGAGCAGCTCGTAGAGCAGCTCAAGACGGTCCTCCTCAAGGAGCAGCGTCATCTTGTCGCAGCTGCTCTTGCTCAAGCTCATCATAAGCGAGTACTCGAGGTGACCCGATACGAAGTTCCGTGGGGAGAACTGCCTCTGCTCCATAGACTAGAGCGAAGGTGTCCGCCGCTGGCTCGATTTGGCGTCGTCCGATCGACCAAAGAACCACCGGCAGCTCCTCAATCCAGTTTCTTCCGCACTTGTACAGCCTGTCGAAAGTTCTGGTCTTGAGCCCGCGCAGCACTTCAGCATTTGCCCTCTCTGCTTGACCGTTGCTTGTCGGATGAGCAACAAAAGCAAAGCAAACCTTGGCGCCAAGATCTTGGACGTACTGCATGAAGGTGCGGCTCGTGAACTGTGTGCCGTTGTCGGTGATGATTCTGTTAGGAATTCCAAAACGGCAAACAATCGACCTGAAGAACTTGATCGCCGACCGTGCGTCACCTTCCTCATCGCTTCCACTTCCGCCACTTTGTGAACTTGTCGATTGCAACGTACAAGTACTCAAAGCCCCCGATAGCTCGGGAAAGGGGCCGAGAATGTCGAGCCCCCAGACCGAAAATGGCCAGGATAAAGGGATCGTCTGGAGAGCTTGAGCTGGCTGGTGTATCTGCTTGGAATGGAACTGGCACGCTTCACACTTGGTTACTTGTGCAGTTGCATCCTGGAGGGCTGTCGGCCAGAAGAAACCTTGCCGGAAAGCTTTGCCGGCAAGTGCTCTTGCGCCAATGTGGTGACCACATATGCCTCCGTGTATCTCTGCCAACAGCTTCTGTCCATCTTCCCGGTGAATACACTTCAATTTCACACCGTTGAGTCTTCTTCTGTACAGCGTGCTGTCGACAAACTGGTACATACTTGACTGCCGGGCTACTCTTTCCGCTTCTTCTTGTTCTTCGGGAAGTTCTCCTGTCTAAAGGCACATCTGCTGTTGCGGGAACATCCGCTTCTACGGCGAGAACCTGCGGCTCGGCCGGAGCTCGATGTTCCCCGACAAGTTTGCCGGAGCAAAACTTGTCGGGAGCGTCTGCTTCAACGAAGCAAACCCTAGGGCTTGTCGGAGCAGACTGCTCCTCAGTATTTTTGGTGTTGAACTTGGGGATCTTCGCGGCGGCGGCTTCGGGGAGCTCGGCCGGGAAGTAGTCACCACAAATCAACTTCCTCTTCTTGTTCTGTCCAGTTGATGGCGTTACAGTCGGTTGAGTCAGCTTGAGCACAAAAATCCCTGGTTCCACATGTAACTTGAGTGCGGCGCACTTTGAAAGGCCATCAGCAATATCACTCTGAGCTCTTGGAACATGTTCCATCTGCAGGCCGTCAAAGTGATCTTCTAGCTTTCTCACTTCATCAACGTAGGCTTCCATCAACGGACTCTGATAATCTTTGTTCACTTGGCGGACGACCTGCTGCGAATCACCCCTGACAATGAGTTTCTTGATCCCAAGGTCTACCGCGATTCTGAGACCGGCAAGCAAACCTTCATACTCTGCAGTGTTGTTTGTTGCTTGCTCTTTGGGAAAGTGCATTTGGACTATGTACTTGAGTTGTTCTCCGGTGGGTGCGACAAGCAGCACGCCGGCACCGGCGCCTTGCAGCGAGAAGGCACCATCAAAGTACATCAGCCATTCTTTGCTTGCTTCCTTGACGGGGATGCTCGCCTCTGGAATTTCTTCATCCTGCGTTGGCGTCCATTCTGCTATAAACTCTGCCAATGCTCTGCTTTGGATAGTTGAAGTGCTTTCAAACTTGAGGCCAAAGCTTGACAGTTCCAGTGCCCACTCGACAATCCTGCCTGTTGCTTCTGGATTTTGCAATATTCTCTTCAGGGGAAAGCGAGTGATGACTGTTATCTCATGTGCTTGGAAGTAATGGCGCAGCTTTCTCGAGGCCATGAGGAGGCCGAAAAGCAATTTCTGCACACCAGAGTACCTTGACCTAGCCCCCTGCAAAAGGGAACTGACAAAGTAAACTGGGCGCTGCACCATCCTTTTTTGCATCTTCTCGCACGTCTGCGCAGATCCATCATTGTCGGGACCAGAGCTCGCCGGTGAAGCCCCCTGCTTGTCGCTGGATGCATCTGCCTTGGTTGCCGGCTCATCATCCGCCTCCCTTTCCGCTACTAACGCAGCACTAACCACTTGATTGGTTGCCGCTATATATAGCAGCAACTTCTCTTGTGGCCTAGGTGCGACAAGTATTGGAGTGGAGGACAGGTACCTCTTTAAGTCCTGCAGCGCAGCCTCCGCTCGAGTCCATTTCATTGACCTGCCTTTTCAAAATCTTGAAAATGGCGGTATGCTTCAGCAGATCTAGAGATAAACCTGCTGAGAGCAGCCACGCAACCGGCAAGTCTTCGTACATCCTTGACGCGCTTTGGTGCTTCAATCTGCTCAATGGCCTTGATCTTGTCTGGATTGGCTTCAATTCCCCGCCGAGACACGAAGAAGCCGAGAAGCTTGCGGAAGGGACTCCAAACACGCACTTCTCGGGTTGAGCTTGAGGTTGATCTTGCGCAGATTTGCAAAGGTCTCATCTAAATCTTGAACCAGAGTTGCCTTGTCTTTGCTTTTGACCACTATATCATCCATGTAGGCTTCTACATTTCTGTGCATTTGCGGCTCAAAAGCGCCATGGACTACTCTTGCAAACGTTGAACCAGCATTCTTTAGCCCAAAAGGCATCCGTACAAAATAGTATGTGCCACATGGGGTGATGAATGCGGTTTTCCTCATCCTCTTCGCCATGAAGATCTGATGATATCCTGAGTATGCATCAAGAAATGAAAGCAAATCACATCCAGCCGTGGAGTCAACAATCTGGTCGATGCGCGGCAAGGAAATGGGTCTTTGGGACAAGCTTTATTAACATATGTGAAGTCGATACAAAGTCTCCATTTCCCATTTGCCTTGCGTACAACTACAGGATTGGCCAACCACGTAGGATGGAGCACTCCTCGGACAAGGCCTGCTGCTTCCAATTTCTTGATCTCTTCTGCAATGAATTCTTGGCGCTCCACTGCCTGCTTCCTGACTTTCTGCTTGACGGGCCGCGCATGAGGACAGACAGCTAGGTGATGCTCAATTACTTTCACAGGAACACCGGGATGTCGACGGTTGCCATGCAAACACGCCGACGTTCGCCCGCAGAAAGCAACGAGCCGCCTTCCTATTTAGGGCCGAGAGTGGCACTGATGGTGAAGGTACCACCAATGCCGTCCTCCTTGGCGGGCACCTTCTTGGTTTTTGGTGGAGCTGCCATCGTCTTTTTGCACTTGCCGGTGGAGCTCGATGGTGCGTCCTCGACGGTAGCGCAGCACTCCGAAGAGGTGCGCTTGCCGGAGTGGGCATCAGAGCTCTTGCCGGACTTGGTCTTGACTTTCTTCTTCCCCCCGGGAGCTTCAGCGGCAAGTGACTTGCTATCTGTTGCAGCTGCTGCCTCCCGGTAAATCTTGTCGGCGCAGATAAGAGCATGCTTCTTGTCGCCATGGACAGAAATGACACTTATTGGGCCTGGCATCTTGAGCAAGTTGTATGCATAATGAGAGGCTGCCATGAACTTGGCGAGTGCTGGACGGCCGAGTATCCCATTGTAAGGTAATGGAAAATCAGCAACGTCGAACGTGACCCTCTCGATCCTGAAGTTCAGCTCGCGCCAAATGTCACCGCAACGTGATCTTCCCTTCGCTTGCTCCTTCCTGGATTCATTCCTTGGAATGTGCCAGTCTCTTCGAGCTCGCTGTCAGGGATTTGGAGTTTCTGGAGCACCGCGGAGGAGATCAGGTTCAAGCCGGCCCCGCCGTCAACTAGCATCTTAGTAACCTTGAGGTTGCGGATAGTTGGTGAAACCAACATCGGCAAGCACCCGACCGCAGTTATGCGATCAGGGTGATCCTCAATATCAAAGATGATAGGCGTGCTGGACCATTTCAGAGGCTTGCGTGACTCTACGGATGGTTCTGCTGCATTAACTTCCCGCATCCATTGCTTGAGTTGGCGGTGTGAAGTATGCGAGAAGCACCGCCGTCACAACGCAGAGGACCTCTGTGGCTTTCGGAACTCCTGCTCATCGGTCTCGTCGTCTTCCATATCTTCATCGTCGCTGTCGTCTTCATCCTTGTCGCGCGGCGCTGGGGTCTGTCTCCTTGCCGCTGATTGGCCTTGCATGCGTCCTCCCGGCCGGTCGCTTCTTGCCAACTCCCCGGCACCTTCCTGGGCCTGCTCCTTGTCGCGCCGCTCGTACTCAGCCTTCTGCTGTTCAACAAGCTGCTCAACCTTCTTGCAGCTCTGGAGGTCATGGCCCTTGGTGCGGTGGATCTTGCGATCTTGCTTGTTGGAGCTGTCCCGCTTGTCGGCGTCGCCACAGGCTGGCAGTCGGTGCCAGCGGCAACCTCCTTGCCGGAGCCACCAACTTTGGCTTTCTTGGCGGCACCACCGTTGCCGGACTGCTCGACAACTAGCACCTCTTTGCCCTTCTTCCTTCTGTTGTTCCGTCGCCGGCTCTTCTTAGCCGGAGCAGCCTCCTCACTATCAGATCCTGCTTCTGCATTCTCTCCTGGGAGTCTCCTCCCTTCCTCAGCACGTGCACACTTGTCGGCCAGGGCATACAGCTCACTGACGTCCTTGACTTTGCACATCGCCATCTCCTCCCTCATCCTGCGGTTCCGCACGTTCTGATGGAACGCACTGATCACCGCGGCAGGGTGGACATCTGGGATGTTGTAGTGTACACGGCTGAACCTCTGAATGAACTTGCGTGGAGACTCTCCTTCCTTCTGGGCGAGCAGATGAAGGTCACTCTCTTGGCCATGAGGTTTGTGTCCGCCTGTGAAGGCGCCGACAAACTGATGGCATAGATCTGCCCAAGAGGATATGGATCCGTCTGGCAAGTGCATGAGCCAGGATCTGACATTGGGCTTGAGTACCAGCGGGAAGTAGTTGGCGAGGATCTTGTCGTCTCGTCCCCCTGCAGCTTGCACCGCGATGGTGTAGATGCTGAGGAACTCCGACGGATGCGTCCTGCCATCGTACTTTTTTGGCACGTCTGGCTTGAAATTCTTCTTGCTGGGCCACTGGACTTGCCGCAGCTCACGAGTGAATGCAGGGCAACCTACCGCGACTGACAAGTCGCTGGTTCCCCGGCGCATGCATATCGACAGAGGGCCCGGTAGCGCTGGTCGGATTGACGTCGCGCTTCTCTTCGGTGCTCGATGCGAGTTCGAGCGTCTTCTTGCTGCCGTTCGTGAAGAACTTGACGCTGATCACGGCGAGCTCGTGGATCCGATGACGCGGTGGAGTCGCTGTCAAGGTGGATCCGGCGAGTTGGCGATCTTGGCCTTCGGGGTGGAGAGTGCATGGTGGTTGCACCCCCACAGGTTTCGTCGCCACCGGCTTGTGCCTTGTCGTCTTGCCGCGGCAGCGATGTAGTTGGTTGTCGCGGAGTGTCGCCATTGGCAAAGCCGATGAGACTCTGGATGGTGGCCCTCCATTCGTCAACTTTGTCGGCTGTTGGAGGGTAGTCTAGGAGCAGTTGAGCTCTCGCCAAGGCTTCCGCTGGAGTGGCGGGCGGCAGTGGTGAACGGTGCAAGGAGCGGGATATGCTCGGACTTCTAACTATGTTAGAAGGAGCAGCATCCCGTCCAGGCGACCGTACCCCGCTCGTGCCAGCATGCTGGCGTGCACGCTGGTCTTGAGGGCCTCGCGATCCTCCAGCTCGGTCTTGATCCAACGAACGTATGGTATTGTGAATACCATGACGCTGTCGGTCCCGCGGCTCCTGAGACGGGCGCGGTGCATGTACGGACGCCGAGGTCTGCGCGGCCTTGTCCTTGGACTTGGCAGCGTCATGCGCTCTCTCGTCGGCGCCCGTTCTTCTGCCGGTGTCTACCCCACCACCCATTTGCTCCGGTGGTGGCGGGATCGACGTGGACGGCTCCACTGCCGCCGAAGCCTTCTTCTTCGGTGGCATGTTGATGAAGATGATGAAGATGTTGCTCGTGTGAATGCCGGATCAGGTTCACACAGCCTCGACGCCCTCCTACCTGGCGCGCCAAAGATGTCGGGGAAGCTGATCGGACCCACGACCACCTATGGGACCGGCGGACCGAGCCCCCTTCGGTTCGGTGGGGGGCGGAGGTCGCACGAAGAGCAGATCGAGGCGAGGCACACGAGCAGTTTACCCAGCTTCGGAGCTCTCCGGAGAGATAATACTCCTATTGCTGCTTGTCTGATTGTATTGTGTTCTTGCTAGAGAGCCATGAGATCTACAAGACCTAACGTGAGTGTCTCTGGTTTCAAATGAGCTGAACCTCCTCTACGTTGCGCATGGGCCTCCTTTTATATGCTCAAGGGGTCACCAACAGTGCTAGCGTAGACAAGGGCAAAAGGGAAAAATGAGTTGCGGTTGGTACAGCTACTTGTGCAGTGTATTCTACCTAACTCGACGGCAAGGGACAAAAGCATTAAATGCCCGTCCATGTCGCCTAAACAATTCAACAGGGACCGTCGAGGCGCCACCGCTTGCCACGATGGCAATCTTGTCGGCGCCATTACCGCTGCGCTCCGCTGGCCAAGACAGACCTCTTGACACGCAGCGCCGGAATGGTCCCATGGCGACACGTTGGTGGATGAGCTGGAGCGGAGATGAAGAGTGGTTACTGCCGCGGCAAGCGCCTTGCAGCGGCTGAATCCTTGTCGCGTCCGGAAGCTTGTCGCTCTCCGGGCCTTCCCGGCAAGCTCCTCTTGCCGGGGTCTTGTCTTCTGTGTGCCTCGAGTGGCCTTCCCGGCAAGCTCCTCTTGCCGGGGCCTTGTCTCCTTGGCTTAAATACTTTGTTCTTGAATGGCTCCAAAGGAACCACGGACGACCTTGGCGGTCACCAGGCAAGCCTTGCCGCGGAGTGCTGCAACTGCCCGTGCACGAGTTCGGGATACTAGGGTACCCCTACTCTAGTACACCGACACTTGTTAATGCGGCCATTGTTCTTGGCTTTTCTTGGCCGAGTTGTCTGGCGAGCCATTTGTCTCGGACGTTGTGTTTGAAAGCTGCTAAGGCTTCGGCGTCCGGACAATCGACTATCTGGTTATTTTTAGTAAGGAATCTGTTCCAGAATTTCCGGGCAGACTCTCCGGGTTGTTGAGTTATGTGACTTAAATCGTCTGCATCCGGAGGTCGGACATAGGTCCCTTGAAAATTTGCCCGAAAAGCATCCTCGAGCTCTTCCCAACTTCCGGTGGTGTTTTCGGGAAGGCTTTTAAGCCAATGCCGGGCTGGCCCTTTGAGCTTGAGGGGTAAGTATTTTATGGCGTGGAGGTCATCTCCTCTAGCCATGTGTATGTGGAGGATGTAATCCTCAATCCGACTCAGGTGCATTGTTCCGTCGTATGCCTCTATGTTTACGGGCTTGAATCCCACTGAAATTCATGATCCAGCACCTCATCGGTGAAACATTGGTGGTGTCGGCACCCCTATATTTGGGTGTACCGTGATGTTCGGATACTTGATGCGTTGCATTGCTTACTGGAGCTTGCTTTCTTGGCCCATAGATAGATCTGGCCGGGCCATCTTTTTGATGCGAATCCTTGTGCGTATCGCGTGCCGGCTTGTGTGCGGCGCCCTTTGCCGCTATATGTTGGCCATGGGGTCGTTTATCCGATCGGGTGGCTTCCTTATTTTTTGATTGCGGAGGCTCTAAGGCCTTTTCATCAAATTCCGACAGTAATTTTTGCTTCGGATAGCTCTTTGTGTGGCGACTGTCGCCATATTTGTCTGCGGTGTTGAGTACTTTGCTCCATCTAATTCTGAGTGCATCTTCCGCTGTTTTGAGCTTCCGTTTCTGCTTTTTCAGGCTACACGCAGTGGCGACGAGCCTTTTTTGGAGGTTCTTCTACTCCTGCAACTTGTCCGGCGTGATGTCGTCCGGACTGTTATCTTCGCTGGGGACGGGTTGTTTATCCAAGTTGCCCTATTCGGACGGTTGCTCGATGGCATGTTCGTCGTCCGCTGGTTCGCCCTGCTCTATGGCTGGGTCTGTATGGCTGCTGTCTCTGTCATAGTGGGGTTTGGAGCGGCGCTTAATCCGCCGCTTTGACTGCTTTTCGAGGGAACGATCCCTCATTGCGTCCCTTTGTTCCTCGTCGTCGTTTCTTTTAGGTGTGTCCACCATGTATACATCGTGAGATGAGGTGGTTGTCCCGTGCCCTATAGGCGTTGGTTCCTGTTCGTCTCCTACATCGTCGCCCATACCGTCAATGTCTTCGGAGTCGAAGTCGAGCATGTCGGTTAAATCATCGACAGTAGCTATGAAGTGGGTGGTGGGTGGGCTCTGAATTTCTTCGTCATCCGTATCCCAACCTTGCTGACCATAATCCGGCCAGGGCTCTCCTGATAAAGATAGAGACTTTAGTGAATTCAGGATGTCGCTGAAGGGCGAGTGCTGAAAGATGTCCGCGGCAGCGAACTCCATGACCGGCGCCCAATCGGATTCGATTGGCGGTATGCGCGAAGATTCGGAGTCCGGAGGAGTCCGGCACCTTGGAGTCACGAGCTTTGCAAAGGACAAGGCTGTTGTTCGGCTCGATCGCCGTAGAGATTGCAGCCCCCGAAGCGGTGTCCAGCCACCCGCCCTCGATTGGCGCAGTCGG
The DNA here is from genome assembly GCA_021605205.1 of Aegilops longissima. Classification (NCBI taxonomy): domain Eukaryota; kingdom Viridiplantae; phylum Streptophyta; class Magnoliopsida; order Poales; family Poaceae; genus Aegilops; species Aegilops longissima. The sequence continues at coordinate 558,686,064 of CM038677.1, forward strand.
CTCCGAGCTAAGGGTCGGACCGGACACTGGTGCGGCCTCCAGGGCACTGTTCGGCGGCAAAGCTAGATCATGCCCGTCGTGATGAAGCGCGGCGCTTTGGTGTGGCTCGAACCCGTCGAAGATCAAGTCTCCGCGGACGTTAGCCCTGTAGTTCAAACTTCCAAATCTGACCTGATGGCCAGGGTCGTAGCTTTCGATCTGCTCCAGATGGCCAAGCGAATTGGCCCGCAGTGCAAAGCCGCCGAATACAAAGATCTGTCCGGGGAGAAAAGTCTCACCCTGGACCGCATCGTTGTTGATGACCGGAGGAGCCGTCGGGCCTAAAGATGATGACACAGAGGAACTCTCAATGAAAGCACCAATGTCGGTGTCAAAACCGGCGGATCTCGGGTAGGGGGTCCCGAACTGTGCGTCTAGGCGGATGGTAACAGGAGACAAGGGAAACGATGTTTTTACCCAGGTTCGGGCCCTCTCGATGGAGGTAAAACCCTACTCCTGCTTGATTAATATTGATGATATGGGTAGTACAAGAGTAGATCTACCACGAGATCAGAGAGGCTAAACCCTAGAAGCTATCCTATGGTATGATTGTTGTTGTTCGTCCTACGGACTAAAACCCTCCGGTTTATATAGACACCGGAGAGGGCTAGGGTTACACAGAGTCGGTTACAATGGGAGGAGATCTACATATCCGTATCGCCAAGCTTGCCTTCCACGCCAAGGAAAGTCCCACCCGGACATAGGACGAAGTCTTCAATCTTGTATCTTCATAGTCTAGGAGTCCGGCCGAAGGTTATAGTCCGGCCATCCGGACACCCCCTAATCCAGGACTCCCTCACAGCCCCCCTCCACCCATTTCGGATCATAATCAAGAGGAAGATAATTGTTCTGAGGGGGATTCAGAAGGAGAAGACTACTTCTATTTACCTCCTCAGGTCTTCGCTCTAACTTGGCACGCTAATGTTGGTAATATCATGCATATGGTGCCTTTCATTGCTTACTGTATACATCAAATATGTCATCTGCTTAGTTTAGACATGCTTTGTGGCAATGCCATCTGTTTAGTTTCTTTATCGTATATGTGAATCATGCAATGCCATCTTGTTTAGCCAGGCATCATATATGTGAATTTTGCAAGGCCACCCTGGTTAGCCAGTCATCTTATATGTGAATTATATCATGCCATCATTTTTTTATTAAGTGTTAAATTTGTCAACAATTTTAGTACATTCAATTACTCTTCATGTGCAGCAGCCATTCAGCACGGTCATGGAAAAATTTGGAGTAGAAACAAGGTCTTCAGAGCAGACAATGCTATTTGACGAAGCGCATGTCTTGCTGGTTACGGATACCTCCTCAGAGGAGGATTCAGAGACAGATGACCAGTCCTATCCCCCCCCCCCCCCCGAGGTGCATGCTCTAACTTGTCAGGGATATGTTGCTCATCGTTCGTATGGTATCTTTCATTGCTATGTCATTTTCTTAGTTTAGACATGCTTTGTGTGAATGCCACATGTTTAGTGTCTAATTACCATATATGTGAATTATGCAATGCCATCTTGTTGCAAGACATTATATATGTGAATTATGCAATGCTATCTTGTTGCAAGGCATTATATATGTGAATTATGCAATGCCATGCTATTTAGCCAAGCGTCATATATGTGAATTATATCATGCCGTCTTTTTTTGTATTTCTCATTGCATTTGTCGACAATGTGTGTATATTCAACTGCTCTTCCTGTGCATCAGCCATTTGAATTGGTGATGGAGAAATATGGAGCGAAAACAAGGTCTTCAGAGCAGACAATGCTACCTGCTAAAGCAGATATCTTGCTGGTTACAGATAGCTCTTCAGAGGAGGATTCAGAGGCAGATGACCAGTCCTATTATCCCTCTGTTGGGCCGTGCCACGTGTCGACGTATCATAGGCGCCTTCGGTCCAATGAGTGGATGACATCTGTCCCAACGGTGAGCCGACACGTGTTTCCTCCAGCCAATGATGATTTTACACGTGGAAAATCCCCATTGGTCGGGGCTGTTAACGGGTTATCGGATCCAAAACCGGAACCGATAGCTTAACGGCGAGCCGTTACAGTGGATGCCACGTGTCGGTCGCCCTTGACGGAAGCACTTCTATGACGCGCGATTTATCGTCATGGAAGTGGACACTTCCATGATGATAATTTTGGTAATGTCATGGAACACTTCTATGACAGCACAGGTATGACTATCTCGATTCTGTCATAAAATCGTCATGGATGTACATGCATGACAAAAAATGTGACCTACTATGACACACATGTACATCACGAAAGTGTATTTTTTTGTAGTGGCATAGTTCTCGAACTCGTAGGGTCCACACGCTTAACGTTCGACGACGATTTGTATTATGAGTTTATGTGATTTGATGACCGAAGGTTGTTCAGAGTCCTGGATGAGATTACGGACGTGCCGAGGAGTCTCGAAACGGTCGAGACATAAAGATTCATATATTGGAAGGTTATATTCGGACACCGGAATGGTTCGGGTCGTTTCGGTGTACCGGGGGTTACCGGAACCCCCCGGGAAGCTATTGGGCCTCATGGGCCTTGGTGGAGAAGAGAGAGGGCCGACCAAGAGGTGGTGCGCGCTCCCTTGCCCCAATTCAAATTGGACAAGGGGAGGGGGCGGCGCCCCCCTCCTTCCTTCTCTCCTCCTCCTCCTCCTTCCCCCCTTCTCCCACTAGGAATAGGAAGGGGGGGGGCGAATCCTACTAGGTTTGGAGTCCTAGTAGGACTCCCCCCCATGGCGTGCCTCCCCCCTTGGCCGGACTCCTCCTCCCCCTCCTTTATATACGCGGGGAGGGGGAACCCTAGGATAGACAAGTTGATCTTTAGCCGTGTGCGGTGCCCCCCTCCACAGTTTTACACCTTGACCATATCGTCGTAGTGCTTAGGCGAAGCCCTACGTCGGTAACTTCATCATCACCATCACCACGCTGTCGTGCTGATGAAACTCTCCCTCGGCCTCAACTGGATCAAGAGTTCAAGGGACGTCGCCGAGCTGAACGGTGCAGATCACGGAGGTGCCGTGCGTTCGGTACTTGGATCGGTTGGATCGCGAAGACGTTCGACTACATCAACCACGTTACTAAATGCTTCCGCTTTCGGTCTACGAGGGTACGTGGACACACTCTCCCCGCTCGTTGCTATGCTTCTCCTAGATAGATCTTGCGTGATCGTAGGCAATTTTTTTGAAATACTACGTTCCACAACACCATAGACATGGCATACCCAACCCAAGAATCAATTTCTTAAGTAACTAAATATCAACAAAGCTACAGTCATACACTTTTAGGCCAACATAACTTACGTGCATGCCTAGATATTTAGAAGGAAAGGAGTTGATCTGCAAATTGAACATCCCAACATAAGTTCTCACAGTAGGTTCATCACCCCCAATAACACACACACCTCACTTTTTATAATTATTTTTTAACCTAACATGATTTCATTCTGGATAATCCTCACTATTGGTGGCGTATTCTAAAATATCAATGCCGTTAGGAATAAGATCAATCTCCAGCCCAATCAAAAGCCCATTAAGGTGTGCTTGTGTAACAATTTTAGCGAGGCTCACAGTTGCCAGGTTAAAAAAGGAGATAATTAAGTGGTCCCCTTCATGCACCCCCTTGGATGTCTGGAAGTAGGGCCCAGTTACAAAGTTCAGTTTAACACATACATCACCGTCGAGCATAATAAGTCTATTCCAAAATCCACTTAGTGCCAAACCCACGTACAAAATGACAATCAAGTAGGAATTCCCAGTTGACCTTGTCATAGGCTTACCGAAATATAGCTTAAGAACAATAATGGTTCTTCTTTTGTTCACATAAGTATGGTGCAAGATTTCATGCAAGGTCATGATGCCATCCATAGTGGCACAACTTTTATTAAAGCATTCTGGTGTCTTCTAAACAAAATATCAACAAAAGGCTCAAGACGAGCAATCAAAACTTTTGTGATAAGCTTGTAAAAACATCTCAATCAATGAATGGGCCTAAATTGTTGTATCTTGTTTGCATCCGAAATTTTGGGTTGTAGTGCAATAATACCATAGCTTAATTGTTTAACTTCTAGAGAAACAACATGAATACATTCAAATAAACGCATGTAATCCTCACTGACCACATCCCAATAGTGTTGAAAAAACCCTATGTGTATATTATTAGGGCCTGGGTATGACTAGATTTCATAAAAATAGAACATGTTTTACTTCCACCTTGCTGAAGCATCTGCTAGTAGAAAGGTATCTAGCCCAGATGATCTTTCATTAGGAGCCCACAACCCATCAGACAAATGATACATGTCACTAGGTGCAGGTCCAAACAACTCTTTATGATAGATAGTAGCATGCTTAAGCAACTCATCAATGCAGTCAATAGTAACATCGCAATCACTCAAGGGAGAAATTGTGTTTTTTGTTCCTACCATTATCAATAACACGAAACTGAGTAGTATTCTAACCCCCCTTAAGGAGCCACATTTCATGAGATCTTTGCTACTAGGCCATTTCCTCTTTAGCTAGAAAATTGTGAAGTTCAACATTGTTACGTCTCCAAGGTATTTATAATTTTTGACTGTTCCATGCTATTATAGTATCAATCTTGGATGTATCATATGCAATTATATATCATTTTTTGGGACTAACCAATTAACCCAGTGCCCAATGCCAGTTGCTATTTTTTTGCTTATTTTTGGCTTTTTAGAAAACCAATATCGAACAGAGTCCAAAGGGAGAAAAAGCTTTGGATTAATTTTTTCAGGACCAAAAGAGACCCTAGAAGTTTCGGGAGAAGACCTGAAGAGTCAAGAGGGAGCGACAAGCTCGGGAGGCACGCCCCAGGGGGCGCCCCTAGGCTTGTGGGTCCCTCGTGGCACCTCTTGACCTAATTGCGCCCCTATAAATTCTCAAATATTGCCCTAAAATTAGAGAGCCACCCAAAATACTTTTTCCGCCACTGCAAGTTTCTGTTCTCGTGAAATCCCATATGGAGGCCTTCTCCGGTACTATGCCAGAAGGGGAATTGATCACGAAGTGGCTCTACCTCAACCTTGTTGCCCTTCTGATGATGCGTGAGTAATTTACCTCAGACCTACGGGTCCATAGCTAGTATCTAGTTGGACTCTTCTCTCTCTTTGATCCTCAATACAATGTTCTCCTTGATTGTCACATCCCTAGCTTGTGGTATTGCCTAGTGTTTGCATCTTCCTTGCATCATGTTTAACTTTCATGGAAATTTGAAATGGGGATGTTCAAACCCTAGCATCAAAAGGAATTCAAATAGGTTTAACTAAAATCTTTTCCAATGATTTCAAAATGCCCTTTAAAAATGTTCATCATTTCTTGATCAAGGTGGAAGCATCTACCAAAAATGGTTCACATTTCTACATGACATATTTGGACTTTGAATTAATTCAAACATATTTGAATTGGAGCTATTTAAATGCCATATATATTTTAGGTGCTCCAAAATTGTTGGAAATTGTTAAGGGTCATTGGAATAATTCAGAAAGCACCCATAATTATTTCTAGGATTTTATCAAATGGTTTAGTATTTTTACTAAATCAAAACAAAATGGAATAAATAGAAAACAAAAATAAATTAGAAAAGGGGAAACTTACCTGGGCCACTTGCTGGCCTGGCACTGCGCCGGCCCGGCCGATTGGCCAGCGCTAGTCACCCCCTACCTCGCGCCAGAAAGCAGGGCCGCGTGCTCGCCGCGCGCTGGCACGAGCAGTGCCACCTCCTTCCTGCCTGGCTGCCCCCCTTCACCCTCTGGATGCCCTGGACGTCGACACGCACACCCCGACCGCCTCACACCCTCCCCATGCTCCTCCCCCGCCTCTGCTCTCTCCACCGAGCGCAGCCATCACCGCCGCTCGCCGTAGCCACGGACACCGTCCATCCCTCGCATCTCCGACGCGCCAGGAAGCTCCGCCGTCGACCTCTACACCGTCTTCACCGAGCTACGTGACGGGAAGAGCCATGGAGCACCGTTCCCGATGTATTCTTCCTCCTCGGGCGCCGCCAAGATCGCCGGCGACCGTACCTTGTCTCCAGCCCATCCCCGAGCCCGCTGAGACCGCCGTCTGACCCCCGTGTGAGCCCTCCGTCGTTTCCCTCTCTCCCCTCGATCTCGACCCCTAGCCATGCCTGCTGCCGCACCCGAGAGTTCCTCGCCACCGGCCATGACGCCGCCATGGCTAGAGCCCACCCGCACCGAATATGAGCGCGTCACCGTGACCAGAGAGTCTGCAGGAGCCGTAGCTCCCAGGTGTTCTTGCTCCCGTGCACCACAATGCCGAGCCCAAGCTCGCCGAACTCCGGCCACCGCACTTCCCTTCACCGCGTCATTCTAGTCCTATCTGGCGTGAGCTGATGGCTCCGTCGGATGCGGACGAGGACCAGCATCACGCCAAGCCAAACTGCCGCTCGTTTGGTCGCCGGAGGGCGAAACCCGACGCCCTCCGCCGTCTCTGGCTCCGCCGGCGACGAGCCGCGGGTCAACTCCGGTGAGTTGACCCGGGATTGACCACTGTTTGACCTCCCCTGGGTAAATGGCATGCGGGCCCCGCCCAGCTAATTAAACTAGTTTAGGTTAACCTTAATTAGTGTTAACCTAGGTTAGTGCTAATTAAACTAGGTTAGCTTAGTTAGCCACTGACATGCGGGTCCCATTGGTCAGGTTCGACTGGACCGTGCCTATTGACTTGCTGACATCACACCGATGTCATGCTGAGGCAATAAGTCATTTTCTGGATTTAGTTTAAATTAGAATAACCAGGAAATTCCAGAAAATGTTTAAAACTTCTAAAATTCCTAGAAATTCAAACGTAACTCCAAATGAAATAATTTATATATGAAAACTGATCAGAAAAATCCAATCTATTGATCTGTACTGGTTTCATGCATGATAAAGAAACTTAACCCTGCTATTTAGATCAAAACATGATAATGCATTATATGAGCTCATAACTTGAGTTTGAGTTTGAACCGTTGGTTCAAATAAGCTCAAACCCTTCTGTTCTGGTTGCATTAGCTCAAATCACAGCATGTTGACATGTCATGATCATGCATCATATTGTGCATTGCATTGATTGTGTTCTTTCTCTGTTGTTGGTGTTTGTCCCCTCTCAGTAGACGTGGTTTCGATGATGAGATCGATGACACAGATGAAGAACTATACATCTTCAGAAGTGCCAGGCAAGCAAAACCCCCTTGTTCATTCCGATACAATCCCACTCTCTCGCTCCTGCTCTCTTTTACTGCATCAGGAAAACAACAATTTATCTATTACATGATGCGGTAGTTGAACCCCTTTCCTCTGCATGACCTGTCATTGCCACAGTAAATAGATGAAACCCACTAGCATGAGTAGGAGTTGTTTGAGCCCTGATGTGCTTACTCATTCATGCTTGTTTGTCATGCCTGCTACTTCTTAGAGTTGAGTCAGGTCTGGTTCATCGGGGATGAATTGGAGGTGTGTGAACATGTCCTACTGTTGAGAGCTAAGTGTGTGAACACGATTTGGTAAAGGTATCTATGAGAGGCCATGTAGGAGTACATGGTGAATTGTTTCATTGAAACCAGCCTCAGGAACTGAGTTTTGAGTTTGTGATCCATGAACAGCTACTACCACACATTGGGATCCTTAATTGACTCTCTCGACTTAATAACCGCCCCTGTCCTCTGTCCAGGAGTTGCAAGTAGTTTCTGGTGCTTGTAGTATGCTGGAGGCCATGCGCATCGCTGACCTGAGGGGTGGGCTGTGATGCGGTAGGCACGTGGCCCGGTGGACCGAGTTGCCCGTTTGGTGACCCAGGAACCCTGCACACATCGTTCTGGGCCGTAGTGGAAACCTCGGTCGGACTCCCTGCGGACGGAACGTGAATAGGCGATAAACCTGGACTAGGTACTTGTGTGGTTAGTCAGGTCGTGGCTGCTACGTCTTGAGCTTGCGTTGGTTTTCCCCGAAGAGGAGAGGATGATGCAGCAGAGTAGCGTAAGTATTTCCCTCAGTTTTTGAGAACCAAGGTATCAATCCAGTAGGAGGCCACGCACAAGTCCCTCGTACCTACACAAAACAAATAGCTCCTCGCAACCAACACGAATAGGGGTTGTGTCAATCCCTTCAAGGTCACCTACGAGAGAGATCTGATAGAGATGATAGATAATATTTTTGGTATTTTTGGTATAAAGATGCAAAGTAAAATAAAAAAGGCAAAGTAAAGAGCAAAGCAATAATAAAGCGTAGGAAGATTAATATGATGAAAATAGACCCAGGGGCCATAGATTTCACTAGTGTCTTCTCTCAAGAGCATAGGTATTTTACGGTGGGTGAGCAATTCTGTTGAGCAATTGATGAATTGAGCATAGTTATGAGAGTATCTAGGTATGATCATGTATATAGGCATCACGTCCGAGACAAGTAGACCGACTCCTGCCTGCATCTACTACTATTACTCCACTCATCGACCGCTATCCAGCATGCATCTAGAGTTTTAAGTTAATGAAAATAGAGTAACGCTTTAAGCAAGATGACATGATGTAGAGGAATAAATTCATGCAATATGATAAATACCCCATCTTGTTATCCTCGATGGCAACAATACAATACGTGCCTTGCAACCCTTTACATCCTTTGGGTAAGGACACCGCAAGATTGAACCCAAAGCTAAACACTTATCCCATTGCAAGAACTACCAATCTAGTTGGCCAAACCAAACGGATAATTCGAAGAGACTTGCAAAGATAACTCAATCATACATAAAAGAATGCAGAGAAGATTCAAATATTGCTCATAGATAATCTTGATCATAAACCCACAATTCATCGGTCTCAACAAACACACCGCAAAAAGAAGATTACATCGAATAGATCTACACGAGAGAGGGGGAGAACATTGTATTGAGATCCAAAAAGAGAGAAGAAGCCATCTAGCTACTAACTATGTACCCAAAGGTCTGAGGTAAACTACTCACACTTCATCGGAGAGGCTATGATGTTGATGTAGAAGCCCTCCATGGTGGAATCCCCTTCCGGCGGAGCTCCGGAACAAGCCCCAAGATGGGATCTCGTGGATACAGAAAGTTGCGGCGGTGGAATTAGGTTTTTGGCTCCGTATCTGATCTGTTGGGGGTATGTAGGAGTATATAGGAGGAAGAAGTAGGTTGGTGGAGCCTCGAGGGGCCCACGACGTAGAGGGCGCGCCCTAGGGGGGCGCCCTCCACCCTCGTGACCGCCTCGTGGCTTTCTTGACGGAGGGTCCAAGTCTCCTGGGTCTTATCTAATGAGAAAATCACGTTCCCGAAGGTTTCATTCCGCTTGGACTCCGTTTCATATTCCGTTTCTTCGAAACACTGAAATAGGAAAAACAACAGCAATTCTGGGCTGGGCCTCTGGTTAATAGGTTAGTCCCAAAAGTAATATAAAAGTGGAAAATAAAGCCCAATATAGTCCAAAACAATAGATAATATAGCATGGAGCAATAAAAAAAATTATAGATATGTTGGAGACGTATCAGGCATCCCCAAGCTTAATTCCTGCTCGTCCTCGAGTAGGTAAATGATAAAAAAGAAGTTTTGATGCGGAGTGCTACTTGGCATAATTTCAATGTAATTCTTCTTAATTGTGGTATGAATATTCAGATCCGAAAGATTCAAGTCAAAAGTTCATATTGACATAAAAATAATAATACTTCAAGCATACTAACTAAGCAATGATGTTTCCTCAAAATAACGTGGCCAAAGAAAGTTATCCCTACAAAATCATATAGTCTGGCTATGCTCTATCTTCACCACACAAAATATTTAAATCATGCACAACCCCGATGACAAGCCAAGCAATTGTTTCATACTTTTGAGATTTTCAAAACTTTTTCAATCTTCACGCAATACATGAGCGTGAGCCATGGATATAGCACAATATGTGGAATAGAATGGTGGTTGTGGAGAAGACAAAAAGGTGGAAGATAGTCTCACATCAACTATGCGTATCAACGGGCTATGGAGATGCCCGTCAATAGATATCAATGTGAGAGAGTAGGGATTGCCATGCAACGGATGCACTAGAGCTATAAGTATATGAAAGCTCAACAAATGAAACTAAGTGGGTGTGCATCCAACTCGCTTGCTCACGAAGACCTACGGCAATTTGAGGAAGCCCATCATTGGAATATACAAGCCAAGTTCTATAATGAAAAATTCCCACTAGTATATGTAAGTGATGAAACGAGAGACTCTCTATTATGAAGATCATGGTGCTACTTTGAAGCACAAGTGTGGTAAAAGGATAGTAACATTGTCCCTTCTCTCATTTTTTTATTGGGCCTTTTCTCTTTTTTTATGGCCTCTTTTTTTTCATCCGGAGTCTCATCCCGACTTATGTGGGAATCATAGTCTCCATCATCCTTTCCTCACTTGGAACAATGCTCTAAAAATGATGATCATCACACTTTTATTTTTCTTACAACTCAACAATTACAACTCTATGCTTAGAACAAAATATGACTCTATGTGTATGCCTCCGGCGGTGTACCGGGATATGCGATGATTCACAAGTGACATGTATGAAAGAATTATGAACGGTGGCTTTGCCACAAATACGATGTCAACTACATGATCATGCTAAGCAATATGACAATGATGGAGCGTGTCATAATAACGGAACGATGGAAAGTTGCATGGCAATATATCTCGGAATGGCTATGGAAATGCCATGATAGGTAGGTATGGTGGCTGTTTGAGGAAGGTTTTATGGTGGGTGTATGATACCGGCGAAAAGTGCGCGGTATTAGAAAGGCTAGCAATGGTGGAAGGGTGAGAAAAGTGCGTATAATCCATGGACTCAACATTAGTCATAAAGAACTCATATACTTATTGCAAAAATCTACAAGTTATCAAAGCAAAGTATTACGCGCATGCTCCTAGGGTGGTAGATTGGTAGGAAAAGACCATCGCTCGTCCCCGACCGCCACTCATAAGGAAGACAATCAATAAATAAATCATGCTCCGACTTCATCACATAACGGTTCACCATACGTGCATGCTACGGGAATCACAAACTTTAACACAACTTCAAATTCACAATTACTCAACTAGCATGACTCTAATATTACCACCTCCATATCTCAAAACAATTATCAAGCATCAAACTTTTCTTAGTATTCAACGCACTCAAAAGAAATTTTTACAAATCTTGAATACCAAGCATATTATTATTTTAAGCAAATTACCATGCTATTTAAGACTCTCAAAATAATCTAAGTGAAGCATGAGAGATCAATAGTTTCTTTAAAACAAATCCACCACCGTGCTCTAAAAGATATAAGTGAAGCACTAGAGCAAAACTATATAGCTCAAAAGATATAAGTGAAGCACATAGAGCAAAACTATCAAGCTCAAAAGATATAAGTGAAGCACATAGAGTATTCTAACAAATTCCAATTCATGTATGGATCTCTCAAAAGGTGTGTACATCAAGGATGATTGTGGTAAACTAACAAGCAAATACGCAAATAATACAAGACGCTCCAAGCAAAACACATATCATGTGGTGAATAAAAATATAGCTCCAAGTAAAATTACCGATGGAAGTGAACGAAAGAGGGGATGCCTTCCGGGGCATCCCCAAGCTTTAAATTTTTGGTGTCCTTGGATTATCTTGGGGGTGCCATGGGCATCCCCAAGCTTAGGCTCTTGCCACTCCTTGTTCCATAATCCATCAAAAGATTTCACCCAAAACTTGAAAACTTCACAACACAAAACTCAACAGAAATCTCGTAAGCTCCGTTAGCGAATGAAAACAAAAGACCACTTCAAGGTACTGTAATGAACTCATTATTTATTTATATTGGTGTTAAAACTACTGTATTCCAACTTCTCTATGGATCATAAACTATTTTACTATCCATAGATTCATCAAAATAAGCAAACAACACACGAAAAACAGAATCTGTCAAAAACAGAACAGTCTGTAGTAATCTGTAACTAACGCAAACTTCTGGAACTCAAAAAATTCAGCAAAAATAGGAAGACCTAGGCAATTTGTTTATTGATCCGAAGCAATTGGAATCACTATTTTATCACGTTCTTGTGATTTTTAACAATTGTTTTCGTGAACCAAAAGTTTCTGGAAATTACAGCAAGATCAAATAACTATTATCCATCCAAGAAGATCATATAGGTTTAACTTGGCACAAACACTAATTAAAACATAAAACCACATATAAACAGAAGGTAGATGGATTATTTATTCCTAAACAGAAACAAAAACTAAAAACTAAAAATAAAATTGGGTTGCCTCCCAACAAGCGCTATCGTTTAACGCCCCTAGCTAGGCATAAAAGCAAGGATAGATCTAGGTTGTGCCGTAGTAATAAGATAGTTCAGTGAAACTCATTTCATACTCCCTACGTTCGGCAGCAAGTTTTATTTGAGGCAAGCAAAAGTAATCAAAGGGATAAATTTAATAGGGCAAAAATCCCCAAGATCGATTTTAGGAGGTATAGGTTCCTCTTTCGGCCCTTCGTATTGCACAACCAATTCATCGTTATAAGCTTTCTTTTGACAAAACCTTGTGAGCCTATACTCAAGAGAGTATCCTAGCTCATTATTTCGAATAGCCAAATCATCGTTAAGTTCAGAGATTCTATCAATTAAAATATTGGTAGGCACCTTTTTTCTAAGATTTTCATTGAAAGCAACATAATCAATAGATTGAAAATGCATTATTTCTTCTGGATCAAAGAGGATAGATTCTATGGGAGGACGGCCAACGTCCACCCTATAATGCGCAAAGATTTCTTTGGCCTCTTTTATTATAAATCTTAATTCATGAGCCGAAAAGATCGTAGAGCACGCTTAACAGAGGAATGCTCGATATTAGAAAATTCTAGGAAAATCCTTTGTATGGAAGGATGCATATGCATAAATTATCTTTCAAGTTCAACGATAAGCATGGCAATAGCGTCCGCAAGACTACTAGTTCTATGGAGAATAGAACTACCCATAGTGGGCAAAACACCGGCGCAAGTAAATAAATCTTGGATAACTCCCTTTCGAATAATATTACCACTACCAATTCAAAATCTTTTTGTATGCAAGGTAGGGGGTTCTTCAGCCGGAGCATCGGAATTTTCCATGTTATTATTATTGTCCGTATTGGCAATAGTTTCCCAGTTTCAGACATAATGACAAGCAAACGAGAAAAAGGAAACGGAAAAGAGAGGGCGAATAAAACGGCAAGAGTGAAGTGCGGGAGAGGAAAACGAGAGGCAAATGGCAAATAATGTAATGCGAGAGATAAGGGATTGTGATGGGTACTTAGTATGTTGACTTTTGTGTAGACTCCCCGGCAACGGCGCCAGAAATCCTTCTTGCTATGTCTTGAGCTTGCGTTGGTTTTCCCCGAAGAGGAGAGGATGATGCAGTAGAGTAGCGTAAGTATTTCCCTCAGTTTTAGAGAACCAAGGTATCAATCCAGTAGGAGGCCACGCACAAGTCCCTCATACCTACACAAAACAAATAGCTCCTCGCAACCAACGCGAATAGGGGTTGTCAATCCCTTCACGGTCACTTATGAGAGTGAGATCTGATAGAGATGATAGATAATATTTTTGGTATTTTTGGTATAAAGATGCAAAGTAAAATAAAAAGGCAAAGTAAAGAGCAATGCAATAATAAAGCATAGGAAGATTAATATGATGAAAATAGACCCGGGGGCCATAGATTTCACTAGTGGCTTCTCTCAAGAGCATAGGTATTTTACGGTGGGTGAACTAATTACTGTGGAGCAATTGACAGAATTGAGCATAGTTATGAGAGTATCTAGGTATGATCATGTATATAGACATCACGTCCGAGACAAGTAGATCGACTCCTGCCTGCATCTACTACTATTACTCCACTCATCGACCGCTATCCAGCATGCATCTAGAGTATTAAGTTAATGAAAACAGAGTAACGCTTTAAGCAAGATGACATGATGTAGAGGAATAAATTCATGCATGATGATAAATACCCCATCTTGTTATCCTCGATGGCAACAATACAATACGTGCCTTGCAACCCTTTCTGTCACTGGGTAAGGACACCGCAAGATTGAACCTAAAGCACTTCTCCCATTGCAAGAACTACCAATCTAGTTGGCCAAACCAACGGATAATTCGAAGAGACTTGCAAAGATAACTCAATCATACATAAATGAATTCAGAGAAGATTCAAATATTGCTCATAGATAATCTTGATCATAAACCCACAATTCATCGGTCTCAACAAACACACCGCAAAAAGAAGATTACATCGAATAGATCTCCACGACAAAGGGGGAGAACATTGCATTGAGATCCAAAAAGAGAGAAGAAGCCATCTATCTACTAACTATGGACCCGAAGGTCTGAGGTAAACTACTCACACTTCATCGGAGAGGCTATGATGTTGATGTAGAAGCCCTCCATGGTGGAATCCCCTTCCGGTGGAGCTCCGGAACAGGCCCCAAGATGGGATCTCGTGGATACAGAAAGTTGTGGCGGTGGAATTAGGTTTTTGGCTCCGTATCTGATCTGTTGGGGGTATGTAGGTATATATAGGAGGAAGAAGTACGTCGGTGGAGCCTCGAGGGGCCCATGAGGTAGGGGGGCGCGCCCTCCACCCTCGTGACTGCCTCGTGGCTTTCTTGACGGAGGGGTCAAGTCTCCTGGGTCTTATCTGATGAGAAAATCATGTTCCCGAAGGTTTCATTACGTTTGGACTCCGTTTGATATTCCGTTTCTTCGAAACACTGAAATAGGCAAAAAACAACAATTCTGGGTTGGGCCTCCGGTTAATAGGTTAGTCCCAAAAGTGATAGAAAAGTGGAAAATAAAGTCCAATATAGTCCAAAACAATAGATAATACAGCATGGAGCAATCAAAAATTATAGATATGTCGGAGACGTATCAGTGGCCGACACCCTCGCCAGGCTTCCGCTTGAAGGTTGCCGAGATACATGACGTGTACATGGCGGTAAGTGGCGGGAGCGTGTGTGAAGAAGTACACCCCTGCAGGGTTCACATGATCAATTCAAATAGCCGCGTACGCGGTAAAGGACTTCTGGTTTGCCTGTACAGTTCATAGACAAGTGAAAGTGGATACTCTAAAAATGCGCAAGATAAGCGTGAGTGCTATGGATGGCGTTCTCGTAGGGAGACGGGAGCGGATCCATAGTGGTGTATTGATTGGTGAATATGTCGACTCGTGTGCGCCACCTCAAAAGAGTTACTTGCAGTCGTAGTTCAGGATAGCCACCGAGTCAAAGCTGGCTTGCTGCAGTCAAATTCCACCACCCCTCTATTGATACTGATGCATATGTAGCTAGTTCTGATGTAATTCTTGCTGGTACATTTGTACTCACGTTTGCTTAATTTATGTTTTTGCAGAGAGACTTCAATCTCACTAGTAGTTCCGCGTGGACTTCGACGTTTAGCTCGTTACCTCAGCTGCGATCTTGTACCCTTGGGAGGGTCTTGTAGATAGTCATGCTTCTCAGCCTTTTTCGTTTGTAGTTGTCTGTACTCAGACATGTTTATGCTTCCTCCTGTTCCTTGTATGCTCTGTATGTTGGGTCATGGGACCCATGTCTGTAATACTTGGCTCCTCAGAGCCTAATGGATAAATACTTTGAGTTGTAGAGTTTAGTTGTGATGCCATGTTGTATTAGCACATATCGAGCATATTGTGTGTATGGTTTGAAATTCTTGCTATGTGTGGGATCCGACAACCTAGTTGTTTATCCTTGGTAGCCTCTCTTACCGGGAAATGCCTCCTAGTGCTTCCACTGAGCCATGATAGCTTGCTACTGCTCCGGAACACTTAGGCTGGCCGGCATGTGTCCTTCTTCGTTCCTGTGTCTGTCCCTTCAGGAAAATGTCACGCGATGTCTACCGGAGTCTTGTTAGCCCAGCTGCTATAGCCCGGATTCACTCGTTCATGACCGACACGTTCGTTGCTGGGTCATGTATGCCTGTCCCTGTAAGTTAGTGCCACTTTGGGTTTACGACTAGTCATGTCGGCCCGAGTTCTTTGTCATATGGATGCTAGCGACACTATCATATACGAGAGCCAAAAGGCGCAAACGGTCCTGGGCCAGGTAAGGTGGCACCCATGGGAATACCGTGCGTGAGGCCGCAAAGTGATATGATGTGTTACATGCTAGATCGGTGTGACTTAGGATCGGGGTCCCGATGTAATGACTTTTTGTGGTGTATTTGTTGGGATCCGATGAATTGTGAGTTTATGATCAGATTTATCCATGAATATTATTTGAGTTTTCTCTGAACTCTTGTACGCATGACTATTATAGCTTCATATTTCTCTCCGATCTATTGATTTGGTTTGGCCAACTAGATTGATTTTTCTTGCAATGGGAGATGTGCTTTGTAATGGGTTCGATCTTGCGGTGCTCAATCCCAATGACAGAAGGGGACATGACATGTATGTATAGTTGCTATTAAGGGATAAAAGATGGGGTTTATTCATGTGTGAGTTTACTGTGTCTACATCATGTCGTCTTGCTTAAGGCGTTACTCTGTTCTTTATGAACTTAATACTCTAGATGCATGCTGGATGCGGTCGATGTGTGGAGTAATAGTAGTAGATGTAGAATCATTTTGGTTTACTTGTCTCGGACGTGATGCCTATATACATGATCATTGTCTTAGATATCATCATGATTAATCGCTTTTCCGAACAGTAATTTCTTTACGCACCGTATGTTATTTTCAAGAGAGAAGCCTCTAGTGAAAACTACGCTCCCCGGGTCTATTTTCCATCATATTAAAACCAAGAATAATTTACTGCAATTTTTATTTCTTTACTTTATTTTGTATTTTTGTGTGATCTATCTATCTATCACCATACAATTTAATCTTGCAAGTAACCTCCAAGGGATTGACAACCCCTCGTTAGCGTTGGGAGCAAGGATTTGTTATCTTGTGTGCATGTATTGTTAATGAGTTGTTGCGTGGTTCTTCTACTGGGTTAATAACCTTGGTTCTTAACCGAGGGAAATACTTATCTCTACTGTACGCTTCAGCCTCTATTCTTCGAGGAAATCCCAACACAGATTACAAGTAGCAGGAAGAATTTCTGGCGCCGTTGCCTGGGAGACATTATCAACATCTATCAAGTATTGATAACCCACAAGTATAGGGGATCGCAATAGTTTTTGAAGGTAGAGTATTCAACCCATATTGATTCGACACAAGGGGAGCTAAAGAATATTTAGAAGTATTAGCAATTGAGTTGTTAATTCAACCACACTTGGAGACTAAATATCTGCAACAGAGTGATCAATAGCACAGTAATATGATAATTTGATAGTAGTACTAACAATAGCAACAGTAACGGTAACATCAATAGCAATAATTTTGTAGCAGTTGTGACAGCAGTAGCAAAAACAATAGTGACTTAGCAAATATCAATATGTCAAAATTTCGTAGGCATTGGATCAGTGATGGATAATTAA
This sequence comes from Aegilops longissima, assembly GCA_021605205.1. Lineage (NCBI taxonomy): Eukaryota > Viridiplantae > Streptophyta > Magnoliopsida > Poales > Poaceae > Aegilops > Aegilops longissima. The sequence goes on from CM038677.1 coordinate 558,703,612, forward strand.
ATTGGATGGCATTCATCATGTAATAATTATAACCTAGGGCAACACAGAATTAGCTCCAATTCATCAATGTAATGTAGGCATGTATTCTGTAAATAGTCATACGTGCTTATGGAAGGAACTTGCATGACATCTTTTGTCCTACCCTCCCGTCGCAGCAGGGTCCATATGGAAACTAAGGGATATTAAGGCCTCCTTTTAATAGAGAACCAGAACAAATCATTAACACATAGTGAATACATGAACTCCTCAAATTAAGGTAATCACCGGAAAGAATTCCAATTATTGTCACCTTGGGGTATACAGATCATAACACGTAATAGGTGCGTATAACTTGCATGGTAGGATCAAGAACACAAATATATTCATGAAAACATAAAGGGTTCAGATCTGAAATCATGGCACTCGAGCCCTAGTGACAAGCATTAATCATAGAAAAGTCATAGCAACATCAGTCCCGGAACATAGTGGATACTAGGGCTCAATACCTAACAAAACTAACTCGATTACATGATAAGACTCATCCAACCCATCACTGTTCAGTAAGCCTATGTAGGAATTACTCACACCCGGTGGTGAGCATCATGAAATTGGTGATGAAGAAGGATTGGTGATGATGATGGCGACGAATCCCCCTCTCCGGAGCCCAGAACGGACTCTAGATCTGCCCTCCTGATGAAGTACAGGAGGTGGCGGTGGCTCCACATCCTATTTTTTCTCCGGGAATATGAATTTATAGTATCCAGATTAGGGTTAACGGAGCTTCGTGGGCCCCACGATTCACCAGGGCGCGCCCCCGGGGGGGGGGGGGGCGCCCTGGTGCCTCGTGGGTAGTCGGTGGCCCCCCTCCAGTGGGTCTTTGCTCCAATATTTTTATTTGGTCCATAAAAAATCTCCAAAAAGTTTCGCCAAATTCCAAGAACTTTTATTTCTGCACAAAAACAACACCATGGCAGTTCTACTAAAAACAATGTCAATCCGGGTTAGTATCATTCAAATGATGCATATTAGTGTCCAAAACAAGAGGAAAAGTGTTTGGAGAAGTAGATACGACGGAGACGTATCAAGTACCTACGCATAAACTTTCATCTCCTTGTCTTTACATTATTTGCCATTTGCCTCTCGTTTTCATCTCCCCTACTTCTAAAATGTTTTAACAAAAATACAAAAATATTTTCTGTTTATCTTTTTCGTGTTTGCTCACTTTATAGTTATGGCTAGTTCTTCTCTTGTCTCATGTACCCCTGAAAATGAAGTTCTAAATTTCAAACAAAGGGGAGGGGAGAATTAAAAAGATGCTTGGTATAGGATTTGTGATGCTCAAAATAGATCAATTCGTAAGCAATCTATTGTCGTTCTTCTTCACAATTTTTATGTGGGTGTTACTACTTGGTATAGAGTTGTGCTAGATACTATCACCGGAGGGAATTTCTTGAGTAGTCACCCTATGGATGCTTTCAATGCTATGGGGAATTTAGAGGGATCATCACCTATCACTATTAATGAAATGGTTTTAACTTTGGAACATGTTATGCAAAGGCTAGATGCTATTGAAAAGAAAATGCCTACCGTAGAGCATATTGAAAATGTGGATAAAAATATTCATAATCATGTTACTCAATTTGGATGAAAGGTAGGGATTAATCTTAATATGCTAAAAGAGAAATAACCAATAATTAATGAAAGAGTGGAGCAAAGTCCCGTTAGGATTGACAAATTGGAAGAAAGTATTAATAATTTGGGTTCCGCTTTTGCTTCTGTTAAAACTATTGAAAAGACTCCTGTTAGAAAGAATTGCAAGTTTATATATGTTCCTAAAAATAAGGGTGCTACATCTAGCAACAACGGCAAAGATCTTAAAATGATCAGTGTTCACCCCAATTTTGCTGATTTGATAAAGGAACCTAGTTACAAAAATAAATTCCTTAATCTTGTTTCTAGGAGTGTGATCATTAAAAATATGCATAATAGAACTGCTAGGAATTATGGATGCATGATCGAGGAGTTAAAAACCAAAGATGACAACACTTGAAACTATGCATTACACCTAGCTAGGGGTGTAAAACGATAACGCCAGTTGGAAGGCAACCCAATAGTTATCGTAATTTTCTTGTTCATTTTTTTATGTTCACACAATTATGCTAATGTTATGGTTGTGTTAGTGTTTTAATTAGTGTTTGTGCCAAGTAACGCCTTTGGGATGGTTTGGATGATAGTTGATTAGATTCTGTGAAAAAAGAGAACCTTTTGCGCCCAGTAGTAGAATTTCTAAAATTCATTGGAACATTATTTTGATCTGAATGTTTTACACATGATTGATATACAAATTGTCCATGTTGTCCTAATTTTGCAGAATTTTTAGAGTTACAAAAGTATGAGCATAATTCAGGTTTCTACAGATTGTTCTGTTTTTTGACAGATTCTGTTTTTGATGCATTGTTGCTTCTTTTGATGGAACTACGGATTGTATCGGGAGGGGGGGGGGGGGGGTATAAGCCAGGGAGAAGTTATAATACAATAAGTATAATGCAAAAATAAAATATGAATTGGTTTGCAATAGTACTTAAAGTAGTGAATTGTTTTATTATACTAACGAATCTCATGAAGGTTTTGTTGAGTTTTGTGTGCTGAAGTTTTCAAGTTTTGGGTGAGATCACGATGGGTGAAGGAATAAGGAGTGGCAAGAGCCTAATCTTGGGGATGCCCATGGCACCCCAAGGTAATATCCAAGGACTCCAAAGCAACTAAGATTGGGGATGCCCCGGAAGGCATCTCCTCTTTCTTCTAATGACCATCGGTAATTTTAGTTGGAGCTATATTTTTATTCATAACATGATATGAGTTTTTCTTGGTGTGTCATGTATTATATGAGTCTTTGCTTTGTTTGCTTTTTAGTTTGTCACAATCATCTTTGTTGGACACACCTTTTTGAGAGGGACACACATTATTCGGGATTTGTTAGAATACTCTATGTGCTTCACTTAAATCTTTTGAGCTAGGCAGTTGCTCTAGTGCTTGAGATTCACTTATTAGAGCACAACTGTGGTTATATTTTAAAGAAATAGTTGCACTCTCATACTTCAGTTATATCCTTCTGAGAGTTGATAATAGTAATGGCAATAGTGTGGGTTATGAATTTGGTCCTAATATGATAGGTATTCAGTAGGAATATAATAAAAACTTTCATGTAGATCACTAAATATGATAAGTTTGATTCTTTGCAATAGTTTTGCGATATAAAGGTGGTAATATGCGGGTTATGCTATTGAGTAATTGTGATTTAGTAAGAATATTGGTGTTAAGGTTTGTGATTCCCGAAGCATGCATGTATGGTCTCTCGTTACGCTATGAAGTTGGAGCATGATTTATTGTTGATTGTCTTCCTTATGAGTGGCGGTCGGGGACGAGCGTGGTCTTTTATTACCAATCTATACCCCTAGGGGCATGTATAGTAGTACTTTTCTTTGAGGGCTAATAAACTTTTGCAATAAGTATGTGAGTTCTTTATGATTAATTTGATTCCATGGATTATACGCACTCTTACCTTTCCGCAATTTGCTAGCCTCTTCGATATTGTGCATTGCCTTTTCTCACCTTGAGTTGTGGTGCAAACTTCACCGGTGCATCCAAACCACGTGATATGATACGCTCTATCACATATAAGCCTCCTTATATCTTCCTCAAAACAGCCACCATACCTACCTATTATGGCATTTCCATAGCCATTCCGACATATATTGCCATGCAATCCGTTTTATTATGACAAATATCATCATTGTAGTATTGCTTTGCATGATCATATAGCTGACATAGTATTTGTGGCTCAGCCACCATTCATATTTTTTATACATGTTATGCTAGATCATTGCACATCCCGGTACACCGTCGGAGGCATTCATATAGAGTCATATTTTTGTTCTAGTATCAAGTTGTAATTTTCTTTCGAGTTGTAACTAAATAGAAGTGTGATTATCATTTATTCATTATTAGAGCATTATCCTAGTGAGGAATTAAAAAAAGGAGGCCAAAAAGAGCCCAACAAAAATTGAGAAAAAAGAAAAGAAAAATCGAGAGAAAAAGATAGACGGAGCAATGTTACTATCCTTTCCATACTTGTGCTTCAAAGTAGCACCATGTTTTTCATACAGAGAGTCTCATATGCTCCATTTTCATATAACTAGTGGGAATTTTTCATTATAGAACTTGGCTTGTATATTCCAATGATGGGCTTCCTCAAATGCCCTGGATCTTCATGAGCAAGCAAGTTGGATGTACACCCACTTAGTTTTATTTTTGAGTTTTGATATACTTATGGCTCTTAGTGCATCCGTTGCATGGCAATCCCTACTCCTTGCATTGACATCAATTGATGGGCATCTTGATACGTCTCCAACGTATCTATAATTTTTGCTTGTTCCATGTTGTTATATTATCATTCTTGGATGTTTTACAATCAATTTATAACAACTTTATATCATTTTTTGGGACTAACCTATTGACATAGTGCCCAGTGACAGTTGCTGCTTTTTTGCTTGTTTTTACTTCGCAGAATATCAGTACCAAACAAAGTCCAAACGCACCAAAACTTTTTGGAGAATTTTAATGGACCAGAAGACACAACTTGGGCCAAACAAGTACCAGAGTGGTGCCTCGAGGGGGGCACAACCCACCTGGGCACTCCTGGGGGCCCAGGCGCGCCCTGGTGGTTTGTGCCCACCTCGGTGGCCTCCTGCACCGCCTCTTCACCCTATAAGTACCCAAATATTCCAGAAACCCTAGGGGAGTCAACGAAACACAATTCCAGACGCCGCAAGTTCTAGAAACACGAGATCCAATCTAGACACCATCACGAAGGGGTTCATCATCCTCATTGGTGCCTCTTCGATGATGCGTGAGTAGTTCATCACAGACCTACGGGTCCGTAGTTAGTAGCTAGATGTCTTCCTCTCTCTCTCTCTCTCTCTCTCTCTCTCTCTCTCTCTCTGATTCTCAATACAATGGTCTCTTGGAGATCTATTTGATGTAACTCTTTTTGCGGTGTGCTTGTTGGGATTCGATGAACTTTGAGTTTATGATCAGATCTATATCCATGAATATTGTTTGAGTCTTCTTTGATCTCTTATATGCATGATATATTTATAGCCTCATATTTCTTCTTCAAATCTTTGGTTTAGTTAGGCCAACTAGATCGTATTTTCTTGCCATGAGAAGAGGTGCTTTGTGATGGGTTCGATCGTGCGGTGTTCTTTCCCAGTGACAGAAGGGGCAGCAAGACACACATGTATCGTTGCTATTAATGATAACAAGATGGGGGCTATTCCTACATGACTAGATCTCTTCTACATCATGCCAGCGTTCTTATTGCATTACTTCGTTTCTCCATGAACTTAATACACTAGATGCATGCTGGATAGCGGTGGATGTGTGGAGTAATACTAGTAGATGCAGGCAGGAGTCGGTATACTAATCTTGGACGTGATACCTATATACTGATCATTGCCTTGGATATCGTCATAATTATTCGATCTTCTATCAACTGCCCAACAGTAATTTGTTTACCCACCGTATGCTATTTTCTCGAGAGAAGCCACTAGTGAAATCTACGGCCCCCGAGTCTATTCTTTATCATATTTACTGTGAGATCTATTTTCATTTGCTTTTGTTTTCAGACTATTATTCCAAAACCCCCAAAATACCTTGCTGCAATTTACTTTATTCCATGTTTTATCAAGATCTATTTATCCAATCTACACAAATTTTATCCCGTCAACTTACAATTTCTGGCGCATTACCCACAAGAGGGATCGACAACCCTGATACATCTCCAATGTATCTATAATTTTTTATTGTTCCATTCTGTTATATTACCATTCTTGGATGTTTTATAATAATTTTATAGTCATTTCATATCATTTTTTGGTACTAGCCTATTGACATAGTGCCAAGTGCCAGTTGCTGTTTTTGCATGTTTTTTACATCGCAGGAAATCAATACCAAACAGATTCCAAACGCAGCGAAACTTTTTGTGGATTTTTATAGATCAGAAGACATCCAGTGGGCCGAAGAAGCACCTAGGGGGTGCTCGGAGGGGAGCACAACCCACCAGGGCACGCCTGGAGGCCCAGGCGCGCCCTGGTGGGTGGTGCCCACCTCAGTTGCCTCCCGAACCGCCTCTTTACTCTATAAATACCCAAATATTCCAGAAACCCTAGGGGAGTCGACGAAAATCAATTCTAGCCACCGCAAGTTCCAGAACCACCAGATCCAATCTAGACACCATCAAGGAGGGGTTCATCATGTCCATTGGTGCCTCTCTGATGGTGCATGAGTAGTTCTTTGTATACCTACGGGTCCGTAGTTAGTAGCTAGATGGCTTCCTCTCTCTCTCTTTGGATTCTCAATATAATGGTCTCTTGGAGATCCATATGATGTAACTCTTTTTGCGGTGTGTTTGTTGGGATCCGATGAACTTTGAGTTTATGATCAGATCTATCTTTTTATCCATGAAAGTTATTTAAGTCTTCTTTGATCTCTTATATGCATGATTGCTTATAGCCTCGTATTTCTTCTCTGATATTTGGGTTTTGTTTGGTCAACTTGATCTATTTATCTTGCAATGGGAACATGTGCCTTGTGATGGGTTTGATCTTACGGTGCTTGATCCTAGTGACAGAAGGGGAACCGACACGTATGTATCGTTGCTATTAAGGATAAAAAGATGGGGTCTATTTCTACATATATAGATCTTGTCTACATCATGTCATCATTCTTATTGCATTACTCCTTTTCTCCATGAATTAATACATTAGATGCATGCTGGATAGCGGCCGATGTGTGGAGTAATAGTAGTAGATGCAGGCAGGAGTGGTCTACTAATCTTGGATGTGATGCCTATATAATGATCATTGCCTAGATATCGTCATGATTATTCAAAGTTTTATCAATTGCCCAACAGTAATTCTTTTACCCACCGTTTGCTATTTTTCTCGAGAGAAGCCACTAGTGAAATCTACGGCCCCTGGGTCTCTTCTTTATTATTTTTGCCTCTGCGATCTATTTTATTTGCTTTTATTTCTAGATCTATTAAATTAAAAATACGAAAATACATTGCTGCAATTTATTTATCTATCAATTAATTAAAACTTTCTCACGTCCATTTGCCAATTTCTGGCGCCGTTACTCGAAAGGGATTGACAACCCCTTTAATACATCGGGTTGCGAGTATTTGTTATTTATGTGCAGGTGCTGTTTACATAGTGTTGCTTGGTTCTTCTACTGGTTCGGTAACCTTGCTCTCATCACCGAGGGAAATACCTATCGTCGTTGTCCTGCATCATCTCTTCCTCTTTGGGGAAATACCGACGTAGTCTAGCAGACATCAAAACGAATTTCTAGCGTCGTTGCCTGGGAGACATCATCAACATCTACCAGGTTCCTAATCACAAATCTCAACTACTTGCAATTTACATTATTTTCCATTTGCCTCTTGTTTTCCTCTCCCCCACTTCACAAAAATTTGCCGTTTTATTCGCCATCTTTTTTGTTCGCCGTTTTCTCGTCAGATCTATTCTTTGCCTGCAATCAGGAGTGATTTTGGTATGGCAGCAACAGATGATGGCCTAACTCCTAAAATTGGACGTACGGGCAATTTGGATGCTGAAACTTTTATCTTGGGGCAAGGGAATGTTACGGGAAAAGAACGTATCCAAGAATTTTTCAATTGTGTTAAAAATCTAAGTCTTGATGATGCTCCTATACTTACAAAGACTAGATCTTATGCAAAAGCTATTTCAGCACTAGTCCTGAAACTTGAAAGTAAATTTATCCGTACTCATCCAACTTTGCAAAGATTGTTTTTTGAGCTTCCCGTTATAAACAATCCTAAAGCTAAATAGTTGGCCACTCTCGTTCTCATGAATGAATTTGACTACATAATACGGGAAGCTAGGGAAATCTTTGATTTTTATGGTATGAATCATGAAAAGCCCGTGATAGATGAAATTCTTTACAATAGTGATTATGCGTTAAGACATTTGCTTCGGGATAATCAAATCTTTGATGAGAATCTTAAAAAGGAAGTCCCCATTTTGGATATAATCCAACAAGTTTTCAATAATGTTAACCAACATTACTCTTGGATTGTTGCCGGAAATCAAAGGGGTTATGATGATAAGAAACTTAATAGTGCTAAGGTTTCTACGGATAATATGTTTTATGTTGTTTTTACAAAACCTCATGACAAAAACACCCCTAAGGAAATTAAGGAGAAAGATGACAACACTTAGATCCTTTCTTTATGCCTAGCTAGGGGCGTGAAACAATAGCGCTTGTTGGGAGGCAACCAAATGAATAAAATTTATTTTTGTCTTTTGCTTTCTGTTCTTGAGTGTTTACACAATTATGCTACTGTCATGATTGAGTTTTTTGGGTTTTAATTAGTGTTTGTGCCAAGCAAACCCTTTAGGATCTTCTTGGGTGACAGTTGCTTTGATCTTGCTGAAAAACAGAAACTTTTGCGTCCAGAGTTACAATTTTAAAAATCACATAAGCGACGAAAAATTCTGAATTTTTTATAGTAGATTGATATACAATTTGCTAAGGTTGTCCTAATTTTTCAGAATTTTTGGAGTTACCGAGGTATTCGAAATATCCAGATTGCTACAGACTGTTCTGTTTTTCTTTGCGTTGTGTGCTTGTTTTGATGATTCTATGGTTTTCTTTGAAGAGTTTTTGCAATAGAAAAGTTGGAATACAGTAGATATAATGCAAGAATAAAATATGACTGGGTTGCAACAGTAATTATCGTAGTGATTTGCTTTCTTATACTAACAGATCTCACGAAGGTTCTGTTCAGTTTTGTGTGATTGAATTTTTCAAGTTTTGGGTGATGTTATGATGGATGAAGGAATAAGGAGTAAGAAGAGCCTAAGCTTGGGGATGCCCATGGCATCCCAATATATTATCCAAAGAGAATCAAGCAACTAAGCTTGGGGATGCCCCGAGTGGCATCCCCTCTTTCTTCTAACGATCATCGGTATTTTACTCAAAGCTATATTTTTATTCGTCACATACTATGAGTTTTGCTTGGAGCGTCTTGTATGATATGAGTCTTTGCTTTTTTTTCTTTTTTCTTTTAAGTCTTGAATCCTTGCTGGACACACCTATTTGAGAGAGCCATAATTATGCCATGACTTGTTAGAATTGCTCTCTATGCTTCACTTAAATCTTTATGAGCTATGGAATTGCTCTAGTGCTTCACTTATATCTTTTTGAGCACGGTGTGCTTTAATATTTTTGAAGAAATGCTCTCTTGCTTCACTTAGATTTATTTGAGAGTTAGTAATTTTGTAAGAAATTCTCTCTTGCTTCACTTAAATTAATTTGAGAGAAAGAAATATTATGCTCTTGATCTTCACTTATATTTGTTTGAGCTTATCAAAAGCAACACATGAAAATTAGTTCCAAAGTGATAGATATCTAAGAAGTATATAATAAAAACTTTCATTAAGATCATTGGACAAAATAAACTTGATTCTTTGTAATAGTTCTGAGATATGATGATGTGATATGTGAGTCATGTTGATGAGTAATTATGATTTAGTAAGAATATTGGTGTTAAGGTTTGTGATTCCCTATGCAAGCACGAAAGTCAATAGTTATGCAATGAAACTATATCCTAGTTGTGGTTCATTACTCGGTGTTAATTATGCTCAATGCACGCTTATGAGATTATTTGTTTCTTGGTTGGTCGCTTCTCAATCTTTTGCTAGCCTTCATTTTGCACTAAGTATGATCACTATTTGTGCATCCAAAATCCTTTAAACCAATTTTTCCACATGAGTCCACCATACATACCTATATGCGGTATTCTTTTGCCGTTATAAGAAAATTTGTATGTGCCATCTCTAATTTTCAAAATAAACTTCTCTTTTGTGTGCCCGTACCGCTCATGAAGTGGTAGGGGGTGGCTAATATATTTCCATGCTAGATATGTTATTCTCACAATGAGTGTTTATTCACTTGTTATTGCACGAGAGTAAGGCAAAGGTATTAGGGATACCCAGTCCCGAAATGAAAAATGAATTTACTTTATGTTGTCAAATTATAAATTCCTTGGAAATTGTTGGTATGGAAGGCACCCATGGATACAGCTAGCGATGTAAAGTGAAACTATGGTTGAAAAAGGAATAAACTTTAATTTCTGTTTGGGAACCGCCTATGATATATCTAGCATGGAGAGTATTGGAAACTAAGCATGCCTCCCAAATATTTTTATCTCTATGTTTTTTTAATTGAGCTCTGGCACCTCTACAAATCCCTACTTCCCTCCGCGAAGGGCCTTTCTTTTAGTTTATGCAATTTTTATTTTTTAATTTGAGTCTCCATCTTCTCTTATAAAGCACCAACTAGGGGGCACTATGACCGTACTTGAGCATTGGGTGTAGCTACTATGCGAGTGTGTTTCATGGATGGATCAATGATTGAGCATGATGGGCTAGGGATAACTTATTTTAGCGTTGATATTTTGAAAGACATGCTTCCTTGTTGGTATGCTTGAGTATTGAAGTCCTCATGTCAAAACTAGACTATTGCTTTGAACCATAAAAAAGTCCAAATGTCCTACAAAGAAAAGAATATGAGATGACATGTTAGGCAACATTCCACATCAAATATTCTATTTTTATCATTTAACTACTCGAGGACGAGCAGGAATTATGCTTGGGGATGATGATACGTCTCCAACGTTCCTATAATTTTTGATTGTTCCATGCTGTTATATTATCATTCTTGGATGTTTTATAATCATTTTATAGTCATTTTATATCATTTTTTGTACTAACCTATTGACATAGTGCCAAGTGCCAGTTGCTGTTTTTTGCATGTTTTTTACATCACAGGAAATCAATACCAAACGGAGTCCAAACGCTGCGAAACTTTTTGTGAAATTTTTATGGACCAGAAGACATCTAGTGGGCCAAAGAAGCACCTGGGGGGGGGGTGCTCCGTGGGAAGCACAACCCACCAGGGGCGCCCTGGTGGGTTGTGCCCACCTCTGTTGCCTCCCGAACCTCCTCTTTACTCTATAAATACCCCAATATTCCAGAAACCCTAGGGGAGTCCACGAAAATCAATTCCAGCCGCCGCAGGTTCCAGAACCACCAGATCCAATCTAGACACCATCACGGAGGGGTTCATCATGTCCATTGGTGCCTCTCTGATGGTGTGTGAGTAGTTCTTTGTAGACCTACGGGTCCATAGTTAGTAGCTAGATGGCTTCCTCTCTCTCTTTTGATTCTCAATACAATGGTATCTTGGAGATCCATATGATGTAACTCTTTTCGCGGTGTGTTTGTTGGGATCCGATGAACTTTGAGTTTATGATTAGATCTATCTTTTTATCCATGAAAGTTATTTGAGTCTTCTTTGATCTCTTATATGCATGATTGCTTATAGCCTCGTATTTCTTCTCTGATATTTGGGTTTTGTTTGGCCAACTTGATCTATTTATCTTGCAATGGGAACATGTGCCTTGATGGGTTTGATCTTACGGTGCTTGATCCCAGTGACAGAAGGGGAACCGACACGTATGTATCGTTGCTATTAAGGATAACAAGATGGGGTCTATTTCTACATAAATAGATCTTGTCTACATCATGTCATCATTCTTATTGCATTACTCCATTTCTCCATGAACTTAATACACTAGATGCATGCTGGATAGAGGTCGATGTGTGGAGTAATAGTAGTAGATGCAGGCAGGAGTCGGTCTACTAATCTTGGACGTGATGACTATATAATGATCATTGCCTGGGTATCGTCATCATTAATCGAAGTTCTATCAATTGCCCAACAGTAATTCGTTTACCCACCGTTTGCTATTTTTCTTGAGAGAGGCCACTAGTGAAATCTATGGCCCCCAGGTCTCTTCTCTATTATTTTTGCCTTTCCGATCTATTTTATTTTCTTTTATTTTCAGATCTATTAAATCAAAAATACAAAAATACCTTGCTGCAATTTATTTTATCTCGCGTTCCGGCGAGATCTATCTATCAAATTATTACGTCTTTCTCAAGTCCATTTGCCAATTTCTGGCGCCGTTACCCGAAAGGGATTGACAACCCCTTTAATACGTCGGGTTGCGAGTATTTGTTATTTGTGTGCAGGTGTTGTTTACGTAGTGTTGCTTGGTTCTCCTACTGGTTCGATAACCTTGGTCTCATCATTAAGGGAAATACCTACTGTCGATGTGATGCATCATTCCTTCCTCTTTGGGCAAATACCGACATAGTCTAGCAGACATCAAACCCCTCAGAAGCGTCAGGTTGCAAGTATTTGTTCTTTGTGTGGAGGTACAATTTGCATAGTTTTGCTTGTTCCTCCTACTGGATTGATACCTTGGTTTCATAACAGAGGGAAATACCTACCGTAGCTGTGCTGCATCATCCCTTCCTCTTTGGGGAAATACTGACGTAGTTCAAGCGACATCGCATCTCCATAGCCCATTAGTTAGCCTCGTCGATGTGAGACTTCCTTCTTTTTTTTCTTCTCCACACAACCTCCAACATCATACTCTACTCCACCCATAGTGTTATATCCATGGCTAATGCTAATGTATTGTGTGAGAGTTGAAAAAGCTGAAGCGTGTTAAAAAGTATGAACCAATTGCTTGGCTTGTCATCGGGGTTGTGCATGATAAATACTTTGTTGTAACATCCCAAATTTTCAATTTGGAATGTTATACATTAGATCATCATGCATATCATATTTTATTGCATTTTGTTGATCCTGGAAATTTCACGCAACTCAAGGACCCTCGGAGAGAGTTGGAGATTTCGAAATTTTCATATTTGAGTTCTCTCAAAACTATGAAAAGAGGATCATTGGATTTATTTATTTTATCTTCAAATATTTTTCCAATATCAAAAATAAGAGAGGGAATAATATGACTTTCCCAAAATTTAGGAAAAATGAAGATTTAATAAATAAATCAAATTTTGGATTTTTTTTTTCACGGAGTTTATTTGCCTTAGGGAAAAATGCGTGTTTTCAAAAATTGCATTTTGGCCCCGCGTTAAAGTTCATTTTGTTCGACTCATTTTTAGGAGTCGGGGAAAGTTTACTTTATTAATTTTGGAGTTCATTTAGATTTATTTTTATTTATTTTTCTGCGCGCGAGACCGTTTAAAAAAAACCCGCAGCGCCTTGGGCCAAAGGCCCAAGCCGCCAAGGAGCCGGCCGACCAAGAGGCCAAGGCCATCGCGCGCCGCACAGGGAGCCAGGGAGCCGCCGCTTCCTTTTTCCTAATCCTAGTAGGACTCTTGTCCTACTTCTATTTTTTTCCGTTTTGTTTCTAGATCTTTTCCTCTTTGTTTCCTAATCCTAGTCTATTTCTTGTCCCCTACCCCAAGCAAAACCCTCCCCTCCCCAATATAAATACCCAAGCACCCCCCCTCTAACACATCAAACCAACACCTCTCCTCTCCTCTCCTCTCCACATCACCACCGCGCCGCCGCCACTTGCCGCCGCCGCCGCCCTACACCGCCGCCGCCCCTCACCAGCCGCCGCCCTCGCCGCCGCCACCCGCCACGCGCCGCCCTTGCGCCGCCGTCGCTCCTAGCCGCCGCCCATGAGCCTCGCCTCTTGAGTACTAGCCTCAGCGCGCGCGTCACCTTTTCTTTTCCTCGGTTCGGTTTTTCGTAAATCGTTCCGATTTCCTTTCCGATTTCTGTTCCGATTTCCATTCCGGATTTCTCTAGATCGGTTTTTCGTTTGGTTTTCTTTCCGAAACCCTAGATCAGTTTTTCTCGCGGTTTTTCTTTCGGTTTTGTTTATAGCGTTAGCGGACCGTTCGTCCTAACGAACGTGATCACCGGTTTGCGGTTAATGAGCGTCCGTTCGTTCAACCGTTCGTCGTTTTCTTTCTCATCGGATTTATTCCGTTATTTTTCGATAGCGATTTGGATCCTATTTTCTTTCTAGTCTATCTTCTCGCTCGTTTATCGGAATCAGGTGATTCAAGCGCTGGAGTTTCATCTCGAAACCGCCGTTCGATTAATCAACTTAAACAACGTTTTGCTACTGTAAATTTGACTTAGTTTCAACTTGCTAGAACCGAGTTGTTTTCTTTCGTCGTTTGACTTTCGTTGCTTTATTTGATTCGATTCTTTACGCAACCAGGGTTCTTAAGTTGAACTTTCTGGTTAGATCTTCTATTCGAGATTTACCTGTGCATTAGATGAGTACTTATTGTATGCTTGTTGTTTGTCTGCGATAGATCACCGGTCGCCGCTTGTTACTTGAGTCTCTAGGTTTCATGGATCATCGACAAGGCAAGTAACACTTTGATCATACTTTCTCATACCCAGTTTTTATGCATTAGATCAATCCTCAAACACCTGCATGATTAGGATCTAAATAAATTGTGGGATGAGAAGTAGATTGAGTAGTACCTATTACCTGTTTTACTTATGAAACCTTGGGAGTTACTTCTCGTTTGCTTATTATGCTATGCTATGCTAGTAGGCGTGGATTGGGTGAGTGTATTCCATGACAGATGTGAGATTGTTAAATTAATGGTTTATTTAAGGTGGCAACTTAAACACACATCTGGGTGGATTGAGGCACTGGTTTCTATCAGGACTTGCCTGTTTTTCTTGGACCGCCACCCGTGCTCAAAGGGATCATAAGATTATTCAAACTAGTAACTTCCGTGTGCAGCCACAAGCCATTATGGGCTCTGCATAGTTGATTAAGTTGTGTGAACTCTTACGGTGGTAGACTAGCAGATGTAGGGGTTGTAGGTGGTACGGTCTACCCATCGTAAGGTGCAAACGCTTACGAAGACTATGTCTCGGTCATCCGTCTCTCAAACACCATGTAGTGCGAGAAACCAAATGGAAGCGATCGAGTCTTGTGGGGAAAAGTCGCAAACCTCTGCGAGTGTATAAACTAATCATGATTAGCCGTGTCCCGGTTATGGACATCTTGAGTATCTAGTACTTGAATATCATGTGAATCTCAACATGTTACTCTAATTAATATTGTTGGATTTTTAATGAGTATTTTAATTGGGATTGAGGATCTGTCAACCATTCTCAATGTTTAACAACCACCATGATAGTTAAACAAATTTATTCCTTTGCGAGAGGAAAAACTGGCTTTATGCAAAAGCTGTAACCGTAGAGCTTTCCACCAGCCACATATGCATGTAGTACAGGCTTATCATCCATTATTCTCTATGTGTTACATTGCGGCATATTCCATGTCTGACCCGTTTCGGGCTGCAACTTTTCATGTTGCGAGACTTTTAGAACGACAGTAAGGTGCTTTAGGTCGTGGTTCTATACTCGATGATGCGGCTGGAGTTGATGGACTCACTTATCTTCCAAGTCTTCCGTTGTTATCGTTATTAGATGGCCTTAAGCCATTTTTATTGTAATAAGTCCTCTTTTGGACAAGCGATGTAATAAGTGTGTGATTGCTACTCTGTTATAAATCCTTCGAAGTACTGTGTGGTGTCAGCATTACTGATCCAGGGATGACACCTGAGCACAGAGACTTGATCCATTCGGGTCGGGTCGCTACATTTGTGTTAAGAAGATGGAGCATGACAATACTATATGATTTTGTAGGGATAACTTTCTTTAGCGCTGATATTTTGAAAGACATGATTGTTTGTTGGTATGTCTTATTATTGCTTTTATGTCAAACTATAGACTATTGCTTTGAATCATTCTGATCTTTATATTCATGCCACAAAGAGAAATTACATGATGAACATGATAGCTAGCATTCCACATCAAAAATTCTGTTTTGATCATTTACCTGCTCAAGGGAGAGCAGGAATTAAGCTTGGGGATGCTTGATACGTCTCTAACTTATCTATAATTTTTTATTGTTCCATGCTATTGTAGTATCGGTTTTGGAAGTTTTATATGCAATTATATATATCATTTTTTTGGGATTAACCTATTAACCTAGTGCCCAGTGCTAGTACCTATTTCTTTTCTTGTTTTTAGCTTTTTAGGAAATCAGTATCCAACAGAGTCTAAACGGAGAAAAAACATTGGATTAATTTTTTATGGACCAGAAGAGACCCTAGAAGGTCCAGAAAAGACCTGAAGAGTCACGAGGGAGCGACAAGCTCGGGAGGCGCCCCCCGGGGGAGCGCCCCCAGGCTTGTGGGCCCCTCGTGGCACCTCTTGACCTAATTGCGCCTTTACAAATTCTCAAGTATTCCCCTGACATTAGAGAGCCACCCGAAATACTTTTTCTGCTGCTGCAGGTTTCTGTTCTCGTGAGATCCATCTGGAGGCCTTCTCCGGTACTCTTTCGGAGGGGGAATTGATCACGGAGGGGCTCTACCTCAACCTCTTGCTGCCCTTTCGATGATGCGTGAGTAGTTTACCTCGGACCTATGGGTCCACAGCTAGTAGCTAGATGATGTCTCCTCTCTCTTTGATTTTCAATACAATGTTCTCCTTGATGTTCTTGGAGATCTATTTGATGTAATGACTTTTTGCGGTGTGTTTGTTCGGATCCAATGAATTATGAGTTTCTGATCATATTTATCCATGAATATTATTTTATTTTTCTCCAAACTTGTTTATACATGATTATTATAGCTTCGTATTTCTCTCTGATCTATTGATTTGGTTTGGCCAACTGGATTGATTTTTCTTGCAATGGGAGAGGTGCTATGTAATGGGTTCGATCATGTGGTGCTCAATCCCAATGACAGAAGGGAACATGGCACGTATGTATCATTGCTATTAAGGGTAAAAAGATGGGGTTTATTCATGTGTGAGTTTACTTTGTCTACACCATGTCATCTTGCTTAAGGCATTGCTCCGTTCTTTATGAACTTAAGAATCTAGATGCATGCTAGATAGCGGTCGATGTGTGGAGTAATAGTAGTTGATGCAGCATCATTTCAGACTACTTGTCTCAGACGTGATGCCTATATACATGATCATTGCCTTGGATATAATCATGATTATTCGCTTTTCAATCAATTGCCCAATAGTAATTTGTTTACCCACCGTATGCTATTTTCAAGAGAGAAGCCTCTAGTGAAAACTATGGCCCCCGGGTCTACTTTCCATCATATTAAACCCCAAAATACCTTTCTGCAATTTTTCTTTATTTATTTTATTTTGTATTTTTGTGCGATCCATATATATATCACCATACAATTTAATCTTGCAAGTAACCACCAAGGAATTGATAACCCCTTGTTCGTGTTGGGTGCAAGGATTTGTTATTATCCTGTGTGCATGCACTGTTAACGAGGTGTTCGTGGTTCTCCTACTGGATTGATAACCTTGGTTCTTAACTGAGGGAAATACTTGTCGGATTCGGGGTTCCGCAGACCCTAAAGAGGTTCGAACTCTGGGGTGCGTGCGAAGAACTCTCTCTCTCCCCTATCTGCCTACTCGACGATCCCACGGCCGAGGTCGACGAACCCAAGGAACAAGAGACACAACAGTTTATCCTGGTTCGGGCCACCTTGCGGTGTAATACCCTACTCCAGCTTTGTGGTGGATTGCCTCGAGGGGCTGAGGATGAACTAGTACAGTGGATGAACAGCCTCAGGAGGAGAGGTGTTCTTGAGCTCAATGAGCTGGTGAGGTGGTTGGGTGGAAGTGATTCGTCCTCTCTATGGTGGTGGCTAAGTCCTATATATAGTGGCCTTGGTCAACTTCCCAAATGTAGGCGGGAAGGGATCCTACAACAGCCAAATTTGAAGGGGAATAACTAGTACAAGCTATCCTGACAAAAGCAGTCTTCGCTTGCAAAAGGCTCTGGTGGTGACGCTGCGGTGGGCTCCGTGTTGACCTCCGTCCTGCCGTCCTGGCGGTCTTGGTCTTGTTGCACCAATATGGAAACCTTTTCTTGATTCCTCGGGACTCTACGCCTGCGCTTGCCTCCTTAGCACCAAAGAGGAAATTGGTACACTGCGCCCGCTGGCGCCCGCCTGGCCTTGGTCGTCATGGCTCACGTCATATGAACCTCGCGAGGTGCACCTTGAATTGATATCTCCACTCTTCAGGAGCCAGCCTAGTGAGGCCGCCCTCAGGGAGGTCTTGGAGTCGTCCGTCTCGTGAGGCTTGGCCCCTCGCAAGGGTCACAAGTCGTTCTTCTTTGAAGCTGGGCGCATCAGACCCTTGTGAACCATGCCGTGGGCATGAGCAGCAAGTCTGGTACCCGTTCCCAGGACACCGACAGTAGCCCCCGGGCCCAAGGCACGCTCGAACTTGGCTTCGAGGCGAATCCAAAGGGGAAGGGCCAAGCACCGCGCCCCCCAACCGCATGCGGCCTCGGTCGACGCGTGGAGATTGATGGGACGTGGGCACCTCCTCTTACCCATGCTGCCTCGGCAACTGTTCGACTTGACGAGACTCTACTGCATGCACAGAAAAAAAATCTTCATTACGTGCGATCATGGAGGCTGGCGGTTGGCCTCCTTTTGGCTATAAATGAGGAGAGGGGCGGAGCCCCTTTGCTTCATCCCCTTCTTCTCGTTGCCCGCTCTTCCTTCTACCTCTCTGCCTCGCCGTCTTGTCGTACCACCATTGGCGCCGACGAAGAGGTTCTATACCGCGGAGAAGGGGAAGGCTCGCCAGGAGGGCCCCGGCTCACCACCGCCCAAGAGGGGCGGGGCCGCCCACGCAAGCACACCGTGACTCCCGCTGCGGCTCCTCGGGGGCGCGGGCATACTCCTTCGGGGACCGACGTCGTCCTTGGTGGCCGTAGCGGTGTTTCCTCTCACGGTAGGAGCCGCCCGGGGCGGGGCAGCCCTTGCGCCAAGGTAAGGCACGCCGTGGTCGCCCGGCCTCCCCAGCAGCGCTTCCATTCGGCGGAGGTGCTCCCGGAGTTTGTCGTGTGGTCGGAGAGGCCAGCCGGCACCTGGCTCTAGCTCCCGCGCTTCTTTGCCGGCGAGCTACCGGCCATGGGTCTCGACGGCCTCTGGCTGCAGGCCGATGGTTGCTGCAGTAAGGCCTCGTGGGCCGCGGTGAAGGTCTCCGCCGTGGGCAACGTGGCCCTGGCCCGCGGCTGGCAGACGTTCGCCCGCGTGCGTGGCCTGAGCAGGAGGTGCACCCTCCACTTCAGGTATGACGGTGTCTCGACCCTCTATGTGAGGGTGTTCGGGGAAGATGGTCGTCGTGCAGGGTGCTGTCCCGAAGACAACGGCGGCGATGATGAGCTTGGCCTTGACGACGGCCGTGATGATGCTGAGGGCAAGCTTGCTCTTGGCGATGGACGCGGCTCGTCCAGCGGTGGTGGCTCCTCCTCCAGCGAGAGCACCAGCAGCGGCGGCTATGACTAGCCGCCACGTCACAGGGCTCGCTTTGAGGACGGTGGTGGGTCGTTCCATCGCCATGCTCCGGTGAAGCATGAGGGAGGCTCGGGCTGTGTCCGGGAGGCCCTTGGAGCGAGGTCTCATGGGCTGCTGCGGTCGCGCGGGCTGCTTTTGTTTAACCTTTCCTTTCTTCCTGCATTTAAAAAAAGTAGGGGGCCCTGCAGGGGCGTGTAATGAACCATGGTATTTATGCTACTATGCTATGCTTATTGTTCTGATGTTATTCTGCAGTGTTCATGATCCGAATGAGTATGGTAGGATGCACCCGCGGTAGTTTCCCTCCTTGCGAGAGCGCACGCTCATTACCTGGTGAGGCCTTCCTTGCTGGCGGCTCAAGGGTCATTGACCTCAGGAGGCGTCATGAAGCTGTGGGGTTGTTAGAAGCCTGGTCGTGTGTCCTATTCTTCCTTGTGCGAGCCCTCAAGCATGAGCCAGTTGTGGCTTGGTGCACCGCGTTACAGTGCCCGGGGGGCATGGACTTCAAGAGGGTGCGTAGACCACGAGTTTCCTCGAGGGCATCTCGCGAGGATAGAACAAGCCGAAGCTCTGAGGGAATAGGGCTATGGCGAAGTGTCTATGCGGCGCGGGGCGAGCCCGTCGCACACACACACCTGCCCAGCCCCCGCGCGCGAGACGCGCGAGAAAGAGCGACTGGCAACTGCCGTTCCTCCTGAACCAGGACCAAAGCGCAAAAGAGAAAACGAAGGGGAAAGTCGGCTTGGCAACTGAAAACATGCGAACTCCGAATTTCATTAAAAGGTTGCAAATCAGCTACATAAAGCAAACGAACAGCCGCATCCGGCACCTAGTCTAGTCTTCTCACCAGCGCGGAGCTAAGTGCTGCCACTAGGACGTGGGAGGGAGCCCTCGAGGCCGGAGGGAGGCACTCTGGAGATTCCGGGGCATGTACATCCCCACTCATTATTATGTGAGAGTGTCACGAGCGGAGACCTTCACAGGCACTGGGCCTTGCTTCATGGGTGGAAGTTCCGGAGGTGCTGGATGTTCCGTCCTGCGTCTCCTGCGCGTGGCGCTAGGCCTGGAGACGCCGGTGACCCTAAACGGGCCCTCCTACATGGGTGAGAGCTTATGCAGCCCTTCCCTGGAGAGCACCCGCCATAGGATGAGATCACCACCTCAAGCGTCTTGGAACAGACGCTGCGGCAGTGATACCGCCGTAGTGCCTGCTGGTACCTTGCCACTCGGAGCGAGGCTTGATGGCGGCGTTCCTCCCCCAGCACGAGATCCATCCCCCGCGTGGTGTCCTGGCGTGCCACATCAAACGCCAACAACCGCGTGGAGCGATGCCTGACCTTATGTGGGAGTACTGCTTCAGCTCCATAGACGAGGAAGAATGGGGTTTCGCCAGTCGGCTTGGTCGCAGTGGTGCGAATGGACCACAACCCGGACTGGAGCTCGTCTAGCCAGCCCCTGCCGCAGGCTTCGAGCTTCTTCTTGAAAGTTCTTGCTTTGAGGCCCCTCAGTACCTCTGCGTTTGCTCGCTCGGCTTGTCCGTTGCTCCTGGGGTGTGCCACTGAGGCGTAGCATATATGTGTTCCAAGATTAGCACAATATGTTTTGAAAAGGTTGCTAGTGAACTGCGAGACGTTGTTGGTGATGATGCGATTAGGGACTCCGAACCGGCTCATGAGGCCCTTGATGAACTTGACCGCCGAGCCGGCCGGGATGGTGCAGACTAGCTCCACCTCCGCCCA
Source organism: Aegilops longissima (assembly GCA_021605205.1). Lineage (NCBI taxonomy): Eukaryota > Viridiplantae > Streptophyta > Magnoliopsida > Poales > Poaceae > Aegilops > Aegilops longissima. The sequence goes on from CM038677.1 coordinate 558,724,688, forward strand.
CTTGGTGAATTTGTCGTTCGCGACGTAGAGGTAGTGGTAGCCCCCGGGTGCTCAAGGGAACGATCCCAAGATGTCCAACCCCTAGACCGCAAATGGCCACGAGAGTGGGATAGTCTAGAGGCACTGAGTAGGCTGGTGAATTTGCTTGGCATGGAACTGGCAAGCTTCACAGGATCTCACCAGCTCGGCTGAGTCGTTGAGTGCCGTCGTAGCGCGGAGGCAGGTTGGGCTTGAACTTCCCCGGCCAGACGATGCTGGTCAGCTCGGGAGTGAAGGCACGGCAGCCCGCGGTGGTCACTGGAGCCCGTCGTGATGGCGGAGCTTGGTCTTGGTACTCACGCGCCGCCACCGCAGGTGGCGCGCGGTCTTGACGTGGTGGTGCGGGGAGCGCTGGAGCACCTTCTTGCGGCCGGTGATCCTCCTGGCAGCTTTCTTCTTCGCGTGCGGGCGCCGTGCACGGTGGGTCGCGCCGCGGGGCCGTGTGCCATGGTCCGAGGAGGTGGTGGAGGTGGTGGAGGCGCTCCATGGGCTACGTCGCCCGCGGCGTGAGGTGGGCGAGGTAGCGAGAGGGACGGCGCAGGCGATCCCCTAGCGGCACTGACAAGCTCGGCGATGCAGTCTAGCCAGTCTTCATAGAGGTCGTCGATGGGGCGGTAGCGTAGGAGCTCGCGCGCCATGAGCAGCGCAGCCTACGCGTTTGCTGGCCCGCGACGAGCGTGAGATGACGAACCAGCCAGAGTCAGCAACGGGGTGGCGGTGCATCCGTCCCGCCGCACGGAGGGGTGCAGCAATGAAGCTTGCTGCTCGTGCCCCGCCGTTTCGGTGGCGGCATTGGCAACGGGTGATGGAGAACGATGGGGAGGCCCGCCGACGGGCACCGTTTGGGCGATGCGAGCGGCAAGAGCGGCTCGACGTTCAGCACGGGCTCGGCGAGCGTCTGCCATGGAGATCGTGGAACCGCGGCGAGTGGGTCGACGGAAGAGAGGCTTCTATGCACCCCTACCTGGCGCACCAAATGTCGGATTCGGGGTTCCGCAGACCCTAAAGAGGTTCGAACTTTGGGGTGCGTGCAAAGAACTCTCTCTCCCCTATCTGCCTACTCGACGATCCCACGGCCTAGCTCGACGAACCCAAGGAACAAGAGACACAACGGTTTATCCTGGTTTGGGCCACCTTGCGGTGTAATACCCTACTACAGCTTTGTGGTGGATTGCCTCGAGGGGCTGAGGACTAACTAGTACAGTGGATGAACAACCTCAGGAGGAGAGGTGTTCTTGAGATCGATGAGCTGGTGAGGTAGTTCAGGTGGAAGTGATCCGTCCTCTCTATGGTGGTGGCTAAGTCCTATATATAGTGGCCTTGGTCCTCTTCCCAAATGTAGGCGGGAAGTGATCCTACAACGGCCAAATTTGAAGGGGAACAAGTAGTACAAGCTATCCTGACAAGAGCAGTCTTCGCCTGCGAAAGGCTCTGGTGGTGAGGCTGCGGTGGGCTCCGTGATGACCTCCGTCCTGCCGTCCTAGCGATCTTGGTCTTGTTGCACCGATATGGAAACCTTTGCTTGATTCCTTGGGACTCCGTGCCTGTTCTTGCCTCCTTAGCACCAAAGAGGAAACGGGAACACAAGGTGCACCTTGCATTGATATCTCCGCTCTTCACGAGCCAGCCTAGTGAGGCCGCCCTCAGGGTGGTCTTTGTGTCGTCCGCCTCGTGAGGCTTGGCCTCTTGCGAGGGTCTCAAGTCGTTGCTGCTGAAGCTGGGCTGTACCGGGCCGTTGACTTAGCCATGTCGTGGGCTGCAGGTAGGCAAGTCTGGGTACCCTGTTCCCAGGACGTCGACAGTAGCCCCCGGGCCCAAGGCACACTCGAACGTGGCTTCGAGGCGAAGCCAAAGGGCTAGGTCCGAGCAACGCGGGACCCAACCGCATGCGGCCTCAGTCTACGCGTGGAGATTGATGGGACGTGGGTGCCTCCGCTTCCCCATGCTGCGTTGGCAACTGTTCGACTTGACGAGACTCTACTGCATGCCGGCAGTTGGCCTCCTTTTGTCTATAAATGAGGAGAGGGGCGAAGCCCCCTTTGCTTCATCCCCTTCTTCTCGTCGCCCGCTCTTCCTTCTTCCTCTCTGCCTCGCCGTCTTGTCGTAGCACCCATGGTGGCGACGAAGAGGTTGTCTGCCGTGGAGAAGGGGAAGGCTCGCCAGGAGGGGCCCAGCTCACCACCGCCCAAGAGGGCGGGGCCGCCCCCGCAAGCAGGCCGCGACCCCCACTTGGGCTCCTCGGGGGCGCGGGAGTACTCCTTCGAGGAATGGCGTCATCCTTGGTGGCCGTAGTGGTGTTTCCTCTCATGGTGGGAGCCGCCCGGGGCGGGGCAGTCCTTGCGTCGAGGTAAGGCGCGCCGTGGTCACTCAGCCTCCCCGGCCGCGCTTCCATTGGGCAAAGGTGCTCCCGGAGTTTGTCGTGTGGTCGGAGAGGCCGGCCGGCACCTGGCTCCAGCTCCCGTGCTTCTTTGCCGGTGAGCTGCCAGCCATGGGTCTCGACGGCCTCTGGCTGCAGGCCAATGGTTGCTGCAGCAAGGCCTCGTGGGCCGCAGTGGAGGTCTCCGCCGCGGGCAACATAGACCTGGCCCGCCATTGGCAGACATTCGCCAGCGCGCGTGGCCTGAGATGGAGGTGCACCCTCCACTTTAGGCATGACGGTGTCGCGACCCTCTATTTGAGGTTGTTCGGGGAAGATGGTCGTCATGCAGGGTGCTGTCCCAAAGACAACGGTGGTGACGACGAGCTTGGCCTTGACGACGGCCGTGACGATGTTGAGGGCAAGCTTGCTCTTGGCGATGGCCGCGACTCGTCCAGTGGCAGCGGCTCCTCCTCCAGCGAGAGCACCAGCAACAGTGGCTATGACCAGCCGCCACGTCGCCGGGCTCGCTTTGAGGACGGTGGCGGGTCGTTCCATCGCCACGCTCCGGTGAAGCGCGAGGAAGGCTCGGGCTGAGTTCGGAAGGCCCTTGGAGCCAGGTCGCGCAGGCCGCTTTTCTTTAACCTTTCCTTTCTTCCTGCATTTGAAAAAAGTAGGGGGCCCTGCATGGGCGTGTAATGAACCATGGTATTTATGCTACTATGCTATGCTTATTGTTCCGATGTTATGCTGTAGTGTTCATGTTGTGAATGGCTATGGTAGGATAACTAAGCTTGATGCACCCGTGGTAGTTTCCCTCCTTGCAAGAGCTCATGCCCATTACCTGGTGAGGCCTTCCTTGCTGGCGGCTCAAGGGTCATTGACCTCAGGAGGCGTCATGAAGCTGCAAGGTTGTTAGAAGAAACTTGGTCGGGTGTCCTATTTTTCCTTGCATGAGCCCTTAGGCACGAGCCAGTCGTGGCTTGGTGCACCGCGTCACAGTGCCCGGGGGGCATGGACTTCAAGAGGGTGCGTAGACCACGAGTTTCCTCGAGGGCGTTTCACAAGGATAGAACAAGCAGAAGCTATGAAGGAGCAGGGCTATGGCGAAGTGCGTATGCGGTGAGGGGTGAGCCCGTCGCACGCACACACCCGCCCAGCCCCCGCACGCGAGACACGCGAGAAAGTGCGACTGGCAACTGCCGCTCCTCCTGAACCAGGACCAAGGCGCAAAAGAGAAAACGAAGGGGAAAGTTGGCTTGGCAACTGAAAACACGCGAACTCCAAATTTCAGTAAAAGGTTGCAAATCAGCTACAGAAAGCAAATGAACAGCCGCGTCCGGCACCTAGTCTAGTCTTCTCACCAGCGTGGAGCCAGGTGCTGCCACTAGGACGTGGGAGGGAGCACCCGAGGCCGGTGGGTGGCACTCTGGAGACTCCGAGGCGTGTATAGCCCCACTCATTATTACGTGAGAGTGTCACGAGCGGAGACCTTCACAGGCACAGGGCCTTGCTTCATGGGTAGAACTTCCGGAGGTGCTGGATGTTCCAGGCGTTCTGGATGGGGATCCCGTCCTACATTTCCAGGCGCGCCGCGCCAGGCCTAGAGACGCGGGCGACCCTAAACGGGCCCTTGCACATGGGTGAGAGCTTATGCAGCCCTTCCCTGGAGAGCACCCGCCGTTGGACAAGATCACCCACCTCAAGCGTCCTGGAGCGGATGCTGCTGCAGTGATACCGCTGTAGCGCATGTTGGTACGTTGCCACTCGGAACGAGGCTTGATGGCGGCGTTCCAAACCCAGCACGAGATCCATCCCCTGTGTGGCGTCCTGGCGTGTCTCGTCAAACTCCAAGACCCGCGCGGAGCGATGCCTGACCTCATGTGGGAGTACCGTTTCAGCTCCATAGACAAGGAAGAATGGGGTTTCGCCGGTCGGCTTGGTCGTAGTGGTGCGAATGGACCACAACACGGTATGGAGCTCGTCTAGCCAGCCCGTGCCGTAGGTTCGAGCTTCTTCTTGAAAGTCCTTGCTTTGAGGCCCCTCAGGACCTCTGCGTTTGCGCACACGGCTTGTCCGTTGCTCCTGGGATGAGCCACCGAGGCATAGCATATCTGCGTTCCAAGATTAGCACAATATGTTTTGAAAAGGTTGCTAGTGAACTAGGAGCTGTTGTCGGTGATGATGCGATTAGGGACTCCAAACCGGCTCACGAGGCCTTTGATGAACTTGACCGCTGAGCCGGCCGGGATGGTACAGACTAGCTCCACCTCCGCCCACTTGGTGAATTTGTCAATCGCGACATAGAGGTAGCGGTAGCCCCCGGGCGCTCGAGGGAATGGTCCCAAGATGTCCAGCCCCCAGACTGCAAACGACCACGAGAGTGGGATAGTCTGGAGGCCCTGAGTAGGCTGGTGGATTTGCTTGGCATGGAACTGGCAAGCTTCACAGGATCTCACCAGCTCAGTTGCATCATTGGGTGTCGTCGTAGCGCGGAGGCAGGTCGGGCTTGAACTTCCCCGGCCAGACGATGTTGCGCAGCTCGGGAGTGAAGGCACGACAGCCCGCGGTGGACACTAGAGCCCATCGTGGAGGCAGAGCTTGGTCTTGGTACTCACGCGCCGCCACCGCGGTGGCACCGGTCTTGACCTCCTGGCAGCATTCTTCTTCGCGTGCGGGCGCCCTGCCTGGTGGGTCGCGCCATGGGGTCGCGCGCCTTGGTCCGAGGACGACATCTTGACGGGGAGGTGGTGGATGCGCTCCATGGGCTACGTCGCCCGCGGCGATAGGAGGGCGAGGTAGCGAGAGGGACGGTGCAGGCGAGCCCCCAGCGGCGCTGACAAGCTTGGTGATGCGGTCCAGCCAGTCTTCGTAGAGGTCGTCGACGGGGCGGTAGTGTTGGAGCTCATGCGCCATGAGCAGTGCAACCTGCATGTCTACCGGCCCACGACGAGCGTGAGATGGCGAACCAGCCAGAGTCAGCGATGGGGTGGCGGTGCGTCCGTCCAACCGCACGGAGGGGTGCAGCGACGAAGCTTGCTGCTCGTGCCCCACCGGGCCGGTGGCGGCGTTGGCAGCGGGTGATGGAGAACGACGGGGAGGCCCGCCGATGGGCGCCGTCTGGGCGATGCGAGCGGCAAGAGCGGCTCGACGCTCAGCACGGGCTCAGCGAGCGTTTGCCATGGAGACTGTGGAACCGTGGCGAGTGGGTCGACGGAAGAGAGGCTTCGACGCACCCCTACCTGGCGCGCCAAATGTCAGATTCGGGGTTCCGCAGACCCTAAACAGGTTCGAACTCTGAAGTGCATGCGAAGAACTCTCCCTATCTGCCTACTCAATGATCCCACGGCCTAGCTCGACAAACCCAAGGAACAAGAGACACATCAGTTTATCCTGGTTCGGGCCACCTTGCGGTGTAATACCCTATTCCAGCTTTGTGGTGGATTGCCTCGAGGGGCTGAGGATGAACTAGTACAGTGGATGAACAACCTCAGGAGGAGGGGTGTTCTTGACCTCGATGGGATGGTGTGGTGGTTTGGGTGGAAGTGATCCGTCCTCTCTACGGTGGTGGCTAAGTCCTATATATAGTGGCCTTGGTCCTCTTCCCATGTGTAGGAGGGAAGGGATCCTACAAAGGCCAAATTTGAAGGGGAACAGCTAGTACTCCCTCCATTCCCTTATAGAAGGCCACAATGAAAATTACATTTTGCATCTACACAAGGCCACTAATAGTAATTGAGGCAAAAATTAATGATGTTTTCTCGTACTAGCAACTTGTTTAATACTTGCATGCATGTAGTCATAATGACACTATGCTACTTCCTTCATATTCCTTCCTTGCACGCATGCAAGCATGTTAATGATCCCGGTTAACAAAAAGAAATGTTGGCTTCCAAAATAGTCATTAAATTTTACCTTGGTACCTGTAATATGAGTTTGTGGCCTTGTATAAGGGAATGTAGGGAGTACAAGCTACCCTGACGAAAGCAGTCTTCGCCTGCAAAAGGCTCTGGTGGTGACGCTGCGGTGGGCTCCGTGATGACCTCCATCCTGCCGTCCTGGCGGTCTTGGTATTTGTTGCACTGATATGGAAACCTTTGCTTGATTCCTCAGGACTCCACGCCTGCGCTTGCCTCATTAGCACCGAAGAGGATACTGGTACACTGCGCCCGCTGGCGCCCGCCTAGCCTTGGTCGTCATGGCTCACGTCATATGAACCTCGCGAGGTGCACCTTGCATTGATATCTCCGCTCCTCAGGAGCCAGCCTAGCGAGGCCGCCCTCAGGGAGGTCTTGGTGTCGTCCTCCTCGCGAGGCTTGGCCCCTCGCAAGGGTCTCGAGTCATTGTTGGTGAAGCTGGGCCGTACCGGGCCGTTGACGGAGCCACGTCGTGGGCCGCAGGTAGGCAAGTCTGGGTACCCCCGTTCCCAGGACGCCCACAATACTTATCTCTACTTTACTGCTTCATCTTCTCCTCTTCGAGGAAATTGCAACGCACCTTACAAGTAGCAAACATTCATCTTCATTCTACAACAGTAAATTTCGTAGATAAAAAAATATCTAATTCTTCTAGTAGGGATAGTTCTTACCTCAAATTATTTGTTTTTCTTCCTAACACACCAAAAGAATTAGAACCCCTTGAATCTCTTGATATTAATATTAATAATATCTAGATTTAACTACCTTTTTTTGTCCAGCAAGGGCAGGAAATCCTTATTGTTGAGCCAATTAAGGTCAAACCTAAATTCTCTGTTGTGAGAAAAAATAGTTTTGTTGTCCTAAGTATCAAGCAATGATGAACAAATGGTTAGAAAATTCCCTAACCAATTTCCTAACATTAGTTCGGGGAAAAAGTCCTACCAAGAACTAGAAATAATAATTATGTCTAGTTTCTCAAGGATAGGGATCTGAAGTTTGATGGTTCTTGGATCAGGTGTGCAAGCCCCCACTTAAATCGATTTCTCTCAGGCAAAGAGTGTTGACAGTAAAGTTAAATAGACTAGAAAAATGAGATAATATGTTTTTCATTCCTTTCACCCTCATGTCTTAAAATATTGACCCCCCTGAAATATAGGGCGTCTCCATGGCATTACAAACTCAATCAACTTAGTTAAAATTCAGTTTTATGCTCCCCATGAGCAGACCCATAGACTACTACGAGCACCCATCTCATCTTTTTCTGCATAACATATTTCCCAACTTGATTTCACCTCTAGTGATTCCTGTCTAACACTTAGGATGGCCTAAGATTTTTCCAGTAAAGAAATCAATTTTTGAAAAAACACCACCAGGATCGAACTTCAAACAAAAACTCAACTATTCTCTCTTCATAGTGCGATGTAGTACAAAGAAATCTAGGCAATGATCTTTGATCCAGATAAACAGGTCTGCATGCCCCCTACAATTCCATAAGAGACCTACAAATTTTATCTACCACCGGTGGTAGTTACCACCACTTGAGTTTTGTATGTTGTATGTAGTGTCTGTCAAATCAGGGAGTATGTACGCGTAGTATGTAGTATATTAGAATGTTTAGGTAGTATATATATTAGTTGTTAGGTAGTATGCATCGTATTTTCACAAATATAATAAAAACCATGGGCCAACTGACAATTTTTTTCATATAACTTAATCTGAATTATCTTATATATAGTATATTAACATATCTAGAATGATAAAGGACTATTTATAGTACCACATGGTAGTATGAGACATGTGGGGTAACTACCCCTGGGTGGTAGGGGGCTGGGTAGCACCACCAGTATCACTCATTTTATTTATTTGGCTTCTAGTAAAAGTTTTAGAGATGACCACATGAACTTTCATCTCTATCCTTTCATGAATTTAACAACAATACAAGTTTCCTCATCTATATATCTATTATTCATCTAATTAGTGTTAAGAGGAGATTACTCCCGAGCTAATTTAGTTAGAACCATCACATCATCTTATTTTTGTTCCAAATTATCACCTTTTCAGCTAGATGTTCTCTAGTTTTGTTGAGTTCTATAATGACATCTATAGAAATAAAATCATTACCATCAATTCCAAAAGTGTTTAGAAAGGAAATATTATCAGTACCTTGTAGGTTCCTCTTCCTGGTGAGATTGACAGCTCTAGCTTCCATATTTCTCATGTTAGTGCATGTAGCGCTTTGACTCGGTTTGGCATGCACTACTTCTTCCATGGGACTAGGAATGATTTCCACGCATTCAAACAAAAAGTGCTAGGAGACTTCACAACACAAACAAAGGAATTTTATGTGCAAGAAACAACATTAGTGTCCATCTCTGTAACAATAGGCTGGCTAAGCGAATAAGCTAAATATGAAGTATATTGAGGTACAACCACTTGAGCAGGAATCAACTAGATGCTACTAACCGCCATCTCCTCATAAGGAAATTGTTGTTGATTTAGTGCCTCATGTCGTGGGAATGGATCTGACAGTAGAGGTAGGGGGTACGTAGGAGAGGGCAGAGCCTAGCTACGGTGAGGTTGTACACTCGGATTTACGAGTTTAGGCCCCTCTCGGAGGAGGTAATAGCCCTACGTCTCGGTGCTCCGGGAGCTTTGTTTTCTTGGAGTGTTGAGTTACAGGGGGTACGAACCCTTGTGCAAGAGGGGAGGGGTGGCTTATATAGAGTCCGGTGACCCCTCACAGTCCTTAGTTACGTAAGGGTTCAATGAGAGAACAAAGGTGGGAACATTACTGGAAACGCCTGTAATTAATGATATTTATAGAGACATATTGATTGCCTGACCGTTGCCATCCTGTGGTGGCTCTAGGTCTTCTGTTCTTCGAGTGAAATCTTGTATTCTGAGTGAATAGTGGCGGTCGAGTGGGGGTAGAGTGACCGAGTGGATCTTCTGTCGAGTGACTTGCTCGCTATGGTCGTTCTAGTCGGAACCTCCTTTCCAACTTTGTAGGTCTTGGACTTCTTATGTAGTGTCCTTGGGTAGGGCATGTAGGTCAGGCCTAGGACCCTACCCTAGGTACATGTCATCGTCATTAGCGCCCGAATGGATCAAGGTTTGAGTGGGGAGGGATTGGAGTTGACTTTGACCCGACTCAATGTCTCAGAGATATCTTTTAGGAGTCTGGAGGTACGTGAGCTGCTAAATCCTTCGTCAATTGCCTTGACCGATTCTGGCTTCTTGAGTGTCCGAGTGAAACAAGTAGCAGGACGTCGATTCGATTGAATATAGATATCTCTGACAAAATCGATTGGTTTGGCAGATCCGTATTTCGCGGGATTTGAAAATTTGGAGAAGCGTGCGGGCCGGTTGCAGCGTAGTAAGCAGGGCAAGTGGGGAGGGGATCCTTGATTATTGTGCCCCCTTTATCGCCACGTATCGAGCAGGCCCTAGTTGCGGGATGCATTGAGATCATGCTGCCCCACAAGTTAGTGACTCACATGCGTGGGTATAAAGGACGATGCGGCCGAGGGTTGCAACAATGCGCTCCACTTTTCCCCTCTCCATCTTGCCTCTCTGCTTCTTATGCCCTAGCTCCGTGCTGCCCCGCTTAGCTATGACGACCACCGCGGAGATGGTGAAGGACAAGACGAAGGCTCTGGAGCACGCCAAGAAGGTGGCCAAGGGGAAGAAAGTGTCGAGCTACAGGGCCACTCTGCCGCCGGGCTGGATCCAGGGGCCTGGATCCCCTCGACAGTCACGGCGGACGACCTCGACAGGCTCGACGCCGACAACCTGTTGGTCCCTGGTTCCTGGAGGCTGCCGGAGGGGGACATTGAGCCCGCGCCACACCCTGAAGAACGGGTACTCATACTCACTCACGTAGAGAGAGGTTTCTCTTTGCCTCCTAATCCATTTTTCATGGTTTGTTGAACTTCTTCGGTGCACAAATCCATCACCTCCCTCCGAATGCCATATCATACCTCGCTACCTTCGTCTCAATGTGTGAGAATTTCTTGGGTTGTCGCCCCCACTTGGGGTTGTTCAAACACATCTTCACTTGCCGCTCTTAGTCGGTTAAGAAAGAAAATTCGAGTGACGCAAAGACCCATGTGATCCAGCTGTGTGGGGTTTAGGTGTCCAGATGAGGGGTAGAAGTTCCTTCCCTTCCATGACCTTTCCCGAGTCGGTCAGGGGTTGGCAGTCGACCTGGTTTTACTGCAAAGACATTCCGACCACTGGTTCATCGACTGGCCTTCCCCCTTTCATGCTGGCTAGACTCAGTGCTCCTCGCTTGCTGACTGTGGAAGAGGAGGAGAAACCTGAGGTGGGGATCTTGGTTGACGCTGTAGTTGACTTGATTCGGGGCGGAGTGACATGCTTGGATCTGTTGGAGGTGTTCCTCAGTCGATGCATCTAGCCGCTGCAAGCATGCGACCACCCTATGTGGTTGTATTCAGGTGCGGACGACATGGCTCGAACCCATCCAGAGGAAGTCAGCAAGGAGACCATGGCACAATGGCTCAGGAGCATCACTAGAGCCCGTGATAACCCGCATGGGAGTCCTGGATTAAGGGGTCCTCGAGTGTCCGAGCTGTGTAGCATGGGCCAGACTGATGGGCCGTGAAGATACAGGATAGAGGGCCTTCCCCCGTATCCAGATGGGACTCTCCTTTGCGTGGATGGCAAGCTTGGCGTCCGGATGTATAGTTTCCTTCCTCTGTAAACCGACTCTGTACAGCCCCAGGCCCATCCAGTTTCTATATAAACTCGAGGGTTTTGTCCGTAGAGGCCATCAGAATTTACATAGGCTAGACTGCTAGGGTTTAGCCATTACGATCTCATGGTAGATTGACTCTTGTAATCCCTATACTCATCAAAGTCAGTCAAGAAGGAAGTAGGGTATTACCTCCATTAAGAGGGCCCGAACCTGGGTAAACATCATGTCCCTTGTCTCCTGTTAACTTCGATCCTTAGACGCACAGTTCGGGACCCCCTACCCGAGATCGGCCGGTTTTGACACCGACATTGGTGCTTTCATTGAGAGTTCCATTGTTTCGTCGACATAAGGTTCGATGGCTCGCTTGATCATCAACAACGATGCTGTTTCCGGGGAGACTTTCCTCCCCAGTTAAATTTTCGTGTTCGGTGACTTCGCTCTGCGTGCCAATTCAATTGGCCACCTCGAACAGATCGACAGCTATGCCCCTGGTCATCAGATCGGTTTTGGGAACCTAAATTATGTCGCTGATATCTGAGGAGACTTGATCTTCGAAGGGTTCACGGCCTCAACCACCGCTCTGGCCTTAGATCCGGAGCAAACTGCCGGGTTCGAAGATGGGAGCTCGGAGCCCACCGGACTCTCCGCTATTATGAAGCTCACTACTGGAGACGCGAAGGCGACTGTGTCATCGGCAATCCCGGAGTCAAACTGGGTTCCCGTTATCATTTAAAAGCCGGACTCGTCCCAGAACCCTAGCTCCGAACTCTCGAGGTCCACGTCAAGCGAGCATGGCCAGGAGGCTTTTTCCCCGACTAGCTCCACGGACCCTCGTTTCCCCATCCAAACCTCGCTCTTAAATGAGGCTCTAGACTTAATGCGATCCCTCGCTATCACAGAGGAATCACCTCTGAACTACGCCCAGCCCGGATTAGGGGCTGAGAGCAGGGAATTTCACATCCCACACACCACCCACTTCATCGCCACTGTCGAAGACTTAACCGACATGTTGGACTATGCCTCTGAAGACATTGACGGTATGGATGACGATGACAGAGACAAACAAAGCTAAGACCCGTCATTCACCGGGTGCTGGACGGCTACCTCCACATATGATGTGTACATGGTGGATACACCCAAAGAGGACGACAACGAAGGCAGGAAGGATCCGACCGAGGATAAACCCGCGGATGCACCACCGAAACATCGACGTTAGCGACGCCGCTCAAAATCACGTCGCGGAAAGGAAAGTAATACCAGCACCGGAGACGATAACACTCCGGACAATGCCGGAAGACCCCGTTGAGCCTACGCCCGAACAGGACGAACGGGAAGATGGGCAAGTTAACTCTGACAAGCAGGTTGGGGATGAGGATTTGGAAGATAGTAACTATCTACCGATCTCCGAGGATGATGTTAGCCTCGGCAACGAAGATTTCATCATGCCAGAGGAACCCCTCGAGCAGGAGCGCTTTAAGCGCCAACTAATCGCCACTGCGAGAAGCCTAAAAATGAAGCAGCAACAGCTCCAAGCCGAACAGGATACACTCAATGGTAGATGGACCCAGGTCCTAGCCACCAAGGAATATGTCCTCGAGCGCCCAACAAAGAGTTATCAAAAGCGTCGGCTACTACCACAATTCGACGACGAGGCCCTTGAGCCAATACCGTCAAGATATGACCATGCTGATGAACCAGATCGTCCACCACGTGGGCGAGATAAAGCGGCTACCCACGCCGAACACCAACCCGCACCACCTCGCCGTAAAGGCAAGGAGGCAGCGGCTCCAGGATATACCTACGACCTACGACAGGACCTGGACAATAGAGAAGGCCAAGCCAGATCAATCTACGGATCAAGGGGGTGTGCCGCAACGCGAGAAGACGGCCATCAGGCCTTGCGCGATAGGCATAACCTCACCCGGGCCGAAAACCACACATGGATGTCGTCCGAACTCCACTGTGACGTTGCCTGATACAGAGGCGCCGCACACCCCTTACGCTTTCCCGATGAGGTAATGCAGCATCAGTTCCCAGAAGGGTTTCAACCCGTAAACATCGAATCATACGACACCACGACAGATCCCGTGGTACGGATTGAAGATTTCCTTCTCCATATCCATATGGCTCACGGTGACGATCTCCATGCCATCAAATATCTCCCTCTAAAGCTAAAAGGACCAGCACAACACTGGTTGAACAGCCTCCCAGAGAACTCTATCGGTAGCTGGGAAGATTTGGAAGATGCCTTTAGAGACAACTTCCAAGGTACCTATGTCCGACCTCTGGTGAATAGGTGGTGAAGCCTAATAAGGAGAGACCGTGCTATGGTACCAGTTGAAAGGACCACGATGTCGCCTAAAGGGGGTGAATAGGTGTTTTAAAATCTTTTACGGATTTGGCTATATCCTAATGCGGAAATAAACTAAGTGGATACTTTTCAAGCACAAATCCTAAATATATTGGCTCACTAAGTGCACCAACAACTTAGATAAACAAGATGAGAACAACAAGGATATGAGTAAGCACAAGTAAGTCACACAAACTTACTCAATGTATATCACGAGATATGGAAATGAATAATACACACAACCACAAGTAAGCAATACAAGCTTACACAAATTATATCACAATATATGGAAATGAATGATACAAGCAAACTCAAGTAAGCACTACAAGCTTACACAAGTGATGTCACAAGATATGGAAATGAAGGTAACAAGCTAGCAATTCACACTAAGCATAAGACAGAACAATAGTAGAAACTATGAATTACGAATATGAAGTGTAGGCCTAAATAATATCTTCAAGGGAATGGCCAACACAATATAATGAAGACAACAAGATATAGTGAATGCACGGTCAAGTGACCAAAGTAAACCACAAGTAAGGAGTTAGGGTTAGGGATAACCAAAGTCACGAAGACGAGGATGTATCTCGATGTTCACTTCCTTGGACGGAAGCTAGTCACCGTTAGAGAGGTGGATGTTACCACGAAGGCACACCAATGCCACCAAGCCTCACCCCTATTCTCCTTGAGATATCACCACGAAGGAGAGTCTCAACCACTAGTGGTAGACCTTGAGGCGGCCTCCAAACCTTCACAAACTTTCCGGGGGACAAATCACAACTTGATTCCTCACCAGAGCACTCCTACCGCCAAGGAGTCTCCAACCTCCAAGTGTAACAAGAACAAAGGGGAAATGCTCAAGACTTGCTCCAATCACGAATTCCTTTCGTCAAGAGAGGGAGAGGGAGTGGATCTATCACTTGATTGGAAGAACTCTCAAGAACTCTCATGAATATCTTCGGGATCTAAGATTTTGTGTAGGAGAAGTTAGAGGGAGCCACTTGTGTCCTTGGGGCGATTTGGGATGAAGTGGTCAACCCTCTAGCGGATGGGTAGAGGGATATATATAGTGGTACTGCAAATATGTCCGCTGGAGTGTAAGTGGCTGTGCCGGGCCGTACATCCGGGCCTGGGGCAGGACATCCAACTGTTCTGGAGTGAGCACACACATACGCAGAAAAATAGGTTACAAGGCCCGGACATCTGGCCAAACTTGGGTCCCCGTACATCCGGCCAAGTGCCGGACATCCGGCGTATACAAACAATATTTCGGTAAGGTTTCTAGACATCTACGGCCGGACATCCGAGCCAGGGGCCGGACATCTGGCGATTTCACACAAATCAGACGCCCTTTGGATAGCAGTGGTCGGACATCCGGGGAAAAGCCCAGACATCCGGCCAACACAAAAACTGCAGCCGCCCCAAAAGTAAAACATGCATAACTTTCATATCCGGACTCCCAGTTTGATGATCTTGGGCTCGTTTTGAAGCTATGGAAAAGCTCCAGGTCCGCACATAGAGAACCACCCAAGATAAACCGAAATGGAGGGTGAAAAGTATGGAAAGGTAAGATCATATACTTTGGGGAACCTATTTGGCTATGGATTTACTTTGGTAGATGTATAGGCGTATTGTATTTGTATTGGATAGGAGTGAAATATGCCTATGTTGGAATATGATGTGAGGAAGTAGAAATAGAAGATGTTGACTTGAGAAAATCTATCACTAACCCCTTTGATCCCCTCTTAATAGTGCGGGATCCCTGTAACTCAAGAATCATAAAAGAATATACTAGATAGCTTCCAGAAACTCATTCTTGAGCATACACCCTTTTCAATGGTCATCGATCCTCACAACTAAAGCCAAAGGAACTAATACCTTTGAATAAAGCATTCCAACTGAGCTTGATGTTGACGTTTATGCTTGGCTCAAGTCAAAACGAAGTTCTTGATCATGACACTTGGTGAAAGCTTCAAATAGATCCCCCATAAGCCATGCGGGAAGCATTGCATTGTATTCGTCTTCATACGTTCGTCATGTGATCATCCACAAGCTTCAAGCATGTAATCCTTCAGGATGGCTATCTTGAATTTTCCCTCATCAACCATGATCATCAACACTTGTTGTCATCCTCTCATGGACACTTGATCTCTCTCTCTCTCTCTCTCTCTCTCTCTCTCTCTCTCTCTCTCTCTCGATGCGAGCCCATGAGAATCACCTAACCCTCAAAAACATAGACAGCACATAGTATGGGTTAGTACACAGAGTGCAATTGATAATTTCTTATCATACCACAAGATCCTATGTGGTGCATCGTTTGCGCTCGTGTGTTCACCATTTAGAGTTTGATATCCGAGCTTCATCTTGATCAACCGATATATCTACTCCATGTTTAATATTGACGTCATGAAGGGTATATTGAATTCTTCACTTGAATAGCTTGCTCAATCATGACTCAACACATGAGTTCATTATGATTATATCTTTGGGCCAATCCTAGAATTCATCATACAAATCATCCTTTTAAGATCTTGATCCATTATGGCTCAAACCATAGCTCTAGGCATGGCAACCCTTAAGATACTCCAATGAACTCCATTTTGATCATCTCGATGTAATTATTGCTTTAAAGGAGTTGTCTTCCATTATTCTTCAATCATTTTTCAATGGGACTAACCTTCAAATGTATATCTCAATGCAAACATTAGTCATATATAGGATTGTTATTTAATTACCAAAACCACACATGGGGACTACATGTACTTTCAATCTCCCCCATTTTGGTAATTGATGACAATCTCAACAAGAGGGTTTATAAAATGAACTTTTAAACAAGCATGCAATTTATCTGAGGATAAACTGTATACTTGGGATGGTTGTACTATCATCAAGACAATACACAAGCATTTAATGATAGTACACCCATAGTATATAGAGCAAACTCCCCCACAATACATGCATGTGTGGATGAACTTTGAACGTCATTGCATATATTGGTTGACATAAACTAGGAAAAGATTTCTCTATATACAATACTCATCCATGCAACAAGAATATATAACAAGGGTAGATATGCATGAGTGACAACGAGCACTACAAAAAATTCTTATCTTAAACCCTCTAAACTTCTCCCCCATTGGCAACAAATGCCAAAATGTATTGAAAATCTAGAAGACTAATATAGTATGAGTTCCTCCTTAATGTGTGCATATCGCGAAAATGTGAGTGAAATCAAATGCACATATTGAATGATGAAAAATTTGAGGAGCTCAACCCATATATAGGATCAAGAATGCAACAAGATAGTATGATATGAAAATAACATTAAACATGGGAGGAAAACATTCAAAAGATCCAAATAACATATTTTTGACAAGATAAAATAGGAATATCGAATGTGATCATCATGTCAAGTATGGGTCCAAAATACATCCAAAACACATCAGTGCGCAAGGATATATGCAATGCATGCAAGCACTCACGACACAACCTCTTACCGAAGCCACTATACGAATAAATGGAACACACAAAGTGGCCGGCAAGGAATAAATGATATCAAGGAAAGATATGAACTTTCTTATGTATAAAAATTTCTAACTGGCCAATAATAATAATGATATGTATCCACAAAGAAACCCGTATACACAAAAAAGATTGTAATTGATAAGAACGTGATATCCACAGGTGAATCCACTATTATATAACTTTGAGCCTAGCATAAGAGCAAGGCACATGGCACAAAGCACATGGCAGAAATTGATATCATTTGCATAACACAAAGTGACGCAAGCAATCAAAAGATCCGACAAGCCGGAAGGATGAAAGAATATTATGATTTGAGCAAAGGAGTGTTCTCAGGAAAATAGAGAAGCTCCCCATGATTTGTGCACTATTTAGATTTTTTTTATTTGGATACAAGTGCACAAAATAGGATCATCACTCCCCCAAAATCAACAGGAATACAAAACAACTGCAAGCAAGCATAGATAAGAAAAGAAGCCTAGCAATTGCAACAAACATATGGTTGAGCGACATGTAAGTTAATGAGGCAACCTAATAATAGGTTCAACCAAAACGATGTGTGTGAGTCATGTCAAAGCACTTGAGAAGACTAATATTAGGATGAGAATTAAGCATCAACATAGTATTGAGTAAATGACATACAAGGTGCCAGACATGTCCTTCCCACACACACGAAGTTAAGCAGGTCACACACACATCAAGCAACTGGGTTCACAAGCTCACTAATAGCTAATTAAAAATCAAAGCTTGTGACAACCCATGGTGATGATAGGAAATAATAGGCTTGTCAAGACAAGCACGAGCACAAAAAACTTCACCAAACATGAGTGCACTAAGATGCAAAGAGGTAAGACACGCACTCATACAACGAATGCTTCCACGGAGCCACCAAAGATATAAAAAGAGAATGAAACAGTGGACATGAAAGAATAGGGATATCAACTAGAGATGTAACTTCTCTCACGTGTATAAGATTCTAGGTAGATGACAATCATGGTGATATATATCCTCAAAGAAGGATGTACACATGAAATAGTTATGAAAGGAAAGAATAAGATATCCAAACGGGAGTCATGAAATATACCAATGAGATCTTTGTTTGAAAGCATAGCACATGGCTCAATATAATCTTATTGTATATTAATGAACTCCAAACACACAACCATCAAAGACATCACAACTAGCAACAAGAGATCATTGTTGGGATGCTTTGAGAAAGGAAACAAGTATCACAGGAACGAGTCAAGAAATTCATGCCATGATGCAACCTACACAAGGTTGACCCCATTCTATATATATGCATGAAGAAAATACTTGTTACCGAGATAGCATTGGTATGAAGTCGTAGATCAATAAAATGTCCAAGCTTGGCTCTAATTTCCTCATAGTGCCACCACCTTCATGAATAAGCCAAGCACCCAATGCTTCTCAAATGTACCTAAAACGTTTTAAGTACAATATGGTCCCCAAACTTATTGGGTCCGAAGTAGTTAGCATAACTACAACACATAGGGTAAAACCACTTAAGTATGTGCATATCGATATGAATTTGAATTTCATGCACATCTTAGCTATTAAAAATTTGATGGATTTACCACACACACACACACACACACATATATATGTGTGTCTATATATATATATATATATATATATATATATATATATATATATATATATATATATATATATATATATATATATATATATATATATATATAGGAGTAGGATTTTCTACAAGTGCTTGCCACAGAACTAGTTAAGGGTTTCAACGGTGCAAAAGTTCACAAAAATTCTGAAAAAATACTGAACCAACACACCTATAATATAACATGATCCAACGGAGGGAAAAAAATACGACTGTATGTGTCCTGGACAAAAAAGACAAATAGTTCAGTATATATTTATGTCGCAGTGAGCTGAAATGCTTATTATTTTTGCCGAGGACACATAGATGCATATTTTGACAATCCCTCCGTTGGATCATCTTATTACATTAGAGAGATGGTCCCATATTTATTTCATAATTTTTTATAACTTTTAAACCGTTAAAAGTTTAGCGACCCTTAGCTAGTTCTGTGGCAAGCTATGGTAGACACAATTTTACCTATATATATATATATATATATATGGGATCAAATAAGGCAAACAAGGCATGCGAATTTACACATAGTAAATATGCATGAACAAGCCTACCAAAATCTAGGGAGATACAAATTGGACAAATGAACACATAACCATTAATACTTCCAATAACATCACTAGACATTCATGCTGTCCAAAATGAAACAAAGTGACAAATCAACATATGATAGCACACAAAGTTCAACATATGAACCAAGGAAAAACCAATGAGCATATAAGATATGCATTGCACACATACTCATAGGAATATCTCACTCAAGTAGATGTAGAACACTATAAACAATGAGATAGCAAACTCCCATAACTCCATACAAACTAATAAGATGAATTTGAACAACATGGTATTTTGGGTTATCATTCGGTGTAGAAACCAAATAAGTACATGATCATCTATACTAACACAAGCATACCATGAGAGTTTAGAAATAAACACAATGCCTGGATAGTATATTATTAACATTCCAATTAGATAGATCATCATGCAAAGCAACAATTGGAATAGCTTTAATCAAACGGTTTTCCAAATATGATTTTGAAGATAACCATGGGCAAAACCGCACAATAATGCCAAATGTAAACATGGCATTGCATGCCACAAAGATATAGGATACTCTCAAATATATTCTAAGTGGAATCCCATAATTGTCAACATTTAACAAGGATTGTGATATTCACAAAGCATATCACTCCCCCAAAATGTGGTGATCCATTAATATCTCGCAAGAGCCCAATAAGATGCAACTAAAAAGCAATGAAGGCTCGAGACTACACACACAAATATATGACGTGCATTGCAACCTACACATGCTAGATCAAGCATATTAGGAGACACAACATATACAAACACATGCTAGGTACAAAACCTAAACATGCATGGGGCTAGTAACTTTCAATGTAGACAACATAAATACAAGTTACCGCCACGAGGAGCATTGGAATAACAAATATGATGATAATTCACTTGACTTGGTTTGAACCATAATGAATGGTGAGAATCATTTTTATTCATGAACTAGCCAAGTATCCAATGCCCTCCACACACCTATTGATCAAGTTTGAGCTTGATGGTCCCCAACCACGTTGGGTCCTAAGAAGTTATTAACAATAGGCTTGGCAACCCAAATGGACTTATCCACTTTCAAACCACTTTGGGCACCAACATACTTGGCAAACATATTGCCATCAATATCCTTCCTAAGTGAATAATGATCATTCATAATTGGAGGCTTAGAGATATTACCGTTGGGACATGATGAAGCTATGTGTCCCTTCTTACGGCAAATATAGCAACATGTGCTCCCCTTTCTCTTCTTCTTTACCTTTTCAACTTGGAGAACATTATCTTGGTTAGGCACGGGAAGAGGCCTTTCATTATCTTGAGATTGAACTTGAGGCCACTTCCCTTGATGCTTCACACTTGAAGCCTTTTTATTCAATGGACAAGATCTCACATGGTGTCCAACATTCTTGCACTTGAAGCAAGTAATGTTGGACTCGTTCTTGGCTTGGTATTGCCCCCTTTTCTTGTTCATGGATTTCTTCTTGTTGGAGTGAAAACTATGTCCATCATCGCACTTTTCCAAGTCTTTCTTCAAACTAGTGACTTGGGCCTTGAGCTCATTAATTTCCTCTACATGGTTAGTTTCAAGACTAGAAACAAGAGTACTAGTGGAAGTAGAAACTTCATGGTTAGAGCAACAAGACAAGGTGAGAAATTCATCATGAGGTGTATCAATATCATGTAGAGAGGAAGTGCAAGGACTAGCACATGGAAACAAGGCATTTTGAGTAGAAAATGTGCTAATATCCACATGAGACTCACATGATTTTACCTTCGTGAACATAGCCTCATGATTAACTTTAGCCCATCATGAGAGATTAGAAGATCCTCATGAGTGCCTGAGAGCTTTTCATAACTTTCTTCCAATTTCCCATAATTGCTAGTTAGAAAATCAAGTTGAGTCCTTAGCTCAAAATTTTCTTTCAACATCGGTGCTTCACACAAGATAGAGTTAGTAGCACAAGTATCATTATCAATATGAGAGGATCATTTAGAAACTAGAGACTCCGCATGAGTAGCTTGAAGTTCCTCATGAGACTTAGAGAGTTTGGTGAGCTCTCCTTTGACATTCTTGTAGCCAAGGTCAAGGTGCTCAAAATCCTCTTTAAGTTTACAATGAGTAACTTCAATCTCTTCTTTTAAAGACCTCAAGTCACTAAGACATTGATGAGCCTTAGCAAGTTCACGTTCAAGTTGTTCACTTTTCGCTTGCTCGTTAAGAAATAAGTCATTACGTTTTTGAAAGCAAGCAAGAAAATCTTGGAACCTTTTATAAGTGTTATTTTTAGCTCTATGAAGAGTTTTCCCATTATCATAGAGATTTTGAGTCAAGTCGTCATCATCGTCCTCATTACAACTATCATCATTATCACTAAGAGAAGATGATACCTCGTCATTACCTCTTGCCATGAGGCACATGTGAACAAAGGGGGTTGATGATGATTCTTTTGGAGCAGAGGGTTCTTCATCAATCAAGCACGCCTCATCTTTCTTGATTTCCTCTACATGGTTAGTCATAGAACAACTAGAGGAAACCAAAGCATTTCTATCATGGCCACATGGGAGATCAAGCATATCATCACAAATGAGCTTAACACCATCATCACAAAATATTTCTTCACTCACCATGTCATTACCTTGTGGCACGCCACATGTTGGTGAAGTGGAAGATACTGAAGTGTCCAGGTAATTGGAGGTGAAAGCAATAGAGAGTTCTTCATGATTTAAAAATGTGGAGAACTCCTCCATTAAATCCGCGAAAATAATATTGTCTTCATCAAGATTGGACCCACCATATATATCTTCAAGTTTGGTCCAAGCCTCATGAGCCGACTTGCAAGTCAAGATTTCCTTAAACACTTCGAAGGATATAGCTTGGTTAATGGCACTCGAAACTTGACTATCAAGATGCATATCCTCAAGTGATGGAGATTGTCCATCCTTTAGATTTGAATCCCCAACAACAACAATCCGCAAAGCATTTGGACCCATGGCCCAAAAGTGACAAAGCATGTGTAATCACCACATAATGTAATTTGTGCAATTAAAACAAAATGTGTCATCGTGCACTAGTTCACTAGTCGACATCGTTACTCTCTAGGCGGTGAAGCCTAATAAGGAGAGACCGGGCTCTCATACCAATTGAAAGGACCACGATGTCGCCTAAAGGGGGGTGAATAGGCGTTTTAAAATCTTTTACGACTTTGGCTATATCCTAATGCAGAAATAAATTAAGCGGATACTTTTCAAGCACAAATCCTAAATATACTAGGCTCACTAAGTGCACCAACAACTTAGATAGACAAGATGAGAACAACAAGGATATGAGTAAGCACAAGTAAGTCACACAAACTTACTCAATGTATATCACGAGATATGGAAATGAATAATACACACAACCATAAGTAAGAAATACAAGCTTACACAAACTGTATCACAATATGGAAATGAATGATACAAGCAAACTCAAGTAAGCACTACAAGCTTACACAAGTTATGTCACAAGATATGGAAATGAATCTTACAACCTAGCAATTCACACTAAGCATAGGATAGAACAATAGTAGAAAGTATGAATTGCGAATATAAAGTGTAGGCCTAAATAATCTCTTCAAGGGAATGGCCAACATAGTATAATGAGGACAACAAGATATAGTGAATGCACGGTCAAGTCACCAAAGTCACCATTAGAGAGGAAGCTAGTCACCATTAGAGAGGTGGATGTTACCACGAAGGCACACCAACGCCACGAAGGCTCACCCTATTCTACTTGAGATATCACCACGAAGGCGATTCTCAACCACTAGTGGTAGACCTTGAGGCGGCCTCCAAACCTTCACAAACTTTCCGAGGGACAAATCACAACTTGATTCCTCACTGGAGCACTCCTACCGCCTAGGAGTCTCCAACCTCCAAGAGTAACAAGAACAAAGGGGAAATGCTCAAGACTTGCTCAAATCACGAATTCCTTTCGTCAAGAGAGGGAGAGGGAGTGGATCTATCACTTGATTGTAAAAACTCTCAAGAACTCTCATGAATCTCTCCGGGATCTAAAATTTGGTGTAGGAGAAGTGAGAGGGAGCCACTTGTGTTCTTGGGGCGATTTGGGATGAAGTGGTCAACCCTCTACCGGATGGGTAGAGGGATATCAATTAGGTAGTGCAAATATGGCCCTTGGAGTGTAAGTGGTTGTGCCGGGCCGGACATCCGGGCCTGGGGCCGGACATCCGACTGTTATGAAGTGTGCACACACATACGCAGAAAAACAGGTTACACAGCCTGGACATCTGGCCGAACTTGGGGCCCCGGATATCCGGCCAAGTGCCGGACATCCGGCGTATACAAACAATATTTCGGTAAGATTTCTGGACATCCGGGCCAGGGCCCGGACATCCGGCGATTTCACACAAATCAGAAGCCCTATGGATAGTTTTGTCCAGACATCCGGGGAAAAGCCCGGACATCCAGCCAACACAAAAACTACAGCCGCCCCAAAACTAAAACATGCATAACTTTCACATCCGGACTCTGATTTTGATGATCTTGGGCTTGTTTTGAAGCTATGGAAAAGCTCCAGCTCCTTACATAGAGAACCACCCAAGATAAACCAAAATGGAGGGTGAAAAGTATGGATAGATAAGATCATATACTTTGGGGAACCTATTTGGCTATGGATTTACTTTGGTAGATGTATAGGCATATTGTATTTGTATTGGATAGGAGTGAAATATGCCTATGTTGGACTATGATGTGAGGAAGTAGAAATAGAAGATTTTGAATTGAGAAAATCTATCACTAACCCCTTTGATCCCCTCTTAATAGTGTGGGATCCTTATAACTCAAGAATCATAAAAGAACTATACTAGATAGCTTCCGGAAACTCATTCTTGAGCATGTATCCTTTTCGATGGTCATAGATCCTCACAACTAAAACCAAAGGAACTAATACCTTTGACTAAAGCATTCCAATTGAGCTTGATGTTGACGTTTATGCTTGGCTCAAGTCAGAACAATGATCTTTATCATGACACTTGGTGAAGGCTTCAAATAACTCCCCCATAAGCCATGCGGGGAACATTGCATTGTATTCGTCATCATACGTTCGTCATGTGATCATCCACAAGCTTCAAGCATGTAATCCTTAAGATACTCCATTTAAGATCTTCCATTATGGCTCAAACCATAGCTCTAATCATGGCAACCCTTAAGATACTCCAATGAACTCCATTTTGATCATCTCAATGTAATTGTTGCTTCAAAGGAGTTGTCTTCCATTATTCTTGAATCATTTTTCAATGGGACTAACCTTCAAATGTATATCTCAATGCAAACATTAGTCATATAGGATTGTTATCTATTTACCAAAACCACACATGGGGACTACATGAACTTTGAGCAGCAACATTACCAGCAACCCTGGCACTTCCAAAGCCAGAGACGGCAACGGTAGGCCACGACGCAACAAACACAAGCGTCGAAGCAACAATGAGGATAACAAAGACATAACGGTCAACGCCGGATTCAGTGGTTCTAAATCCGGTCAGCGGAAGAATCCATTCAAAGGAAACAAAGATGGTCCATCCAGTTTGGACAAAATACTCGATTGGCCTCGCCAGATTCATGGCACCCCTGACAAGCCTGCCAATCATTCCAACAGAAATTGTTGGGTCTTTAAACAGGACGGTAAGTTAAACACCGAACACAAGGGGAATGGGCCGCCGAGCAAGTATGATGACAAGCCTTGCCCATCGAACACAGGGGGACAGAAGAACCCCCCCCCCCCCACCACGAGGTGAAAATAGTGAACATGATCTATGTCACTCATATCCCCAAGTGGGAGTGCAAGCGCGCACTAAGGGACGTCTACACCATAGAGCCAGTCGCCCCAAAATTCAACCCGTGGTCGGCCTGTCCGATCACCTTTGATCGTAGGGACCATCCGACTAGTATCCGTCATGGAGGTTCGGCAGCCTTGGTCCTCGACCCAATCATCGACGAATTCCATCTCACGCGAGTCCTCATGGACGGCGGCAGCAGTCTCAACCTGCTTTATCAGGACATCGTTCGTAAAATGGATATTGATCCGTCAAGGATCAAGCCCACTAAGACAACGTTTAAAGGAGTAATACCCGGCGTGGAGGCCTGCTGCACAGATTCAATAACGCTGGAAGTAGTCTTCGGCCCACCGGATAATTTCAGAAGCGAATACTTGATCTTCGACATCGTCCCCTTCCGCAGTGGTTATCGTGCACTGCTCGGACGAACCGCCTTCGCTCGCTTTAATGCGGTCCCACATTATGCGTACTTAAAGCTCAAAATGCCTGGACCCTGCGGCGTCATCACAATTAATGGAAACATGGAGCGCTCCCTCTGTACCGAGGAGCACACTGTGGCCCTAGAAGCCGAGGTACATAGTGGCCCTTTCAAGCCGAACACTTCATCTTCCATTAAGCCCCCGGACACTGTCAAACGAGTCCAATCTACCCTGCAGAACGACTGCTCGGTCCATCCCGAGCTGCATAGGTTCAATATACTCCATCCTTATTCTTGACTGTGTCGGTCTTCTCAGATCGTAAGGATAATTCCTTCTCTGGGCTCTTCTGGTAGTGGCATAACCTTTTCCTCAATTATTCTGTCCTTTCATCTTGGTAAGGTTCTTCCATGATTGGGTCTTCTTAGCTGACGGGTCTGGCGCCAAAACTGAACAACTATCGATATCTCATGGTGGTCAACAATTTATGGTTTCTCCTGCAGGAAATGGGTCTGGTTGATCCTCAGGGTATAACCTACAGTTGGCAAAAGCTGCCTTGTACAAGGGGAAAAAATGCTTATACCATTCTAAGGTTTAAACAGGGTTTTGATCGTCGTCTCTTTACTATAGGTAAGTCACTCAGATTTACCATCCCACATAGCAAGGCGAATAATAAGAGTAAGTCGGTATTGATCAATCCATCCTGCACCCAAATCATTACCTTGTATACGGTTTAGCGAATCTCGCATTCTAACACTCGGTCATCCTCACAAGCATTGAAGAATTTTGTTGGGGAACGTAGTAATTTCAAAAAATTTCCTACGATCACGCAAGACCATGGTGATGGCATAGCAACGAGAGGGGAGAGTGTCCGTCCACGTACCCTCGTGAGACCGAAAGCGAAGCGTTATAACAACGCGGTTGATGTAGTCGTGCGTCTTCACGATCCGACCGATCCAAGCACCGAGCGTCGGCACCTCCGAGTTACGCACCGTTCAGCTCGATGGCGATCCCGGACTCGATCCAAAGCAAAGTGTCGGGATGAGTTCCGTCGACCGACGGCGTGGTAGCGATGTTGATGCTCCACCGACGCAGGGCTTCGCCTAAGCTCATGACGATATGACTTCTCCGCGCGAGGCTTCGCTAAGCTCATGACGATATGACCGAAGTGGAATATGGTGGAAGGGGCACCGCACGGCTAAGGAAAGATCCGTAGATCAACTTGTGTGTCATGGGGTGCCCTTGCCCCATATATAAAGTAGCCAAGGGGGGTGCGGCCAGCCTTGGGAGGCGCGCTTGAGGAGTCCTACTCCCACCGGAGTAGGACTCCCCTGTCCTAGTTGGAGTAGGATTGGGGAGGGAAGAGGGAAGGCGCCCCCTCTCCTGTCCTATTCGGACTAGAGGGGAGGGGGCGCAGCCCACCTTGGCCGCCCTTCCTCTTCTCTCCTATGGCCCATAAGGCCCATATAACCCCGGGGTTCCGTAACCCCGGTGTTCCATAACTTCCTGTTTTCACTCGGAACCCTTCCAAAGTCAAACATAGGCTTCCAATATATCAATCTTTATGTCTCGACCATTTGAGACTCCTCGTCATGTCCGTGATCACATCGGGACTCGAACAAACTTGGTGCATCAATACTTATAAACTCATAATGAACTGTCATCGAAGCGTTAAGCGTGCGGACCCTACGGGTTCGAGAACTATGTAGACATGACCTAGAACCATTCTCGGTCAATAACCAATAGCGGAACCTGGATGCCCACATTGGTTCCTACATATTCTACGAAGATCTTTTATCGGTCAAACCGCATAACGACATCGTTGTTCCCTTTGTCATCGGTATGTTACTTACCCGAGATTCGATCGTCGGTATCAATACCTAGTTCAATCTAGTTACGGTAAGTCTCTTTACTCGTTCAGTAATACATCATCTCACAACTAACTCATTAGTTGTAATGCTTGCAAGGCTTAAGTGATGTGTATTACCGAGAAGGCCTAGAGATACCTCTCCGACAATCGGAGTGACAAAACCTAATCTCGAAATCGCCAACCCAACAAGTACCTTTGGAGACACCTGTAGTACTCCTTTATAATCACCCGATTCGTTGTGGCGTTTGGTAGTACCAAAGTGTTCCTCCGTAAACAGGAGTTGCATAATCTCATAGTTATAGGAACATGTATGGGTCATGAAGAAAGCATTAACATACTAAGCGATCAAGTGTTAAGCTAACGGAATGGGTCATGTCAATCAGATCATTCAACTAATGATGTGACCTTGTTAATCAAATAACAACTCCTTGTTCATGGTTAGGAAACATAACCATCTTTGATTAACAAGCTAGTCAAGTAGAGGCATACTAGTGACATCTTGTTTGTCTATATATTCACACATGTATTATGTTTCCGGTTAATACAATTCTAGCATGAATAATAAACATTTATCATGACATAAGGAAATAAATAATAACTTTATTATTGCCTCTAGGGCATATTTCCTTGATCTCCCACTTGCACTAGAGTCAATAATCTAGATTACAAAGTAATGATCCTAACACCCATGGAGTCTTGGTGCTGATCATGTTTTGCTCGTGGAAGAGGCTTAGTCAGCGGTGCGCAACATTCAGATCCGTATGTATTTTGCAAATCTCTATGTCTCCCACTTGGACTTGGTCCCGAATGGAATTGAAGCGTCTCTTGATATGCTTGGTCCTCTTGTGAAATCTGGATTCCTTTGCCAAGGCAATTGCACCAGTATTGTCACGAAAGATCTTCATCGGTCCCGATGCACTAGGTATGACACCTAGATCGGAAATGAACTCTTTCATCCAGACTCCTTCATTCGCTGCTTCGAAGCAGCTATGTACTCCGCTTCACATGTAGATCCCGCCACGACGCTTTGTTTAGAACTGCACCAACCGACAGCTCCACCGTTTAATAAAAATACGTATCCGGTTTGCGATTTAGAATCGTCCGGATCGGTGTCAAAGCTTGCATCGGCGTAACCATTTACGACTAGCTCTTTGTCACCTCCATATCGAGAAACATATCCTTAGTCCTTTTCGGTATTTCAGGATGTTCTTGACCGCTGTCCGATGATCCATTCCTGGATTACTTTGGTACCTTCCTGCCAAGCTTACAGCTAAGCATCGTCGGTCTGGTACACAGCATTGCATACATGATAGAGCCTATGGCTGAAGCATAGGAACATCTTTCATTTTCTCTCTACCTTCTGCTTGTGGTGGGGCATTGAGTCGACTCAATCTTACACCTTGTAACACAGGTAAAAACCTTTCTTTGCTGATCCATTTTGAACTTTTCAAAACTTTATCAAGGTATGTGCTTTGTGAAAGTCCAATTAAGCGTCTTGATCTATCTCTATAGATCTTGATGCCCAATATGTAAGCAGCTTCACCGAGGTATTTCATTGAAAAACTTTTATTCAAGTATCCTTTTATGCTATCCAGAAATTCTATATCATTTCCAATCAATAATATATCGTCCACATATAATATTAGAAATGCTACAAAGCTCCCACTCACTTTCTTGTAAATCAGAGCTTCTCCAAAAGTGCAGACAAACCCATATGCTTTGATCACACTATCAAAGCGTTTATTCAACTCCGAGAGGCTTGCACGGACCATAAATTGATCGTTGGAGCTTGCACACTTTGTTAGCACCCTTTGGATCGACAAAACCTTCTGGTTGCATCATATACAACTCTTCTTCTAGAAATCCATTCAAGAATGCAGTTTTACATCCATTTGCCAAATTTCATAATCATAAAATGCGGCAATTGCTAACATGATTCGGACAGACTTAAGCATCGCTTCTGGTGAGAAAGTCTCATCGTAGTCAACCCTTGAACTTGTCGAAAACCTTTCGCAACAAGTCGAGCTTTGTAGACGATAACATTACCATCGGCGTCGGTCTTCTTCTTAAAGATCCATTTATTTTCAATGGCTTGCCGATCATCGGGCAAGTCAACCAAAGTCCATACTTTGTTCTCATACATGGATCCCATCTCAGATTTCATGGCTTCCAGCCATTTTGCGAATCTGGGCTCACCATCGCTTCTTCATAGTTCGTAGGTTCGCCATGGTCAAGTAACATGACTTCCAGAATAGGATTACCGTACCATTCTGGTGCGTATTTTACTCTGGTTGACCTATGAGGTTCAGTAGTAACTTGATCTGAAGCTTCATGATTATCATCATTAGTTTCCTCACTAATTGGTGTAGTTGTCACAGGAACCATTTCTTGTGATGAACTACTTTCCAATAAGGGAGCGAATCTGATTATCTCATCAAGTTCTACTTTCCTCCCACTCACTTCTTTCGAGAGAAACTCCTTCTCTAGAAAGGATCCGAATTAGCAACGAAAATCTTGCCTTCAGATCTGTGATAGAAGGTGTACCCAACATCTCCTTTGGGTATCCTATGAAGACACATTTTCCGATTTGGGTTCGAGCTTATCTGGTTGAAGTTTCTTTACATAAGCATCGCAGCCCCAAACTTTAAGAAACGACAACTTTGGTTTCTTGCCAAACCATAGTTCATAAGGCGTCGTCTCAGCGGATTTTGACGGTGTCCTATTCAACGTGAATCGGCCGTCTCTAAAGCATAACCCCAAAGCGATAGCGGTAAATCGGAAATAGACATCATAGATCGCACCATATCTAGTAAAATACGATTCTGACGTTCGGACACACCATTTCTCTGTGGTGTTCGGGTGGCGTGAGTTGTGAAACTATTCCACATTGTTTCAAATGTAAACCAAACTCGTAACTCAAATATTCTCCTCCACGATCAGATCGTAGAAACTTTATTTTCTTGTTACGATGATTTTCCACTTCACTCTGAAATTCTTTGAACTTTTCAAATGTTTCAGATTTGTGTTTCATTAAGTAGATATACCCATATCTGCTCAAATCATCTGTGAAGGTGAGAAAATAACGATACCATGCGTGCCTCAACATTCATTGGACCACAAACATCGGTATGTATGATTTCCAACAAATCAGTTGCTCGCTCCATAGTTCCGAGAACGGCGTTTTGGTCATCTTGCCCATGAGGCACGGTTCGCAAGTACCAAGTGATTCATAATCAAGTGATTCGAAGCCCATCGGTATGGAGTTTCTTCATGCGTTTACACCGATATGACCTAAGCGGCGATTGCCACAAATAAGTTGCACTATCATTATCAACTCTGCATCTTTTGGCTTCAACATTATGAATATGTGTATCACTACTGTCGAGATTCAACAAGAATAGACCATTCTTCAAGGGTGCATGACCATAAAATATATTACTCATATAAATAGAACAACCATTATTCTCTGATTTAAATGAATAACCGTCTCGCATTAAACAAGATCCAGATATAATGTTCATGCTCAACACGGCACCAAATAACAATTATTTAGGTCTAAAACTAATCCCGAAGGTAGATGTAGAGGTAGCGTGCCGACCGCGATCACATCGACTTTGGAACCATTTCAACGCGCGCGTCACCTCGTCCTTAGCCAATCTTCGCAATCCGTAGTTCTGTTTGAGTTGCAAATATTAGCAATGAACCAGTATCAAATACCAGTACTCTGCGAATATTAGTAAGGTACACATCAATAACATGTATATCACATATACCTTTGATCACCTTGCCATCCTTCTTATCCGCCAAATACTTGGGGCAGTTCCGCTTCGATGTCCAGTTTGCTTGCGGTAAAACACTCGGTTTCAGGCTTAGGTCCAGACTTGGGTTTCTTCTCTTGATCAGCAACTTTCTTGCTGTTCTTTTGAAGTTTCCTTCTTCTTCCCTTTGCCCTTTTCTTGAAACTAGTGGTCTTGTTGACCATCAACACTTGATGCTCTTTCTTGATTTCTACCTCCATGACTTTCGGCATCGCGAAGAGCTCGAGAATTGTCTTAGTCATCCTTGCATATTATAGTTCATCACGAAGCTCTTGTAGCTTGGTGGCGATGATTGGAGAATTCATCAATGACACTATCATCCGGAAGATTAACTCCCAGCTGAATTAAGTGATTGTTATACCCGGACATTTTGAGTATGTGCTCCTTGATGAACTATTCTCCTCCATCTTGTAGCTATAGAACTTATTGGAGACTTCATATCTCTCAATCCGGGCATTTGCTTGAAATATTAACTTCAACTCTGGAACATCTCATATGCTCCATGACGTTCAAAACGTCGTTGAAGACCCGGTTCTAAGCCGTAAAGCATGGCACACTGAACTATAGAGTAGTCATCACTCTGCTTTGCGGACGTTCACAACCACGCTCGGCATCTGCAAAGAGCTGTCACCCAGCGGTGCTTCCAGGCGTAATTTTTACGTGCAGCAATGAGGATAATCCTCAAGTTATGCACCCAGTCCGTGTAATTGCTACCATCATCTTTCAACTTTGCTTTCTCAAGGAACGCATTAAAATTCAACGGAACAACAAAGACGAGCCATCTATCTACAATAAACATAGACAAGCAAAATACTATCAGGTACTAAGTTCATGATAAATTTAAGTTTAATTAATCATATTAAAAACCTCCCACTTAGACAGACATCTCTCTAGTCATCTAAGTGATTACGTGATCCAAATCAACTAAACCATGTCCGATCATCACGTGAGATGGAGTAGTTTCAATGGTGAACATCACTATGTTGATCATATCTACTATATGATTCACGCTCGACCTTTCGGTCTCTCGTGTTCGAGGCCATATCTGTTATATGCTAGGCTCGTCAAGTTTAACTTTGAGTATTCAGCGTGCATAACTGTTTTGCACCCGTTGTATTTGAGCGTAGAGCCTATCACACCCGATCATCACGTGGTGTCTCAAAGACGAAGAACTTTCATAGCGGTGCATACTCGGGAGAACACTTCTTGATAATTTTAGTGAGAGATCATCTTATAATGCTACCGTCAATCAAAGCAAGATAAGATGCATAAAGGATAAACATCACATGCAATCAATATAAGTGATATGATATGGTCATCATCATCTTGTGCTTGTGATCTCCATCGCCAAGCACCGTCATGATCACCATCGTCACCGGTAGCGACACCTTGATCTCCATCGTAGCATCGTTGTCGTCTCGCCAACTATTGCTTCTCGACTATCGCTACTCCTTAGTGATAAAGTAAAGCAATTACATGGCGTTGCATTTCATACAATAAGCGACAACCATATGGCTCCTGCCGATTGCCGATAACTTCGGTTACAAAACATGATCATCTCATACAATAAAATATAGCATCACGTCTTGACCATATCACATCACAACATGCCCTGCAAAAACAAGTTAGGCGTCCTCTACTTTGTTGTTGCAAGTTTTACGTGGCTGCTACGGGCTGAGCAAGAACCGTTCTTACCTCGCATCAAAACCACAGCGATACTTCGTCAAATAGACTCCGTTTTAACCTTCTCAAGGACCGGGCGTAGCCACACTCAGTTCAACTAAAGTGAGAGAGACAGACACCGCGGTCACCTTTAAGCAACGAGTGCTCGGGCGGTGAAACCAGTCTCGCGTAAGCGTCTGCGTAATGTCGGTCCGGGCGCTTCATCTCACAATACCGCTGAACCAAAGTATGACATGCTGGTAGGTAGTATGACTTGTATCGCCCACAACTCACTTGTGTTCTACTCGTGCATATGACATCAACGCATAAAACCAGGCT
This sequence comes from Aegilops longissima, assembly GCA_021605205.1. Taxonomy (NCBI): domain Eukaryota; kingdom Viridiplantae; phylum Streptophyta; class Magnoliopsida; order Poales; family Poaceae; genus Aegilops; species Aegilops longissima. Next base: position 558,757,734 of record CM038677.1, read on the forward strand.
CGATACCATTGTTGGGGAACGTAGTAATTTCAAAAATTTCCTACGATCACGCAAGACCATGGTGATGGCATAGCAACGAGAGGGAGAGTGTCCGTCCACGTACCCTCGTGAGACCGAAAGCGAAGCGTTATAACAACGCTGTTGATGTAGTCGACGTCTTCACGATCCGACCGATCCAAGCACCGAGCGTCACGGCACCTCCGAGTTACGCACACGTTCAGCTCGATGGCGATCCCGGACTCCGATCCAGCAAAGTGTCGGGGATGAGTTCCGTCGACCTGACGGCGTGGTGGCGATGTTGATGCTCCACCGGCGCGGGGCTTCGCCTAAGCTCATGACGATATGATTTCTCCGGCGCGGGGCTTCGCCTAAGCTCCGTGACGATATGACCAAGTGGAATATGGTGGAAGGGGCACCGCACGGCTAAGGAAAGATCCGTAGATCAACTTGTGTGTCATGGGTGCCCTTGCCCCAGATATAAAGGAGCCGGGGTGCGGCCAGCCTTGGGAGGCGCTTGAGGAGTCCTACTCCCACCGGAGTAGGACTCCCCTGTCCTAGTTGGAGTAGGATTGGGGAGGGAAGAGGGAAGGGCGCCGCCCCTCTCCTGTCCTATTCGGACTAGAGGGGGGAGGGGGGCGCGCAGCCCACCTTGGCCGGCCCTTCCTCTTCTCTCCTATGGCCCATAAGGCCCATATAACCCCCCGGGGGGTTCCGGTAACCCCCCGGTGTTCCGGTAACTTCCTGTTTTCACTCGGAACCCTTCCAAGTCAAACATAGGCTTCCAATATATCAATCTTTATGTCTCGACCATTTGAGACTCCTCGTCATGTCCGTGATCACATCCGGGACTCGAACAAACTTGTGCATCAATACTTATAAACTCATAATGAACTGTCATCGAAGCGTTAAGCGTGCGGACCCTACGGGTTCGAGAACTATGTAGACATGACCTAGAACCATTCTCGGTCAATAACCAATAGCGGAACCTGGATGCCCATATTGGTTCCTACATATTCTCTGAAGATCTTTTATCGGTCAAACCGCATAACGACATCGTTGTTCCCTTTGTCATCGGTATGTTACTTACCCGAGATTCGATCGTCGGTATCCAATACCTAGTTCAATCTCGTTACGGTAAGTCTCTTTACTCGTTCCGTAATACATCATCTCACAACTAACTCATTAGTTGTAATGCTTGCAAGGCTTAAGTGATGTGTATTACCGAGAAGGCCTAGAGATACCTCTCCGACAATCGGAGTGACAAAACCTAATCTCAAATCGCCAACCCAACAAGTACCTTTGGAGACACTGTAGTACTCCTTTATAATCACCCGATTCGTTGTGACGTTTGGTAGTACCAAAGTGTTCCTCCGTAAACGGGAGTTGCATAATCTCATGGTTATAGGAACATGTATGGGTCATGAAGAAAGCATTAACATACTAAGCGATCAAGTGTTAAGCTAACGGAATGGGTCATGTCAATCAGATCATTCAACTAATGATGTGACCTTGTTAATCAAATAACAACTCCTTGTTCATGGTTAGGAAACATAACCATCTTTGATTAACAAGCTAGTCAAGTAGAGGCATACTAGTGACATACTGTTTGTCTATATATTCACACATGTATTATGTTTCCGGTTAATACAATTCTAGCATGAATAATAAACATTTATCATGACATAAGGAAATAAATAATAACTTTATTATTGCCTCTAGGGCATATTTCCTTCAAATTTCTCTTGTCGACGAACCAAGTTTGGATATATCCATAGATTCTGCAAACCAGACAAACATCTATCGTTCCTTCACAGCTCTCAGGTTTGCATTACTCCTATAAGATCGTCTATCGATAAAATCGTAACTTCTTCCAGGGTTTTTCCTTCAGCAAGAGTGTGCTTCCTTCTTGGCAGGTCCTGGGGCCTGTGAGTTATGGCCCATCTCATCACTTGCAACCTTGAAATCATCATCGGGGCAGCTGATCCTTAATCCAACATCCAACTTCCTAGTATTCTTAAATCCATCCAATTGTACTGTCTCCCTTCCTTCTATTGGCACCAAACTAAGACGTGATTACTCAGACTAATCATGGAGTTATAATCGTTCCATATTACCAACATCATACCTCCTTTATATCCAATAGTACTTCATCTCTTCATATTCTTGGGGTATCCCACATATCGAGACAAAACTCATACTTATTTTGTCCGTAATCCACTTCAGGGAATAACATCATCTTTTCCAGAGATCTAGTGTCCTTACAGGGGAATGTCAGCCATCTCTGCATGGCACTTCTTCAACGGGGAAACGTGAAACACATCATGAACTCCTGACAGTCCTTCGGGTAACTCCAACTTGTAGGCCACTTCTCTCATACACTCCAAAACTCGGCCTGGTCCTACAAATCTCGGAGCTAACTTTTCCTTGACTCCAAATCGTTTAACTCCTAGCAGAGGTGGCACACGAAGATATGCTCTGTCTTCGATTTCATAGACTACCTCCTTGCATTTTGAGTCTGCATAACTCTTCTGCCTGGACCGAGCTACCTTCAGTCTATGTCGAATCAACTTAACCTTCTCTTCTGACTCGTTGATCAAATCTGGTCCAAACAACTGACGGTCTCCAACCTCATCCCACATCAACGGTGTCCTACACCTTCTCCCATACAAAGCTTCGAAAGGGGTTATCTTCAAATTAGCTTGGTAACTGTTGTTGTATGAGAACTCCGCGTAAGGTAGATTATCATCCCTACTAGATCCATAATCTAGCATACACGCTCTCAACATGTCCTCCAGAATCTGATTGACTCTCTCGGTCTATCCATCTGTCTGCGGATGAAAGGTTGTACTGAACTCTAGCCTAGTACCCAAAGTCTGGTGCAGCTGATTCCAAAACTTTGAGGTAAACTGTGTTCCTCTATCTGATACGATGGTCCTCAGAACTCCACGCAGACATACGATCTTGGTCATATATATTCTTGGCCAACTTCGCACTTGTATAGGTGGTTTTCACTGGGATAAAGTGAGCCACTTTGGTCAAACGATCCACTACTACCCAGATAGAATCATACCCTGACCGGGTCCTGGGTAATCCGGTAATGAAATCCATGCCAAGCTTGTCCCTCTTCCATTCGGGTGTCGGCATAGGCTGCAGTAATCTTGATGGCTTCTAATGTTCTGCCTTTACTACCTCACATACCGCTACATACTCGGCAATTTCCTTCTTCATACCAGTCCACCGGAAACGCTCCTTCAAATCCCATACATCTTGGTGTTTCCAGGAGGTTCAAGAATCCGTTTTCTTTTTATAAGGGCTAAAATCACTTATTTTTTTGGGCGAGTATGGTGAGTCATGAACCTCCTGATGTATTAATTTCCTGATCTCTGCATTATTGGGCACATATACACGGTCCTCAAACCATAAGGTCTCATGCTCATCCTCACGAAAACCTTTGGCTTTCGCTTTGCTCATTTTCTCCTTTATCTCAGCCATCTCTTTGTCATCCTTTTGAGCTTCTAGAATCTTTCCCACTAAGGTTGATTGAACCTCCATTGTTGCAACGAAACCTATGGGGACTATCTCCAAACGAAGCTCCCTGAGATCCTCGGCTAACTCCTTTGGTAATCCTTTGCTTATGAGTGTATTCATCCTGGGGTTCTTTATGGTTGTGTCCTATTTCTCCACAAGGCTTGCATGCACAAGGTTTCTTCATATCCTTTCCATAAGGCTTCAATTTCTGGGACACATACCGAGACTTTGGCAAAGTCAACTTAAATCCTTTCCAAGTGGTTACTCCTTGCCATCCGTTGATGGTTTGGTACATCCTCCACCAAGTAGCAGCACCTCTTTCAAAGCACCAGCTATAGTGTTATTCTTCATGTGATCCTCCATGTTCTGGATCCATCGGTCCGTTTCCAATTGACTTATCGGTCCATGAAACATGAGTTCATCTCCATTGGTCCTCTATCGGGTCCATGGGTTCGGGGTGGGGTAGGAGAGATCGAGAGGGATACACACAATACAAACAAAAGTTTTGAAAAAGACAGATTTTATTTGTGGCTGTCGGAAAACATCAAACAAATGACATCTCACAATCGTCGCATCTAACATGGGTATATAACAGGGGTTTCGTCTTCTAAAGGTTAATAAATATTCAACGTCATCAAACTCTTCAAGTTGTGTTCGTGTCTCTGATGGCTTCTTCCGACCGTTCTTGTCTTTCTCAAGTCCTTTTTGCCAGCTCATCTCTGTTGTCGCAAAGTCTCTCGTGACGTCTTTTAATATTTCTAGAGTTGCGTTCCAAACTTCTGGGTTTCAACATCCTTGGCATGAACCACGGTCCTACTGTCCTTCAGTTCCTAACGAATCTCCTGTATCTCAAAGTTTTGCTCCTCCAGATTGGCTACTTTTAGCTTCTGGATTCCGAGTTCTTCACGAAATACTTCTTTGTCAATTATGGCTTCCTGCAGGCCCATCTTAAAATCCTTGATGTAATACTCCAGATACTGGCGGTACACCAGCTAAGGTTAAAATTTCTTCCTTTGCCGATAGATGCTCCATCAGCCTTCTTCCATCCAATCCTTCCATGCATCTGCATGCTTAACTCAGGATGATTACAATAGCATAAAACGGGCGATAACACCATGGTTAGCCGTGTCTATGCCCATGTTACTGCCATGAGCTGTAATTCCATAATTGATCTCTCATGTCTTTGGTTTCCTGACAAAAACTTTGAGTTCTAATGCTCCATATTCCAGTCTTTCTCCGATACACCTTGATCTCGGGTATTGACAACTTCCATAGTCTGACAAGTTCCAGCTTTTGGTACTAATCTTATTTCAAACAATCCAATAACTTCCATAACATGGGCGTGATTCAGTTTGAGCAACAGATCCTAAGGGTAGCCTTCCTAGGGTATACAAATCTGGAAATTCTTCAGAGTGTCCAATTCTCCTAGTCTTCAGAGTCTTCAACAGTTGTAGTTTCCATTTTCATAATGTATGGTAAAATCCTCTTCATTCCAAATGGTCTTAGTTGTCCGATATCTTGTACTTCTTGGAGTGGTGTCATCAGTTGAATCTTCGTGTTGTCAAAAGGGGAAAAGGGGTATGGTCTCACTAAAAGTGAATATTTGAATAAGCTCAGAAGAGAAGAGAGGTAAAAGATCTTTTTGAAAAAGAAAGTTATAGAGAAAATCTTTCCTATGGGCTTGCCAGTTTCTAAGGGTCAAGTCTATGTGCTTAAGTGTCATCCCTGGATCGTATGCTGATACACACAATACTCGAGGATTTATAACAGAGGTAAATCACATGTAAAAAGTAACGTAAATACTATTACCTCAATCCAAATAGCGGAAGTAACAACAAAGCTGTGGATTCCCATCAACACCAACGGCAAACTTGACTGTAGAAATCGTAACCCTAACGTATCACTTACTCGTCGTAAGATTCCTGCAACATGAAACGTTGCAGCCACAAAAGGTCAGTACATTGAATGTATTGGCAAATTCACACCATAGGACAATGATGAACAATAGCTATCACTACATGCATATTTGGCTGGTGGAAAGCTCTATGGTTATAATGTTTTTTTTTGCGAAAAGCCAACTTTTCCCTACTGCAAAGGAATATAATTTATTTAACTACAAAGTTGGTTGAAAATATTGAGAAGGTTCCTCCAACTCAATCCCAAATTAACATCAATAACCCAACAAATTATTTAAGTAACGTGATGAGATCAACATGATAATTCAGGAACCAGATACTCAAGATGTCCATAACAGGGGACAACTTAACTTGCAGGCTTTAAAACCTCCTCGTAAACTTGTAAGTCAATAGTGAATTTGGTTGCATCGAAGGCGGACAAATTCAATAATGAGGGCCGCCAGATGATAGCAATTCGTCTTCACTAAGAGCTAACGACTAGAAATCTAGCAAATAGGACGCTTTGTCAATTGAATTAGTAAGTTATCCTGGTCTAGAGGGTGTTCTTCCTCCCCACTCTAGAGGCTAAACCAGCTAGAAAAGCGTCCCCCAGGAGTTTCGCAGTAGTAGATGACGTTCCTAGTACTAGTACTCCATAGAACTAAGATTTGCATGCATGGTGGTTAACCCGGCTAATCATGATTAGTTTGTACACTCTGCAGAGGTTTGTGCACTTTTCCCCACAAGACTCGATTGCCTCCGTTGGATTTCTCGCACTGCATGGTGTTTGAGAAACGGATGACCGAGACACCGTCTTTTAGAAACATTAACTCTTACTCCAGGTAGATCATACAAACCTACATCCCTCTACCCGCTGATCCACCTCTTCAAGAGCTCATGCAACTTACTCAACTATGCTAGAGCCCATAATAGCTTGTGGCTGCACACGGAAGTTTCTAGCACGAATAATCTTATGATCCCTTTGAGCCTGGGTGGCATTCCATAGGGTGATCACACGGGTCCTCCGGGATCCCCTTGGGCAAGCACTGGGTTCTCCAGGTGCCCGGGCAAACCACTGGGTGCTCCAGGGTGCCCCTACCATTCCACCCAGATGTGTGTTAAAGTAGCCACCTTAAGTTAACCCTTAATGATAACTCTCACATCTGTCATGAATACCCTCAACCAATCCACGTCTACGAGCATAGCAGAGCAGTATAAGCATAACGTAGTAGTAACTCCCAAGGTTTGAATACAGGACAATAGGTTCCTACCTCATCAACTACTTCCCAATACCCACATGTTATCAAATCCTAACCATGCAATGTTTGAGGGTGAAACTAATGCATAAAAACTGGGTATGAAAGGGATATGATCAAAGTGTGAACTTGCCTATACTGTTGATGAAGATGATTCACACTAAAAAATCTTGATAGTTCTACTCGTCACACTCCGGGCAATCTATCGTGAGCAAGCAATAATAACCACACATAAGCAATCAAGCAAAAGAATCGAAGAAAAGATCACGGAAAACTTTGAAAACAAGCAAATAACTCTTGCAACATAAAACAATTTCTAACAGTACCAAAATTATGTGTATTTGGCCTTATCAGAAAGTTTAGGTCAAGAGATTTAATTTGCAAAAAGAATCAACTCAAACGGAGTTATAAAACTCAAGTTACGAACAAAAGAAGTTTGAATATGAATCTGAACAAATTTCGAAATTTGAAAATTTCAAAAAGTTGACAGTTTTACTGGATAGGTGAAAACAAGACGAAACTATAGACGCTGGTTTCATCTAATTTGGATGAAAGAATAAAAAGTTATGGCTATTTAAAAAATCAGGGCCAAGCTGTTTTACAGAAGAAAAATAGCTACGGCTTAAAGAATTCTAGGTCTAACGTATAAATACAGAGAACGAATAAATATACCTTTATAAGGTATAGAAAAGACGACTTCGGAGTGAGGAGACAACTTCCAAAAGTCCCGCCGGAGAGGAGAAATATATTTTTCTTTAGTGAATCTAGTCAAACCAAAATATTGATTTAACCCGAATCGGATGATTTTTGAAGGCTCTACGGGTCTATATTTATTGGTGGAAAAGAGGCTTAAAGGTCAAAAGCTAGGCAATGTGGGACTAAACATATACGTACATAGATGAAAAGAAAACGAAACAGAGAAGGCGGGTCGCATGGGCCTAAACGCGGAAGGCGGTTCGGCCGGCCGCACAGCTGATGTTTTTTTTAACAAAATTCGGCCTAAGTAAAAAATAATAAAAAGGCTGGCTGGGCCTGGGCCATTTAGGGAAAAAAAGATGAGGCGCCCGCTGCCACTATGCTACGCGTGTGGGCGATAAATAAATATGGGCCGCACATACAGTTTTTTTTAAATAGAAACAAAAGGAAACCCGAATAACGAAAATAAAGTGAAATTATATATAGGCATATTATATATCAAAATTTTTAGAAAAAGATTTTCCACGACATGTACATTTTACCAAAGTCAAATAAAATCCGCACAAATTTAAATAAAGCAAAGAGTGTTACTGCTCTAATAAAATCCAATAAAATCATTTTAAAAATATCAAAATGATTTCAAATTTATTACTCTCAATTTTCTGTTGTAGGGAATCATGTTACCCTATTTTCCATGTATTTTAGTTCGGAGAAAATAATTTGAATAAAATCCAAATAATTCCAAAAGGACTTTGAATTTGATCCTTTGAAACTCCCAACTCATATTTCATATGTTTTGAAGAAGTCATTTTATCTTCGCTCCTGAAAATCATTGAGTTGCATAAAGTTTCAGAATTGGAAATATTCTCAAATGAAATTCAAATATTTTCAACACCCCTTTTCATTTAAATAAATGGAAGAAGTCATGTCATCTTCTCTCCAGGGTTTTGTGGTGAAAAGAATTTGAATTCACGGAGAGCATAAAACACAAAATGGAAGTTTGGGAAAGTCCTTTTATTCCCTCTCATTTAACTTTCAGAAAAAATTGAATTTCACTCAATTTCACACAATCAATCAAATCTATCTATTTATTATAACATTCCAAAATTTAGAATTTTGGGATGTCACACATAATTAGCTACCCCTCAACCTACTGAACCTACTGAAAATGTTTACTTTGAAATCCCTTCGGGTATGATAGAGAAACTGCTAGCTAATCCTTTTACAGGAGATGGAACATTGCATCCCGATTTGCACCAAATCTATGTGGATGAAGTTTGTGGATTATTTAAGCTTGCAGATATGCCCGAGGATGTTATAAAGAAGAAGGCCTTCCCTTTATCTTTGAATGGAAAGGCATTGACATGGTTTAGGCTATGTGATGATATGGGATCATGGAACTACAACCGATTTAAATTGGAATTTCATCAGAAGTTTTATTCTATGCATCTTGTTCATCGTGATCGTAATTATATATATATAATTTTTGGCCTCACGAAGGAGAAAGCATCGCTCAAGATTGGGGGAGGCTTAAGTCAATGTTATATTCATGCCCCAATCATGAGCTCTCAAGAGAAATGATTATTCAAATTTTTTATGCTCGGCTTTCCCTTAATAATCGCTCCATGCTCGATACTTCTTGTACTTGATCTTTTATGATGAAGACTATTGAATGCAAATGGGATTTATTGGAAAGAATTAAACGCAACTCTGAAGATTGGGATCTCGACGAAGGTAAGGAGTCAGGTACAACACCTAAGTTTGATTGTGTTAAATCTTTTATGGACACCGATGTTTTCCATGAATTTAGCACTAAATATGGACTTGACTCTGAGATAGTAGCTTCTTTCTGTGAACATTTGCTACTCATGTTGATCTCCCTAAGGAGAAGTGGTTTAAATATAATCCTCCCATTGAAGTAAAAGTACTTGCACCTATTAAAGTTGAAGAAAAGACTATCACTTATAATGATCTTGTTGTTCCTACCGCTTATATTGAGAAACCACCTTTCCCTGTTAGAATAAAGGATCGTGCTAAAGCTTCGACTGTGGTCAACAAAAGTAATATTAAGACACCCAAACCCCCTGAGCAAATTAAAGTTGAACCTAGTATTGCAATGGTTAAAGATCTCTTGGATGATAATATTGATGGACATGTTATTTACTTTTGTGATGAAGCGGCTATAATTTCTAGACTCGACACTAAAAATAAACATAGACTTGTTGTAGGCATGCCTGTTATTTCTGTTAAGATAGGAGATCATTGCTATCATGGCTCATGTGATATGGGTGCTAGTGCAAGTGCAATACCTCATTGTTTATACAAAGAAATTATGCATGATATTGCACCTGCTGAGATAGAATAAATTGATGTTACAATTAAGCTTGCCAATAGAGATACTATTTCACCAGTTGGGATTGTTAGAGATGTTGAGGTCTTGTGTGGGAAAGTTAAATACCCTACTGATTTTTTTGTTCTTGGTTCTCCACAAGATGACTTTTCTCCCATTATATTTGGTAGACCTTTCCTGAATACTGTTAATGCTAAGATAGATTGCAAAAAGGATGTTGTTACTATTGGTTTGGGGGATATGTCTCATGAGTTTAACTTTGCTAAATTTCGTAGACAACCCGTGATGAGGAATTGCCTAGTAAAGATGAAATTATTGGTCTTGCTTCTATTGCCGTGCCTCCTAATGATCCTTTAGAACAATATTTGCTTGACCATGAAAATGATATGTTTATGAACGAAAGAAGGGAAATAGATGAAGTATTCTTTAAACAGGGACCTATTTTGAAACACAATTTTCCTATTGAAATCCTAGGGGATCCTCCTCCACCCAATTTGAGCTTAAACCATTACCTGATACTCTTAAATATGCTTATCTTGATGAAAAGAAGATATATCATGTTATTATTAGTGCTAACCTTTCAGAGCATGAAGAAAATAAATTATTGAAAACTCTGAAGAAGCACCGTGCTGCTATTGGATATACTCTTGATGATCTTAAGGGCATTAGTCCCACTCTATTCCAGCACAAAATAAAATTGGAGAAAGACGCTAAACCAGTTGTTGATCACCAGCGACGGTTAAATCCTATGATGAAAGAAGTGGTAAGAAAAGAAATACTAAAGCTTCTGGAGGCAGGTATAATCTATCCCGTTGTTGATAGTCAGTGGGTAAGCCATGTCCATTGTGTCCCTAAGAAAGGAGGTATTACTGTTGTTCCTAATGATAAAGATGAATTGATCCCACAAAGAATTGTTACAGGTTATAGGATGGTAATTGATTTCCGCAAATTAAATAAAGCCGCTAAAAAGGATCATTACCCTTTACCTTTTATTGATCAGATGCTAGAAAGATTATCCAAACATACGCATTTTTGCTTTCTAGATGGTTATTCTGGTTTCTCTCAAATACCTGTGTCAAAAGAGGATCAAGAAAAGACCACCTTTACTTGTCCCTTAGGTACCTTTGCTTATAGACGTATGCCTTTTGGTTTATGTAATGCACCTACTACCTTTCAAAGATGCATGATGGCTATATTCTCTGATTTTTGTGAATTGTTGAGGTTTTCATGGATTATTTCTCCGTTTACGGAACTTCTTTTGATGATTGCTTAAGCAACCTTGATCGAGTTTTGCAGAGATGTGAAGAAACTAACCTTGTATTGAATTGGGAGAAGTGCCACTTTATGGTTAATGAAGGTATTGTCTTGGGGCATAAAATTTATGAAAGAGGTATTGAAGTTGATAGAGCTAAAGTTGATGCTATTGAAAAGATGCCGTGTCCCAAGGACATTAAAGGTATAATAAGTTTCCTTGGTCATGCTGGTTTTTATAGGAGGTTCATTAAGGACTTCTCAAAAACTTCTAGGCCTCTGACTAATCTCTTACAAAAAGATATTCCTTTTGTCTTTGATGATGACTGTGTAGAAGCATTTGAAATACTTAAGAAAGCATTGATTTCTGCAACTATTGTCCAGCCACCTGATTGGAATTTACCCTTTGAAATTATGTGTGATGCTAGCGATTATGCTGTAGGTGCCGTTCTAGGACAAAGAGTTGATAAGAAATGAAATGTTATCCAATATGCTAGTATAACTCTAGACAATGCCCAGAGAAATTATGCTACTACTGAAAAAGAATTTTTAGCGGTTGTATTTGCTTGTGATAAGTTCAGACCTTATATTGTTGATTCAAAAGTAACTGTTCACACTGATCATGCTGCTATTAAATATCTTATGGAAAAGAAAGATGCTAAACCTAGACTTATTAGATGGGTTCTCTTGCTACAAGAATTTGATTTGCACATTATTGATAGAAAGGGAGCTGAGAACCCCGTTGCAGACAACTTGTCTAGGTTAGAGAATGTTCTTGATGACCCACTACCTATTGATGATAGCTTTCCTGATGAACAATTATATGTCATAAATGCTTCTCGCACTGCTCCATGGTATGTATGCTGATTATGCTAATTATATTGTTGCTAAATTTATACCACCTAGTTTCACATACCAGCAAAAGAAAAAGTTTTTCTATGATTTAAGGCATTACTTCTGGGATGACCCACACCTTTATAAAGAAGGAGTAGATGGTGTTATTAGACGTTGTATACCTGAGCATGAACAGGAACATATCCTATGCAAGTGTCACTCCGAAGCTTATGGAGGACACCATGCTCGAGATATAACTGCACATAAGGTATTGCAATCCGGTTTTTATTGGCCTACTCTCTTCAAAGATGCCCGAAAGTTTGTCTTATCTTGTGATGAATGTCAAAGAATTGGTAATATTAGTAGACGTCAAGAAATGCCTATTAACTATTCACTTGTTATTGAACCATTTGATGTTTGGGGCTTTGATTATATGGGACCGTTTCCTTCCTCTAATGGGTATACTCATATTTTAGTTGATGTGATTACGTTAGTAAGTGGGTAGAAGCTATTCCAACTAGTAGTGCTGATCATGACACCTCTATTAAGATGCTTAAAGAAGTTATTTTTCCGAGGTTTGGAGTCCCTAGATATTTAATGGCGGATGGTGGTTCACATTTTATTCATGGTGTATTTCATAAAATGCTTGCTAAGTATGATGTTAATCATAGAATTGCATCTCCATATCACCCGCAGTCTAGTGGTCAAGTAGAATTGAGTAATAGAGAGCTCAAATTAATTTTACAAAAGACTGTTAATAGATCTAGAAAGAATTGGTCCAAGAAACTTGATGATGCATTATGGGCCTATAGAACTACATATAAAAATCCTATGGGTATGTCTCCGTATAAAATGGTTTATGGAAAAGCATTTCATTAACCTCTCGAACTAGAACATAAGGCATATTGGGCCATTAAAGAGCTCAATTATGATTTCAAACTTGCCGGTGAGAAGATGTTATTTGATATTAGCTCACTTGATGAATGGAGAACCCAAGCCTATGAGAATGCCAAACTGTTTAAAGAAAAAGTTAAAAGATGGCATGAAAAAAGGATACAAAAGCGTGAGTTTAATGTAGGTGATTATGTGTTACTATTCAACTCTCGTTTGAGATTTTTTGCAGGAAAACTTCTCTCCAAATGGGAAGGTCCTTACGTTATCGAGGAGGTCTATCGTTCCGATGCCATAAAATCAACAACTTCGAAGGCACAAATCCAAAGGTGGTGAATGGTCAAAGAATCAAACATTATATCTCAGGTAATCCTATAAATGTTGAAACTAATGTTATTGAAACCGTAACCCCGGAGGAATACATAAGGGACACTTTCCAGAATGTTTGAGACTCGAAAGGAATAGGTATGTGGTGCGGTAAGTAAACCGACTCCAAAACAGTTCTAATGGCAATTTTTCTCCGTTTTGGAATATTTAAGAAAATAGGAAAATAAGAAGTAGTCCGGGAAGGACACGAGGCATCCACGAGGGTGGAGGGCGCACCCTACCCTCCTGGGCGCGCCCCCTGCCTCGTGGGCACCTCGTGTGCTCTCTGGACTCTGTTTTCTTGCATGACACTTCTTTTGGTCGGTAAAAATTCATTATATAATCTCCCAAAGGTTTTGACCACCGTATCACGCAAATATCCTCTGTTTTTGTTTCCAGCTGTTTTTCTGATAGATCTAGATCACCATGACGTGTCCAAGTGCCCCCAAGGACAAGCTCTTCGATAAGGTCATCAACCCCTACCTTGTGGAAGTGCTGCAACATCCTCAAACCATTGAGATGCATGAGGGGGTGCTGCACATCTGTGATGTTGAGGGACCAAGGAGGACCGGAAGTGTGGAGACAAGGCTTGAAGCAATGGAGCAACAAGTTTTCAAGTGTCAGGAGATGGTGGAGCGTGGACTCGACAGCAATCACATAATGATCACGGAGTTCACCAACAATCACAAGCTAGATGCCAAGGACTTTGGGGAGGCCATCTTCAAGCTTCACGAGAAAATCGAGCTCCTCCAAGCCCAGATCTATGACATGCGAAACCAAAACTGTGAGTATGAATATAGATTGAAGAGGATGAGTTTGGCTGCAGATTTAAGGATCCCAGAGACTCGATCATGCTTCTATGATGGTGAGCCTATGCCTTGGAAGATGGACGACAAGCCTACATCATCAACAACCCCATCACCACCACTTCTGAGCAAGGAGACCTAAATACATGGGTATGGGCACTCCCCTTGGCAGCTGCCAAGCTTGGGGGAGGTGCCCCAGTATCGTATCACCATCACACTCCTATCTTTACCATTTTTCTTAGTTCTATCCTTTTAGTAATATCTTGATCTAGTAGAATAAAGTTTTAGTATGATCTAGTTTTGAGACTTGCTTTATGATCTCTCTATGTAATCGAGTCCGTGAGCTATATCTAATAAAGATTAGTGTTGAGTCAAGGACTTGATTATCTTGCTATGATCTTGAGGGAATAAAAGAAGAAAAAGAAAATAAATAAAGATATCATATTGATCTTATGGAGAGTAATGACTTCACATATAAAGAGTATGATGAATAAAATTTGTTGTGAGTTGACAAACTTAGTTTTGGTCATCGTTGCAATTAATAGTAAGTAATAAAGAAAGAGAGGTTTTCACATATAAATATACTATCTTGGACATCTTTTATGATTGTGAGCAATCATTAAAATATGACATGCTAAAGAGTTGATGTTGGACAAGGAAGACAACGTAATGGGTTATGTTTTCTCATATCCGAAATAAAGTATATTGTCATGGATCATCCAACATGTTGAGCTTGCCTTTCTCCCTCATGCTAGCCAAATTCTTTGCACCAAGTAGAGATACTACTTGTGCTTCCAAATATCAGTAAACCCAGTTTTGCCATGAGAGTCCACCATATCTACCTATGGATTGAGTAAGATCCTTCAAGTAAGTTGTCATGTTGCATGCAATAAAAATTTATCTCTAAATATGTATGATTTATTAGTGTGGAGAAAATAAGCTTTATACGATCTTGTGATGTGGAAGAAATAAAAGCGACAGACTGCATAATAAAGGTCCATACCACAAGTGGCAATATAAAGTGACGTTCTTTTGCATTAAGATTTTGTGCATCCAACCATAAAAGCACATGACAACCTCTGCTTCCCTCTGCGAGGGGCCTATCTTTTATTCTTGCCTCATACTTTATACAAGAGTCATGGTGATCCTCACCTTTTCTTTTTACATTTTATCCTTTGGCAAGCAAATTGTGTTGGAAAGATCCTATATATATATATATATATATATATATATATATATATATATATATATATATATATATATATATATATATATATATATATATATATATAAAAATCAATTGGATGTGAGTTAGCATGAACTATTATTGTTGACGTTGCCCTTGAGGTAGAAGGTTGGGAGGCAACACTATAAGCCCCTATCTTTCTCTGTGTCCGATTAAAACTCCATAACCATAAGTATTGCGTGAGTGTTGGCAATTGTGAAAGACTAAATGATAGTTGAGTATGTGGACTTGCTGAAAAGCTCTTATATTGACTCTTCCGATGTTATGATAAATTGCAATTGCTTCAATGACTGAGATTATAATTTGTTAGTCCTCAATAAAGTTTCTGATTCATACTTGACATTGTGAATAGATTGTTACTCTAGCATAATAAATCATATGACAATATCTATATACGTTGCTGTTATAAGAATGATCATGATGCCCTCATGTCCGTATTTTATTTTTTCGACACCTCTATCTCTAAACATGTGGACATATTTTTCGTTATCGGTTTCCGCTTGAGGACAAGCGAGGTCTAAGCTTGGGGGAGTTGATACGTCCATTTTGCATCATGATTTTATATCGATATTTATTGCATTATGGGTCTTTATTACACATTATGTCACAATACTTATGCCTATTTTCTCTTATTTTGCAAGGTTTACACGAAGAGGGAGAATGCCGACAGCTGGGATTCTGGGCTGGAAAAGGAGCAAGTATTAGAGACCTATTCTGCACAACTCCAGAAGTCCTGAAACTTCATGGAGGCACATTTTGGAATTAATAAAACATACTGGCAAAAGAATCAACCAGAGGGGGCCCACACCCTGGCCACGAGGGTGGGGGCGCGCCCTATCCCCTGGGCGCGCCCCCTGCCTCATGGGCCCCCTGGCAGGCCTCCGGTGCCCATCTTATGCTATATGAAATCTTTCACCCTGGAAAAAATCATAAGCAAGCTTTCGGGAAGAAACTCCGCCGCCACGAGCCGGAACCTTGGCGGAACCAATCTAGGGCTCCGGCAGAGCTGTTCTGCCAGGGAAACTTCCCTCCGGGAGGGGGAAATCATCGCCATCATCATCACCAACGATCCACTAATCGGGAGGGGGTCAATCTTCATCAACATCTTCACCAGCACCATCTCCTCTAAAACCCTAGTTCATCTCTTGTATCCAATCTTTGTATCAAAACCTCATATTGGTACCTATGGGTTGCTAGTAGTGTTGATTACTCCTTGTAGTTGATGCTAGTTGGTTTATTTGGTGGAAGATCATATATTCAGATCCTATATGCATATTAATACTCCTGTGATTATGAACATGAATATGGTTTGTGAGTAGTTACGTTTGTTCCTGAGGACATGGGAGAAGTCTAGCTATAAGTAGTCATGTGAATTTGGTATTCGTTTGATATTATGATGAGATGTATGTTGTCTTTCCTCTAGTGGTGTTATGTGAATGTCGACTACATGACACTTCACCATTTTTTGGGCCTAGAGGAAGGCATTAGGAAGTAATAAGTAGATGATGGGTTGCTAGAGTGACAGAAGCTTAAACCCTATTTTATGAGTTGCTTCGTAAGGGGCTGTTTTGGATCCATATGCTTCATGCTATGGTTAGGTTTACCTTAATATTTCTTTTGTAGTTGTGGATGCTTGCAATAGGGGTTAATCATAAGTGGGACGCCTATCCAAGAAAGGACAGCACCCAAGCAACAGTCCACCCACATACCAAATTATCAAAGTAACGAACGCGAATCATATGAGCGTGATGAAAACTAGCTTGACGATAATTCCCATGTGTCCTCGGGAGCATTTTCCTTTGTATAAGAGTTTGTCCAGGCTTGTCCTTTGCTACAAAAAGGATTGGGCCATCTTGTTGCACCTTATTTACTTTCATTACTTATTGCTCGTTACAAATTACCTTATCACAAAACTATCTATTACTGATAATTTCAGTGCTTGCAGAGAATACCTTACTGGAAACCACTTGTCATTTCCTTCTGTTCCTCATTGGGTTCGATACTATTACTTATCAAAAGGACTACGATAGATCCCCTATACTTGTGGGTCATCACCCTTGACTGCCATGACGACGGCCTTCATCCTTGCCCAGTGCATCCTGACATGGGCAAAGGCCATCCGCGCACCCTCTATGCACGTCGAGCGCTTCACAGCTGCAACTTGGGGCAGGGTGTCGCCGAGCCGCTTGATCAGGCCTAAGTAGCTGCTAGGAATGGGTCCGGATGGCCACAGCCATACTATGATGTCCTTCATGGCCAATCCAGGCATCCTATGCAGCTCCGCCAGCTGCATCATCTGGTCGTTCAGCAGCACTGACCGCTTCGGCGTCAGGTACTGTGACTAGAAGAGCTTCTCCGTCGTGTTCCCTTCTTGGGCCCGGAAATACTGTGCGGCGTCGACAGCACTCCTCCGCAGATATGCAAAGGCGTCTGGAGGACTCCATAGTCAAGTGATCAAGGCGTATTTCTGACTGCCAAATTTACTCTGCAAAACAAAGGGCTTACCGGCCGCTATCTTCTCGGCCTGCTTGATCTCCTCGCGAGTCGCCCGGGACTCGGTTCGCGCTTCCTTGGCCTCTTGGAGAGCCTTGGCGAGATCAACCGCTTGGGCCTTATTTTTCTCCTCCAAAGCCTCACACTTGTCGGCGGCGTCCTTGAGCTCTTGCTCAAGCTCAGTCACCCGCTCCTCATATTGGCGGTGGGCGACCTGCTCGGCCTTCAAATCTGTAGCTTCTTTCTCAGCGGCCGCTCGGCTCACCCGTGCCTGCTCCTTGGCTTGGGCGAGGGCGCTCTTCGAGGTCTCTACCTCGGCCGCACTACCTGTAATCATGATCAGGGCAACACACGCACTTGAAACTATGCATTACCATATAACTTAAGGTGTGTAAGCAATTTTTTCAAAACATACCTTGTGCCTCATCAAACTGCTTGTTGATGTGGACGAGATCCTCATCGGCCAGCTCCAGTTTCCGCTTAAGTTCAGATACTTCAGTGGCCTAGGCGGTCGCCACTAACAGTGAAGCCTGTTTATCAAAATAGGCAAGTACGTTATCTCCTGCGAATATTACTTGATCCTCTGTTCGGCCTTTTTCAAAAGCCGAACAGAGTCTCAGGGGCAACTATCTATACACAGGCATATCTTTTATGACAAGCAGGTAAGACTATTACATTGCATACCTTGAAGCCTGTTAGTAGGCTGGTGAAGGCATCGTTCAACCCACTTTTGGTGTACTGAACCTTTGCAACCACTACACCCATCAGGGTGTCGTGCTCCTCTACAACAGAAGCACGTTGAAGTGCTTCCACCAAAGTTTCCGGCGCCTCCAGGTTGATGGAGGTTGCCGGTGGAGTCAACTCTCCCCCTCCTTCAAAGGGGGTTGCTCGCTCAAATCCGCAGCCGTGTGGGTCTCCGGAGCAGAGTTTGGCTGAGGACCGGATTAGTCATGGCCCCCGTTGTCGGTATCCAAGGGGGTTGGTTCCCCCATGTTCTCGGCAGCCAAGGTTTTACGCTTCGGTGCCGTCTTGTCAGCCTCTACCACCTTCCCCTGGCCCAGAGAAACTCTTTGGGACAACACTTCGGTGTCGTCCCTCGTGGCTTGCGGAGAGGCTCGCGGAGGCGTCTCGCTCTCCACCATCTCCGGCGCCAGAGAATTCCCCTCGAATATTGATGATTGAGTAAGTTCGCGGACTGGACTGCAACACACAAATAATATGTTATATTACAATTATAAAAGGCTGATATGTGTAAAACATCTGTAGATACTTACGATGTGGCCAGGGGCTTCGACCTGGGGCACCACTCAGGGATGGCTTCGGCATCCGAATCCGAGCCATCCGGGAGGGAGATCTTCCCCCTCTTGGACGCCTCTGCCTCTGGGTCTACGGAGGCCGCCCTTTTCTTCTTCCTTCCGTTAAGGGGAGAATCACTTTTGACGTCCTCCTCCTCTTCGTCTTCATCTCCCTCGGGGGAGGAGGGAGCCCCGGTTTCTCTAGACATAGCATTCGAAGTACCTTTATGACGGAGGCCACCTTTGGCCTCCTTGGTTTTTTCTTGGCTTTCTTCTCCGGCGCCTGATAGGGCGCCGGGACCAGCATCCTCGTTAGCAGAGGAGTGGCTGGGTTTTCGGGTAGTGCCACTGGACACCTGATCTGCTCCGCCTTCGCCGTCCAGCCCTGAATGAGGAATGGACATCTTAGTATACCCTCTAACTTATGGACCGAAATTGTGTTCGGAAGTAAAATACTTACCTCAGTAGCCGGATTCGCGTTGTTGAGACCAATGTCTTCGGTCTTCTCCGGCCATGTCTTCTAGGCCTTGAAAAGCAGTTTCTAGATCTCTTCGTGCGTTGTGCCGAAGAAGCGCTGCATGGTCCGGGGGCTCTTCAGATTAAACTCCCACATTCGGAGAGGCCGGCGTTGGCATGGGAGGATCCGACGGAAGAGCATCACCTGGATCACGTCGGTGAGGCTGGTATTCTTGTTTATCATACTCTTGATGTCGCTTTTGCAACATCATCACTTCGTTGGACGACCCCCAGTCCAAACCCTTGTTGGTCCATGACGCGAGCCGCATTGGGGGCCCGGATCTGAATTCAGAAGCGGCCGCCCATTTGGTACCGCGGGGTTCGGTGATGTAGAACCACTCCTGCTGCCATACCTTCACGGTCTCCACGGAGGCTCCTTTTGGGCCAAGTAGTATTGGAGAGCTTTCTCACCATGGCGCCGCCGCAGTACGCATGCTGCCCATCGACCACCTTAGACTTCACATTGAAGACTTTTAGCCAGAGGCCAAAGTGTGGGGGGATGCGGAGTAGCGCCTCGCATACGATGATTAACGTCGAGATGTGGAGGAATGAATTCGGGGCTAGATCGTGGAAATCTAGCCCATAGTAGAACATCAAGCCGCGGACGAAGGGATGGAGGGGAAACCCTAGTCTGCGGAGAAAGTGAGGGATGAATACAACCCTCTCACCGGGTTCTGGAGTGGGGATGACTTGCTCTTTGGCAGGGAGTCTGTGTGAGATTTCCGCAGTCAAGTACCTCGCCTCCCGGAGCTCTTTGATGTCCTTCTCCGTCACGGAGGAAGCCACCCACTTGCCTTGAGAACCGGATCCGGACATGGCTAGAAGGTTTGGTGGCGGTGGCAAAGATCGAAGCTTGGGCGCTGGAGCTCAAAGATGGGAAGGCTGAGGAAGGAAGAAGGCGTGGGGTGAAAAGAAGGGATCTTTATCCGCTTATGTAGGCCGTGAATACCAAGCGCCTATCCATCTATCCTTAAAACTCGCCTATTCCCAAGGGGTCATGCGAATGGCGCAATTGGATTACCCAAAACCGTATTGATGGGAACCCCGTAATAAGGGGACACAATATCTGCTTTGACGAGACATGTCAATGGAGACTTTGCCTCGAAACACGAAGCGAGAGGCCGAGAAAACGGTTTGAAATAATAAAGAGACCAGACGTAACGTTTCGCCAAAAAAGCTGTCGGTAGACATGCCTTATTTTGATTAAATATTGTGCCCTTGTGGTTGAGGGTTGTGACTGTTATACAGAGCCGGATACAGTTCTCCTGTTTAGAAGACTGCTTTGAAGTATTCAGAGGAGGAACCCGCCTTGCAATGTCAAAGACAATCTACATACCGAACATATCATCATCGAAAGACTGGTTCAGGGGCTACTGAGGGAGTCCTGGATTAAGGGGTCCTCGAGTGTCCGGGCTATGTAGCATGGGCCGGACTGATGGGCCGTGAAGATACAAGATAGAAGGCCTTCCCCCGTATCTGGATAGGACTCTCCTTTGCGTGTATGGCAAGCTTGACGTCCAGATGTATAGTTTCCTTCCTCTGTAAACCGACTTTGTACAACCCTAGGCCCATACAGTGTCTACATAAACTGGAGGGTTTAGTCCGTAGATGCCATCAGAATTTACATAGGTTAGACTACTAGGGTTTAGCCATTACGATATCGAGGTAGATCTACTCTTGGTATCCCTATACTCACCAAATTCAATCAAGAAGGAAGTAGGGTATTACCTCCATTAAGAGGGCCCGAACCTGGGTGAACATCGTGTCCCCTGTCTCCTGTTACCTTCGATCCTCAAACGCACAGTTCGGGACCCCCTACCCGAGATCAGCCGATTTTGACACCAACATGGATCCAAATAAATTCGCCCTTTCGACGCCGAGCATCTTCCAGGAGAGGTGAGGCATAACTCGTCGAGTGTATTGCGTTCTGTTTTCAAATGCAACTATATTGAGTATCGACTGGCTTTGATACTTGTGCTCTGTAGGCGTTCACGAAGATGTATTCGCCTATGCCGAATGGTGAACAACTTGTTGAAGGCATGTTGAGTGAAGGTGGAAGCGCTGACTTCGATTATGCTAACGACAGTGAGGACGACAGCGATGACTCACACAACAACGAGGAAGTTGAGTCACCTCCCCGCACCGAGCGTCGATCCAAGGCGAACCAAGACCCTAGCGTTGGCCAGAGCAAGGTCCCAGCGTCGAGTGTCAGGAACCCCAAGTGCACTCGGACGCCCACTCCTAATCCGATTGAGAAGACTGCGAAGCGGCTCAAGACCGCCCCACCGAAGCCTCGGAAGGCCTTAACCAGGATCAAGGTCACCGTGCCCATTGCTTCCACATGAGTACATTTTGCACCTTTCCTTTCTTCATTGCCGTGGATCTTCATTGTTTTTCTGACCGAGTGAAAGTCGAATATCAGGGTTGCTACTTCTGTGACGTCTGCCATGCAGATCGATGACGAGCATGCAAAGGCGGAAACTGCGGATGCAGCCACTTCTCGGGCACGTAGGATCGACTCACATTCTGCTCTGTCTCACTAATTGACCTGATGGTCGACTGAATTTTCATCGTCGAGTGACTACAGCACCAACGGACGTCATCCACCTCGCAAATGATGACGAGGAGGAGCCCCAAAAGAGCACAGGGGGAGAAGTTAGGGACCTCGATTGCCCCCCGAAGCTTCACTAGGAGAGTGCCTTTGGGCCGAACGTCTCGTGTGCCGTCTGAAGTTGTTCTTCAAGAGCCAGGTGGTTCGTCTCGAGATGGCGCTTCCTTCACCGCCCCTCCGTCAACTACTTTGCCTTTGGTGTCGACTGCTCCTGCTTTGGGTCCGACTGGACAGCCTCAAGTGCTGATCCCTCCGGCTGCATCGCCGACTCCTCCGTCAAGCGTGTTCGCTCTGCATCATGTCCCAGAGGACCAGACTGGAGCCAACAAGGAAGCTATGATTCAAGCTGACTTGATGATGCAGCGGCTGAAGGGGGTGTACGAGGCCAGCAAGACGACTTACAATGCTAGTGCGGTTCTTTAGGCGAATGTCCGAGTAAGTGCGATTGCAAGTTGATTTCTGATTGGTTTTTTATCCTATCTTGACTCCGCACACCCACTGGGTGTTTCCTTTGACTCATGATGTTGGAATTGCTTTGCTCGTATTTTTTGAATATGTAGCTCCCCACTCGAGCCAGTCAGGCCATGTCGAGTGGGAATTGATCCAGTGGGGACACACTAAGTGCACCCACTTGGTGTAGTCCCCGAGACTGTCGTCGAATGTTTGATTTGGCGGGGGTCTGAGAATTCTCTCTCTTTTTTTTGCTCTCCACTCAGACCGGTCAGGTCACATCGAGTGGGAAATTGATCCAGTGGGGGCACGCTGAGTGCACCCACTGGGTGTAGTTCCCGAGACCGCCGTCGAATGTTTGAGTCAGCAGGGGTCTGAGAATGCTTTTGTTTGTAGCAACTGGATTTGCTCCTCCCCACTCGGAAGTAGAGGAATATCATAAAATTTTTATCCTTGTCGACTGAATCATTTCTTTGTTGACTTTCAGAAAACTTGTGAGCTCGGGACTCAGTACGCTACCCTGGAGAAGGAGAAGATCCAACTCCAATTGGACGTGGGAGTGACCAAGAGGAACTTGGAGCCTGCAGAGACGGAGGCGAAGACCATGGGAGGTAAATCCTGCCGACTGAGTGCACTGTTGTTCTTTTCTTGCATTCTTTGAGCCGAGCGGTTTCACTCGAACAGATGTGCGTAATGAAAACCTTCAACTTCAAGCGCGCCTCAGGAATGTTATTTCTTTAGACACCATGAAGCAGGCCTTGGAAAAGAAGGATGAAGAACTTCCAGGAGCCCAGAGGGTGGCTAAGGAGAAAACAGAAGCCAGAAGAGGGACAGGTTGGAGAAATATTTGGGAGGCTTCACGAAGAAGATGTATGGCATGCTTGAATGTACCTCTCTTTGGCAAAGTGAATCTCCGCGAGCTTTGAAAGTGATGGCATAACTAATCATCTCTTTTTCCCTTGTGCAGAATTTTGTCAAAACTTCGGAGAGGAGACCGATCGGATCGAGACAAGTTTAGACCCCACCAAGTCACTCGTGAAGGATGCAGTGGCTCTGAATATGCTGCGCCTCGAAGCTCATTTCGAAGATGTTCGTGGCTACTGTTGGGGAACGTAGTAATTTCAAAAAAATTCCTACGCACACACAGGATCATGGTGATGCATAGCAACAAGAGGGGAGAGTGTTGTCTACGTACCCTCGTAGACCGAAAGCGGAAGCGTAGCACAACGCGGTTGATGTAGTCGTACGTCTTCACGATCCGACCGATCCAAGTACCGAATGTACGGCACCTCTGAATTCAGCACACATTCAGCTCGATGAAGTCACGCGAACTCCGATCCAGCAGAGCTTCACGGGAGAGTTCTGTCAGCACGACGGCGTGATGACGGTGATGATGTTTCTACCGACGCAGAGCTTCGCCTAAGCACCGCTACGATATGATCGAGGTGGAATATGGTGGAGGGGGGCACCGCACACGGCTAAGAGATCAAGAATCAATTGTTTTGTCTCCAAGGGGTGCCCCCCTCCCCGTATATAAATGAGTGGAGGAGGGGGAGGGCCGGCCCTCTCTATGGAGCGCCCTAGGGGAGTCCTACTCCCACCGGGAGTAGGATTCCCCCTTTCCTAGTAGAACTAGGAGCCCTTCCAAGTGGTAGGAGTAGGAGAGAAGGAAAGGGAAAAGAGAGGAGAAGGAAGGAGGGGGCGCCGCCACTCCCCCTAGTCCAATTCGGACTAAGCCTTGGGGGGGCGCGCAACCTCCCCTCTCTCTTTCCCCTAAAGACCAATAAGGCCCATATACTCCCCGGCGAATTCCCGTAACTCTCCGGTACTCCGAAAAATACCTGAATCACTCGGAACCTTTCCGATGTCCGAATATAATCGTCCAATATATCAATCTTTACATCTCGACCATTTCGAGACTCCTCGCCGTGTCCCCGATCTCATCTGGGACTCCGAACTACCTTCGGTACATCAAAACACATAAACTCATAATACAAATCGTCACCGAACGTTAAGCGTGCGGACCCTACGGGTTCGAGAACTATGTAGACAAGACCGAGACACGTCTCCGGTCAATAACCAATAGCGGAACTTGGATGCTCATATTGGCTCCTACATATTCTACAAAGATCTTTATCGGTCAAACCGCGTAACAACATACGTTGTTCTTTTTGTCATCGGTATGTTACTTGCCCGAGATTCGATCGTCGGTATCTCAATACCTAGCTCAATCTCGTTACCAGCAAGTCTCTTTACTCGTTCCGTAATGCATCATCCCGCAACTAACTCATTAGTCACATTGCTTGCAAGGCTTATAGTGAAGTGAATTACCGAGAGGGCCCAGAGATACCTCTCCGACAATCGGAGTGACAAATCCTAATCTCGATCTATGCCAACCCAACAAACACCATCGGAGAAACTTGTAGAGCACCTTTATAATCACCCAGTTATGTTGTGACATTTGGTAGCACACAAAGTGTTCTTCCGGTATTTGGGAGTTGCATAATCTCATAGTCATAGGAACATGTATAAGTTATGAAGAAAGCAATAGCAACATACTAAATGATCAAGTGCTAAGCTAACGGAATGGGTCAAGTCAATCACATCATTCTCCTAATGTTGTGACCCCGTTAATCAAATAACAAATCATGTCTATGGCTAGTCAAGTAGAGGCATACTAGTGACACTATATTTGTCTATGTATTCACACATGTATTATGTTTCCGATTAATACAATTCTAGCATGAATAATAAATATTTGTCATGAAATAAGGAAATAAATAATAACTTTATTATTGCCTCTAGGGCATATTTCCTTCAGTCTCCCACTTGCACTAGAGTCAATAATCTATATCACATCACCATGTGATTAACACCCATAGTTCACATCATCATGTGATTAACACCCATAGTTCACATCGCCATGTGAACAACATCCAAAGGGTTTACTAGAGTCAATAATCTATATAGTTCACATCGCTATGTGATTAACACCCAAAGAGTACTATGGTGTGATCATGTTTTGCTTGTGAGAGAAGTTTAGTCAACGGGTCTGCCATATTCAGATCCGTAAGTATTTTGCAAATTTCTATGTATACAATGATCTGCACGGAGCTACTCTAGCTAATAGCTCCCACTTTCAATATGTATCCAGATTGAGACTTAGAGTCATCTGGATCAGTGTCAAAACTTGCATCGACATAACCCTTTACAACGAACCTTTTGTCACTTCCATAATCGAGAAACATATCTTTATTCCACCAAGGATAATTTTGACCGCTGTCCAGTGATCTACTCCTAGATCACTATTGTACTCCCTTGCCAAACTCAGTGGTAGGGTATACAATAGATCTGGTACACAGCATGGCATGCTTTATAGAACCTATGGCTAAGGCATAGGGAATGCCTTTCATTCTCTTTCTATCTTCTGTCGTGGTCAGGCTTTGAGTCTTACTCAATTTCACACCTTGTAACACATGCAAGAACTCTTAATTTGACTGTTCCATTTTGAACTACTTCAAAATCTTGTCAAGGTATGTACTCATTGAAAAAACTTATCAAGCGTCTTGATCTATCTCTATAGATCTTGATGCTCAATATGTAAGCAGCTTCACCGAGGTCTTTATTTGAAAAACTCCTTTCAAATACTCCTTTATGCTTTCCAGAAAATTCTACATTATTTCCGATCAACAATATGTCATTCACATATATTTATCAGAAATGTTGTAGTGCTCCCACTGACTTTCTTGTATATACAGGCTTCACCGCAAGTTTGTATAAAACTATATGCTTTGATCAACCCATCAAAGCGTATATTCCAACTCCGAGATGCTTGCACCAGTCCATATATGGATCGCTGGAGCTTGCACATTTTGTTAGCACCTTTAGGATCGACAAAACCTTCTGGTTGTATCATATACAACACTTCTCTAAGAAATCCATTAAGGAATGCAGTTTTGACATCCATTTGCCATATTTCATAAAATGAGGCAACTGCGAACATGATTCGTACGGACTTAAGCATTGCTACGAGTGAGAAAATCTCATCGTAGGCAACGCCTTGAACTTTGTCAAAAACCTTTTTCGACAAGTCTAGCTTTGTAGATAGTAACACTACTATCAGCATCTGTCTTCCTCTTGAAGATCCATTTATTTTCTAAGGCTTGCCGATCATCGGGCAAGTCAACCAAAGTCCACACTTTGTTCTCATACATGGATCCCATCTCAGATTTCATGGCCTCAAGCCATTTTGCGGAATTTGGGCTCATCATCACTTCCTCATAGTTCATAGGTTCATCATGGTCATGTAACATGACCTTTAGAACAGGGTTACCGTACCACTCTGGTGCGGATCTTACTCTGGTTGACCTACGAGGTTTGGTATTAACTTGATCTGAAGTTACATGATCATCATCATTAGCTTCCTCACTAATTGGCGTAGGAGTCACAGAAACAGATTTCTGTGATGAACTACTTTCCAATAAGGTAGCAGGTATGTTTACCTCATCAAGTTCTACCTTCCTCCCACTCACTTCTTTCGAGAGAAACTCCGTCTCTAGAAAGGATCCATTCTTAGCAACGAATATCTTGCCTTCAGATCTGTGATAGAAGGTGTACCCAACTGTCTCCTTTGGGTATCCTATGAAGACACATTTCTCTGATTTGGGTTTGAGCTTATCAGGATGAAACTTTTTCTTATAAGCATCGCAACCCCAAACTTTAAGAAACGACAACTTTGGTTTCTTGCCAAACCACAGTTCATACGATGTCGTCTCAACGGATTTAGATGGTGCCCTTTTTAACGTGAATGCAGCTGTCTCTAATGCATAACCCCAAAATGATAGTGGTAAATCGGTAAGAAACATCATAGATTGCACTATATCCAATAAAGTACGGTTATGACGTTCGGACACACCATTATGCTGTCGTGTTCTGGGTGGCGTGAGTTGCGAAACTATTCCACATTGTTTCAAATGAAGACCAAACTCGTAACTCAAATATTCTCCTCCACGATCAGACCGTACAAACTTTATTTTCTTGTTACGATGATTTTCCACTTCACTCTGAAATTCTTTGAACTTTTCAAATGTTTCAGACTTATGTTTCTTCAAGTAGATATACCCATATCTGCTCAATTCATCTGTGAAGGTCAGAAAATAACGATACCCGCCGCGAGCCTCAACACTCATTGGACCTCATACATCAGTATATATTATATCCAATAAGTCAGTTGCTCGCTCCATTGTTCCAGAGAACGGAGTCTTAGTCATCTTTGCCCATGAGGCATGGTTCGCAAGCATCAACTGATTCATTAATCAAGTGATTCCAAAAGCCCATCAGCATGGATTTTCTTCATGCGCTTTACACCAATATGACCTAAACGGCAGTGCCACAAATAATTTGCACTATCATTATTAACATTGCATCTTTTGGCTTCAATATTATGAATATGTGTATACTACGATCGAGATCCAACAAACCATTTTTATTGGGTGTATAACCATAGAAGGTTTTATTCATGTAACAGAATAACAATTATTCTCTAACATAAATGAATAACCATATTGCAATAATGTCAGGACCCCGATTCCAAGTCACATCGATCTAGCCGGTAACATCTCATATCACTTTGCGGCCTCACGCACGATATTCCACGGGTGTCGCCTTACCATGGCCCGGGACCGTTTAGCCTTTTGGCTCACGTATATGATAGTGTCGCTAGCATCCATATGACAGAGAACCGGGCCGACATGGCTAGTCGTGAACCCAAAGCGGCACTAACCCATGGGGACAGGCATACATGAATCACATCGAGCATGTCGGTCACAGCGTGTGAATCCGGGCTGTAGCACTGGTTAACAGGACTCGGAACCCGGCTATAGCAGCTAGGCAGGACTCGGATGTCACCGTGACATTTCCCGAAGGGATGTAACACAGAACAAAGTGAAACACATGCCGGCCAGATCAAGTGTCCCGAGCGGTAGTGTCTTTGGGCTAGCGGACTCGGTGAACCGGGCAGTAGCGGACTACTATGGCTCAAGGAAGCACTAGACTACATTTCCCCATAAGAGAGGCTGCCAAGGATAAACAACTAGATTGTCGGATCCCACACATACCAAGCATTTCAAACATACACACAATATGCTCGATATGTGTAAATACAACATGGCATCACAACATAACTCTATGACTCAAGTATTTATTCATTAGGCTCCGAGGAGCGAGATATTACAAACAGGGGTCTCATGACCCAACATTCAGAGCATACAAGTCAAAGCACATGCGGAAGCTTAACATGTCTGAGTACAGATATCTACAAATGGAAAAAGCTTGGAAGCCTGACTATCTACCAGATCCTGCCGAGGGCACAAGATCGTAGCTGAGGTAACAAGCTAAACGTCGAAGTCCATGCGGAACTACTAGCGAGACTGACGTCTCTCTGCAAAACATAAAATAAGCAAACGTGAGTACAAATGTACTCAGCAAGACTTACATCAGGACTAACTACATATGCATCATTATCAACAAAGGGGGTGGTGGAGTTTGACTGCAGCAAGCCAGCTTTGACTCGGTGGCTATCCTGAACTACGGCTGCAAGTAACTCTTTTGAGGTGGCGCACACGAGTCCACATATTCACCATATCAATACACCACTATGGATGCGCTCCCGTCTCCCTACGAGAACGCCATCCATAGCACTCACGCTTATCTTGCGCATTTTAGAGTATCCACTTTCACTTGTCTATGAACTGTTATAGGCAAACCAGAAGTCCTTTACCACGGACACGGCTATTTGAATAGATGATGTTAACCCTGCAGGGGTGTACTTCTTCACACACGCTCTCGCCACTTACCGCCATATACACGTCATGTATCTCGGCAACCTTCAAGCGGAAGCCTGGCGAGGGTGTCGGCCATGGCCTACCTAAACACTCAAGTCCCTAGTCTAGGTTTATCGCCCAATCGGGTTCCATCCGCAGGGAGTCCGGCCGAGGTTTCCACTAACGGCCCCGAACGATGTGTGCAGGGTTCCCGAGACACCAAACGGGTGAATCGGTACACCGTGCCACGTGCCTACTGCAACACAGCCCACCCCTAATGTCAGCGCTGCGTGCGGCCCCCAGCATGCTACAAACACCAGAAACTACTTTGCAACTCCCGGATAGAGGACAAGGGTGGTTAAGAAGCCGAGAGAGTCATTAAGGATCCCAATGTGTGGTAGTAACTGTTCATGGATCACAAACACAGAACTCAGTTCCTGGGGACGGCTTCAATGAGACAACCCACCATGTACTCCTACATGGCCTCTCACTGCTACCTTTACCAAATCGTGTTCACACACTTAGCTCTCAACAGTAGGACATGTTCACACACCTCCGATTCATCCCCGATGAATCAGACCTTACTCAACTCTAAGCAGTAGCAGGCATGACAAACAAGCATGAATGAGTAGGCACAACAGGGCTCAAGCAACTCCTACTCATGCTAGTGGGTTTCATCTATTTACTATGCAATGACAGGTCATGCAGAGGATAAAGGGGTTCAGCTACCGCAGCAAGTAACCGATGAATCGTTGTTGTCCTAATGCAGTAAAAGAGAGCAGGAGCGAGAGAGTGGGATTGTATCAGAATGAACAAGGGGGTTTTGCTTGCAGGCACTTCGAAGATAATATAGTTCTTCGTCGGTGTCATCGAACTCATCGCCGATGCCGCGTCTCTTGAGAGGGACAAACACCGGCAAACAAGGAAGAACACAATCAATGCGATGCGACAATATGATGCATGAATGTGACATGGCAATATGAGTGTGTTGGGCTAATGCAACTACAACCAGATGGGTTTGAGCTATTTTGAACCAAAGATTCAAAGTTCAAACTCATCATGGTCATTATTAGTGCTTTATCTTTTTCTGCACTAAACAGCAGGTTAACTTGTTTAAACATGCATGAAAATGATACAGATGGATAGGTTGCATTTTTCTGACCATTTTTCATATATAATTTATTTCATTTGGAGTTACGATTGAATTTCTATGATTTTTAGAAGTTTATACTAATTTCTGGAATTTCCTGAATAATAATAAATCCAAAAAATGAATTATTGCATCAGCATTAGGTCATGCTGACCTCAGCAGGTCAACAGGCGGGTCCAGGTCAAACCTGACCAGTGGGGTCCGTTGGGTTATGAACTAATTTAAGCAGGAAATTAAACTAACCTAAGCAGGCACTTGGGCCCACATGGCAGTGGCCCTGGGGGTGTTTAGAGGGGTTATTAGCGCTAATTAACTGGCGCCACGTCTGCAGGTGATGCCGGCGACCACAGTAGCGGCGGGAACTCACCGGAGTTGGTCGGGGCGGCGCTACAGGCACGCTGAGGGCACCAGGAGGGAGCCCGTGCTCCCGTGCGTCTAGGGGCGCACGCAGCCGGGCACAGGGAGGCCGGGGTCGACGGCGGTGACCACTTGGGCGGTGGCCAGAGCTACGGGTGTTGTCGGATTCGTCGCTACGGTGAGCAAGGCGTGCGTTGCTTGGCATCTACGACGGTTGCACGTGCTAACAAGGCTGTTGGGCAATCTAGCATGACCAAAGGGTCACCGGACTGACGCCGGCGACGAGCTCGGGCGGAGGTGAGCTTCGGCCTCGATGATCACGACGGCTACGGTGTGCAAAAGGACGAGGCGTTAGGGGGAAAATGACCGGAGGCTCACATCGCGTCGATTGAAGTACTCGTCGGGCTCGGGGAGGCCCTACAGATGACGGAGCGACAACGGGGATCGCCGGATCCCGCGGAAGAAGACGGTGGCGTTCCGGATGAAGCAGGGCTTCCCGACCCGTGCGGCTCGGCAAGGAGGAGTAGGGCGACGGGGCGGTTCTTTTAGACATGACGGAGAGGCGGGGCAGTGGCTCTGGCCGCAGCGAAGGGCGTCGGTGGCGGTGGGCATGCTCGGCCATGGGGAGGGAAAGCAGAGGAGCGAGGGGGAGAGAGAATCAGAGAGCGAGAGAGGGGTAGAGAGGTGTGTGGCGTCTCACGGGGCTTCCAGACGATGAGGGGGAGACCAGGCAGGCAGGTGGCGTGGCGGCTTGCGGCCGTGTCTGGCGCTGCTGCCACACGCCCGGCCGACTGGCGCCAGGAGGACGACGGCGTTGGCGGGCTGGTCCAGTGGGCCAAGATGATCTTGGGCCAGCACAGAGCTGGGCATGCAGGTAAGCTGCAGTAGGTTTTTTCCATTTCCTTTTTCTTTTCTATTTTTCTGACATTTGTTTGGATTAATAAAAATACTAAACCATTTTATTTTCTTATGCCAATTTTCGTAGGGGCCAGTGGTATTATTCCAAAGCTCCTCAATAACTGGCATAATTTTTTGGACAATATTATATATATATATAACAATATATATCCAAAGCAAAAATTACTGCGTTAACTCCAAATGCCCAAAATAAATACTTATGAGCTCCTGGAAATATTGGTTTGATTTTATCTCTGTCCAATATTTTCAGAGAGCAACATGAACATTTTCTTGGACCTTTTTGGGGCAATTTTTATCTGGGTCATTTCCAGAAATGATTCTGAGGGTTCCACAAATCCCCATTCAAATTTAAATGGAATTTAAACATGATGCACACATGAAGGGCTAGCCTAGAGCATACCAGAACTAGGGATGTGACAGCTCACCCCTACTAAACAAGAATCTCTTCCCGAGATTCAAGACGTGAGGTAAGAAAACAGAGAGGCACAAGACCAACACAATCTTCACGACCCAGGTTGCATCTCACAAGATCGTTGATTCGATCACCATCTTTGTCTTGATGTCTTGCTCTGAGAACTCCAACTAACATGACAATGAGAGGAAAGGGAAAACTCCATAAGGATCGATCTTCTCGAAGATCGAACAACTCAGTATCACTCATCGAGTGAGACATTCAAACATCTCTCGAGCTGAGACACGAAACACATCGAGAGGGATGGAGGAACAAGCGATGGGGTTTGATTTGGTAGGCAACAATTCCACGCTTTTAGAAAGACGGTGGATGGTGTCAAGGTGGCGAGGAAATAATTGCCATGATCCCGTAACGGTGCACCTTGGGAAAAGGTGACTCGTTGAACTGTTCCCTTAGGTGGCAAAAAGAATTACTTTTGATTCAGAGATCATTGGAACTCTTTAAACCAGCCTAAGGCAATCACAATCAATCGTTTGGCGGAGTTAAAAGGAATGGCTTATCCGGATTTGAATGGATGATGTGGACTACCTTGTTGAAGACAACGCGATGGATGATTTTGCTTATCGTCGGAAATGGATGGGACCCATGGTAAGTCCACTTTTGAAGATGATCTTGGACAACAACTGCTGAGAAGGGCAGCCCATGGAATTGGCACAATGGCGGTGCAAGCTGGGAACAAAATGCAACTGTTGGGAATGTTCCAACCATCATATCTGCCTGAGATTCAGATCCGATTGGTAATAGGGTACTCCAGACTCAGCATGTCCGAAAAGGAAAGGTGCAACACAAATCGGCGAGATGACGCTATAGATTCTCGGAGATGGACTATGGTAGTAAGCTCCAAAACATGAGCGGGTTCTGCTACAAACATGTGAACACGATGTCCCAGACAAGCATGGCCACGTAGTAGTCTTATATTAAACACTACCAAGTTCAGGTGGGGAACCATCTTCGAGGATATTGGAATCTTGTGCATGAACTAGTATTCGCACAACAACTCCTTTTCCTCGAACAAACCAACCAGTGGCTTGGTGTGCTAGGGAATACATATGGAGTGGAGGTAATTAATCTACCAAACCATAGAATACATTCGCACATGCATAATTGACTTGGGATGGTACCAGAGGAAATAAAAACAATCTTTTCTCAAATTCATGGCGGCAACTTACACCTAAAGCACATGAATTCGAGGAAGTCACTTCTTCCATCCAAGCATAAGCTTCATGAACGGAACACGAAGGCATTGCTTACAAAGTTTCCAACACTAGGTTGATGTTCAACATGAATCATGGGGGAGACAAAATGCTGCTGATGGGCTCAACAGTAACTCATCGGAATTTCCATATCACTGGATTTCCACCATCACGTGAACACGGTGATAGCATTGGTCAGACCAAAATATGTAATGGTGTATGCTCGAGGGATCAACCACGAGTAAGACAACATTACGAACATCGTTGGTTCTGATTTGACTTGACGATAGCCCATACTCAAGTCAAAGTTTTGACAAGGCAATAGATCCAACAACTGATCACAGGGACCAATCGATGAAGATATCATCTTTCTTCAACACACACACACACACCGGATATCCCTTGAGATGAACTAAGTCGTAAGCTTTTATCTTCCAACTCTCCAAGTTGTTGTTTAGCTTAACCAACTAGCTCAGGGGTATCCAACACGGATTCTTGGAGAAGGGGTGGTTTAGAGGAAAACCAACTTGATCACGAGCTCAACATAACAGTCAGGGGACAACCTGGTAATACTTCCGAGAAGATATTCGGAAAATCACGAACCACCGATATTTTACTAAGCTCGAGAACAACCTTGCTTTCCAGGGCAAGATGATATGATCAAGGGAGCGAGGGATTGACACAATCCTAACTCATTGATCGAAGAGTGCACCGGAAATAAGGACTAGGTAGCACGATCAATCTTAGGATGATGATTTAGTAACCAGCACGCTAAGAATGAGAATATTGTCCATTAACTACCAAGCAAGGGGGTTGCTAGGCCTATCGATTTCACACACCACAATTCACTTGTCGGCATTCCGGTTACAACAACACGGGACCGAGGAATGAATAATTATGGTGAGAAGTATCACTGCGTCAAAAATTCATAAGAGGTGGTGCAATTCTCATGACATTCTTGACATAAAAATGGTAACACTCCAGGTGGAACAGAATCAAAAGCTGGATGGGCACATTGATCTGCGGAATACAACTGCTTTGACCCAATCCGAGAAATGGATGAGGTACTGGAGTTTGTTTCTCCTAGTCATTCCGGAATAAAATGGCTTGACGGACCACAAGGATAATAGGCATCGATAAACATGATCGCACACATACTCTTGACTATCAATTGATAGACGAGGGTCAGAATACAACTATGGAGAACAACTCAAAGGGACATATAATTTCTGAGGTGTGGATGCATAGATTAGTATGTCGAGCAAAGCTCAACATTTTTTTCGGATAACCCATGTAGAGAAGGTAGAACTGGCAGATTCACAATGTAGAACGAAGAACTCATCAAGAGCACTCTTATTGTGATCTTTGGTTCAAAGGAACTCCTGCCAAGGATGGTTCATGGTATTTGGAAGAATGATATACCACGGACCTCGAGGACTATCACAAAATTACTAATGTCCTAAAGGAACTAGCAAACACTAGCAACATGAGGTAAGTAGGGTGAGTCTCGGGTTCAAGAACCCAGGAATTAATAGAATACCTACTATTAAATGGCATCACAGGATGCTTTCGAGGATAAAGGCAAGAATCATCACACTAGGACACAATCATGGCTGGATTACTAGATGATCCCCTAAGACACCTAGGGTCATAATAATAACTCCAACATATATGTCAAGGTAGTAGAATACCTCAACTCAGCAATTAGTGTGATTAACCTGGCCCAAAGGAACATCAAAACCAGAGGAAAAGGATTTGCAAGTGCATCGGATTTTTTAGAAACCTGGGATGACTCGGACAGCATAACGGCTATAAATGCTCAAAATGATTTGAGACATCCTGCAAAATAGTGGCATGACCACTCAACATCACAATATCAAGGTTCTAAGACCAGCTATGAACATACGGAAGTAGTAAAAACTGAACTGAGATTTGAAACTATCAATTCTATAAGTCTATGGATTAGTAACACGTCATCCTAATAGATAGATGAGAAGCCTAGTTCTTAAACCCCGTAGAAGAGAAGAGGATGACTCAGATCAGAAGGCCATGAGATAAAGGAGTAAAAAGAGCCTTACGTTCCCTTTCACAATCAATTCCCTTACATAACTAAAGCATTCCTAGACACAACTTCGACCGGTTTGGCTTGGTAATCCTCTGAGCATCAAAGCTCGATACCAAAGCTGTCGGGACCCGATTCAAGTCACATTGATCTAGCCGGTAACACCTCATATCACTTTGCGGCCTCACGCACGGTATTCCCACGGTGTCGCCTTACCATGGCCGGGACCGTTTAGCCTTTTGGCTCACGATATGATAGTGTCGCTAGAATCCATATGACAGAGAACCGGGCCGACATGGCTAGTCGTGAACCCAAAGCGGCACTAACCCATGGGGACAGGCATACATGAATCACATCGAGCACGTCGGTCGCCAGCGTGTGAATCCGGGCTGTAGCACTGGGCTAATAGGACTCGGGAACCCGGCATAGCAGCTAGGCAGACTCGGATGTCACCGCGTGACATTTCCCGAAGGACGAACCACAGAACAAAGTGAAACACATGCCGACCAGTCAAGTGTCCTGAGCAGTAGTGCTGGGCTAGCAGGACTCCAGTGAACCGGGCTGTAGCGGACTACTATGGCTCAAGGAAGCACTAGACTACATTTGCCCATAAGAGAGGCTGCCAAGGATAAACAACTAGATTGTCAGATCCCACACATACCAAGCATTTCAAACATATACACAATATGCTCGATATGTGTAAATACAACATGGCATCACAACATAACTCTACGACTCAAGTATTTATTCATTAGGCTCCGAGGAGCGAGATATTACAAACAGGGGTCTCATGACCCAACATTCAGAGCATACAAGTCAAAGCACATGCGGAAGCTTAACATGTCTGAGTACAGACATCTACAAATGGAAAAGGCTTGGAAGCCTGACTATCTACCAGATCCTGCCGAGGGCACAAGATCGTAGCTGAGGTAACAAGCTAAACGTCGAAGTCCACGCGGAACTACTAGCGAGACTGACGTCTCTCTGCAAAACATAAAATAAGAAAACGTGAGTACAAATGTACTCAGCAAGACTTACATCAGGACTAACTACATATGCATCATTATCAACAAAGGGGGTGGTGGAGTTTGACTGCAGCAAGCCAGCTTTGACTCGGTGGCTATCCTGAACTACGACTGCAAGTAACTCTTTTGAGGTGGCGCACACGAGTCCACATATTCACCATATCAATACACCACTATGGATCTGCTCCCGTCTCCCTACGAGAACGCCATCCATAGCACTCACGCTTATCTTGCGCATTTTAGAGTATCCACTTTCACTTGTCTATGAACTGTTATAGGCAACCCAGAAGTCCTTTACCGTGGACACGGCTATTCGAATAGATGATGTTAACCCTGCAGGTAGGGCTGCAAGAAAAGCTCGAGGCTCGTGAGCCGCTCGAGATCGACTCGTCTTTTGACTCGACTCGAGATCGACTTGAAAAGAAACAAGCTGAGTTTGAACACTTTATGTAGCTCGACCGAGAAACGAGCCGATCTTGAGCCAATGTTGGCTCGCTCAATTTTAGCTCGATAGCTCTATTGAATATCATTATGTTAAATGAACATGCCATATATTAAATGAAAATAAGATAATTTATTACCATATATGTTGTTCATATTTTTTCTCCATTTTATTTATCAACGAACATGGAAACTTAGTTAAGTGCAGAGAAGATTTAGGCCTAATTATGGCATGTGGTCGACTATGTGTTAAATATCCTATATTTTTGCCAAAGTTTCCCAGCATATTCACCTTTTTTTTCATCCATAGATTTATAATTTTACCATCTCATTTAGCTCAAACTAGCTCGAGATCGACTCGAGATCGTTACAAGTGAGCACGAGTCATGTTCTACAGCTCGATCATGAGCTTCACTTAGTTTGAGCTCGCTCGAATTTTCATATGAGTTGAGCTGAGCCAACTCCAACTCGCTCGAGCTCGACTCGTTTGCAGCCCTACCTGCAGGGGTGTACTTCTTCACACACACTCTCGCCACTTACCGCCATATACACGTCATGTATCTCGGCAACCTTCAAGCGGAAGCCTGGCGAGGGTGTCGGCCACGGCCTACCTAAACACTCAAGTCCCTAGTCCAGGTTTATCGCCCAATCGGATTCCATCCGCAGGGAGTCCGGCCGAGGTTTCCACTAACGGCCCCGAACTATGTGTGCAGGGTTCCCGAGACACCAAACGGGCGAATCGGTACACCGTGCCACATGCCTACCGCAACACAGCCCACCCCTAAGGTCACCGCTGCGTGCGGCCCCCGGCATGCTACAAACACCAGAAACTACTTTGCAACTCCCGGACAGAGGACAAGGGTGGTTAAGAAGCCGAGAGAGTTAATTAAGGATCCCAATTTGTGGTAGTAACTGTTCATGGATCACAAACACAGAACTCAGTTCTTGAGGACGGCTTCAATGAGACAACCCACCATGTACTCCTACATGGCCTCTCACCGCTACCTTTACCAAATCGTGTTCACACACTTAGCTCTCAATAGTAGGACATGTTCACACACCTCCGATTCCTCCCCGATGAATCAGACCTGACTCAACTCTAAGCAGTATTAGGCATGACAAACAAGCATGAATGAGTAGGCTCAACAGGGCTCAAGCAACTCCTACTCATGCTAGTGGGTTTCATCTATTTACTGTGCAATGACAGGTCATGCAAAGGATAAAGGGGTTCAGCTACCGCAGCAAGTAACTGATGAATCGTTGTTGTCCTAGTGCAGTAAAAGAGAGCAGGAGCGAGAGAGTGGGATTGTATCGGAATGAACAAGGGGGTTTTGCTTGCCTGGCATTTCTGAAGATAATATAGTTCTTCGTCGGTGTCATTGAACTCATCGTCGGTACGTCGTCTACTGAGAGGGGACAAACACCGGCAAACAAGGAAGAACACAATCAATGCGATGCGACAATATGATGCATGAATGTGACATGGCAATATGAGTGTGTTGGGCTAATGCAACTACAACCAGATGGGTTTGAGCTATTTTGAACCAAAGATTCAAAGTTCCAACTCATCATGGTCATTATTAGTGCTTTATCTTGTTCTGCACTAAGTAGCAGGTTAACTTGTTTAAACATGCATGAAAATGATACAGATGGATAGGTTGCATTTTTCTGATCATTTTTCATATATAATTTATTTCATTTGGAGTTACGATTGAATTACTATGATTTTTAGAAGTTTATACTAATTTTTGGAATTTCTTGAATAATATTAAATCCAGAAAATGAGTTATTGAGTCAGCATTAGGTCATGCTGACCTCAGCAGGTCAACAGGCGGGTCCAGGTCAAACCTGACCAGTGGGGTCCGTTGGGTTATGAACTAATTTAAGCAGGAAATTAAACTAACCTAAGCAGGCACTGGGGCCCACATGGCAGTGGCCCTGCGGGTGTTTAGAGGGGTTATTAGCGCTAATTAACTGGTGCCACGTCAGCAGGTGACGCCTGCGACCACAGCAGCGGCGGGAACAAGCCAGAGTTGGTCGGGGCGGCGCTACAGGCCGCGGCTGGGCACGCTGAGGGCACCAGGAGGGAGCCCGTGCTCCCGTGCGTCTAGGGGCGCACGCAGCCGGGCACAGGGAGGCCGGGGTCGACGGCGGCGACCACTTAGGCGGTGGCCGGAGCTACGGGTGTTGTCGGATTCATCGCTACAGTGAGCAAAGCATGCGTTGCTTGGCATCTACGGCGGCTGCACATGCTAACAAGGCTGTTGGGCAATCTAGCATGACCAAAGGGTCACCGGACTGACACCGGCGACGAGCTCGGGCGGAGGTGAGCTTCGGCCTCGACGATCACGACGGCTACGGTGTAGCGACCAGACCTCAAATAGTCGATCTCGTGCTCGATGTCATCCTGGATCAAGAATGTCGACACCACACAATACTCGAAGGATTTATAACAGAGTAGCAATCACACACTTATTACAATCGAATGTCTCAAGAGAGAACTTAATAAAATAAATATTGCTTAAGGCCATCTAATACGATAACAGCGGAAGGCTTGGAAGAATAAGCGAGTCCATCAACTCCAACGGCATCATTGAGTATAGAACCACGACCTATGCACCTTACTCGTCGTCTGAAAAGTCTGCAACATGAAACGTTGCTGCTCGAAAACGGGTCAGCACATGGAATATGCTGGCAATGTAACACATAGAGAATAATGGAATGAATAAGCCTATACTACATGCATATATGGCTGGTGGAAAAGCTCTATGGTTACAGTTTTGCATAAAGCCAATTTTTCCCTACTGCAAAGGAATAAATTTACTTAACTATCATGGTGGTTGTGAAACATTGAGAATGGTTGACAGCATTCTCAATCCCAATTAAAAGTACTCATTAACAAACCCAACAATATTAATTAGAAGTAACATGATGAGATTCACATGATATCCAGGTACTAGATACTCAAGATGTCCATAACCGGGGACACAGCTAACCATGATTAGTTTATACACTCTGCAGAGGTTTGCGCACTTTTCCCCACAAGACTCGATCGCCTCCGTTTGGTTTCTCGCACTTCATGGTGTTTGAGAGACGGATGACCGAGACATAGTCTTTCAGAAGCGCTAGCACCTTTTATGTGGGTAGATCGTACCAACCTACATCCCCTACATCAGCTAGCCTACCCGTAAGAGTTCGCACAACTTAATCAACTATGCCAGAGCACATAATGGCTTGTGGCTGCACACGGAAGCTTCTAGTTTGAATAATCTCATGATCCCTTTGAGCCTGGGTGGCGGTCCGAAGTAATACACGCAAGTCCTGATAGAAACCATGTAGCGACCTGACCCAAAATCGGTCAAATCTACGTATGCATACCATCCCAAGATCATCTTTGGTACTCACGAAGACATCGATAAAGTAATCAAAGTTCAATCACACCTGAATATCATTAAACGATTCTCATATAGAGTCTTTATTACAAGGGAATAAATTCGCTCAAGGCCAACTCATGAGAAATAAACTAATAACACTCTTGAAGCGTCGAAGATAAGCGAGTCCATCCGACTCAAAGGGCAATCGCCAAGCGCCGAGCGTAGCCTCACTCCCGATCGAATATATCTACGCAACATAATACGTTGCAGCCATGTAGGTCAGCTTTTGGAATAAGCGGCAAGTCATGAAGAATAACAATAATAAAGTTACTAACACTATATGCATTTTGGCTGTGGAGCTCTAAGTTTCATCATTTTGCGAAAAGCAAATTTTATCCTACTACAGTGGACTTGCTTGCAAATTACTACAAATTGTTGGTAGTTATTGAGATGGTTCCGCCAACCAATATCTCGTTCCCAAATTATTAAGTCATAAACTCCTCAAATTAATCCATTAGTTTTAGTGTTGAGATATCCGAATACTTCCAAGTTCCAGAGGCTCAAATGTCCGTAACCGGGGACACGGCTAATCGATTAGATCTTTAAACTCTCTGCAGAGGTTTGCGCACTTTCCCCGCAAGAATCATTCCCTCCTTTAAAGTCTTCGCACTTCATGATGTTTGAAGACGGGACGAATGAAACAGGGTCTTCCAAAGAGTTCTTCTGGCCACTGCCGGTACCCATCCAATCCTACCGTTCGTCTACTTCTCGTAGTACCGTCCAGCCAGCGTCACTACTAGGGTCAACCCAGCCAGAGCCCATAATGGCTTGCGGCTGCACAGGTAAGC
The DNA here is from genome assembly GCA_021605205.1 of Aegilops longissima. Classification (NCBI taxonomy): domain Eukaryota; kingdom Viridiplantae; phylum Streptophyta; class Magnoliopsida; order Poales; family Poaceae; genus Aegilops; species Aegilops longissima. Next base: position 558,798,879 of record CM038677.1, read on the forward strand.
TTCCGGTCATGGGGCATCCATCCTTCTCTTCGTGGCTGGGTGAAGCTTTCCGCAGGATGTCATGGCGCTTCTCCATGCATCCCGCCACCACTGGTGCTCCAGGTGCCCGTCAACCGCCCTCCACCCAAAGAGTGATTTTCCAAGTCCATCTTGATCATCGTAGTCCATGGGTTGTCATCATCATTGACTCTCATATCTTGCTTATGAATTTCACTCATCCCAAATCCGTCTCGAGCATAGCAAAGTAACTACTACGCCCCGGGTCATGGTAACAAGGGGTTGGTTCATCCTACCACATGATACTACTCAAGTTTAATGACTTCAAGATTTCACTCTGCATGCATGGTGGGGTGGTGACAACTACTAATGCACAAAAACATAGGTATAGAAATAACATGATCAAAACTTGCCTTGCTGATGATCCTCGTAAGCTAAAGAGTCGTAGTAGCAAGCTTCGCACTCCGGAAACTCTACCGAGACAAACAATAACACAATAAGCACAAAGCAAGAGGATCACACAAGATAACAATAGTAACATAGCACAACAAAACAATCAAAGACAAATCCAAAAGAAAAACTCAAAGAAACCAATTCAAAGTTTTTCCTTACTCCAAACAATAACAAAAATAGTTTTTATATAACAAAAATTCCTTAATATAACCTAATCATGGTTTTAAGTTAACTTAACAGAAAAGGATTCACTAAGCAACTAGGAGCAAAAAGAATTAATTAAAAAGCTATTATAAAACTCATTTTAGGCCTAATCCAATTTCTATTAAGAAAATTAATTTAAAACTTTTATTAATTATAAATAAAAGTTCATCTACTAGAATGACAGAAACTAACCTAGAATAACAAATCACAAGTTAAAAATAAATTAATTTACTAATTAATTAATTAGGAAAACAGGAACTAGTTAATTAATTAGGATTAATAGGATTCTGCCTAGAACTAATTATTTATTAATCCTAAAATACCAAATTTAATTTCTAGGGTTTGTCAATGTCAAAATAAAGTGGTGACAAAAGAATCATGCAAAAATAATTTTTCTAACAAAAGTTATAGCAGATTTACTATTCTGACCAAAACTATATTAAAGCATTTTTAATTATTTTTAACATAGCTAAATATATATTCTACAGAAACTACATAAAATTTGAAATCCAACAAAAAAGGAATCATTCAAAAATATTAAACAGAATAAAAGATATACATTTTTGAAAACAGAAACTATTCGGCTAAAACAGAAAATCAAAATAAAAAGAAAAAGGCCTAATGGGCCTATACTGTGCCCTGTGCGTTAGATAGGCTAAACGGGCTCTAGGGTTTAAACTAAAAGAACCGGCCTAAAAAAATAAAACCTAACTAATAAATAAACCATACGGAACCGGCCGGTTTTATAACTAAAACCTAACCCTTCGGGGTTCTAATCCTGGCCATCGATCTAAGATCGGACGGGGGGGTGCTTTCCGGTGACTTACCGGACTCCGGCGACGGCGGTGGCGGCGGCGAAAGTCGTCGAGGCGTCAGGCGTCGGGAGCTCCGCGACTCGTCGGGAGATCTTGCACGAGGTCGGGAGGGGTTCGGTGGTGTTGGGGGGGGGGTGGACCAGGGGTCGACGGCGGCAACAATGGCGGCGGGAGGCTCGGGACTCAGCGAGCGCAAACGGGAGGACGAGGGGTGCGGCGAGCTCTCGGGGAATGGGGTGCGGGGCTCGGCTCTTTATAGCCGGGCCCTCGGCGAGCTTCGGAAGGGCATCGGGCGGTCGGGATCCGGATCCTTCGATCCGGTGGATCTCCGGAGCGCGTGAAGTGGGCGAGGGGGGAAAGAGACGGGCGGGTCCCACGGGTCAGCGGGAGAGAGAGAGGCGAGGGGGTCGGGCGGCGAGGCCTAGCCTTTTCGAGCGCGAGGCGGGGTGCTGCTCAATGGCTGGCCGGGTGGTGGGTTGCCTGATTGGGCAACTTCAGCACTGGGCTCAAGGCAGGGCTGTGGCGCTGGCTGGGCTGGGTGGCCTAGTGGGCGCCCGAGGGTTTTCTTTTATTTTTTTATTTTTTAAATAAAACTAAAACAAAAATAAAACCAAATCTATAAATAATTTATATAGGGTATATATATACCAAAATGATCAGGGGAATATTCCCTTTCATTTGAACATTTTTCCAAAGGCAAAATCAAACTTTATAAAAATCCATTTTTTTCAAATTCAAATAAAATTCAGATTTGAATTCCAAAACTTTTGGCTTTGTTTCCTCTGATATTTTTGGAGTGTCATGTTTGCTCCTCTCATACTTTTGATCAAGTATTTATCAGGCTTAGTTTTTGAAATGTTTCCCACATGCCAAAGTTTGAAATTCAAATTCAAAACTCAAATTGCTCTGAAACTTCAAATGGCATTCAAATTCAAACAGGATGCATAGGATGCTTAGCTATAATTTGTAAAACATTCCAAATAGGAAATTTGGGATGTTACAAACCAGGTGCCTCAATCCACCCAGATGTGTGTTTAAGTTGCCACCTTAAATAAACCATTAATTAACGCTCTCACATCTGTCATGGATACACTCACCCAATCCACGTCTACAAGCATAGCATGGCATAATAAGCAAACATAGAAGTAACTCCCAAGGGTTTATAATAAAACAGGTAATAGGTACTACCTCAACTACTTCCCATAACCCACAATTTAATTAGATCCTAATCATGCAATGTTTGAGGATAGATCTAATGCATAAAAACTGGGTATGAGAAAAAGTATGATCAAAGTGTTACTTGCCTTGCTGATGATCCGCGAAACCTAGAGACTCGAAGTAACAGGCGGCGCACTATGGGTAATCTATCGCAGACAAACAAACAAGCATACAATAAATACTCATCTAATGCACAGGTAAAACTCAAATAGATCTAACCAGATAGTTCAACTTAAGAACTCCGGTTTGCAAAAAGAATCAAATCAAACGAAGCAACGAAAGTCAAACGGCGGAAGAAAACAGCTTCGTTTTACTAATCTGGATCTAAGTCAATTTTTACCAAAGCAAAAACTTGTTTCAGTAGATTATTTGGAAAGAGGGTTTCAAGACGAAACTCCAGGCGCTTGAATCGCCTGATTCCGATAAACGAGCGAAAAGTTATACTAAAACGAAAATCGGATCTGGAATCGCGATCAGAAAAATCACGGATTAAATCCGAGAAAAAGAAAAACGACGAACGGGTTAACGAACGAACGTTCGTTAACTAAACTAATCTGACAAACTCGTTCGTTAAAACGAACTAACGAACGAACGTCCGCTAATTAACCTAAACCGAAAAAAAACCGAAAACAAAAAAAACCGAAAAAAACCGTAATAAAAACCGCTCGGTTTTTATTAAAAAAACCGGCAGGTAACACGAGGCGGCGGCGACCTCGGCGGCGGCGAACTCAGCGAGGCTCGCGACGGCGGCGGGCGGCGGCGGCGGCGGCGGATTAGGTTAGGGTTTGTGCGGCGGGAGTGGGGCCGGCGGGGCGACTTGGGCCGGGAGGCGGCAAGGGCGGTGGTGGTGGGCGGCCGCTTTATATACAACGCCCCCGAACGGAATCCCGCTCGGGTACGGCCCGTAAGGCGGTGCGCGAGTTTTTTTTTATAAATAATTACGCTCGAAAAAAAAAACAAAAGAAGTACTAAACGAACTCCAAAAATCCCGAAATAAAATTTTTCCGGCTTCTAAAATCAAGCCGGATTTAACGAACATTTATTTGGGGCCTAAATGCAATTTTGAAAAACGCACATTTTTCCTAAATTCAAATAAAAAGGCGGAAAACTCCAAAATAAAATCTTAATTGATTTTATTATTAAATCTTCATTATTCCTTTATTTTGGGAAAGTCATTTTATTACCTCTCTCATATTTTGGTAGCAGAAATAATTGAAGAAAAAATAATTAAAATCAAATGATCCTATTTTCAAAGTTTGAGAAAACTCAAATATGAAAATAACGAAAATACCCAACTCTCTCCGTGGGTCCTTGAGTTGTGGGGCGACCGCTTTATATACAGCGCCCCCGAGCGGAGTCCCGCTCGGGTACGGCCCGTAAGGCGGTGCACGCGTTTTTTTATAAATAATTACGCTCGAAAAAAAACAAAAGAAGTACTAAATGGACTCCAAAAATCCCGAAATAAATTTTCCCCGGCTTCTAAAATCTAGCTGGATTTAATGAACATTTATTTGGGGCCTAAATGCAATTTTGAAAAACGCACATTTTTCCTAAATTCAAATAAAAAGGCGAAAAACTCCAAAATAAAATCTTATTTGATTTTATTATTAAATCTTCATTATTTTTTATTTTGGGAAAGTCATTTTATTCCCTCTCTCATATTTTGGTAGCAGAAATAATTGAAGAAAAAATAATTAAAATCAAATGATCCTATTTTCAAAGTTTGAGAAAACTCAAATATGAAAATAACGAAAATTGCCAACTCTCTCCGTGGGTCCTTGAGTTGTGTAGAATTTCTAGGATCGAGCAAAAATGCAAATGAAAAATATGATATGCAATGATGCTCTATGTATAACATTCCAAATTGAAAATTTGGGATGTTACAAACCTACCCCCTTAAGATGAATCTCGCCCTCGAGATTCGGGTTGGCTAGAAAATAGGCGAGGGTGGTCCTTAAGCAAATCTTCCTCTCACTCCCAGGTGGCTTCATCCTCAGTGTGGTGGCTCCACTGAACTTTGCGAAACTTAATAACCTTGCTGCGGGTGACTCTGCTGGCATACTCCAAAATCTTAACCGGTTTCTCCTCATAGGTGAAATCATCATCCAACTGAATCGCTTCTAGTAGCCTTCAGATCTCTCGGTGGTATATCAGCCATCTCTGCGTGACACTTCTTCAACTGAGAAACATGAAACACATCATGAACTCCTGACAATCCTTCGGGTAATTCCAACTTGTACGCAACTTCTCCCATGCGTTCCAAAACACGATAAGGTCCTACAAATCGAGGTGCTAATTTCCCCTTAACTCCAAAACGTTTAACTCCTCGAAGTGGCGATACTCGAAGAAAAACTCTGTATCCGACTTCGTATTCTGTCTCCTTGCATTTTGAATCGACTGGGCTACCTTGAGCCTATCGCGAATCAACTTTACTTTCTGTTCAGACTCCTTAATCAAATCCGGTCCAAACAACTGGCGGTCTCCAACTTCATCCCACAACAACGGGGTCCTGCACCTCCTTCCGTACAAGGCTTCGAAAGATGCCATCTTCAGACTGGTTTGGTAACTGTTGTTGTAAGAAAACTCCACATACAGCAAATTATCATCCCAACTTGATCCATAATCCAAAGCACAAGCTCTAAGCATATCCTCCAAAATCTGGTAGACTCTCTCGGTTTGTCCATCTGTCTGTGGATGGAAAGCTGTGCTAAACTCTAGTCTGGTTCCCAGAGTTTCGTGTAACTATTTCCAGAACTTTGAGGTGAATTGGGTTCCTCTATCTGATACGATACTCCTTGGAACTCCATGCAAGCATACAATCCTGGTCATGTATATCTTAGCCAATTTGGCACTGCTGCAGGTAGTCTTTACTGGAATGAAATGAGCTACCTTTATCAAACGGTCGACTATAACCCAAATCGAGTCATAGCCTGAACGAGTCCTGGGCAATCCCGTGATGAAATCCATACCTAGTTTATCCCACTTCCATTCGGGTATAGGCAATGGCTGTAACAATCCTGCTGGCTTCGATGTTCGCCATCACCCTCGACATACATCACAAACCGCGACGTACTCGCAATATCCTTCTTCATTCGGTCCACCGAAAGTATTCTTCAAATCCAAATACATCTTGGTATTTCTGGGTGAATCGAATATGGTGAATCATGTGCCTCTTGTAGAATCAACTTCCGATCTCCGGTCATTGGGCACATAAACACGGTCCTCAAACCATAGGGTATCGTGCTCATCCTCACGAAATCCCTTTGCTTTTCCTTCGCTCATTTTCTCCTTTATAGAAGCAATCTCTTTGTGAGTCTTCTGAGCTTCCCTGATCTTGTCCATCAAAGTTGACTGAATCTCCAATGCTGATACATAGCCTCTCGGAACTATTTCCAAACATAGCTATCGAAGATCCTCGGCTAACTCCTTTGGTATTTCTCCCATCACTAATGTGTTGACGTGACTCTTACGGCTCAACGCGTCTGCTACAACGTTAGCCTTTCCGGGGTGGTAATGCAATCTCATATCATAATCTTTGATAAGCTCCAACCATCTCCTCTGTCTGAGATTTAGCTCCTTCTGCGTGAAGATGTACTTCAAACTCTTGTGATCCGTATACACCTCACAATGATTTCCAATGAGGAAATGTCTCCATGTTTTCAACGCATGCACTACGGTGCTAACTCCAAATCATGCGTAGCATAATTTAGCTCATGAGGCTTAAGCTGTCGTGAAGCATCTGAAACAACTCTTCCCTCCTGCATAAGCACTGCTCCAAGTCCTCGGCGTGAAGCGTGCAATACACCTCATAATCCTTGGTCCGATCCGCAGAATTAACACTGGTGAGGTAACCAAACGCGTTTCTTCAACTCTTGGAAACTAGCTTCACACTCCTCGGTCCAAATGAACTTGGTATCCTTCTTTAATAATTTTGTCATAGGCTTCGCAATCCTTGAGAAATTCTCAATGAATCTCCGATAGTATCCTGCTAGTCCAAGGAAACTCCGGATCTCTCCAACTGTTGTTGGCGCTTCCCGATTTATTACAAAGGACAACTTTAGTGGGGTCTACTGCTATACCTTCTTTGGATATAACATGTCCAAGAAATCCAACTTCCTTGAACCAAAACTCACACTTGCTGAACTTGGCATATAACTGATGTTCTCTGAGCTTCTCGAGTACCAAACACAAATGCTCCTTATGTTCCTCTTCATTCTTCGAGTAAACCAAAATATCATCAATGAACACCACGATTTAACTTATCCAAAAACTCCATAAACACTTTGTTCATCATGTTCATAAAATAGGCAGGTCGTTAGTCGGACCAAATGACATAACGGTGTACTCATACAGCCCGTGCACAGTGGTAAAAGCCGTCTTAGGTATATCCTGCTCTTGAATCTTCAATCGATGGTACCACGATCGCAAATCGATCTTGGAAAACACCTTAGCTCCTTGCAATTGGTCAAACAAGTCATTGATCATCGGCAACGGGTATTTGTTCTTAATGGTCACTTCATTCAATCCTCGATAATCAACAACCATTCTTAAGGATCCATCCTTCTTCTCCACTAGAAGTACTGGTGATCCCCATGGCGAAGAACTTGGGCGAATAAATCCTTTATCCAGTAACTCTTTAATCTGCTTCTTAATTTCTTCCAAATCTTGGGCTGGCATCCTATACGGTCTCTTAGATATCGGCCCAGTGCCTGGCAGTAGTTCAATCAAAAACTCAATGTCTCTATCCGGTGGCATGCACAGCAACTCTTAGGAAACACGTCCGGTAATCCCTTACCACTAGTACTTCCTCCCGCACAACTCGATAAGGAATTTACATGTGCTCTCCTCGGCTCATGCCGTGATACATACTTGATTCTCCTTCCTTCGGGGTGGTAAGAAAATTGACTTCTTGGCGCAATCTATGTTCCTCCATACTTGATAACCAATCCATGCCTAATATCACATCCAATCCTTGGGATTCTAGAACTATTAGGTCCGAGGGAAATACATAATGTCCAATCCTTAATGGCAGTCGATCACACCATATACTAGCCATGTATTCTGCTCCGGGTGAGGTTACTAGCATGGGTGACCTAAGGGCTTGGGTTGGTAGTTTATACTTATCCACAAATCCCCTTGATATGTATGAATGCGATGCACCAGTATCGAAAAGAACAACTGCAGTAAATGACTTAACCAGAAACTTACCTATTACTGCATTTGGCTGAGCTTCGACCTCCTCCACGGTAACGTGGTTCACTTGTCCTTTGTTGAAAGGGGTCGCTTCTTTCCAGAGCTTCCATTGCCATTTCCATTCTGGCCTTCTGGACATTCATTTGCATAATGCCCAGTCTTGCGGCACTTAAAGCAAGTGATGTGGCTCAGGTCTACCTTGGATGGTGTTGACGGGTTGGTGCGGTTTTGTCCATTGCTTCCTCCATTCCCGTTCCCATTCTTGGTGCCATTATGGTTGTGCGAGCTACCTCCTCCATGGGTATGCTGAAATTGTCCTCCTGTCTTCGGGGTAAAGCGAAGTTTCTGCTGAGCTCCAGAGTTATTCTTCCCCTGTCCATACTTCCTCTTGCGATAGTCAATCTGCTGCTGCTTCCCTTCAATCATAAGAGCACGATCTACCAACTCCTGGTAGTTATTGAAGGTGGATACCATCAACTGCATGCTCAGCTCATCATTGAGTCCTTCTAGAAACTTCTCCTGCTTAGCTGCGTCCGTAGCAACGTCATCTGGGGCATAACGTGCTAGCTTACTGAAATCATCTACATACTGGCCAACTGTCCGTCCTCCTTGGCGTAAGTTGCGAAACTCACGCTTCTTCATGGCCATAGCTCCTGCTGAAACATGGGCAGTACGGAAAGCTTGCTGAAACTGATCCCATGTGACAGTGTCTACAGGGTAAGTGGCTGTAAAATTCTCCCACCATGCTGTTGCGGGTCCTTCAAGCTGACGGGCGGCAAATTTCACCCTTTCTCCATCTGTACATCCTGTAGTGGTCAACTCCCTCCCTATCTTACGGAGCCAATCATATACAACAATCGGCTCGGTGCTATTGGAAAACACCGGCGGATTCAGCCTTAAGAAACGGGTCAAATGGCAACAGGTGGTGGTGGCGGTGCGTTGTTGTTGTTGTTGTTGTTGTTGTTGCCTTGGTTCTGTACCAATGTTTGAATCAAGGCATTCTGCTGCTGAATCAACTGGGTGATCTCTGGCGGGAAAACAAATCCGGGGTCGCGTCTCGGAGGCATCTGAGGGGTTTAAAGAAAAGACGAGAATTTAGAATAGATTGAGGTCTAGAGAGAAACACTACCCATACGCACATGAGACAAATCACACAATATCACTCCAATCAATTCAAACAAGGGCATACAACGGTCTATCTATCGTTACAAAGTGCTGAAACTAAAAACTACAATAACATGGGGGTAATCTACTACTGTTTGGTGGTCAACTAGAAAAACTGCTCCGATGAAGACTCCATGATATCTGCTCCAGCTTCATCTTCATAATCATCATCACTAGGATCGGAATCGATGTCGTCGATGATGATGTAGTTCTCTGGACAGGTGCTATCTTCATCTTCTCCTCCGGGTGCTGAATTTCCCATGAGTTCTTCAATCTTCTCCTTAAGATCGCCGTTTTGTCCCACTAGAGCTACAATCTCCTCCATGTAGTCCTTGCGAGTGGCCTTGAGCCTCCTTCTAGTTCGATAATCTTGGCTTTTCTATCTTCAACTCCATCATGTCTGCACAAGACATCCGGTTCTCCAGCGCCGAATGTGCTGGTTTAACTCCTGGATGAAAGCTGCAATGGATCGGTCCTTCTTAGTGCCAACTATCTCCCATTGTTCATCTCGGCGCCCGCAAATCTGGTAGATAGTATCCTTGAGGTCTTCTTTGTAAACTTCTCCAATGCGCCCCATGGTTATGTGAGCTGCCATACTCTTTCCCAGACTCCAGGTTGGTGCATTGAAAACACACTCTATGGGCTCCGTGATTGGCGCAAACGTCCTTCCGGGAACTTGGGCTTGAATCTTCCAGCGCTCTTCTTCGGGTAAAGTGGAATTGTAGGTCTCAGTGAAGCTTGGTAATCCGATGTTAAGGTACTTAGTGACTTCCTTCAGGTGTCGTCCAAAGGGTGTATCCTCATCCGGCTGGGTAAACTTGATCCTCGCTTCCGTCATCCTAAAAGAGTAGAAAAGATGAGGAGTTAGAAATGAGAAGAGAGAGTAGTGATCAAGGGCTTTAGCTTAATGGTCGTGTCCTACAGTCGGCGTGTGCTCGATACCATCTTTGTAGCGACCGGACCTCAAACGATCGATCTCGTGCTCGGTGTCATCCTCGGATCGATGCCGACACCACACAATACTCGAAGGATTTATAACAGAGTAGCAATCACACACTTATTACAATCGAATGTCTCAAGAGAGAACTTAATAAAATAAATATGGTTAAGGCCATCTAATACGATAACAGCGGAAGGCTCGGAAGAATAAGCGAGTCCATCAACTCCAACGGCATCACTGAGTATAGAACCACGACCTATGCACCTTACTCGTCAAATCGAAAAGTCTCGCAACATGAAACGATGTAGCCAAACGGGTCAGACATGGAATATCTTGGCAATGTAACACATAGAGAATAATGGAATGAATAAGCCTATACTACATGCATATATGGCTGGTGGAAAAGCTCTATGGTTACAGTTTTGCATAAAGCCAATTTTTCCCTACTGCAAATGAATAAATTTACTTAACTATCATGGTGGTTGTGAAACATTGAGAATGGTTGACAGCATTCTCAATCCCAATTAAAAGTACTCATTAACAAACCCAACAATATTAATTAGAAGTAACATGATGAGATTCACATGATATCCAGGTACTAGATACTCAAGATGTCCATAACCGGGGACACGACTAACCATGATTAGTTTATACACTCTGCAGAGGTTTGCGCACTTTTCCCCACAAGACTCGATCGCCTCTGTTTAGTTTCTCGCACTTCATGGTGTTTGAGAGACGGATGACCGAGACATAGTCTTTCAGAAGCGCTAGCACCTTACATGTGGGTAGACCGTACCAACCTACATCCCCTACATCAGCTAGCCTACCCGTAAGAGTTCGCACAACTTAATGAACTATGCCAGAGCACATAATGGCTTGTGGCTGCACACGGAAGCTTCTAGTTTGAATAATCTCATGATCCCTTTGAGCCTGGGTGGCGGACCGAAGAAATACACGCAAGTCCTGGTAGAAACCAGGTGCCTCAATCCACCCAGATGTGTGTTTAAGTTGCCACCTTAAATAAACCATTAATTAACACTCTCACATCTGTCATGGATACACTCACCCAATCCACGTCTACTAGCATAGCATGGCATAATAAGCAAACGTAGAATTAACTCCCAAGGGTTTATAATAAAACAGGTAATAGGTACTACCTCAACTACTTCCCATAACCCACAATTTAATTAGGTCCTAATCATGCAATGTTTGAGGATAGATCTAATGCATAAAAACTGGGTATGAGAAAAAGTATGATCAAAGTGTTACTTGCCTTGCTGATGATCCGCGAAACCTAGAGACTCGAAGTAACAGGCGGCGCACTACGGGTAATCTATCGCAGACAAACAAACAAGCATACAATAAATACTCATGTAATGCACAAGTAAAACTCAAATAGATCTAACCAGATAGTTCAACTTAAGAACTCCGGTTTGCAAAAAGAATCAAATCAAACGAAGCAACGAAAGTCAAACGGCGGAAGAAAACAACTTCGTTTTACTAATCTGGATCTAAGTCAAATTTTACAGAAGCAAAAACTTGTTTAAGTAGATTATTCGGAAAGAGGGTTTCAAGACGAAACTCCAGGCGCTTGAATCGCCTGATTCCGATAAACGAGCGAAAAGTTATACTAAAACGAAAATCGGATCTGGAATCGCGATCAAAAAATTCGCGGAATAAATCCGAGAAAAAGAAAAACGACGAACGGGTTAACGAACGAACCTTCGTTAACTAAACTAATCTGACGAACTCGTTCGTTAAAACGAACTAATGGACAAACGTCCGCTAATTAACCTAAACCGAAAAAAACCGAAAACAAAAAAAAACGAAAAAAAAACCGAAAAAAACCGTAATAAAAACCGCTCGGTCTTTATAAAAAAACCGGCACGTAACACGAGGCGGCGGCGAACCTCGGCGGCGGCGAACCCCGGCATGGCTCGGGCGACGGCGGCGGAGGGCGGCGGCGGATTAGGGTTAGGGTTTCGGCGCGGGCGGAGTGGGCTGCTTGGCGGGCGACTTGGGCCGGGAGGCGCGGGTCAGCGGCTGGCGGGGGGCGGCTTGAGATATATCGCCCGAGCGGAGTCCCGCTGGTACGCCCGTAAATGGTTGCGTGTTTTTATAAATAATTACGCTCGAAAAAAAACAAAAGAAGTACTAAACGGACTCCAAAAATCCCGAAATAAATTTTCCCCGGCTTCTAAAATCAAGCTGGATTTAATGAACATTTATTTGGGGCCTAAGTGCAATTTTAAAAAATGCACATTTTTCCTAAATTCAAATAAAAAGGCGAAAAACTCCAAAATAAAATCTTATTTGATTTTATTATTAAATCTTCATTATTCCTTTATTTTGGTAAAGTCATTTTATTCCCTCTCTCATATTTTGGTAGCAGAAATAATTGAAGAAAAAATAATTAAAATCAAATGATCCTATTTTCAAAGTTTGAGAAAACTCAAATATGAAAATAACAAAAATCCCCAACTCTCTCCGTGGGTCCTTGAGTTGTGTAGAATTTCTAGGATCAAGCAAAAATGCAAATGAAAAATATGATATGCAATGATGCTCTATGTATAACATTCCAAATTGAAAATTTGGGATGGTACATACGGTGTGCAAAAGGACGAGGCGTTAGGGGGAAAATGACCGGAGGCTCACAGCGCGTCGATTGAAGTACTAGTCGGGCTCGGGGAGGGCCTGCAGACGACGGAGCGACGACGGGGATCACCGGATCCCGCGGAAGAAGGCGGCGGTGTTCCAGATGAAGCAGGGCTTCCCGACCCGTGCGGCTCGGCGAGGAGGAGTAGGGCAGGGCAGTGGCTCTGGCCGCAGCGAAGGGCGTCGATGGCGGTGGGCATGCTCGGCCATGGAGAGGGAAAGCAGAGGAGCGAGGGGGAGAGAGAATCAGAGAGCGAGAGAGTGGTGGAGAGGTGTGTGGCGTCTCACGGGGCTTCCAGGCGATGAGGGGGAGGCCAGGCAGGCAGGTGGCGTGGCTGCACGGCCGTGGGCGCGCGTCGGCCACACGCCCGGCCAACTGGCGCCAGGAGGACGACGACGGCGGGCTGGTCCAGCTGGGCCGCACAGTGCTGGGCCGCAGTAAGCACAGGTAGGTTTTTTTCCATTTCTGTTTTCTTTTCTATTTTTCTGACATTTGTTTGGTTTAATAAAAGTACTAAACCATTTTATTTTCTTATGCCAATTTTCATAGGGGCTAGTGGTATTATTCCAAAGCTCCTCAATAACTGGCATAATTTTTTGGACAATATTATATATATATAACAATATATATCCGAAGCAAATAATTACTGCATTAACTCCAAATGCCCAAAATAAATACTTATGAGCTCCTGGAAATATTGGTTTGATTTTATCTCTGTCCAATATTTTCGAGAGCAACATGAACATTTTCTTGGACCTTTTGGGGCATTTTTATCCGGGTCATTTCGAAATGATTACGAGGGTTCCACAAATCCCCATTCAAATTTAAATGGAATTTAAACATGATGCACACATGAAGGGCTAGCCTAGAGCATACCAGAACTAGGGATGTGACAGCTCACCCCTACTAAACAAGAATCTCGTCCCGAGATTCAAGACGTGAGGTAAGAAGACAGAGGGGCACAAGACCAACACAATCTTCACGACCCAGGTTGCATCTCACAAGAACGTTGATTCGATCACCATCTTTGTCTTGATGCCTTGCTCTGAGAACTCCAACTAACATGACAATGAGAGGAAAGGGAAAACTCCATAAGGATCGATCTTCTCGAAGATCGAACAACTCAGTGTCACTCATCGAGTGAGACATTCAGACATCTCTCGAGCTGAGACACGAAACACATCGAGAGGGATGGAGGAACAAGCGACGGGGTTTGATTTGGTAGGCAACAATTCCACGCTTTTAGAAAGATGGTGGATGGTGTCAAGGTGGCGAGCAAATAATTGCCATGATCCCGTAACGGTGCACCTTGGGAAAAGATGACTCGTTGAACTGTTCCCTTAGGTGGCAAAAAGAATTACTTTTTATTCAGAGATCATTGAAACTCTTTAAACCAGCCTAAGGCAATCACAATCGATCGTTTGGCGGAGTTCAAAGGAATGGCTTATCCGGATTTGAATGGATGATGTGGACTACCTTGTTGAAGACAACGCGATGGATGATTTTGCTTATCGTTGGAAATGGATGGGACCCATGGTAAGTCCACTTTTGAAGATGATCTTGGACAACAACTGCTGAGAAGGGCAGCCCATGGAATTGGCACAATGGCGGTGCAAGCTGGGAACAAAATGCAACTGTTGGGAATGTTCCAACCATCATATCTGCCTGAGATTCAGATCCGATTGGTAATAGGGTACTCCAGACTCAGCATGTCTGAAAAGGAAAGGGTGCAACACAAATCGACGAGATGATGTTGCGAGATTCTCGGGAGATGGACTATGGTAGTAAGCTCCAAAACATGAGCGGGTTCTGCTACAAACATGTGAACACGATGTCCCAGACAAGCATGGCCACGTAGTAGTCTTATATTAAACACTACCAAGTTCAGGTGGGGAACCATCTTCGAGGATATTGGAATCTTGTGCAATAACTAGTATTCGCACAACAACTCCTTTTCCTCGAACAAACCAATCAGTGGCTTGGTGTGCTAGGGAATACATATGGAGTGGAGGTAATTAATCTACCAAACCATAGAATACATTCGCACATGCATAATTGACTTGGGATGGTACGGAGGAAATAAAACAATCTTTCTCAAATTCATGGCGGCAACTTACACCTAAAGCACATGAATTCGAGGAAGTCACTTCTTCCATCCAAGCATAAGCTTCATGAACGGAACACGAAGGCATTGCTTACAAAGTTTCCAACACTAGGTTGATGTTCAACATGAATCATGGGGGAGACAAAATGCTGCTGATGGGCTCAACAGTAACTCATCGGAATTTCCATATCACTTGACTTCCACCATCAAGTGAACACGGTGATAGCATTGGTCAGACCAAAATATGTAATGGTGTATGCTCGAGGGATCAACCACGAGTAAGACAACATTACGAACATCGTTGGTTCTGATTTGACTTGACGATAGCCCATACTCAAGTCAAAGTTTTGACAAGGCAATAGATCCAACAACTGATCACAGGGACCAATCGATGAAGATATCATCTTTCTTCAACACACACACACCAGGATATCCCTTGGAGATGAACTAAGCCAGGTAAGCTTTTATCTTCCAACTCTCCAAGTTGTTGTTTAGCTTAACCAACTAGCTCAGGGGTGTCCAACACAGATTCTTGGAGAAGGGGTGGTTTAGAGGAAAACCAACTTGATCACGAGCTCAACATAACAGTCAGGGGACAACCTGGTAATACTTCCGAGAAGATATTCGGAAAATCACGAACCACCGATATTTTACTAAGCTCGAGAACAACCTTTCCTTCCAGGGCAAGATGATATGATCAAGGGAGCGAGGGATTGACACAATCCTAACTCATTGATCGAAGAGTAGACCGGAAATAAGGACTAGGTAGCACGATCAATCTTAGGATGATGATTTAGTAACCAGCACGCTAAGAATGAGAATATTGTCCATTAACTACCAAGCAAGGGGGTTGCTAGGCGTATCAATTTCACACACCACAATTCACTTGTCGGCATTCCGGTTACAACAACACGGGACCAAGGAATGAATAATGATGGTGAGAAGTATCACTGCGTCAAAAATTCATAAGAGGTGGTGCAATTCTCATGACATTCTTGACATAAAGATGGTAACACTCCAGATGGAACAGAATCAAAAGCTGGATGGGCACTTTGATCTGCGGAATACAACTGCTTTGACCCAATCCTAGAAATGGATGAGGTACTGGAGTTTGTTTCTCCTACTCATTCCGGAATAGAATGGCTTGATGAACCACAAGGATAATAGGCATCGATAAACATGATCGCACACATACTCTTGACTATCAATTGATAGACGAGGGTCAGAATACAACTAAGGAGAACAACTCAAAGGAACATATAATTTTCTGAGTTGTGGATGCATAGATTAGTATGTCGAGCAAAGCTCAACATTTCTTTCGGATAACCCATGCAGAGAAGGTAGAACTGGCAGATTCACAATGTAGAACGAAGAACTCATCAAGAGCACTCTTATTGTGATCTTTGGTTCAAAGGAACTCCTGCCAAGGATGGTTCATGGTATTTGGAAGAATGATATACCACGGACCTCAAGGACTATCACAAAATTACTGATGTCCTAAAGGAACTAGCAAACAATAGCAACAGGAGGTAAGTAGGGTGAGTCTCGGATTTCAGGTTCCGGCAGACCCTTAAGGTTCGAACTCTGGGGTGCGCGCGGAGATCCAACCCTCCACTGTCTCGTACCTCGCCGAATCGCAGGGACCTAAACTACTAGAAAGAACAGCACAAGAGACACGAGATTTATACTAGTTCGGGCCACCGTTGTGGTGTAATACCCTACTCTAGTTTGTGGTGTGGTGGATTGCCTCTTGGGCTGATGAGGAATAAGACTGGGAAGAACAGCCTCATGAGGGTCTCTTGGTGGGTGTGATGAACTGCTAGGTGGTGTCCCGTCGCTCTAGCTTGAGGATCGGGGTCTCTATCTCTCTCTCTGGATTCCAAATGCCAGATCCCCTACTCTGAGTGTGGATACTCCTATTTATAGGCGAAGGCCCCGGCCTCTTCCCAAATATTGAGCGGGAAGGGCGCCAACAATTGGCCATTTTGAAGGGGAACAGCGGGTACACTTATCCTGACTAAAGTTGGTCCTCGCCTCCCAAAGGCTCTGGTGATGACGCCTGCTTGGGCTCCACGATGACTCCCTTCCAGCCGTCGGGGCTGGTCTTGGTCTTGTTGCACCGAAACGGATGCCTTTGCTTGATGCTCTCGCCTGTGCTTGCTCCCTTTGCACAAAAGAGGAAAGGAGGACGCTGCGTGGGCCGGCGCCCGAGTGGCGCCCTTGGTCGTCATGGCTTGCGTCACGGGCACCTCGCGAGGTACCCTGCCTTGAACTCTCCGCCTCCTCATGAGCCAGCCTGACGAGGCCGTGCCTGAGGAAGCTCTTGGTCGTCCGCCCCGCGAGGCTTGGCCCCTCGCGAGGGTCTTGAGCTTGCGTTGATGAAGATGGGCCGTCTTGGGCCTCCTTTGAGCCACGCCGCAGGCCGCAGGCGAGCAAGTCTGGGACCCCATTCCCGCACACCGACAGAGCCCCGGGCCTGGCGCGCGCCGAACTTGGCCGAGCGAGAGGCGAAAAGGCAAGTGTGAGCGTCGCGGGCCCTAACAGCCTGCGGCCTTGGGCGCCGCGTGGCGGTTGATTGGACGCGTGCGCCTCTGCAACCGCGTGGGTTGATAACAGAGCGGCATCTTCCTTGCCTCCTTTACTTTCGCCATTGCTGCTCAGATCCCTTTCTGCGCCTCTCCTCTCGCTTCCAAGATCTTGAGATCCACTTCGCTTATGTGCCCTAGCCAGATCATGGCTCCTCGCAAACCCGGCCGAGCTGGTACTCTCCTGCCTTGGACCCGCCAAATGTGTCGTGGCGAGCCTTGCCTGATCGCGCTGTTGGCGGAGGCGCAGGGCGCCAATGGAACGACGGTGTTCAAGGCGGCTCCTCCGCCCCGAGGGTCGGGGGAGTACCTTCTACTCGTTCTTCGTGAGCGCCATCATTGCTGGTCTGGCGCCTCCCTTTTCTGAGTTCTTCTTCTCCGTCCTCCGTCACTACAACATCCAAGCTCTGCACCTCCATCCCGACTCCGTCCTTCTTCTGGCAATCTTCGCCTACTGTTGTGAGGCCCATGTTGGGGTGAAACCCTCGGTGGCCTTGTTGCGCCACTACTTCTTCCTCCGAACCTCCCGTGGTTCTGCCTCCGCGTGCGCGAGCTTCGTTGCATACGGCGGAGCCATCGCCATTTCAAACCCTAGGAAGCAGATTGAGGGTTTCAGGAGCAAGTGGGTCTTGGTGGATGCTGGGCGTATCCACCCACGGCTGATCCTGCCCACGGAGCCCGCCGAGAGCTCCGACGACTGGTCCCGAGCGAAGCTTCGGGATCCCAGTGCCAAGTGCTGGAGAAGATGGATGCAGATCTGAAGCTCGCCGGACGCGGCCGGCGGCGTGACGGTGACGTCCACTGCTGAGGAGTTCTGAGCACCAACTAGCTCCGCTTCGCCAAGATTGCCTTCGATGTGGAGGCCTCACCCGAGCCCCGTGGCCTCGCCAGCGAGGACTGGCGACGGTCCTCCAGTCCTTGGTCGGGGCGATGTGGCGAGATCGAGGCGCCCAGCGCCTTGTTCCTTCGTGAGGATTGGGAGCAGGTAGTGGGGGCCATGCCCGTCTTCAATGGGGACGGGCCCGTGCCCGTGGAGGCTCCGGAGGACCTGGTGGACGTGTCCTCTTCCGACTCCGGTGAAGAGGTGGAGGAAAAAGAGCCAGGAGAGGGGGTTGATTCGGGGGCAGAGTCAAGGGCTCCCCCCTGCGGCGCAGGCCCCGCGTTCTCCGCCTCCCCGAGAGTGATGACGACGAGGATGAGGATGAGCGGGGAGGCAGAAGCCTGCCCCCGATCCCGAAGAAGGACCGGACTGGGCTGGTCCCAGCAGGTCCGCCTGGCCGGGTGATCGGCCGACGCGCCTCCCGCTCTTGGTCCCTTGAGGCTGATCCCCGCAGCCGGCTCTCGGGCTTCAAGTATGGCTGGAGGCTGCTCGAGTCCACCAGCACGCACTGTAAGTGCCTGCCTCCCGTCTTGATTATTGCTCTGTCGACGAGATCTGATGTCCATGTTCTTCGGCCAGGCTGGCGCCCGCGGCAAAGAAGCTTAAGGGGGCTCCTGAGGCTCCATCCGTGACGGTGCCGCTGCCCGAAAAGGAAGATGATCCTGACGCCCAGGCCTTTCCTGCCCGGGCGTCCTCGCGGCTCTGGCTGAGCCCACTGGGCGAAGCCAGCCCCCTGGCCCAAAGCGACTCGAGGTTCCCTTGCTTGGCGCTGCCTCCACTGTTGCCGTGGCGCCGCTGGTTCTGCCTCAGGGCGCAGTGGTTACGCCGCCGCCATCTCCTCCTACTCCACCAACCGCTGTCTCTCCGACTCCTCTCACTGTCCTGGATCGTGCTGCCGCTGAACTGGACCGGCTGCGGCAGAATCTTCTGGGCGCTGACCCTCGCTTGGTGGCCGGGCGCTTGGAGCTGGCCTCTGGCTGGATTCGCTCCGATGCTTTGATTCAGGCGGCGCTGGTCCAGGCCTCGACGGCTTGCGACGAGGAGAAGCAGGCTATTCGTGAGGCGAAGGTTGCCCGCGATGCTGCCCTGGGGGAGGCAGCCGGCATCCAAGGTCGCTGTGAGACGCTGGAGAGCGAGCTGAAGAGCCTGCAGAACCAGCTTGCCAAGGAGGCCCGCCTCCGCCAGGAGCAGGAGGAAAGCATGAAGGCTCGCGAGGCGGCCGTCAAGGACCAGGGGGCCAAGATGAAGAAGCGTCGTGACCGCCTAGGCGCGCTGGAGCAGCAACTGGAGGCGAGGAAGGTCGAGCTGGACGACAAGGCGCGGGTTCTTGCCGAAGATCGCGTGGCCTTCATGGATATGGAGGTGAAGGCTCGCGCCTTGCTGATGGAGCTTTACGATAGCGGCCTGGAGAGCCCACTGGCCGGCGCAGAGGACGGCCCCGCCAAGCTGCTTCCCTTCTTGGTTCGCGCTCTTGAAGATGTCTCCCTTGGTCTTGGCCCCACGGCTGAGGCCGAGGCGCGTGTCTTGTCTTCCGCGGCACTGACGCGGATCCTCACCCACATCTATCTTTGCGATCCCAAAGGTCGACATGGACAGCCTCTTTGGAGCCAAAGAAGCGGCGAGCATGCAGCTGCCGCCGAGGTCGTGAAGGATCGCGCGAGGCTCTGTTGGGGAAGTTCTGGGCCTTCAGCACCAAGCCGAAGCGAGGCGCTGCCGGCCCTGCTGCTTCACGAGGCGAGCCCACTCCGCGCTGCTCCACCGCCGACAAGTGACTCCGTCGTGGCTCCTGCTTTGCTTTTAATTCCTGCACATGTATCATGCCTCGAGGAGGCGTTTAAACTTGTGTTTGGTATTGCGGTAACAGTGTGGACTGTAATATTTGCTTTTGAATTCCTTGAAATTTGTGCTTCCTACTTGCTTTATGTTCTACGCCGACAGAGCCCGGCCCCGCCCATACCTCAGCCGCCGTTAGCCCCGACCGGAAACCAGGACGGGACCAAGGAGTGAGGGGCTACGTGACAAGTTAGGCTCCTGAGTCGCGATGCTCAGGAGTCCCCCTTGGCGCACGAACATCAAGTAGGGAGGTGAGACGCGGGCGGATCCGCTGTTCTACGTCTGCAGAGCCCGGCCCCGCGCATACCTCAACCGCCGTTAGCCTTCGAACTAAGGGGTGAGGGCTACGTGAACAGTTAGGCTCTGAGTCGCGATGCTCGTGAGTCCCCTTAACGCCGAACGGCATTCGCACCTTGGCTCCGCTCGGGAGTGACGTCACGACGAACCAGGCCCGAGGGCTGGGTGGGTGGCGTCTTTGGCGTGACCAGCGCGAGACCCGTGCCCAGCCCTCGTGCGGGCGCTCCCGAGGGGAGGCGCGACAAGGCCATACACCGAGCTCTGGGCTCCACGAGGTTGATGCGACCCGAGGCCACCTCAATTGTTTATCACCGGCGGAGCATAGCGCTTCCGCATGCGTCAGGCATAGCCGCCCTCGGCGAGGTCGCCGGCCAGCGCGAGCATGGTGCTTCCATCGAACGTGGGATGGGGATCCCCTCGGAGGAGCCCCTGGCGATACAGCCCCCACCGACACATGGCTGGCACGGTAGGGCTGGACGAGGTGTATCTGGGCACCCGTGAGCCAGCGTGGGACTCCTGGGGCCCTACCTCAAGGCTGGTTGCGCCTGGCTCTGGGCCTTATCTTCGAGTGTGTTCCTGCAAATTTGGCGGATGCGGTGTTTCACGTCTTCGCGTCCCGGCTCTCGGGCTAGTCTCACTGTCATTGGGAAGCCAGTCACGATGCCATGGACAAGACCAGAGGGTGAGGGCCGAGAGCGGTAGGAGTCCCGAGTCGCGATGCTCGTGCACCCCCTTTACGCCGCAAGCTAGGTTAGATGACGCAACTCACGCCCTCGGGTCCCGCTCTCGGGCTGGTCTCAGCCGTCGCCGCAAGCCGATCGCGATGCCATGGACAAGACCAGGGGTGAGGGCGAAGAGCCGTAGGAGCCCCGAGTCGCGATGCTCGGGCACCCCCTTTAACGCGCAAGCCGGGTCGGATCAAAGCAACACTCGCCTCGGGTCCCGGCTCGGGCTGGTCTCACCGTCGCCGGCAAGCCGGTCGCGATGCCATGGACAAGACGAGAGGGTGAGGGCCGAGAGCCAAGAGGAGCCCTGAGTCGCGATGCTCAGGCACCCCCCCTTTAACGCGCAAGCTGGGTTGGATGACGAAACTCTACGTCCTCGGGTCCCGGCTCTCGGGCTGGTCTCAGCCGTCGCTGGCAAGCCAGGTCGCGATGCCATGGACAAGACCAGAGGGTGAGGGCCGGACAGCCGGTAGGAGCCCTAAGTCACGATGCTCATGCACCCCCCTTTAACGTGCAAGATTCTGCCACCCAGGAAAAGGTTCCAAATAACAAGCATGGTGGAACGAGAGCATAATCCTAAGGAAAACGCAAGAAGGATACATGCCGCTGGGACTGGCCCGAGCGGCTTGGGGATGATGCAGCCCGAGGAGCGCCCCCAACAGGATAAGCTAATGACGTAAAATAAAAGGGATACATGCCGCAGGGACGGACCCACGCGACTTGGGAATAATACAGCCCTGAAGGCGCTCCCAGCCGGAAATAAAACTTAAAGATGTCACCTGGTGATGTTGGGGACGAAGGGTGTTGGTGTAGCAGACTCGGTGGGCTGCGGGAGCCGATCCTCACGAGCCCCCAGGCCCAGGGGCCTCGGGAGGCTCCGGAGGCGCTGGCGGCTCCTCGCGGGCCATCTCCATCTCCACCAGGCTGCGGCGTGCTCGACCTCTTGAGCCTCGTGATGGTCCTCATGAGGCGCTGCGCGCAGCAGCCGCGTTTGGCGTGCCATAAGGCATGCGTGCGTAGCTGTGGGCGGACCCTCGAACGCCCTACTCGCGAGGGCCAGAGGCGCTCTTGAGATGCGGCTCGGTTGAGCCCTGGCATGTCGATGCAGACGCGCAGCCCACCATCCTCGCCTGGATGGGGGGCCACAGCGGGTAGGCGGCGGCTGCCCCTCATGACCCTTGACTCCTGTAGCTCTTGAATGGCCTTGCTGACGAACTCTTGACGGTTCTGCCCTCCTGGTCTTGCTCCTGCTCACGAGAAACGTGCTTCAAAACACGCCTCCACGTGGTGCCCAAGCGCCTCCCTCGAGACCCTGGCGAGGTCGGCGGCCCTCCAGGGGAGAGCCCTCGAGCCCTGCCTGAGGAGGGCGCCGGGCGTGCTTTCCTATGCGATGGAAGGAGGCTCCCCCTGGCCCGATGTGGGACCGGAGGGGCCTGTCTCTTGAAGAGCCGAGCCGGTCGATGTCTTCTTCTTCTTGGGTGCGGCTTCGGGAGGCCTCCTGCTGCTGTGGTCTGGGTCTTCTAGCGGTGCGGCCTGAAAGGCTCGCTCCACGGAGCACACTGCGTCTCTTTCTTCACAGGGCACCGTGATGACCCCGCCGCTTCCTGGGATCTTGAGGACGTTGTAGCCATGGTGGGTTACGGCCATGAATTTGGCCAACGCCGTACCCGAGGATGGCGTTGTCGGCAAAGAATGTGGGCGACGTCGAAGTCGATGAGCTCGGTGTGGTAGTTGTCGCGGGCCCCGAAGGTGACAGGAAGGCGGACCTGCCCGATCGGGACCGTGGAGCCGTCGGTGACTCCGGAGAAAGGCTTGGTTGGCTGAAGCTGACTGTAAGGCACTTGAAGATTGTTGAATGTTTCCACGGACAGGACGTTGAGCCCTGCTCCGCCGTCGATGAGGGTCTTGGTGACTAGCACATTGCTGATGATTGGGGAGCAAAGCATCGGGAGAACTCCGGCTGTGGCTGCGCACTTGAGCTGATCCGCTGAGCTGAACGTGATGGCGCACGCCGACCACCTGAGAGGGCGTGTGGCCTCGAGCTTGGGGAGGACTGCATTCACTTCGCGGGCGAACTGCTTGAAGATGCGCTGAGAGGCTGGGGCTTGAGCTCCACCCAGGATGCAGGCGATCGCACGCGCTTCCTGGAAGCCCCCAGCCCCCTCGTCCTGATGACGGTCTTCGATTCTCCTTGGTGGCGGCGGCAGCGGAGGGAGGCCTGCGTTCCCCTGCGGGCGATCCTCGCGAGGCTGATCCCTCCAGCCTCCCTCGCGAGGTGGGTCTTGCTAGCGGTCCTCGCGAGGTTGGTCGCGCCACCCTTGGCGCGGGCCGTGGTCTTCCCAGCGTCCTGCATTCCTTCCTCCTCCTCGGCCGTAGCCCCGGTCGCTGCGCTCGGGGCGTTTGCCGATCCTTCCTTCGCGCACGGCCCGGAGCTCTTGACATTCATTGGTGTTGTGAGTGTGGAGGTCGTGGTACACGCAGTACCGGCTGCCCTTGGAAGACTCAGGCTGATCCCTGCCTCGCTTGGTGTCTGGTTCTGCCGCGAGCACTGCAGCCCCCTTGTGCTTCACGTCCTTGGCCTTGGACTTCTTCTCTTGGGATCCGCGACAGCAGCTCGAGGAGGAGAGGCCCTCCTCAGCCTGGCGCACTTGGTCGCCAAGTTGAACAGCTCGAGGAGGTGCACAGATCTTCATGCATCGCCAGCTCCTCCTTCATCTTGACGTCGCGCCGCCCGTCGGAGAAGGCGAGATGATGGCCTCCTCCGTTACCACAGGGATCTTGAGGCGCGTTGTTGAAGCGCTGGATGTACTTTTGCAGGTTTCCCTGCTGCTTGATTCGGCGCATGTCGCTTCGGCGGTGGCGGTCGCGAGTACCACGAAGTTGGCGATGAAGCGGTACGCATCTCGGCCCAGAAGAGATCGTGCACAGGGCGGATTCAGAGCCAGTGCGGGCCCGTCCTTGAGCGCCATGGGAAACCAGTTCGCCTGACCTTTTCATCCCGTTGGCAGCCTCGATGCCCAGCGTGAGCTGGAGGAACTCCGAGGGTCAGCCGTGCCGTCGTGGCGTGGAGGCAGGTCTGGCTTGAACTTGGCGGGCCACGCGCCGCTGGCTTCGGAGGTGAAGGCGCGGCAGCCCGCCGTGGCCGCTGGGGGCCTCGGACGACGAGGCTTGGTCTTGTGGGCCTCCTGCGCCTTGGTGGGGCGCAGGTCTTGACGTGCTGGAGCGGGAAGCGCTCGGGTGGCTTCTTTCGGGCGAGGGACTTCTTGACAGCTGTGCTCTTGCCGCGCCGGCGCCTGGCGGAACGGGTTCCGCCCAGGGGCCGCACGCCTTGGGGCTAGGGCGCTGTCTTAAGGAGAAGGTTGCTGAGGCGCCCCGGGAGCTTCACCGCCCGCGCGGGGCGGGGTGCGGTGCAGCAAGACGGACGGTGCGGGGTCGCCTCCTGCAGCGCGGACGAGCTCGGCAACTCGGTCGAGCCATTCTTCATAGACGTCGTCAACGGGGCGGTAGCGCAGGAGCTCGTTGGCCGCGATGAGTGCAGCTCGGGCCTCCATGGCCGCGCGGGGCGCGCGCGACGAAGAACCAGCGGGGGTGAGCGAAGGTGTGGCGGTGCGGCCGTCCCGCCTCATGGACGGGTGCTGGGACGACGCTTGCTGCTCGTTCCCCAGCGCCGTGGCGGCGTTGATGGCGAATGACGGAACGAGCGAGGGCGCCCGCGGACGGAGCCGCTCTGGCGACATGGGAGGCGAGGGCGGCTCGGCGCTCGGCGCGGGCCCGACGAGCGTCAGACATGGTTGCGGTGGTCGGGGAAGAACGAGGCGACGAAAGGCAGATTCCGGCGCACCCCTACCTGGCGCGCCAAATGTCGGATTTCGGGTTCCGGCAGACCCTTAAGGTTCGAACTCTGGGGTGCGCGCGGAGATCCAACCCTCCACCGTCTCGTACCTCGCCGAATCGCAGGGACCTAAACTACTAGAAAGAACAACACAAGAGACACGAGATTTATACTAGTTCGGGCCGCCGTTGTGGTGTAATATCCTACTCTAGTTTGTGGTGTGGTGGATTGCCTCTTGGGCTGATGAGGAACATTACAGGGAAGAACAGTCTCGCAAGGGTTTGTTCTTGGTGGGTTTGATGAACTGCTAGGTGGTGTCCCGTCACTCTAGCTTGAGGATCGGGTCTCTATCTCTCTCTCTGGATTCCAAATGCCAGATCCCCTACTCTGAGTGTGGCTACTCCTATTTATAGGCGAAGGCCCTAGGCCTCTTCCAAAATATTGAGCGGGAAGGGCGCCAACAATTGGCCATTTTGAAGGGGAACATCGGGTACACTTATCCTGAATAAAGTTGGTCCTCGCCAAAGGCTCTGGTGATGACGCCTTTGCTTGGGCTCCACGATGACTCCTTCCAGCCGTTGGGGCTGGTCTTGGTCTTGTTGCACAAACGGATGCCTTTGCTTGATGCTCTCGGCTTTGCTTGCTCCCTTTGCACCAAAGAGGAAAGGAGGGCGCGTGGGCGGCGCTTTGATCGGGCGCCCTTGGTCGTCATGGCTTGCGTCACGGGCACCTCGCGGGGTACCCTGCCTTGAACTCTCCGCCTCCTCATGAGCCAGCCTGACAAGGCCGTGCCTGAGGAAGCTCTTGGTCGTCCGCCCCGCGAGGCTTGGCCCCTCGCGAGGGTCTTGAGCTTGCATTGATGAAGATGGGCCGTCCTGGGCCTCCTTTGAGCCACGCCGCAGGCCACAGGCAGGCAAGTCTGGGGACCCCCGTTCCCAGAACGCCGACAGAGGATAAATGCAAGAATCATCACACTGGGACACAATCATGGCTGGATTACTAGATGATCCCCTAAGACACCTAGGGTCATAATAATAACTCCAACATATATGTCAAGGTAGTAGAATACCTCAACTCAGCAATTAGTGTGATTAACCTGGCCCAAAGGAACATCAAAACCAGAGGAAAAGGATTTGCAAGTGCATCAGATTTTTTAGAAACCTGGGATGACTCGGACAACATAACGGATGTAAATGCTCAAAATGATTTGAGACATCCTGCAAAATAGTGGCATGACCACTCAACATCACAATATCAAGGTTCTGAGACCAGCTATGAACATACGGAAGTAGTAAAAACTGAACTGAGATTTGAAACTATCAATTCTATAAGTCTATGGATTAGTAACACGTCATCCTAATAGATAGATGAGAAGCCTAGTTCTTAAACCCCGTAGAAGAGAAGAGGATGACTCAGATCAGAAGGCCATGAGATAAAGGAGTAAAAAGAGCCTTACGTTCCCTTCCACAATCAATTCCCTTACATAACTAAAGCATTCCTAGACACAACTTCGACCGGTTTGGCTTGGTAATCCTACAGGCAGTCAAGCTCTGATACCAAAGCTATCAGGACCCCGATTCCAAGTCACATCGATCTAGCCGGTAACACCTCATATCACTTTGCGGCCTCACGCACGGTATTCCCACAGGTGTCGCCTTACCATGGCCCGGGACCGTTTGCGCCTTTTGGCTCACGTATATGATAGTGTCGCTAGCATCCATATGACAGAGAACCGGGCCGACATGGCTAGTCGTGAACCCAAAGCGCACTAACCCATGGGGACAGGCATACATGAATCACATCGAGCATGTCGGTCGGCAGCGTGTGAATCCGGGCTATAGCACTGGGCTAACAGGACTCGGGAACCCGGCTGTAGCAGCTAGGCAGGACTCGGATGTCACCGCATGACATTTCCCGAAGGACGAACAGAACGGCGTGAAACACATGCCGCCAGTCAAGTGTCCTGAGCAGTAGTGCTGGGCTAGCAGGACTCTAGTGAACCAAGCTGTAGCGGACTACTATGGCTCAAGGAAGCACTAGACTACATTTCCCCATAAGAGAGGCTGCCAAGGATAAACAACTAGATTGTCGGATCCCACACATACCAAGCATTTCAAACATACACACAATATGCTCGATATGTGTAAATACAACATGGCATCACAACATAACTCTATGACTCAAGTATTTATTCATTAGGCTCTAAGGAGCGAGATATTACAAACAGGGGTCTCATGACCCAACATTCAGAGCATACAAGTCAAAGCACATGCAGAAGCTTAACATGTCCGAGTACGACATCTACAAATGGAAAAGGCTTGGAAGCCCGACTATCTACCGAGATCTGCCGAGGGCACAAGATAGTAGCTGAGGTAACAAGCTAAGCGTCAAGTCCACGCTGAACTACTAAGCGAGACCGACGTCTCTCGCAAAACATAAAATAAGCAAGCGTGAGTACAAATGTACTCAGCAAGACTTACATCGGGACTAACTACATATGCATCATTATCAACAAAGGGGGTGGTGGAGTTTGACTGCAGCAAGCCAGCTTTGACTCGGTGGCTATCCTGAACTACGACTGCAAGTAACTCTTTTGAGGTGGCGCACATGAGTCCACATATTCACCATATCAATACACCACTATGGATGCGCTCCCGTCTCCCTACGAGAACGCCATTCATAGCACTCACGCTTATCTTGCGCATTTTAGAGTATCCACTTTCACTTGTCTATGAACTGTTATAGGCAACCCAGAAGTCCTTTACCGCGGACACGGCTATTCGAATAGATGATGTTAACCCTGCAGGGGTGTACTTCTTCACACACGCTCTCGCCACTTACCTCCATATACACGTCATGTATCTCGGCAACCTTCAAGCGGAAGCCTGGCGAGGGTGTCGGCCACGGCCTACCTAAACACTCAAGTCCCTAGTCCAGGTCTATCGCTTATTCGGGTTCCATCCGCAGGAATCCGGCTGAGGTTTCCACTAACGGCCCCGAACGATGTGTGCAGGGTTCCCGAGACACCAAACGGGCGAATCGGTACACCGTACCACGTGCCTACCGCAACACAGCCCACCCCTAAGGTCAGCGCTGCGTGCGGCCCCCAGCATGCTACAAACACCAGAAACTACTTTGCAACTCCCGGACAGAGGACAAGGGTGGTTAAGAAGCCGAGAGAGTCAATTAAGGATCCCAATGTGTGGTAGTAACTGTTCATGGATCACAAACACAGAACTCAGTTCCTGAGGACGGCTTCAATGAGACAACCCACCATGTACTCCTACATGGCCTCTCACCGCTACCTTTACCAAATCGTGTTCACACACTTAGCTCTCAACAGCAGGACATGTTCACACACCTCCGATTCATCCCCGATGAATCATACCTGACTCAACTCAAGCAGTAGCAGGCATGACAAACAAGCATGAATGAGTAGGCACAACAGGGCTCAAGCAACTCCTACTCATGCTAGTGGGTTTCATCTATTTACTGTGGCAATGACAGGTCATGCAGAGGATAAAGGGGTTCAGCTACCGCAACAAGTAATCGATGAATCGTTGTTGTCCTAATGCAGTAAAAGAGAGCAGGAGCGAGAGAGTGGGATTGTATCGGAATGAACAAGGGGGTTTTGCTTGCCTGGCACTTCTGAAGATAATATAGTTCTTCATCAGTGTCATCGAACTCATCGTCGGTACGTCGTCTACTGAGAGGGGACAAACACCGGCAAATAAGGAAGAACACAATCAATGCGATGCGACAATATGATGCATGAATGTGACAAGGCAATATGAGTGTGTTGGGCTAATGCAACTACAACCAGATGGGTTTGAGCTATTTTGAACCAAAGATTCAAAGTTCAAACTCATCATGGTCATTATTAGTGCTTTATCTTGTTCTGCACTAAACAGCAGGTTAACTTGTTTAAACATGCATGAAAATGATACGGATCGATAGGTTGCATTTTTCTGATCATTTTTCATATATAATTTATTTCATTTGGAGTTACGGTTGAATTACTATGATTTTTACAAGTTTATACTAATTTCTGGAATTTCCTGAATAATAATAAATCTAGAAAATGAGTTATTACGTCAGCATTAGGTCATGCTGACCTCAGCAGGTCAACAGGCGGGTCCAGGTCAAACCTGACCAGTGGGGTCCGTTGGGTTATGAACTAATTTAAGCAGGAAATTAAACTAACCTAAGCAGGCACTGGGGCCCACATGGCAGTGGCCCTGGGGGTGTTTAGAGGGGTTATTAGCGCTAATTAACTGGCGCCACATCAGCAGGTGACACCGGCGACCATAGCAGCGGCGGGAACTCGCCGGAGTTGGTCGGGGCGGCGGTACAGGCCGCGTCTGGGCACGCTGAGGGCACCAGGAGGGAGCCCGTGCTCCCGCGCGTCTAGGGGCGCACGCAGCTGGGCACAGGGAGGCCGGGGTCGACGGCGGCGACCACTTGGGCGGCGGCCGGAGCTACGGGTGTTGTCGGATTCGTCGCTACGGTGAGCAAGGCGTGCGTTGCTTGGCATCTACGGCTGCTGCACGTGCTAACAAGGCTGTTGGGCAATCTAGCATGACCAAAGGGTCACCGGACTAACGCCGGCGACGAGCTCGGGCGGAGGTGAGCTTCGGCCTCGATGATCATGACGGCTACGGTGTGCAAAAGGACGAGGCGTTAGGGGGAAAATGACCGGAGGCTCACAGCGCGTCGATTGAAGTACTCGTCAGGCTCGGGGAGGGCCTGCAGACGACGGAGCGACGACGGGGATCGCCGGATCCCATGGAAGAAGACGGCGGCGTTCCGGATGAAGCAGGGCTTCCCGACCCGTGCGGCTCGGCGAGGAGGAGTAGGGCGACGGGGCGGTTCTTCTAGACATGACGGAGAGGAGGGTCAGTGGCTCTGGTCGCAGCGAAGGGCGTCAGTGGCGGTGGGCATGCTCGGCCATGGGGATGGAAAGCAGAGGAGCGAGGGGGAGAGAGAATCAAAGAGCGAGAGAGGGGCAGAGAGGTGCGTGGCGTCTCGCGGGGCTTCCAGGCGATGAGGGGGAGGCCAGGCAGGCAGGTGGCGTGGCGGCACGGCCGTGTGCGCGCGCCGGCCACACGCCCGGCCGACTGGCACCAGGAGGACAACGGCGCTGGCGGGCTGGTCCAGCTGGGCCGAACAGTGCTGGGCTAGCACAGGAGCTGGGCCGCAGGTAAGCACAGGTAGGTTTTTTTCCATTTCTGTTTTCTTTTCTATTTTTCTAACATTTGTTTGGTTTAATAAAAATACTAAACCATTTTATTTTCTTATGCCAATTTTCGTAGGGGCTAGTGGTATTATTCCAAAGCTCCTCAATAATAGGCATACTTTTTTGGACAATATTATATATATATAACAATATATATCCAAAGCAAATAATTACTGCATTAACTCCAAATGCCCAAAATAAATACTTATGAGCTCCTGGAAATATTGGTTTGATTTTTATCTCTGTCCAATATTTTCAGAGAGCAACATGAACATTTTCTTGGACCTTTTTGGGAAATTTTTATCTGGGTCATTTCCAGAAATGATTCTGAGGGT
Source organism: Aegilops longissima (assembly GCA_021605205.1). Classification (NCBI taxonomy): domain Eukaryota; kingdom Viridiplantae; phylum Streptophyta; class Magnoliopsida; order Poales; family Poaceae; genus Aegilops; species Aegilops longissima. The sequence goes on from CM038677.1 coordinate 558,829,346, forward strand.
TTCACAAATCCCCATTCAAATTTAAATGGAATTTAAACATGATGCACACATGAAGGGCTAGCCTAGAGCATACCAGAACTAGGGATGTGACAAATAAACATGATAAAATCATATTCTTGCTCAACGCAAACACCAAATAACATTTATTTAGGTTCAACACTAATCCCGAAAGTATAGGGAGTGTGCGATGATGATCATATCATTCTTGGAACTACTTCCAACACACATCGTCACTTCATCGTTAACTAGTCTCTGTTCATTTTGCAACTCCTGTTTCAAGTTACTACTCTTAGCAACTGAACTAGTATCAAATACCGAGGGGTTGCTATAAACACTAGTAAAGTACACATCAATAACATGTATATCCAATATACCTTTGTTCACCTCGCCATCCTTCTTATCCGCCAAATACTTGGGGCAGTTCCGCTTCTAGTGACCAGTCCCTTTGCAGTAGAAGCACTCAGTCTCAGGCTTAGGTCCATACTTGGGCTTCTTCACTTGGGCAGCAACTTGCTTGCTGTTCTTCTTGAAGTTCCCCTTCTTCCCTTTGCCCTTTTCTTGAAACTAGTGGTCTTTGTCAACCATCAACACTTGATGCTTTTCTTGATTTCTACCTTTGTCGATTTCAGCATCACGAAGAGCTTGGGAATTACTTTCGTCATTCCTTGCATATTACAGTTCATCACTAAGTTCTAGTAAATCGGTGATAGTGACTAGAGAACTTTGTAAATTACTCTCTTATCTGGAAGATTAACTCCCATTTGATTCAAGCAATTGTAGTACTCAGACAATCTGAGCACATGCTCACTGGTTGAGCTATTCTCCTCCATCTTGTAGGGAAAGTACTGTCAAAGGTCTTATAGCTCTCGACACGGGCATGAGTATGAAATACCAATTTCAACTCTTGGAACATCTTATATGCTCCATGGCGTTCAAAACGTCTTTGAAGCCCCGATTCTAAGCCGTAAAGCATGGTGCACTAAACTATCAAGTAGTCATCATATCGAGCTTGCCAAACGCTCATAACGCCTGCGCAGCTGTTCTGCAATCGGTCCGTCACCTAGTGGTGCATCAAGGAAATAATTCTTACGTGCAGCAATGAGGATAATTCTCGATCACGGATCCAATCAGATCATTGCTACTAACATCTTTCAACTTAGTTTTCTAGGAACATATCAAAAATAAACAGGAGCTAAACGCGAGCAATTGATCTACAACATAGATATGCTAATACTACCAGGACTAAGTTCATGATAAATTAAAGTTTAATTAATCATATTACTTAAGAACTCCCACTTAGATAGACATCCCTCTAATCATCTAAGTGATCACGTGATCCAAATCAACTAAACCATGTCCGATCATCACGTGAGATGGAGTAGTTTTCAATGGTGAACATCACTATGTTGATCATATCTTCTATGTGGTTCATGCTCGACCTTTCGGTCTCCAGTGTTCTGAGGCCATATCTGCATATGCTAGGCTCGTCAAGTTTAAACCGAGTATTCTGCGTGTGCAAAACTGGCTTTCACCCGTTGTAGATGAATGTAGAGCTTATCACACCCGATCATCACGTGGTGTCTCGGCATGACGAACTTTGGCAACGGTGCATACTCAGGGAGAACACTTTTATCTTGAAATTTAGTGAGAGATCATCTTATAAATCTACCATCAATCAAAGCAAAATAAGATGCATAAAAGATAAACATCACATGCAAATAATATAAGTGATATGATATGGCCATCATCATCTTGTGCTTGTGATCTCCATCTCCGAAGCACCGTCATGATCACCATCATCACCGGCACGACACCTTGATCTCCATCGTAGCATCGTTGTCGTCTCGCCACCTATTGCTTCTACGACTATCGCTACCGCTTAGTGATAAAGTAAAGCAATTACAGGGCGATTGCATTGCATACAATAAAGCGACAGCCATATGGCTCCTGCCAGTTGCCGATAACTCGGTTACAAAACATGATCATCTCATACAATAAAATATAGCATCATGTCTTGACAATATCACATCACAACATGCCTTGCAAAAACAAGTTAGACGTCCTCTACTTTGTTGTTGCAAGTTTTATGTGGCTGCTACGGGCTGAGCAAGAACCGTTCTTACCTATGCATCAAAACCACAACGATAGTTCGTCAAGTTAGTGCGGTTTTATCCTTCACAAGGACCGGGCGTAGGCACACTCGATTCAACTAAAGTTGGAGAAACTGACACCCGCCAGCCACCTGTGTGTGAAACACGTCGGTAGAACCAGTCTCGCGTAAGCGTACGCGTAATGTCGGTTCGGGCCGCTTCATCCAACAATACCGCCGAATCAAAGTATGATATGCTGGTAAGTAGTATGACTTGTATCGCCCACAACTCACTTGTGTTCTACTCGTGGATATAACATCTATGCATAAACCTGGCTCGGATGCCACTGTTGGGGAACGTAGTAATTTCAAAAAATTCCTACGCACACACAGGATTATGGTGATGCATAGCAACGAGAGGGGAGAGTGTTGTCTACGTACCCTCGTAGACCGAAAGCGGAAGCTAGCACAACGTGGTTGATGTAGTCGTACGTCTTCACGATCCGACCGATCCAAGTACCGAACGTACGGCACCTCCGAGTTTAGGACACGTTCAGCTCGATGACATCCCGCGAACTCCGATCCAGCAGAGCTTCGAGAGAGAGTTCCGTCAGCACGACGGTGTGATGACGGTGATGATGTTGCTATCGACGCAGAGCTTCGCCTAAGCACCGCTACGATATGATCGAGGTGGAATATGGTGGAGGGGGGCACCGCACACGGCTAAGAGATCAATAATCAATTGTTTTGTCTCCAAGGGGTGCCCCCCTCCCCGTATATAAAGGAGTGGAGGAGAGGGAGGGCCGGCCCTCTCTATGGCGCGCCCTAGGGGAGTCCTACTCCCACCGGGAGTAGGATTCCCCCTTTCCTAGTAGAACTAGGAGCCCTTCCAAGTAGTAGGAGTAGGAGAGAAGGAAAGGGAAAAGAGAGGAGAAGGAAGGAGGGGGCGCCGCCCCTCCCCCTAGTCCATTTCGGACTAAGCCTTGGGGGGCGCGCAGCCTCCCCTCTCTCTTTACCCTAAAGCCCAATAAGGCGCATATACTCCCCGGTGAATTCCCGTAACTCTCAGTACTCCGAAAGATACCCGAATCACTCGAAACCTTTCCGATGTCCGGATATAGTCGTCCAATATATCGATCTTTACGTCTCTACCATTTCGAGACTTCTCGTCATGTCCCCGATCTCATACGGGACTCCGAACTACCTTGGACGTGGGAGTGACCAAGAGGAACTTGGAGCGTGCAGAGACGGAGGCGAAGACCATGGGAGGTAAATCCTGCCGACTGAGTGCACTGTTGTTCTTTTCTTGCATTCTTTGAGCCGAGTGGTTTCACTCGAACAGATGTGCGTAATGAAAACCTTCAACTTCAAGCGCGCCTCAGGAATGTTATTTCTTGAGACACCATGAAGCAGGCCTTGGAAAATAAGGATGAAGAACTTCCAGGAGCCCAGAAGGTGGCTAAGGAGAAAACTGAAGCCAGAAGAGGGACACGTTGGAGAAATATTTGGGAGGCTTCACGAAGAAGATGTATGGCATGCTTGAAGGTACCTCTCTTTGGCAAAGTGAATCTCCGCGAGCTTTGAAAGTGATGGCATAACTAATCATCTCTTCTTCCCTTGTGCAGAATTTTGTCAAAACTTCGGAGAGGAGACCGATTGGATCGAGACAAGTTTAGACCCCACCAAGTTACTCGTGAAGGATGCAGTGGCTCTGAATATGCTGCGCCTCGAAGATGTTCGTGGCTACTGTTGGGGAACGTAGTAATTTCAAAACATTTCGTACGCACACACATGATCATGGTGATGCATAACAACAAGAGGGGAGATTGTTGTCTACATACCCTCGTAGACCGAAAGCGGAAGCGTAGCACAACGCGGTTGATGTAGTCGTACGTCTTCACGAGCCGACCGATCCAAGTACCGAATGTACGACACCTCCGAGTTCAGCACACATTCAGCTCGATGAAGTCCTGCGAACTCCGATCCAGCAGAGCTTCACAGGAGAGTTCTGTCAGCACGACGGCGTGATGATGGTGATGATGTTGCTACCGACGCAGAGCTTCGCCTAAGCACCGCTACGATATGATCGAGGTGGAATATGGTGGAGGGGGGCACCGCACACGGCTAAGAGATCAAGAATCAATTGTTTTGTCTCCAAGGGGTGCCCCTCTCCCCGTATATAAAGGAGTGGAAGAGGGGGAGGGCCGGCCCTCTCTATGGCGCGCCCTAGGGGAGTCCTACTCCCACCGGGAGTAGGATTCCCCCTTTCCTAGTAGAACTAGGAGCCCTTCCAAGTAGTAGGAGTAGGAGAGAAGGAAAGGGAAAAGAGAGGAGAAGGAAGGAGGGGGCGGCGCCCCTCCCCCTAGTCCAATTCGGACTAAGCCTTGGGGGGCGCACAACCTCCCCTCTCTCTTTCCCCTAAAGCCCAATAAGGCCCATATACTCCCCGGTGAATTCTCGTAACTCTCCGGTACACCGAAAAATACCTGAATCACTCGAAATCTTTCCGATGTCCGGATATAGTCGTCCAATATATCGATGTTTACGCCTCTACCATTTCGAGACTCCTCGTCATGTCCCCGATCTCATACGGGACTCTGAACTACCTTGTACGTGGGAGTGACCAAGAGGAACTTGGAGCGTGCAGAGACGGAGGCGAAGACCATGGGAGGTAAATCCTGCCGACTGAGTGCACTGTTGTTCTTTTCTTGCATTTTTTGAGCCGAGTGGTTTCACTCGAACAGATGTGCGTAATGAAAACCTTCAACTTCAAGCGCGCCTCAGGAATGTTATTTCTTTAGACACCTTGAAGCAGGCCTTGGAAAATAAGGATGAAGAACTTCCAGGAGCCCAGAAGGTGGCTATGGAGAAAACTGAAGCCAGAAGAGGGACACGTTGGAGAAATATTTGGGAGGCTTCACGAAGAAGATGTATGGCATGCTTGAAGGTACCTCTCTTTGGCAAAGTGAATCTCCGCGAGCTTTGAAAGTGATGGCATAACTAATCATCTCTTCTTCCCTTGTGCAGAATTTTGTCAAAACTTCGGAGAGGAGACCGATCGGATCGAGACAAGTTTAGACCCCACCAAGTTACTTGTGAAGGATGAAGTGGCTCTGAATATGCTGCGCCTCGAAGCTCGTCTCGAAGATGTCCGTGGCTACTGTTGGGGAACGTAGTAATTTCAAAACATTTCGTACGCACACACATGATCATGGTGATGCATAGCAACAAGAGGGGAGAGTGTTGTCTACGTACCCTCGTAGACCGAAAGCGGAAGTGTAGCACAACGCGGTTGATGTAGTTGTATGTCTTCACGATCCGACCGATCCAAGTACCGAATGTACGGCACCTCCGAGTTCAGCACACATTCAGCTCGATGAAGTCCCGCGAACTCCGATCCAGCAGAGCTTCATGGGAGAGTTCTGTCAGCACGACGGCGTGATGACGTTGATGATGTTGCTACCGACGCAGAGCTTCACCTAAGCACCGCTATGATACGATCGAGGTGGAATATGGTGGAGGGGGGCACCGCACACGGCTAAGAGATCAAGAATCAATTGTTTTGTCTCCAAGGGGTGCCCCTCTCACCGTATATAAAGGAGTGGAGGAGGGGGAGGGCCGACCCTCTCTATGGCGCGCCCTAGGGGAGTCCTACTCCCACCGGGAGTAGGATTCCCCCTTTCCTAGTAGAACTAGGAGCCCTTCCAAGTGGTAGGAGTAGGAGAGAAGGAAAGGGAAAAGAGAGGAGAAGGAAGGAGGGGGCGCCGCCCCTCCCCCTAGTCCAATTAGGACTTAGCCTTGGGGGGGGGGGCGCAGCCTCCCCTCTCTCTTTCCCCTAAAGACCAATAAGGCCCATATACTCCCCGGCGAATTTCCGTAACTCTCCGGTACTCCGAAAAATACCCGAATCACTCGGAACCTTTCCGATGTCCGAATATAGTCGTCCAATATATCGATCTTTACATCTCGACCATTTCGAGACTCCTCGCCGTGTCCCCGATCTCATCTGGGACTCCGAACTACCTTCGGTACATCAAAACACATAAACTCATAATACAAATCGTCACCGACCGTTAAGCGTGCAGACCCTACGGGTTCGAGAACTATGTAGACATGACCGAGACACGTCTCCGGTCAATAACCAATAGCGGAACCTGGATGCTCATGTTGGCTCCTACATATTCTACAAAGATCTTTATCGGTCAAACCGCGTAACAACATACGTTGTTCTTTTTGTCATCGGTATGTTACTTGCCCGAGATTCGATCGTCGGTATCTCAATACCTAGCTTAATCTCGTTACCGGCAAGTCTCTTTACTCATTCCGTAATGCATCATCCCGCAACTAACTCATTAGTCACATTGCTTGCAAGACTTATAGTGATGTGCATTACCGATAGGGCCCAGAGATACCTCTCCGACAACCGGAGTGACAAATCCTAATCTCGATCTATGCCAACCCAACAAACACCATCGGAGACACTTGTAGAGCACCTTTATAATCACCCAGTTACGTTGTGACATTTGGTAGCACACAAAGTGTTCTTCCGGTATTCGGGAGTTGCATAATCTCATAGTCATAGGAACATGTATAAGTTATGAAGAAAGCAATAGCAACATACTAAACGATCAAGTGCTAAGCTAACGGAATGGGTCAAGTCAATCACATCATTCTCCTAATGATGTGACCCCGTTAATCAAATGACAACTCATGTCTATGGCTAGGAAACTCAAACATCTTTGATCAACGAGCTAGTCAAGTAGAGGCATGCTAGTGACACTATATTTGTCTATGTATTCACACATGTATTATGTTTCCGGTTAATACAATTCTAGCTTGAATAATAAACATTTATCATGAAATAAGGAAATAAATAATAAATTTATTATTGCCTCTAGGGCATATTTCCTTCAGCTATATCACTCGCTTGAGGGTTGCACTAGCGAAGATAGACAAGGAGTTGTGTGATAATCCACAAGTATAGGGGATCGTTTGTAGCCTTCTTCGATAAATAAGAGTGTCGAACCCAACGAGGAGCTAAAGGCAGAACAAATATTCCCTCGAGTTCTATCGACCACCGATACAACTCTACGCACACCTCACATTTGCTTTACCTAAAACAACTATGAAACTATTTTGCAAGAATAAAACTATAAGTACTTAGCGAGAATAAAACTACAAATAAATTGCAAGATGATAAAAGTGGATAGCTTTTGTCAACAAGAAAGTCATTTGTCCCTAGGCAATAGATAACAAGTACCGGTAATCATTTTTGTAATTCTATATCAGGGAGAGGCATGAGCTAACATACTTTCCCTACTTGGATCATATGCACTTATGATTGGACCCCTAGCAAGCATCCACAACTACTAAAGATCATTAAGTTTGTGAAACCCAACCATATCATTAAGTATCAAGTCCTCTTTATCCCATATGCTACAACCCACCTACTCGGGTTTAAGCTTTTGTCACTCTCGCAAACCACCATAAGCAAATCATGAACGTATTTCAACACCCTACAGCGGGGACCCCTCACGTTTGCGAGAGATGGAGGGCACCGTAGGACAGCACCATAAAAAAATATACAATCATACGAACCAAGATCACGATTAACCCACAGGACGAAACGGATCTACTCAAACATCATAGAATAACCATAGATCATTGGAAAATAATATATGGCGTTGAGCACCATGTTTAGATGGGAGGAGAGTTCCACCTCTGATCCATGGCTTCCATGGCAGCGGAGGGGTAGGAGCCCCTCCGAGATTGGATCTGTCTCTCTGGCCTCTTCTGTTTTGCGTTCCCCAGATGTGGCCCTTCATGGTTTCTTAAATTCCTGGAGATCCGTAATTCTGTTTGCGCTGAAATTTTAACATGATTTTTTTTCCGGATATAAGCTTCCTTGCGCCCGAAGTATACCTCCAACCGATATTCGAGGAGAGCATAATACACCTGGGCGCACATGGGGCCTGGGGCGCGCCCTGGTGGGTTGTGGGCACTTTGGGCCCCCGTTTGCATTGATTCCACCTCCCAAAAATCACATATATTCCAAAATAATTCTTCATAAATTTTTATCGCCTTTGGACTTTGTTTAATATGGATTTTCTGCGAAACAAAAAACATGCAAAAAAAACAGGGACTGGCACTGGGCACTAGATCAATAGGTTAGTCCAATAAATCATATAAAAAGTTGTCAAAAATGTATAAAAGTTGTATAATATTGGCATGAGAAATAATAAAAAATTATAGATACGACAGAGACGTATCAGCATCCCCAAGCTTAATTCCTACTCGTCCTCGAGCGGGTAAATGATGAAAAAGATAAATTTTGATGTGCAATGCTACCTAGCATAAACTTTATCATATATCTAATCATGGCATTAATATTAAGACATAAGTGATTCAAAGCAATAGTATATAATTTGACATAAAGACATCAATACTCAGGCATCCCAACAAACAATCATGTCTTTCAAAATATCAACACTAAAGAAAGCTATCCCTACAAAATCATATAGTCTTTTCATGCTCTGTCTTCTTAACACAAAGTATTTATCATGCACAACCCCGATGACAAGCCGAGCAATTGGTTCATACTTTTTAACACGCTTCAGCTTTTTCAACCCTCATGCAATACATGAGCGCAAGCCATGGATATAGCACTACGGGTGGAATAGAGCACGATGATAGGGCTAAATATAGAGAATACAAAAAAGAAAGAAAGTCTCACATCGACGCGGCTAACCAACGGGCTATGGAGATGCCCATCAATTGATATCAATGCGAGGAGTAGGGATTGCCATGCAACGAATGCACTAAGAGCTATAAGTGTATGAAAGCTCAATATGTTACTAAGTGGGTGTGCATCTAACTCTATAATGAAAAATTCACACTAGTATATGGAAGTGACAACATATGAGACTCTCCATATGAAAAACATGGTGCTACTTTGAAGCACAAGTGTGCAACTAGCATGCCCCTTCTCTCTTTTTTTTCTTTCGTTTCTTTCTTTTTTTTATTTATTTTTCTTTTTTTTCTTTTTTTCTTTTATATATTTTCTCTCTCTCTCTCTCATTGTTTGGAGTCTCATCCCGACTTGTGGGGGGAATCATAGTCTCCATCATCCTTTCCTCACTGGGGCAATGCTCTAAAAATGAATAATGATGATCATCACACTTCTATTTACTTACAACTGAATATTACAACTCGATACTTAGAACAAAATATGACTCTATATGAATGCCTCTGGCAGTGTACCAGGATGTGCAATGTGTTGGAAATATGCCCTAGAGGCAATAATAAAAGCATTATTATTATATTTCCTTGTTCATGATAATTGTCTTTATTCATGCTATAACTGTATTATCCGGAAATCGTAATACGTGTGAATACATAGACTACAATCGTCCTAGTAAGCCTCTAGTTGACTAGCTCGTTGGTCAACAGATAGTCATGGTTTCGACTATGGACATCGGATGTCATTGACAGCGGGATCACGTCATTAGGAGAATGGCGTGATGGACAAGACAATCCTAAGCATAGCACAAAGATCGTGTAGTTCGTTTTGCTAGAGCTTTTCCAATGTCAAGTATCTCTTCCTTAGACCATGAGATCGTGCAATTCCGGATACCGTAGGAGTGCTTTGGGTGTATCAAGCGTCTGGCAACGGGGGTGACTATAAAGGTGCACTACGGTATCTCGAAAGTAACCATTGGGTTGACACGGATCGAGGCTGGGATTTGTCACTCCGTATTACGGAGAGGTATCACTAGGGCCCACTCGGTAATGCATCATCATAATGAGCTCAAAGTGATCAAGTGTCTGGTCACGGGATCATGCATTCTGATGCGAGTAAAGTGACTTGCGATAACGAGACTAACGAGGTATTGGGATACCGACGATCGAGTCTCGGGCAAGTAACATACCGTCGACAAAGGGAATAGAATCGGGGTTGCTTGAACCCTTGACATCGTGGTTCATCCGATGACAACATCGAGGAGCATGTAGGAGCCAACATGGGTATCCAGATCCGCTGTTGGTTATTGACTTGAGGTAGTCTCGGTCATGTCGCATGTCTCCCGAACCCGTAGGGTCTACACATAAGGTTCGGTGGCGCTAGGGTTAATAGGAAGACAAGTATGTGATTACGAATGTTGTTGAGTCCGGATGAGATCCCGGACGTCACGAGGAGTTCGGAATGGTCGGAGGTAAAGATTTATATATGGAAAGTGGTTAAGCGGACTCGGGAAAGTTTGGGGTATACTGGTAAAATCAGGGGCCACCGGGAGGTTCGGAGGTCCACGGGAGGGCCACCTCTCGGGGGCCACATGGGCTAAGTGGGAGAGGAGCCAGCCCTGGTGGGCTGGGCGCCCTCCCACCTGAGCCCATCGCGCTAGGGTTTGGGAGGAGGAACCTAAAGGGGCGCCCCCTGGCTTGGGGGCAAGCCACCCTCCTCCCCTCCTCCTTGGGCCGCCCCCCATCTAGGGTTTACCCTAGATGGCCGCCCCCTGACCCTCTCCTCCTATAAATAGAGGGGTGGGGGGGGCTGCCAACACAGTTGTGGCGCAGCCCTCCCTCCCAACACCTCTCTTTCTCCACGCAAGCTTGGCGAAGCCTGCTGGAGAACTACCGTGCCAGCTGCACCACGCCGTCGTGCTGCCATTGGGATTGTCTTCTTCAACCTCTCCTTCATTCTTGCTGGATCAAGAAGGAGGAGGCGCCATCGTCCCGTCGTGTGTTGAACACGGAGGTGCTGTCCTTTCAGCACTTTGGTCATCGGTGATCGGAATCACGTTGGGAGCGTCTTCATCATCACCACTCTCAAGAACGCTTCCGTATTCGATCTACAAGTGGTATGTAGATGCAAACTCTCTCTCGTTACTCGTTGCATAGTAGAACTCATAGATGGATCTTGGTGAAACCGTAGGAAAATTTTAATTTTCTGCAGCGTTCCCCAACAGTGGCATCATGAGCTAGGTCTATCGTAGTTCTCTTTGCACGAGTAGAACACAATTTTGTTGTGGGCGTGGATCTTGTCAACTTACTTGCCGTTACTAGTTGTTTCTTGCTTCCGCGGTATTGTGGGATGAAGCGGCCGGACCAACCTTACGTGCTCTTCGTGAGACCGGTTCCACCGACTAACATGCACTAGTTGCATAAGGTGGCTGGCGGTGTCTGTCTCTCCTACTTTAGTGGGGCGGATTCGATGAACAGGGTCCTTATGAAGGGTAAATAGAAGTTGACAAGATCACGTTGTGGTTATTCGTAGGTAAGAAAGCGTTCTTGCTAGAACCCAATTGCAGCCACGTAAAGATGCAACAACAATTAGAGGGCGTCTAACTTGTTTTTGCAGCAATTGTCATGTGACGTGATATGGCCAAGTTGTGATGAATGATGATATATTGTGATGTATGAGATCATGTTCTTGTAATAGGAATCACGACTTGCATGTCGATGAGTATGACAACGGCAGGAACCATAGGAGTTGTCTTTATTTTTGTATGACCTGCGTGTCATTGAAGAACGCCATGTAATTTACTTTACTTTATTGCTAAGCGCGTTAGCCATAGAAGTAGAAGTAGTCGTTGGCGTGACAACTTCATGGAGACACGATGATGGAGATCATGATGATGGAGATCATGGTGTCATGCGGTGACAGGATGATCATGGAGCCCGAAGATGAAGATCAAAGGAGCTATATGATATTGGCCATATCATGTCACTACTTTATAATTGCATGTGATGTTTATTATGATTATGCATCTTGTTTACTTAGAACGACGGTAGTAAATAAGATGATCCTTAGAACAATTTCAAGAAGTGTTCTCCCTAACTGTGCACCGTTGCTACAGTTAAATAAGCTTCTAAGCACCACGTGTTAATCGGGTGTGATGGATTCTTACGTTCACATACAGCGGGTGTAAGCAAGATTTACACACGCAAAAACACTTAGGGTTAACTTGCGAGCCTAGCATGTGAAGACATGGCCTCGGAACACGGAGACCGAAAGGTCGAACACGAGTCGTATGGAAGATCGATCAACATGAGAATGTTCACCGGCGCAGACTAGTCCGTCTCACGTGTTGATCGGACACGGGCCTAGTCGACTCGGATCGTGTAACACTTAGATGACTAGAGGATGTCTAATCTAAGTGGGAGTTCATTAATAATTTGATTAGATGAACTTTATTATCATGAACAATAGTCTAAAACTTTTGAATTATATGTCTTGTAGATCAAATGGCCAGCGCTCATGTCAACTTGAACTTCAACGCGTTCCTAGAAAACCAAGCTGAAAGATGGCGGCAGCAACTATCTGGACTGGGTCCGGAACACGAGATCATCCTCATAGCTGCCGAGAAACAATCGTCCTAGAAGGACCGCTAGGTGAAGCTCCGTCGAGAGAACCAAGACATTATGAATGCTTGGCAGTCTCGTCTTGATGATTACTCCCTCGTTCGATGCGGCATGCTTTACAGACTTAGAACCGGGGCTCCAAAAGCGTTTTGAGCACCACGGAGCATATGAGATGTTAGAGGAGCTGAAACTTGTTTTCCAAGCTCACGCCGGGTCGAGAGATATGACATCTCCGACAAGTTCTATAGTTGTAAGATGGAGGAAAACAGTTACGTCGGTGAGCACATTACGAAGATATGCAGGTTGCACAACCGTATGACCCAGTGAATATTAACCTCCACGATGAGGCGGTCATTGACAGAATCCTCGATCGCTCCCACCAAGCTACAAGAGCTTTGTGATGAACTACAACATGCAGGGGATGGTAAAGACCATTCTGAAGTGTTCTCTATCTTGAAGTCAGCCGAGGTTGAAATCAAGAAAGAACATCAAGTGTTGATGGTCAATAAGACCACTAAGTTTAAGAAGGGCAAGGGCAAGAAGAACTTCAAGAAGGGCGGCAAGGAGGTTGCAGCGCCCGGTAAGCAAGTTGCGGGAAGAAGTCAAAGAATGGACCCAAGCACGAGGCTGAGTGCTTTTATTGCAAGGGAAGGGTCCTTTGAGCGGAACTGCCCCAAATACTTAGCGGATAAGAAGGCCGGCAACACCAAAGGTATATTTGATATACATGTAATTGATGTGTACCTTACCATGTCGTAGTAACTCCTGGTATTTGATACGGTGCCGTTGCTCATATTTGTAACTCACAGCAGGAGCTGCGGAATAAGCGGAGGCTGGCGAAGGGCGAGGTGACGATCTTGCGTCGGGAATGGTTCAGTCGATGTGATCGCCGTCGACACGCTACCTCTTCATTTACCCACGGGATTAGTTATGAACCTTAATAATTGTTATTTGGTGCCAAGTTTGAGCATGAATATTGTATCTGGATCTCGTTTAATGCGAGATGGCTACTCATTTAAATCCGAGAATAATGGTTGTTCTATTTATATGAGAGATATGTTTTATGGTCATGCTCCGATGGTCAATGGTTTATTCTTAATGAATCTCGGCGTAGTATTACACATGTTCATAGCGTGAATACCAAAAGATGTAAAGTTGATAACGATAGTCCCACATACTTGTGGCACTTTGCCGCCTTGGTCACATTGGTGTCAAGCGCATGAAGAAGCTCCATCTTGATGGACTTTTGGAGTCTCTTGATTATGAATCATTTGACACATGCGAACCATGCCTCATGGGCAAGATGACCAAGACTCCATTCTCGGAACAATGGGCGAGCAACCAACTTGTTGGAAATCATACATACCGATGTGTGCGGTCCAATGGCGTTGAGGCTCATGGAGGATATCGTTATGTTCTCACTCTCACAGATGACTTGAGTAGATATGGGTATGTCTACTTGATGAAACACAAGTCTGAGACCTTTGAAAAGTTCAAGGAATTTCAGAATGAAGTAGAGAATCAACGTGACGAAAGATAAAATTCTTACGATCGGATCGTGGAGGAGAATATTTAAGTCACGAATTTGGTACACACTTAAGAAAATGTGGAATCGTTTCACAACTAACGCCGCTGGAACACCTCGGTAATAATGGTGTGTCGAGCGTCGTGTCGCACTCTATTGGATATGGTGCGGTCTATGATGTCTCTTACCGATTTACCGCTATCATTTTGGGGATCGCTCTAGAGACAGCTACATTCACTTTAAATAGGGCACCGTCTAAATCCGTTGAGGCGACACCGTATGAATTATGGTTTGGGAAGAAACCTAAGCTATCGTTTCTAAAAGTTTGGGGATCGATGCTTATGTCAAGAAACTTCAACCTGAAAAGCTCGAACCCAAATCGGAAAAATCGTCTTCATAGGATACCCTAAGGAAACCTTTGGGTATACCTTCTACCTAGATCCGAAGGCAAGATCTTTGTTGCCAGAACGGAATCTTTCTTGAAAAGGAGTTTCTCTCGAAAGAAGTAAGTGGGAGGAAAGTAGAACTTCGATGAAGTACTACCTCTTGAGCAGGAAAGTAGTGCAGCTCGGAAAATGTTCTGTGATGCCTACACCAACGAAGAGGAAATTCATGATGATGATCAAGGTACTTGGATCAAGTTGCTCTTGAACTTCGTGGGTCCACTAGGACACGTTCCGCACCAGTGAATGCGGCAACCCTGTCACGGAAATCATGTTGTTGAACAACGGTGAACCTTGAACTATGAAGAAGCGATGGCGGGCCCAGATTCCAACAAATGGCTAGAAGCCATGAAGTCCGAGATAGAATCCATGTATGAAAACAAAGTGTGGACTTTGGTGACTTGCCCGATGATCGTGACGATAGAAAACAAATGGATCTTTAAGAAGAAGGCGGACGCGGATGGTAATGTCACCATCTATAAAGCTCGACTTGTCGCTAAGGGTTATCGGCAAGTTCAAGGGATTGACTACGATGAGACTTTCTCTCCGTGGCGAAGCTTAAGTCCGTCCGAATCATGTTAGCAATTGCCGCATACTATGATTATGAGATATGGCAGATGGGCGTCAAAACAGCGTTCCTTAACGGTTATCTTAAGGAAGAGCTGTATATGATACAGCCGGAAGGTTTTGTCGATCCTAAGAATCTTGACAAAGTATGCAAGCTCCAGCGATCCATTTATGGGCTGGTGCAAGCATCTCGGAGTTGGAACATTAAGCTTTGATGAGATGATCAAAGCGTTTGGGTTTATCTTGAGACTTATGGAGAAGCCTGCGTTTACAAGAAAGTGAGTGGGAGCTCTGTAGCATTTCTCATATTATATGTAGATGACATACTTTTGATGGGAAATGATATAGAATTCTTGGACAACATTAAGGCCTACTTGAATAAGTGTTTTTCAATGAAGGACCTTGGAGAAGCTGCTTATATATTAGGCATCAAGATCTATAGAGATAGATCGAGGCGCCTCATAGGTCTTTCACAAAGCACATACCTTGATAAGATTTTGAAGAAGTTCAAAATGGATCAGTCAAGAAAGGGTTCTTGCACTGTATTGCAAGGTGTGAAATTGAGCTCAGCTCAATGCCCGACCACGGCAAAAGATAAAGAAGAGATGAGTGTCATCCCTATGCCTCAGCCATAGGATCTATTATGTATGCCATCTTGTGTACCAGACCTGATGTAAACCTTGCCGTAAGTTTGGTAGGAAGGTACCAAAGTAATCCCGGCAAGGAACACTGGACAGCGGTCAAGAATATCCTGAAGTACACGAAAGGACAAAGGACATGTTTCTCGTTTATGGAGGTGACGAAGAGCTCGTCGTAACAGGTTACGTCGACGCTAGCTTCGACACAGATCTGGATGACTCTAAGTCACAAACCGGATACGTGTATATGTTGAATGGTGGAGCGATGGCTGGTGCAGCTGCAAGCGAGAGCGTCGTGGCGGGATCTACATGTGAAGCGGAGTACATGGCAGCCTCGGAGGCAGCGCATGAAGCAATTTGGGTGAAGGAGTTCATCACCGACCTAGGAGTCATACCCAATGCGTCGGGGCCGATCAAACTCTTCTGTGACAACACTGGAGCTATTGCCCTTGCCAAGGAGCCCAGGTTTCACAAGAAGACCAGGCACATCAAGCGTCGCTTCAACTCCATCCGTGAAAATGTTCAGGATGGAGACATAGAAATTTGTAAAGTGCATACGGATCTGAATGTCGCAGATCCGTTGACTAAACTTTCTCTTCCATGGGCAAAACATGATCAACACCAGAACTCTATGGGTGTTCGATTCATCACAATGTAAACTAGATTATTGACTCTAGTGCAAGTGGGAGACTGTTGGAAATATGCCCTAGAGGCAATAATAAAAGCATTATTATTATATTTCCTTGTTCATGATAATTGTCTTTATTCATGCTATAAGCTGTATTATCCGGAAATCGTAATACGTGTGAATACATAGACTACAATCGTCCTAGTAAGCCTCTAGTTGACTAGCTCGTTGGTCAGCAGATAGTCATGGTTTCGACTATGGACATCGGATGTCATTGACAACGGGATCACGTCATTAGGAGAATGGCGTGATGGACAAGACAATCCTAAGCATAGCACAAAGATCGTGTAGTTCGTTTTGCTAGAGCTTTTCCAATGTCAAGTATCTCTTCCTTAGACCATGAGATCGTGCAATTCCGGATACCGTAGGAGTGCTTTGGGTGTATCAAGCGTCTGGCGTAATCTGGGTGACTATAAAGGTGCACTACGGTATCTCGAAAGTGACCATTGGGTTGACACGGATCGAGGCTGGGATTTGTCACTCCGTATTACGGAGAGGTATCACTAGGGCCCACTCGGTAATGCATCATCATAATGAGCTCAAAGTGATCAAGTGTCTGGTCACGGGATCATGCATTCTGATGAGTAAAGTGACTTGCGATAGCGAGACTAACGAGGTATTGGGATACCGACGATCGAGTCTCGGGCAAGTAACATACCGTCGACAAAGGGAATAGAATCGGGGTTGCTTGAACCCTTGACATCGTGGTTCATCCGATGACAACATCGAGGAGCATGTAGGAGCCAACATGGGTATCCAGATCCGCTGTTGGTTATTGACTTGAGGTAGTCTCGGTCATATCGCATGTCTCCCGAACCGTAGGGTCTACACATAAGGTTCGGTGGCGCTAGGGTTAATAGGAAGACAAGTATGTGATTACGAATGTTGTTGAGTCCGGATGAGATCCCGGACGTCACGAGGAGTTCGGAATGGTCGGAGGTAAAGATTTATATATGGAAAGTGGTTAAGCGGACTCGGAAAGTTTGAGGTATCTGGTAAAATCTGGGGCCACGGGAGGTTCGGAGGTCCACGGGAGGGCCACCTCTCCGGGGGCCACATGGGCTAAGTGGGAGAGGAGCCAGCCCTGGTGGGCTGGGCGCCTCCCACCTGAGGCCCATCGCCTAGGGTTTGGGAGGAGAAACCTAAAGGCGCCCCCTGGCTTGGGGGCAAGCCACCCTCCCCCCTCCTCCTTGGCCGCCGCCCCATCTAGGGTTTACCCTAGATGGCGGCCCCCTGACCCTCTCCTCCTATAAATAGAGGGGTGGGGGAGGGCTGCCAACACAGTTGTGGCGCAGCCCTCCCTCCCAACACCTCTCTTTCTCCACGCAAGCTTGGCGAAGCCTGCGGAGAACTACCGTACCAGCTGCACCACGCCGTCGTGCTGCCATTGGGATTGTCTTCTTCAACCTCTCCTTCATTCTTGCTGGATCAAGGCGGAGGAGGCGCCATCGTCCCGTCGTGTGTTGAACACGGAGGTGCTGTCCTTTCAGCACTTTGGTCATCGGTGATCGGAATCACGTTGGGAGCGTCTTCATCATCACCACTCTCAAGCGCTTCCGTATTCGATCTACAAGTGGTATGTAGATGCAAACTCTCTCTCGTTACTCGTTGCTAGTAGAACTCATAGATGGATCTTGGTGAAACCGTGGGAAAATTTTAATTTTCTGCAGCGTTCCCCAACAGTGGCATCATGAGCTAGGTCTATCGTAGTTCTCTTTGCAGAGTAGAACACAATTTTGTTGTGGGCGTGGATCTTGTCAACTTACTTGCCGTTACTAGTTGTTTCTTGCTTCCGCGGTATTGTGGGATGAAGCGGCCGGACCAACCTTACGTGCTCTTCGTGAGACCGGTTCCACCGACTAACATGCACTAGTTGCATAAGGTGGCTGGCGGGTGTCTGTCTCTCCTACTTTAGTTGGGCGGATTCGATGAACAGGGTCCTTATGAAGGGTAAATAGAAGTTGACAAGATCACGTTGTGGTTATTAAATAGGTAAGAAAGCGTTCTTGCTAGAACCCAATTGCAGCCACGTAAAGATGCAACAACAATTAGAGGGCGTCTAACTTGTTTTTGCAGCAATTGTCATGTGACGTGATATGGCCAAGTTGTGATGAATGATGATATATTGTGATGTATGAGATCATGTTCTTGTAATAGGAATCACGACTTGCATGTCGATGAGTATGACAACGGCGAGAACCATAGGAGTTGTCTTTATTTTTGTATGACCTGCGTGTCATTGAAGAGCGCCATGTAATTTACTTTACTTTATTGCTAAGCGCGTTAGCCATAGAAGTAGAAGTAGTCGTTGGCGTGACAACTTCATGGAGACACGATGATGGAGATCATGATGATGGAGATCATGGTGTCATGCGGTGACAGGATGATCATGGAGCCCGAAGATGAAGATCAAAGGAGCTATATGATATTGGCCATATCATGTCACTACTTTATAATTGCATGTGATGTTTATTATGATTATGCATCTTGTTTACTTAGAGCGACGGTAGTAAATAAGATGATCCCTTAGAACAATTTCAAGAAGTGTTCTCCCTAAGCGTGCACCGTTGCTACAGTTAAATAAACTTCTAAGCACCACGTGTTAATCGGGTGTGATGGATTCTTACGTTCACATACAGCGGGTGTAAGCAAGATTTACACACGCAGAAACACTTAGGGTTAACTTGCGAGCCTAGCATGTGAAGACATGGCCTCGGAACACGGAGACCGAAAGGTCGAACACGAGTCGTATGGAAGATCGATCAACATGAGAATGTTCACCGGCGAGACTAGTCCGTCTCACGTGTTGATCGGACACGGCCTAGTCGACTCGGATCGTGTAACACTTAGATGACTAGAGGATGTCTAATCTAAGTGGGAGTTCATTAATAATTTGATTAGATGAACTTTATTATCATGAACAATAGTCTAAAACTTTTGAATTATATGTCTTGTAGATCAAATGGCCAGCGCTCATGTCAACTTGAACTTCAGCGTTCCTAGAAAACCAAGCTGAAAGATGGCGGCAGCAACTATCGGACTGGGTCCGGAACACGAGATCATCCTCATAGCTGCCAGAAACAATCGTCCTAGAAGGACCGCTAGGTGAAGCTCCGTCGAGAGAACCAAGACATTATGAATGCTTGGCAGTCTCGTCTTGATGATTACTCCCTCGTTCGGTGCGGCATGCTTTACAGCTTAGAACCGGGGCTCCAAAAGCGTTTTGAGCACCACGGAGCATATGAGATGTTAGGAGCTGAAACTTGTTTTCCAAGCTCACGCCGGGTCGAGAGATATGACATCTCCGACAAGTTCTATAGTTGTAAGATGGAGGAAAACAGTTACATCGGTGAGCACATTACGAAGATATGCAGGTTGCACAACCGTATGACCCAGTGAATATTAACCTCCACGATGAGGCGGTCATTGACAGAATCCTCGATCGCTCCCACCAAGCTACAAGAGCTTTGTGATGAACTACAACATGCAGGGGATGGTAAAGACCATTCTGAAGTGTTCTCTATCTTTGAAGTCAGCCGAGGTTGAAATCAAGAAAGAACATCAAGTGTTGATGGTCAATAAGACCACTAAGTTTAAGAAGGGCAAGGGCAAGAAGAACTTCAAGAAGGGCGGCAAGGAGGTTGCAGCGCCCGGTAAGCAAGTTGCGGGAAGAAGTCAAAGAATGGACCCAAGCACGAGGCTGAGTGCTTTTATTGCAAGGGAAGGGTCCTTTGGAGCGGAACTGCCCCAAATACTTAGCGGATAAGAAGGCCGGCAACACCAAAGGTATATTTGATATACATGTAATTGATGTGTACCTTACCGATGTCGTAGTAACTCCTGGGTATTTGATACGGTGCCGTTGCTCATATTTGTAACTCACAGCGGGAGCTGCGGAATAAGCGGAGGCTGGCGAAGGGCGAGGTGACGATCTTGGCGTCGGGAATGGTTCAGTCGATGTGATCGCCGTCGACACGCTACCTCTTCATTTACCCACGGGATTAGTTATGAACCTTAATAATTGTTATTTGGTGCCAAGTTTGAGCATGAATATTGTATCTGGATCTCGTTTAATGCGAGATGGCTACTCATTTAAATCCGAGAATAATGGTTGTTCTATTTATATGAGAGATATGTTTTATGGTCATGCTCCGATGGTCAATGGTTTATTCTTAATGAATCTCGGCGTAGTATTACACATGTTCATAGCGTGAATACCAAAAGATGTAAAGTTGATAACGATAGTCCCACATACTTGTGGCACTTGCCGCCTTGGTCACATTGGTGTCAAGCGCATGAAGAAGCTCCATCTGATGGACTTTTGGAGTCTCTTGATTATGAATCATTTGACACATGCGAACCATGCCTCATGGGCAAGATGACCAAGACTCCATTCTCGGAACAATGGGCGAGCAACCAACTTGTTGGAAATCATACATACCGATGTATGCGGTCCAATGGCGTTGAGGCTCATGGAGGATATCGTTATGTTCTCACTCTCACGGATGACTTGAGTAGATATGGGTATGTCTACTTGATGAAACACAAGTCTGAGACCTTTGAAAAGTTCAAGGAATTTCAGAATGAAGTAGAGAATCAACGTGACGAAAGATAAAATTCTTCGATCGGATCGTGGAGGAGAATATTTAAGTCACGAATTTGGTACACACTTAAGAAAATGTGGAATCGTTTCACAACTAACGCCGCTGGAACACCTCGGCGTAATGGTGTGTCGAGCGTCGTGTCGCACTCTATTGGATATGGTGCGGTCTATGATGTCTCTTACCGATTTACCGCTATCATTTTGGGGATCGCTCTAGAGACAGCTACATTCACTTTAAATAGGGCACCGTCTAAATCCGTTGAGGCGACACCGTATGAATTATGGTTTGGGAAGAAACCTAAGCTATCGTTTCTAAAAGTTTGGGGATCGATGCTTATGTCAAGAAACTTCAACTGAAAAGCTCGAACCCAAGTCGGAAAAATCGTCTTCATAGGATACCCTAAGGAAACCTTTGGGTATACCTTCTACCTTAGATCCGAAGGCAAGATCTTTGTTGCCAGGAGCGGAATCTTTCTTGAAAAAGAGTTTCTCTCGAAAGAAGTAAGTGGGAGGAAAGTAGAACTTCGATGAAGTACTACCTCTTGAGCAGGAAAGTAGTGCAGCTCGGAAAATGTTCTGTGATGCCTACACCAACGAAGAGGAAATTCATGATGATGATCAAGGTACTTGGATCAAGTTGCTCTTGAACCCGTGGGTCCACTAGGACACGTTCCGCACCAGTGAATGCGGCAACCCTGTCACGGAAATCATGTTGTTGAACAACGGTGAACCTTGAACTATGAAGAAGCGATGGCGGGCCCAGATTCCAACAAATGGCTAGAAGCCATGAAATCCGAGATAGAATCCATGTATGAAAACAAAGTGTGGACTTTGGTGACTTGCCCGATGATCGGCGACGATAGAAAACAAATGGATCTTTAAGAAGAAGGCGGACGCGGATGGTAATGTCACCATCTATAAAGCTCGACTTGTCGCTAAGGGTTATCGGCAAGTTCAAGGGATTGACTACGATGAGACTTTCTCTCCGTGGCGAAGCTTAAGTCCGTCCGAATCATGTTAGCAATTGCGCATACTATGATTATGAGATATGGCAGATGGGCGTCAAAACAGCGTTCATTAACGGTTATCTTAAGGAAGAGCTGTATATGATACAGCCGGAAGGTTTTGTCGATCCTAAGAATCTTGACAAAGTATGCAAGCTCCAGCGATCCATTTATGGGCTGGTGCAAGCATCTCGGAGTTGGAACATTAAGCTTTGATGAGATGATCAAAGCGTTTGGGTTTATCTTGAGACTTATGGAGAAGCCTGCGTTTACAAGAAAGTGAGTGGGAGCTCTGTAGCATTTCTCATATTATATGTAGATGACATACTTTTGATGGGAAATGATATAGAATTCTTGGACAACATTAAGGCCTACTTGAATAAGTGTTTTTCAATGAAGGACCTTGGAGAAGCTGCTTATATATTAGGCATCAAGATCTATAGAGATAGATCGAGGCGCCTCATAGGTCTTTCACAAAGCACATACCTTGATAAGATTTTGAAGAAGTTCAAAATGGATCAGTCAAGAAAGGGTTCTTGCACTGTATTGCAAGGTGTGAGATTGAGCTCAGCTCAATGCCCGACCACGACAAAAGATAAAGAAGAGATGAGTGTCATCCCTATGCCTCAGCCATAGGATCTATTATGTATGCCATCTTGTGTACGGACCTGATGTAAACCTTGCCGTAAGTTTGGTAGGAAGGTACCAAAGTAATCCCGACAAGGAACAACTGGACAGCGGTCAAGAATATCCTGAAGTACACGAAAGGACAAAGGACATGTTTCTCGTTTATGGAGGTGACGAAGAGCTCGTCGTAACAGGTTACGTCGGCGCTAAGCTTCGACACAGATCTGAATGACTCTAAGTCACAAACCGGATCGTGTATATGTTGAATGGTGGAGCGATGGCTGGTGCAGCTGCAAGCGAGCGTCGTGGCGGGATCTACATGTGAAGCGGAGTACATGGCAGCCTCGGAGGCAGCGCATGAAGCAATTTGGGTGAAGGAGTTCATCACCGACCTAGGAGTCATACCCAATGCGTCGGGGCGATCAAACTCTTCTGTGACAACACTGGAGCTATTGCCCTTGCCAAGGAGCCCAGGTTTCACAAGAAGACCAGCACATCAAGCGTCGCTTCAACTCCATCCGTGAAAATGTTCAGGATGGAGACATAGAAATTTGTAAAGTGCATACGGATCTGAATGTCGCAGATCCGTTGACTAAACTTCTCTCCATGGGGCAAAACATGATCAACACGAGAACTCTATGGGTGTTCGATTCATCACAATGTAAACTAGATTATTGACTCTAGTGCAAGTGGGAGACTGTTGGAAATATGCCCTAGAGGCAATAATAAAAGCATTATTATTATATTTCCTTGTTCATGATAATTGTCTTTATTCATGCTATAAGCTGTATTATCCGGAAATCGTAATATACGTGTGAATACATAGACTACAATCGTCCTAGTAAGCCTCTAGTTGACTAGCTCGTTGGTCAGCAGATAGTCATGGTTTCGACTATGGACATCGGATGTCATTGACAACGGGATCACGTCATTAGGAGAATGGCGTGATGGACAAGACAATCCTAAGCATAGCACAAAGATCGTGTAGTTCGTTTTGCTAGAGCTTTTCCAATGTCAAGTATCTCTTCCTTAGACCATGAGATCGTGCAATTCCGGATACCGTAGGAGTGCTTTGGGTGTATCAAGCGTCTGGCGTAATCTGGGTGACTATAAAGGTGCACTACGGTATCTCGAAAGTGACCATTGGGTTGACACGGATCGAGGCGGGATTTGTCACTCCGTATTACGGAGAGGTATCACTAGGGCCCACTCGGTAATGCATCATCATAATGAGCTCAAAGTGATCAAGTGTGCGGTCACGGGATCATGCATTCTGATGCGAGTAAAGTGACTTGCGATAACGAGACTAAGCGAGGTATTGGGATACCGACGATCGAGTCTCGGGCAAGTAACATACCGTCGACAAAGGGAATAGAATACGGGGTTGCTTGAACCCTTGACATCGTGGTTCATCCGATGACAACATCGAGGAGCATGTAGGAGCCAACATGGGTATCCAGATCCGCTGTTGGTTATTGACTTGAGGTAGTCTCGGTCATGTCGCATGTCTCCCGAACCGTAGGGTCTACACATAAGGTTCGGTGGCGCTAGGGTTAATAGGAAGACAAGTATGTGATTACGAATGTTGTTGAGTCCGGATGAGATCCCGGACGTCACGAGGAGTTCGGAATGGTCGGAGGTAAAGATTTATATATGGAAAGTGGTTAAGCGGACTCGGGAAAGTTTGAGGTATCTGGTAAAATCAGGGGCCACGGGAGGTTCGGAGGTCCACGGGAGGCCACCTCTCGGGGGCCACATGGGCTAAGTGGGAGGGGAGCCAGCCCTGGTGGGCTGGGCGCCCTCCCACCTGAGCCCATCGCCTAGGGTTTGGGAGGAGGAACCTAAAGGCGCCCCCTGGCTTGGGGGCAAGCCACCCTCCTCCCCTCCTCCTTGGGCCGCCGCCCCATCTAGGGTTTACCCTAGATGGCGGCCCCCTGACCCTCTCCTCCTATAAATAGAGGGGTGGGGGAGGCTGCCAACACAGTTGAGGCGCAGCCCTCCCTCCCAACACCTCTCTTTCTCCATGCAAGCTTGGCGAAGCCTGCTGGGAGAACTACCGTACCAGCTGCACCACGCCGTCGTGCTGCCATTGGGATTGTCTTCTTCAACCTCTCCTTCATTCTTGCTGGATCAAGGCGGAGGAGGCGCCATCGTCCCGTCGTGTGTTGAACACGGAGGTGCTGTCCTTTCAGCACTTTGGTCATCGGTGATCGGAATCACGTTGGGAGCGTCTTCATCATCACCACTCTCAAGAGCGCTTCCGTACTCGATCTACAAGTGGTATGTAGATGCAAACTCTCTCTCGTTACTCGTTGCTTAGTAGAACTCATAGATGGATCTTGGTGAAACCGTGGGAAAATTTTAATTTTCTGCAGCGTTCCCCAACAGTGGCATCATGAGCTAGGTCTATCGTAGTTCTCTTTGCACGAGTAGAACACAATTTTGTTGTGGGCGTGGATCTTGTCAACTTACTTGCCGTTACTAGTTGTTTCTTGCTTCCGCGGTATTGTGGGATGAAGCGGCCGGACCAACCTTACGTGCTCTTCGTGAGACCGGTTCCACCGACTAACATGCACTAGTTGCATAAGGTGGCTGGCGGTGTCTGTCTCTCCTACTTTAGTTGGGCGGATTCGATGAACAGGGTCCTTATGAAGGGTAAATAGAAGTTGACAAGATCACGTTGTGGTTATTAAATAGGTAAGAAAACGTTCTTGCTAGAACCCAATTGCAGCCACGTAAAAGATGCAACAACAATTAGAGGGCGTCTAACTTGTTTTTGCAGCAATTGTCATGTGACGTGATATGGCCAAGTTGTGATGAATGATGATATATTGTGATGTATGAGATCATGTTCTTGTAATAGGAATCACGACTTGCATGTCGATGAGTATGACAACGGCAGGAACCATAGGAGTTGTCTTTATTTTTGTATGACCTGCGTGTCATTGAAGAGCATCATGTAATTTACTTTACTTTATTGCTAAGCGCGTTAGCCATAGAAGTAGAAGTAGTCGTTGGCGTGACAACTTCATGGAGACACGATGATGGAGATCATGATGATGGAGATCATGGTGTCATGCGGTGACAGGATGATCATGGAGCCCGAAGATGAAGATCAAAGGAGCTATATGATATTGGCCATATCATGTCACTACTTTATAATTGCATGTGATGTTTATTATGATTATGCATCTTGTTTACTTAGAACGACGGTAGTAAATAAGATGATCCTTAGAACAATTTCAAGAAGTGTTCTCCCTAAGCGTGCACCGTTGCTACAGTTAAATAAACTTCTAAGCACCACGTGTTAATCGGGTGTGATGGATTCTTACGTTCACATACAGCGGGTGTAAGCAAGATTTACACACGAAAACACTTAGGGTTAACTTGCGAGCCTAGCATGTGAAGACATGGCCTCGGAACACGGAGACCGAAAGGTCGAACACGAGTCGTATGGAAGATCGATCAACATGAGAATGTTCACCGGCGAGACTAGTCCGTCTCACGTGTTGATCGGACCGCGGCCTAGTCGACTCGGATCGTGTAACACTTAGATGACTAGAGGATGTCTAATCTAAGTGGGAGTTCATTAATAATTTGATTAGATGAACTTTATTATCATGAACAATAGTCTAAAACTTTTGAATTATATGTCTTGTAGATCAAATGGCCAGCGCTCATGTCAACTTGAACTTCAGCGTTCCTAGAAAACCAAGCTGAAAGATGGCGGCAGCAACTATACGGACTGGGTCCGGAACACGAGATCATCCTCATAGCTGCCGAAACAATCGTCCTAGAAGGACCGCTAGGTGAAGCTCCGTCCCGAAGAACCAAGACATTATGAATGCTTGGCAGTCTCGTCTTGATGATTACTCCCTCGTTCGGTGCGGCATGCTTTACAGCTTAGAACCGGGGCTCCAAAAGCGTTTTGAGCACCACGGAGCATATGAGATGTTAGAGGAGCTGAAACTTGTTTTCCAAGCTCACGCCGGGTCGAGAGATATGACATCTCCGACAAGTTCTATAGTTGTAAGATGGAGAAAACAGTTACATCGGTGAGCACATTACGAAGATATGCAGGTTGCACAACCGTATGACCCAGTGAATATTAACCTCCACGATGAGGCGGTCATTGACAGAATCCTCGATCGCTCCCACCAAGCTACAAGAGCTTTGTGATGAACTACAACATGCGGGGATGGTAAAGACCATTCTGAAGTGTTCTCTATCTTTGAAGTCAGCCGAGGTTGAAATCAAGAAAGAACATCAAGTGTTGATGGTCAATAAGACCACTAAGTTTAAGAAGGGCAAGGGCAAGAAGAACTTCAAGAAGGGCGGCAAGGAGGTTGCGCGCCCGGTAAGCAAGTTGCGGGAAGAAGTCAAAGAATGGACCCAAGCACGAGGCCGAGTGCTTTTATTGCAAGGGAAGGGTCCTTTGAGCGGAACTGCCCCAAATACTTAGCGGATAAGAAGGCCGGCAACACCAAAGGTATATTTGATATACATGTAATTGATGTGTACCTTACCGATGTCGTAGTAACTCCTGGTATTTGATACGGTGCCGTTGCTCATATTTGTAACTCACGGCAGGAGCTGCGGAATAAGCGGAGGCTGGCGAAGGGCGAGGTGACGATCTTGGCGTCGGGAATGGTTCAGTCGATGTGATCGCCGTCGACGCGCTACCTCTTCATTTACCCACGGATTAGTTATGAACCTTAATAATTGTTATTTGGTGCCAAGTTTGAGCATGAATATTGTATCTGGATCTCGTTTAATGCGAGATGGCTACTCATTTAAATCCGAGAATAATGGTTGTTCTATTTATATGAGAGATATGTTTTATGGTCATGCTCCGATGGTCAATGGTTTATTCTTAATGAATCTCGGCGTAGTATTACACATGTTCATAGCGTGAATACCAAAAGATGTAAAGTTGATAACGATAGTCCCACATACTTGTGGCTTTGCCGCCTTGGTCACATTGGTGTCAAGCGCATGAAGAAGCTCCATCTTGATGGACTTTTGGAGTCTCTTGATTATGAATCATTTGACACATGCGAACCATGCCTCATGGGCAAGATGACCAAGACTCCATTCTCGGAACAATGGGCGAGCAACCAACTTGTTGGAAATCATACATACCGATGTATGCGGTCCAATGGCGTTGAGGCTCATGGAGGATATCGTTATGTTCTCACTCTCACGGATGACTTGAGTAGATATGGGTATGTCTACTTGATGAAACACAAGTCTGAGACCTTTGAAAA
Organism: Aegilops longissima; assembly: GCA_021605205.1. Classification (NCBI taxonomy): domain Eukaryota; kingdom Viridiplantae; phylum Streptophyta; class Magnoliopsida; order Poales; family Poaceae; genus Aegilops; species Aegilops longissima. The sequence continues at coordinate 558,857,156 of CM038677.1, forward strand.
GTTCAAGGAATTTCAGAATGAAGTAGAGAATCAACGTGACGAAAGATAAAATTCTTACGATCGGATCGTGGAGGAGAATATTTAAGTCACGAATTTGGTACACACTTAAGAAAATGTGGAATCGTTTCACAACTAACGCCGCTGGAACACCTCGGTAATGGTGTGTCGAGCGTCGTGTCGCACTCTATTGGATATGGTGCGGTCTATGATGTCTCTTACCGATTTACGCTATCATTTTGGGGATCGCTCTAGAGACAGCTACATTCACTTTAAATAGGGCACCGTCTAAATCCGTTGAGGCGACACCGTATGAATTATGGTTTGGGAAGAAACCTAAGCTATCGTTTCTAAAAGTTTGGGGATCGATGCTTATGTCAAGAAACTTCAACTGAAAAGCTCGAACCCAAATCGGAAAAATCGTCTTCATAGGATACCCTAAGGAAACCTTTGGGTATACCTTCTACCTTAGATCCGAAGGCAAGATCTTTGTTGCCAGAGCGGAATCTTTCTTGAAAAAGAGTTTCTCTCGAAAGAAGTAAGTGGGAGGAAAGTAGAACTTCGATGAAGTACTACCTCTTGAGCAGGAAAGTAGTGCAGCTCGGAAAATGTTCTGTGATGCCTACACCAACGAAGAGGAAATTCATGATGATGATCAAGGTACTTGGATCAAGTTGCTCTTGAACCCGTGGGTCCACTAGGACACGTTCCGCACCAGTGAATGCGACAACCCTGTCACGGAAATCATGTTGTTGACAACGGTGAACCTTGAACTATGAAGAAGCGATGGCGGGCCCAGATTCCAACAAATGGCTAGAAGCCATGAAATCCGAGATAGAATCCATGTATGAAAACAAAGTGTGGACTTTGGTGACTTGCCCGATGATCGTGACGATAGAAAACAAATGGATCTTTAAGAAGAAGGCGGACGCGGATGGTAATGTCACCATCTATAAAGCTCGACTTGTCGCTAAGGGTTATCGGCAAGTTCAAGGGATTGACTACGATGAGACTTTCTCTCCGTGGCGAAGCTTAAGTCCGTCCGAATCATGTTAGCAATTGCGCATACTATGATTATGAGATATGGCGGATGGGCGTCAAAACAGCGTTCCTTAACGGTTATCTTAAGGAAGAGCTGTATATGATACAGCGGAAGGTTTTGTCGATCCTAAGAATCTTGACAAAGTATGCAAGCTCCAGCGATCCATTTATGGGCTGGTGCAAGCATCTCGGAGTTGGAACATTACGCTTTGATGAGATGATCAAAGCGTTTGGGTTTATCTTGAGACTTATGGAGAAGCTGCGTTTACAAGAAAGTGAGTGGGAGCTCTGTAGCATTTCTCATATTATATGTAGATGACATACTTTTGATGGGAAATGATATAGAATTCTTGGACAACATTAAGGCCTACTTGAATAAGTGTTTTTCAATGAAGGACCTTGGAGAAGCTGCTTATATATTAGGCATCAAGATCTATAGAGATAGATCGAGGCGCCTCATAGGTCTTTCACAAAGCACATACCTTGATAAGATTTTGAAGAAGTTCAAAATGGATCAGTCAAGAAAGGGTTCTTGCACTGTATTGCAAGGTGTGAATTGAGCTCAGCTCAATGCCCGACCACGACAAAAGATAAAGAAGAGATGAGTGTCATCCCTATGCCTCAGCCATAGGATCTATTATGTATGCCATCTTGTGTACGGACCTGATGTAAACCTTGCCGTAAGTTTGGTAGGAAGGTACCAAAGTAATCCCGGCAAGGAACACTTGGACAGCGGTCAAGAATATCTGAAGTACACGAAAGGACAAAGGACATGTTTCTCGTTTATGGAGGTGACGAAGAGCTCGTCGTAACAGGTTACGTCGGCGCTAAGCTTCGACACAGATCTGATGACTCTAAGTCACAAACCGGATCGTGTATATGTTGAATGGTGGAGCGATGGCTGGTGCAGCTGCAAGCGAAGCGTCGTGGCGGGATCTACATGTGAAGCGGAGTACATGGCAGCCTCGGAGGCAGCGCATGAAGCAATTTGGGTGAAGGAGTTCATCACCGACCTAGGAGTCATACCCAATGCGTCGGGGCCGATCAAACTCTTCTGTGACAACACTGGAGCTATTGCCCTTGCCAAGGCCCAGGTTTCACAAGAAGACCAGAGCACATCAAGCGTCGCTTCAACTCCATCCGTGAAAATGTTCAGGATGGAGACATAGAAATTTGTAAAGTGCATACGGATCTGAATGTCATGAGATCCGTTGACTAAACTTCTCTTCATGGGCAAAACATGATCAACACGAGAACTCTATGGGTGTTCGATTCATCACAATGTAAACTAGATTATTGACTCTAGTGCAAGTGGGAGACTGTTGGAAATATGCCCTAGAGGCAATAATAAAAGCATTATTATTATATTTCCTTGTTCATGATAATTGTCTTTATTCATGCTATAAGCTGTATTATCCGGAAATCGTAATACGTGTGAATACATAGACTACAATCGTCCTAGTAAGCCTCTAGTTGACTAGCTCGTTGGTCAGCAGATAGTCATGGTTTCGACTATGGACATCGGATGTCATTGACAAGCGGGATCACGTCATTAGGAGAATGGCGTGATGGACAAGACAATCCTAAGCATAGCACAAAGATCGTGTAGTTCGTTTTGCTAGAGCTTTTCCAATGTCAAGTATCTCTTCCTTAGACCATGAGATCGTGCAATTCCGGATACCGTAGGAGTGCTTTGGGTGTATCAAGCGTCTGGCGTAATCGGGTGACTATAAAGGTGCACTACGGTATCTCGAAAGTGACCATTGGGTTGACACGGATCGAGGCTGGGATTTGTCACTCCGTATTACGGAGAGGTATCACTAGGGCCCACTCGGTAATGCATCATCATAATGAGCTCAAAGTGATCAAGTGTCTGCGGTCACGGGATCATGCATTCTGATGCGAGTAAAGTGACTTGCGATGCGAGACTAAGCGAGGTATTGGGATACCGACGATCGAGTCTCGGGCAAGTAACATACCGTCGACAAAGGGAATAGAATCGGGGTTGCTTGAACCCTTGACATCGTGGTTCATCCGATGACAACATCGAGGAGCATGTAGGAGCCAACATGGGTATCCAGATCCGCTGTTGGTTATTGACTTGAGGTAGTCTCGGTCATATCGCATGTCTCCCGAACCGTAGGGTCTACACATAAGGTTCGGTGGCGCTAGGGTTAATAGGAAGACAAGTATGTGATTACGAATGTTGTTGAGTCCGGATGAGATCCCGGACGTCACGAGGAGTTCGGAATGGTCGGAGGTAAAGATTTATATATGGAAAGTGGTTAAGCGGACTCGGAAAGTTTGAGGGTATCTGGGTAAAATCTGGGACCACCGGAGGTTCGGAGGTCCACGGGAGGGCCACCTCTCGGGGGCCACATGGGCTAAGTGGGAGAGGAGCCAGCCCTGGTGGGCTGGGCGCCTCCCACCTGAGGCCCATCGCCTAGGGTTTGGGAGGAGGAAACCTAAAGGCGCCCCCTGGCTTGGGGGCAAGCCACCCTCCTCCCTCCTCCTTGGCCGCCGCCCCATCTAGGGTTTACCCTAGATGGCGGCCCCCTTGACCCTCTCCTCCTATAAATAGAGGGGTGGGGGGGGCTGCCAACACAGTTGTGGCGCAGCCCTCCCTCCCAACACCTCTCTTTCTCCACGCAAGCTTGGCGAAGCCTGCTGGGAGAACTACCGTACCAGCTGCACCACGCCGTCGTGCTGCCATTGGGATTGTCTTCTTCAACCTCTCCTTCATTCTTGCTGGATCAAGGCGGAGGAGGCGCCATCGTCCCGTCGTGTGTGTTGAACACGGAGGTGCTGTCCTTCAGCACTTTGGTCATCGGTGATCGGAATCACGTTGGGAGCGTCTTCATCATCACCACTCTCAAGAGCGCTTCCGTATTCGATCTACAAGTGGTATGTAGATGCAAACTCTCTCTCGTTACTCGTTGCTTAGTAGAACTCATAGATGGATCTTGGTGAAACCGTAGGAAAATTTTAATTTTCTGCAACGTTCCCCAACACACTCGATGTGAGAAAGGGCAACGCACGATACCATAGAGGCTAGCAAATTGCGGAAAGGTAAGAGTGCGTATAATCCATGGACTCACATTAGTCATAAAGAACTCATATACTTATTGCAAAAGTTTATTAGCCCTCGAAGCAAAGTACTACTACACATGCCCCTAGGTGATAGATTGGTAGGAAAAGACCATCGCTCGTCCCCGACCGCCACTCATAAGGAAGATAATCAATAATAAATCATGCTCCAACTTCATAGCATAACGAGAGACTATACATGCATGCTTCGGGAATCACAAACCTTAACACCAATATTCTTACTACCACAACCGTTTACTAGTACCTCCCACATATTCCATCTCTATATCACAAAACTATTGCAAGGAATCAAACATATCATATTCAGTGATCCAAAAGTTTTATGTAGGATTTTATGACTAACGATGCAATTGACCAATTCATGTTGACTCTCTAAATAGGTATAAGTGAAGAAAGAGAGTTTAATTCTTTTTACAAAAGACCATGCTCTAACAAATATAAGTGAAGCAAAAGAGCATTCTTCAAATAATGGTTTTCTATGTGAAGAGAAATAGGCAATCCAAACTTCAAATGATATAAGTGAAGCACATGAAGCATTCTACAAAACCATACTCAAAAGATATAAGTGAAGTGCAACGAGCATTCTATAAATCAACCATGGACTATCTCATACCAGCATGGTGCATAAAAGAAAAGTGAAAAATAAACACAAAAGACGCCTCAAGATTTATACATATCACGGGAACAAAACGAAGACGAAAACATACCGATACTTTTTGAGGAAAGATGGGATGCCTTCCGGGGCATCCCCAAGCTTAGACGCTTGAGTCTCCTTGGATATTTACTTGGGGTGTCTTGGTCATCCCCAAGCTCGTTCTCTTGCCTCTCCTCCTTGTTCTCATATCAAGACCTCCTCGATCTTTGATCACTTCATCCACACAAAACTCAACAGAAACCTCGTGGGATCCGTTAGTATAATAAAGCAAATCACTACTGTAAGTACTGTTGCAAACCAATTCATATTTTGTTTTTGCATTGTAGCTACTGTAATATAACTTTTCCATGGCTTATACCACCGATAAAAATCGATAATTTCATCAAAACGAGCAAACAATGCATCAAAAATAGAATCTGTCTTAAATAGAACAGCCTCTAGCAATCTGAACATCTACCATACTTATGTAACTCAAAAAATTCTAAAACATTAGGACAAAATAAACAATTTGTATAGCAATATTTTGCAAAACGTTTTAGAACCTTTTGACGTTCCAATAAAAAAAATTGAAAATTCACGTGCTACAGCCAAAGTTTCTGTTTCTGCACAGCACATACCAACAAGCAACCTAATCATCCTAAAGGCAAATCTTAGCACATTATTTTTATAATACAATGAATTTGTACAAGGGGATAATTATTTCTGTGAAAAACTTCCATGAAAAATTACATTGTTTCCATGAGCATGAACACAAGTGTTCAAGGTCGACCCTCACTTCTCCAATGCATCACCTTTCAATCGCTTCTCTTTTTGAAAAAGTTTTAAGTTCCCCTCTATATTTTTTTGTTTTTAAACTTTATAAAAGCACTCAACAGAACTAAATGACTCTCTATAACTACCAGGTTGTCTCCCTGGCAGTGCTTTCTTTAAAGCCATTAAGCTAGGCATAAAGTGCTCAAGTAACGGATCCACCTGGATCCCAAGGTATATCAAAGACAATTTTAATTAACAATGATTTGGAATTTAGTAGTGAGCACAAGGCAACATATATCATGCAATGACGAAGTCTCACTCTCTTCCTATGCATTGGCATGTCATACAGGAACAATTCATGCACATCAAGCAAAGTCCAATACATAGCATAAGCAGTTTCTTGCAATTTTATCATGTTGGAAACATAGAGAGGCAGAGATGTAGTTCCTCTCTCATAATAATTGCAAGTAGGAACAGCAAGTACATGCATATTACATTCATCAAACTTATCTGTGCAACGGTAAAAGGGAATATAATCCTTAATAAGAACAAACTTCTTAGATATAGTGTAGTTTGGAGAATTCAAAAAGATAATAGGACTACCATGTGTGGGTGAAATAGCAACAATTTCATTCTTAACATAAGGAACTAAAGCAAGTTCATCTCCATAAGCATAATTCATATTGGCATCATGGCCACAAGCATAGCAATCATCAAGTTCATCAAAAAAGGTTATTTCAAATGAATCAATGGAATCATAGCAATTATCATTACATTCATCCTTCGGTAAGCATGAAGGGAAATTAAATAATGTATGAGTTGAAGAGTTACTCTCATTAGAAGGTGGGCACGGGTAGCTAATCCGCTCTTCCTCCTTTTGTTCTTTCCTCTCCTCATCATCTTTTTCATCCAATGAGCTCACAGTTTCATCAATTTCTTCTTCCATAAACTCCTGCAAAATATTAGTCTCTTCTTGGACAGGTGTGACTTTCTCAATAAATATATAAATATCAGAATTGTATTTATAATTGTCATAGAAATATTTAAGGATGGCAAAATTTTCAGGTCTATAAGCAACATCATCAAAAGCTTCATACTTTAAGAGCAAAGATTCAATTGCATAAGCACCCTTAAAAACAACAAATTATTCTATTCGTTCCACATCATAATAAACATATCTACCATTGGCATACGAAGCCAAGGTTCCATTATCATTAAATATGCATGAAAAGGGAAGGTGTGGAGCGTTCATCCTAGAGAAACAGGTATAATCATATCTCTGGCATAAATTCCAAGCATACCAATGCAACATATCAATTTGATCCCATAATAGTTTCCCTTTTTGTGTCAAGCGATAATCCCTAAAGAGTGCATAATATTTTTCACATAATGATCATCGAGGGTTTTAGGAGATTCCCCATCTCCATGACTAGCAAGTACAACCAATTTTTTTGGTGTTTCGTGTTCCGTATCCATAACTAAAGATAGAGAACAACTTAGGGCAGGAAATAAACACTACCTAGTGATAAAGCAAACAAGCACACACGAGAATATTCACCCCACGCTATTGCTCCCCGGCAACGGCGCCAGAAAAAGGTCTTGATAACCCACAAGTATAGCGGATTGTTTGTAGCCTTCTTCGATAAATAAGAGTGTCGAACCCAACAAGGAGCTAAAGGCAGAACAAATATCCCCTTAAGTTCTATCGATCACCGATACAACTCTATGCACAATTGATGTTTGCTTTACCTAAAACAAGTATGAAACTATTTTGCAAGAATAAAACTATGAGTACTTTGCGAGAATAAAACTACAAATAAATTGCAAGATAATAAAGTGGATAGCTTTTGTCAACAAGAAAGTCATTTGTCCCTAGGCAATGGATAACAAGTACTTGTAATCATTCTTGTAATTCTATATGAGGGAGAGGCATGAGCTAACATACTTTATCTACTTGGAACATATGCACTTATGATTCGACCTCTCACTGGTGCAAAGACCTGCTATACAAATAGTTTTTAACCCCTTTCCGCGACGGTTTTTGGAACCATCGCCAAGTAAGTGTGGGCGATAGGGGGTCCTTCCCACACGACCCAGAAACCGTCGGGGATAGGCCTTCCTAGCACACAAAATGAGCTCGTGTGTGATCCGGCGAGGCATCAAAACCCAACCGTTTCCGTTCATATGTATATCCCACACGACGAATCCCAGAAAAACATTTCCGTTCGTATGTATATCACACATAGTTTTTTGTGTGGAAACGTTTGTGCAAGGTGGCCTAATGCAAACAGTTCTGTGCCGGAAGCCGTATGTGATTGTTAGTTGATCGAACACGCCTACTTTCTAGAAACCGTGTGGGTTGTTTGAGTTCATTGCACATAGTTCTATCTGAGTAACTGTCTGCAATAGAAAACCCCAATAAGCAGGGTAATTAGCCTATTACTGATAATCCATGTACTAATAAAATTGATATTTCTTATAAAACACACCAGATATTTCATATCTGTATAATGGCAACCAGGATTTTATAATCTAATTACATCATTTAGCTTCGGTAATTAGTTACGCCATTACACAATAGCACCAAGTTTCACATGCAACATCAAAAACCTTTGGAAAATAGCATCATACACGGTAAATAGACAGATGCATCTCATCTGGGAAAATGCAGAAGCGGAAGGCAAATATTGAGCCTTTAGTGATGTTGAATGTCCTTGCAACTTTAGGTCAGTGGCTAATTGCCCGCCCAACCTTCGTCCTCTTTAGGAAGACTTCAATATTGTACCGTGGGTGTTGAATGAATACTTCCCCACCCCTTGACCATGTAGGTAGTCTGAAAGGTAATCATCGGTGTCGGATTTCGGGTTCCGGCAGACCCTTAAGGTTCGAACACTGGGCTGCGCGCGGAGATCCAACCTCCCACCGTCTCGTACCTCGCTGAATCGCAGGAACCTAAACTACTAAAAAGAACAGCACAAGAGACACAGGATTTATACTAGTTTGGGCCACCGTTGTGGTGTAATACCCTACTCTAGTTTGTGTGTGGTGGATTGCCTCTTGGGCTGATGAGAAACAATACAGGGAAGAACAGCCTCGCGAGGGTCTGTTCTTGGTGGGTGTGATGAACTGTTGGGTGGTGTTCAGTTGCTCTAGCTACTGGTTCCTTGGTGAGGATCCCGATCTCATACCGGAGGGCCGACCAAAGATCCCCCTCTCTGAGTCTGGCTACTCCTATTTATAGGCGAAGGCCATGGGCCTCTTCCCAAATATTGAGCAGGAAGGGCGCCAACAATTGGCCATTTTGAAGGGGAACAGCGGGTACACTTATCCTGACTAAAGTTGGTCCTCGCCGCCAAAGGCTCTGTGATGGCCTTTGCTTGGGCTCCACGATGACTCCTTCCAGCCGTTGGGGCTGGTCTTGGTCTTGTTGCACCGAAACGGATGCCTTTGCTTGATGCTCTCGCCTGCGCTTGCTCCCTTTGCACCAAAGAGGAAAGGAGGACGCTGCGCGGGCTGGCGACCGGCTGGCGCCCTTGGTCGTCATGGCTTGCGTCATGGGCACCTCACGAGGTACCCTGCCTTGAACTCTCCGCCTCCTCATGAGCCAGCCTGACGAGGCCGTGCCTGAGGAAGCTCCTCGTCGTCCGCCTGCAATCTTGCCCCTCGCGAGGTCTTGAGCTTGCGTTGGTGAAGATGGGCCGTCTGGGCCTCCTTTGAGCCACGCAGCGAGCCGCAGAGCGGCAAGTCTGGGGACCCCGTTCCCGAGCGCCGACAAGAGCCCCGGCCCACGGCGCGCCGAACTTGGCCGGGAGAGGCGAAAGGGCAAGTCTGGCATCGCGGGCCCCTAACAGTCCTGACCTTGGGCGGCGCGTGGCGGTTGATGGGCGTGGCGGCCTTGTTCCCCATGCCTCCTTATTTCGTGCCTTGCTAGGCGGACACGCTGCTGCACACATCCGTTCCCCTCTCTGCTGCTTGTGCGCTCTAGTCCCTCCCCCTCTCGAACTCCAGCTTCCATTTCCAATCCAATCTCGAATCTCCCCCCTTTCAATCGCCATGGCTCCGGCGAAGAAGGGGAAAGGGAAGAAACCTGTGCCTCCGCCTCGCTCGCCGCCACCGGCGGCCTCCGCTGTCGACCCGTCGATCATACTCAATCTTGAGGGCTTGGGCAAGGTTAGTTCGGCTCTGGACACCTCCTTCAATGAATGCGGGAGGACGACGGCTTGGCCCGCGTCCCACTTCTCCATTGACAGGATAGTCACTGAGGTCCGGTACTTTGCTGACGCCCTGTGGGCGGGGCTGGTTCCCCCCTTCTCTGATTTCTTCAATGTCGTGCTTTCCCACTATTAGATCCACATGATGCATCTGGGTCCTGAGTCCATCACTCTCCTCTCGGTCTTCGTCTTTGTTTGCGAGGCAATGATGGGCATCCTTCCCTCGGTTGCCTTGCTGCGCCACTTCTTCTCTCTGCGCCTTGTCGACCCCACTCAATGCTCGGCGTGCGTGAGCTTCGTCGCCGCGCCCGAGACAGCGGCCTCAGGGATTGACTTCAGCCTACCTCCGCCCGCGGCCGAGTTCCGCGAGAGGTGGCTGTACGTGGATGTGGGGGTGCCCAGCCCCCTGCTATCGGAGCCAACCTCGCCTGCTGTCCCCAATTCAGGCTGGGGTCAGAAGACGCTTTCAAGCCCTCGGCTCATCTTTGTCTGGCGCCGCTGCGTTCTCGAGGTCGCTTCTTGACAGCGCCCAAGGTGGTGAAGGAGTTCTGATCGCCGCATTGCTCCTCTCAACGCCATTCCCACGGATGTGGTCCTTAAACGGCCTGGTGATCGTATGAGGCTCGAGGAAGAAGACCCGACGCCTGAAGCGCTAAGGAAAGTGCTCCTGTTCCTGACTGGCGACCCTAACCCCGGTGGCATCCGGCACGAAGGGGCCTTGCTGTACCTCTGCCGAGCAGGGGTGATTTTGTGAACCAGATGCCTATCTTGATGAATGGGGCCGCGCCTGCCGCTGGTCTCCGGGGCCTCGCGAGAATCCAAAGATGGTGACAACCCTTCTAGTCGGCCAAGGCGGCTCCTCCTCAAGTGGCGGAGCAGGAGGCCTGAGCCGCCCGAAGTCGAAGGACCCCGCTGGGTGACAGCGCGGGCGATGCTCATGAGGGCAGCTCTTGAGGCTCATGCCGCCGTGGCTGAGGCGGCAGCAGCCGCCCAGCCAGCGTCGGATGGAGCCCCGAGGCCCTGCTGCTTCTCTTGGTGAGGCGATCAGCAGCGCGTGTCAGGCGGACGCCCCTGACGTGGGTCGCCTTGATGCTCCTCCCTTGCCGCAGGCTGACCCCTGCGCTTAAATCTTGGGTCGCTTCCGCGTGAACTTCGAGGCCCTCCAGAAGAGAAGGGAGGCCTGGCGATGATTACCCTTGTCGCTTTGAGCGTGGGAAGTACTTCGCCATGCGATGAGTAATCCTTCTCCCTCTCCAGCTCCCCGATTCTTCGCTGCTTGCACCGATCCTTGCCTGCAGCCCCTTCTGCCGAGCTCACGGAGGCGGGTGAGCCGTCCTCCCGGCCGCCCCTCCCGTCCTTGAGTGCTCCAAGCGGTGGAGCCCTTGTGGTGAGGCGGCCGGGAGGTGAACCGTCCCGAGGCGCGTCGTGGCTCTGCGCGCCTCGCGATCCTTCCTCGTGAGCCTTCCCGTGGCATAGCTAGCTGCCGTGGGCTTCTCGCTGGTCGTGGGCGGTGATTGGCTGGCGCCTCCTGCACCTCGTGCAGGGATGGGCTGGCTCGGGCCGGGCTTCGGCGCGCGCCCGGCCGTCGCGAGGGTGCCAGCCCCAGCCCCTGCCGGAGGGGAGTGTTGATCGCGGCTCCGGCGCCCGTCTGGGCGGTTGAGGTGTGGAGGGCGTGCGTGGCGTGCCGGGGAGCGCCGCGCCCTTTGCCAAGGATTTCTTTGAAGGGCGGCTGAGGCGGTGAGCCTGCTTGGTGAAGAGCTCGCTGATGAAGACGCGCGCCTTGAGGCCGAGGGCCTGCGCCTGGCTGCAGAGAGGCGCGAGCTGGAGGGCGCTGTCGCCCTTGCGCGCCACCAGCGCGATCTTGGTGATGAAGAGGCCAAGGCGTCGCTGGCAGCCTCTCGGGAGGCCTGTTCTTGGGCAGCTAACAGGCGGCGAGAGGCGGCGGAGGAGCGGGCACGAGAACTCCTGCCCCGGTGTCACTCATTCGAGGAGCAAGTGGAGCTGCGCGAGGCAGCCCTTGCGTCGATGAAGGTGGCCTCCGGCGACCCAGCGGAGCTCGAGGCGTGAGGAGGCGCCGACGCTGAAGCCGCCAACGCTGCAGCAGTCTGGCGCTTGGAGACGAGGGAGCGCTTGGCGGCGGGCAGAGGATAAGGTCGCTGCACGGGAAGCCCGCGTCCTGGAGGAGGTCGGACGCCGAGTGGCGGCGGCGCGCTCGAACCTCGAGCGCGAGTTTGAGGAGCGGCTGGGGTTGATCAAGGCCGAGGCTGAGGGCATGACTGCTGCCTTGAGGGCCAAGCTGGAGGAGGCGACGCGGCGGGCCGATGCTCTTCGGGCCGCCCTCGAGGTGGCGCAGAGGGAGTCCACCACCTCTCAGGCCGAGGCGCTCCTTCATCGTCAGCGGGTGGAGGAGGCCGAGGCCGTCGCGCGCCAGAATGCGGACGAGATGCGTCAGCGGTGAATCTTGGAGCATGAGCACGGCCCCTTGCTCGCCACGCTCCGGGAAAGAGCCAACGCAGCCTTGGGTAATATCTGCGAGGCGGCAGTTGGCGAGCCGCACGCGATTAACTACGCTGGCAACCTTCAGTTCTTCACCGACGTGGTGGTGCGGCTAGAGGCGCGGTCGGTCAGGGCCAGTAGGTTGGTGGAGGAGAGGAGCCGCGCGCTGCTTGGGCGCGCCTTTTCTCGTGTCTTCAGCCATCTCCAGGACATGGACCCCCACTTCGACTTTGACGCAGCCATCGCCCCAGTTCCCCAGGCCGTCCGGGGCGACCTGGCGCACTGGGTGGAAGACAACGTGGATGCTCTTGTCCGGGCCTTCGCTTCGGACAACGACGGCGTGATCGTGGCCGCCGATGAGGGCGGCGTGGTGAACGGCCCTGACGCCGCCGATGACCCCGCAAACAGTGACGACGAGGCCAGCGACGCCAGCAACGGCTCGGGAGGTTCTCCTGAGGACGCATTGGGGGATTTATCCGACTGATTATGTATTGTCCTTGTTCCATTACCCTGCATGAATAGAACTCAGGTTTTGGACTGATGGTTGTGAGAGCATTTTGGGAGGGGGAGCCCCTCATGTAAAACTTGTGTTCATCGTATTAGCAGGTGTTACATCGCCCATACGCCTGCGCCAAGTGGTTGGCTAAGCGACATGCTGGTTAGCTGGTTTACCTTAGCTTCGTACGAGCCCCGAGATAGCCTGTGGGAAGCTGCGGCGATCTGAGTGTCTCCTGATCGAACCCGTAGGATCTGCAGTAAAAAACCCTCTGGAGAGGACGCGGAGGCGACAAGCTGGGCTGTGCGCAAGCTAGGCCTGGCCCGGCTCGCGAGGGGCTCGCGAGGGGAGGCAGCTGAGGCGGAGTGGCAACCGAAACGCGAGAGATTTGCTCGAACGAGACTAAGCACCCCTTCCCCGAACACACGCAAATCTCAAATTCGAATCCAACTTAAATCCAGCGGGGGAAAGCGACAATCAAACGGAAAGGCGAAGAAAGCGGAAGAAAAGCCGCGTCCGGCACCTAGTCTAGTCTTGGACGTCTTCTCACCAGCGCGGAGCTAAGTGCTGCCACTGGGCGTGGGAGGGAGCCCCAGGGCCTGAGGCCGGCACCCCTGAGACTCCGGGGCGTGTACAGCCCCACTCATTATTACGTGAGAGTGTCACGGGGCGGCGAGCTTCACAGGCACTGGGCCTTCTTCACAGGTACTGGCCTTGCTTCATATCGCCAGACTAGGGCCCCGCCTTGCGCCACACTTTAGTGCCACCAACGACGACCGGAAACCAGGACGCCGCCAGTGGGGTAGAGCGGTCGCCAGCGGTTCCCCCGACGACCACGGGTCCTTCGCCAGGGGCAGGCCCTGAGGCGCCTCCCCAGCAGAGGGCCTACCTCTTGAGAATGCCTTGCTCCGAACGCCGTGGTGGTGATGTCGGATCTCTGCCCCTCTCCGGCAGCCCCCTGCGCCCCTCTCCCGAGGGGTAGGGGACTGCGGGAGCGGGGCAGCTGCTCGTCGTGGCGACATGTACCTCCTGCGACCTATGGTTAGCGTATGTCTGCACTTGAGGAAGTAGCGGTACCCGATAATCGTCGCCCCCGGCGTGACCAGTGGGACCGTCTCGAGGCTCCTGGAAGAGCTCGGCTTCTGGCGCCTCATCCCCCCAGCTCGGGCTGAGGCGCGAGCCTTGCTCTCCCTCATGCGGGTGCCCTTGATCCATCATGTAGGGCACGTATTCTTCCGGCGCCGTCATCCCGAAGGCCACGCCGTAATGCTGAGCGTGCCATGCTGCTCTGCTTGATGCGCCTGCCGTGGGGTGGTGGCGCGACGGTCCACCAGGGCCGTGAGTTGCGTCGAGTCCTTCTTCTCCGCGGGCCGGGGGCGGGGGCAGCCCCGCCGCCGGCCCGGTGCTGACAGCCTTGCCGGTGTTGGAGTAGATTTGGAGCCTGCGGTCACGCGCGGAGCCCCCGTGCGAGCCGCCCTGGGCCCGAGATGGAAGTTGGGTGCAGAAGGGGTGAGCCCCCGAGGCGGCGAAGCCCAGGAGCTCCGCCACTCGCTCAAGCAGCACGTCGCGGCCGCTCTCCGGCAGAGCTGCACTGCAGCAACTCTCGAACCACCGTGGCGCGCGCCCTTGAGTTCGCTGCTCCCGCGGGTGTACGGTGGCGTGGTCGCGGCGTGATTGGAGGCCCTTGCTGCGGACCGCGCTTGCCGCGCATGAGAGCCGTCGAAGCCTGTCGCGTCGCCCCGCCCGCAGCGCCCTGCGGACCGCGAGCTGCACTCGGGCACGGGTCGCCGAGGCGAAGCGGCTCTGCGTGGGCAGGCCATGCCGCCCAAGGATCTGGGTTGCCCGCTTGGTCGCCGGACATGGTGATGACGATGCGACGAGACACGGGGTGGCAGAAGGCGGATTCCGGCGCACCCCTACCTGGCGCGCCAAATGTCGGATTTCGGGTTCCGGCAGACCCTTAAGGTTCGAACACTGGGGTGCGCACGGAGATCCAACCTCCCACCGTCTCGTACCTCGCCGAATTGTAGGAACCTAAACTACTAAAAATAACAGCACAAGAGACACATGATTTATACTAGTTCGGGCCACCGTTGTGGTGTAATACCCTACTCTAGTTTGTGTGTGGTGGATTGCCTCTTGGGCTGATGAGGAACAATACAGGGAAGAACAGCCTCGCGAGGGTCTGTTCTTGGTGGGTGTGATGAACTGCTGGGTGGTGTTCAGTTGCTCTAGCTACTGGTTCCTTCGTGAGGATCCCGATCTCATACCGGAGGGCCGACTAAAGATCCCCCTCTCTGAGTGTGGCTACTCCTATTTATAGGCGATGGCCATGGGCCTCTTCCCAAATATTGAGCAGGAAGGGCGCCAACAATTGGCCATTTTGAAGGGGAACAGTGGGTACACTTAACCTGACTAAAGTTGGTCCTCGCCTGCCAAAGGCTCTGGTGATGACGCCTGCTTGGGCTCCACGATGACTCCCTTCCAGCCGTTGGGGCTGGTCTTGGTCTTGTTGCACCGAAACGGATGCCTTTGCTTGATGCTCTCGCCTGCGCTTGCTCCCTTTGCACCAAAGAGGAAAGGAGGACGCTGCGCGGGCTGGCGCCCTTGGTCCTCATGGCTTGCGTCATGGGCACCTCGCGAGGTACCCTGCCTTGAACTCTCCGCCTCCTCATGAGCCATCCTGTCGAGGCCGTGCCTGAGGAAGCTCCTCGTCATACGCCCTGCGAGGCTTGGCCCCTCGTGAGGGTCTTGAGCTTGCGTTGGTGAAGATGGGCCGTCCTGGGCCTCCTTTGAGCCACGCCGCAGGCCGCAGGCAGGCAAGTCTGGGGACCCCCGTTCCCAGAACGCCGACAATCGGTGAACTGCTTTGAAAAGTACTGAAAACAAAGATATGCATAAATCGTTGTCTTCAATTTTGAAATGGCGCAAGGGGTAAAAACAAGGTAAAAGAGTTAGTACCATCCTATAGTTGACTGATGTATTCTTCATTGTGCAAACAAAGATCTTGTTGTGATTCGTTGCAAGTTTCTTCATCCTAACAATCTTTCTGAGTTTCTTGACTTGATTGATATTCATGGACATCTCATTTCCCCATATGCAAAATGGGTCGAACAGTGGGTCTAAGCCTCTGACAGCAAGACCTACTTGTGCAAGACCAAATTGTAAGCAACCTAAATATTAGAATGATTCCTGTAATTGCACAATAATGTGCTATTAGCGAAAGGACCATGCATGAGCAAACCTTGATGGTAAACCATAGTGTCTCCCATTGTTTCCCTGCAACACACATAAGGAAGATCTTGATCAGGTTAACTGAGAGTTGCCATACTATCAGTAGAATATGTATTGAGTACAGGAAAATTCGATTTATTTCACATGCATAACAATACAAAATAGTACCCCACAGCAAATGAAAATCAAATTGCAGAATTGAACCAAACAATTAAATGGACAACAAACTAAATGAACCAAAACAGTTAACTGAGAATGCCATTGCAGAATAAAAACATGTTCCAGAAGACAAGAAAGTTAACAAAACAAAGAATGCTTGAGAACAGTACTATGAAACGTAGCAATTGTTGGACCAAACTGTTAACTAAACATTACATTTCAGAGGACCAAACTGTTAACTGAACATTACATTTCAGAGGACCAAACTGTTAACTGAACATCAGATTGCATATTAACATTAAAGAGGACAAGTCACTAGAAGGCACTGGCGGTGGCCTCAAGAAAACATCACGAATTGTATTTTAAAGCAGACAACCACGTGGCAGTGTCGACATTGGCCTCGAAGACAAGGTGCTCCTCCAAGATCTAGCGGTCGGCACGCATGGCAGACATAGCGACCTCGTGCGTGCGTGCGGCCATGATTTGCTTCTCCGCTGCCAGATGCTACTGAGCTCCATGTTATACTACATGCAAAATGGCTGTGGGCGGCGCTTAATTGGAGAAGGGAGACAGTGATTTCGGCAGAAGATGTCGCGCTGTCGGTCGGGGCATGTGGGACGGGGAAGGAGGAGGATGGTGTGGGTGGGGTGTGGATTACCTGTCCATATCGACGAGGTCGCGCAGCAAGAAGAAGGGTCGGCGGCGAGGAGGCGGCGCAACAAGAACAAGGGTCGCCGGTGAGGAGGCGACACTGCAAGAAGAAGGGTAGCCGGCAAGGAGGCGGCGCTGCAAGAAGAAGGGTCGCCGGCGAGGAGGCTGAGTTGCCAGTAAGCAGCAGGGAAAGTTTAAACTTGGAAAGCAAGGAGGAACAATGGAAATGTGGCTTTTGGTGCGAGGGAGGGGGCGGGGAGATAGATATTTCTGCGGTGGCAGAAAAATTCTGCTCGGTGCCGCAAGAAACTGGCGCGCAAGTGTGATTAAAGCGGGGGCGATGGACTATAGACGACGAATCTTCCTGCGTAAGCCAGACAAGACAGTGCGCCAAGATATTTTATATCGCATCCCACACGATTCTTTCTAGTAAACTGTTTGTGGTATACCTGATTTTTTTCATTATGTTTTCAAACAAAAATGTTTTTACGGAGGGAAAGGATGGTGTTTGAATTGCTAGAACATTTATGTACAGTGAACATGCAACTACATGAGTGTTGTGTATAAATTTGGAATTATTCCAGGTTCGTTTGGCTTTTTATGCATTAATTGAGTTTCTAGGCACTTAATGTGCATAATTCAAATTTTAACTACAAGAACATGCTCCAGTGCACCAAAGTTGGTTGAAACATCAAATGTGTATCTTTGGGTGAATTTATAGGTCCCATGCAAGAAATGGGAATGAAATTCAAACATCTGGGCGTCGTGGCTCGGCCGGGAACATTGAGAAACTTGGTTTTTAAATTCCTGGAAATTCAAAACTCGCCTAAAAATCATTAAACTTGGCATGGTGTCATTTGATGGCACCAACATGTTGTGGTAAGAAAATTGGCCACATTTGGACAAGTTTTTGCTATAAGCTTCTTGCAAACTGGAGCTTCTCTCGAGAAGACTCGTGGTTACCGAGGGGGACGTGTCACCATTTTGTGCGAAACGATAGATGCTACCTCCCCCCCCCCTTGATTTTTTATAGAGGCAACATAGAACTATATGAGTGCCGTGTTAAAATTTGGAATTATTCCGGGTTTGTTTGGACTTTCTTCTACATTAATTGAATTTTTGGTCATTTAATGTGCATAATCCAAATTTGAACTACAAGCACATGCTCTAGTGCACCAAAGTTGGTTGAAAAATTACATGTGTGTCCTTGGGTGAATTTCCATGTCCCATGCAAGAAATGGGAATGAAATTCAAACATCTGCGCGTCGTGGCTCGGCCGGAAAGATTGAGAAACATGGTATTTTAATTCATGTAAATCCAAATCACGCCTAAAAATCATGAAACTTGGCATGGTGTCATGACATGGCACCAACATGTTGTGGTAAATTTTTTGCCCGAATTGGGACAAGATTTGGTACAAGCTTCCTACAAATCGGAGTTTCCCTCAAGAAGGCTCGTGGTTCCGAGAGGGAACGTGTCACCTCCGTGTGCGAAACGACATACGTACACTGCCTTCTCCCGCCTTATTTTTTTACACAGGCTGATTAGACCTAATAGAGGTATTGTGATTAATTTTGTAATTATTCCGGGTTCGTTTGGCCTTTTTTATACACCAATTGAACTTCTGGGCATTTCACATGCATAATTCAAATTTGAACTACAAGCACATGCTCCAGTGCACTAAAGTTGGTTGAAAAATCACATGTGTGTCCTTGGGTGAATTTTAGGTCCAATGCAAGAATTGGGAATGAAATTCAAACATCTGGGCGACGTGGCTCGGCCGGAAAGATTGAGAAATTTCGTTTTTTAATTCCTGTAAATCCAAAACACGCCTGAAAATCATGAAACTTAGCATGGTGTCATGACATGGCACCAACATGCCGTGGTAAATTTTTTGGACGAATTGGGACAAGCTTTGGTATAAGCTTCTTGCAAACCGGAGCTTCTCTCAAGAAGGCTCGTGGTTCCAAGAGGGAACGTGTCACCTCCGTGTGCGAAACAACATACACTGCCTTCTCCCGCGTTAATTATTTTACACAGGTAGATTAGACCAAATAGAAGTATCATGCTAAATTTTGGAATTATTTCGGGTTTGTTTGGCCTTTTTATGCATTAATTGAATTTCCGGGCATTTAACGTGCATAATTCAAATTTGAACTACAAGCACATGCTCTAGTGCACCAAAGTTGGTTGAAAAATCACATGTGTGTCCTTGGGTGAATTTCTAGATCCCATGCAAGAAATGGGAATGAAATTCAAACATCTGGGCGTCATGGCTCGGCCGGAAAGATTGAGAAACTTGGTTTTTTAATTCATGTAAATCCAAAACACGCCTGAAAATCATGAAACTTCGCATGGTGTCATGACATGGCACCAATATGCTGTGGTTAATTTTTTGGCTGAATTGGGACAAGCATTGGTACAAGCCTCTTGCAAACCGGAGCTTCTCTCAAGAAGGCTTGTGGTTCCGAGAGGGAACGTGTCACCTCCGTGTGCGAAACGACATACGTACACTGCCTTCTCCTGCTTTAATTTTTTACACAGGCAGATTAGACCAAATAGAAATATCGTGCTAAATTTTGGAATTATTCCGGGTTCGTTTGGCCTTTTTATACATTAATTGAATTTCTAGGAATTTAATGTGCATAATTCAAATTTGAACTACAAGCACATGCTCCAGTGCACCAAAGTTGGTTGAAAAATCACATGTGTGTCCTTGGGTGAATTTCTAGGTCCCATGGAGGAAGTGGGAATGGAATTCAAACATCTGGCGTCTTGGCTCGGCCGGAAACATCGAGAAATTTGGTTTTAAAATTCCCCATAAATCCAAAACTCGCCTGAAAATCATGGAACTTGGCATGGTGTCATGACATGGCACCAACATGTTGTGGTAATGTTTTTGTCCGATTTGTGAAGGCGCAGACATTAACAATCAACAAAGTCATTTCGGAACAAGTGATGTCACATTACAAATCGGAAACACAAGTATTATTGAAACCATGGGCGTTCTACTTACCAATTATGTGCCGACACGCGTCCCCTTTTTTTTATTGGCGTGCGGGGTAGCTATTTGAGTATGGGAGGCGTGCGATTAGACCCCTGCGCGTGCTCATCGGGAGGTGAGCCCTTTGACCTCTATCGGCCGTGCACCTCCCTCCCAACGTCTCCATTAATGGCGCCTGAGCCCCTGTTTCACGGCGTGGCTATGTCTCACTGGACTGAGATTTAAGAGAGAGAAAAGAAAATCTGAAAAGAAAGTTTTGCACGGATCTTGATGTAAGATCTGATGGACCTATATAGCATCGACTGTGACTTATAGCAAGACTGATGAATATAAGGATGATGACAGTGGATAATAGTTGTCTTACATATTTAGGAACATAATTAAAAAGGCTACATGCGGCAACGCCCAAAATACACAAGGGCAAAAGAAGAAGGAAGACAACAATCTGGATCACTGATCTCTACTTTCTTGATGTGTTGCTATAGGCCGTGGGAACTAGTCTCCGCGGCGAGGGGCGATGAGCTCTTTCTTGTCCTCAAGATGCTGCTTGAGAGCATCCACAGATTCCTCCACCAGCCATCTGCGCTTGATGCGCAACATGGCATTCTCATCCATAAGTTTCTCGACGATCACGCCGGTCCTCTTCCACACGGCAGTGGTCTCCTCCTGCTGCTCCACACTTCCGAAAATCTTCGCCCTCAGTAGGTCGCGCTCGGCCCGGAGCTTCGCATTGCTCTCCCTTAGTTGCTGGATGACACCGGTAGGCTTTTCAAACGAGGCTTTCATGTCGTCCTCCAACCTCGCCCAGCTGGAGATCTGATTAATCTGGCTATGAACAATCGCATGCATGCGCCCATAAGAGTCCTCGCCTGCCCGCGAGACATTTTCTCATGCCGCCGTGGCGTGGGAGGACATCTTTGCTGCATTCGCGGCGTGATGGGACATCTCTGCTGCTTCCGCGGTGCGGCCGGACTAGTATGCTGCATCGACGGCATGGCGGGACCTCTGTGCTGCTTCGGTGGCGCTGCGGGACCTCTGTGCTGCTACGGCCGCATGGCGGGACATGTCATCTGCTTTTGCGGCGAGGCGGGACATCTCTCGTGCCTCCGCTTCCATGCTCGCTGACGGTGTCCTGGACTAGGGGGTACTCATCATGTCGTCTCCCGATCAGTTGGATTGGGCCAAGGACCCCCATGGGCGTGTACTCAAGGGCCAGTCCGGACAGCTGCCGCATACAAGGAAGATTCCACAAGACTTGGCGATCAAGACAAGGACTCCTCCCCACCGGCGTATTCGGCTAGGACTCTTGTTATCCTAGGCCTCTGGTGCATTATATAAACCGAGGCCAGGCTAGTCGATAGAAAAATACACAATCATACCATAGGCTATCTTCTAGGGTTTAGCCTCTACGATCTCGTGGTAGATCAACTCTTGTACTACTCATATCATCAATATTAATCAGGCAGGAAGTAGGGTTTTACCTCCATCGAGAGGGCCCGAAGCTGGGTAAACATTGTGTCCCTTGCTTTCTGTTACCATCAGCCTAAGACGCACAGATCGGGACCCCCTACCCGAGATCCGCCGGTTTTGACACCGACATTGGTGCTTTCATTGAGAGTTCCACTGTGCCGTCACCGTAAGGCTCGATGGCTCCTTCTATCATCGGTAACGATGCGGGTCCAGGGTGAGGTTTTCCTCCCCGGACAGGATCTTCATATTCGGCGGCTTCGCACTGCTGGCCAACTCGCTTGGCCATTTCGAGCAGATCGAGAGCTACACCCCTGGCCACCAGGTCAGGTTTGGAAACTTGAACTACACGACCGACATCCGCGGAGACTTGATCTTCGACGGATTCGAGCCCATGATAGGTGCGCCGCATAGTCCCAATAAGCATGACTTAGATCTGCCGTCTGACGGTGTTCGGGAGAACGCGCTTGCAGTTGCCCTGGCTTTAGATCCTGAGCAGATCGTGCCATCCGAGGATGGGGGGATAGACCCCGCCACGGAGGCCGCACACTCATTGTCAATAGAGCCGAACACAGACTTCGCCTCCAATAAAGTCTGTGCCATCGGACCCTCGGACTCGTCTCCGGCTATAGGCTCTGAACCGCGCGCATCCATGCCTATCGAATCTGATTGGGCATTGATTACGGAGTTCACCTCCGCGGATATCTTTCAGCACTCACCCTTGGGCGATGTGCTAAGTTTATTGAAATCTCTATCCCTGTCCGGAGACTCCCGATCGAACTATGTCCGGCATTGAGCACATCACGACCTGCATCGGCGGGTCCGCACTGTTGCTTCTTCAAGCCGGTGTCCATCACGCCGACCTAGTTCGACTCATCGGCCGACATCGAGGGTTCAACATCTCGGCTGGACCGGGGGCTTCGCCATCTCTTCATCAACCTACCCCGGAGACTTCGGCGTCACTAGCCGACCGGCTTCGTCACGTTAGCTGGACCGGAGGCTTTGCCTTGGCGAGCCAACCTTTACCAGCATCGCCATGCCATCGCTTCGCCGCCCATCAGGCAATGAGAATGCGGAGCGAGTCCCAATTTTGGGAGTCACTTTTCTTTGGATCAGTACAACAAATAGACCAGGTGCTATTAATCCTAGTATTTTTTGCTTGTTTGGGTTTATTTTTCCAAGGAATTATTACTCCGGTTTGTCCATCATCTGTACACAGGTTTATCAAATGGTGGCCGCATTAACGACGGGTGGTTCGGTCAGTTTCCGTACATAGTCTGGCGAACGCCGCATCCGGAACTCAGACCGACCTGAGAATTCAGGCTTTGCCACACCTTCACCGCATCATGACATCGCCCTGCATCGACATTGACTTCGGCGCCAGGCCATATTTCTTTTATTACTCGCTTTGCATAAATTATTTATTATGCATCAATTTTTATTTTTAATTTATCATTATTACTATTATCTCCGTTTTGCACTATTTTTTGTGCACGGGAAAATGATCCAGCGGGACTATATCCTTTGGCGTCACCTCGGGACCGGCTTGAGGGATGGAACCTTGTCCCGCGTCAAGCTCAGACCGCGTCATCAATACCGAACACATTAACCAGCTAAGTTGCCTTCATGCTCAAAGTTGTCAAGCATTATACTTTTTTGGAAAAAAAGTTGCTTGTAAAAAATTTCCTTGTCCAAACTTTGTTTGTGACGGATAAATTCAAATACCCAGTTCACTTGGGGGCTTCTTTCATGAAGCCTTTCCTCTTGCATGTGATTATACTTGTACGGCTTCGTTCCTTGTTCGTGTATTACGCCACAATATGCACCATATTGACTTAAGCGATTTGCAAGCTGGGTTGCCTCGCTCCTGTGTTTACCCCTACGTTCCCGATTGTTCGGCTAGGGAGTAAAGGGAGCACCTCTGCGATTGTCACGATCGTCTAACATCTCAAAATTTCAAATTTTGGAATGTTATATTAAATAGATAGATTTGATTGATTGTTTGATTGATTGACTGAAAATTCGTAACTTTTTGAAAGTTAAAGGAGAGGGAATAAAAGGAATTTCCCAAACTTTCATTTTGCTTTTATGATCTTCGGGAATTCAAATTCTTTTCATCACAAAACCCTGGAGAGGAGATGACATGACTTCTTCCATTTATTTAAATGACAAGGGGTGTTGAAAATATTTGAATTCCATTTGAGAATATTTCAATTCGAAACTTTATCCAACTCAATGATTTTCATGACGAAGATAAAATGACTTCTTCAAATTATATGAAATATGAGTTGGGAGTTTCAAAGAATTAAATTCAAAGTTCTTTTATTTTCAATTTGGAGTTATTTGAGTTTTATTCAAATTATTTTCTCCAAAAATAAAATAAATGGAAAATAGGGTAACATGATTCCTATGTCGAAAAAATGGAGAGAAATAAATTTGAATTAATTTTGGTATTTTTAAAATGATTTTATTGGATTTTACTAGAGCTGAAACACTCTTTGTTTTATTTTGATTTGTGTGTATTTTATTTGAAGCTAAAATAATGTTCATGTTGTAGAAAATATTTTTCTGAAAATTTGATATATTATATGCCTATGTTGTATTTTTATTTTATTGGCATTATTTTATTTTTAGTGTCTGTTTAAAAAAAAACTATTCTCCGCCGACTGGGCCGGCCCAGCCGAAGCCAGGCCAAGGCCCAGCTCCGCTCGCCGCCTCCCTCCCGTCCCTGACCGGGACTCCTCCCCGGAGTCCGGCGCCGCCCCGCCACCGGCCACCGCCTCCCCTTGTCCCTTCCCCACGCCACCTCCTCGCTCCCCGCCTATAAAGCCGCCGCCGCCCCGGCCCCTTTTCCCCTCTCTCTCCTCCTCGCATCTCGCCGGAAAGAGTCAATGCCGCCGAGATCCGACCGCCGCCGCCTGCTCCACTCCGGCTCCCTTGCCGCTGCCGCCACCACCATCGTCACCGCCGCGCCGCGCCGAGCGCCCCGAAGCCCTCGCCGACGCCGGAGACCCACTAGGGCCGCTTCCCCGTTCAACACCGAAGCCGCCACCGCCGTCTTCCTCACCGCCGGCGCCGTCAACCGCCGCGGTAAGCCGCCGCTCCGTCCCGTCCGTCCGATCCTAGATCTAGGGCTGAGATTAGGTTTAGTTGTTTTTTTAACCATTTTGCTTTAAGTAATGGACGTTCACTGGTTAGGTCTCCTCAGCGAACGGTTCATTCGTTAGCGTTCGTTAACGAACGTTCGCTCTTTAGCCTTTTTTCTTTTTCTGTTAATTTTCGGCCAGGGACCTATCTATGAATACTTTTTTGCAGATTAGCCCCTGATTTTCAAACGTTCATAACTTTTTACTCGTTAGTCCAAATTCAACGAAACCAACGCCCACTTCTTCGTTATGATCCCCTCTATCCAGTAATCCAACTCAAACATGTTTTTGAAAGTTTAGAATTTGAATTAGACCAGATTTGAATTTGAACTTCGTTTGATCATAACTTGAGTTTCGTAACTCCGATTTAGTTCATTCTTTTTGCAAATCGAAGCTCTTGACCTAAACTTTATGACAAGGCCAAATTCACATAATTTTGGTACTGTTAGAATTTTTTTATGCTGCAAGAGTTATTTTCTTGGTTTTGATGTTTTCCGAATTGTTTCTTCGTTCTTTCTGATCTTTTGAGTGATTGCTTATGTGTGGTTACTATTGCTTAATTATGATAGATTGACCGGAGTGTGACGAGTAGAACTATCAAGAGTTTTGAGCGCGAATGATCTTCATCAACTTTGCAGGCAAGTAACACTTTGATCATACTCTTCTCATACCAAGTTTTTATGCATTAGATCTATTCCTCAAACACTTGCATGATTAGGATCTAATTAAATTGTGGGATGGGAAGTAGTTGAGGTAGTACCTATTACCTGTTTTATTATCAAACCTTTGGGAGTTACTTCTACGTTTGCTTATTATGCCATGCTATGCTGGTAGACGTGGATTGGGTGAGTGAATTTTCCATGACAGATGTGAGATTGTTAATTGATGGTTTATCTAAGGTGGCAACTTAAACACACATCTGGTGGATTGAGGCACTGCTATTCGAGATTTGCCTATCAAGGCACACAGGTAGACAGGATTTGCTGTATTTCTTGACCGCCACCCGTGCTCAAAGGGATCATGAGATTATTCAAACTAGAAACTTCCGTGTGCAGCCACAAGCCATTATGGGCTCTGGCATAGTTGATTAAGTTGTGCGAACTCTTACGGGTAGACTAGCACATGTAGGGGAAAGTAGGTGTACCGGTCTACCCACATGTAAGGTGCTAGTGCTTCTGAAAGACTATGTCTCGGTCATCCGTTTCTCAAACACCATGTAGTGCGAGAAACCAAACGGAGGCGATCGAGTCTTGTGGGGAAAAGTGCGCAAACCTCTGCAGAGTGTATAAACTAATCATGGTTAGCCGTGTCCCCGGTTATGGACAATTTTGAGTATCTAGTACCTGGATTATCCTGTTGATCTCATCATGTTACTTCTAATTAATATTGTTGGGTTTTTAATGAGTACTTTTAATTGGGATTGAGAATGCTGTCAACCATTCTCAATGTTTCACAACCACCATGATAGTTACATAATTTTATTCCTTTGCAGTAGGGAAAAATTGGCTTTTCGCAAAATCTGTAACCATAGAGCTTTCCACCAGCCATATATGCATGTAGTATAGGCTTATTCCTTCATTACTCTCTATGTGTTACATTGCCAACATATTCCATGTGCTGACCAGTTTTCGGGCTACAACTTTTCATGTTGCAGACTTTTCAGACGACGAGTAAGTGATACATTAGGGTTACGATTTCCTATACTCAACTTTGCCGTTGGTGTTGATGGGAATCCACAACCTTGTTGCTTCCGCTATATTTGGATTGAGGTAATAGTATTTATGCTATTTATACATGTGATTTACCTCTGTTATAAATCCTTCGAGTACTGTGTGTGTCAGCATACCGATCCAGGGATGACACCTAAGCACAGAGACTTGATCCTTTCGGGTCGGGTCGCTACAAGATGGTATCGAGCACATGTTGATCAGAGGACGTGACCCTAGAAACCGACAAGCCCATATGAAAGATTTTCTCTACAACTTCATTTTCAAAAATCTTTTACCTATCTTCTCTTCGAGCTTATTCAAATATTCCCTTTTAGTGAGACCATACCCTTTTCCTTTTGACCACTCGAAGATTCGACCGATGATACCACTCCAAGGAGACAAGATATCAGACAACTAAGATCATTTGGAATGAAGAGGATTTTACCGTGTAAATGGAAACTACAACGGTTGAAGACTCCGAAGAATAGGAGAATTTGAAGGCTTTGAAGAATTCCCAGATTTTATGACCTAGGATGGTTACGCTTATGGAATTGAGAGATTATGGAGGTAATCAATACCCGAGATTAAGGTGTATTGGAGTAAGACCAAGATCTGGAGCATTACATCAAGGATTTAAAGATGGACTTGCAGGAAGCCGTATTTGACAAGGAAACAGTTCGTGAAGAACTCAGGACCCAGAAGCTGCAAGTAGTCAAGCTGGAGAAGCAAAACCCCGAGGTACCAGAGATTCGTCATGAACTGAAGGACAATAGGATCATGGTTCATGCCAAGGATGTTGAAATCCAGAAGTTGGAATGTAACTCCAGAAATATTAAAGGACGTCGCGAGAGACTTCGCGTCAACAGAGATGATTTGGCAAAAGAACTTGAGAAGGACAAGCATGATCAGAAGGAGTCAGCAGAGACATGACCAAGACTTGAAGAGTTTGATGACTTTGAGATCTATTGATCATTAGAAGACCAAACCCTTGTTACATACCTACGTTAGATGCGACGATTGTGAGCTGTCATTTTGTTTGATTTTTTTTCCGACAGCCACAATAAAATCTGCCTTTTCAAAACTTTTGTATTGTGTGCATCCCTCTCTATCTCTCTTATCCCACCCCAAAACCCTTGGACCCAATAGAGGATGAATGGAGATGAGCTCGTATTTTCTGGACCAAGGAGTCAATTGGAGATGGACCAATGGATTCAGAACATGGAGGATCACATGGAGAATAACCCTATAGCCAGAATGGATATGACCCAGCATGTTCTACAGTGCTTTGAAAAGAGGTGTTGCTATCTGGTGGAGGATGTACCAAACCATCAATGTGGCCAGGAGTAACCACTTGGGGAGAAATTAAGTTGACTTTGCTAATTTCTCGGTTTGTGTCCCAGAGAATGAAGCCTTATGGAAAGGATATGAAGAAACCCTGTGCATACAAGCTTTGTGGAGAAATAGGATACAACCATAAAGAAAACAAGGACGAATACCCTCATAATCGGAGGATTATCAAAGGAGTTAGCTGAGGATTTTCAGGGAACTTCGATTGGAGATTGTTCCCAAAGGTTTTGTTGCAGCAATGGAAGTTCAGTCTACCTTGTTGGGAAAGATCCGTGAAGCTCAGAAGGATGACAAAGAGATTGCTGAGATAAAAGAAAGGATGAGTAAAGGAAAGGCCAAAGGTTTTCGTAAGGATGAGCACGACACCTTATGATTTGAGGATAGTGTATATGTGCCCAATAATGCAAAGATCAGGAAGTTAATACTTCAGGATGCTCATGACTCACTATACTCGATTCGCCCTGGCAGTATTTGGATTTGAAAGAGTGTTTCTGGTGGACTGATATGAAGATGGATATTGCGGAGTATATAGTTGTAGGTGATGTATGTCAGAGAGTAAAAACAGAGCATCAGAAGCCAGCAGGATTACTACAGCCTATGCCGATATCCGAATGGAAGTGGGAAAAGCTTGGCATGGATTTCATTACCGGATTTCCCAGAACCTGATCGGGATATGATTCTATCTGGGTAGTAGTTGATTTGCTTGACCAAAGTAGCTCATTTTATCCCAGTGAAAACCACCTATACAAGTGCGAAGTTGGCCAAGATATATTTGACAAGGATCGTATGTCTGCATGGAGTTCCGAGGACCATCGTAGAGGAGCACAGTTTACCTCAAAGTTTTGGAATCAGCTGCACCACACTTTGGGTAATAGGCTAGAGTTCAGTACAGCCTTTCATCCGCAGACAGATGGATAAACCGAGAGAGTCAAACAGATTCTAGAGGACATGTTGAGAGCCTGTGCGCTAGATTATGGATCTAGTTGGGATGACAATTTACCTTACACGGAGTTCTCATTCAACAACAACTACCAAGTCAGTTTGAAGATGGCCCCTTTTGAAGCTTTGTATGGGAAAAGGAGCCAGACACCATTTGATGTGGGATGTAGATGGAGACCGTCAGTTGTTTGGACCAAATGTGATCAAGGAGACAGAAGAGAAGGTTAAGTTGATTCGAGAAAGACTGAAGGTAGCTCAGTCCAGGCAGAAGAGTTATGCAGACTAAATGCAAGGAGGTAGTCTATGAAATTTGGAGACAGAGCATGTCTTCGTGTGTCCCCTTTGCGAGTAGTTAAATGATTTGGAATTAAGGGAAAGTTAGCCCCGAGATTTGTAGGACCATACGGAGTTTTGGAGCGTATGGGAGAAGTGGCTAACAAGTTGGAGTCACCCGAAGGACTGTCAGGAGTTCATGATGTGTTTCACATTTCCCAGTTGAAGAAGTGCCATGCAGAGATGGCCAATATTCCCTTGTAAGGACACTTGACCCCTGGAAAGGATAATGATGTTCCACAGAGTGGACTTCATAAGTACGAGTTTTATCTCGATATGTTAGATACACCAAGAATATGAAGAGATGAAGTACTATGGGATATAAAGGAGGTATGATGTTGGAAATATGGATCAATGGAAATTCCATGATGAGTCTGAGTAATCATGTCCTAGTTTGGTGCCAATAGAAGGAAGGAGACAGTAATAATTGGATGGATTTTAAGTATGCTTGGAAGCTGGAAGTTGGATGTTGGAATAATGATCAGTTGCCCCGAGGATGTGTTCAAGGATTATAAGTGATGAGATGGGCCATAACCCACAGGCCCAGGACCTGCCAAGAAGCAAGCAAACTCTTGCTGAAGGAAAAACCCTAGTAGAAGTTACATTTTATCGACAGACGATCTTATAGGAGTTTACGCAAAACCTAAGAGTTTCTAAGGAACGATAGATGATTGTTTGGCTTGCAGAATCAATGGATTTTTTTCGAACTTGGTTCGTCGACAAGAGAAATTCTGCAATGCTCGTGAGGATGACCGAGTGTTAGAATGCGAGATTCACTAAACCATGTACAAGGAAATGATTTGGGTGCGGGATGGATTGATCACCATACCGACTTACTCTTATTATTCGCCTTGCTATATGGGATGGTAAATATGAGTGACTTACCTATAGTAGAGGGACGATGATCAAAACCCTGTTCAAAACCTTAGAATGGTATAAGTATTTTCCCTTGTACACGACAGCTGTTGCCAATCGTAGGATATACGGTGAGGTTCAACCCAGACCCGTTTTCTGCAGGACAAACCATAAATTGATGACCACCATGAGATATCGATAGTTGATTAGTATTGGCGCCAGACCTATCAGCTATGAAGACCCAATCCCGGAATAACCTTACCAAGATGAAACGACAGAAGAATTGAGGAAAAGGTTATGCCACTACCGGAAGAGCCCAGAGAAGGAATTATCCTTACAATCTGAGAAGACCGACACTGTCAGTAATAAGGATGGAGTATATAAGTTTTGATGGAAACCGTAACCATGCTTCTAAGGGTGGTAGCACCCGAGACCCCCGGAGACGATCGATGGATTTTTTTTGAAGACCCCAAACATAACCTATTTCTTTCTAGCCTCTCCGAATCTCGAGGACGAGATTCATTTTAAGGGTGGTAGTTTGTAACATCCCAAAATTTGAAATTTTGGAATGTTATATTAAATAGATAGATTTGATTGATTGTTTGATTGATTGACTGAAAGTGAGTGAATTCGAAACTTTTTGAAAGTTAAAGGAGAGGGAATAAAAGGACTTTCCCAAACTTTCATTTTGCTTTTATGATCTTCGGGAATTCAAATTCTTTTCATCACAAAACCCTGGAGAGGAGATGACATGACTTCTTCCATTTATTTAAATGACAAGGGGTGTTGAAAATATTTGAATTCCATTTGAGAATATTTCCAATTCTGAAACTTTATGCAACTCAATGATTTTCGCGAGCGAAGATAAAATGACTTCTTCAAATTATATGAAATATGAGTTGGGAGTTTCAAAGAATTAAATTCAAAGTTCTTTTTATTTTCAATTTGGAGTTATTTGAGTTTTATTCAAATTATTTTTCTCCAAAAATAAAATAAATGGAAAATAGGGTAACATGATTCCCTACGTCAGAAAAATGGAGAGAAATAAATTTGAATTAATTTTGGTATTTTTAAAATGATTTTTATTGGATTTTATTAGAGCTGAAACACTCTTTGTTTTATTTGGATTTGTGTGTATTTTATTTGTGTGTATTATATGCCTATGTTGTATTTTTATTTTATTGGTATTATTTTATTTTTAGTGTCTGTTTAAAAAAAACTATTCTCCGCCGACTGGGCCGGCCCAGCTGAAGCCATGCCAAGGCCCAGCTCCGCTCGCCGCCTCCCTCCCGTCCCCGACCGGGACTCCTCCCCGGAGTCCGGCGCCGCCCCGCCACCGGCCACCGCCTCCCCTTGCCCCTTCCCCACGCCACCTCCTCGCTCCCCGCCTATAAAGCTGCCGCCGCCCCGGCCCCGTTTCCCCCTCTCTCTCCTCCTCGCATCTCGCCGGAAAGAGTCGCCGCCGTCAAGATCCGACCGCCGCCGCCCGCTCCACTCCGGCGCCCTTGCCGCTGCCGCCACCACCATCGTCACCGCCGCGCCGCGCCGAGCGCCCCGAAGCCCTCACCGACGCCGGAGACCCACCAGGGCCGCTTCCCCGTTCAACACCGAAGCCGCCGCCGCCGTCTTCCTCACCGCCGGCGCCGTCAACCGCCACGGTAAGCCGCCGCTCCGTCCCGTCCGTCCGATCCTAGATCTAGAGCTGAGATTAGGTTTAGTTATTTTTTTAACCATTTTGTTTAAGTAATGGACGTCATTGGTTAGGTCTCCTCAAATAACGGTTCATTCGTTAGCGTCATAATCTAACGCTCGCTTTTTAGCCTTTTTTTTTTTTACATTAATTTTCGCCAGGGACCTATCTGTGAATACTTTTTCTGTAGATTAGCCCCTGATTTTCAAACGTTCATAACTTTTTACTCGTTAGTCCAAATTCAACGAAACCAACGCCCACTTCTTCGTTATGATCCCCTCTATCCAGTAATACAACTCAAGCATGTTTTTGAAAGTTTAAAATTTGAATTAGACCAGATTTGAATTTGAACTTCATTTGATTATAACTTGAGTTTCAGAATCTCGATTTAGTTGATTCTTTTGCAAATCAAGCTCTTGACCTAAACTTTCTGATAAGGCCAAATTCACATAATTTTGGTACTGTTAGAAATTGTTTTATTCTGCAAGAGTTATTTGCTTGGTTTTGATGTTTTCCGAATTGTTTCTTCATTCTTTCCGATCTTTTGAGTGATTGCTTATGTGTGGTTACTATTGCTTGATTATGATAGATTGACCAGAGTGTGACGAGTAGAACTATCAAGAGTTTTGAGCGCGAATCATCTTCATAAACTTTGCAGGCAAGTAACACTTTGATCATACTCTTCTCATACCCATTTTTATGCATTAGATCTATTCCTCAAACACTTGCATGATTAGGATCTAATTAAATTGTGGGATGGGAAGTAGTTGAGGTAGTACCTATTACCTGTTTTTATTATCAAACCTTTGGGAGTTACTTCTACGTTTGCTTATTATGCCATGCTATGCTAGTAGACGTGGATTGGGTGAGTGAATTTTCCATGACAGATGTGAGATTGTTAATTGATGGTTTATCCAAGGTGGCAACTTAAACACACATCTGGGTGGATTGAGGCACCTGGCTATTCCAGGATTTGCCTATCAAGGCACCTGGGTAGACAGGATTTGCTGATTCTCGGACCGCCACCTGTGCTCAAAGGGATCATGAGATTATTCAAACTAGAAACTTCCGTGTGCAGCCACAAGCCATTATGGGCTCTGGCATAGTTGATTAAGTTTTGTGAACTCTTACGGGTAGACTAGAAGATGTAGGGGAAAGTAGGTGTACCGGTCTACCCACATGTAAGGTGCTAGTGCTTCTGAAAGACTATGTCTCGGTCATCCGTTTCTCAAACACCATGTAGTGCGAGAAACCAAACGGAGGCGATCGAGTCTTGTGGGGAAAAGTGCGCAAACCTCTGCAGAGTGTATAAACTAATCATGGTTAGCCGTGTCCCCGGTTATGGACAATTTTGAGTATCTAGTTCTTGGATTATCCTGTTGATCTCATCATGTTACTTCTAATTAATATTGTTGGGTTTTTAATGAGTACTTTTAATTGGGATTGAGAATGCTGTCAACCATTCTCAATGTTTCACAACCACCATGATAGTTAAATAATTTTATTCCTTTGCAGTAGGGAAAAATTGGCTTTTCGCAAAATCTGTAACCATAGAGCTTTCCACCATCCATATATGCATGTAGTATAGGCTTATTCCTTCATTACTCTCTATGTGTTACATTGCCAGCATATTCCATGTGCTGACCCGCTTTGAGCTACAACTTTTCATGTTGCGTACTTTTCGCATTTACGAGTAAGTGATACGTTAGGGTTACGATTTCCTATACTCAACTTTGTCGTTGGTGTTGATGGGAATCCACAACCTTGTTGCTTCCGCTATATTTGGATTGTGGTAATAGTATTTACGCTATTTATACATGTGATTTACCTCTGTTATAAATCCTTCGAGTACTGTGTGTGTCAGCATACCGATCCAGGGATGACACCTAAGCACAGAGACTTGATCCTTTCGGGTCGGGTCGCTACTGATCGGGTCATCCGAGCCGGACCTCAGACTGGGTGAAGCCGAAAGCTAGCGCTCTTATTGTTTTCAATGATGGTCGGCACGCAACGGTACTCATGAGTACAAAAAATGTATTGCACAAGTCTCATAGTAACAATGAGCACCAAGAAAGGTATCGGTGGGGTACTATTTTCTTCAAGATGCTTCTTACACTTCACAAGAATGTAGCATAAGTTCCCCGAGCGCGCTTTTGTCTGTTACAGCCTTATGGCCTGATTGCCTGGTTATTGGAAACACCGCCGATATTCTCGATGTGGAGTACATAACACTTTTCGGACCTTGACCAAGAGGGAGAAGCCGACGATCGGTTAAGACGCGTTTAAAGTTCGGGTGAACATAGATATGATATAAGTACTTCGGTGCATACAATCGTTATACATAAAATTCTTTTACCCAAGTCACGTGGGGGCTCTTAAATTAGTATGAACTGTTTTTCTTCTTGGTTGTTGCAAAGTCTTTTTTCTATCACTCCTTTCTCGATGCAAGTGTGTGGTCAGTAGCCTGATAGCCTTGCTTCTCTCTAAATCCGCTCGAGTGCAGTTTGCTAAACTAGCCTCGGAGAAGCACTCCGCCTTTGGGATAAGGAGGTTTAAGCCATAGGCTGACCCGCTTGAAGTCTTGAGATAGGATGTGTCATGTTAAAGCACGACAGAAGCACCTTCTTTTTAAAGTCCAATTTTTGGATTGGCACCGAACACTTGATCTAGTTCGGATATTAAACTGTTGAATAAGTTTTTTGGCTTTTCGAGCCTATCGCACTTTTAAACTATTTGTGCGTTTCCAGCGTTAGTCTCGCAGTGCAACGCCGGACACCTTTAGGGATTCGGCAAAAACATTCTCGGATATTGCTTTATATGCATCGGTTTCGAATTGTGTCTTCGGTCAATAGTTGGGTTGCCCGGCTCCTGTGCTTACCTCCTACATTCCGCTTTGTTCGGCTAGGTGTGCAAAGGGAGAACCACTGTGATTGTGCTTCCAGTTCGCATGGTCAAGCACCTCAGTGGAGAAAGCCGAAAACTGACTGTCACCATAGGCGTAAACTGGTCAGCGATCCGATGACTATGTTAAATGACGGGACATTCATAACATTGGCCGAAGTGTTTACGGCTTGACCTTGGATGTCACCGAACACTAACCGGGAGCTCATAGCTAGCTTCCCCAGTTTAAAGCTCCTATGACTAAGCGAAAGTTATAAAGCCCGCATATCTGGTTGCCTCGTTTCCGCTAACACAACCGCCTTCGAGCACCGAGACGTCGGCTAAGGGCTGCTTTGTTATTGCGAAAACACCCTGCGTAGTATCTAGCATGGGGTAGAAGCCAACGATGGGCCACTTTCAACTGATAAACCGGTCACAATGGAGTCAAAATAATGATGTAAAGTACTTGGATACATAGAATCATTACACATAATCTGTGATTTTACTCTGGATATCGATCCTTAATTCGGCCACCGTGCCCACATTAAGGCTCGGGGGCTACTGGGCTTTGCGCTCATTATTTACAAATATTAAAGGGGCACATCGATTCCCTGATCTGGTGTTGCCACCCGACCAGTGTCTCGGGGGCTACTGCATTGCCTATTCAATGCAGAAAATTCAAAGGGCTCAGTGTTCGGCTTGATTGAACTATCGGAAGCGCGTCTTCGGACAACAATAAGTACCATCTGGACCTATCTGGCATCAAGCTATATATCACGGCGACTTCTCACGACCCTCTCTCAGGGGCCCGTTCGCCGATCACTATTATTTCTAATATATTACACTGCATTTTTATTCCTACGTATGCTGCCGAGCTAGGAGTTGATCCTCGGGCCGATTTCGCGCATCGGCCTGAGTCTCAGGGGCTACTAGGATCAGTGGTTTCATGTTTTCCTTCAGGTGCATTTCGGGTTTTGGACTGACACACACCTTGAGGATTACTGGATATACATATACTGGCTATACATCTCGGCAGAGAATAAACTGCACCAGCCATAAATATTCACAAAATCAGCTCATTGTCGGGTGGTGCACCACCTCGGGGCGATCGGCATAAAGCTCGGGCGCCAGCGGCTAGCTCCATAGAGGGCATTTCCGGCATTAAGCTCGGCTACACTCCTTCAACCTTTTTGTACCAAGATGATCTATCTTGGATATAGTCCGGCGTTGGAGCTCGGATACAGTCCGGCGCTAGAGCTTGGACACAGTCCGGCATTGGAGCTCGTATATATTTCGGCGTTGGAGCTCGGAAGCAGTCTGGCATTGGTGCTCGGCTGCAAAGGATACCTCGAATGCAGTCCGGCATTGGAGCTCGGATGCAAGAGGACACTGCCTCCCGGGAACAACTTCAAACCTGAGGCGTGGCATAAAAATAACAAGGCATTGATAAAGGCCGGAAACTTAAAGGGGCTCATCGGATACCCGACGTGTAAACTCTTCGGATGCACTTCGGTGATCCTCAAGATCGAAGATGAGAAGATTTGTTGAACCAGTTTTCAAGACCGACGACCAAAGATGAACAACATTTCGGAAGAATCGAGGAGCGTTCCTAACTTGAAGACCGATTCAGGGGGCTACTGACGGTGTCCTGGACTAGGGGGTACTCATCATGTCGTCTCCTGATCAGTTGGATTGGGCCGAGGACCCCCATGGCCGTATACTCATGGGCCAGTCCGGACAGCTGCCGCATACAAGGAAGATTCCAGTAGACTTGGCGATCAAGACAAGGACTCCTCCCTACCAACGTATTCGGCTAGGACTCTTATTATCCTAGGCCTCTGGTTCATTATATAAACTGAGGCCAGGCTAGTCGATAGAAAAATACATAATCATACCATAGGCTATCTTCTAGGGTTTAGCCTCTATGATCTCGTGGTAGATCAACTCTTGTACTACTCATATCATCAATATTAATCAAGCAGGAAGTAGGGTTTTACCTCCATCGAGAGGGCCCGAACCTGGGTAAACATTGTGTCCCTTGCTTTCTGTTACCATCAGCCTAAGACGCACAGATCGGGACCCCCTACCCGAGATCGCCGGTTTTGACACCGACACTCGCCTCTTCCTGGTGGCAATCTTTCAACCCATAACTCACACTGGCCATGGTAGACACAAGGGAACAATGATGAATAACTTGTTTGTTTTTGTGGATGAGGAGTTGAGGAGGAATGTACGGTCATCTTGGAGTAGTAGTATTTATAACCGAGTACTAATACGCTCCTAAGTGGGAAACCGTTTAGGTTTTGATTGGTGTGAACAGGTTTACAATTAAATATAGCATGGTAGTAATTTGGAATGTGACGAGACGTAGGCTCAAAATTTATTAACGGTTCTATAATTTCTAAGTGTGGCACTATTCTCGGGCGGTGTAACGAGGGCATGCTTTCTCGGCCGCGTATATGGCGTTTGCACCATAGGGTGCACCGCAATAGGCAATGTCAGCACACATCCTGTTCCCATAAACATGCGTGCTCGTTATTACCATCACGCACACTTCTTTTAATTAGAATGTGTGCCCATCTAGCGCACACACTCGATCTGTCTAACTATTTATGTTTGTTGTGCCTAATCGCAAATAGGTCATCTGTGTGAAGTGTATGCCATCAATCGCAGACATTTTGATTTGGCTGACCGTTTTTGTTTAGTTGCCTAATTGCAAATAGTTAATCCTTTTGAAGCATATGCCCTCAATTGCACACACCTTCATTTGGCTGCCCATTTCTGTTCTTCTTCCTCATCGTAAACAGTGCATTGAACTGAAGCATATGCCCTGCATCGCACATGCATCTAAAATCGGAACCGTGTTTGATGCATCCGTCATCGCAAACGTTTGCACCTTTTTGATGGCTTTTTTACAGCACCTTTTGCGATTAATGCATCGCACACAGTTTCGTCAAAGGGTGTCTGATCGTAGTATCGCGTTAGCAGCATCCTGCAGTAGTGCCTAGCAAGCATCCACAACTACTAAAGATCATTAAGGTTGTGAAACCCAACCATCACATTAAGTATCAAGTCCTCTTTATCCTATATGCCACAACCCACCTACTTGGGTTTAAGCTTCTGTCACTCTTGCAACCCACCATAAGCAAAACATGAACGTATTGCAACATCCTACTTCGGGGACCCCTCATGTTTGCGCGAGACGGAGGGCACCATAGGACAGCACCATAAATAAAATATACAATCATACCAACCAAGATCATGATTAACCCACAGAACAAAACGGATCTACTCAAACATCATAGGATACCTATAGATCATTGGGAAATAATGTCGGCGTCCTGGGAACGGGGGTACCCAGACTTGCCTACATGTGGCCCATGGCCTGGCTCTGCCAGCGGCCCGGTACGGCCCATCTTCATCAACAACCACTCAAGTCCCTCGCGAGGGGCCAAGCCTCACGAGGCGGACGACACAAGACCTCCTCAGTGGCAGCCTCGCTAGGCCAGCTCGTGAGGAGCAGAGATATCAAGACAGGGGCACCTCGCGAGGTTCGCATGACGTGAGCCATGATGACCGAAGCCAGGCGGGCGCCAGCAGGCGCAGAGTACCAGTTTCCTCTTTGGTGCTAAAGAGGCAGGCGAAGGCAAGGAGACCCGAGGCATCAGGCAAAGGTTTCCATATCGGTGCAACAAGACCAAGACCAGCAGGACGGCAGGACGGAGGTCACCGCGGAGCCCACAGCTACATCACCACCAGAGCCTTTGGCAAGCGAAGACCACCTTTTGTCAGGATAACTTGTACTAGTTGTCTCCCTTCAAAATTGGCCATTTTGGGATCCCTTCCCGCCTACATTTGGGAAGAGGACCAGGGCCTCTATAACTAGGACTAGCCACCACCATGAGAGGGAGAACTGATCTTGGATTAGATCCACCCGATCCACACATGCACAAGCTCAAGAACACCTCTCTTCAGGAGGTTGTTCATCCCTACTTGTTCATCCCTAGCCTACAAGGCAATCCACCACACCACACTAGAGTAGGGTATTGCACCACAACGGTGGCCCGAACCAGTATAAACTCTCGTGTCTCTTGCTCCTTGGGTTCGGCGAGCTAGGCCTTGAGATCATTGAGCGTGCGAGAGAGAGAGAGAGAGAGAGAGAGAGAGAGAGAGAGAGAGAGAGAGAGAGAGAGAGAGAGAGAGAGATCTTTGTGCGCACCCCAGAGTTCGAACCTCAAGGGTTTTCCGGAACCCACAATCTGGCATTTGGCGCGCCAGGTAGGGGTGCGCAGAAGCTTTTCTTCCGTCGATCCATGGCTGACGCTCGCCAAGCCCGCGCTACGCGCCAGGCCGCTCTTGCCGCCCACGCCGCTCGGATAGGAGTTGGCGGGCCTCCCCGTCTCTCTCCATCGCCAGCAACCAACGCCGCCACCAGCCCGGCGGGAAACGAGCAGCAGGCATCATCTCTGCACCCCTCTATGCGACAGGACGGACGCACCGCCACCCCGTCGCTGACTCCGGCCGGCTCGTAGTCCCTCGCTCGTCGTGCACCCACGGACGCGCAGGCCGCGCTGCTCATGGCACGCGAGCTCCTCCGCTACCACCTGGTCGACGACCTCTATGAGGACTGGCCGGACCGCATCGCCGAGCTCGTCAGCACCGCTGGGGGCTCTCCTGCACCGACCCTCTCACTACCTCGCCCACCTCCAGCCGCGGGTGACATAGCTCACGGAGCGCCTCCTCCACTTCCACACCAAGACGGCGCCCTCGCACCAAGACGCGCAGTCCCGAGGCGTGACCCGCCGCGCCGGGCGCCCGCGCGCGAATAATGAAGCTGCCAAGAAGTCCCAAGGCCACAATAAACCGCTCCTGCGCTCCCTGCACCGCCACGTCAAGACCGTGCGCCACCTGCGGCGGCGCATGGATACCAGGATCAGGCTCCGCCTCCATGACGGGCTTTGGTGACCACGGCAGGCTGTCGTGCCTTCACTCCTGAGCTGCGTAGCGTCATCTGGCCCGACAAGTTCAAGCCAGACCTGCCTCCGCGCTAACGGCACCCCCGACCCCGCGGAGTTCCTCTAGTTCTACGAGCTGAGCATCGAGGCAGCCAACGGCGACGAGAAGGTCATGGCAAACTGGTTTCCCGTGGCCCTCAAAGATGGCGCACGCTCGTGGCTTCTGAACTTGCTCGCGGTATCATTCTCCTCCTAGGGTGAGATGAGAGAGCGCTTCGTCGCCAACTTCCAGGGTACTCGCGACCACCGGCCGGCCGCGGGTGACCTACGCCGCATCAAGCAGCAGCCAGGGGAAACTCTGCTGAAGTACATCCAGCGCTTCAACAGCGTTCGCCTCAAGATTCCCAAGGTGACAGACGAGGCCATCATCTCGGCATTCTACGATGGCGTCCGTGACGTTAAGATGAAGGAGGATCTCGCCATCCACGAAGAACTATGCACGGCCCTGGAGATGTTCAACATGGCGACCAAGTGCGCAAGAGCAGAGGAGGGGCACCTCTCCCTCCTCGAGCTTCCAGCCGCTGACACAGAATACAAGAAGGCCAAGGCCAAGGATGTGAAGCGCAAGGGAGTAGCCGTGCTCGTGGCTGAGCCGAATACGAAGCGCGGCCGCGACCACCCCGAATCATCCAAGAGCAGCCGTCCGTTCTGCACCTTCCACAATGTACACAACCACAACACCAACGACTGTCAAGAGCTCAGGGCCATCCGCGACGGGCGCTTCGGTCGACGCCCTGAGCGTAGTGACCGCGGCTACAGCCGGGGAGGAGGATGAAGTGGGGGACGCTGGGACGACCGCGGCCCTCGCCAGGAATGGCACGACCGGCCTCATGAGGACCACTGGCAGGACCAGCCTCGTGAGGGCGCCTGGAGGGACTAGTCTCATGAGGACTGTCCCTAGGGCAACACTGGTCTCCCTCCACTGCCGCCACCGCCAAGAAGGAACGACGACCATCATCAGGACGAGGGGCCTGGGGGCTTCCAGGAGCCATATGCCATTGCCTGCATCTTGGGTGGTGCTCAGGCCCCAGCCTCCCAGCGCATCTTCAAATAGTTCGCCCGCGAGGTGAACGCTGCTCTCCCCAAGCTCGAGGCCACACGCCCGCTCAGGTGGTCCAAGTGCACCATCACCTTCAGCTCGTCTAACCAGCTCAAGTGCGCGGCAACTGCCGGCACCCTCCCAATGCTCTGCTCACCCGTCATCAGCAACGTTCAAGTCACCAAGACCCTCATTGACGGCGGTGCAGGGCTCAACGTCCTATCCGTCGAGACGTTCGATAGCCTCCAAGTGGCATACGATTAGCTACAGCCAACCAAGCCCTTCTTCTGAGTGACCGACGGCTCCACCACCCCGATAGGGCAGGTCCGCCTCCCTGTCACCTTTGGCCAGCGAAACAACTATCGCACTGAGCTCATCGACTTTGATGTTGCCCACACCCGTCTGCTCTACAACGCCATCCTCGGGTATCCTACCTAAGGATGGCAATTTTATCCATGGACATGGATACCCATGGATATCCGACCCGAATGGATAGGGTTTGGATATGCTTTTGTGCCCATGGACAACGCCCAAACCCGACCCGATTGCTCGTGGGTAGGGCATGGATATAATCTTGTACCCATGGATATACCAAAACCCGACCCGATACTATGCATTAATGGGCAAAAATCTGCTATCCCT
Source organism: Aegilops longissima (assembly GCA_021605205.1). NCBI lineage: Eukaryota > Viridiplantae > Streptophyta > Magnoliopsida > Poales > Poaceae > Aegilops > Aegilops longissima. Next base: position 558,898,023 of record CM038677.1, read on the forward strand.
ACCCTATAGTCATATGTCCACAATTTTACACTTTGTTATGTAAAACATGCAAAATAAATTGCACAATCCCCACCATAACTTTCATTAGTTGACATTCAATCCCCACCGGCATACTCTAGCGCCTCTTGCCTTATTTATTTTTCTCCTCGTTAAAATGACCCATCATTCTCATCTTTTAGAAAAATATTAAATGATATTAGGTTGTTAGTGGATGTTTATTTACCATAAGTTGATGTTTAAAATAAGTGAAGCCTAGCTTGGCACGAGGTGAAGAATGGTACATCTTATGTTAACATTGTCTTATGTCTTATTTATATGTCTTGAGAGGACCCAATGGATATCCAGTGCGTATGGATATCCATAGGGTTTGGATATGGACACAATTTTTCGCCCATGGATTTTTTCATGGGCGGGCAAAGACTGTCTTCATGGATATGGATATGGATTTGGTATTGTTCAACCCGATCCAAACCCGACCCATTGCCATCCTTAATCCTACCTTGACCAAGTTTATGGCAGTAACCCACCACGGCTACAACGTCCTCAAGATGCCAGGGAGCGGCGACATCATCACGGTCCCCTGTGAAGAAAGAAATGCGGTGTGCTCCCTTGAGCGCGTTTACCAAGCTGCAGCAGCCGAAGACCACGACAACGAAGGCACCCTGTACCCTCCTGAGGCCATCCCCAAGAAGAAGAAGCAGCTATTCCATCCTGGGCCTCAGGAGAGCGGCGTTTCCAGCGGCACCACCTCTGGACCTGCGCCCGCAGCTGGGGCGCCTCCCTCCCTTGCATAGGAAGGGCACCCAGCGCCCTCCTCAGGATGGGCTCGGGGGCTCTCTTTTGGAGGGCCTCAAACCTAGCCAACATCACGTGGGAGGCGCTCGGGCACCATGTGGAGGCGTGCTTTGCTACACGTTTCCCTCAAGAGGGCACAAGGCGTGGAGCGCCCAATGCTCAGGAGTTCATCACCAAGGCGACCCAGGAGCTTCAAGAGGCAAGGACCATACGCGGCGATCACCGCCCACCACCCGATGCAGCCCCCCATCCTGGCGGGGACGGCGGGCTGCGCGTCTGCATCGACATTCCAGGGCTCAACAGGGCCGCATCTCAAGAGCGCTTCTGGCCTTCGCACATTGGTCGGTGCGAGGGTCCACCCCACAGCTAAGTTCGCATGCCCTTTGGCTTACGGAACGCAACTGTCACCTTCCAGCGCCGCTTACGGAGCATTCTGGCGGCTCAGGAGGCCAGGCATCACACAGTCCTAGCGGAGATGAAGACGGTCCTCCAGGAACCACCCAAGCCCCCAGAGCCTCCTGAGGCTCAGGACCCTGGTGGCTAGTGAGGAGCAACTTTTTCAGCGCGCACCTTCAGCTACTTTAACACCTCTTCGACAACGATACCAGGTGACATTTTCCAATTTACTCTGCTGGGAGCACCCCTCGGGCTGCATCATTCCCAGGTCGCACGGGCATGTCCCTGCGACGTGTATCTTTTTGCATCTTTAGCTTATTCTGTTGGGTCGCCCCTCAGGCTGCATCATCCCCAGGCCGCTCGGGTCCGTCTCAATGGCATGTATCGTTCTTGCATCTATTCGAACTAGTTTGTCCCCTTGCATGAGTTCCCTACAATTATTACTTGCTTGATTACATCTCGCGGCATCCCACGTTGCTGACCGATCTCCTGTTTACCCCACGACAAGAACTCCACATAGCGGCACGACGCTTGTGCTCGGGTCCGTCCCTACAAAGATGATAAACCTGAGAGATCAAGCTTTGGCTCATGGCCCGCCCCGCGCACGTCACCTCACCAGATCCTCAGTGCCTTCGTCTTCTTGTGGAACAATCAGCAGCTGGGTAACCAACGCGATTACGGGCTATGTTCCCTCTACAATTAACTTGCAGGAATCTCTGGATCACTAGCTACTAGTGGCCCCATCAACTCGTTCCTTCTCTCATGCAATTCTCTTGCGCGTGACAGGGGAGGCTCCTGAGCATCGCGCCTCAGAAGCTCTTACTGACTCTCCAACCCTCACCCATGGCCTTGACCACGGCATCGTGACCTGGCATACCAGCGGCCACTGAGCCTTGCTCGGGGGTCGGGACCCGAGAATGCAGAGCACTCAGGAGACCATGAGAGGAGGAAGGATCTAATGTAAGCCTGACTTGGTAGTACCACCACCACCAATGCATGAGCCACACGTGGCACAAGGACTCGACCCAGGATCGCTAAAGATAAGTCACACATTTGAGCCAGCCCGACGTTGTGACACAGAATTCCTAGCCCTAGCAGCCTTGCTACGGCACACCACCTACCTTTCCTACCTTCAGGGAGTTTCTTGGATGCTAAAGGGGACCTCTTGTGCATCGCGCCTCAAGATCTCTTACCGGACCTCGGGCCGCTCACCTCCTGGCCTTGACCACGGCATCGCGACCTGGCATACCAAATGACGATCAAGCATGCACAGGGACCGGACTGTCAACGAGAGCGCGTAAGCTGCCGCGAGTTTGGAAAGAGGGGACCAAGCCAACGCAAGATACGCGATCATAGAATTTCATAATAAGGATGATATTGACACAAAAGGCACTACAAATCCTTTACACGCCCCCATGGGGTTCACCTCGATTCCTCGCAGGGAACAAAAGAAGAACGTTTCCAGGAGCTGCATCTACAGGCGTCGCCGCCGACGCCATCATCAACAGTGGGCCACAGGAGGCCGACGCCATCATCAACAGTGGGCCACAGGAGGCCGACGTCAACCCCATCCAGATCAGCGGCGGCGATGAGCGGACGCCGCTGCCGCACTCCGAGCACGGCGAGAGCTCGGGGGCATGTAGCTATCATGGCTCGTCTCCGGAGTCTCGTAGGGCTCAGGAGAGTCGCTGGACTCCCAAGCGACATCGCTGTTGTCAGAGGGACTGCCGGCAGGGCCAATGGCGGGCCTGGCGCCTGGCGCTGCGCCGTCTTGACGGCCCCCTCCAGGGAAGCACTCCAGGTGGCGGCCTTCCTCGTTGAAGACCTTGAAGAACATCGTGGAAGCAGCGTCATACTTGAAGTGGATGGAGAGGGTGCCCTCCGTGCGGCAAGCGCGGGCGACCTCGCCCCATCCGCGGGTCATGAAGATCTTGCCCGGGGAGACGACCTCTACCTCCGGTCCCGTCGCCGGGGCGTCGCACTCGGTGTGTTGCAGCCACAGCTCGAGTGGTCCCCTCGGTGACATCTCTGCAGCAAAGAATTGCGGGAATCGGATCCACGTGCACGGTGGCATCGCCACCCACACTAGGAGTTCACGCGAGGAGCCCTCGGCGTGGGTTCGAGGGGCGGCGGCGTGTATCGCCACAGCATGGCTACCGCGGCCATGGAACGAGCGGCGCGAGCCGCTGCCTCCCTCTTCGAGGCCTTGCGCCTGGGCGTACAAGGGCAGTAGGTAGCCGGGGGGGAGGCTGCTCGTACCAAGGCCTTATCACCTCCGGCCCCACAACGATGTCGCGAGAGCGGGCCAGCCTCTTCTTCGGTGGGAGTGGCCCTAGCTCTTCGCAGGGGGTTTTCCCCTTCTTAGCAGCTGAGAATCTCCATATCAACGCCATGAGCGTCGCAACAAGGAGGAGGAAGAAGAAGAGGGCGGAATGGAGGTGGAGATGAGTGATGGGGGCTCTGCCCATTTCCTCGTTTATAGCCAGAAGGAGGCCAACCGCCGGCCTCCACAATCGCAGGTAATGATTGTTTTTCTGCATGCAGCAGGGACTCGTGAAGTCGGGCAGTTGCCGAGGCAGCATGGGAAAGCGGAGACGCCCACGTCCCGTCAATCACCATGTTTCAATCAAGGACGAAAGCGGTTAGGGCCTGTGGCGCTCCGCACTTGACCTTTGACTTCGCCTCGAAGCCAAGTCCGAGCGCGCCTTGGGCCCGGGGGCTACTGTCAGCGTCTTGGGAACGGGGGTACCCAGACTTGCCTTCCTGCGGCCCATGGCATGGCTCTGCCAGTGGCCCGGAACGGCCCATCTTCATCAACAACCGCTCAAGACCCTCGCGAGGTGGACGCCACAAGACCTCCTCAGGGGAAGCCTCACTAGGCCGGCTCGTGAGGAGTAGAGGTATCAAGGCAGGAGGCACCTCGCGAGGTTCGCATGACGTGAGCCATGACGAGCGAAGCCAGGCGGGCGCTAGCGGGCGTAGAGTGCCAATTTCCTCTTTGGTTCTAAAGAGGCAGGCGCAGGCGAGGAGTCCCGAGACATTAGGCAAAGGTTTCCATATCGGTGCAACAAGACCAAGACCAGCAGGGCGGCAGGACGGAGGTCACCGCGGAGCCCACAGCTACATCACCACCAGAACCTTTGGCAGGCGAAGACCACCTTTTTTCATGATAACTTGTACTAGTTGTCTCCCTTCAAAATTGGCTGTTGTGGGATCCCTTCCCGCCTACATTTGGGAAGAGGACTAGGGCCTCTATAAATAGGACTAGCCACCACCATGAGAGGGAGAACTGATCTTAGATTAGATCCACCCGATCCACACATGCACAAGCTCACTAAGCTCAAGAACACCTCTCCTCAGGAGGTTGTTCATCCCTTGTACTTGTTCATCGCCAGCCTACAAGGAAATCCACCACACCACACTGGAGTAGGGTATTGCACCACAACAGTGGCCCAAACCAGTATAAACTCTCATGCCTCTTTTTCCTTGGGTTCGGCGAGCTAGGCCTTTAGATCGTTGAGCGTGCGAGCTAGAGAGAGAGAGAGAGAGAGAGAGAGAGAGAGAGAGAGAGAGAAAGAGAGAGAGAGAGATCTTCGTGCGCACCCCAGAGTTCGAACCTCAAGGGTTTGTCAAAACCCACAATCCGACAAATAATATATGAAGTTGAGCACCATGTTTAAGTAGATATTACATCGTGGAGAAGGGGTGTTACACCGCTTCATAGAGGGGAAGAGTGTTGGTATTGATGGTAGCAAGGTTGTTGATGTTGATCGCCGTCACAATCCTAGCCCCGGTGGCACTCCGGCGCCACCTGGAGAGAGGGGGAGAGAGCTGATGACCCACAAGTATAGGGGATCTATCGTAGTCCTTTCGATAAGTAAGAGTGTCAAACCCAACGAGGAGCAGAAGGAAATGATAAGCGGTTTTCAGCAAGGTATTCTCTGCAAGTACTGAAATAAGTGGTACTAGATAGTTTTGTGATAGGATAATTTGTAACAAGCAACAAGTAACAAAAGTAAATAAAGTGCAGCAAGGTGTCCCAATCCTTTTTGTAGCAAAGGAGAAGTCTGGACAAACTCTTATATAAAGGAAAACGCTCCCGAGGATACATGGGAATTATCGTCAAGCTAATTTTCATCACGTTCATATGATTCGCGTTCGGTACTTTGATAATTTGATATGTGGGTGGACCGGTGCTTGGGTGCTATTCTTACTTGAACAAGCATACCACTTATGATTAACCTCTATTGCAAGCATCCACAACTACAACAAAAGTATTAAGGTAAACCTAACCATAGCATGAAACATATGGATCCAAATCAGCCCCTTACGAAGCAACGCATAAACTAGGGTTTAAGCTTCTATCACTCTAGAAAACCATCATCTACTTATTACTTCCCAATGCCTTCCTCTAGGCCCAAATAATGGTGAATTGTTATGTAGTCAACATTCACATAACACCACTAGAGGCTAGACAACATACATCTCATCAAAATATCGAACCAATACCAAATTCACATGACTACTAATAGCAAGACTTCTCCCATGACCTAAGGAACAAACGTAACTACTCACAAAGCATATTCATGTTCATAATCAGAGGGGTATTAATATTCATAAAGGATCTGAACATATAATCTTCCACCAAATAAACCAACTAGCATCAACTACAAGGAGTAATCAACACTAGTAGCAACCTACTAGTGCCAATCCCGGACTTGGAGACAAGAATTGGATACAAGAGATGAACTAGGGTTTTGAGAGGAGATGGTGCTGGTGAAGATGTTGATGGAGATTGCACTCTCCCATGAGAGGAGCGTTGGTGATGACGATGCGATGATTTCCCCTCCCGGAGGGAAGTGTCCCAATGAGAAGTAGCTGTGTCGGAGCCCTAGATTGGTTCCGCAAGGTTCCGCCTCGTGGCGTGAGTCTCGTCCCCAAAGGTTGCTTATGATTTTTCCTCGACGAAAGACCTCATATAGCGAAGGTGGCCACCGGAGAGCCAACAGGGGCCCACGAGGCAGGGGGCGCCTGGGGGTAGGGCGCGCCCACCCTCGTGGCCAGGTGGGTCCCCCTCATGCATTTCTTCCGCTCAATATTTTTTTATTTCCAAAAATAACTTTCATGGAGTTTCAGGACTTTTGGAGTTGTGTAAAATAGGTCTCTAATATTTCTCCTTTTCCAGCCCAGAATTCCGGCTGCCGGCATTCTCCCTCCTTATGTAAACCTTGTAAAATAAGAGAGAATAGGCATAAGTATTGTGACATAATGTGTAATAAGAGCCCATAATGCAATAAATGTCGATATAAAAGCATGATGCAAAATGGACGTATCAACTCCCCCAAGCTTAGACCTCGCTTGTCCTCAAGCGGAAGCCGATAACGATAAATATGTCCACATGTTTAGAGGTAGAGGTGTCGATTAAAATAAAATACGGACATGAGGGCATCATGATTATTCTCATAACAGCAACATATATGGATATTGTCATATGATTTCTTATGCTCAAGTAATAATCTATTCACAATGCAAAAGTACGAATCATAAACTTTATTGAGAACCACAAACTATAATCTCGGTCATTGAAGCAATTGCAATTTATCATAACATCAGAAAGAGTCTATGTCAGAGCTTTATAGCAAGTCCACATACTCAAGTATCATTTAGTCTTTCATAATTGCTAACACTCACGCAATACTTGTGGTTACGGAGTTTTAATCGGACATAGAAAAAGATAGGGGCTTATAGTTTCGCCTCCCAACCCTTTTACCTCAAGGGTAATGTCAACAATAATAACTCATGCTCCCCTATATCCAATTAGATATATCTATCAGGATCTTTCCAACACACTGTGCTTGCCAAAGGATAAAATATAAAAAGGAAAGGTGAAGATCACCATGACTCTTGCATAAGGTAGAAGATAATAGTAACAGATAGGCCCTTCGCAGAGGGAAGCAGAGGTTGCCATGCGCTTTTATGGTTGGATGCACAAAATCTTAATGCGAAAGAACGTCACTTTATATTGCCCCTTGTGAAATGAACCTTTATTATGCAGTCTGTCGCTTTTATTTCTTCCACATCACAAGATCGTATAAAGCTTATTTTCTCCCACACTAATAAGTCATACATATTTAAAGAGCAATTTTTATTGCTTGCACGATGATAACTTACTTGAAGGATCTTACTCAATCCATAGGTAGATATGGTGGACTCTCATGGCAAAACTGGTTTAAGGGTTTTTGGAAGCACAAGTAGTATCTCTACTTGGTGATAAGAATTTGGCTAGCATGAGAGGGAAAGGCAAGCTCAACATGTTGGATGATCCATGACAATATACTTTATCTCAGATATAAGAAAACATAACCTATTACGTTGTCTTCCTTGTCCAACGTCAACTCTTTAGCATGTCATATTTTAATGAGTGCTCCCAATCATAAAAGATGTCCATGATAATATATTTGTATGTGAAACCTCTCTTTCCTTATTACTTCCTATTAATTGCAACGATGACCAAAGCTATGTTTGCCAACTCTCAACAACTTTTAATAATCATACTCTTTCTATGTGAAGTCATTACTCTCGATAAGATCACTATGATCTCTTTGTTTCTTTTTGTCTTTTTGTCTTTTCTTTTATTCACTCAAGATCATGACAGGATGATCAAGCCCTTGACTTAACACTAATCTTTATTATATAGCTCACGGACTCGATTACATAGAGAAATCATAAAGCAAACTCAAAACTAGATCATGCCATAAACTTTATTCTACTAGATCAAGATACTACTAATAGGATCGAACTAAGAAAAATGGTAAACATAGGAGTGTAAATGGTAAACATAGGAGTGTGATGGTAATACGATACCGGGGCACCTCCCCCAAGCTTGGCAGTTGCCAAGGGGAGTGCCCATACCCATGTGATTATGTCTCCTTTGTTGGCGAGGAAGGTGGCGGTGTTGTCGACGATGCGGGCTTGTCGTCCATCTTCCAAGGCATAGGCTCACCATCATAGAAGGATGATCGAGTCTCCGGGATCCTCAAATCTGCAGACAAACTCATCCTTTTGAATCTATATTCATACTCACAGTTTTGGTTTTGCAGGTCATAGATTTGGGCTTGAAGGTGCTCGATCTTCTCGTGAAGCTTGAAGATGGTCTCCCCGATGTTGTCGGCATCCAGCTTGTGGTTGTTGATGAACTCCGCGATCATGATGTGGTTGGAGTTGAGTCCACGTTCCACCATCCCCTGGCACTTGAAAACTTGTTGCTCCATTGCATCGAGCCTTGTCTCCATGCTTCCGGTCCCCTTCGGTCCCTCAACATCGCGGATGTGCAGCAACCCATCACGCATCTCAATGGTTTGAGGGTGTCGCAGCACCTCCGCAAGGTAAGGGTTGACGACCTTCTCGAAGAACTTGTCCTTGGGGGCACTTGGAGACGTCATGATAATCTAGATCTGTCAGATAAACAGCTCGAAACAAGAACAGAGGATATTCATGTGCTACAGGGGTCAAAACCTTCGGGGGATTATATAATGAATTTTTACCGACCAAAATACGTATCGTGCAAGAAAACGGAGTCCGGAGAGTGCACGAGGTGACCACGAGGTAGGGGGCATGCCCAGTAGGGTACGGCGCGCCCTCCACCCTCGTGGAGGCCTCGTGTCCTTCCTGGACTGCTTCTTATTTTTCTATTTTTCTAAATATTCCAAAACAGAGAAACATTGCCTTAAAAACTGTTTTGGAGTCGGTTTACTTACGTACCACATACCTATTCCTTTTCGGAGTATGAAACGTTCCGGAAAGTGTCCCTTATGTATTCCTCTGGGGTTACGGTTTCAATAACATTGGTTTCAACATTTATGGGATTACCTGAGATATAATGTTTGATTCTTTGACCGTTCACCACCTTCGGATTTGTGCCTTCGAAGTTGTTGATTTTTATGGCACCGGAACAATAGACCTCCTCGATAACGTAGGGGCCTTCCCATTTAGAGAGAAGTTTTCCTGCAAAAAATCTTAAATGAGAGTTGTATAGCAATACATAATCACCTACATTAAACTCACGCTTTTGTATCCATTTGTCATGCCATCTTTTAACTTTCGATAAGTAAGAGTGTCGAACCCATTTAGAGAGAAGTCTTGATAACCCACAAGTATAGGGGATCTATCATAGTCCTTTCGATAAGTAAGAGTGTCAAACCAAACGAGGAGCAGAAGGAAATGATAACCGGTTTTCAGCAAGGTATTCTCTGCAAGTACTGAAATAAGTGGTAATAGATAATTTTGTGATAGGATAATTTGTAACGAGCAACAAGTAACAAAAGTAAATAAAATGCAGCAAGGTGGCCCAATTCTTTTTGTAGCAAAGGAGAAGTCTGGACAAACTCTTATATAAAGGAAAACGCTCCTGAGGACACATGAGAATTATCATCAAGCTAGTTTTTATCACGTTCATATGATTCGCGTTCGGTACTTTGATAATTTGATATGTGGGTGGACCGGTGCTTGGGTGCTATTCTTACTTGAACAAGCATGCCACTTATGATTAACCTCTATTGCAATCATCCACAACTACAACAAATGTATTAAGGTAAACCTAACCATAGCATGAAACATATGGATCCAAATCAGCCCCTTACGAAGCAACGCATAAACTAGGGTTTAAGCTTATGTCACTGTAGCAACCCATCATCTACTTATTACTTCCCAATGCCTTCCTCTAGGCCCAAATAATGGTGAATTGTTATGTAGTCAACATTCACATAACACCACTAGAGGCTAGACAACATACATCTCATCAAAATATCGAACGAATACCAAATTCACATGACTACTAATAGCAAGACTTCTCCCATGTCCTCAGGAACAAACGTAACTACTCACAAAGCATATTCATGTTCATAATCAGAGGGGTATTAATAAGCATAAAGGATCTGAACATATAATCTTCCACCAAATAAATCAACTAGCATCAACTACAAGGAGTAATCAACACTACTAGCAACCTACTAGTGCCAATCCTGGACTTGGAGATAAGAATTGGATACAAGAGATGAACTAGGGTTTTGAGAGGAGATGGTGCTGGTGAAGATGTTGATGGAGATTGCCCTCTCCCGATGAGAGGAGCATTGGTGATGATGATGGCGATGATTTCTCCCTCCCGGAGGGAAGTGTCCCCGGCAGAACAGCTCTGCCGGAGCCCTAGATTGGTTCCGCCAAGGTTCCGCCTCGTGGCGGCGGAGTCTCGTCCCGAAAGGTTGCTTATGATTTTTTCCTCGATGAAAGACCTCATATAGCAGAAGATGGCCATCGGAGAGCCAACAGGGGGCCCACGAGGCAGGGGGCGCTGAGGGAGTCCTGGATTAGGGGGTATCCGGACAGCCGTACTGTGTACAACGTCCGGACTATTGAAGCGTGAAGATACAAGACTCAAGACTTCGGCCCGTGTCCGGATGGGACTTTCCTTGGCGTGGAAGGCAAGCTTGGCGATCCGGATATTATATTTCGTTCCTTGTAACCAACTCCATGTAAACCCTAGCCCTGGTGTCTATATAAACCGGAGAGATTGGTCCTTAGAAGGCCGATCACAATTACAATCATACCATCATAGGCTAGCTCTTAGCGTTTAGCCTCTATGATCTCATGGTAGATCTACTCTTCTACTACCCGTATCATCAATATTAATCAAGCAGGAAGTAGGGTTTTACCTCCATCGAGAGGGCCCGAACCTGGGTAAACATATGTGTCCCTTGCTTCATGTTACCATCAGCCTTGACGCACAGATCGGGACCCCCTACCCGAGATCCGCCGGTTTTGACACCGATTGGTGCCTTCATTGAGAGTTCGTCTGTGTCATCGCTAATGGGCTCGATGGCTCCTTCAACCATCGTCAATAACACGGTACTGGACAGTTACGACGAGCACGGCTTAGACCTTCTATCGGATAGAGCTCGGGGTATCACCCCCGCAGCAGCCTCGGACCTAAATTCGGAGCAGGCTGCGTTGCCTGAGGACGAAGGGTTGGACCCCGCCCCGCAGGTCGCACAATTATCGGCGATGGAGCCGAACACGAGCCTTACCTCTGTGGTGGCCTACGACTCCGGAACCCCAGATTCGTATCCGGATGTTGAGTCCGGTCCGCGCACTCCCGAGCCTGTCGAGCCGGGTTAGGCTCCGGTAATGGAGTTCACCGCCGCGGACATCTTTCAGCACTCGCCCTTGGGTGACATGCTGAACTCATTGAAAACCCTCTCTTTGACATAAATCTCTGGGCCAAACTACGTCCGGTTCGAGTGGGAAGCAGGCGACGAAGAAATTCGTTGCCCACCCACCACGCACTTCATAGCCACGATCGATGATTTAACCGACGTGCCTGACTTCGACTCCGAGGACATCGACGGTATGGACGACGATGCAGGAGAAGACGCGGAATCTATGGGGCGCCGGACTTCCCCCTCATCACACGACGTATACATGGTGGATACGCCCAAAGAGGACAAAGGAGACAATCCCGACGATAAAACCCCCGGACAAAAGCCAAAGCGACGACGCAGACGGCGTTCCAAGTCCAGCAACAGTAAAAATAGTGACAAGAGCACCAGAGGGATCGATACTACAATCAACTCCGAAGGCAACAACGGCCATATCGATCCAGCGATGGAGCAGGACGAACCAGGCCACCCCGAACACAGTTCGGAGCAGACGCCCGAGGATCCCGACGGACGAGGTCATCAAACCAAACCAGCGCAGGAAAATAGTCCGGATAATGATGCAATCCCGGAAAAACACGCGGAGCGAGATAACCTCCACAGAAAGCTTATGGCCACCGCAAGAAGTCTAAAGAAGCAGAAGCAACGGCTCAAGGCCGCACAGGAAACGCTCAACCGTAGATGGAATAAAGTGCTAGACACTGAAGAAAGGTACGGCGATGATCGCCATACAAAGAGCTATCCAAAACGCAAGCTACTGCTAGAATTCGACGACGAAGCCGTACCACTTCATAACCGCAACAAAGCGGCTACTGATCCACATGAACACCTGAACAAGAAAGCTGGCGCGGCCAGGTCCATTTATGGATCCAAAGGACACACCCTGGCGAAGGACTATGGTTGCCAAAACGATTACGCCAATCGAATACCAGTCCGGAATAAAGACTGGACACAACAACAGTCGATGACATGCCACAACACGTCCAGATACAGAGGGGCTGCTTACCCCCTGTGCTTTACCGATGAAGTACTGGACCATGAATTCCCACAGGGCTTTAAACCTGTGAACATAGAGGCATACGATGGAACGACAGACCCAGGGGTCTGGATCGAGGACTTTATCCTGCACATACATATGGCTCGTGGGGATGACCTTCACGCCATCAAATACCTCCCCCTCAAGCTGAAGGGACCAACTCGGCACTGGTTGAAAGGCCTCCCCGAAAATTCAATTGGGAGCTGGGAGGAACTCGAGGATGCTTTCAGGGCCAAGTTTGAAGGGACCTATGTTCGGCCTCCGGATGCTGACGACTTAAGTCACATAGTCCAACAGCCCGAAGAATCCGCCCGCAAGTTTTGGAACAGATTCCTCACTAAGAAGAATCAAATTGTTGATCGTCCGGATGTCAAGCCTTAGCAGCATTCAAACACAAAGATCCGTGACGAGTGGCTCGCCAGACACCTCGCCAAGAAAAGCCAAGGACAATGGCAGCCCTAATAAGCCTTATGACCCGCTTTTGGGGGAGAAGATAGCTGGCTAACCCAGAAGGCACCAGCGACCCCAAAGACATCCAAATAAGGGATGTCAACGGGAAGCCACGGCGTCATAAAAACAAACGCCAAAACAAGGAAGAGAGCCTGGATAACACGATGGTTAATGCCGGATTTAGGGGCTCTCGACCTAATCAGCAAAACAAGCCATCTAAAGACAGCAAAGAGGGACCGTTCGGTCTAAATAGAGTCCTAGACAGACTATGCCAAATTCATGGCACCCCTGACAAACCTGCAAACCACATGCACAGAGAGTGCTGGGTCTTCAAGCAGGCCGGCAAATTAAATGCCGAACACAGGGAAAGGGAAACACCAAGTGAAGACGAGGATGAACCTCGCCAGCCGAACATTGAAGGACAGAAAAAATTCCCGCCAGAGGTTAAAATAGTGAACATGATCCACGCAACTCACACGTCCATGAGGAGGCACGAACGCGCGCATAGAGATGCGCTCGATATAGAGCCCATCATACTCACGCCTAACCACTGGATACCTTATCCGATCAGTTTCGATAACTCGATGACCGAACTAGTATTCGGCGCGGAGGATCAAAGGCCTTGGTGCTTGGCCCGATAATCGACGGATACCGTCTCACCCGCGTCCTTATGGATGGCGGCAGCAGTCTCAATTTAATATATGACGACACTGTCCGCAGGATGGGGTTAGACCCACCCAGAATTAACCAAAGCAACACCACCTTTGAAGGGGTGATACCAGGCGTTGAAGCCCATAGCAGAGGCTCACGCGACCGGAGGTAACATTCGCCTCTCGTGCAACCTGAGCGAAGAACTACTCTTCATCATCACATCCTTCCAAAGCGACTATCACACAATGCTCGGAAGAATGGCCTTCGCCCGCTTCAACGCATTACCGCACTATGGCTACCTTACACTTAAGATGCCCGGTCCACGTGGCTAGCGGACTAACAGAGCGCTCGTCACGCGTAGAGGAACATGCGACGGCCCTGGCGGCCGGACTATAAGCGGCCTCCAACATCATAAAACATGACTGGTCCTTAAAGACCACAGACTCGGCTAGACGAGTCCGGTCGCCTGGATAAAACTGAACCAGGGCACCGTATATGTAATCCCATAGTGGACACCAGGGGCTATAAATACTTAACACAGTCCCACAGTTGGCTCAACCTTATGGGCAGGCCAACATATTACACTTTATTATCCATCGATACTTACGCTTGTACTCTTCTACGAAGTTTTCCTTTTCTCCACGCATAACGTTAGCGATACCCTTCCAGGAAACGGCACAATGGAGACAAAGGCGCAGACATGCAGCAGGGCCCCGTCCAACAGGTTTCTTTTTAGATTAAGCCCCTGTGTAAACCTTTTTTATTGCCTCTTGTCGTTTAACCATCCCATGGGTTCTATACCCATAGAGGATACTGCCGTTTTTGGCATCTCGCCACGACAGATTAACGCACGTGCCTGGAAAAACAGGGTTTATAACGAATGGGCATTCTTGAGCCCATCGACTATTATAAAGTCCGAATACCCTCGAGAGTGTTCGGCGTCACGAGTTTGGCCTTATATGCAGCAGCTCCAAATCATGTCTTTGGTCAAATGTTGGGTTTGCCCGACTCCTGGGTTTGCCGCCTTACGTACCGTTACTATCGGCTAAGGTGGCTAAAGGAGAACTACTGCGATTGTGCCCTGGTTATTCCGGACGAGCACCTCAGAGAGAAAGCCAAAACTGACTATCATGATACAGCGAGAGACTGTTCAACCACTCAAGACTTACCGAATCTTTAGGATCCCTCCAAGATTAACGAAGGACCGCTTCCGGTCATGTACACACGCGCCCGTATTCGGATGCACGTGAAGGTACCAGGGGCTACATAGTAGCCCCAACATTAGAGTCCCATGGCTAAGCAAAAGTGTTACAGCTATATAGTCCGGTTGCCTAGTTCGGCGTGCGATCACCTCCTTCATGGACCGAGACGTTGGATCAAGTGTGATTAAGCATATATTTTTTACGAACACCCCAGCATTGCCTGCGTGGGGGATGAAGCCAACGACTGCTATCTTTCGGATTAAACATTCATATAAATATATATATATATACACACACACACACACACACACACACACACACACACACACACACACACACACACATATATATATATATATATACACATGTATGTATGTATGTATGTATGTATATGTATATATATGTAAACGGCCACACAGGGGACACAATAATACTTTCGGGCAAAAAGTATAAATATAGCCTTATAACCAAACTAACATTGTTTTTTACAATGATTCGATTCATCACTCGAATAAGACATTCTTCGAGCACTGCGCCTCTATTAGGTGGGCACCTTCTGCGACCTGCGCCAAGTAGTGCTTGGCCGGATACTGGCCCCTCGCCGGATCTTGGGTTGCTATGATATTAGCCTCCATATCCGTCCAATAGGCTTTAACGCGGGCAAGAGCCATCCGTGCACCCTCTATGCATGCCGACCTCCTCATGGCGTCGATCCGAGGCACGGCCCCAAGGAACTGCTGCACCAAGCCAAAGTAACTGTCCGGCTTAGGCCCTTTCGGCCAAAGATGGTCTATCACAGACCGCATTGCAAGACCGGACAGCCTGTGAAGCACCGCCATAGCAGCCATCTTGTCATTTAACGACAGCGGGCGAGTGGGAGCATTGAATTGCGACCAGAAAAGCTTCTCCACCTCCTTATCAACCTGGCCCTCGAAGAACTTGGCAACGTCAGCCGTACTCTTTGCCAAATCCGCATACGCGTCCACAGGACTCCAGCGCCCATCCAGGGAGCGAACTTCGGATCGAAAAACTTCGTCTGCAGCAAGTAGGAACCTCCAGCCACGATTTTACCGGCCTGTTGAAGCTCCTCCCATGCACCCCTGAGCTCGGTCCGTATTTCCTTGGTGGCATTGCGTGCCTTGTCTAGCTCGGCCAAGCTATCCTTATGCTCTTTTTTAAGGAGCTCATACCGGTCAGCGGCATTTTTTAACTCAATAGCCATTTTGGCCATCTTTTCCTTGCTTCGGCGATGAGCAGCCTGTTCGGCTCTCAGTTCCTCGGTCGCCTTTAGGGCAGCCGCATTGCTAACCCGAGCTTGTTCCTTGGCTTGGACAAGTTCTGCCCTCAGGGCCTCCACGGCAGCAGCACCATCTGCAGTCCGAACATATTACATTAATATCATGCCGCCTCCATATTTTCCTCTACAAAGGAAGGCAGAGCGCATACCTTTGATTTGTCCAGCCGCTCGTTCACCAGCGTGATATCGACATCCATCGAACGAATTTGCCTGGTCAGTTCGGAAACTTCGACGGACTGGTCGGCGGCCGGATTCACAGGTACCTGCAAGTGTTTACAGTACAATCATTGATTTATGATCCCCCGTTTGCCGCCTAGGGCATGCAACCAGAGTCTCAGGGGCTACTATCTATATGGAGCACACCTAATGCATGCCTCACAGCCAAAAACAGTGTATTCTTCACTACATACCTCAAAGCCTCTGAGCAGACTTGTAAATGCTTCATTGAAACTGCTTGTAGCGGAGCAAATCTTCCTGAGCACCGCGCTCATTAATGAGCGGTGCTCCTCCGAGAGCGCAGCTCGCTCCAGTAGGCCCGTCAGTACATCCGGCCGGACATCGAACCGTGTTGGACCCTTCCCATCGCCCCTCGCGGGAGCAAAACGCTCCGGGCTCAGGGGGGCTGACGCATTGGCTTCCGGCTTCGGCAGATCCGGACTCCTCCGTGAAGACACCTCGGTGTCGCCCGCTTCATGAGCCGGAGAGGTGGGTGGGGTCTCGCTCTCCATCATCTCTAAAGGGAGATCCCCCGAAGACGAACTCTATTGAGAAGGGCTGCTAGCCGGACTGCGAAAGATGAATCCTGGTTATTGATCTAGGAGAAACGCAGTACCTTCGAATCAAAAATTGACTTACAGCTCGGTGGAGGGCTGGCCCGTTGGTGGGCACGATGCGGTGAGGGTGCCCGTTGGGGCAGAGCCCCCTGTTGTTATGCTTTTCCCGGGTTGGGGCATCTCCGTCTCCGAGTCTTCGGAGGCGGCCCTCTTCTTCCCGCGCGGGGAGGAGGCCTTAGGCTCCCCTTCCAAACTCTCCTCCTTAGGGGAGGCAACAATTCCCCCGATTCGGATGCGTAGCGTGTGAAGCTCGGTTTCTTCGTTCTTCCCCTTGTCTTCTCCTGAGTGCATTCTGCTGAGCACCCGGTCAAGCATGTTGGCCATGGTGGGACCAGGCGAGCCCTCGGGAAGTGGCACCGGACACCTGATTCTCTCCGCCTTGCTGAGCCATTCCTGGCCGCGGATGATTTTCAGAACAAACAATCATAACAAATACAAAACACGGTGTCCAGTATTAAATTTACTTACTTGGGTATCTAGGAGATTGCAGCTTAGGCCCGCATCCTCGGTGGTGTCCGGACACTTTACTTTCGGTCCGAAGAATAATCTACACATCCTTCGAGCTTTAGGCCAAAGAAGTGCTTGACAGTCCGCGGACCCTCCGGATTTAACTCCCACATCCGAAGAGGCCGGCGTTGGCACAGTAACATCCGTCGGATTAACATCACTTGCATTATGCTGACAAGGTTAATGTACCTCTCAAGAAGCTCTCGGATGCGGTTCTGCAGTACTGGAACATCACCAGCGGACCCCCAATTCCGTCCTATGTCGGTCCAATACGCTTAGTTGGGACGGAGGCCCGAAAGGAACTCGGGGCGGCCACCCACTTTGTGCCTCGGGAGCCGTGACATAGAACCACCTCCGCTGCCATACATTGATACTTCGAAAGAACCTCCGCCACGGGCATCACCGCTCCTGCTTATTACGGCACCTCCGCACCCACATGTCGCCTTCGATCATCTTCGGCGTCACATTGAAGGTCTTGAGCCATAAGCTGAAGTGTGGGGTCACATGGAGAAAAGCCTCGCACACGATAATAAACGACGAGATATGGAGGATAGCATCGAGAGCCAGATCGTGAAAATCCAACCCATAATAGAACATGAGCCCCCTCACGAAGGGATCGAGGGTGAAGCCCAGACCGCGGAGGAAGTGTGGGACGAAAACGACAGACTCGTTGGGCTCCGGCGTAGGGATGACCTGCCCTGGAGCAGGGAGCCTGTGCCGGATATCTGCGGTCAAGTATCCGACCTCCCTAAGCTTTGCAATGTCCTTCTCTTCAATCGAGGAGGCCACCCACCGGCCTTGAGGGTCAGATCCGGACATATTGGAGGATTCCGGAGGGGTGGAGCTTAGGTTTTGGGTGTTAGAACTCGAGGCGCGAGAAGGCGCGATGGAGGTGAAAAAGAAGGCGTAGGTCTCGACCCCTTTATAAAGAGGGTGAATATCAAGAGTCCCCGGTGTGACCGTTTGAGGCTTATCTAAAAAACACACAGGTTATACCAATAGCCGTCGTGGGGTCACGCGTGCTTATATTGATGGAAAATCCCGTAATAAGAGGAAGACGATCTCTGCCTCGACGGGACGAGCCAATAAAACCGCCTTGCAACACGAGTCGTTGTGGGGCAGGAAACGTCGGTTCACGTTGGACCAAGCCCCGATGCAAGGGCACGACGCACGAAGATTGCCAGCAAATCAGATCTATACCATACGAAGATCATCTTGCAGATCCGAACACGGTCTACGTGTTCGATGACCACTTTGGAGTATTCGGAGGAGGAACCCGCCCTGCAATGCCGAAGACAAAGCTGTGCGCTGGACTCATCGTCATTGAAGCCTGGTTCAGGGGCTACCGAGGGAGTCCAGGATTAGGGGGTATCCGGACAGCCGGACTGTGTACAACATCCGTACTATTGAAGCGTGAAGATACAAGACTCAACACTTCGGCCCGTGTCCGGATGGGACTTTCCTTGGTGTGGAAGGCAAGCTTGGCGATCACCGACTCCATGTAAACCCTAGCCCTCTCCGGTGTCTATATAAACCGGAGAGGTTGGTCCTTAGAAGGCCGATCACAATTACAATCATACCATCATAGGCTAGCTCTTAGGGTTTAGCCTCTACGATCTCGTGGTAGATCTACTCTTGTACTACCCATATCATCAATATTAATCAAGCAGGAAGTAGGGTTTTACCTCCATCGAGAGGGCCCGAACCTGGGTAAACATCTGTGTCCCTTGCTTCCTGTTACCATCAGCCTTGACGCACAGATCGGGACCCCCTACCCGAGATCCGCCGGTTTTGACACCGACAGGCGCGCCCTGGGGGGTAGGGTATGCCCCCACCCTCGTGGCCAGGTGGTTCCCCCTCTGGCATACTTCTTTCGCTCAATATTTTTTTATTATTTCCAAAAATAACTTTCGTGGAGTTTCAGTACTTTTGGAGTTGTGCAGAATAGGTCTCTAATATTTGCTCCTTTTCCAGCCCAGAATTCCAGCTGCCGGCATTCTCACTCCTTATGTAAACCTTTTAAAATAAGAGAGAATAGGCATAAGTATTGTGACATAACGTGTAGTAGTAGCCCATAATGCAATAAATATCGATATAAAAGCATGATGCAAAGTGGACGTATCAAGAGCCCCCCTCCTTATTCTTCTTCCTCGGCCTCCCCCTAGATGGGAGGAGTTCATGGCCTCCATGGTAGCGGAGGGGCAGGAGCCCCTCTGGTATTGGATCTATCTCTCTGTCCTCTTCTGTTTCACGTTCCCCAGATCTGGCCCTTCACGGTTTCTTAATTTGCCGGAGATCCGTAACTCCGATTGCGCTGAAATTTTAACACGGTTTTTTCCGGATATGAGCTTCCATGCGCCAAAGTATAGCTCCAACCGACGTTCAAGGAGAGCATAACACACCTGGGCGCGCCCTTGTGGGTTGTGGGCACTATGGGCCCCCATTTGTGTTGATTCCACCTCCAAAAAATCAGATATATTCCGAAATAATTCTTCATAAATTTTTATCGCGTTTGGACTTTGTTTGGTATGGATTTTCTGTGAAACAAAAAACATGCAAAAAAACTGGAACTGGCACTGGGCACTAGATCAATAGGTTAGTCCAATAAATCATATAAAAAGTTGCCAAAATGTATAAAAGTTGTATAATATTGGCATGAAACAATCAAAAATTATAGATACGACAGAGACATATCACTGTGGCCTAAGGATACGCTTCAGAATGACCTCGAGTCAATGATGACTCGACTTAATGAAATCCCTGGTCGAGTGCAAGCATGGAAGAAATCTGCTGCCCGCTGTGGAGATGACATGGCGTTTCACTTGTCCGTGTCCATTGCAAGGATGCCAGGAAAGACAAGCTGAAGGCTCTTCAGGTGGCCAATACGAAGAAGCCCCAGTTTGAAGATTTCATGGAGACTTTTATCGAAGCCGCCACTCGTATGGCTGACGACATCGACCTGGACACCTTCGTCTTGCCAGCGAGTCCTCCCGGCGCGTGAAGAAAAACTTTATGATTCGAACTCATTTGCCTCGGAATGCTGAGTGGTCTTGTAATTGCTAAAATCATTCGGGCTTGCTGCCCGAGTAATTTTGCTGGCGTTTCTCAACTTGATGGATTTATCTGAATATTGCTTTCCAGTTGCTTGCATAATTTATACTGACTGGTTTGCAACTGAGCCTTCGAATGAGAGTGATGTCTCACTTGGAGTAATTTTTAACTTAGGCGGGGACTGGCTCACGGCTAAGCCACCGAGTGGTGGGGATTGCGCCCACTCGGAGTGGTTTTCTAACTTAGGCGAGAACTGGCTCGCGGCTAAGACCCCGATTGGTGGGGATTGCCCCCACTCGGATTGGTTTTTTAACTTAGGCGATGATTGGCTCACGGCTAAGCCTCCGAGTGGTGGGGATTGCCCCCACTCGGAGTGGTTTTTTAACTTAGGCGAGGACTAGCTCACGGCCAAGCCCCCGAGTGGTGGGGATTGCCCCCACTCGGAGTGATTTTTTAACTTAGGCGAGAACTGGCTCGCGGCTAAGCCCCCGAGTGGTGGGGATTGCCCCCATTCGGAGTAGGTTTTTAACTTAGGCGAGGACTGGCTCGTGGCTAAGCCCCCGAGTGGTGGGGATTGATGACCCACAAGTATAGGGGTCTATCGTAGTCCTTTTGATAAGTAAGATTGTCGAACCCAACGAGGAGCAGAAGGAAATGACAAGCGGTTTTCTGCAAGATATTCTCTGCAAGCACTGAAATTATCGGTAATAGATAGTTTTGTGATAAGATAATTCGTAACGCGTAACAAGTAATAAAAGTAACTAAGGTGTAGCAAGGTGGCCCAATCCTTTTTGTAGCAAAGGACAAGCCTGGACGAACTCTTATATAAAGCAAAGCGCTCCAGAGGACACATGGGAATTACTGTCAAGTTTGTTTTCATCATGCTCATATGATTCGCTTTCGTTACTTTGATAATTTGATATGTGGGTGGACCGGTGCTTGGGTGATGCCCTTCCTCGGACAAGCCTCCCACTTATGATTAACCCCTCTCGCAAGCATCTGCAAACTACGAAAGAAGAATTAAGATAAATCTAACCATAGAATGAAACATATGGATCCAAATCAGCCCCTTACGAAGCAACGCATAAACTAGGGTTTAATCTTCTGTCATTCTAGCGACCCATCATCTACTTATTACTTCCCAATGCCTTCCCCTAGGCCCAAAAAATGGTGAAGTTTCATGTATTCGATGTTCATATAACACCCCTAGAGAAAATACAACATACATCTCATCAAAATATCGAACGAATACCAAATTCACCTGATTACTTATAAAAAGACTTATCCCATGTCCTCAGGAACAAACGTAACTACTCATAAAGCATATTCATGTTCGTAATCATAGGAGTATTAATTATCATTAATGATCTGACCATATGATCTTCCACGAAATAAACCAACTAGCATCAACTACAAGGAGTAATCAACACTACTAGCAACCCACAGGTACCAATCTGAGGTTTTGAGACAAAGAGTGGATACAAGAGATGAACTAGGGTTTGAGAGGAGATGGTGCTGGTGAAGATGTTGATGGAGATTGACCCCCTCTCGATGAGAGGATCGTCGGTGATAACGATGGCGATGATTTCCCCCTCCCGGAGAGAAGTTTCTCAGGCAGAACAGCTCCGCTGAAGCCCTAGATTGGTTCTGCCCAAGTTCCGCCTCGAGACGGCAACACTTCATCCCGAAAGCTTACTTCTGATTTTTTCCAGGTCAAAACACACCATATAGAAGAAGATGGGTGTCAGGAGCCTGCCAGGTGGCCCACCAGGACGGGGGCGCGCCCTCCACCCTTGTGGATGGCAGGTGGCCCCCTTTTGGTACTTTCTTCACCCAATATTTTTTTATATATTCCAAAAATATTCTCTGTGAAGTTTCAGGACTTTTGGAGTTGTGCAGAATAGGTCTCTAATATTTGCTCCTTTTCTAGTCCAGAATTCCAGTTGCCCTCCCTCTTCATGCAAACCTTATAAAATAAGAGAGAAAAGGCATAAGTATTGTGATATGATGTGTAGTAATAGCCCATAATGCAATAAGTATCAATATAAAAGCATGATGCAAAATGGACGTATCAACTCCCCCAAGCTTAGAACTCGTTTGTCCTCAAGCGAAAGCCGAAAACGAAATATATGTCCACATGTTTAGAGATAAAGGTGTCGATAAAATAAGATACGGACATGAGGGCATCATGATCATCTGTAGAACAGCAACATATAATGCCATATAATTTCTTATGCTAAAGTAACAAGTTGTTCACAAAGTAAAGTATGAATCAGAAACTTCAGTGATCTCAGTCATTGAAGCAATTGCAATTTATCGTAACATCGGAAATAGTCAATATAAGATCTTTTCAGCAAGTCCACATACTCAACTATCATTTAATATTTCACAATTTCTAACACTCATGCAATACTTATGGGTACAAAGTTTCAATCGGACATAGAGAAAGATAGAGGCTTATAGTTTCGCCTCCCAACCTTTTACCTCAACGGTAATGTCAACAGTAATACTTTATGATAACCTATATCCGAGTGGATATATATATATATATATATATATATATATATATATATATATATATATATATATTCGGATGTCTCCAACACATAGTGCTTGCAAAAGGAAAAAGTGTAACAAGGAAAGGTGATGATCACCATGACTCTTGTATAAGGGTAGAAGGTAAAAGTAAAAGATAGGACCTTCGCAGAGGGAAGCAGAGGTTGTCATGCGCTTTTATGGTTGGATGCACAAAATATTAATGCAAAAGAACGTCACTTTATATTGTCGCTGGTGATAAAGAACTTTATTATGCAGTCCGTCGCTTTTATTTCTTCCACATCACAAGTTCGTATAAAGCTTATTTTCTTCACACTAATTGATCATACATATTTAGAGAGCAATTTTTATTGCTTGAACCGATGACAACTTACTTGAAGGATCTTACTCAATCCATAGGTAGGTATGGTGGACTCTCATGGCAAAACTGGTTTAAGGGATGTTTGGAAGCACAAGTAGTATCTCTACTTGGTGCAAAGAATTTGGCTAGCATGAGAGAGAAAGGCAAGCTCAACATGTTATATGATCCATGACAATATAACTTCTATTCAGATATAAGAAAACATAACCCATTATATTGTCTTCCTTGTCCAACATCAACTTTTTAGCATGTCTTATTTTAATGAGTGCTCACAATTACAAAAGATGTCCAAGATAGTATATTTACATGTGAAGCCTCTCTTTCTTTATTACTTCCTATTAATTGCAAAAATGACCAAAACTATGTTTGTCAACTCTTAACAAATTTTATTCATCATACTCTTTATATGTGAAGTCATCACTCTCCATAAGATCAATATATGATCTTCTTATTTATTTTATTCTTCTTTTATTTAATTCCCTCAAGATCATAGCAAAAAAACAAAGGCCCTCAACTTAAAACTACTCTTTATTATACATAACTCACGGACTCGACTACATATATAGAACATAAAGCAAAGCTCAAAGCTAGATCTTACTAAAAACTTTATTCCACTAGATCAAGGTATAACCAAAAGGATCGAACTAAGAAAAATGATAAAGATAAAGGTGTGATGATGATACGATACCGAGGCACCTCCCCCAAGCTTGGCAGTTGCCAAGGGGAGTGCCCATACCCATGTATTTATGTCTCTTTCTTCGGAGGTGGTGATGATGGAGTTGTTGATGAAGTAGTGCCACACGTCGAGCGTAGGAGATGTTCCAGTTTACAAATAATGCCCTGGAGTGTGGTGATATGCTCTTGCAACAGAATATTTTCACAAGTGAGATATTTATTTTGCACACAACTATTTCAATGATCTTCAAAGCTTCAATTTCAGTAGGGTTAAGACAATTGTTGTCGGTGTCAAAACCGGTAGATCTCGGGTAGGGGGTCCCGAACTGTGCATCTGAGGATTGATGGTAACAAGGGACGAGTGGGACACAATGTTTTACCCAGGTCCGGGCCCTCTTTATGGAGGTAAAACCCTACGTCCTGCTTGATTGTATTCGATTAGTATAGGTGTTACAAGAGTTGATCTACCTCTAGATCGTAATGGCTAAACCCTAGTTGTCTAGCCTATGAGAATTATGATAGCCTCTACGGACTAAACCCTCTAGTTTATCTACACACCGGAGGGGTCTAGGGTTGTATAGAGTCAGTTCGTGGGGGAAGGAAATAACAAATCCGGACACCAATCTTGCCATCCACGCATATAGGAGTCCTACCCAGACACGAGGAAACTCTTCTGCCTTTATCTTCACGGCCCATCAGTACAGCCCATATTAAATAGTCTGGACACCCGAGGACCCCCTAATCTAGGACTCCTTCAGTAGCCCCTGAACCAGTCTTCGATGATGATGTGTCCGACACGCGGGTTGTCTTCGACATTGCAAGGCGGGTCCATTCTCCTGAACACTATAAGATAACTCCATGCACAAATGAAGTGTATCTGGCTCTATATAATTGATACAAGCCTTAGCCATGAAGGCAAGATATCCAAATAAAACAATGTCTTTTACTGACAACATTTTTGGCAAAGCGTCACGTCTGACTCTTTATCATTTCGAACCGTTTTCACGCCTCCTGCTTCGCGTTGCGAGGCATAGCCCTCATTGGCACGTCTTGTCAAAACAGTGATCGTGCCCGCCTATTGCGGGATCCTCATCAATACGGGTTTGGGTAATCCAACTGTGTCGTTCGCATGATCTCTTTGGGAACAGACGAGTTTTAAGGATTGAGTGGGGGGCGTGTGGTATTCAACTGCCTATAAGAGGGTAAAGACTCCTCCTTTTTCCCCACGCCTTCTTCCATTTCCTGCCTTCCCTTCCTCTGAGCTCCAGCGCCCAAAATCTCAATCTTTCCCACCTCCACCAGTCTCTCCAGCCATGTCTAGATCCGGCTCCAAAGGCAAGTGGGAGGCCTCCTCTGTCACCGAGAAGGAGGTCAAGGAGCTTCGCGGCGCGGGGGTATCTATCCGCGGACATCGCGCACACGCTCCCCAACAAGGGTCAGGTCACGCCTACCCCGGAGCCCGGCGAGAGAGTAGTGTTCATTCCCCACTTCCTCCGCGGGTTAGGGTTTCCCCTTCACCTGTTCGTCTGCGGCCTCATGTTCTACTACGGGCTAGATTTTCATGATCTAGCCCCAAACTCCCTTCTCCACATATCGGCGTTCGTCGTCATGTGTGAGGCTCTCCTCCGCATCCCACACAGTTCGACTTATGGCTCAAGATTTTCAATCTAAAGCCGAAGGTGGTCGACGGGCAGCACGTGGACTGCGGCAGGGCCATGGTGAGCAAGCTCCCCAACACTGTCTGGCCCAAAGGGGCATTCGTGGAGACGGTCAAGGTGTGGCAGAAGGAGTGGTTCTACATCACCGAACCCCGCAATGCCAACTGGGGAGCCACGCCCTACTTCAGATCCGGACCCCCCAACTAGGCTCACCTCCTGGACCGCTAAGGGCCTTGACTGGGGGTCTTTGGCGGAGGTGCAAATACTGCAAAAGCGCATTGCAAACATGATAAGCAAAAACATCAGTCTCAAACACATGATTCAGGTGATGCTCTTCCGCCGAACTCTTCCTTGCCAACTCCGGGCCTCCCACATGTGGGAGTTTAATCCGGAGGAGCCACGGACCTTGAAGCACTTCTTCGGAACGACGCACGAAGACATTTGGAAGTTGCTCTTCAAGGGCGAAAAAAATGTGGCCGAAGAAGACCGAAGACATCGGTCTTGACATCGAGAATCTGGCCTCACCGGTAAGTATGATTTTCCCGAGTACCTGTTCGGTAAATAAGTTTAGATATAATATATCATATTTATTTTGTGTAGGGCTGGACGGCAAAGGCGGAGTGGATCAAGTGTCCGGCACCGCTGCCCGAAGACCCAGTTACACCCCATCTGACAAAGATGCTGGTCCCGGCGCTGTATCAGGCGCCAGAGAAGAAGGGCAAGAAGAAGAAGGGCAAGGAGGCCAAGGGTGTCCCCCGCCACAAGGGTCCATCAGACGCTATGTCCGGAGAGACCGAAGCCCCCTCCTCCCACGAGGGGGACAAGGAAGAGGAAGAAGAGGAGGAAGTGGAAAGCGACTCCCCCCCCCCCCGTAAGGGGGGGGGGGAGAAGAAGAGGGCGACCTCCGAAGACCTGAAGGGGGAGGCACCCAAGAGGGGGAAGATGACCCTCCAGGACAGTTCAGAATCAGATGCCGAACTAGTCCCCAAGAAGCCTTCCCGGGTGAAGCCCCTGGCCGAAACGTAAGTATCTAGACACTCACTGTCTTATCTTTGGTTTTCCTATTAGCATTACATAATTGACTCTGCCGTGTGCCTTTCAGCCCTCCCCGCGATCTCCCGAACCCTTCATTGTCGGAGGAGAGTTCTCTGACACCAGAGATGGCAGAGAGCGAGACGCCTCCACGAGCCTCCTCGCCCATCGCCATGGATGACACCGAGGTGTTATCCCGAAGGACCTCTCCTGTCCATGGAGAGGCGGGCAAGGCTGTCGAGAAGGCGCCCGAGGTTAACACCTCGGTCGCCGAAGACATAGGGGAGGTGACCCCTATGGCAATTGATAGTGGGGAACCCCAACAATCCGGGCCCCAGCCAGACACCATTCCAAAGACCAATGTACCTCCAGGATCAGGTGAGCAACCCCCTTCAAAAGATGGGGAGGAGCATCGGCTCCGTCGGCGACCTCCACTAATCCGGAGGCGCCGAATGCTTTAGCAGAAGCACTGCGACGTGCTTCCGTCGTGGAGGAGCACTGCACCCTGATGGGTGCGGTAGTTGAGAAGGTTCAGTCTACCAAGAGCGAACCGAACAAAGCTTTTACCAGCCTACTGACAGGCTTTGAGGTATGCGATGTAATGCTCTAAACGCTTTTCCATTAATAGAGGAATATACCTGTATATGGAGAGTAGCCCCTGAGGCTCTGTTCGGTGTGAAAGAAGCCAGACAGAGGATCCACATTAAATTTTGGGAAAGCTAACATACTTCTCTGTAATCGTAACATGCTTCCCTGTTGGCGGCAACCGCCTAGGCCGCAAAAGTGTCCGAACTCAATCGGAAGCTTCAGGAGGTATGCGCATAGGTATGCGCATAGTGTTAAAACTTTAGCTGTATATCATAAGTGATAGTTATGTTCAGAGATTAATGCATGTAATTATAGTTAGTGCAGCCGAGGTCGAGACCCTCAAAGGCGCCCTTGCCCAAGCCCAGAAAGAGGCGAAGGCAAACAAGGTAGCTGCTGACAAAGCGGCTATCGAACTAGAGGCCGAGCAGGCCACCTGACGCCAACATGAAGCTCGGGTGGCCGAGGTCGAGTAGGAGCTAAAGAATGCCATCCTCAAGTGCGAAGGTTTGGAGGAGAAGGCTTTGGCTCAATCATCCAAACTCCCCAAAGACCTCAAGGAGGCGAAAGAGGCGCGGGTCGAGTCCCTGAGTGCTCGCGAGGAGATCCGGCAGATAGAGGCTGGTAGGGCCTTTCTTTTGCAGAGTATATTCAGAGGTCAAAGATATGCTTTGCTCAATCGAGTGTTGAAGAGTGCCGCCGATGTCGCGCAATTCTTCCGAGCCCAGGAGGGGAATTCAACTGAGAAGCTGTTCTGGTCGCAGTTTCTTGCGCCGGAGCACCCGACGCCCCTGAACAACCGGCTGAAGCAGTTGATGGATTTGCAAAGGTTGGCTGGTTTGGCCATGAAGGATTTGATAATCCGGCTTTGTCCAGTCGAACCAATTCCCGGTAGCTACTTTGGTTTGGTGAGGCAGCTCGTCGACGCGCTGCTAATAAGTCTCCAACGTATCTATAATTTATGAAGTATTCATGCTGTTTTATTATCATTCTTGGATGTTTTACAATCATTTTATAGCAACTTTATATCATTTTTGGGACTAACCTATTAACCCAGTGCCCAGTGCCAGTTGCTGTTTTTTGCTTGTTTTTTATATCGCGGGAAATCAATATCAAACGGAGTCCAAACACCACGAAACTTCTTGGAGATTTTTTATGGACCAGAACACCCAAGATGGGCTAGAGCAGCACCTGGGGGGGTGCCCCGAGGGGGGAACAACCCACCAGGGCGCGCCCGGGGGGCCCAGGCGGGTTGTGCCCACCTCGGTGGCCTCCTGCACCCCCTCTTTACCCTATAAATTCACCAAAACCCTTTGGGGTTAACCTAGATCAGAATTCTGCCGCAGGAGTCCTCTGTAGCCACCGAAAACCAATCCAGACCTGTTCCGGCATCCTTCCAGAGGGGGAAATCATCTCCGTTGGCCATCTTCATCATCCCGGCGGCCACCACAATGAGGAGGGAGTAGTCCACCCTCGAGGCTGAGGGTTAGTACCAGTAGCTATGTGTTTAATCTCTCTCTCTCTCGTGATCTATATCATGGGCTTTGTTAACATACATGGATCATATGATGTTTCTCCCCTCTATACTCTTGTTGTGATGAATTGAATCTTTACCCTTTGAAGTTTTGTCTTGTCAGATTGAATATTCAGATATGAGAACACATGATGTATGTCTTGCGGTATGAATACTTGAGGTGACAATGAGGTATCATATTTATTCACTTGATGTATGTTATGGAACACAACTTGCGGATTCCCGAGGTGACATTGGGGTAATCTATGCATAGGGGTTGATGCACGTTTTTATTATCTTTTCTCCAATAGAAACTTTGGGGTCTCTTTGTAGTTCTTTGTGTGGATTGAATATTATGATCATGAAGTTGTTTGATGCATATCATAGAATTAACTCACGGATACTCGTGGTGACATTGGAGTATCTAGGTGACATTAGAGTTGGTTGATGTGTGTCATATGGTGTTATTTTAGTACGAACTCTTGATTAGATCGATCGGAAAGAATAGCTTGCGTTATTTTAGTATGAACTCTACGATAGATTAATCGGAAAGAATAGCTTTGAGGTGGTTTTGTACCCTACAAACAATTTCTATCGTTTATTCTCCGCTAATAGGAACTCGAGAGTGATTCTTTATTGCACTTTGAGGGATAATCATATGATCCAACTATGTTAGCATTGTTGAGAGATTGCACTAGCGGAAGTACGGACCCTAGGCCTTGTTTTCAAAAATTGCAATACCGTTTTTGTGCCCGTTTACTATTTTCTACCTTGCTGTTTTTATTTATTCAGATTATAAAAATATATTTCTACCATCAATATTACACTTTTATCACCATCTCTTCGCCGAACTAGTGCACCTACACAATTTTCCATTGTATTGGGTGTGTTGGGGACACAAGAGATTTCATGTATTTGGTTGCAGGGTCGTTTGAGAGAGACCATCTTCATCCTACACCTCTCACAGATTGATAAACCTTAGGTCATCCACTTGAGGGAAAATTGCTACTGTCCTACAATAATCTCTTCGTTTGTTCTCCGCTATTAGTGACTTTGGAGTGACACTTTGTTGCATGTTGAGGGATTGTTATATGATCTAATTATGATATTATTATTGAGAGAACTTGCACTAGTGAAAGTATGAACCCTAGGCCTTGTTTTGAAGCATTGCAATACTGTTTACGCTCACTTTTACCACATGTTACCTTGCTGTATTTACATTTTCAGATTACAAAAACCTATATCTACCATCCATATTGCACTTGTATCACCATCTCTTCGCCGAACTAGTGCACCGATATAGTTTACCATTGTATTGGTGTGTTGGGGACACAAGAGACTCTTTGTTATTTGGTTGCAGGGTTGTTTGAGAGAGACCATCTTCATCCTATGCCTCCCACGAATTGATAAACCTTAGGTCATCCACCTGAGGGAAAATTGCTATTGTCCTACAAAACACTGCGCTTGGAGGCCCAACACGTGTCTACAAGAATAAAGTTGCGTAGTAGACATCAACCTCTTTTCTGGCGCCGTTGCCGGGGAGGTGAGTGCTTGAAGGTATATCTTTAGATCTTGCAATTGAATCTTTTAGTTTCTTGTTTATCACTAGTTTGGTCTATAAAAGAAAACTACATAAAAACGGAATTTAGGTTGCATCATATTATTGATCATCTTTATAATATCTTTCTTGAAAATGATGATTCGGAAAATTGTGCTCAATTGTTAGAAGAAGAAGTCAATAAAATGCTTGGCACAAAACATTTGAATGATGAGCATGATTGCAATGTTGTTAGTATGAATTCTTTGAATATCCAAAATGCTAATGATGATTGCACAAGTCATGACAAAAATGTTTCTTATAAGCATGTCACTTTTTGCGGAGTGAATTGGGAGTGCAATTGCACACCAAAAAGGGAAGATAGATTTGTAAGAAGCATAAATATTTAGAATGAAGAAGTTGCAAGAGAGGCTACATGATTGTGCCGAAAGATGTAATTTTTTTCGCCATCCTTGTGAACTTTGCAATGAACGTGGTCATTTAAATCTTCAATGCAAATTATTTCAGATCAAATCGTGTCCAAAAATTGTGATAACTTGATTACCCTTGAGCATCATAAAGAGCTTAGTCGTCTTGTGGGATATGAAGAAATGAAGCGTATAACTAAGGGTTTTCCAAATCCCGAGAGATTTCTTGATTTTGATCTAGAAGAAATTTATATGTTTTGTGCGGTAAATTGCATTGAGAATCCTAAAACAAATGGAATATGAAGAGAGTACTAATGAAAGGGAAAATGTTTCCCAATACCCTCCTAGTGTTGATTATGATGAATCAGGTAACGAGGAGGAGCTTCCTATCCAATCAATCTCTTCAACAAGAAGCTTGAAAAAATTAATTAAACCCACACATGATGTGGTGAAGAAGAACAAAAAAAGAAAGAATAAAGGTAAAAAGGTATCTCTCCCAAATAATGTTGCTCCTATCACCATTGTGCCTCATGAAATTGAATCAAATATGTTGATAGAGGATGATGATATTGAGTATGATTTTGTGATACCTACTACTTTTTGTAATTATGATTGAGAAGACAACGATATCCCTTATGATATTGAAAATATTTTTAGCCCTTGCTTGGAATAATACGATAATAATGTTTGCTATACTATTGGTGCCATTCATGCTATTGATAAGAAAGATTGTCATGATATGCAAAACCACAATCTTGGGGATGCTATGTTTAATGAGTATGATATGTTTGAAGATTTATTTGTTTGAAATAATGCTTGTCCTAAGCTTGGTGATGCTTTGCTTAATGAATATGATCCTTTGATTCCTTCTACTTTCAATAAGAAAATTTATTTTGATGATAGCATGCCTCCTATTTATGATGATTACATTGATAAAAGTGGGCTTGGAAGAGTGTCAACTCTCGGTAGTAGTGATCCCACTATTTTGGAGGGTGTTTAATCTTTACAATATTGATGAAAGAGGATTTGGAGAGGTCATGACTTTATTTAGTTATACATCCACTATTTTGAAAGATGTTTCAATTGATTATGACAATGAAGTTGCTATCTATGATGATTATTATGATGACATGTATGCCATAAAGAGTGATAAACGTTCTATGCTTGTGCATCATGAAAAGAGTGCTGTATGTGATGGTTATATTGTTGAATCCATTCATGATGTTTCTGAAAATTATTATGAGGAAGGAACTTATGCTCTTACATATCTCAATAATATCAAGTTTCTTCTCTATGTGTTGATTGTTTTGAAGTTGCACTTGTTTTGCCTTACTATGCTAGTTTATTCTTGATCCCATAAGTTGTTTGCTCACAAAATCCCTATGCATAGTAAGTGGGTTATACCTAAATGTGCTAGTCATATGCTACATGATGCTATCTTTATGTTTCAATTCTTATCTTTTATGCGAGCATCATTGAAATCATCATGCCTAGCTTGAAAGGCATTAAAGAAAAGCACTTGTTGGGAGACAACCCAACATTTTTACCTACTGTTTTTAGGTGTTAAAATGATTAACCTACTTTAGTAATCATGTTTTATTGCTTTTGTTTCAATAAAGTGCCAAGTAGAGCCTTTGGGATCATGTTGGTTATAGTTGATTTGGCCCTGCTGAAAAACAGAAACTTTTGCGCTCACGAAAATAAGTCTCATTTTTAACAGAAGAGTGATTTTGAGTTGATTTTTCTTTGAGAAGTTAAATATACAAATTGTTCACGTGGTACTAGTTTTTTTAATAATTTTTGGAGTAGAAGAAGTATGGTTTGAGTACAGATTACTACAGACTGTTCTGTTTTTCATAGATTCTGTTTTCGATGCATAGTTTGCTTGTTTTCTAGTTTCTATGGCTTATATTGCTCAGTATAAATTGTGGAAATGATATGCTATAGTAGGAATTGTGGAAAAAAATATGAATATTTTCTTTGATAGTACCAAATTGAAATGGTTTGCTCTATATCATACTAACCTATCTCACGAAGTTCCATTAAGTTTTGTGTGATTGAAATTTTCAAGTTTTGGGTGAGATATCGATATGAGGAGAATAAGGAGTGACAAGACCCTAAGCTTGGGGATGCCCAAGGCACCCAAGTTAATATCCGAGGAAGATCCAAGCAACTAAGCTTGGGGATGCCCCAGAAGGCATCCCCTCTTTCGTCTCCAACATTATCGGTAACCTTACTTGGAGCTATATTTTTATTCATCACATGATATGAGTTTTACTTGGAGCGTCATTTTATTTTGTTAGTATTTGCTTGCTATTATTTAGAATAATTTTATGTATCTTTATTTTTAATAAAAATTTCAAGTATAGCCTTTGCCATGCTTATCTTGCAAGTATATGAGTTGTTGTTTCAAAATAGAAAGTTTATCGATGTTGCAAAAAATCCCTAAAAAAGTCAGAATGTGATAAAATGTTGAATTTTTTTTTGCAAAATAAGCTCTGATAAATTTTCTACAGTTTGGTAGAATTTCATAATGTTTGGAGTTGAATAAGTATTGATACTCTTGCGTTCTTTACAGACTGTACTGTTTTGGCATATTACTGTTATGCTTGCATTGTTTGCATATGTTTGCTTGTCTAATGATTCTATTTGAGGATAGGAGTATTAAATATGCAGAGGCATTTGGTATGCAATGTTGAATAATAATTTTAGTGATTTGCTACAGTAGAGAATGATAAAGCTTTTGCATTGGTTTATACTAACTTATCTCACGAGTTCTTATTGAGTTTTGTGCGGATGAAGATTTTGATATTTAGGAAAACCATGATATGATAGGAATTAAGGAGACAAAAAAGCTCAAGCTTGGGGATGCCCAAGGCATCCCACGATAATATTGCAAGAAGTCTTAAGCATCTAAGCTTGGGGATGCCCCGGTAGGCATCCCACCTTTTTCCTTCAACAATTATCGCTTAGTATCGGTTGAACCTAAGTTTTTGCTTCTTCACATGATGTGTGCTATCCTTGGAATGCCATTTTATTTTGTTTTGCTTGATGTTTTAATAAAATAGTTCGATCTAAAAGTTTTTAAACAAAATAGAGTCCTCAAATAGTTGTCAAGGAGGCTAAGTAAGAGGCATTCACATCCCATCAACGAAGCTCTTTTCTTTGGAATTGCTCTTGTGCTTCACTTATATCCTATGAGTAAATTGTTGAATAAATTGAATGTCATGAAGTTGAAATCATATTACCCCTAGTGGTAGCGTCACATTGGGTTTTGAAAGTGAAATATTTTGAGGCTTGACGATCACAATTTTGGTCATAAAAGCAATTCACGAATAATTAGTATAAGGAAGAGAACTTTCACATGCAAATACATTATGTTGGAAATCTTTTGTGATTGTGAGCCCCCATCAAAATATTATATGCCAAAAAATTTGACGTTGGACATGGAAGACAACGTAATGATTTATGTTTGTTCATATTGACATAGAAGTTATATTGTCATAGATCCTTCAACGTGTGGTTCTTGCTCCCCATCTTTGCTAGCCAAAAATTCCGCACCAAGTAGAGATACTACTTGTGCATCCAAAAACCCTTAAACCCAAATCTTATTTTCAAGAGTCCACCATACCTACCTAAGGATTGAATAAGATTCTTCAAGTAAGTTGTCATCGATGCAACAATAAAAATTGCTTCTAAATGTGTGAGATCATTTAGTGTAAGAGAAAATTGAGCGTTGTACGAACTTTTGATGGCAAAGAATAAAAGCGACAGACTGCATAATAAAGGTTGCTATCATAATGGGCAATATAATGTGACGTTCGTTTGCACTAAGGGGTTGAGCATACAAACAAATAAGCGCATGGCAACCTCTGCTTCCCTCTGCGAAGGGCCTATCTTTTACTTTTATGTATTTACTTTTGTGCAAAGAGTCAAAGTTTTTCTCTCTATTCCTTTTTATTTTTCTCCTTTGGAAAGCATCATGTGGTGAGGAAAGATCTAGGCACATATGTCCAGTTGAGTATGGGTAGCATGAGTTATTATTGTTGACATCACCCTTAAGGTGAATACGTTGGGAGGCAAAACAATAAGCCCCTATCTTTCTATGTGTCTGGTTGAAACGTTTTGTTCATGTGTATGCGGTGAGTGTTAGCAAACATAGAAGACTATAAGATGGTTGAGTATGTGGAGCTCTTACTTAAACTCCGTTGAATAAGTTGAATTGCAATTGCTTGGTGACTAAGAACATAGGTTGTTGAGTTTCAAGAGAATTCATTGTTTGAACCTTAACATGTGAATTGGTTGCTACTATAACATGAGAAGTTTTATAAGAAAGAATTGATGTTATGATGCTAGTAAAAGTGATTAAAATTGTCATTGATCAAACTTTTGCACTTTGCTAGCATTCACACTTCATAAATTATTTCTTTTATCGTTTACCTACTCGAGGACGAGTAGGAATTAAGCTTGGGTATGTTGATACGTCTCCAACGTATCTATAATTTATGAAGTATTCATGCTGTTTTATTATCATTCCTGGATGTTTTACAATCATTTCATAGCAACTTCATATCATTTTTGGGACTAACCTATTGACCCAGTGCCCAGTGTCAGTTGATGTTTTTTGCTTGTTTTTTATATCGCAGGAAATCAATATAAAACAGAGTCCAAACACCGTGAAACTTCTGGGAGATTTTTTATGGACCAAAACGCCCAAGATGGGACAGAGCAGCACCTAGGGGGTGCCTCGAGGGGGCACAACCCCCCAGGCGCGCCCAGGTGAGTTGTGACCACCTCGGCGGCCTCTCGCACCACCTCTTTACCCTGTAATTCACAAATATTCCAAAACCCTTCGGGGTTAACCTAGATTGGAAGTTCCACCGTCGCAGGCGTCTGTAGCCACCAAAAACCAATCTAGACCCATTCCGGCATCCTGCCGGAGGGGGGAATCATCTCCGGTGGACATCTTCATCATCCCGGCGGCCACCACGATGAGGAGGGAGTAGTCCACCCTCGGGACTGAGGGTTTGTACCCGTAGCTATGTGTTTAATCTCTCTCGTGCGCGATCTATATCATGGGCTATGTTAACATAGGTGGATCATATGATGTTTGTCCCCTCTATACTCTTGTTGTGATGAATTGAATCTTTACCCTTTGAAGTTTTGTCTTGTCGGATTGATTATTCAGATATGTGAACAAATGAATACTTGAGGTGACAATGGGGTATCATATTTATTCACTTGATGTATGTTATGGCACTCAACTTGCGGATTCCCGAGGTGAGATTGGGGTAATCTATGCATAGGGGTTGATGCACATTTTTATTATCTTTTCTCCAATAAAAACTTTGGGGTCTCTTTGTAGTTCTTTGTGTGGATTTAATATTATGATCATAAAGTTGTTTGATGCATATCGTAGAATTAACTCACGGATACTCGTGGTGACATTGGAGTATCTAGGTGACATTAGAGTTGGTTGATGTGTGTCATATGGTGTTATTTTAGTACAATCTCTTGATTAGATCGATCGGAAAGAATAGCCTGCGTTATTTTAGTATGAACTCTAGGATAGATTGATCGGAAAGAATAGCTTTGAGGTGGTTTCGTACCCTACAAACAATTTCTATCTTTTGTTCTCTGCTAGTAGGAACTCGGGAGTGATTCTTTATTGCACTTTGAGGGATAATCATATGATCCAACTATGTTAGCATTGTTGAGAGATTGCACTAGCGAAAGTACGGACCCTAGGCCTTGTTTTCAAGCATTGCAATACCGTTTTTGTGCCCGTTTACTATTTTCTACCTTGCTGTCTTTATTTATTCATATTATAAAAATATATTTCTACCATCAATATTACACTTTTATCACCATCTCTTCATCGAACTAGTGCACCAATACAATTTGCCATTGTATTGGGTGTGTTGGGGACACAAGAGATTTCTTGTATTTGGTTGCAGGGTCGTTTGAGAGGGAAAATTGCTACTGTCCTACAAAACTCTTCACTTGGAGGCCCAACACATGCCTACAAGAATAGAGTTGCATAGTAGACATCAGCTGCCTCGAGTTGATGCTATGAAGCGATCGGCGTGCATAGAGGGTGCTCAGATGGCCTTCGCCCGCGTCAAGATGCATTTGGCAAAAGATGAAGTCCACCAACGTGGCAACCGCAGGCCCACCCGAACGCAAGGACCACCGCAAGCCGGAGAGGTACTTCGAAGACGTCCTGGCGGGTGCCCGAATAGTAGAGGGCCAATGCTCAAAGGACGTTATATTTGAGTAGATGTATGCGAGTTGTAAGAACTGTGCTTGTGAACCCAGGCTTGTAATATATATACGCCTTTTATCTTAAGTTATTTTCCTCCTATGCGGCCGTTTGATTTTGAAAGTTTGCCAGTCATCGGCTTCAGCCCCCACATAAACACTATGGGGGTTTCGGCATAGCGTGTTACCACACTTTATCCAACGTCTTGGTCTGTGAAGGAGGTGTCCGCGAGGTGAACCAGGCAATCAGACTACATAGCTTTATTACTTTGATTTAGCCATAGGAGTTTGACAGTGGGGCTAAGTACTAGCCCCTTGTGCGTGTGCGGCCATCTGAACTAGGGTGCCTTTTCCACGCGGCTGGATGAAGACCAGCCCCTTGTATAACATGGAGTAAATCACTAATGATTTGTAGTAAGTATCGAATCACCGACCAGCTCTCGCTTTATCATGACAGTTAGTTTTCGGCTTTCTCTAGTGAGGTATTTGACCGGACGAACCAGAAATACAGTCGCAGTAGTTCTCCCTTTACTACCTTAGCCGAACAAACGGAATGTAAGGTGGTAAGCACAGGAGCTGGGGAACCCAACTATAGACCAAAGACATGATTCGGAGCCGATGCATATAGTGCAATATTCAGGACGCTGAAGAGTACCCTATAGGTGTTCGGACTCGAAGGCGTGCGGAGCCGAATACAGCCCCCGGTGTTAAGGCCGGACTAAATCACGCATGGTAATCTGAAGTGAAGAGGGCATACAGATGATAATAGGAAATAAGTCAATTCTAAACAAAAAGTGGTGGTCAACTGTTTCCTTTATATCCTGGCTGATACGTCAAAACATATTGTTTGTAGAAGATGCCATAATATTAGGGTTGTTTTACATGCCGAGAGTTTACACAAGGGAAAGTTTTACACATGGCTATTTCAGAAAATAGTGGCTTGAAGATCCTAATGATGCCATGTTGCACGTCTGCGCCGTTTCTCCTTGGTTAGAAATCCCTTTAGAGGAGAAGTTGATGGTCACCTATAAGAAAGGGGAGCTTTAAAGAGTAGCCCCTATACAACCGTAGAGTAGACATGTTTTAATGAACCTGTAGTTAAAGAAAAAGAAAAAGAGAAAGAAGGTTAGGGTCCAAATAGGGTCAAGCCCTATGATAGACCTTTTTCCGCAGTATGCTTCCAACGTTGCCCAAGGTATTTTTAGTGCGTACTTATGCACACGTGGTACGTATGCCGCAACCTTATGGGGCGATCCGCAGAGGCTGAACTGCTAACCAATCTCCGGATCTGCCGAGCTGTCATGCTGTAATGTGGACCGGACTCGCTTGGCAGTGTTAGGGGCCTTAATGGCCGACGAGTTGTTCGGCTTGATGAGGCCATTCTGTACCTCGGCAGTCGCGGTGTGCTCCTTAGTACGGAGGGAGTGCTCCATACTTCCATTGATTGTGATGACGCCGCGCGGTCCGGGCATTTTGAGCTTTAGGTAAGCATAATGTGGGACTGCATTGAAGCGGGCGAAAGCAGTTCGTCCGAGAAGTGCGTGATAACCATTGCGGAACGGGACGATATTGATGATCAATTCCTCGCAGTTATCTGGAGAGCTGAATACTACTCCTAGTGTTAAGGAGCCCATGCAGCGGGCCTCTACGTCGGGTATCACTCCTTTAAAGGTGGTGTTACTAGGCTTAATTCTTGATGGGTCAATACCCATTTAATGGACAGTGTCTTGGTAAATTAAGTTGAGACTGTTGCTGCCGTCCATAAGCACTCTGGAGAGATGGTATCCGTCAATGATGGGATCGAGTACCAGGGCCGCCGAACCTCCATGAAAGATACTAGTTGGGTGGTCCCTGCGATCGAAAGTGATCGGACAAGCCGACCATGGGTTGAATTTTGGGGCGACAGGCTCTACGGCGTAGACGTCCCTTAGTGCGCGCTTGCGCTCCCTCTTTGGGATATGTGTAATATATATCATGTTCACTGTTTTCACCTCGGGAGGAAACTTCTACTGTCCCCCTATGTTCGGAGGACGGGGCTCATAATCGTCCTCGCTTTGAAGTCCTTTCCTCTTGTGTTTGGTATTTAATTTACCGGCCTGTTTAAAAACCTAGCAGTTCCTGTTGGTGTGGTTGGCAGGCTTGTCAGGGGTGCCATGAATCTGGCAAGGCCTATCTACTATTTTGTCCAAATTGGATTGACCATCTCTATTTCCTTTGAATGGTTTCTTCCGCTGACCGGGATTGGAGTCGCTGAATCTGGCGTTTACAGACATATCCTCAGTTTCTTCGTTGGTGTTCTGACGCTTATTTTTCCTACGTCGTGGCCTTCCATTGCCATCCCTGGCCTCGGAGGTGCCAGGGTCACTGGTGATGTTGCTTCTACGAGCCAACCAGCTATCTTCGCTCGCACAGAAGCAGGTCAAGAGTGCAGTAAGAGCTGCCATAGTTTTTGGCTTTTCCTGACTGAGGTGTCGGGCGAGCCATTCGTCACGGATGCCGTGCTTAAAGGCCGCTAAGGCTTCAGCGTCCGGACAGTCAACAATTTGGTTCTTTTTATTAAGAACTAAGTCCAGAGTTTGCGGGCTGACTCTTCGGGTTGCTGGACTATGTGACTAAGGTCATCAGCGTCCAGTGGCCGGACATAAGTGCCCTGGGAGTTGTATCGAAAAGCATCCTCCAGGTCCTCCCAACTGCCAATGGAGTTCTCTGGGAGGCTATTCAACCAGTGTCGTGCTGGTCCTTTTAACTTTAGGGGAAGGTATTTAATGGCGTGGAGATCATCGCCGCGAGCCATGTCAATGTGGAGAAGGAAATCTTCAATCCATACGGTGGGATCAGTAGTTCCATCGTATGCCTCAATGTTTACGGGTTTAAACACTTCCGGAAACTGGTGCTGCATTACCTCATCAGTAAAGCACATGAGGTGTGCGGCGCCTCTATATCGGGCCACATCACGACGGAGTTCGGATGACGTTCATGTTCGGTTCTCGGCCCGAACTTGGTTATGCTTGTTGCGCCAGGCTTGATGGTCGTCATGTCATGTTGGAGCACGTACCCTTGATCCGTAGATTGATCTGGTCTGGCCGACTCTATTATCCAGGTCCTGACGTAAGTCATACGTGTAATCCGGAGCCGATGCGTCTTTGCCTCTACGGCGGGGTGGCGTGGGCTGGTATTCGGCATAATTAGTCAGTTTGTCTCGTCCACGTGCTGGTCGGTCTGGGTCATCGGCATGATTGTATCTTGACGGAATTGGCTCAAGGGCCTCGTTGTTGAATTGTGGTAGCAGCCGGCGCTTTGGGTAGCTCTTTATTGGGCGCTCAAGGCCGTATTATTCCGCAGCCAGGACCTTGGTTCATCTGTTGTTGAGCGTATCCTGTTTGGCTTGAAGTTGTTGTTGTTTCTTTTTCAGACTCCTTGCAGTGGCGATGAGCTGTCGCTTAAAGCGTCCTTGTTCAAGGGGTTCCTCTGGCATGATGAAATCTTCATTACCGAGGCTAACGTCCTCCTCGGAGACCGGTAGATAATTACTATCTTCCGAATCCTCAGGATCGATGAGTTCGTCAGGGTTGACTTGTCCCTCTTCCCACTCATCCTGCTCGAACGTAGGCTCAACGGGGTGGTCGGGGTCTTCGGCATTCTCCAGAGTGTTGTTATCTCCGGTGCCAGTATTGCTTTCCTTTTCCCGATGAGATCATGAGCGGCGCCGCTGACGTCGGCGCTTTGGTGGTACCTCGACGGGCTTGTCCTCGATCTGATCCTGAGTGCCATCGTCGTCCTTCTTTTCGGGTGTATCCACCATGTACACATCATAGGTAGAAGTGGCCGTCCAACGCCCAGTGATAGGCGGGTTTTTTCCTACGTCGGCTCCGTCATCGTCGTCCATACAGTCGATGTCCTCGGAGGCGTAGTCGAGCATGTCGGTTAAGTCCTCGACAATGGTTATTAAGTGGGTGGTGGGTGGGACGTAAAATTCCCTGCTCTCAGCCCCCAGTTCAGACTGGGCATAGTTCAGAAGTGACACTTCCGCAATGGCGAGAGATCGCATTAGGTCTAGCGCCTCGTTTAGGAGTGAAAGCTAGACGGGTGACTGAGGACCTACGGAGGTGGGTTCGATAATCACCACTTGACCGAGCTCGGTACACGCAGACCTCGAGAGTTCGGAGTTGTACTCCAGAGATGAGTCTGGCTTCCCGATGACTGGGAATGCCTTGTTTGACTCTGAGCCTGCTGATAGCATGGTCACCACTGGGTATCCGATAGATAGTTCCGTAATAGGAGAAAGTTTGGCGGGGTTTATCCTCCTGTTTTCAGACAGAGGGGCTTGATCTAGATCTAAGGCCAGGGCAGGTACTAGAGTCGATCCTTGAGCGGAATCTGATGGTGGATCCGACGGGCTTCATGTAGATGAGGAGCGGCAGCTGAGGCTGAAAAGCCTTTGAAGATCAAGTCTCGTCGGACATCAGGAATGTAATTCAAGCTTCCAAACCTGATCTGATGACCAGGGACGTAGCTATTGATCTGCTCGAGGTGACCAGTTGAATTGGCACACAAAGCGAAGCCCCCAAACACAAAGAGCTGACCAGGAAGAAAGGTTTCCCCGGAAACAGCATGGTCGACACTGACAAGTCGGGCCATTGATCCTTCTGTTGACGACACAGTGGACCTCTCAATGAAAGCACCAATGTCGGTGTCAAAACCGGCAGATCTCTGGTAGGGGGTCCCAAACTTTGCATCTGAGGATTGATGGTAATAAGGGACGAATGGGACACAATGTTTTACCCAGGTTCGGGCCCTCTTAATGGAGGTAAAACCCTACGTCCTGCTTGATTGTATTTGATGAGTATAGGGGTTATAAGAGTTGATCTACCTCGAGATCGTAATGGCTAAACCCTAGCTGTCTGGCCTATGAGAATTATGATAGCCTCTACGGACTAAACTGTCCGGTTTATATACACACTGGAGGGTCTAGGGTTGTACAGAGTCGGTTCATGGGGGAAGGAAATAACATATCCGGACTCTAATCTTGCCATCCACGCATATAGGAGTCCTAACCGGACACGGGGGAAAGTCTTCTGCTTTTATCTTCACGGCCCATCAGTCCGACCCATATTAAATAGTCCGGACACCCGAGGACCCCCTAATCCATGACTCCCTCAATTGTAGTATGGTTGAAGGATGTCTTCTTGTTCTGTTGCCGGAACTCGATCTTCCGCGACCTTCTTGATCTTATCACCCTCGTTGATTTCGCCAAGTTCTTTTCTCTTCATCTCTATCTTCATTAGCCAAGCATCCTCGCCCGCGTTGTTGGAGGAGGGGGACAACATGATGCATGGCCTTGAAAACTCTGGTAGAAAATAGCTCAAAACGAAAATAGGGGATATGGCCGTGGTACGGTGGTCAAAACCTTCAGGAGATTATATAATGAATTTTTACCGACCAAAAGAAGTATCGTGCAAGAAAACAGAGTCCGAAGGGCACACGAGGTGGCCACAAGGCAGGGGGCGTGCCCAGGGGGCACGCCCTCCACCCTTGTTGATGCCTCGTGCGCTCTTTGGACTACTTTTTATTTTCCTAATTTTTTAAATATTCCGAAACAGAGAAAAATTGCCATTAGAATAGTTTTGGAGTCGGTTTACTTACTGTACCACATACCTATTCCTTTCCGCAGTATGAAACATTTTGGAAAGTGTCCCTTATGTACTCCTCCGGTGTTACGGTGTCAATTATATTGGTCTCAACATTTATGGGAGTACCTGAGATATAATGTTTGATTCTTTGACCATTTACCACCTTCGGATTTGTTCCTTCCGCATTGTTGATTTTTATGGCACCGGAATGATAGAACTCTTCGATAATGTAAGGACCTTCCCGTTTAGAGAGAAGTTTTCTTGCAAAAAATCTTAAACGAGAGTTGTATAGCAAAACATGATCACCTACGTTAAACTCATGCTTTTGTATCCTCTTTTCATGCCATCTTTTAACTTTTTCTTTAAACAACTTGGCATTCTCATAGTCTTGGGTTCTCCATTCATCAAGTGAGCTAATGTCAAATAACCTCTTCTCGCCGGCAAGTTTGAAATCATAGTTGAGCTCTTTAATAGCCCAATAAGCTTTATGTTCTAGTTCGAGAGGCAAGTCATGGTTTTCCATAAACCATTTTATACGAATACATACCCATAGGGTTCTTATAAGCAGTTCTATAAGCCCATAATGCATCATCAAGTTTCTTAGACAAATTCTTTCTGGATATATTAATAGTCTTTTGAAAAATCAATTTAATCTCTCTATTGCTCAATTCTACCTGACCACTAGACTGAGGATGATATGGAGATGCAATTCTATGGTTAACATCATACTTGGCAAGCATTTTACGGAAAGCACCATGAATAAAATGTGAACCACCATCAGTCATTAAATATCTAGGGACTCCAAACCTCGGAAAAATAACTTCTTTAAAGCATCTTAATAGAAGTGTTATGATCAACACTACTAGTTGGAATAGCTTCTACCCACTTAGTAACAAAATGAACTATACCCATTAGAGGAAGGAAAAGGTCCCATATAATCAAAACCCCAAATGGTTCAATAACAAGTGAATAATTCATAGGCATTTCCTGACGTCTACTAATATTACCAATTCTTTGGCATTCATCACAAGACAAGACAAACTTACGAGCATCCTCGAAGAGAGTATGCCAATAAAAACCAGATTGCAATACCTTGTGTGCAGTTCTATCTCCAGCATGGTGTCCTCTATAAGACTCAGAGTGGCACTTGTGTAGGATCTATTCCTGTTCATGCTCAGGTACAGAACGTCTAATAATAC
The DNA here is from genome assembly GCA_021605205.1 of Aegilops longissima. NCBI lineage: Eukaryota > Viridiplantae > Streptophyta > Magnoliopsida > Poales > Poaceae > Aegilops > Aegilops longissima. The sequence goes on from CM038677.1 coordinate 558,941,884, forward strand.
CATCTTCTCCTTTATAAAGGTGTGGGTCATCCCAAAAGTAATGTCTTAAATCATAGAAAAACTTTTTCTTTTGCTGGTATGTGAAACTAGGTGGTATGAATTTAGCAACAATGTAATTAGCATAATCAGCATACCATGGAGTATTAAGAGAAGCATTTATGATAGTTGATTGTTCATCAGGAAAACTATCATCAATAGGCAGTGGGTCATCAAGAACATTTTCTAACCTAGACAAGTTGTCCGCAACAGGGTTCTCAGCTCCCTTTCTATCAATAATATGCAAATCAAATTCTTGTAACAAAGGAACCCATTTAATAAGTCTAGGCTTAGCATCTTTCTTTTCCATAAGATATTTAATAGCAGAATTATCAGTGTGAATAGTTACTTTGGAATCAACAATATAAGATCTGAAGTTATCAAAAGCAAATACAACTCCTAAAAATTCTTTTTTAGTAGTAGCGTAATTTCTTTGGGCACTGTCTAGAGTTTTACTAGCATAATGAATAACATTCAATTTCTTATCAACTCTTTGCCCTAAAACAGCACCGACAACATAATCACTAGCATCGCACATAATTTAAAGGGTAAATTCCAATCAGGTGGCTGAACAATAGGTGCAGAAATCAAGGCTTTCTTAAGTATTTCAAACGCTTCTACACAATCATCATCAAAAACAAAAGGAACATCTTTTTTTGCAAGAGATTAGTGAGAGGTCTAGAAATTTTAGAGAAGTCTTTAATAAACCTCCTATAGAAACCAGCATGACCAAGGAAACTTCTTATACCTTCGATATCTTTAGGACACGACATCTTTTCAATAGCATCTACTTTAGCTTTATCAACTTCAATACCTCTTTCAAAAATTTTATGCCCCAAGACAATACCTTCATTAACCATAAAGTGGCACTTCTCCCAACTCAAGACAAGATTAGTTTCTTCACATCTCTGCAAAATTCGATCAAGGTTGCTTAAGCAATCATCAAAAGAAGTTCCATAAACAGATAAACCATCCATGAAAACCTCAACAATCTTTTCACAAAATTCAGAGAATATAGCAGTCATACATCTTTGAAAGGTAGAAGGTGCATTGCATAAACCAAAAGGCATGTGTCTATAAGCAAAGGTACCGAAAGGGCAAGTAAAAGTGGTCTTCTCCCGAACATCTTTTGACACAGGTATTTGAGAGAAACCAGAATAATCATCTAGAAAGCAAAAATGTGTATGTTTGGATAGTCTTTCTAGCATTTGATCAATAAAAGGTAGAGGGTAATGATCTTTTCTACTAGCTTCGTTTAATTAGCGAAAATCAATTACCATTCTATAACCTGTAACAATTATTTGTGGAATCAATTCATTCTTATCATTAGGAACAACAGTAATACCTCCCTTCTCAGGGACACAATGACCGAGACTTACCCATCTACTATAAGTAATGGGATAAATTATACCTGCCTCCAGAAGCTTTAGTATTTCATTTCTTACCACTTCTTTCATCTTAGGATTTAACCGCCGTTGATGATCAACAACTGGTTCAACATCTTGCTCCAAATTAATGTGCTGACATAGAGTGGGACTAATGCCCTTAAGATCATCAAGAGTATATCCAATAGCGGCACAGTACTTCTTCAGAGTTTTCAATAATTTCTTTTCTTCATGCTCTGAAAGGTTAGCACTAATAATAATAGGATATATCTCCTTTTCATCGATATAAGCATATTTCAAAGTATCAGGTAATTGTGTAAGCTCAAACACGGGATCACCCTTGGGTGGAGGAGGATCCCTAAGGATTTCAACAGTCAAGTTGTGTTTCAAAACAGGCCCTTGATTAAATAATATTTCATCTATTTCCCTTCTTTCATTCATAAACATATCATTTTCATGGTCTAGCAAACATTGTTCTAAAGGATCAGTAGGAGGCACGGCAATAGAAGCAAGACCAATAATTTCATCCTTACTAGGAAATTCTTTATCATGGGGTTGTCTACGAAATTTAGAGAAATTAAAATCATGAGACATATCCCCTAAACCGGCAGTAACAATATCTTTCTCGCAGTCTATCTTAGCATTAACAGTATTCAAGAAAGGTCTACCAAATATAATGGGACAAAAATTATCTTGTGGGGAACCAAGAATAAGAAAAACAACAGGGTATTTAATTTTCCCACACAAGACTTCAACATCTCTAACATTCCCAATTGGTGAAATAGTATCTCTATTGGCAAGCTTAATAGTATCATCAATATCTTCTATCTCAGCAGGTGCAATATCTTTCATAATTTCTTGGTACAAGGTATAAGGAATTGCACTCACACTAGCACCCACATCACATAAGCCATGATAACAATGATCTCCAATTTTAACAGAAACAACAGGCATGCCAACAATAGGTCTATGTTTATCTTTAGTATCAGGTTTAGCAATCCTAACAGCTTCATCACAAAAATAAATACATGCCCATCAATATTATCAACCAAGATATCTTTAACCATAGCAATAGTAGGTTCAACTTTAATTTGCTCAGGGGGTGTAGGTGTTCTAGTATAACTCTTACGAACCACAGTTGAAGCTTTAGCATGATCCTTTATTCTAAAAGGAAAAGGCGGTTTCTCAATATAAGCAGTAGGAACACTAGGATCAAACTTATATGTAATAGTTTCTTCTTCAACTTTAATAGGTTCTACTACTTTAACTTCAATGGGAGGATGATATTTAAACCACTTATCCTTAGGGAGATCAACATGAGTAGCAAATGATTCACACAGAAAGAAGCTACTATCTCAGAGTCAAGTCCAGATTTAGTGCTAAAATCACGAAAAGCATCGGTATCCATAAAAGATTTAACACAATCAAACTTACGGTTTATACCTGACTCCTTACCTTCGTCGAGTTCCCAATCATCAGAGTTGCGTTTAATTCTTTCCAATAAATCCCATTTGATTACAGTATCCTTCTTCATAAAAGAACCAGTACAAGAAGTATTGAGCATGGATCAATCATTATGAGAAAGCCGAGCATAATTTTTTTAATAATAATTTCTCTTGAGAGCTCATGATTGCGGCATGAATATAACATTGACTTAAGCCTTCCCCAAGATTGAGCGATACTTTCTCCTTCACGAGACCAACATATATATATATATATATATATATATATATATATATATATATATATATATATATATATTTTCAATCACGATGAACAGATGCATAGGATAAAACTTCTCATGAAATTCCAATTTCAATCGGTTGTAGTTCCATGATCCAATATAATCACATAGCCTATACCATGTCAATGCCTTTCCCTTCAAATATAAAGGGAAGACCTTATTCTTGACAACATTCTCGGGCATACCTGCAAGCTTAAATAATTCACAAACTTCATCCACATAGATTAGGTGCATATCAGGATGTAATGTTCCATCTCCTGCATAAGGATTAGCTAGCAGTTTCTCTATCATACCCGAAGGAATTTCATAATAAATATTTTCAGTAGGTGCAGTAGGTTAACGAGCAATTCTTTGGTCCTCCGGCCGAGTTGAAGATACCCCGAACAATCCCCTCAAAGGATTATTTTCCATAGTAACAAGTGACAGCAAATTTCAGCACAGTATATAAATGTTTCCTTACCAAAGGCGCTTCACTCCCCGGCAATGGCGCCAGAAAAGAGTCTTGATGACCCACAAGTATAGGGGATCTATCATATTCCTTTTGATAAGTAAGAGTGTCGAACCCAACGAGGAGCAGAAGGAAATGCCAAGCGATTTTCAGCAAGGTATTCTCTGCAAGCACTAAATTATCGGTAACATATAGTTTTTTGATAAGATAATTTGTAATGGGTAACAAGTAATAAAAGTAAATAAGGTGCAACAAGGTGTCCCAATCCTTTTTGTAGCAAAGGACAAGCCTGGACGAACTCTTATATAAAGCAAAGTTCTCCCGAGGACACATGGGAATTACTGTCAAGTTAGTTTTCATCATGCTCATATGATTCACGTTCGTTACTTTGATAATTTGATATGTGGCTGGACCGGTGCTTGGATGTTGCCCTTCCTTGGACAAGCCTCCCACTTGTGATTAACCCCTCTCGCAAGCATCCGAACTAAGAAAGAAGAATTAAGATAAATCTAACCATAGCATGAAACATATGGATCCAAATCAGCCCCTTACGAAGCAACGCATAAACTAAGGTTTAAGATTTTGTCACTCAAGCAACCCATCATATAATTATTACTTCCCAATGCCTTCCCCTAGGCCCAAACAATCGTGAAGTGTCATGTAGTCGACGTTCACATAACACCACTAGAGGAAAGAAAACATGCATCTCATCAAAATATCATACGAATACCAAATTCACATGAGTACTTATAACAAGACTTCTCCCATGTCCTCAGGAACAAACATAACTACTCACAAAGCATATTAATGTTCATAATCAGAGGAGTATTAATTATCATTAAGGATCTGAACATATGATCTTCCACCAAATAAACCAACTAGCATCAATTACAAGGAGTAATCAACACTAGTAGCAACCCACATGTACGAATCTGAGGTTTTGAGAAAAAGATCGGATACAAGAGATGAACTAGGGTTTGAGAGGTGATGGTGCTGGTGAGGATGTTGATGGAGATTTACCCCCTCTCGATGAAATGATCATTATTGATGACGATGGCGATGATTTCCCCCTCCCGGAGGGAAGTTTCCCCGGCAGAACAGCTCCGCCGGAGCCCTAGCTTGGTTCTGCCCAAGTTCCGCCTCGAGAGGCAGCACTTTGTCCTGAAAACTTCCTTCTGATTGTTTCCAGGTCAAAACACACCATATAGCAAAAGATGGGCGTCGGGGGCCTGCCAGGTGGCCCACAAGGACGGGGGGCACGCCCAGGGGGTAGGGCGCGCCCTCCACTCTTGTTGATGGTAGGTGGCCCCGCTCTGGTACTTTCTTCGCCCAATATTTTTTATATATTACAAAATTATTCTCCGTGAAGTTTCAGGACTTTTGGAGTTGTGTAGAATAGGTCTCTAATATTTGCTCCTTTTCCAGTCCAGAATTCCTGCTGCCGGCATTCTCCCTCTTCATGTAAACCATATAAAATAAGACATAAAAGGCATAAGTATTGTGATATAATGTGTCATAACAGCTCATAATGCAATAAGTATCAATATGAAAGCATGATGAAAATGGACATATCAGGGATTGCCCCCACTCGGAGTGATTTTTTTACTTAGGCGAGAACTGGCTCGCGGCTAAGCCCCCGAGTGGTGGGGATTGCCCCCACTCGGAGTGGTTTTTTAACTTAGGCGAGGACTGGCTCACGGCTAAGGCCCCGAGTGGTGGGAATTGCCCCCACTCGGAGTGTTTTTTTAACTTAGGTGAGAACTGGCTCGCGGCTAAGCCCCCGATTGGTTGGGATTGCCCCCACTCAGAGTGGTTTTTTAACATAGGCGTGAACTGGCTCGCAGCTAAGCCCTTGAGTGGTGGGGATTGCCCCCACTCGGATTGTTTTTTTTACTTAGGCGAGGACTGGCTTGCGGCTAAGCCCCCGAGGGGTGGGGACTACCCCCACTCAGAGTGGTTTTTTAACTTAGGCGAGGACTGGCTCGCGGCTAAGCCCCCGAGTGGTGGGGATTGCCCCCACTCGGAGTTGTTTTTTAACTTAGGGGAGAACTGGCTCGCGGCTAAGCCCCCGAGTGATGGGGATTGCCCCCACTCGGACTGGTTTTTTAACTTAGGCGAGAACTGGCTTGCAGCTAAGCCCTGAGTGGTGGGGATTGCCCCCATTTTGTAGCGGGTTTTTAACTTAGGCGAGGACTGGCTCGTAGCTAAGCTCCCGAGTGGTGGGGATTGCCCCCACTCGGAGTGATTTTTTAACTTAGGCGAGGACTGGCTCGCGGCTAAGCCCCCGAGTGGGAGGGATGCTCTCACTCGAAGTAGTTTTTTAACTTAGGCGAGGAATGGCTCATGGCTAAGCCCGTGAGTGGGAGGGATGCTCTCAGTCGGAGAAGTTTTTTAACTTAGGCGAGGACTGGATCACAGCTAAGCCCCAGAGTGGGAGGGATGCTCTCACTCAGAGTATTTTTTTAACTCAGGCGAGGACTGGCTCGCGGCTAAGCCCCCGAGTGGGAGAGATGCTCTCACTCAGAGTAATTTTTAACTTAGGCAAAAACTGGTTCATGGCTAAGTCACCCACTTGGGGTTTTGATCATGCGCTTATGCGAGAGAAATCATCATAGGACTACAAGAGTCATGTCTTTGATAAACAATCTAAAAGTACTCTTATTACATCTCAACAATGCGATTGTTAAGTATAAAATCGACGAAGAAGATCTGCGTTCCAGGCGCGTGGCTCGTCAATCTTCTTTGCGAGGTTGTAGAGGCGGTATGCCCTGATGTTTGATTGAACTACGTCAGTATTTCCCCAAAGAGGAACGGATGATGCAGCACAGCAATGGTAGGTATTTCCCTCAGTGATGAGATCAAGGTTATCGAACCATTAGGAGAACCATGCAACACCACGTAAACAGCTCCTGCACACAAAGAACAAATACTTGCACCCCGACATAAGAGAGGGATTGTCAATCCCTCACGGGTAAAAAGATAGATAAAATTGTAGTAGATTGGATAAATAGATCTAGTGGGAACGCGAGATAAAATAAATAACAATAAATTGCAGCAAGGTATTTTGTATTTTTGGTTTAATAGATCTGAAACTAAAAGCAAATAAAAATAGGTCGCGAAGGCAAATTTAATAAAGAAGAGACCCGGGGGCCGTAGATTTCACTAGTGGCTTCTCTCGAGAAAAATAACATACGGTGGGTAAACAAATTACTGTTGGGCAATTGATAGAACGTCAAATGATCATGACGATATCCAGGCAATGGTCATTATATAGGCATCACGTCCAAGATTAGTAGACCGACTCCTTCCTGCATCTACTACTATTACTCCACACATCGACCGCTATCCAGCATGCATCTGGTGTATTAAGTTCATGGAGAAACGGAATAATGCAATAAGAACGATGACATGATGTAGACAAGATCTATTTATGTAGAAATAGACCCCATCTTGTTATCCTTAATAGCAACGATACATACGTGTCGGTTCCCCTTCTATCACTGGGATCAAGCACCGTAAGATCGAACCCATCACAGAGCACCTCTTCCCATTGTAAGATAAATAGATCAAGTTGGCCAAACAAAACCCAAATACCGGAGAAGAAATACGAGGCTATAAGTAATCATGCATATAAGAGATCAAAAGATTCAAATAACTTTCATGGATAAAAACATAGATTTGATCATAAACTCAAAGTTCATCGGATCCCAACAAGCACACCGCAAAAGAGAGTTACATCATATGGATCTCCAAGAGACCATTGTATTGAGAATCAAAAGAGAGAGAGAGAGAGAGAGAGAGAGAGAGAGAGAGAGAGAGATAGGAAGCCATCTAGCTACTAACTACGGACCCATAGGTCTACAGTGAACTACTCATGCATCATCGAATAGGTAGCAATGAGGATGATGAACCCCTCCATGTTGGTGTCTAGATTGGATCTGGTGGTTCTGGAACTTGCGGCGGCTGGAATTGAATTCTGTTAACTCCCCTAGGGTTTCGAGAACATTGGGGTATTTATAGAGTAAAGAGGCGGCGCGGGAGGCCACCGAGGTGGGCACAACCCACCTGGGCACGCCTAGGCCCCCAGGTGCACCCTGGTGGGTTGTGCTCCCCTCAGAGAACCCCTCTGGTACTTCTTCAACCCATTTGATGTCTTCTGGTCCAGAAAAAATCCACAAAAAGTTTCACTACATTTGGACTCCGTTTGGTATTGATTTCCTGTGATGTAAAAAACAAGCAGAAAACAGCAACTAGCACTGGACACTATGTCAATAGGTTAGTACCAAAAAATGATATAAAATGATTGTAAAACATCCAACAATGATAATATAACAGCATGGAACAATAAAAAATTATAGATACGTTGGAGATGTATCAGCATCCCCAAGCTTAATTCCTACTTGTCCTCGAGTAGGTAAATGATAAAAACAGAATTTTTGATGTGGAATGCTGCCTAACATGTTCATCACATATTATTTTCTTTGTAGCATGGACATTTGGACTTTATATGGTTCGAAGCAATAGTCTAGTTTTGACATGAGGACTTTAATACTCAAGCATATCAACAAGAGCAACCATGTCTTTCAAAATATCAACACTAAAGCAAGTTATCCCTAGCCCATCGTGCTCAATCATTGATCCATTCATGAAACACACTCGCATATTAGCTACACCCAATCCTCAAGTACAATCATAGTGCCCCTTAGTTGGTGCTTTAAGATGGAGACTCAAGTAAAAATAAAAATTGCATAAAATAAATATAAAGGCCCTTCGTAGAGGGAAGTAGGGATTTGTAGAGGTGCCAGAGCTCAAAGCAAAAAAGATAGAGATAAAAACATGTTGGGAGGCATGCTTTTCCTGTCAACGAAAATGACCGAGTAGTTCCCAATACTTTCCATGCTAGATATTACATGGGTGGTTCCCAAACAGAAAATAAAGTTTATTCCTTTTTCAACCATACTTCACTTTCCATGGCTAGCCGTATTCATGGGTGCCTTCCATACCAACACTTTCCAAGGAATTTATTATTTGACAACATAAAGTAAATTCATTTTTCATTTCAGTACTGGGCATCGCTAATACCTTTATCGTACTCTCGTGCAATGACAAGTGAATAAACACTCATCTTGAGAATAACATATCTAGCAGGGAAATATATTAGCCACCCCCTACCATTTTCATGAGCGGTACGAGCACACAAAAGAGAAGTTCATTTTGAAAATTAGAGCTGGCACATACAAATTTGCTTAGGACAGCAAAAGAAAACTGCAAATAGGTAGGTATAGTGGACTCAAGTGTGGCAAAAATAGTTTAAAGGATTTTGGATGCACAAGTAGTGATCATACTTACTACAAATGAAGGCTAGCAGAAGATTGAGAAGCATCCAACCAAGAAACAAAAAATCTCATAAGCGAGCATTAAACATAACTAACGCTGACTAATGCACCACAAGTAGGATGTAATTTCATTGCTTAACTATTGACTTCCGTGCTTGCATAGGGAATCACAAACCTTAACACCAATATTCTTACTAAAGCATAATTACTCATCAACATGACTCACATATCATTATCATCATATCTCAAAACTATTACAAAGAATCAAGTTTATTTTTTCCAATGATCTTCATGAAAGTTTTTATTATGTCCTCCTTGGATATCTATCACCTTGGGACTAGTTTCATATGTTGCTTTTAATAAGCTCAAACAAATATAAGTGAAGATCATGAGCATCCTATTTTTCTTCTCTCAAAATAATCTAAGTGGAGCAAGCGAGAACTTTCTTAAAAAATTACTAACTCTCAAATAAATCTAAGTGAAGCATGAGAGCATTTCTTCAAAAATACTAAAGCACACCATGCTCAAAAAGATATAAGTGAAGCACTAGAGAAATTCCATAGCTCATAAAGATTTAAGTGAAGCATAGAGAGCAATTCTAACAAGTCATAGCATAATTTTGGCTCTCCCAAATAGGTGTGTACAACAAGGATGCATGACTTAAAATAAAAAACAAAACAAGCAAAGACTCATATTATACAAGCCGCTCCAAGAAAAACTCATAATATGTGACGAATAAAAATATAGTTCCAAGTAAAATACCGATGGTCGTTAGAAGAAAGAGGGGATGCCACTCGGGCATCCCCAAGCTTAGTTGCTTGCATCTCTTTGGATAATAGCTTGGGATGTCATGGGCATCCCCAAGCTTAGGATCTTCTTACTCCTTATTCCTTCATCCATCGTAATGTCACCCAGAACTTGAAAACTTCAATCACACAAAACTCAACAAACCCTTTGTGAGATCCGTTAGTATAAGAAAGCAAATCACTACTATCAGTACTGTTGCAACCCATTCATATTTTATTCTTGCATTATATATATTGTATTCCAACTTTTCTATGGCAAAAACTCTTCAAAGGAAACCATATAATCATAAAAACAAGCACACAACGCAAAGAAAACAGAATCTGTCAAATAATAGAATAATCTGTAGCAATTTGGATATTTTGAATACTTATGTAACTCCAAAAATTCTAAAAAAGTAGGACAACGTGAGCAATTTGTATATCAATCTCCTGTAAAAAATTCAATTTTCTTCGCTTCTGTGTTTTTAAAAAATTTGTTTTTTGGACACAAAAGTTTCTGTTTTTCAGCAAGATCAAAGCAACAATCACCCAACATGATCCCAAAGGCTTTGCTTGGCACAAACACTAACTAAAACACAAAAACACAATCATAACAGTAGATAATTGTGCAAACACTCAAGAACATAAAGCAAAAAGACAAAATTAAAATTTATTCATTGGATTGCCTCCCAACAAGCTCTATCGTTTTACGCCCCTAGCTAGGCATAATGTGAGGATCTAAGTATTGTCCTCTTTGTTTCTAGATCCATAAGATGCCCTCATGATTGATTCATATGGTGGCCTAATTCTTGTTATAGGGAAGTGTTACATACCCTTCCTTAGTACAAATTGAAATTTAATATTGCCTTCTTTCATATCAATTAAGGTACCAATAGTACGTAAAAACGGTCTACCAAGAATAATTGGACAAGACGGATTGCAATCAATATCAAGAACAATAAAATCTATGGGCACATAATTCCTATTTGCAAGAATAAGAACATCATTAATTCTTCCCATAGGCTTTTTAATAGTGGAATCCGCCAAGTGCAAATTTAGAGAACACTCTTCAATATCGGTAAGACCAAGCACATCACATAAAGATTTCGGAATTTAGAAACACTAGCACCCAAGTCACATAAAGCAAAACACTCATAATTTTTGATCTTGACTTTGATAGTAGGTTCCCATTCATCATGTAATTTTCTAGGAATTGAAACTTCTAATTCCAATTTTTCTTCTAAAGCTTTCATCATAGCATCAACTATATGTTTAGTAAAAGCTTTCTTTTGTTCATAAGCATGGGGTCAATTTATCATGGATTGCAACAAAGAAATCCAATCAATCAAAGAGAAACTATTATAACTAAAGTCTTTGTAATCCAAAAGAGTGGGCACATCACTAGTTAACGTTTTGACCTCTTCAAGCCCACTTTTATCAATTTTCTCAACAAGATTTTCACCCTCCGAATTATCGGCACGCCTTCTAGCTAAAGTTGACTCTTCTTCAGTCCCTTTTTCATCAATCTTAATTTTACTAAACAAAGAGTCAATAGAAGAAACACCAATCACTTTAAGATCTTTATCACTTTTATGAAAGCAATCACTAGAAAACGCTTTTTCTAAAAATTCATTTCTAGCTCTAAGCATAGCGGTTATTTTCTTACTTTCATCCATAGAAACATAAAGATCCTTAATTGATTCCTCAACCTTAGGCACAAAAATTTTCATCTTGAGATTTTCTACATCATGAGAAATTTTATCAACATTTCTAGACATATCGTCAATCTTATTTGGCTTTTCTTCTATTATAGCATTAAAAACTTTTGAGTGTTGATAAATTCTTTAATATTATTCTCCAGATCAGAGGTGTTCCTATTATTATTATAAGGAGGATTACCATAAGAATTATCATAATGATTAGAGGAATTACTAGGAAAAGGCCTAGGATTAAAATTACCTCTACAAGCATTGTTATTGAAATTGTTTCGCGAGATAAAATTCACATCTATGGCATCAATATTTTGCTCAATAAAAGTAGACAAAGGCACATAATTAAAATCAATAGGATCACTTTTATTAGCAACCAATTTCATAAGAGCATAACCTTTTTCACTCAAAGAAGAAATTCCTTCAACCGAATTAACTTTTTTTACTAGTAGGAGCTCTTCCAGTATTCCATTGTGAATAATGTGCCATAATATTATCAAGCAATTTGGTGGCTTCACCCAAAGTAATTTCCATAAAAGTACCATCCACGGTGGAGTCCAAAAGATTACGAGAAACAAAATTCAACCCCGCACAAAAATTTTGTATGATCATCCAAAGATTTAACCCATGAGTGGGGCAATTCCTTAGCATTAATTTCATCCTTTCCCAAGATTGTGCAACTTGGTTATGTTCAGGTTGCTTGAAATTCATGATATGGGTTATAAGGGAAATAATTTTCGTGGGCGGAAAATACTTAGTAATAAAGGCATCTTTGCACTTATCCCAAGAATCAATACTATTGCAAGGCAAAGAAGAAAACCAAAATTTTGCACGATCTCGCAAAGAAAACGGAAATAATTTCAACTTCACAATATCATTGACCACATCCTTTTTTCTTTTTCATATCACATAATTACACGAATGTGTTAAGATGGAACGCGACATCCTCATTAGGAGTACAGGAAAATTTATCTTTCATAACAAGATTCAGCAAAGCGGCATTAATATCACAAGACTCCGCACTAGTGGCGGGAGGAGCAATCGGAGTGCTAATAAAATCATTGTTGTTGGTATTGCAGAAATCACAAAACTTGGTGTTCTCTTGAGTCATCGTGACTACGCAACAAGAATGCACTAAAAACAGATCTGACGAGAAAACAACGAACAAAAAAGAGGGCGAATAAAACGACAATTTTTTGTGAAGTGGGGGAGAGAAAACAAGAGGCAAATGGCAAATCATGTAAATTGCAAGGAGATGAGATTTGTGATTAGGAACCTGGTAGATGTTGATGATGTCTCCCCGGCAACGGCGCTAGAAATTCCTTTTGATGTTTGCTTGAACTATGTCGGTATTTCCCCAAAGAGGAAGGGATGATGCAGCACATCAACGGTAGGTACTTCCCTCAGTGATGAGATCAAGGTTATCGAACCAGTAGGAGAACCATGCAACACCATGTAAACAACTCCTGCACACAAAGAACAAATACTTGCAACCCGACGTAAGAGAGGGGTTATCAATCCCTCACGGGTAAAAAGATAGATAAAATTGTAGTAGATTGGATAAATAGATCTCATGGGAACGCGAGATAAAATAAATAACAATAAATTGCAAAAAGGTATTTTTGTATTTTTGGTTTAATAGATCTGAAAATAAAAGCAAAAAATAGATCATGAAGGCAAATATAATAAAGAAGAGACCTGGGGGCTGTAGATTTCACTAGTGGCTTCTCACGAGAAAAAATAGCATACGGTGGGTAAACAAATTACTGTTGGGCAATTGATAGAACTTAAAATAATCATGACGATATCCAGGCGATGATCATTATATAGGCATCACATCCAAGATTAGTAGACCGACTCCTGCCTGCATCTACTACTATTACTCCACACATCGACGACTATCCAACATGCATCCAGTGTATTAAGTTCACGGAGAAATGGAGTAATGCAATAAGAACGATGACATGATGTAGACAAGATCTATTTATGTAGTAATAGACCCCATCTTGTTATCCTTAATAGCAACAATACATACATGTCGGTTCTCGTTCTGTCATTGGGATCAAGCACCGTAAGATCGAACCTATAACAAAGCACCTCTTCCCATTGCAAGACAAATAGATCAAGTTGGCCAAACAAAACCCAAATATCAGAGAAGAAATACAAGGCTATAAGTAATCATGCATATAAGAGATCAGAAGACTAAAACAACTTTCATGGATAAAAACATAGATATGATCATAAACTCAAAGTTCATCGGATCCCAACAAACACACCGCAAAAAAGAGTTACATCATATGGATCTCCAATAGATCATTGTCTTGAAAATCAAAAGAGAGAGAGGAAGCCATCTTGCTACTAACGACGGACCCGTAGGTCTACAATGAACTACTCACGCATCATCGGAGAGGAACCAATGAGGATGATGAACCCCTCCATGATTGTGTCTAGATTGCATCTGGTGGTTCTGGAACTTGTAGCGGCTAGAATTGATTTTCTTCGACTCCCCTAGAGTTTCTTGTCAGGACCCCGATTCCAAGTCACATAGATCTAGCCGGTAACACCTCATATCACTTTGCGGCCTCACGCACGGTATTTCCATGGGTGTCGCCTTACCATGGCTCGGGACCATTTGCGCCTTTTGGCTCACGTAGATGATAGTGTCGCTAGCATCCATATGACAGAGAACCCGGGCCGACATGACTAGTCATGAACCCAAAGTGGCACTAACTTACGGGGACACGCATACAAGAATCAACATCGAGCATGTCGGTCAGCAGCGTGTGAATCCGGGCTGTAGCACTGGGCTAACAGGACTCCGGGAACCCGGGCTGTAGCAGGCTAGGCAGGACTCCGGATGTCACCTCGTGACATTTCCCCGAAGGGACAGACATAGGAACGAAGTGAATCACATGACGGCCAGTCAAGTGTTCCGGAGCAGTAGTGCTGGGCTAGCAGGACTCCGATGAATCGGGCTGTAGCAGACTACTATGGCTCATGGAAGCACAAGACTACATTTCCCCATAAGAGAGGCTACCAAGGATAAACAACTAGGTTGTCGGATCCCACACATACCAAGCATTTCAATCATACACACAATATGCTCGATATGTGTAAATACAACATGGCATCACAACATAACTCTATGACTCAAGTATTTATTCATTAGGCTCCGAGGAGCCAAGTATTACTAACATGGGTCTCATGACCCCAACATACAGAGCATACAAGCAACAAGCACATGCAGAAGCTTAACTTGTCTGAGTACAGACAACTACAAATGAAGAAGGCTGAGAAGCCTGACTATCTACAAGACCTTGTCGAGGGCACAAGATCATAGCTGAGGTATCAAGCTAAACGTCGAAGTCCACACAGAACTACTAGCGAGACTGACGTCTCTCTGCAAAACATAAAATAGGCAAATGTGAGTACAAATGTACCCAGCAAGACTTACATCAGAACTATCTACATATGCATCGGTATCAATATACAGGGTGGTGGAGTTTAACTGCAGCAAGCCAGCTTTGACTCGATGGCTAACTTTGAACTACATTGCAAGTAACTCTTTTCGGTGGCCTTTACGAGTCCACATATTCACCATATTAATACACCACTATGGATCCACTCCCATCTCCCTACGAGAACGCCATCCATAGCACTCACGTTTATCTTGCGCATTTTAGAGTATCCACTTTCACTTGTCTATGAACTGTACAGGCAACCCTGTCGTGGAATTGTCACGGCAGATGTCCTCTTGCAAGGACTTAGTCATGGAGCCATCGCAACTAGGAAGCTTAAAGGGGTTAATCGGAACAAACCCAGAAGTCCTTTACCGCGGACACGACTATTTGAATAGATCATTTATAACCCTGTAGGGGTGTACTTCTTCGCACACACTCTCGCCACTTACCACCATGTACACGTCGTGTATCTTGGCAACCTTCAAGCGGAAGCCTGGCGAGGGAGTCGGCCACGACCTGACTAACCACACAAGTCTCTAGTCCAGGTTTATCGCCTATTCAGGTTCCATCCGCGAGGAGATCTGGCCGGAGTATCGCTCAGAGCCCCAAACGATGTGTGCAGGGTTCCTGAGACACCAAACGAGCGGCCGGTACACCATGACATGGTGTATCTACCGCATCATAGCCCACCCCTAGGGTCAGCGCTACGCACGACCTCCAACACATATCCTACAAACACCAGAAACTAGTTGCAACTCCTGGACAGAGATCAAGGCGGTTAATAAGTCGAGAGAGTCAATTAAGGATCCCAATGTGTGGTAGTAGCTGTTCATGGATCACAAACATAGAACTCAGTTCCTGAGGACGGTTTCAGTGAGACTACCCACCATGTACTCCTACATGGCCTCTCACCACTACCTTTACCAAATCGTGTTCACACACTTAGCTCTCAACAGTAGGACATGTTCACACACCTCCAATTCATCCCCGATGAATCAGACCTGACTCAACTCTAAGCAGTAGCAGGCATGACAAACAATCATGAATGAGCAGGCACATCAGGGCTCAAACAACTCCTACTCATGCTAGTGGGTTTCATCTATTTACTATGGCAATGACAGGTCATGCAGAGGAAAGGGGTTCAACTACCGCAGCAAGTAACAGATGAATCGTTGTTGTCGTAATGCAGTAAAAGAGAGCAGGAGCGAGAGAGTGGGATTGTATCAGAATGAACAAGGGGGTTTTGCTTGCCTGGCACTTCTGAAGATAGTATAGCTCTTCATCGGTGTCATTGAACTCATCGTCGAAACAACGTCTACTGAGAGGGGACAAATACCGGCAACAGAGAAGAAACACAATCAATGCAATGCAACAATATGATGCATGATCATGACATGGCAATATGCTATGGTTTGAGCTAATGCAACTAGCAACCAGATTAAATGAAGTTGGTTTGAACCAAAGATTCAAATTCAACTCCATATGTGATTATTCAAATGTCATTTATTTTATTTGTCATAAATAGAAGCTATAAGTTGTTCTAACATGCGTGAAAAGGGCACAGATGGATAGATTGGATTTTTCTGATCATTTTTCATATATAAATTATTTCATTTGGAGTTATGGTTGAATTTCTATGAATTTTTGAAGTTCAAATCATTTTCTGGATTTTCTAGTTATTTAGAGTTAAACAAAATACAGTAAATGATTTACTGCGTCAGCATGACATCACGCTGAAGTTAGCGATCAACAGAGCCGTCCAGGTCAAACCTGACCAGTGGGTCCCCCATGTCAGTTACTAACTAAACTGTCCTGGTTTAATTAGCACTAATCCTATATTAATTAGTAGGGCCGGGACCCACGCGTCAGTGACCCAGGGTGGTCAAACCCTGGTCAGACGGGGTCAAACCCCTGGGTCAACTCGCCGAAGTTGACCCGCTGCTTGTCGCCGGAGACGCCGGGGACGGTGGAGGGCGTCGGGATTCGCCCTTCGGTGACCAAAAGAGCGGCGGAGGGGCTCTACGAGACGCCCAGGCTCGCGCGCATCCATTGTGGCGAGCGGCAGCAGCTGGGGTGCCCTACAGCGACGGCGGCGATGGCAAGTGCGGCGGCCGGAGCTCGGTGAGCTCAGGCGCGAGGACTACGGTGCACTAGCGAGCGACCTGAGGCGTGCTGCGGCTTCCTGGGGATGCCCGGAGCACGCCTACGTGCTTGGTTTGAACAGGCGGGGCTGCTAGCGATGGCGAGCTTCGTGGCGGCGGCGGCGGGCTCCGGCCGAGGTGGGAACCACGGCTAGAGGTTGCAAGAGACGGCGGGGAGAGGGGCGGAGGAAAGAGGGGCTCACAGGGAACTCGCGGAGCAGGCTAGTGAGCTCGGGGAAGGCCGGACGGCGACGAATTTGACGGCGGCGATCCGCGGCACCGACGAGGAAGACGACGTCGAGGGCAGCTCTGCAGGGTGTCCCAGCTTGCGTGAGTCATCAGAGAGGTCGAAGACGGCAGCGCGGAGCTAATGGGCTTGTCAGAGAGGCGAGGCAGTGGCGGTGGGCGCGGCAACGGCGTGCGGCGGCGAGGGCAGCGCTCGGGCGCGATGAGAGAGAGCGAGGGAGAGAAGGGGAAGGAACGAGAAAGAGTGAGAGAGGTGCGGGGTGTCTCCGTTGCACATCCAGAAGATCCGGGGCGTCGCGGTGGAAGCAGGAGCTGGCGCGTGCACGGCGACCACGCGCCCTGCCTACTGGCGTGAGGAGGAAGACGACAGGGGGGCTGCGGTGGTGGGCTGGGCTGCACAGCACTGGGCCGGCCGGTGGGCTGCGATAGGTGCCAGATAAGTGGCCCAGGTGGGCTTTTCTCTCTCTCTCTCTCTCTCTCTCTCTCTCTCTCTCTCTAATTATTTAAGTTTTCTATTTTCTGCAATTCATTTTGATTTTATTTAAATACCAGATCATTTCATAAACTTCTGAAAATTATTATGTGGCCTTTTTAAAAAGTAGTCAAAGCCACTTACAACTTTCAGAGTTATTGGAGTTATATTTAATATATAAAAAATATAACTCCAATGCAAATAATTATTGAATTAGCTCAAATGTCCAAAATATATATTTATGAGCTCCTGAAAATATTTGTTTGAATTTTACCTCTGGCCAATATTTTCAGAAAGAAACATGAACATTTTCTTGGACCTATTTGAAGCAATTTTTATCTTGGTCATTTCAGAAATGATTTCTGAGGCTTTCACATGTCCCCATTTCAAACTCATTGAAATTTAAACATGATGCACACATGACCAGCTAGTCTAGGTCATACCAGAAGTAGGGATGTGACATTTCTGGAATATTGGGGTATTTATAGAGCAAAGAGGCGGTGCGGGAGGCCACCGAGGTGGGCACAACCCACCTGGGCGCGCTTGGGCCCCCAAGCGCGCCTTGGTGAGTTGTGCTCCCCTCGAAGCACCCCTCTGGTACTTCTTCGGCCCATCTGATGTCTTATAGTCCAGAAAAAATCCACAAAAAGTTTCGCTGCGTTTGGACTCCGTTTGGTATTGATTTCCTGCGATGTAAAAAACAACCAAAAAACAGCAACTAGCACTGGGCACTCAATAGGTTAGTACAAAAATGATATAAAATGATTATAAAATGATTGTAAAACATCCAAGAATGATAATATAACAACATGGAACAATAAAAAATTATAGATACGATGGAGACATATCAGGCCCCATTGTGCAGCACCTTGGTGACGATGAAGGGGCCTTCCCACGGGGGGGTGAGTTTGTGTGGTCGCTGCTGATCCACTCGGAGCACGAGATCTCCTTCTTGAAATGCTCGACCCTTGACGTTCTTTTCGTGGAATCGATGAAGGTCTTGCTGATAAACAGTCGACCGTATCAGGGCGATCTCTCGTTCTTCTTCCAAAAGGTCGACGACGTCCTGCCGCGCTTGCTCCGCCTCAGCTTCTGAATAGAGTTCCACTCGGGGTGAATTGTGAAAGCGGTCGCTAGGCAGCACGGCTTAGGCTCTGTACACCATGAAGAAAGGAGTCCAGTCAGTGGACCGGTTAGGAATCGTCCTTAAGCCCCACAGGACGGACGGCAGTTCACTCACCCAGGCTCCAGCTGCATGCTCAAGGTCATACATGAGACGTGGTTTCAACCCTTCAAGGATAAGGCCGTTCGCCCTCTCTGCTTGTCCATTCGACTGCGGGTGCGCAACGGATGCATAATCTACCTGTGTGCCTTGGGTGGCGCAAAAGTTTATGAACTCTTCTGAATCGAAGTTTGAGCCATTATTTGTGATAATACTATGTGGGATTCTATATCTGAATATCAACTCTTTAAAGGACCTAATGGTTGTCTTTGAATCTAACTTATTAATAGGCTTGGCTTCAATCCACTTGGTGAACTTGTCAACTGCTACAAGCAGATGAGTGAAGCCGCTTCTGCTGGTCCTGAGTGGTCCGACCATGTCCAATCCCCACACAACAAATGGCCAGACGAGTTGTATGGTCTTCAGGGCAGACGCGGGATTATGGGACATGTTCGCATAGAACTGGCATCCTTCACAATGCTCAACAATCTCCTTTGCAACTTCATTGGCACACGGCCAGTGAAATCCAGTTCGGTATGTGTCGGGGAAGTTGATCGGACCCACGAACACCTATGGGACCGGAGGACCGAGCCCCTTTCGGTTCGATGGGGGGCGGAGGTCGCACGAAGAGCAGATCGAGGCGAAGCACACGAGCAGTTTACCCAGCTTCAGAGCTCTCCGGAGAGATAATACTCCTACTGCTGCTTGTCTGATTGTATTGTGTTCTTGCTAGGGAGCGCTGAGAGCTACAAGACCTAGCGTGAGTGTTCTCTGGTTTCGAATGAACCGACCCCCCTCTATGTTGCGCATGCGCCTCCTTTTATATGCTCAAGGGGTCTCCGACAGGTGGCAACGTAGACAAGGGCGAAAACGTAAAAGGAGTCGTGGTTGGTACAGCTACTTGTACAGTGTATCATACCTAACCCTGATGGCAGGGGAAAAAAGCATTAAATGCCCGTCTAAGTCGACTAAACAGTGCAGAAAGGGACCGTCGGGCGCCACCGCTTGCCACGATGGCAATCTTGTCGCCCGCTTACCACAGCGCTCCGCTGGCCGCACAGCCTCTTGCCACGCGCGCCTGGAAAGGTCCCATGGCGACACGTTGGTGGATGAGCTGGAGCGGACGAATGGAGTGGTAGTCTGCCACGGCAAGCGCCTTGCCGCGGTTGTTGCCTTGTCGCGTCCGGAAGCTTGTCGCTCACCGGGCCTTCCCGGCAAGCTCCTCTTGCCGGGGTGTCGGGGAAGCTGATCGGACCCACGAACACCTATGGGGCCGGCGGACGAGCCCCTTTCGGTTCGGTGGGGGGCGGAGGTTGCACGAAGAGCGATCGGGCGAAACACACGAAGGTTTACCCAGCCGGAGCTCTCGGAGAGATAATACTCCTCTGCTGCTTGTCCGATTATATTGTGTTCTTGCTAGGGGCGCTGAGAGCTACAAGACCTAGCGTCGATGTCTCTGTTTGAATGAGTGAACCCCTTCTACGTTATGCATGGGCCTCCTTTTATATGCTCAAGGGGTCACCGACAGGTAAACGTGAACAAGGGCAAAAAGGGAAAATGAGCTGCGGTTGGTACAGCTACTTGTACAGTGTATCCTACCTAACCCTGACGGCAGGGGACAAAAGCATTAAATGCCCGTCCAAGTCGACTAAACAGTGCAGAAAGGGACCGTCAGGGGCGCCACCGTTCGCCACGATGGCCATCTTGCCAGCACCGCTTGCCACCGCGCCCCGCCGGCCTCATAGCCTCTTGCCACGCTTGGAAAAGTCCCATGGCGACACGTTGGTGGATGAGCTGGAGCGGAGGAAAGGAGTGGTAATCTGTCGCGGCAAGCATCTTGCCGCGGTTGTTGCCTTGTCGCGTCCGGAAGCTTGTCGCTCACCGGGCCTTCCCGGCAAGCTCCTCTTGCCGGGGTCTTGTCTTCTAAATGCCTTGGTTGGCCTTCCCGACAAGCTCCTCTTGCCGGGGCCTTGTCTCCTTGGCTTCAATACTTTGTTCTTGAATGGCTCCAATGGAACCGCAGAGGACCTTGGCGATCACCAAGCAAGCCTTCCCGCGAAGTCTTTGCGATTGCCCGTGCACGAGTTCGGGATACTAGGGTACCCTGCTCTAGTACACCGGCAGAGCCCCGGCTGGGCCACACACGCAGTGCCGAGCGCTGTTGGGCCAGGCCCAAAACAGTGCAGACACCTTGCTGCCTAGAATCACGCCGTAACTTGCTCGGTCCCACCACATCCCCACAGACAGCCGCAGCGTCGAACGCGGCATCGTGAGAGAGATCGTGGGGGTTTCTTTATTCAGCGGGCGTCCGCCTCCTCTCCCTCCCTATAACCAGGGGAAGCAGGGCAGTCCGCCCACCTCGCCATTTTGCTGTCCAATCTCGAAAACCACGCTGCTCCCCCTTCTTCTCAAGTCTGAAGAGCAGCGCTCCGCCCCCATCGCCAGCAGTACCACCAACGCCGTCGGTCTCCCCACCGCCTCGCCATGGCTCAGAAGTCGACAAGGGAAGGGCGTGAAGTCGGCCGGCGCGCAGCTCATGGGCGCTGCGGAAGGAGCGGGCCATCTTCCCCAGCTCGCCGCAAGGGAGCTGAGGCTACTACCTCTTACGGTCGGCGGAGGCGCGAGCGCATCCAGCGCACGAAGGTACTCCCAGCCGCTGCTTCTGAACTAGCCCCAACTGGGTACCCTTCTTGGCATGTTCTTCTATTGCAGGCTCTGCCCGCCTTCTCTAATTCTTTTGCGATATCATGAACACCTCGGGTTCCGCCTCCTTGATTTCACCCCCAATGTTGTCCTGACCATGGCAGTTTTCGCACACCTCTGTG
The DNA here is from genome assembly GCA_021605205.1 of Aegilops longissima. NCBI lineage: Eukaryota > Viridiplantae > Streptophyta > Magnoliopsida > Poales > Poaceae > Aegilops > Aegilops longissima. Next base: position 558,963,694 of record CM038677.1, read on the forward strand.
AAAACTTTGTCGGAGTCCACCCAAACGTAGCCCTCTTCAGCCATTTCTTTATGCCCCGAGTTGAGAGAGGAGAGCCACTTGCCGGAGGGATTGCTTGGATCTCAAGGATCGGCAAGAAGGAAGCCTATCTGGAAGGAGAGCTCCGCAGCAAGTGGGAGGAGTGGAGGGCAGATTGGTGTTGGATTGTTGAGGAGAACCCGCAGCCCTTTACTACCCAGCGCCAAACCCCAATAGTGCGCGGCAACGATTGGAGCAACTTGGCGCCGGAGGATGCTAGATTGAAGATTGCCGTCACCCGGATCCTGCGCCTCAGGCTTGCCGGACTCACTGTAGGCGCCGTTGGCGCAGATTTCCTTCGCCACCGCATCGCTCCCTTGCAGGAGAGGAGGAGACCTGCTTGGGAGTTCCAAAACGCGGCGGATATCATGAGGCTGCGCCCGGGCCTTAACTTCAATTTCACCGTCTTGGAGTTGGATGCGATGCTCCTAGAGCTCTTCAAGCACGACGCTGATCATCCCGAATGGTTCAGGTTGCCGAGGGGAGTCGTTCCATTATGCAACAATTCCTCGCTCGACCGCATCCGTGCAATGATGTCGTTGTGCGACTCGCATGGAATTGCTCCAACCTGGCAAGAGCCTGCCGATGATGTCGTGCGGGTGTTCTTCGACAGCTTGGAAGAAGTGCCGATCCGCCCGAATGAGCAGAAGGGCCTCACCCGCGACACCACTGACGACGAGATGCAGCGCATCGCCACCAGGCTGGAAGAGGCGGCAGCAGTCGCTGCCGCTGGCGAATTTGGGTTCACCGTGGAGGAGGCAGAGGCGGCAAGCCTTGTCGAGCGAAAAGAGTTTGCCGGCGAGGAGGAGCTTACCAATCCTGAAGCCGAGTCGAGCGAGCCCGTCGAGGGCGCCTCCTCCCCACCATCTAGTAGCTTGCCGCAAACGGAGCCACCAGCCCCACCAAGAAGGCGTCTTCGCAAAGCCGGAGACGAAATGGAGCGGCAGACGGGCCAGCAGCAGCCGCGCCGCGCGACGCGCTCTACCGCGGCAAGCACTGTTGCCGCGGGAGCACCTCACGCCGCTGCAACAACTGGGGCGGGGTCCTCCCAGGCCACTGCTGCCACCCCCGCCAAGCGGTCAAGGGAACCTACGCCTCCGCCTCGTCGCACCGGAGGCGAGCCAGAATTTGATCTCTCCGCGCTCAGCTCCGACGAGGAAGAAGAAGAGAAAGCTTATGTGTTGTACTTGTATTTCTTCAATTTTGTTGCTTTGTCTTGTATCTGATTTGCTTCATTCTGAACTCTTTCCTTTTCAGGACGCTGGCCCAAAGAGCGTCGAAGAGAGCCAAGACCCCGGTGGTTGTCATCGAGGACGATCCCCCTGTGGCAACAGGAGGCGCGTCTGAGACCCCCTTGCCGGATCCGGCGACCCTTCCTCAAAGCAGCCCCCAGCGCAGCCCCCATCGTAAGTATATGGTTTGCTTCTTACTGTTTGGCGTGCATGGGTGCCCTTTTCTTTGCTGATATCTGACTGTTTGTTTGTGTAGGAGCAGAGCAGCCTCACCAGGAGCGCCCGGAAACCGCTCCCGAAATGCCATCTGCTTCGACTACACCGCCAAGGGAGGATTCTCCGGCAAGGGAACGTTCTCCGGCAAGGGAGACTTCTCCGGCAAGGGACAACACCAGTGATCCTTCGGTGGTTGAGACCATGGCTGCAGATCCCATCGCAGGTAATCCTCTTGCCTGAAAATTTCCCTTGGGTTCTTTTTCTTCCGTTTTTCTCTTTGAACATTTGCTTGACTGTTCTTTCTTTTTCTGGTCGTCAGATCCATCTGCCGCAGAGCCGATGGAGACTGAGGTCACCGGCGAGGAGGACGTGCGCGGCAATACTGACGATGCCGCCGCCATGGAGGAAGAGGCTGGCGCCGACGAGTCCGCCGGCGAAGAGGCCGCCAAGGCTGCTGTCGCAAAGGCTGGCGAGGGGTCTGGCAATCGCACTGACGGCCCTGAGGCCGCAGGAGCGCCAGGCGCTATGCCGACTGCCGATCCCTCCGCCACCACTGCAGCGTCAGGCTCTGAAGAGCCCCAGCCCGGCACCTATCTGAAGGTCGGCGATGGCGTCTTTATCAAGCTCCCCTGGGCGTCGAGCTCCAGGGTGCCGGTCGAAGGAGAGACCTTCGACGAAGAGCTGCTCGCCTCCGCTGGGCTGATGCTGGTCGACACGCCAAGCAGCAGCAGCGGGGAGTCTGAGGAGGAGCAGCTGCTGAAGAAGCTGTTGTCGCTATACCGCGCCCGACAAGCCAAGCTGGAATCCCGGGAAGCGCTTGTCGCGAAGGCGGGAGCAGACATCGAGAAGCGCGTGGAGGAGCTCTGGGACATCAATCAGGAAGCTCTCCGGTCCCTGGCAGAGGAGCGGGAGCAAGTCGTTGAGGCGCGCAAAGCCTTCATCCTCGAAAAGGCTGAGGTTGAAGAGCAACAAAGGCTTGCCGTCGAGAAGTTATCCGCGCAGGAAGGCGAGCTGGCGCAACGGAAGATCTATCTCGACAGCCATGAGGAGGAGCTTGCCGCACGCGAGGAGACACTCGGCGGGGCTCTTAAGGAAGCAAAGGATGTTGCCGCAACTGCCGAGGCCGCCAAGAAGGAGTTGGAGACGAAGGTGACGCAGTTGGAGGCCAATCTGAAGAAGGGCGGTGAAGAGCTTGCTGCACTCAAGCACGAGCGCGAGAAGGACGCCTACACTCTTGGCGAGCTGCAGGGCCGTCTCGCTGCGAGGAGCAAGGAGCTCAGCGCCGCCAAGGACTCCAAAGCAGATCTTGAGCTGAAGCTGACCACCCTGATGCGAGGCGCTGGGCGGCGCCAAGGAGCGGAGGTGGGCCTGTTGGAGAAGATCAAGGCCGACAAAGGCGCTGGCAGGCGAAGTGCTCTCGCCGCCCGAGCACCTTCGTGGAGAATGTGGAGCACTGGACCGAGGGTCTTGTGAATATCGCCGCCGCCATCGACACGGAGCTGACGGAGCTGGGGATGGTGGATCTCGGGTACTCCTCCGACGAGCGCCTCCAACCCAGCGCCAAGCTCAGCTTGTTCTTCAAGGGCGTGGTGACGGCTCTCCAGCGACTCCGGGAAGAGATCCCAAGGCAGTTGGCCGAGGAATCGCGCCAGATCTGTGCGGGAGCTCTCCAGAAGGTGCTGTTGAAGGTGGCCTTCCACAACCCAGGCCTCAACCTCACCGGCGTCCTCAAGTCCTTGCTGCCGGATGCCGATGTGGAGGCACTGAAGGCCCTTGTCGCACCCATTGTGGACAAGGTGGGCAAGATCAAGAGGGTTGATGGCGACCGCGTAGACTAGGCCGCCAATTTTATCTTTTCCTTGTCGCTGTTGATCATGTTAGGATAACAATCTATTAGAGCTGCGACAAGCTATTTTTGTAATATAACTCTATCTTGGGCAATGATTGTAATGTTATTCCCTCTACTTGGTTCTTTCCTTTGTATGTTTATGCCCTACGCTTTTTAGGGAACTTGTCGGCGGGGGCACCTTTGCCGTGAACGCTGAGTGCGGAACGTCGACCTCTCTGGCAAGGCCGCTTCCGACAAGCAACCTTGTCGCAACTAGTTGCAGCTCACTTAAGTTGTTGAGCGGACTCGAAACAAAGTAAGGGCGCAACTAGCTACGAGTTGGTTCCTTTGCGCACAGGTTTTCCATACAAAGTACGATCGTTCGAGGAAGATAACTTAAAATTTTAACAACTGATTGCTCAAACTTTGGCGACTTAGCTTTTTTGTCGTTTGCTTCCCGGTAAGGCGAAATTTCCCTCGAGCGATGCTTGGTCTAGACCATTATCTTCTCCTTCCCCGGCTAACTTGTGTGCAAGGGAACCTTCCTTTCCTTGAGAAAAAGAAAGAAGAGAAAATAAAGTCATGGAGCCTTGCGGCTCGTTATTGCTTACCGGGTGTAGGTGCTGCACAAGGTGTCAGATAAATCATGCAATAAAATGATGAAAGCATGAAATTGACAAGTTATGCGTAACACATGAGCTTTACTTATGCACGGGATCTGCGCCCGGCTTTATACAAAGGATTACATGCAACATCGGCAAGACTTGTACAAAAGGTGGTTGCCGGAACAGGATCCGGCAACCGCGCCTTATGGGTAAAACTTACGAAGATGCTCGATATTCCAGGAGTTGCTCACCGGATTGCCATCTTCGGTCTCAAGGCGGACAGCGCTAGGCCTAGTGACTCGTTTCACCCGATAAGGGCCTTCCCACTTCGGTGTCAACTTGTTGGAATTCTTGGCGGACTGAACGCGCCGAAGAACAAGGTCGCCTTCCTCGAGACTTCTGGCACTAACTTTGCGGCTATGGTAGCGGCGCAAAGCTTGCTGATATCGAGCAGCTCGTACAGCAGCCTGAAGACAGTCCTCCTCAAGGAGCAGCGCGTCATCTTGTCGCAGCTGCTCTTTCTCAAGCTCATCATAAGCGAGCACTCGAGGTGATCCAAATACGAGTTCCGTGGGGAGAACTGCCTCTGCTCCATAGACTAGAGCGAAAGGTGTCTGGCCGGTGGCTCGATTTGGTGTCGTCCTGATCGACCAAAGAACCATCGGCAGCTCCTCAATCCAGTTTCTTCCGCACTTGCGCAGCCTGTCAAAAGTTCTGGTCTTGAGCCCTCACAGCACTTCAGCATTTGCCCTCTCCGCTTGACCGTTACTTCTCAGATGAGCAACAGAAGCAAAGCAGACCTTGGCGCCAAGATCTTAGACGTACTGCATGAAGGTGCGGCTCGTGAATTGTGTACCGTTGTCGGTGATGATCCTGTTAGGAATCCCGAAACGGCAAACAATCGACCTGAAGAACTTGACTGCTGACTGTGCCGTCACCTTCTTCACTGCTTCCACTTCCGGCCACTTTGTGAACTTGTCGATTGCAACGTACAAGTACTCAAAGCCCCCGACAGCTCTGGGGAAAGGGCCGAGGATGTTGAGCCCCCAGACCGAAAATGGCCAGGATAAAGGGATCGTCTGGAGAGCTTGAGTTGGCTGGTGTATCTGCTTTGAATGGAACTGGCACGCTTCACACTTGGTTACTTGTGCAGCTGCATCCTGGAGGGCTGTCGGCCAAAAGAAACCTTGCCGGAAAGCTTTGCCGACAAGTGCTCTTGCGCCAATGTAGTGACCACATATGCCTCCGTGTATTTCTGCCAACAGCTTCTGTCCATCTTCCCGGTGAATACACTTCAACTTCACACCGTTGAGTCTTTTTCTGTACAGCGTGCTGTCGACAAACTGGTACATACTTGACTGCCGGGCTACTCTTTCCGCTTCTTCTTGTTCTTCGGGAAGTTCTCCTGTCTGAAGGAATTGGACTATCTGCTGCGCCCATCTTTGGAGCTGCGCGCTCGACAACAAGGACTAAAGGCACATCTGCTGCTGCGGAACATCAGCTTCTCTGGCGAGAACCTGCGGCTCGGCGGAGCTTGACGTTCCCGCAAGCTTGCCGAACAAAACTTGTCGGGGCGTCGCTTCAACGGAACAAACCCTAGGGCTTGTCGGAGCAGCATGCTCCTCAGCACTCTTGGCGTTGATCTTGGGGACCTTCTTGGCGGCGGCTTCGGGGAGCTCTGTCGGAAAATAGTCACCAGAAATCAACTTCCTCTTCTTGTTCTGTCCAGTTGATGGCGTTACAGTCGGCTGAGTAAGCTTGAGCACAAAAATCCCTGGTTCCGCAGGTAACTTGAGTGCGGCGCACTTTGACAGACCGTCCGCAATATCATTTTGAGCTCTTGGAACATGTTCCATCTGCAAGCCGTCAAAGTACTCTTCTAGCTTTCTCACTTCGTCAACATAGGCTTCCATCAACGGACTCTGATAATCTTTGTTCACTTGGCGGACGACAAGCTGCGAGTCACCCCTGACAATGAGCTTCTTGATCCCAAGGTCTACTGCGATCCTGAGACCGGCAAGCAAACCGTCATATTCTGCAGTATTATTTGTTGCTTGCTCCTTGGGAAAGTGCATCTGGACTATGTACTTGAGGTGTTCTCCGGTAGGTGCTACAAGCAGCACGCCAGCACCGGCGCCTTGCAGCGAGAAAGCACCATCAAAGGACATCAGCCACTCTTTGCTTGCTTCCTTGACGGGGATGCTCGTTTCTGGGATTTCTTCATCTTGTGTTGGCGTCCATTCCTCTATGAACTCTGCCAGTGCTCTGCTTTGGATAGTTGAAGTGCTTTCAAACTTGAGGCCAAAACTTGACAGTTCCAGTGCCCACTCGACAATCCTGCCTGTTGCCTCCGGATTTTGCAATATCCTCTTCAGCAGAAAGCGAGTGACAACTCTTATCTCATGTGCTTGGAAGTAATGGCGCAGCTTTCTCGAGGCCATGAGGAGGCCGAAAAGCAATTTCTGCACACCAGAGTACCTTGACCTAGCCCCCTGGAGAAGGGAACTGACAAAGTAAACCGGGCGCTGCACCATCCTTTTCTGTATCTTCTCACACGTCTGCGCAAATCCATCCTTGTCGGACCAGAGCTTGCCGGTGAAGCCCCATGCTTGTCGCTGAATGCATCTGCCATGGTTGCTAGCTCATCATCCGCCTCCCTCTCCGCTACTAACGCAGCACTAACCACTTGATTGGTTGCCGCTATATATAACAGCAACTTCTCTTGTGGCCTAGGTGCGACAAGTATTGGAGTGGAGGACAGGTATCTCTTTAAGTCCTGCAGCGCAGCCTCCGCTTCGAGTCCATTTCATTGGACCTGCCTTTTCAAAATTTTGAAAAAGCGGCGGCGCTCAGCAGATCTAGAGATAAACCTCTTTGAGAGCAGCTACATAACCGCAAGTCTTCGTACATCCTTGACGCGCTTTGGTGCTTCAATCTGCTCAATGGCCTTGATCTTGTCGGGACTGGCTTCAATTCCCCGCTGAGACACGAAGAACCCGAGAAGCTTGCCGGAAGGGACTCCAAACACACACTTCTCGGGATTGAGCTTGAGGTTGATCTTGCGCAGATTTGCAAAGGTCTCATCTAAATCTTGAACCAGAGTTGCTATGTCCTTTCTTTTGACCACTATATCATCCATGTAGTCTTCTACATTTCTGTGCATTTGAGGCTCAAAAGCGTCATGGACTACTCTTGCAAATGTTGAACCAGCATTTTTTAAACCGAAAGGCATCCGTATAAAACAGTATGTGCCACATGGGGTGATGAATGCGGTTTTCTCCTCATCCTCTTCTGCCATGAAGATCTGATAATATCCTGAGTACGCATCAAGAAATGAAAGTAAATCACATCCGGCCGTGGAGTCGACAATCTGATCGATGCGCGGCAAGGGAAATGGGTCTTTGGGACAAGCTTTATTAACATCTGTAAAGTCGATACAAAGCCTCCATTTTCCGTTTGCCTTACGCACGACTACAGGATTGGCCAACCACGTAGGATGGAGCACTCCTCTGACAAGGCCTGCTGCTTCCAACTTCTTGATTTCTTCTGCAATGAATTCCTGGCGCCCACCGCTGCTTCGACTTTACCTTGACGGTCGCGTGAGGACAGACGGCAAGATGGTGCTCAATTACTTTCCGGGAACACCGGGATGTCGACGGTTGCCATGCAAACACGCCGACGTTACGCTGCAGGAAAGCAACGAAGCGCCTTCCTATTTAGGGTCGAGAGTGGCACTGATGGTGAAGGTACCACCAGTGCCGTCCTCCTTGGCGGACACTTTCTTGGTCTTTGGTGGAGCTGCCATCGTCTTCTTACACCTGCCGGTGGAGCTCGATGGTGCGTCCTCGACGGTAGCGCAGCACTCCGAAGAGGTGCGCTTGCCAGAGTGGGCATCAGAGCTCTTGCCGGACTTGGTCTTCTTCTTCCCCCCGGGAGCTTCAGCGGCAAGTGACTTGCTATCTGTTGCAGCTGCTGCTTCCCGGTAGATCTTGTCGGCACAGATAAGAGCATCCTTCTTGTCGCCATGGACAGAAATGACACTTATTGGGCCTGGCATCTTGAGCAAGTTGTATGCATAATGAGAGGCTGCCATGAACTTGGCGAGTGCTGGGCGGCCAAGTATCCCATTGTAAGGCAATGGAAAATCAGCAACATCAGAAGTGACTCTCTCAGTTCTGAAGTTCAACTCGCTGCCAAACGTCACCGGCAACGTGATCTTTCCCTTCGGCTTGCTCCTTCCCGGATTGATTCCTTGGAATGTGCCGGTCTCTTCGAGCTCGCTGTCAGGGATCTGAAGCTTCCGGAGCACCGCTGAGGAGATCAGGTTCAAGCCGGCCCCACCGTCAACTAGCATCTTAGTGACCTTGAGGTTGCGGATAGTTAGTGAAACCAACATCGGCAAGCACCCGACCGCGGTTATGCGGTCAGGGTGGTCCTCAATATCAAAGATGATAGGCGTGCTGGACCATTTTAGAGGCTTGCGTGAATCGATGGATGGTTCTGCCGCATTGACTTCCCGCATCCACTGCTTGAGTTGGCGGTGTGAAGTATGCAAAGAAGCACCACCGTCAACACACAGGACCTCTGTGGCCTTCTGGAACTCCTGCTCGTCGGCCTCATCATCTTCCATGTCTTCATCGTCGTCGTCATATTCATCCTTGTCGCGGCCGCGGGGAGGTCTATCTCCTTGTCACTGCTTGGCCTTGCCGCGGCGTCCTCCCCGGCCGGGGCGTTTCTTGCTGGCTCCTCCAACACCTTCTTGAGCCTTCTCCTTGTCGCGCCGCTCGTACTCAGCCTTCTGCTGCTCAACAAGCTGCTCGACCTTCTTGCAGCTCTGGAGGTCATGGCCCTTGGTGCGGTGGATCTTGCAATACTGCTTGTTGGAGCCGTCCTGCTTGTTGGCGACCGCCACAGCCTGGCAGTTGGCGTCCACGGCAACCTCCTTGCCAGAGCTACCAACTTTGGCCTTCTTGGTGCCACCTCCGTTGCCGGACTGCTCTACAACTAGCACATCTCCGCCTTTCTTCTTTCCGTTGCTCCACCGCCGGCTTTTCTTTGCCGGAGCGGACCCCTCGCTGTCAGATCCTGCGGCTTCCATATTCTCTCCGGGGAGTCTCCTCCCTTCTTCAGCACGTGCACACTTGTCGGCCAGGGCATATAGCTCACTGACGTCCTTGATCTTGTACATCGCCATCTCCTCCCGCATCCTGCGGTTCTGCACGTTCTGATGGAACGCGCTGATCACCGCGGCAGGGTGGACATTTGGGATGTTATGCTGTACACGGCTGAATCTCTGAATGAACTTGCGCAGGGGCTCTCCTTCCTTCTGGGCTAACAGATGAAGGTCGCTCTCTTGGCCATGGGGCTTGTGGCCGCCTATGAAGGCGTCGACAAACTGATGGCATAGATCCGCCCAAGAAGATATGGAGTTGTCCGGCAAGTGCATGAGCCAAGATCTGACATTGGGCCTGAGTACCAGCGGGAAGTAGTTGGCCAGGATCTTGTCGTCTCGCCCCCAGCAGCTTGCACCGCAATGGTGTAGATGCTGAGGAACTCCGACGGATGCGTCTTGCCGTCATACTTCTCTCGCACATCTGGCTTGAAATTCTTCTTGCTGGGCCACTGGACTTGCCGCAGCTCACGAGTGAACGCAGGGCAACCTATCACAGACGGCAAGTCGCTGGTTCCTCGGCGCATGCATATCGACAAAGGGCCCAGCGCGCTGGTCGGATTGACGCCGCGCTTCTCTTCGGCGCTCGATGCGGGTTCGAGCGTCTTCTTGTTGTCGTTCGTGAAGAACTTGGCGCTGATCACGACGAGCTCGCGGATCTGATGACGCGGTGGAGTCGCTGTCGAGGTGGATCCGGCGAGTCGGCGATCTTGGCCTTCGGGGTGGAGAGTGCATGGTGGTTGCGCCCCCACAGGTTTCGTCGCCACCGGCTCGTGCCTTGTCGCCGTGCTGCGGCTGCGATGTAGTCGGTTGCCGCGGGGTGTCGCCGTTGGCAAAGCCGATGAGACTCTGAATGGTGGCCCTCCATTCGTCGACCTTGTCGGCCGTTGGAGGGTAATCTAGGAGCAGTTGAGCTCTCGCCAAAGCTTCTGCTGGAGTGGTGGGTGGCAGTGGCGAACGGCGCAAGGAGCGGGATATGCTCGGACTTCTAACTATGTTAGAAGGAGCAGTATCCCGTCCAGGCGACCGTGCCTCGCTCGTGCCAGCGTGTTGGCGTGCGCGCTGGTCTTGAGGGCCTCGGGATCCACCAGCTCGATCTTGATCCAACGAGCGTATGGTACTATGAATACCATGACGCTGTCGGTCCCGCGCCTCCTGAGATGGGCGCGGTGCGTGTACGGACGCCGAGGTCTGCGCGGCCTTGTCCTTGGACTTGGCAGCATCATGGGGTCCCTCCCCAGCGCCTGTTCTTCCGCCGGTGTCTACCCCACCACCCATTTGCTCCGGTGGCGGTGGGATCGACGTGGACGGCTCCGCTGCCGCCGAAGCCTTCTTCTTCGGTGGCATGTCGATGAAGATGATGAAGATGTAGCTCGTGTGAACACCGGATCAGGTTCACACGGCCTCGACGCCCCCTACCTGGCGCGCCAAAGATGTCGGGGAAGCTGATCGGACCCACGAACACCTATGGGGCCGGCGGACGAGCCCCTTTCGGTTCGGTGGGGGGCGGAGGTTGCACGAAGAGCAGATCGAGGCGAAACACACGAGCGGTTTACCCAGCTTCGGAGCTCTCCGGAGAGATAATACTCCTACTGCTGCTTGTCTGATTATATTGTGTTCTTGCTAGGGAGCGCTGAGAGCTACAAGACCTAGCGTCAGTGTCTCTGGTTTCAAATGAGTCGAACCCCTTCTACGTTGCGCATGGGCCTCCTTTTATATGCTCAAGGGGTCACCGACAGGTGGCAACGTAGACAAGGGCAAAAAGGGAAAATGAGCTGCGGTTGGTACAGCTACTTGTACAGTGTATCCTACCTAACCCTGATGGCAGGGCACAAAAGCATTAAATGCCCGTCCAAGTCGACTAAACAGTGCAGAAAGGGACCGTCAGGGGCGCACCGTTCGCCACGATGGCCATCTTGCCAGCACCGCTTGCCACCGCGCCCCGCCGGCCTCACAGCCTCTTGCCACGCGCGCTTGGAAAAGTCCCATGGCGACACGTTGGTGGATGAGCTGGAGCGGAGGAAAGGAGTGGTAATCTGTCGCGGCAAGCATCTTGCCGCGGTTGTTGCCTTGTCGCGTCCGGAAGCTTGTCGCTCAACGGGCCTTCCCGGCAAGCTCCTCTTGCTGGGGTCTTGTCTTCTAAATGCCTTGGTTGGCCTTCCCAACAAGCCCCTCTTGCCGGGGCCTTGTCTCCTTGGCTTCAATACTTTGTTCTTGAATGGCTCCAATGGAACCGCAGAGGACCTTGGCGATCACCAAGAAAGCCTTGCCGCGGGGTGCTGCGACTGCCCGTGCACGAGTTCGGGATACTAGGGTACCCCTACTCTAGTACACCGACACGGGGCCGTGTCTTCTAGGTGCCTTGAGTGGCCTTCCCGGCAAGCTCCTCTTGTCGGGGCCTTGTCTCCTTGGCCTAAATACTTTGTTCTTGAATGGCTCCAAAGGAACCACAGAGGATCTTGGCGGTCACCTGGCAAGCCTTGCCGCGGGGTGCTGCGACTGCCCATGCACGAGTTCGGGATACTAGGGTACCCCTACTCTAGTACACCGACAGTATGCTTTGGCCACAATTGTCCGACAGGACGCATGATGACCATAGGTCCCTGAGTGGATCTCTTCCAAAATCAGTCGACCCTCTTCTGGAGAAATACATCGTTGAGCTACGCCAGTGACACTCTCTCTGTAAAGATGTCCATTTATCACCGTGAAAGCTTTGGATCTGCGGACAATCTGACGTGCCTCGACTTCATCCTGTGGGAGTTCTTGCCTGAGCAAATATGCAATGTACGGCACTGTCCAGTTGGGTGTAATTACCAGAATCTCCATAACCAAGTCAATGACTGCAGGGACCTTGATTTCACTCGGATCAAAGGGACTTATCACTTGAGGAGGTTCTTCAGTGAAAGGATCTTCCTTCACTGACGGGGAATGGAGGTGCTCAAGAAACACATTGCTGGAGATAGGCTTCCGAGTGGAACCGATTTTTGCTAGATCATTGGCTGTTTGATTTTTGATTCGGGGAATGTGGTGAAGCTCTAAACCCTCGAACTTTTTCTCTAGCTTCCTCACTACTGATGTCGCTTGAAGCTACGTTGGTATTTCCCCAAAGAGGAAGGGATGATGCAGCACAACGGCGGTAGGTATTTCCCTTTGAAATAAAACCAAAGTTATCGACCAGTAGGAGAACCAAGAAACACAACATAAACAGCCCCTGCACACAAATAACAACACCTCGCAACTCGACGTGTTAAAGGGGTTATCAATCCCTTTCGGGGTACGGTGCCAGAAATTGCGTGTTGATGGGAGAAAGTTGTAATAGATTGAAATAAATAGATTGCAAATAAAATAAAGTGCAGCAAACTATTTTTGTATTTTTTGTTTAATAGATCTGAATAAAAATACAAAGGAAAAGTAGATCGCAAGCAAATATATGAGAAAGAAGACCCGGGGGCCATAGGTTTCACTAGCGGCTTCTCTCGAGAAAAATAGCAAACGGTGTGTAAACAAATTACTGTTGGGCAATTGATAGAACCTCAAATAATTATGACGATATCCAGGCAATGATCATTACATAGGCATCATGTCCAAGATTAGTAGACCGACTGCTGCTTGCGTCTACTACTATTACTCCACACATCGACCGCTATCCAGGATGCATCTAGTGTATTAAGTTCATGGAAAACGGAGTAATGCAATAAGAACGATGACATGATGTAGACAAGATCCGTTTATCTATGGTGGTAGACATAGATCCCATCTTTTTATCCTTAGTGGTAACGATACATACGTGTCGGTTCCCTTTCTGTCACTTGGATCAAGCACCATAAGATCGAACCCACTACCGGGCACCTCTTCCCATTGCAAGATAAATAGACCGAGTTGGCCAAACAAAACCCGAATATTGGGGAAGAAATACGAGGCTATAAGAGATCATGCATATAAGAGATCAAAGAAACTCAAATAACTTTCATGGATATAAAATGATATAACTGATCATAAACTCGAAGTTCATTAGATCCCAACAAACACACTGCAAAAAGAGTTACATCATATGGATCTCCAAGAGACCATTGTATTGAGAATTCAGAGAGAGAGAAAGCCATCTAGCTACTAACTACGGACCCGATGGTCTACAAAGAACTACTCACACTACAAAAAAAAGACACATCCATGACATTTTGGGCCGAACGAAATTTTTTCTGTCATACATATGACACTTCTATGATGATAATTGTGACAAAACCCAGTGAGCGGTGGCGTTGCCTCTGGATGAACATGAACCCGTGGTGTGGAGGGCTGGATGAACAGTAGACGGTGGAGGGGTGGCCGTGGAGGGGTGGTTGAACAGGACCCCGTGGTGTGGAGGGTTGGATGAACAGTAGACGGTGGAGGGGTGCCCGTGGAGGGGTGGTTGAATAGTAGCCGGTGGAGTAGCGCTCGGTGGAGGATGGATGAACATGAGCCCGTGGAGGCTGGAGGAGGTCGACGGTGGAGATGAACAGTATCCCGTGGAGTCCCGTTTTGCGATCGCCACACCCCCCCCCCGCTTTGATCAGAAGCTCCAACACAAGTCCGTTTCGTCCATTTTGCGGTACGCCACACCCCTCCCGATCAAAAGGACCCCCGTTTCGACCGTAGGAGGTCTGTTTCCTCCGTTTTGCGGTACGCCACACCCCTCCTGACCAACAGGGCCCCCGTTTCGACCGTAGGAGGTCCGTTTCATCCGTTTTGCGGTACGCCACACACCTCCCGATCAACAGGACCCCCGTTTCGACCGTAGGAGGTCCGTTTCCTCCGTTCTGCGGTACGCCAGGCCCCTCCTGATCAACATGACCCCATTTCGAACGTGGCCGGTCGAACACAAGGCCGTTTCCTCCATTGTGCGGTACACCAAGCCTCGTTTCCATCGCCTATTCCATCCAAGCCCTCCCGATGAACACGACCACGCATTCCGTTCCGACCCAGCCGGTTTGCTCCCCGTGAACACGACGACGACGCTGTTTCTCCGTTCTGACTCAGCCATGTACGTATGCGCGATAGGCGTTAGAGACCCTGCCCGTATGTACATACGTGGCCGTATTTTCTTTCTTGCACCCTCGCCGTTATGCGTGCGTGTACATGCTACGTCGGCGCCTCTACTACGACGCGTGCGCGCCTCTACATCCACCAAGATGTACGCATACCGTTCACGACCAGGATGACAACGCCACGTGCGCTTCGACCAGGTGGGTCCCGACCGAGCACTTCCTTGCTGCGAAGATGTAGCTGGCGGTCCCAGCGAAACCGGCAAATCGCTTTTTTTTGCCCGGACGCACATCCTTGCATGCGAAGGTGTAGCTGCTGGGTCCCAGCAATGTGGGGAATCGTTTTTTGCGGACGCACTTCCTCGCGTGCGAAGGTGTAGCTGCTGGGTCCCAGCAGTCAGGGGGGCGAATCGTTTTTTTGCCCGGACGCACTTCCTTGCGTGCGAAGGTGTAGCTGATGGGTCCCAGCAGTCGGGGGACGAATCATTTTTTTTCCGGACGCACTTCCTTGCGTGTGAAGATGTAGCTGGTGGGTCCCAGCAGCAGGGGGCGAATCCTTTTTTTCCCGGACGCACTTCCTTGCGTGCGAAGATGTAGCTCGTGGGTCCCAGCAGTCAGGGAGCGAATCATTTTTTCACGAAATACGGTGGCCCGTCCGGTGGGTCCCCGCTGTCAGGTGGAGGAATAATTATTTTGCGCGTAATAAGGAGGCACTTCCTTGCGGCTGCCGTGGACCCAGCTGTCAGCCTCTCCACGTATAGTCCACATCCGATGGAAATCGTTCCTTGACCACATTGACCACGCCGTGCCGAGAGCACCACGGCGGTGGACGACGGCGAGGCCTAGGAAGGGGACAACACGGAGCCGGGGAAGACGCGGAAGTGGATGCACACACGGAGAGGAGTACGAGGGTTCACTGGTTCGGCTACGCTGCCGTCGCCGCAGAATAACATGGGGTGTGGGTCAGTGGGTGAGTGGAGGGATGGCCTGGCCAGCGATGGGAGTAGTAGGGGCGGTGAGGCCTCCGCGGCAGCACAGTCGGCCATGGGAGGCAGGAGCAGACGGCACGACCGGCGCTGCTTTGGGCGGCTGGAGCAAGAAGAACAGAGGTTGAAGAAGCACGACGGCCGTTGGATGGACATCGATACCACCGCAGCTAGAATCGTTTATATTGACTAAGTTGACAAAGCCCTTGGTACGCCAACTTAGTAGGCCCACAGGTCAGCTTCCGAAACGGTGCGCCCCAGATGTCAGGGGGATGAATCATGTTTTGGGCGGGTGAAGCTAGAATATCCGAGATTGAAGAAGAAGCACGGCATCCGATGGATGGACATCCAACGACGACTGCTGCTAGAACCGTGTGTTGACTATAAGTTCACAAAGCCTTGCATACCTGTCAACTCTGTTTTTTTAGGGAACGCGTCAACTTAGTAAGGCCAGAAGTGTGTGGCAGAGAACTTATAGCCCATTTGAGATTTGTAAGAATGTGTAACCCATTTTTGAATTCTAATGGATCAGCCCATTTACAGTTTGTTAAAACTACAGCCCATTTCAACCAACCGTTCAAAACAGAATTCTATGAAATTTCCCACATTTTGATGGGATCCGAATATTTTTATCCCGAAATTTTAGTCAGATTAAATACAATTTCAATATAAATTTATATTGCGTAAAAATCCAACAAAATATTCCGCTCGCAACAATTAATGAAATTAAAATTTTCAATATTCCAAAAATAATATTTTATAAAGTAATCATTGTTTGGTGCATTTTTTATAGTTACTACCCAGTTTTTATAATTACATCCCACTTATTATTTCTTAAAGCCCATTTTCTTGTTAAGCCTAATGCATCCCTCCTAGGAAAGATTTGTAGCCCAGCGGGGCGGAGAATAACAACTTGACCTTGCCAGGGTATTCCCAAAAAAGTATAGCTGGGCTAGCCATTTTCAGCTTGAAAAAAATTAATATCTCGGCTGGATATCTGGCCTGGGCTAGACGGGCCACAGCCCACCCAGTTAATACCTGCAGCGATGTTTTCGTTGTTGTTTAGAGGAGAAAAATTAATATCTGGGGTAAACATCGAAAAACTCTGCAGTGCTCACACCTCAAAAACACAAATACTGCTTGAGCTGCTTGGTCCCAGCTGTCGGCCGCTTCTTGTGCAATTCTCTTGTCTATTGACTACTTCCTCCTTTCCGGTTTATAATGCTCAATTCAAAAATCTCACCAATCAAGGTAGACGGCGAGTGGTGGAATACTTTTTCTAGTTTTGCAAAAGCACCTAATTAATGCTCTTGTTATCCTCAAAAAATTATGTTTAGCAATGCATTAATTGCAATGCATGCATGCACAAATTACATGCATTGGTCAATTTTCTCTTAATACTTGCATGCAATGATTTAATGCACCTTGGAATCTGAACATGTGATGGAAAACAACCAAATTGAGCCTTATAAAATGGAAAAACTAAAATTTTGAGATAAGCCCTATAAACCGGAAAGGAGGGAGTACATAGGTAGACAATGGTGGGGGACCGTGATGTCAGGAAACAAGGAGGAAGCAAAATAAATTATAGTTATATATATATATATATATATATATATATAAAATAAGGAGGCACTTGCGTACGTGAGGCTATGGACCTGGTGGGTCCCCATTGTCATCCTATCCAAGTAAAGTGATCTCCTCGCCCGCGCGCGCTTTCCGCCCGAAACAGTCAGCGCCGACCGCCCCGCTTCCCGGTTCAGGCGATTTCTCCGCCTTCAAACGACACAAGTGCTGTCCATCTGTCCATCTGCCGCACACATTAATGATACGCGGTTGCCGACGCGGCTACTCCGGCGTCACACGTCCGTCCCTCCGCCTGCCCACCATTGCTATATAAACTGCTCCGCCGGCCATAGCCGCAGTCATCCGCATCCATTGGATTTCACGTGTCCACACCACTACTGCCCACCATGGCTTCCTCGCGCTCCAGCGCTCTTCGGGACGGGCGGACGACGGACCACAAGGAGATAGCAGCCATTGCTGCCGACCGGCTGGACGGCAGGCAGCCGGAGGACGACGACGTCCCAATGGAGAACATGGTAGTCGACGATCCGGCGCCAACCCCCTCCTCCGCGCCATCCTTGCCGGTGCATTGCACCATGACCATCGGCGAGGCCCGTGCCCAATATATGGACAGGGTGAGGCAGATGCGTGAGGAGCAGTTCTGGTAGGCGCAGGCCGATGCTGCCTACAACCACCATCTCCTCCAGGAGCACCTGCAGGCGGAGGAGCAGATCGCCGCGGAGCAGGAGGCGCTGCTCGACTCGTACCGCTCCGCTCGCAAGGGCCGCCGAAGGCGCGGGCGGTACCGCATGCGGGTGGCGGAGGCTGCGGCCGCCTACAAAGAGGCTAGCAAAGAGGGCGATGAAGCGGGCGAGGTGCTGTTTGGCGAGACCGAGGACGAGGCAGAGGACAATGCCGGCTTCGACGAGTCCCCGCTCCGCCGGCGTTGACGACGCCCTGCTCCGCCGACGCCCCACGGCACCAACAACGAGGCAGAGGACACCGCCGGCTCCGCTGAGGCCCTGCGGTGCCAACAACGAGGCAGAGGACACCGCCGGCTCCGCCGAGGCCCCGCCCCGCCAACAACGAGGCAGAGGACATCGCCGGCTCAGTCGAGGCCCCACCGTGCCGGCAACGTGGGGGAGGATTTCCACCGCTCCGCTAAGGCACCGCCCGCCGGCAACGAGATAGAGGCATCGCCGGCTCCGCCGAGGCCCCGCTCGGCCGCGCCACACAGAAAACGAGGAAGAGTAGAACACGGTAGGTTGCCGCCGCTCGGGTCCAAGTAAGGCCACCGCTGCTACCCTTCGGTTGAAGCCAAGCTAGGCGGGTTGACCATTGACGGTCGGTTAGCTTCTTGGCGGCGACATGGAGTCGGAGAGCTGCGTTGGAGAAGAACGCTGCTTCTACTTAATCGCTGGTGCGCTTGGTGATCGACACGTGGGCCCAACAGCCACATGTCGATTCGCAATCGCACCTGCAGCTAAGTCACCAAGCTTCTGTTCGGCTCAGCGGGACACGGGTGGGTAGCTTTGGTTAATTAATTATACCTCCAGCGCACCCCTTTTTAGTTTTTTTTTCAAAAAGGAGGATGACCCCCGGCCTCTGCATCTGGGAGATGCATGCGGCCACAAACACCCCTTTTTAGTTGAAGAGTGTATGAAATGTAATGAAATCTAGCATGTTTATATGAAATCCGACCATGTATGAATGAATTTATTTCCATTAGTTCGAATTCCTGTATCACTGGCATAGGATGAACATGCAAAACAATACGTACTAGCATTATTCCTGTGGTGATCACCACGTTTGCAGCAGTTTCACATGTACTCCTCCGGTCCTTTCTAGTCTGCATACAAGTTTTATCTGCAATCAAAGTATCTCTACTTTGACCAATCTTTTACAAAAAGTATGCACTTTCACAATGTGCAAGTAAAAGGAAAGAAGGAGTACAAAGAGTTTGAGCAGCTTTTAGCGTTTTGTACATTGCAATCAAACACACAGCCTGGCAATTCATAGAGAATATTCAAAACAATCGATGATTATGCATCTCAGCGACTCACATGTCGAGGCAATATTTACTTCACAACTAAAGAATAAAGAAAAATTGATCGCCACTTGCGACAAAGAAAGGGCGCCCCATTCAAAATATCAAACACATATCTTGCTAAAATCAATGAGCAAAATTTGACAAGGTTGTCCCATTCCAAAATATCAATTGCCTACAATTGTGGAATGGGCAGGATTTGCCATCGTTCGGACATTGACATGGCAACTCGTGCTAAATAAACCAGCTGTTCTTTTGTGCGGTTCCACCAAAATCAATCAAATTCGCGTAGCTTGTATGATTTCGCCTTATATGTTGCAACGCCTTGAACTTATGGGCACCTCCTTTCTTGTGGTGGAAATGAATGATTCGATGTATTCATGAACATTTTGTGCAGTTCCTGTTGAAATCAAGTGAGCACCCTGTTTGCACAAATACAAAAAGTGATTAGTATAAAGCAAACTGTACTATGAATTGACAGTTTCAACAGGCACATACATGGTCCATGTAGAGCACACTTTTAGAAAAATGGAACTCACCGAAAGAATCCTAGAACAACATTGTACTCACAAGATCATAGCAAAAAATGGAGATTTGTCACCCTTCCGAGCTGAAGTTAGTTTGGTCTTGTGGGGAGTAATGTAACCATCCTTCAACTGCTCCTTCTGATGAGAAGATAGACAATGCTTCTTCATCCTGGCATAATCGGAACTAGTCACTTCACGTACTCCATATTCTTCTTCAGAGGAAGATGATCCTGTTGTGCAAAGACAAGAGGACTACTAAATGCTAGCATCCATGTTTGCTCGAAAAAAAGGAAAGGAAATATTTAAAACAACACAGATGAAGCACTTCCCAAGGACAATACCACTTTTTAATGACAGTATCTAAACAGTAGCACAACACCAATAGAGATGACAAAGCTCAATCATATGGATGAAATCAGTGGGCGAGTACCAACCTTTGTCAGGAGGCTGATTGTGTAGAGCATACAGATGAAGCACTTCTCGGGAACCATCTATTGCTATCTACGGGGGTGGCCATGCTTACTATATACTCCTCGATTAGTTTAATGTTTCCAACATCTTCTTGTGCAGTTCCACTAAAATATATGGTATCTTCAAAGAAGATCCCTGTTTGCACAAGTAGAGATAATTACGTATGGCATCAAATCGGTGGCAAAACAATTGCTCGCTCCAGCCATAGAAATAAATTAAGATGCAAAACTATATCATTACTTGTGTCATCACAGTTCCAAAGGCTTCATTATAGCACCGGAGTTGATTTTGTTTTCTTCCGCTTGTTCTTCCCGTCATCACTTGGTTCAATAATGCATAAGCTTCGCCTTCAATGTAAGATTTGGCATGTCAATTAGGGAGCAAAGTATAGTACTAAACTTAATTTTCTCGATGAAAGTGGCAAAATACAGGCCAGCAGTTGTGAAATATCCTTATCTTACCTCAATGGGATATTACGGTGCACATACTGATTGGAAGTCTTGTCTCCATTTGTGCAGTTCACTAAAATCAAGCAACATTATCGTACAAGTAGCACAACATATGAAAGCACACTGCAGAATCATGTGAAAGAAGGCTAGTAATTGACCTCTCATGGTGCAGAATTCAAACAACTCACAAGAAGAAGATCTGAACCAAATTCGCCTTAATGGATAGGAAGTAAGATCTCCTCTTGTGCAGTTCCACTAAGATCAAGCAATCAAGCAACGTTGTTAGTGTGACATTTTGGTTGAACTGCACAAAACACTCTTAAAACAAAAGTGTTTTGTGCAAAGGCAACAAAAGGTCATAATGGCAACGAGGTGAAGTAGATAACCCTGTTTACACAGAGGTGCAAAGGAAACAAATAGTGGTCAATAACGGTGGATGACACAGAAGCCAACAAAAAGAAGCATCTACCTTATCTAAATGGGAAAGAAAGCAAGACAGTAGCATTTCTCAAACGGTGGAATTGATTAATATTAACATAGAGATTATATTAACAATAAAATTCATTAAACATGTAATTTGCTTTTAACTGTGGCATTGCATCAATTTTCCAGCGGCACTATTAGAGGGTATTTTTTACAGGGACATTTTGGTGTAGGGACTAAAAAAACTCCGTGTTAGTCACATCTAAACCAAACAGGAGGGATTTTTCGGGACTAAAAGTGGGCATTTGGGACTAAAGAAAGAAGACCCCGAGGGAGTCTTTTTGGGACTTTTTCCAACAGTTGCCCATTCCATGCATCGCACCTTGTTTCTATTAGTTCATTACTAGGGGTAACATGGTCTTTTATCATGTCATTTAATAACCTCTAGTCCATGTTTAGTCCCTGGAACCAAGCAGGTAGGGACTAGGGAGTTTTTAACCAAACAGGGCCATAGATTAACAACAGCTATTGAGTTGCACGGGACAGTGGACACACCAGCACCATGTGCATCTACCGATGTACTGTGGTCATGCACAGTCTGTTGCAACAAAGAACAAACAACCAAGGAGCATATTTGTGTTGGTCCCAGTTTTGTTATCTTTAGACACCTTTCCCTATGTGAGCGCAGCAATTCTAGTCATGCTCAAACTCTACAGCCTTGTCCTTCCTTTCCTTTTTGAACTAGTACTTTGGCCCCTTCCTTTCCTCTTTGAACCACGTCCGAGATTTATGCGATACAACTTTCCCCACAACTTTCCCCCATTCCTTTCCTCTTTGAACCACGTCCTAGATTCATGTTATACAACTTTCCCCCTTCATTTCCTCTTTGAACCACATCCTAGATTCATGCTATATACAGCTTTTCCCACTACTTTCCCCCACTCCTTTCCTCTTTGAACCACGCCCTAGATTCATGGTATACATGCAGCTAGAGCAATGCATGTGGAGTAAGTAAAATATACCTTAAGGTTCTTGGGGCGTGGTTCGGTGGGCGACGAGACGGCGGCGAAGAAGAAGGGTCGGAGGCCCTCCCGCGCGCCACTGGGTGGAAAGTGAACAGCAGCGCCGTAGTGGATTCCTCCTCGCCGACGGCGACAGCGTTAAGCCTCCTTCCTTCCTGGCGGACGGATCCTGCCGCTCTTTGAGCAGCAAAGTGAGAGAGAGAGGCCAACGAAGTCTTGTTTAGATCTGGAGAGGGCGAGAGTGTGAAGAGAGCAACTACAAGCGCCGAGGATCTAGCTCCAGTGGAGAGGCGAGAGAGTGTTAAGAGAGCAACTACAAGCGCCGAGGCTCCAACGTGTATATATATCTTTGGAGAGAGAGTGTGAAGCGTGCAAACCCTAGAAAACATTTTGACCACAAAGAATCCTCCCGCAAAAATTATGCTCAAGTGTAGTTATCGAACCCGAGACCTCAAGTTTGATGAGCGAACAGGCTAACCACCTACACAACCCTCCCGTTATGTTCAACGAGAGGAAAATAACCTTTTATACATTTCTGCATTCGTGTAACAGGCATGCCGTGTTTTGTGTGTGTGTGTGTGGGAGTCATTAGGATTTCAATGATAATCGTGTCATGTGGCTTTGGTGGTAAGACTATCCACAGTGGTGCAAAAATAATGCAGCCTTAGTCACCTTACCTCTCTCCACGTAGTACGTTGGGTCCCACTAGTCGAGGGTGAAACAAACAAATTAATAAGAAAAATTAAAAGCGCCAATGTGTATCTTACTACCTCACACATCTCGCTCTGCTCGGGAACACTGTCCAATTGATCCTCTGTTCGCTCAATGCACTATTTTAAGTGAATCCTTATTATAACATGCACACAAATTTTGGGCACTTGTATTCGACTTAAGTCAGTGTGCCACCATATCTCGTATACTTACTACTCCCTCCGTCTAGGTGTAATAAGTCACGTTAGAAGGTGCAACGGGACCAAGGTGTGTGTGTGTGTGCGTGTGTGTGTTTAACAGCATGTGTGTGTTACAGAGTGCGACAGATCGACCTACTCCTACAGAGATATGGTGTGTAGTGTACGATTTTAGCCGCGAGAGTCGGTGCAACCTCTCGTTTCCTGGCGTGTCCGGTAGGGACATGCGGACAGCTTCCACGCGCGCTCCTGACCAGCCTGGCCCACCCAAAGCTCCTCCACCGCCCGCGCGCGCTTCCCGCCCAAAACGGTCAGCGCCGCTCCAAAGAATCGGTGCTGCTTTCATGCCCGGGCAGAGCGGACACGACCTCTCACTGGCGCAAGAGTGATGGTTGCTTCGTCCGTCCAACTTACTGATGGGTCTATGTGATTTGACGGCTCATTGGTCTTTATTACCGAGGTGGTAGGACTGCTGGATGTCCCACGCCGCGTAAAGGAGGTAGTAGATTACAATTTTCTCCATTCTTACAACGGAGGAGTGCAAGAGCAAAGAAAACACGCAGGCTCGGTGATTACATGGCCCACCTCACACTATCACCGTCGACACCTAACTCTTTACATAGTACTCCCTCCGCTCCTAAATATTACTAGATGAGTCCTCGCCGCTGTCGAGGAACAGCGGTATATCTCTCACGCAAAATTATCGATTTCATAGAACTAAAAAATCTATAACCGCATGACAAATGTGGTAGCCAAACTAAATAAACTCCCATCATCATTTAGATCATCCCACATACGGAAAAAAGATCAGCCAACTGCTACTGTATAATGGGATTATATTTTTATTTTTGACATGTTAATGGGACTTAAAAGCTCACTTACATGCATGCTACCGGTGCATGCTACCGGTGCACGCTTGCATGCAGACATGTTGATGTGATTTAAAACCCACTACCATGCATGTGCCACGGTATTTCTGCATGCTTGCATGTTGCTTAGTGCTGAGCCTCTCAACGTCTAGATCAGATGGCTATTATGACTGATTTACTTCATCTAACGGCTACGTCAATTTTGATGATGTGGCTCAAGGAGAGGATAGAGAATTCCTAGTAGTGGGGGCTAGCTATTACTAGTAGATAAGTCTTTGTAGAGATTCCACTAGGTGAACTACATACGGAACAAAATGAATGAATCTACACTTAAAATGCATCTATATACATCCGCATGTGGTTAATGGTGAAATCTCTACAAAGACTTATATTTAGGAACGGAGGAAGTACTAGTATAGTACTAGTACGTACTGTAATTTATCAGCGAGATAAATTTGTACAATGCTATGAAGCTTCCAGCTCCTGTTACATGTATCTTGCGTCCAAGGTTGCCCGTTGCAACATTTCATCAAATACAAAGGAGACTAACATGCATGCTATTGCATCTCAATGATTGACAGATCATAGAAAAAATGTACTCCCTCCGTTCCAAAATAAGTGTCTCAACTTTGTGCAAACTTTAGTACAAAGTTGTACTACTACTAAAGTTGACACTTATTTTGGAATAGAGGCAGCAAACAAAAAAATGATCCATGCAGTCCCTAGCCCTTGAACCGTGAACCCTGACCAGGCTTCAATTTGCTGGCAACGTTTGAGCTTCCTAATAAATGAAGTTTGCAACCTTTTGACCATCGGATCATTTTGTGCAGTTTCACCAAAATCGAGATGAGCATCCCTGTGGCAAAGAAATTGAGGAAGCGTGATTAGAATAAGATTACTAGGACTAGTTGATGAGACATAAACTCATCACAAATACAGTACGTAGAAGACAGGAGAGGTATCAGGTATGTGTGGGGCAAAGAAGTAGAGAAATATCCACAGGAGTGATGTGGGCAGCTGGAGCAGCAGCAAGCAGGCTGTAAAGGGAGTTGTACCGAGGGACGTAGCTCGACCTTGAGGAGGGCGGCGGAGGCGGCAACTGCCACGTCGCGGCAGTGAGCAAGGGATGAAGGCAACCTCACCGGCTTTGTGAGAGAGAACGGCGGGGACCCCTGATCGGGACGTGCCGACAGTGGGTTTTCTCCGTCGGCGACGGACACCGCATCTACACTAAGCGTCCACCCCTTACCCAAGCGGACGTGATCTGCCGGGATGTTAGAGATGTGGCCACAGTCATTTTGTGCGAGAGAGTGTGAAGAGAGCAACCCCAACAAGCAACCGTGTAGGCTGGCCCGTCCTGACTATGTATATAGTGGAGCGGTTTCCTTTTCTCTCCATATGAACCTATCATATTGTGTACGTGCCACTAAAGAAAACAAAATTATTTATAAATGACGCGGCACCTACTACTCGTTCTCCTATAACCTTGCGCTTGGCATCTCCAAAATATTAACCTTGCGATTGTCTCTTCGCCTCTTCGAGAAGTCGAGCAATAATGGTAGTGCAGTATATATCGTTCTGGCTATATGAGACCGAATGAATTGCTGCACGTCCACCACGTGGGCGAGGGTCGAGGGGCGAGGGAGAGTGCTACTACATACGGAGCAAAATGAGTGAATGTACACTCTAAAATACGTCTATATACATCAGTGTTTGGAGTATGTACTAGTAGTTCATATTGAAATCTACTAAGGACATATATATTCCAAACAATATGATATAATCTCTATAACCAAGGTAGTAGGGACGAGGAGTAAACGGAGGGAGTAGTAAATTTTTCTCCTCGTCCTCTGCGAGCCACCGCAGCAGCATGGGTGAGGGAGGAGCAAGCTTCACCTCATCCTGCGAGCCACCGCGCCTGTGGGCGGGGAGACGGCGACTAAGCAAGCTTCTCCTCGCTTCTGAGTTGACGGACACATCAAAAGTACTCCAGTGTATAGAGCCTTGCCTCTAAGGTAGGCCCCACATGGTTTGCCTCTTTTTTAATTTAGCATAACGTCAAGTCGCAATTTGTTTGTTCACCCGTGGTAGACGATCCTCCCTCCACCAAGTGGACAACCAGTACACGTGCCAAATTACCACGTGGGCTGCCTTTTTCATACAGAAACGAGCTCCACCGTGTACCCGCGCGGGTGTGGTTGGAGTATGTGCGCCGTGCATGCACCTCTTCTCTTCATGCACGTCCCCCACCTACGTGGGTGTGTGTGAGAGATACAAACCGCGTTCGTGATTGTTTTTTGTTTTGTGGTGGGGGGTGGGGTGGGGTGGGGGTTGATTTCGTGAATTATTTGTGGGAATATGTGTCGATGACATCTCAAACAAAATTTTGCATGCAATGTGTGTGAAATGGAGGCCTATCCATATCATACATAGAGGGTCGGGCAATCCACGAGAAGAGAGGGAGGGGTCATAGCTATCGATAGAGTCGAAGAGAGGATCAAGTACGGGTGGGTGCGAGATCGATGAAGAGAGCCATCAAAATTGCGTGTGTGTGTGTGTGCAAGTCAAAGATATAGGGCGACTGGCCTACCGGAATGTTAGAGGGCACATGTCAAGTTTGTGTGTGGCAGGGAGACATGACTAGAGCGCTTGATGTATCTGTGTGTGTGGGGGGGAGGGGGTGGGGGGAGGGGTAGGCAGAGGCCTAACTATAGAGGTAGAACGACTCGTATATGTGTTGAGAAGGAGAGACCTAGCTATGTCATGAGGGATATCGGTTGACATCCATACATAACTGAAGGACGGGAAATATGATGGGACAGAGAGAGAGAGAGGGGAGAGAGAGGGAGGTTGCGGGAGGGAGAGGGGTAGAGTGTTGGATGGGTGATGGAGTTGCTTCTCTGAGATGTTGGGAGAGGCCTACTAGACAAACTGAGGGTGGAACTGCAATGTTATCAATAAGAGTGGGGATGTGTTTCTATGCGTGCCTGTGCGTGATAGATCTGTCGGGACGCATCCATGGATGATGAAGGGGAACCATGTGTTTGGTAAGAAAACCTAACTAGATCGGTAGATCAATTGTTGTTTGTCGGAGGAAGGGAGAGACACAACTAATGAAGTAGATCGATCGATGTGTGGGTAAAAAGGAGTTATAAGGACCTAGCTGACTATATGTATAGCGAGAGATCGGTCGGTGTACGTCCATTTGTTAGAGGAAAATAAGGCCCAGCGAGACGGATAGACAGAGAGAATGGAGCTAGGAGGTGGTGCGAGAGGCCCAACTACTAGCTGGATAGGGGGAGGAGTGTGCGGTTGTGAGATCGATTAAAAGAGGGGTGAGATTTTACACGTGTGTCTGACCATATGAGAGACACGAGGCAAGGACACATAAAGGAGAAGATTGAAGCTGTGTGTGTATGCTGTAGGCAGGCATCGCTGGAGAGGTTCATCGATCGGTGTGTGTCGGAAAGGAGTTGTGGAGACTCTGGGAGAATGATCTAAAGGAAAAAATGAATGTGCCCGATGGATAGAATGCCGAGGGAGGGGGAGGGCGAGGAGGGCGTGTGCATGCACGAGAGAAAGTTAGTGGTAGCTACAAAGGTTAGAGGATTGTGTGGGTGTAAGAGACTAACAAAGATCATAATTTGATATGAAAGCGGATTCATATATTTGAATAGGAGATCATAGTGTTTTAAACATTGCATGCATGAATATAGCGGTGATACACGTGTTGTGCACATGTTATACCATAATGTGATAATGCATGGCGTTTGCAACTCACAGCTAAATGCCGAACAATCTAAACCATACTATACATCAAACAATCTCACATTTTATTTGAATTTGAGATAATGTGCGGCATTTGCAGCTTACAACTAAATATCGAGCAATCTAAACAATACTATATATTGAACATTCTCACATTTTATTTGAATTTGTGGTAATGTGTGGTGTTTGCAACACACATCTAAATACTTGTAGGCGTAGGGGGCGGGGCACCATACATAATGTGATAAGCACATTATACATATGAGACATGGTTTAGATTATGAAGATCTAGCTAGAGCTAGAAATGTAATGTGATTTGAAATCAAAATAAAGTGGATCCAAAAAATCTAGTTCGAGTTCATATAGTACACATAGTTCATATGTAACTCGATACTGATCATGTGGTGTGTTGTGAAGATAATACACAAATGATGGTTTAACTTGACAATAATCATGATTGTAGATCTTATTAAAAATAGAGAAACGAATTCAAATGCTTTGACTTCACAACAATCATTACTGTAGATCTTATTCAAATTTAGTTCATATTGAAGCGGTAGTATATACGTTTGGAATGCACTAAAACATTCATTTGAGTAGTAGGTTGCATGCATTATACACGTGGCGAAATATTTTAGTTGAACATAACATGAATTCAAAGTTTTGAATGACATGTGTAGTGCGATTGATTTGGTACAAGATACACGTTAGGCTTGTCCAGAAATTTCAATCCGCGCCTTGTTAGCCCGAAATATTTAAGATATATCTTTGTCTCACAGTTCGACAAATCCTCCATCTCAACCCGTGCCTTGCTATTCGAAATTACAACGCGCCGAAAAATCCCACCTCCTGTGAAATCCCGACACCCGAAAATGCCCGTGGTACCCCTGAACCGAAAGAACCGCCTCAAATCGGTGGGGGGTACTTTCGTAACTTACCCCACATTTCGGACAAGCGCGTCTCTAAGCCATGGTTCCCCACTGCCATCCCATTCGCCCACCCATTCTTACACCGAGGCCACGAACACCCGCGATGAAACCGCACACCCTGCTCCGTCCGCCACCCAGCCGGAGCTTCTTCCCCGACGACGTCATCCACAGCAGCACCTCGACGTCGCTCATCCACCGTACCGGATGAGGATCCGTCGTCGATCTCATCGTCCCGCCGGTTCAGCCACCCCGTCCTCCACCTCCAAGGAGCAGCCCCGACGTTCCCCTCGTCTTTCGCACCACCTCCATTCCCACACCGCCGTCTTCACCTGCACCACCGGAAGAGCATCATCATCATCATTTCCTCGGATGAAGCTGCTTCCTAATCGGCGCCACCAAAGAGGTTTTACACTAATCGCCGCATTTTCTTCTTGATTCGATCTCACGGTGCTGCCGGCGCTCGGTCCCGAGCCGACAAGGCGCAGCTCCATCCACGGCGGCGTGTAACACCCCAAAATTTTAGCCAAGTTTTAGATATTAAAATTTTGCCAGGAGTTTTAAAAATTTTATTTCTGTTGATTTCAGAACTCTTCTTTTAAATTTAAGGTGTCTTTTCCTTGTGTAGCTTTCCAAAACATATTGGACTTCTATGCTCTTTGTATACCATTTTCTTAATCAGTGGAATTATTTATTAAATTATTTCACCCTGAGCTTTATTCATTAAAATGAACTGTTTTAAATTTTGGAGCTCTTTTTGAACTACAACCATTTGATAAAATCACTTAAAATTCCAACCAAAATTTGGAGATGTCATGTGATGTCTCTAAATCACTTGTGTGCATTAATATAATTATTTCACTGCATATTTTGAGTTTTACACCTGTTTTTCAAATCTGGTCCAGTGGACACTTTTGCACTATAGCCTAATTAAATATTTCTCTAGAGCCTCCACCAAAATTATGGGATGTCAGTAGTAGCATGCCATCCAACTTTATGCAAAAACCTAGTGTTGCTCTTTGGAAAAATTGAGTGAATCATCCTCATCTTCATTCTGGTGCCATTTGGTGATTTGTACCGCAACCATCTCCTAACTTGCTTCTTCATCCATAATTCTTTTTCCTACTTATAGTCCTCCTTGCCAAACCCTTAAGTCCAGAAGAGTGGACCCTTTAGAAGATTTCTGGTTCATGAAACAGTGCCATCCACCTTCTGCCCAGAACTGAAGTTTTGCTTAACTTGCACTAACAAGTTTCTGCTTCTGTCAAACTAACTTCATCACCCCCTTATCCATCCAAAGAGACACTGATCTGGAGAATTTGGCCACCCCAAGTGTTGCCTAGATGCCTTTGGCATTTTGACAAACACCCTGAGTGCATAGCCAGATTTGGCATGATTTCAAGTTTACATTGTGAACTTGAGCCCCTGGCCTATCCACCTTGTCCCTTGATCCTCTTGCTAACCCTAACCTAGCCCTGTTTCTTGCCAGCCTCACCCGTGACCTCTAGGCTACCCTGGCATTTCGCCAAACACGTTCCGGGCGTGCTCTGGCGCGCGCCAGGCGTCGTTGCACCCACGCGCGCCGAGCCGCCGCGTCTCGCCTCAAGACCCATTCCGCCCTTGGCCAACAGCTGCTAGCACGCCACGTATCCCTCGCACCGCCACGCCACCTCGACCACCCTCGCACCCCACAAAGACCACCGCCAGATGGCCGTGGCGGCTAGGTGACGACCGCTTGCAGGCCCCGGCCGTGTCGGCGCCGCCCGAGCCACTCCTGCACGCCAGCTCGCCCTAGAGCAGTGCCCCGCTCGTCCGCTAGCTCTTGCCGCCATCCTCAGCCCCGCCACGTCCCCTACTGCTACAAAACGTCGGTTTGCCGCCGTTCTTATCTCCGGCCACCTCGGACCGACCTAGCCACGCTATATAAGGAAGCCCCGAGCGTCTCCGAGCCCTCAGGTAGCCTCTCGCCGTCTCACTAGCGCCCCCCATCGCCACCAATTGAAGGGGAGCAGGTCATCTTCAACCTCTCCGGTCAGTTCGGCCACCGCCGCCTCCCGGCTCCGTTCGGCGCAACCAGGGCCTCCCCCTCTCCAATCTCTTCACCAGAAACCCTCTCTTACTCCCGTGAACCCTTCCCCCTACTCAATTTCGATCGAGAACCACCGCAGCCCCAAAACCACTATGCTCCCGAAGCTTCCTCCGCCGCAAAGCTCGCCGCCGACAGCTCACTCCATCCCTGTCACTCCCTCGACTACCGAAAGGACTGCCCCAGTCTTGCAGATCCATCCCGCCCCAGAGGTCAGCGAGGCTGCCGCTCGCGGAGTTGGTCGCCGAGCCCGCCTGCTCGGCAGAGGAGGAAGGAGGCGGGGGAGACCGGTCAAACCTGACCAGTGGGCCCTTGGACCCACTATGAGTGACCCCGCCCCAGTACACGTGGGTTAAGTGGAGACGTAAAGCTCGAAGTACGTTTTCGACGTGTACTAGTTCGAAGCGTTTTCTTTTCTTTTTCTGTTTATTTAAACTCAGATTTTGACCAGAACTTTGACTGACTATAACTTTTTAAATACAACTCCAAATGAATTGATTCTTTTTCCTACCTCTCTCAAATATGGTCTAGTTTATTTTGAGATTTATTTAAAAAAATTCTGACAACTTTTTTGTGCTGTTTTGATTTTATGTAGTAATTCAAATATATTCTTTTAAATAGGATTTTTGAAGATTTCAAGATGTGTTGGAATGCACCCTGCCTTCCCATGACCTGAAGGCAAGCATTCTGAACCCTGGTGTAATTTTTGTGTGTGTTGCTTGGCACGGTGGCAACACCACCCCGACACGAGCATACGTCATTTTATGTGAGGAGGTGTTCCTACTCATGAGTGCATGTTAATGAATTTCATGCAAATGGAACTGATATGATTGTAATAGGAATCACCATCATATGCCTTTCATGCATACCGGGAGGAAAGCCGGGAAGGCCTCTATCTTGGGTAGACACGGTCTTGTCCCTAGACCTCCGTCGAGACGGACGTGTCTGGTATGGCATGAGGGGGTATGTCGCATGGTGTTTCTATCAGTTGTTGAAGTATATGCATTGTTATACTAATCTTGCAGGGAACATTACAACCTCCTGAGTCGACCATAGATCGAGTCTTGTGCCAGTAACCCCCATACTTGCTTCGTACTACCACTCGTCTCTACAACAAGTATGGTACGGTTTAGTAAGTTGTCAACCCCTTTCCTAGCACACACCGTACAGAGAGTCCATGGTGGGAGATACCGGAGGCCTCCGGTAGTCATGCCACCGGGTCCAGGAGCATGGGTGTTTCGGTTGTAGTCGAAAGGGGGTAGCTCCCCGCTTATGTCTTGTATAAATTTTGTGATCCCATGTTACGCCGAGGTTGTAGCCTCCCACTTAGAGTTTTTCTTAACAGTGTCGTGGGTGATTCCGGACACATGTGAGTTAAGTCGGTGTCTGCAAGTTAGGTGTGTTTTCAACAAAAAGATCAGAGCGGAATTAGTCCCGATGGACTAAAGGAATCCGTTACTCGTGGGTAAAGAGTACACCCTCTGCAGAGATTAAACCTATTCGAATAGCCGTGTCCAAGGTTAAGGATTACAGTCTGGGATGGGTCAAGTGTCGGTCTTAGAGTCGGTCTTCGGAGGTGAAACTGTTAAACCAGAGCTGGTATCACTAATTGTGACTTGTGATAATTACGATTATTATTATTATTATTGACTAACCTGTGATATTATCGGTATTATCGAATATCCCTGGGATGGTTCTACCTCCTGGATATTTGCTGTGGCATTTCTTTTAAGGGTCTTTTACATCTGTGTCCCTAACTCGAACCCACTACTCACATTTGCCCCTAATTCAAAAGCCTGCTAAAAAATGCCCCTCCGCCGTTAGGTGCCCTTATAGAAATGCCCTTCCGTTCCGTTTCCGTCTGGTCAAAGGGGTTTGACCGTCTACTCGGCGTTTATTGGACATTTTACCCCTGCCTCCATGTGCCACTTACACGTGGGACCCAGTCAAAACATAAATAAAATGAAAAACACTTTCTCTCACACACACTTACATGTGGGCCCTCATTTATAGAAAAAATAAAAAGGAAAAACTATCTCTCTCACCTCTCTCCGCCGCCCGCCCTCGTTCCTCTCCCGCCCTCTCCCGCAAGCACGTCAGCGAGTGCCCCGTCGCCGGCGTCAGTCAAGGACGTGGCCAACGGCAACTTGAAGCGCGGCTACCTCGCCAGGAAGCTCATATGCCATGACCTTGTCCAACCAGCTGACGATTTTGACCAGAGATATCCAGCACAGAGCGCCACAAAGCATCTGCCCCGCCTCTGAGCTCGGACCGCCGCCTTCGATTCGACTCCGTTGAAGCATGTCGGCCGATCCCGGCGGCTCCTATGGCATACTTATGCACCACATAAGACTTGGGAGTCCTCCATAGCAAGCTCCATGACCTCGGGTCGTCTTCCCCATGAGCTCCGAGCTCTTCCATGGCCGCCATCGTCGAAGTCATCGCT
The DNA here is from genome assembly GCA_021605205.1 of Aegilops longissima. Taxonomy (NCBI): domain Eukaryota; kingdom Viridiplantae; phylum Streptophyta; class Magnoliopsida; order Poales; family Poaceae; genus Aegilops; species Aegilops longissima. The sequence goes on from CM038677.1 coordinate 558,996,320, forward strand.
TCGGTCACCCCCGAGCCCCAGCGGCATCGTCGTCGTGCTCCAAGTGTGCTCCCTATTGTCGCACAAACCGTTCCCCTCTCTCTACCCCTCGCATGGTTGCTGCCCCACTTGCGTCGCCCGGAGCCCCCGCGGGAATGGCCGCCGCCGTTTGCTCTGGCGACCATATGGTCCGACGACCACATCCCTGGATGCGGTAGAGCCACGCCTATAGCCTGGTTCCCTCAGCCGTCCTCCTCGCAGCATCCCGGCGTGCCTCCACCGCGGGATTTGGTCGCCACCGGCCACCGTTGACCCAATCCACAGTTAAGAATTAATTAAGGCACTAATTAAAACAAAATATTTCTGGAAAATATTAATAAGGCAATGACATGTGGGCCCAATATCTGTTTGAAAAGTCCTTTTTTCCTTTTCTTTTTTTAGACTGGCCCCACATGTAAGTGTGTGTGTGAGTGAGAGAGAGAGGGTGAGAGAAAGTGTTTTTCATTTTATTTTTTGAGAGTGGGACCCACCGGCAAGTGGCACATGGACACATGGGCAAAAATGTCAAAGAAACGGCCAGATAGCGGTCAAAGCTCTTTGACCGGATGGTAATGGCACGGAAGGACATTTCTGTAAGGGCAACTAACGGCGGAGGGGCATTTTTGAGCATGCTTTCGAATTAGGGGTATATCTGATTAGGTGGTTCGAGTTAGGGATAGAAATGCAAATGGCCCTTCTTTTAAAGCCCTTTATGTGGTGTCGCTAAGACGCCCGACTGCGGCATTTCTTTTAAAGCCCTTTATGTGGTGTCGCTAAGACGCCCGACTGTGGCATTTCTTTTAAAGCCCTTTATGTGGTGTCGCTAAGGCGCCCGACTGTGGCATTTCTTTTAAAGCCCTTTATGTGGTGTCGCTAAGACGCCCGACTGTGGCATTTCTTTTAAAGCCCTTTATGTGGTGTCGCTAAGACGCCTCGATCGTGGCATTTCTTTTGAAGCCCTTTATGTGGTGTCGCTAAGACACCCGACTGTGGCATTTCTTTTAAAGCCCTTTATGTGGTGTCGCTAAGACGCCTGACCGTGGCATTTCTTTTGAAGCCCTTTATGTGGTGTCGCTAAGACGCCTTGATCGTGGCATTTCTTTTAAAGCCCTTTATGTGGTGTCGCTAAGACGCTTGACATTGTGGCATTTCTTTTAAAGCCCTTTATGTGGTGTCGCTAAGACGCCCGACTGTGGCATTTCTTTTAAAGCCCTTTATGTGGTGTCGCTAAGACGCCCGACTGTGGCATTTCTTTTAAAGCCCTTTATGTGGTGTCGCTAAGACGACCGACTATGGCATTTCTTTTAAAGCCCTTTATGTGGTGTCGCTAAGACGCCTCGATCGTGGCATTTCTTTTAAAGCCCTTTATGTGGTGTCGCTAAGACGCCCGACTGTGGCATTTCTTTTAAAGCCCTTTATGTGGTGTCGCTAAGATGCCCGACTGTGGAATTTCTTTTAAAGCCCTTTATGTGGTGTCGCTAAGACGCCCGACTGTGGCATTTCTTTTAAAGCACTTTATGTGGTGTCGCTAAGACGCCCGACTGTGGCATTTCTTTTAAAGCCCTTTATGTGGTGTCGCTAAGACGCCTTGACCGTGGCATTTCTTTTGAAGCCCTTTATGTGGTGTCGCTAAGATGCCCGACCGTGGCATTTCTTTTAAAGCCCTTTATGTGGTGTCGCTAAGACGCCTCGATCGTGGCATTTCTTTTAAAGCCCTTTATGTGGTGTCGCTAAGACGCCCGATCGTGGCATTTCTTTTAAAGCCCTTTATGTGGTGTCGCTAAGACGCCTTGATCGTGGCATTTCTTTTAAAGCCCTTTATGTGGTGTCGCTAAGACGCTTGATCGTGGCATTTCTTTTAAAGCCCTTTATGTGGTGTCGCTAAGGCGCCCGACCGTGGCATTTCTTTTAAAGCCCTTTATGTGGTGTCGCTAAGACGCCCGACTGTGGCATTTCTTTTAAAGCCCTTTATGTGGTGTCGCTAAGACGCCCGACTGTGGCATTTCTTTTAAAACCCTTTATGTGGTGTCGCTAAGACGCCCGACTGTGGCATACTTGTTATTTATTTCATAATTTTAATACTACTATGTTATTGCATACTCATAAATAATATGCTTGCTCGCATCAGATTTTTATTTATCTTTTGTGACTGACGTCATGAGCATAAAATATTTTTAGCACATCATTGTTATATTATACCTGCGTTCATAATATTTGCGAGTACATTCAAAGTATTCACTGGCTTGTCCCTGGCTATTGTCTTGGCCAGATTCCTTGCTTGGAGAGGAGCGTTGCGATGACAGCCCCGGAACCTAAGCGAATGGTGATAGCAGTCTCGCGAAGATAGGAGTTAACCTGGTCAGCTGTTCCTGTGGAAATTGGAGTCCATAGACGCTGATGATCCATAAACCGCTTCCGCCATCAACCTTTAGAGACCATTTGTTGTACTCACAGGCCAGAATGGTCTTGTACTACTTATATTGTATTTTGCTTGGAACTTCTGTATCAAGTTGGTGCCTCATCAGCTAACAGTAATTCTGGGGCTGATGAGCACAACGGCCATTTTTCTGGAATTCAATACCCGGAGAATCGGTCGCCAAACGGCATCGCAGGAAACTTCCTCCATGGCGTCGCTCCCTCGGCGGCGACGTACACATCAGTAGGAGCTGCTGCTGCTTTAGCTCTCGCCATGCTGCTTGCTCGCTCTTGCTCTTGGTCCCCTGCTGTCTGCTCTTGCTATTGCTCTTGCTTTCATGCTGCTTGCTCTCGCTCTTGCTCTTGCTTGCGATGCTGCTCTGATTTGGCTACACTACATCGATTGAATCGACTTTTGGGTCGATCGATTTCAAGGGGTGGGCTCGCGGGTGAAGGAAGAACCAGCCGCAGCGGGGAGGGGGCTTATGGAGAGGTACCCACTATCTATCTTAGGGTTCGGGATGGGGCGGTGGTGCCGGCGGTGGCGGGCGTTGGCGGGCGGTGGCGTGGGGATCGCGGGAGAAAAAGCTCGCACGGGGGCCTAGAGGGATGGCCGGGCGGCGGACCGGCGGTGGGGAGTGTTTTCAGTAGGCGGGCGGGCGACACCGTCGGCATGGGCGGCGGGGGCAGCTGTTTGGCCGGTGGTGGTGGCGGCTCGGGGTGGAGGTTGAAGATGAACCGCAGGCCCTTGATTTCGTATTCAACTCTCGCAAAATCGACCGACCAGAGATGAAAAAGTCGACGACCGATGTCTAGCCTCACCTTGCTAGTGCGTTCGGTTTGACAAAAAAATTCAGTTTGGACAGTTAGGTTCAGTTTAACAGCTTAAGTTCAGTTTCGACGCTTAAGTTCAGAGATGAGCGGCTGATGTATTTTACATCTAGCACTTTGTGGTTATGTATTTTACGTCATGTATTGGAGATGCTATTAGAATTCCACTCAGGTTAACGTTGTTCGTTGTCTCTCTTGTCCTGCTTCACCTCGGCGTCGTACAACTCACCGGAGCTGCTCCAACGATTTAAACCCTCCATCACAAGGAGCAAGACCTGGCTCCATCTCCAGACGCCTAAGATCTTCTTCCCTCCTCCTACAGCAAAGTCAGCGGAGCATCCTCACCGCCAAACCAATCACGCTGAGATCGACATGGCTTCGCCAAAGAGGTTGTACACTTGTTGCATCTCTTTTTTACTCTACATGTTATATATATTGTCCACTGAGCACATGGATTTGTTCCTTTAGTGTCTCCTTGAAAGAAAAAACATAGGAATTTTAATTTTCACTTGTCCTCCTTTTCAAATTCCTATTCATGAAGCACAAGACTAAGAGATAGTAGCATAATAGCATTATAACCGTACATTTTCTTGTGGTTTGACTTAATCTCACCATGCTTCTTTGCATCCTATGATCTTCCAATTGTTGTGAATCAAGCACCCAGATTGGCAGAAATCCTGTGTTTTTAAATTCTCTGTTTTACACGTGCATTCCTATCCTATTCCTGTCTATTTCCTATCCCTGCATTGTTGGAATCCTCCAATTCAAATGAGCCCTTACAGAATTACTTCTCTTACAGATAGTTGTCAAAGAAAACCTTGTGTGGTTTGTCTCGGTCCTGCTGCGCCGTTGTCAACCCCAGCTCAGCTGCTCCAACGATAGAAGGGTCCAGCTGTAGGGGAAACTGATCCACGTACACCTATGGGACCGGCGGACCGAGCCCCTTTCGGTTCGGCGGGGGGCGGAGATCGCACAAAGAGCGGATCGAGGCGGCTAGCACCTGACAGTTTACCCAGCTTCGAGCTCTCCGAGAGATAACACTCCTACTATGCATGTCCGAGTGTATTGAGTTCTTGCTCGGGGCGCGCTGAGTGCTACAAGACACACTAGCTGCTAACGAGACCGAAAGCGTGAGTGTTTTTCTGCCTTGAACCCCCTCTACGCTTGCATGGGCCTCCTTTTATATGCTTAAGGGGTCTCCGACAGGTGGCAACGTAGACAAGGGTAAAAATGGAAAAGGAAATGCGGTGGGTACAACTATCTGTATAGTGTATCATACCTAACCCGGACGGTAGGGACAAAGGCATTAAATGCCCGTCTACATCGCCCAAACAAGCAAAAGGGACCGTCGGGGACGCCACCGCTGCCACGATGGCAATCTTGTCATTGCCGCTGCCACACAAGATCACCGGCCAGACAGCCTCTTGCCACGCTGCTACCGAAAGGTCCTGTGGTGACACGTTGGTGGATGTGCTTTGGAGCGAGGGTACAGTGGTAGTTTGTCGGGCAAGCACCTTGCCATGATCGCCGCCTTGTCGCGTCCGGAAGCTTGTCGCTCACCGGGCCTCGCCGGAGGATGCGTGGCGCCGCTGCAAGTTCCTCGAGATGCCTTGGTTATCCTTCCCGGCAAGCTCCTCTTGCCGGGGCCTTGTCTCCTTGGCTTGAATACTTTGTTCTTGAATGGCTCCAAAGGAACCACGGACTTTCCCGGCAAGCTCCTCTTGCCGGGGCCTTGTCTCCTTGGCTTGAATACTTTGTTCTTGAATGGCTCCAAAGGAACCATGGAGGATCTTGGCGGTCACCCGGCAAGCCTTGCCGCGGGGTGCTGCAACTGCCCGTGCACAAGTTCGGGATACTAGGGTACCCCTACTCTAGTACACCGACAGGAGCCCCCGGGCCTGGGCCACACACGGTGCCGAGCGCTGTTGGGCCAGTCCCAAAATAGGGCACGGGCACGCGCGGCCTGGGTTACGCCGTACCTCACTCCGTGTCCACCGCGCCCTCCCCGAACGGCACGCGTCGAATGCGGCGTCGTGGGAGAGATCGTGGGTGGTCTCTTTATTCGGAAAGACGGAACGCCTGCCCCCTCCCTATTTATAAGCAGGGGAAACAGGGGCAGTTCGCCCATCTCGCCAGTTGCCATTCCAATCTCAAAAACCTCCGCTGCTCCCCTTCTTCCCAAGGCTGAAAAGAGAGCAGCGCCCGCTTCATCGCCACCAGCATCACCAACGCCGCCGATCTCCCCACCACCTCCGCCATCGCCCAAAGCCAACAAGGGAAGGTCGTGAAGTCGGCCGAGGCGCAGCGGCTCGCGGCCGCGAAGGAGTGGCAATCTCCCCCAGCTCGCCAAAGGAGCCGAGGGAGTACTACTACCTCTTCAGTCGATGGTGACGCTGACGCATCCACAGACGAAGGTACTCCCAGCTGCCGCTGAACTGGCTCGAATGGATACCCCTTCTTCGCTGCTGTTCTACTACGGGCTCTGCCCGCCTTTCTGAATTTTTCTCGTGATATCATGAACACCTCACGGGTTCCGCCTCCTTGACTTCACCCCCAATGCCGTTCCGACCATGGCAGTTTTCACACATCTCTGCGAAAACTTTGTCGGAGTCTATCCAAACGTAGCTCTTTTCCGCCACTTCTTTATGCCCCGAGTTGAGAGGGGGAGCCTCTATCCGTGGAATCGCTGGATCTCGAGAACCGCAAGAAGGAAGCTTATCTGGAGGAGAGCTCCGCAGCAAGTGGGATGAGTGGAGAGCAGATTGGTGCTGGATTGTCGAGGAGAACCGCGCAGCCGCCACCGCCCAAATACCAAACCCGATGGTCGCGGCAACGATTGGAGCAGCGTGGCCTCGAAGACGCTTAGGCTGAAAATTCCGTCACCCGAATCCTATGCCTTAGGCTTGCCGGGCTCATCAGAGGCGCCGTTGGCGCGGATTTTCTTCGCCACCGCGCCGCCTCTCCGCAGAGAGGAGGAGACCCGCCGGAGTTCCTGAACGCGGCGGATATCGCGAGGCTGCGCCGGGCCTCGCTTTTAACTTCACTGTCTCCGAACTGGACGCGATGCTCTTGAACTGTTCAAGCACGATCCCGATCATCCCGGTGTTCAGGTTGCCGAGGGTGTCGTTCATTGTGCAACAACTCCTCGCCGACCGCATCCGTGCAATGATGCATGCCAGCGACTCGCATGGAATTGTCCCAACTTGGCAAGAGCTGCAGATGACGTCGTGCGGGAGTTCTTTGACGGCTGGTAGAAGTGCCGGTCCGCCCGATGAATGTAAGAGCCTCACCCGCGACACCACTGATGATGAGATGCAGCGCATCGCCACCAGGCTGGAAGAGGCGGCAGCAGCCGCTGCCGCGGGCAACTTCGGATTCACCGTGGAGGAGGCAGATGCAGCAGAGGCGGCAAGCCTTGTCGAGAGAGAGGAGCTTGCCGGCGAGGAAGAGCTTGTCGGGCCTGAAGCTGAGTCGAGCGAGGCCGCCGAGGGCGCGAGCAACTCGTTGAAGATCGACTCCTCCTCTCTCTCACCTTCACATAGCTTGCCGCAAGCGGAGCTCCCAACTCCACCAAGAAGGCGTCTCCGCAAGGCCGGGGACGTAGCGGGGCGACAGACGGGTCAACAGCCGCCGCGCCGCGCGACGCGCTCCACCGTGGCAAGCACTGTTGCCGTGGGAGCACCTCACGCCGCTGCGGCAACTGGAGCGGGGTCTTCCCGGTCTACCGCTCTCTCTCCTTAGCTTAACAAGGGAACCTACTCCTCCGCCTCGTCGCACCGGAGGCGAGCCGGAATTCGATCTCTCCGCGCTCAGCTCCGACGAGGAAGAAGAAGAGTAAGATTCTTTGCCGTACTTGCAGTTCTTCAATTTTATTGCTTTGTCTTGTATCTGATTTGCTTCACTCTGAACCCATTCCTTTTCAGGATGCTGGCCCAGAGAGCGGCGAAGAGAGCCAAGGTCCCGGTGATTGTCATCGAGGACGAACCCACCGCGACAGCAGGAGGCGTGTCGAGACCACCTTGCCGGACCCGCAACCCTTCCTCAAAGCAGCCCCAGCGCAGCCCCCATCGTAAGTATATGGTTTACTTCCTGCTGTTAGGCGTGCATGGGTGCTCTTTCTTTGCTGATATCTGACTATTGGTTTGTGTAGGAGCAGAGCAGCCTCACCAGGAGTGCCCGGAAGCCGCCCCCGAAATGCCATCTGCTTCGACTACGCCGCCAAGGGAGGATTCCCCGGCAGGGGAGCGTTCTCCGGCAAGGGAGACTTCTCCGGCAAGGGATAGCACCAGCGACCCTCCGGTGGTTGAGACCACGACTACAGATCCTAGTACAGGTAATCCTCTCGCTTGAAAACTTCCCTTGTGTTCTTCTTCTTCTGATTTTGTTTTTGGATATTTGCTTGACTTTTCTTCCTTTTCCGGTCGTCAGATCCATCTGCCACAGAGCCGATGGAAACCGAGGTCGCCGGCGAGGAGAACGCGCGCGACAATACCGACGACGCCGCTGCCACCGAAGAAGAAGCCGGCGCTGACGAGCCCGCCGGCGAAGAGGCCGCCAAAGCTGCTGCCGCAGAAGCTGGCGAGGGTCCGCGATCGACCGATGGCCCCGAGGTCGCAGGAGCGCCAGCGCCACGCCGACCGCCGATCCTCCGCCCGCTTCGCAGCGTCAGTTCAAGAGCCCCAGCCCGCGCCCTTATTTGAAGGCGGCGATGGCGTCTTCATCAAGCTCCCCAGGCGCCGAGCTCTGTGGCGCCACCAAAGGAGAAACCTTGATGAAGAGCTGCTCGCCTCCGTTGGGCTGACGCTGGTCGACACGCCGAGCAGCAGCAGTGGCGAGCCCGAGGAGGAGCAGCTGCTGCGGAAGCCGTTGTCGCTCTACCGCGCCCGACAGCCAAGCTGGTGTCCCGAGAAGCGCTTTGTCGCGGCGGCGGAGCAGACATCGAGAAGCGTCGGAGGAGCTCCGGCCTCAACCAGAAGCTCTCGGTCCACGCAAAGGAGCGGGAGCAAATCACCGAGGAGCGAAAGCCTTCCTCCTCGAGAAGGCTGAAGTTGAAGAGCAACAGCGGCTTGCCGCCGAGAAGCTGTCTGCGCAGGAAGGCAAGTTGGCGCAGCGGAAGGTTAACGTTGATAGCCACGAGGAGGATGTTGCCGCGCGCGAGCAAACATTCGGCGGGGCTCTCAAGGAAGCAGAGGATGCTGCCGCAGCTGCCAAGGCCGCCAAGAAGGAGCTGGAGACGAAGGTGACGCAGCTGGAGGCCAATCTCAAGGTGAGCGGTGAGGAGCTTGCTGCACTCAAGCGTGAGCGCGAGAAGGACGCCTACACTCTTGGCGAGCTGCAGGGTCGTCTCGCCGAGAGGAGCAAGGAGCTTAGCGCCGCCAAGGACTCCAACGCAAATCTTGAGTTGAATCTGACTACTTTGACCAACACGCTGGACGGCGTCAGGGAGCGGGAGGTGGCCTTGGAGGAGAAGATCAAGGCCGACGAGGCGCTGGCGAAATCTTCTTGCCGCCTGTAACGCTTTTAGGGAGAATGTGGAGCACCGGACCGAGGGTCTCGTGGATGTTGCCGCAGCCATCGACAGGAGTCTGGCGCGCCGGGATGGAGGATCTCGGGTATTCCTCCGATGAGCACCTCCAACCCAGCGCCAAGCTCAGCTTGTTCTTCAAAGGCGTGGCGACGGCCTTCCAGCGACTCCGGGAGAAGATCCCAAAGCAGCTGGCCGACGAGTCGCGCCAAATCTGCGCGGGAGCTCTTCAAAAGGTGCTGGTGAAGGTGGCCTTCCGCAACCCAGGCCTCAACCTCACCAACGTCCTCAAGACCTTGCCGCCGGATGCCGATCTGGAAGCGCTCGAGACCCTTTGTCGCACCCATTGTGGACAAGGTGAGCGGGATCAAGAGGGTTGAGGGCGATCGCGTAGATTAGGCCGCCCGTTTTCTCTTTTCCTTGTCGCTGCTGGTCATGTTATGAAAACAATCTGTTAGGGCTGCGACAAGCTATCTTGTAATATGACTCTATTTCGGGTAACGATTGCTATGTTATTTCCTTTACTTGATTCCTTCCTTTGTATGTTTTTGCCCTACGCTTTTAGGGAACTTGTCGTATGCAGCACCTTAGTCATGAAGCGCTGAGTGCGGGACGTCAGCAGCCTGCTGGCGATGCCGCTACCGACAAGAAACCTTGTCGCAACTAGTCGCAGCTCACTTAAGTTGTTGAGCGGACTCGAAACAAAGTAAGGGAGCAACTAGCTACGAGTTGGTTCCTCCGCGCACAGGTTTTCCATACAAAGCACGGTCGTTCGAGGAAAATAACTTAAAAATTTTAAAACTGATTGCTCAAACTTTAGCAACTTAGCTTTTCCGTCATTTGCTTCCCGGTAAGGCGAAACTTCCTCGAGCGACGCTTGGTCCACACCATTATCTTCCCTTATCTTCTCCTTTCCCCCCGGCAAACTTGTGGGCGAGGGAACCTTCCTTTCTTTGAGAAAGAGAAAGAAGAGAAAATAATGATATGGAGCCTTATGGCTCGTTATTGCTTACCGGAGGTAGGCGTTGCACAAAGTGTCAGATAACGCATGCAAAAATAAAGTAGAAAGCATGAAATTGACAAGATGTGCGGAGCGCATGAGCATTACTTATGCACGGGGTCTGCGTCCGGCTTTGTACAAAGGATTACATGCAACATCGGCAAGACTTGTACAAAAGGTGGTTGCCGGAACAGGTTCCGGCAACCGCGCCCTATGGGTAAAACTTACGAAGATGCTCAATGTTCCGGAGTTGCTCACCGAATGCCATCTTCGGTCTCAAAGCGGACAGCGCCAGCCTAGTGACTCGCTTTCACCCGTAAGGGCCTCCCACTTTGGCGCCAACTTGTTAGAATTCTTGGCGGACTGAACGCGGCGAAGAACAAGGTCGCCTTCCTCGAGACTTCGGCATTAACTTTATGGCTATGGTAGCGGCGCAAAGCTTGCTGGTATCGAGCAGCTCGTCTGCTGCCTCAAGACGGTCCTCCTCAAGGAGCAGTCGTCATCTTGTTGCAACTGCTCTTGCTCAAGCTCATCATAAGCGAGCACTCGAGGTGACCCGATATGAGTTCCGTGGGGAGAACTGCCTCTGCTCCATAGACTAGAGCGAAGGTGTCCGCCGGTGGCTCGATTTGGCGCCGTCTTGATCGACCAAAGAACCACCGGCAGCTCCTCAATCCAGCTTCTTTCCGCACTTGTGCAGCCCGTCGAAAGTCCTGGTCTTGAGTCCGCGCAGCACTTCAGATTCGCCTCTCCGCTTGACCGCACTTCTCGGATGAGCAATGAAGCGAAGCGACCTTGGCGCCAAGATCTTGGACATCTCGCATGAAGGTGCGGCTCGTGAATTGCGTGCCGTTGTCGGTGATGATCCCGTTAGGGATCCCAAATAGCAAACAATCGACCAAGAACTTGATCGCCGACTATGTTGTCACCTTCCTCATCGCTTCCACTTCCGCCACTTTGTGAACTTGTCGATCGCAACGCATAAGTACTCAAAGCCCCGACAGCTCGGGAAAGGGGCCGAGGATGTCGAGCCCCGCACCGAAAATGGCCAGGATAAAGGGATCGCCCGAGAGCTTGAGCTAGCTGATGTATATGCTTGGAATGGAACTGGCACGCTTCACACTTGGTTACTTGTGCAGTTGCATCCTGGAGGGCTGTCGGCCAAAAGAAACCTTGCCGGAATGCTTTACCGGCAAGTGCTCTTGCACCAATGTGGTGACCACATATGCCTCCATGTATCTCTGCCAACATCTTCTGTCCATCTTCCTGGTGAATACACTTCAATTGCACACCGTTGAGTCTTCTTCTGTACAGTGTGTCGTCGACAAACTGGTACATACTTGACTGCCGGGCTACTCTTTCTGCTTCTTCTTGCTCTTCGGGAAGTTCTCCTGTCTGAAGGAAACGAACAATCTGTTGTGCCCATGCTTGAGCTTGCGGCTCGACAACAAGGACGAAAGGCACATCTGCTGTTGCGGGAACATCCGCTTCTACGGCGAGAACCTGCGGCTTAGCCGAGCTTGACGCCCCGGCAAGCTTGCGGAGCAAAACTTGTCGGGAGCGCTCGCTTCAACGGAACAAACCCTAGGGCTTGCCGGAGCAGATCGCTCCTCAAGACCCTTTGGTGTTGATTTTGAGGACCTTCTTGGCGGCGGCTTCGGGAGCTCTGCGAAAATAGTCACCGAAATCAACTTCCTCTTCTTGCTCTTTCCAGCTTGATGGCGTTACAGACGGTTGAGTCGGTTTGAGCACAAAGATACCTGGTTCCATTGTGTAACTTAAGTCGGCGACTTGACAAAGCCATCCGCAATGTCGTTCGAGCTCTTGGAACATGTTCCATCTCAGAGCTGTCAAAGTGCTCTTCTAGCTTTCTCACTTCATCAACGTAAGCTTCCATCAATGGACTCTGATAATTCTTGTTCACTTGGCGGACGACAAGCTGTGAGTCACCCCTGACAATGAGCTTCTTGATCCCAAGGTCTGCTGCGATCCTGAGACCGGCAAGCAAACCTTCATACTCTGCAGTATTGTTCGTTGCTTGCTCCTTGGGAAAGTGCATCTAGACTACGTACTTGAGGTGCTCTCCGGTGGGTGCAACAAGTAGCACGCCCGCACCGGCGCCTTGCAGCGAGAAGGCACCATCAAAGTACATCAGCCACTCTTTGCTTGCTTCCTTGACGGGGATGCTCGTTTCTGGAATTTCTTCATCTTGTGTTGGCGCCCATTCTGCTATGAACTCCGCCAATGCTCTGTTTGGATAGTTGAAGTGCTCTCAAACTTGAGGCCAAAGCTTGATAGTTCCAAAGGCCCACTCGACAATCCTGCCTGCTGCTTCGGATTTTGCAAGATCCTCTTCAGCCGAAAACGAGTGGCGATCGTGATCTCATGTGCTTGGAAGTAATGGCACAGCTTTCTCGAGGCCATGAGAAGGCCGAAAAGCAATTTCTGCACACCAGAGTACCTTGACCTAGCCCCTTGCAGAAGGGAACTGGCAAAGTAAACTGGGCGCTGCACCATTCTTTTCTACATCTTCTCATGCGCTTGCGCAGATCCATCCTTGTCGGGACCAGAGCTTGCCGGTGAAGTCCCCTGGTTGTCGCTGGATGCATCTGCCGTGGTTGCTGGCTCATCATCCGCCTCCCTCTCCGCTACTAACGCAGCACTAACCACTTGATTGGTTGCCGCTATATATAGCAGCAACTTCTCTTGTGGCTTAGGTGCGACAAGTGTTGGAGTGGAGGACAGGTATCTCTTTAAGTCCTGCAGTGCAGCCTCCACTTCGAGTCCATTTCATTGACCTGCCTTTTCAATATTTTGAAAATGGCAGAAGCGCTTCAGCAGAACCTAGAGATAAACCTCCGAGAGCAGCTACGCAACCGCAAGTCTTCGTACATCCTTGACGCGCTTTGGTGCTTCAATCTGCTCAATGGCCTTGATCTTGTCGGGATTGGCTTCAATTCCCGAGAGACACGAAGAACCCGAGAAGCTTGCCGGAGGGGACTCCAAACACACACTTCTCGGGGTTAAGCTTGAGGTTGATCTTGCGCAGATTTGCAAAGGTTTCGTCTAAATCTTGAATCGAGTCGCCTTGTCCTTGCTCTTGACCACTATGTCATCCATGTAGGCTTCCACATTTCGTGCATTTGCGGCTCAAAAGCGCCATGGACTACCCTTGCAAATGTTGAACCAGCATTCTTTAAACCGAAAGGCATCCGTACAAAACAGTATGTGCCACATGGGGTGATGAATGCGGTCTTCTCTCATCCTCTTCTCGCCATGAAGATCTGATGGTATCTCGAGTATGCATCAAGAAATGAAAGCAAGTCACATCCGACCATGGAGTCAACAATCGATCGATGCGCGGCAAGGAAATGGGTCTTTGGGACAAGCTTTATTGACATCGGTAAAGTCGATACAAAGCCTCCATTTCCCGCTTGCCTTGCGCGACGACTACGAGGTTGGCCAACCACGTGGGATGGAGCACTCCTCGACAAGGCCTGCTGCTTCCAATTTCTTGATTTCTTCTGCGATGAATTCTTGGCGCCCACCGCACCTTCGACTTTACGCTTGGCGGGCGCGATGAGGACAGACGGCAAGATGGTGCTCAATTACTTTCACAGGAACACGGGGATGTCGACGGTTGCCACGCAAATACGCCGACGTTAAGCCTGAGAAAGCAACGAGCGCACTTTCCTATTTAGGGTCGAGAGTGGCACTGATGGTGAAGGTACCACCAGTGCCGTCCTCCTTGGCGGACACCTTCTTGGTCTCTGGTGGAGCTTCCATTGTCTTCTTACACTTGCCGGTGGAGCTCGATGGTGCGTCCTCGACGGTAGCGCAGCACTCCGAAGAGGTGCGCTTGCCGGAGTGAGCATCAGAACTCTTGCCGGACTTGGTCTTCTTCTTCGCCCCGGGAGCTTCAACGGCAAGTGACTTGCGATCTGTTGCGGCTGTTGCTTCCCGGTAGATCTTGTCGGCGCAGATAAGAGCATCCTTCTTGTCGCCAGGGACAGAGATGACACTTATCGGGCCTAGCATCTTCAGCATGTTGTATGCATAGTGAGAGGCTGCCATGAATTTGGCGAGTCTTTGGATGGCCGAGTATCCCATTGTAAGGCAATGGAAAGTCAACAACGCCAAAAGTGACCCTCTCGATCCTGAAGTTCAACTCGCTGCCAAATGTCACCGTCAACGTGATCTTTCCCTTCGGCTTGCTCCTTCCCGGATTGATTCCTTGGAATGTGCCGGTCTCTTCGAGCTCGCCATCAGGGATCTGGAGTTTCTGGAGTACCGTGGAGGAGATCGGGTTCAAGCCGGCCCCGCCGTCAACTAGCATCTTAGTGACCTTGAGGTTGCGGATAGTTGGTTAAACCAACATCGGCAAGCACCCGACCGCAGTTATGCGATCAGGGTGATCCTCAATATCAAAGATGATAGGCGTGCTGGACCATTTCAGAGGCTTGCGTGACTCGACGGATGGTTCTGCCGCATTGACTTCCCACATCCACTGCTTGAGCTGGCGGTGTGAAGTATGCAGAGAAGCACCGCCATCAACGCACAAGACCTCTGTGGCTTTCTGGAACTCCTGCTCATCGGTTTCGTCATCATCCATATCTTCATCGTCGTCGTCATCTTCATCCTTGTCGCGGCCGCGGGGAGGTCTGTCTCCTTGCCGCTGCTTGGCCTTGCCGCGGCGTCCTCCTCGGCTGGGGCATTTCTTGTTGGCTCCTCCAGCACCTTCCTGGGCCTTCTCCTTGTCGCGTCGCTAGTATTCAGCCTTTTGCTGCTCGACAAGCTGCTCGACCTTCTTGCAGCTCTGGAGGTCATGGCCCTTGGTGCGGTGGATCTTTCAGTACTGCTTGTTGGTGCCGTCCTGCTTGTCGGCGACCGCCACGGCCTGGTAGTTGGTGCCTGCGGCAATCTCTTTACCGGAGCTACCAGCTTTGGCTTTCTTGGCGCCACCTCCGTTGCCGGATTGCTCAACGACTAGTACATCTTTGCCTTTCTTCTTCCTATTGTTCCGCCGCCGGTTTTTCTTTGCCGGGGCAGCCTCCTCACTATCAGATCCTCCTGCTTCTGTATTCTCTCCGGGAGTTTCTCCTTCCTCAAAGACGCACACTTGTCGGCCAGGCATACAGCTCACCGACGCCTCGATCTTGCACATCGCCATCTCCTCCGCATCATGCGGTTTCGCGACGCTCGATGGAACGCGCTGATTACATGGCGGGGTGGACATCTGGGATGTTGTGCTTTGTCGCGGCTGAATCTCTGAATGTACTTGCGCAGGGCTCTCCTTCCTTCCAGGCGGCAGATGAAGGTCGCTCTCCGGCCATGAGGCTTGTGGCACGCTGTAAAAGCGCCGACAAACTGATGGCATAGATCTGCCCAGAGGATATGGAGTTGTCCGGCAAGTGCATGAGCCAGATCGACATTGGGCTTGAGCACCAGCGGGAAGTAGTTGGCCAGGATCTTGTTGTCCCACCCCCCGGCAGCTTGCACCGCGATGGTGTAGATGCTGAGGAACTCCGACGGATGCGACTTGCCGTCGTACTTCTCCGCACGTCTGGCTTGAAATTCTTCGTCTTTGGGCCATCGGACTTGCCGCAGCTCACGAGTGAACGCAGGGCAACCTACCGCGTACGGCAAGTCGCCTGGTTCCCCTGGCGCATGCATGTCGACAGAGGGCCCAGCGCGCTGGTCTGATTGACCCCGCGCTTCCCTTCGGCGCTCGATTCGAGTTCGAACGTCTTCTTGCTGTCGTTCGTGAAGAACTTGGCGCTGATCGCGACGAGCTCGTGGATCCGATGATGCGGTGGAGTCGCTGTCGAGGTGGATCCGGCGAGTCGGCAATCTTGGCCTTCGGGGTGGAGAGTGCATGGTGGTTGCACCCCCACCGGTTTCGTCGCCATCGGCTCGTGCCTGGCAGTCTTGTCGCGGCAGCGATGTACTCGGCTGCCGCGGAGTGTCACCGTTGCCGAAGCCGATGAGACTCTGAATGGTGGCCCTCCATTCATCGATCTTGTCTGCCGTTGGAGGGTAATCCAGGAGCAGTTGAGCTCGCGCCAAAGCTTCTGCTGGAGAGGTGGGCGGCAGTGGCGAACGGCGCGAGGAGCGGGATATGCTCGGACTTCTAACTGTGTTAGAAGGAGCAGTATCCCGTCCAGGCGATCGTGCCTCGCTCGTGCCAGCCTGTTGGCGTGCATGCTGGTCTTGAGCATCCCGAGATCCACCAGCTCGATCTTGGCCCAACGAACGTATGGCACTGCGATTACCATGACGCTGTCGGTCCCGCGCCTCCTGAGATGGGCGCGGTGCATGTACGGACGCCGAGGTCTGCGCAGCCTTTTCCTTGGAGTTGGCAGCACCGTGGGCTCCCTCGTCGGCGCCCGTTCTTCCGCCGGCGTCTACCCCACCACCCGTTTGCTCCGGTGGTGGTGGGATCGACGTGGACGGATCAGCTGCCGCCGAAGCCTTCTTCTTCAGTGGCATGTCGATGAAGAAGATGAAGATCTAGCTCGTGTGAACGCCGGATCGGGTTCACACAATCTCGACGCCGCCTACCTGGCGCGCCAAAGAAGTCGGGGAAACTGATCCACGTACACCTATGGGACCGGCGGACCGAGCCCCTTTCGGTTCGGCGGGGGCGGAGATCGCACGAAGAGCGGATCGAGGCGAAGCACACGAGCAGTTTACCCAGCTTCAAGCTCTCCGAGAGATAACACTCCTCTTGCTGCATGTCCGAGTGTATTGAGTTCTTGCTCGGGCGCTGAGTGCTACAGTACACACTAGCTGCTAACGAGACCGAGCGTGAGTGTTTTTCTTCCTTCGAACCCCCCTCTACATTGCGCATGGGCCTCCTTTTATATGCTTAAGGGGTCTCCGACAGGTGGCAACGTAGACAAGGGTAAAAATGGAAAAGGAAATGCGGTGGGTACAACTACCGTATGATGTATCATACCTAACCACGACGGCAGGGGACAAAGGCATTAAATGCCCGTCTCACGCGCCCAAACAAAGGCAAAAGGGACCGTCCTGGACGCCACCGCTTGCCACGATGGCAATCTTGTCCGCGTCGCTTGCCACCGCGCACCGCTGGCCGCACAGCCTCTTGCCACGCGCGCCTGGAAAGGTCCTAGGGTGACACGTTGGTGGATGTGCTGGAGCGAGGGTACAGAGTGATAGTTTGCCGCGACAAGCACCTTGCCGCGGTCGTCGTCTTGTCGCGTCCGGAAGCTTGTCGCTCACCGGGCCTCGCCGGGACGCGTGGCGCGTCGCGGCAAGTTCCTCGAGATGCCTTGGTTGGCCTTCCCGGCAAGCTCCTCTTGCCGGGGCCTTGTCTCCTTGGCTTGAATACTTTGTTCTTGAATGGCTCCAAAGGAACCACGGACCTTCCCGGCAAGCTCCTCTTGCCGGGGCCTTGTCTCCTAGGCTTGAATACTTTGTTCTTGAATGGCTCCAAAGGAACCATGGAGGATCTTGGCGGTCACCCGGCAAGCCTTGCCGCGGGGTGCTGCAACTGCCCGTGCACAAGTTCGGGATACTAGGGTACCCCTACTATAGTACACCGACACCAGCAGAGCAGGGATCCGGCCTCCAGACTGTCTTTCGCCGCCTCAGATCTTCTTCCCCGCCGCTGGCAGCCATGAAAACTGCATTACCATCATCAACCGAGCAGATGACCTCGAGGACTACACGGGTCCGCAAGAGAGGTCGCACTCTTTCGTGTCTGCTTACGTTATGCATCGCTTAATATTACATGCTGCTTTATCGTCCTGTTCACCGATTAGACTCTGAGTCAGCTCCAAACTAATGGTCAAACTTGAGTTTTTAAATGGTTGTGGGGTACATATCGGGGCCGCTATCAATAGTATCTATCTACTATCTGGTTAATCTCCGGTGTCTACTATGAGTTTCATGTTGGGTGGGAAACAAGCAAGTAAAAAGCCATTATCTGTATTTATTAACTGAAGCCATTATCTGCACTGCTATTATTGGTTTTGGGTCTATCCACGTGTTACTACCATCACTCTGGATTTCTGCATGCACTCCTTACATAATCTCACTATGTTTTATTCCTATGCATGACAGTTATTGTAAACAATGGAACTGAACATGTAGAGCAAAAGAGACGAGCCTTGCGTGGCAATATAATTTCATGCAGACGTCGCTCCATGGTAGGCGCAAAGGCATCCCCCCCTCCACGCATTTCAGATTGTAATCGAGAGGAAAATATCTGTTCTGAGGGGGATTCAGAAGGAGAAGATAACTCCTATTTACCCCCTGAGGTCTTCGCTCTAACTTGGCATGCTGATGTTGGTTATATCATGCATATGGTGTCTTGCATTGCTTACTTTATACATCAAATATGTCATCTGCTTAGTTTAGACATCCTTTGTGCGAATGCCATCTGTTTAGTTTATTCATCGTTTATGTGAATTATGCAACGCCACCTTGTTTAGCCAAGCATCATATATGTGAATTTTGCAATGCCATCCTGCTTAGACAGTCATCTTATATGTTAATTATATCAGGCCATCTTTTTTTTCCATTACATATTACACTCGTCAACAATGTTAGTACATTCAACTGCTCTTCGTGTGCATCAGCCATTTGACACGGTGATGGCAAATTCTGGAGTGAAAACAAGGTCTTCTGTGCAGACTATGCTATCGGCGACGCGCATATCTCGCTGGTTACGGATAGCTCCTCATAGGAGGATTCGAGATAGATGACCAGTCCTATTCCCCGAGGTGTATGCTCTAACTTGGCAGGGTTATGTTGCTCATATCGTGCGTATGGTGTCTCGCATTGCTATGCCATTTGATTAGTTTAGACATGCTTTGTGTGAATGCCACCTGTTCAGTGTCTAATTACCATATATGTGAATTATGCATTGCCATCTTGTTGCAAGACATTATATATGTGAATTATACAATGCTATCTTGTTGCAAAGGCATTATATATGTGAATTATGCAATGCCATGCTGTTTAGCCAATCATCATGTATGTGAATTATATCATGCTAGCATTTTTTCGTATTACGTGTTCCATTTGTCGACAAGTTTGTATATTCAACTACTCTTCCTGTGCATCAGCCATTTGAAGCGGTGATGGAAGTATCTGGAGTGAAAATAAGGTATTCAGAGCAGACATCTTGCTGGCTACAGAGAGCTCCTCAAGGGAGGATTCAGAGACTGATGACCAGTCCTATTTCCCCCCTGAGGTCTATGCTCAAACTTGGCAGGGTTATATTACCCATGTCATGCATGTTGTCTTGCATTGCTTAGTTTTTACATCATATATAGATTGCCATATGCTTACTTGCTTACTATATAAATCATATATTTGAATTGTATCATGCCATCATGTTTACATAGTACATACACATCATCTATCTGAATTATGGCATGGCAACCCATTTAATAAAGACATCATATAGTTATATCATCTCATCCTGTTTAGTGTTTACAGTCATCATATTTAGAATTATGGCATTCTATCCATGAATGTATGTGAATTATGGCATGCCAACCTATTTAATAAACACATTATATAGTTATGGCATGTCATCCTGTTTACATAGTCTCATATTTTGAACTATGTCTTTCCATCTATTTTAGTTAGCCATCATAATGTGAAATTGTGTCATGCTATCCTGTTTAGTTAGCCATCATATATGTGAAATTGTGTCATGCTATCCTGTTTGGTTAGACAACATAAATATGAATTATTTCATGCCCTCTTTTATTCCCCACTATCCATTGCACCTATCTATCATACAATGTCTATACTTTCAATTACTTTTCTTGTTTATCAGCCATTTGAATTGGAGAGCGTGATGGCAGTATCTAAGGGAGTAACAACACGGTCTTCAGAAAAGATTGTGCTACCAGTTGATGCAGATAGAACCACGGTTGTACTTGCCCAAGGACCAGATCCAACACACATAACCCAGACTCTCGCAGATTGTACCCCTACCCAGTTGGACAGAGAACCAGCTACACCCCTTTTAACCCCAACCCCGGCAAATAGTAACCCAGTTCCAGTTGACACAGCACCATCTCCACCACAGAGCACCCAAACACGAGCGGTTCGTAAGGGAACTGCAGTGCCCAAAGCACGAGGACCACCACTCTGAATCCCAACTCAACGCTTAAAGGAGAAGAAGATTTGTTCTTAGGTCAGGTTCTGTAGCTATGGTTCATACTCCTTTGCTCTTGCATTACTGTATTTACTCATACCAACTATTTTCAAATTTGAAGGATGGAACTGAAACTCCAATGGCGCAATAGGTATGTTTTAAACCTGTTTCTTTAACTGGTTTGCTACCTGCTCTATGTTGATTTCAGTTTCAATTGAATAAACAGTTATGTTCTCATGTCATGCACATTACAAGTGTTTTTATTGCTCTATAGTTACCCGCACTTATATTCTGTCTATTCTGCTTTGTCTTGAACAAATATTATTTGAACTGTGTCTCTATCTTGATTTGGCAACAAAAACTAGAATGATATAGACCATAAAATGACCATGGCACATAGATATATGTTTGTTTCATGCTGTTATCCTGTCCACTTTACTACTGAACTCATTTACCAAAATGAGTTTCATATACAACGTGGTAAACATGTGATGTGTCTGCTTGTTTCTCTTTTAGAATGCGGACAAAATATTGGAGAACAGTACCGCGTTATCCAATGGTAAAGGAAGTAATGCAGATAAGGTTCAAGATAGTGAGACATCCCTGTTGGTCTCCAAGAAAGCTGATAAAAACTATCTTGATGACAGTGAGGGAACCCAAAAGTCCTGTCTTGACGTAGTGTTCGAGTTCTCGGCCACTATCGCTGGCACAAGCTCTTCGAACTCGCTGCCTGAATCAGTCCGTCTTCTTGAGTCTCAACTTCAAGTTGAAAGACATTGATCGGATGTGCTACGATAAAGCTGAAGGACTGAGGAAGTCCCTGCAGAATTCAGATGCATATTTTCTGGTGCAACAGCAAGCGCAGGAGGATTTAAGCGCCAAACAAGAGAAAGTTAATAAGCTTGCTAAGCATCTTGCCAAAGATTATGGGTACCGGGATATTGTTTCTTGAGATCTTCAAGTGGTTTTAGTTCGGATTTGTTTTGCTGCGGCGTTTATTTGCGCTGGTCGCCAACTTTGACAACCAGTGTATATGATATGCTGCTTTGTTCCCTATATTTGCACTGGTGGCGAACTTTGATGCCCAGTGGATGTAATATGTGTAACAACCGTGATAGCCTAGCATAAGTTGCTTGCTTATTTATTTCCTTGTTGTCTTGTTTATTTGTTTGCTTGTAGTCAGTGCAGTTCTTTTTAAAACTAGGCCACAATAACCATGGGCTAATATTTACAGAGTGACACCGGGGCCTCCTACGGGTCGTAAAGCGATGGGCCTTCTACGGGCCGTAAAAGCGATGAGGCCTTCTACGGGCCGTAGAAACAATGGGCCTTCTACGGGCCGTAGAAACAATGGGCCTTCTACGGGGCGTAGAAACAATGGGCCGCTCTACGGGCCGTATCATCAATGGGCCTTATATGGGCCGTATGACCATAACGGGCCATCGTTAATAGGCCGTATTTGATGACGCTATGAAAACGCCCAACGTATTAACGGACCACAAGCGGGCCGATGTAACCACGGGCTGAATTTGGCCCACAAGCGAAAAATGACGATGTAGGCCGTAAGTAAGCGAATCTTCGAAATGAGCCCAAGAATAAATGGGCTCGAGAAGGCCGAAGATAACATTTGGTGGAAACGCCCAACTGAATAACGGGCCCTTAATGGGTATAAAGTGATATCTTTGTTCATTACGGGCCGTTTCACCACGAGCCTTTAGTGGGTGTAAAGTGATACCTTTGTTCATTGCGGGCGATTTCACCACGGGCCGTTAATAGGCCAAGAGTTACATAGGGCCTCATATGGGCGAAGACGTCATGGGCCATACATGGGCCGAAGTGAAACGGGCTGAATCATATTGGATGGCCCAGATGACGCTCATCGGGCCTAATTCGGATAGGGCATAACGGGCCTTGGGTTAGCGGGCTGTAAATGGGCTATATGCGAACAGGCCGTTAACGAGCTTTCCATGGGCGGCCCGCCACCTTTGACCAAATCAAACGGGCGGCCTTTTCACGAGAATGGGCCTCTGTTGGGCGTGCCACGGTCGGCGTATCATAGGCGCCTATACATCCAATGAGTGGATGACATCTGTCCCAGCGGTGAGCCGACACGTGTTTCCTCCAGCCAATGATGATTTTACACACGGAAAATCCCCATTGACGGGCTGATAACGGGTTATCGGATCCAAAACCCGACCCGATAGCTTAACGGTGTTCCGTTACGGTGGATGCCACATGTCGGTCACCCTTGGCGAAAGCAGTTACGTGACGCGATTTATCGTCATGGAAGTGGACACTTCGTGATGATAATTTTGGTAATGTCATCGAACACTTCTCGACAACCACGGTATGACTATCTTGATTACATCATAAATTTGTCATGGATGTACATGCATGACAAAAACGCGACCTCTTGTGACAAACACGTATCATCACGGAAGTGTATTTTTTTGTAGTGTCACGTATCATCGGAAGAGGCATCAATGGAAGTGGTGAACCCCTCCGTGATGGTGTCTAGATTGGATCTGGTGGTTCTGGACTCTACGGCGGCTGGATGAATATTTCGTCGACGCTTCTAGAGTTCTGGGATTTTGGGGGTATTTATAGAGCAAAGAGGCGGTCCGGGGGGCACAACCCTCGAGCGCGCTGGCCTCTGGCATGCCTCGGTGGGTTGTGCCCCCTCGGGCACCCCCAAAGTGCAACCAGGCCCATTGCCTTCCTTCTGGCCCATAAAAAACATCATGGAGTTTCGTGGCATTTGGACTCCGTTTGATATTGATTTCCTGCGATGTAAAAAACATGGAAAAAATAGCAACTGGCACTTGGCACTATGTCAATAGGTTAGTACCAAAAAATGATATAAAATGACTATAAAATGATTATAAAACATCCAAGATTGATAATAAAATAGCATGGAACAATCAAAAAGTATAGATACATTGGAGATGTATCAGCATCCCCAAGCTTAACTCCAACTCGTCCTCGAGTAGGTAAGTGATAAAAACAGAAGTTTTGATGTGGAGTGTTGTTCATCAAGTCATATCATATTCTTTTCTTTATAGCATGGACATTTGGACTTTTGTTGTGATTCAAAGCAATAGTCTAGTTTTGACATAATAATTTAGATACTCAATCATATCAACAAGCAACCATGTCCCTCAAAAAATTAATGCTAAAACAAGTTATCCCTAGCCCATCATGCTCAAACATTGATCCATTCATGAAACACACTCAAATATTAGCTACACCCAGTACTTAAGTAAGAGAAGATGGAGAATCAAATTCAAAAATAAAAATTGCATAAAGTAAAAGAAAGGCCCTTCGTAGAGGGAAGTAAGGATTTGTAGAGGTGTCAGAGCTCAAAGCGAAAAATTAGAGATAAAAATATTTTGGGAGGTGTATCCATCCCACCAACGAAAACGACTCAGAGTTCCGAACACTTTCCATGGCTAAATATGCCATAGGCGGTTCCCAAACACAAAATAAAGTTTATTCCTTTTTCCACCATTCTTTCACTTTCCATGGCTAACCGTATCCACAGGTGCCCTCCATACCAACACTTTCCAAGGAATTTATTATTTGACAACATAAGGTAAATTCATTTTTGCATTTCGGGATTGGGCATCCCTAAAACCTTTGCCTTACTCTCATGCAATGACAAGTGAATAAACACTCATCTTGAGAATAACATATTTAGCATGGAAAATATTAGCCACCCGTTACCGTTCCGCGAGCAAAACAAACACACAAAAGAGAAGTTTATTTTGAAAATTAGAGATGGCACATGCAAATTTTCTTAGAACGGCAAAAGAATACTGCATATAGGTAGATATAGTGGACTCATGTGGCAAAAACTGGTTTAAAGGATTTTGGATGCACAAGTAGAGGTCATACTTAGTGCAAAATGAAGGCTAGGAAAAAGATTGAGAAGCGACCAACCAAGAAATGAATAGTCTCATAAGAAAGCATTAAGCATAATTAACACCGAATAATGCACCACAAGTAGGATATAATTTTCATTGCATGATTATTGACTTTCATGCATGCATAGGGAATCACAAACCTTAACACCAATATTCTTACTAGAGCACAATTACTCATCAACATAACTCACATATCACATCATCATATATCAAATCTATTACTAAGAATCAAGTTTATTTTGTCCAATTATCTTCATGACATTCTTTTACTTTATCCTTCTTGGATATCTATCACTTTGGAACTAATTTTCATGTGTTGCTTTTCATAAGCTCAAACAAATATAAGTGAAGATCGTGATCATAAAAAATTTTCTTTCTCTCAAAACAATTTATGTGAAGCAAGAGAGAATTTCTTCAAAATTTTACTAACTCTCAAACAAATCTAAGTGAAGCAAGAGAGCATTTCTTCAAAAATACTAAGCACACCGTGCTCAAAAAGATATAAATGAAGCACTAGAGCAAGTCCTAGCTCATAAAAGATTTAAGTGAAGCACAAAGAGCAATTCTAACAAGTCATGAAATAATTTTGGCTCTCTCAGATAGGTGTGTCCAGCAAGGATTGACGACTTAAAACACAAAATAAAAAAAGCAAAGACTCATATCATACAAGACGCTCCAAGCAAAACACATATCATGTGACGAATAAAAATATAGCCTCGAGTAAAATATCGATAGTTGTTGGAAGAAAGCGGGGATGCCACTCGGGGGCATCCCCAAGATTAGTTGGTTGATCATTTTTGGATAATAGCTTGGGATGCCGGGGCATCCCAAGCTTAGGCTCTTACATCCTTCCTTTATCTATCGTAAGATAACCCAAAACTTGAAAACTTCAATCACACAAAACTCAACAAAACCTTCGTGAGATCCGTTAGTGTAAGAAAAGTAAATCACTACTATAAGTGTTGTATCAAACCAATTCATATATTGTTTTTGTATTATATCTACTGTATTCCAACTTTTCTATGGCAAAAACTCATCAAAGAAAACCATAGAGCCATCAAAATAAGCACACAACACAAAGAAAACAAAATCTGTCAAAACAGAACAGTATGAGGTAATCTGACTTTTGCGAATACTTCTGGAACTACAAAAATTCTAAAAAATTAGGATGACCAGGGTAATTTGTATATTAATCTTATACAGAAAGAATCAGAGCAAAATATCTTTTCTATGATTTATGAAAATTATTTTCGTGAGCATAAAGTTTCTGTCTTTTTCAGCAAGATCAAACAACTACCACCCAAGAAGATCCTAAAGGCTTTACTTGGCACACACACTAATTAGAACACAAAAAACAAAATCATACCAGTAGCATAATTGTTCTAACACACAAAAACAGAAAGCAAAAAGCAAAAATAAATTTTATTCATTGGGTTGCCTCCCAACAAGCGCTATAGTTTTAGGCCCATTGCTGGCGTAAGGCAAGGATCTAAGTTTTGTCTTCTTTGGTTCGAGATCCATAGGATGACCTCATGATTGATTCATAAGGTGGCCTGATTTTTGTTCTAGGAAAGTGTTCCATGCCCTTCCTCAAAGGAAATTGGAACTTAATATTGCCTTCTTTCATATCAATAACGGCACCGATAGTGCGTAAAAACGGTCTACCAAGAATAATTGGACAAGGCGGTTTGCAATCAATATCAAGAACAATAAAATCAGTGGGCACATAATTCCTATTTGCAAGAATAAGAACATCATTAATTCTTCCCATAGGCTTTTTAATAGTAGAATCTGCCAAGTGCAAATTCAAAGAACATTCTTCAAGATTAGTAAGACCAAGAACATCACATAAAGATTTCGGAATTGTAGAAACACTAGCACCCAAGTCACACAAAGAAAAACAATCATAATTTTTAATCTTGAATTATATAGTAGGTTCCCACTCATCATGCAATTTTCTAGGAATTCAAACTTCTAATTCCAACTTTTCTTCCAAAGCTTTCATCATAGCATCAACAATATGTTTAGTAAAAGATTTATTTTGTTCATAAGCATGGGGTGAATTTAGCATGGATTTCAACAAATAAATACAATCAATCAAAGAGCAACTATCATAATTAAAGTCTTTGTAATCCAAAATAGTGAGTGCATCACTAGCTAAAGTTTTGACCTCTCCAAACCCACTTTCATCAATGTTCTCAACAAGATTTTCACCCTCCGAAATATTGGGACGCCTTCTACCTAAAGTTGACTCTTCTCCAGTCCCTTTTTCATCATTCTTAGCTTTACTAAACAAGGAATCAATAAAAGAAACACCAATCATTTTAAGATCTTCATCATCTTTGCAAGAATAATCACTAGAAAAAGATTTTTCTAAATATTCTCTTTTAGCTCTAAGCATAGCAGTTCTTTTCTTACTTTCATCCATAGAAACATAAAGAGCTTTAATTGATTCCTCTACTTTAGGCACAAAAATTTTCATCTTGAGATTTTCCACATCATGAGCAATTCTATCAACACTTCTAGACAAATCATCAACCTTATTCAACTTTCCTTCTATGGAAGTGTTAAGAACTTTGTGTGTGTTGATAAATTTTTAATATTATCTCAAGATCAAAGGTGTTCCTAATATTATTATAAGATTGATTTCCATAGGAATTACCATAATTGTTTGAGGAATTACTAGGAAAAGGCCTAGGATTAAAATTTTCTCTATAGGCATTGTTGTTGAAATTATTGCGAGAAATAAAATTCACATCAATGGCATCACTATTTTGCTCAATCAAAGTAGACAAAGGCATATCATTAAAATCAATAGGAGCACTTTTACTAGCAACCAATTTCATAAGAGCATCAACTTTATCACTCAAAGAAGAAATTTCTTCAACCGAATTAACTTTTTTACTAGTAGGAGCCCTTTTGGTATGCCATTGTGTATAATTTGCCATGATATTATCAAGAAATTTGGTGGCTTCACCAAAACTAATTTCCATAAAAGTACCACCCGCGGCGGAATCTAAAATATTACGAGAAACAAAATTCAACCCCGCATAAATTTTTTGTATGATCATCCAAAGATTTAACCCATGAGTTGGGCAATTCCTTGGCATCATTTTCATCCTTTCCCAAGATTGTGCAACATGATCATGTTCAAGTTGCTTGAAATTAATGATCTGGGTTCTAAGGGAAATAATTTTTACGGGCGGAAAATACCTAGTGATAAAATCATCTTTGCACTTATTGCAAGAATCGATACTATTGCAAGGCAAAGAAGAGAACCAATTTTTTGCAGAATCACGCAAAGAAAACGGAAATAATTTCATCTTGACCACATCATTGTCCACATATTTTTTTTCTTTTTCATATAGCATAATTCCACGAAGGTATTGAGATGGGATGCGGCATCCTCATTAGGAGTACTAGAAAATTGGTCTTTCATAACAAGATTCAGCAAAGCAGTATTAATATCTCAAGTCTCCGCACTAGTGGCGGGAGGAGCAAGCGGAGTTCCAATAAAATCATTGTTATTGGTATTTGAAAATCACATAACTTGGTGTTCTCTTGAGTCATGATGACCACACAACAAGATTGCACTCAAAAATAGATCCGGCAAGAAAACGGCAAATGGAAAAAGAGAGGCGAATAAAATGGCGAATTTTTGTGAGGTGGGAGAGAGGAAAATGAGAGGCAAATGGCAAATAATGTAAATTGCAAGGAGATGAGATTTGTGATTAGGAACCTGGTTATGTTGAAGATCCTCCTCGGCAACGGCGCCAGAAATTCCTTTTGATGTCGCTTGAAGCTACATCGGTATTTCCCCAAAGAGGAAGGGATGATGCAGCACAACGGCGGTAGGTATTTCCCTCAGAAATGAAACCAAGGTTATCGAACCAGTAGGAGAACCAAGCAACACAACGTAAACAGCCCCTACACACAAATAACAACACCTCGCAACCCGACGTGTTAAAGGGGTTGTCAATCCCTTTTGTGGTACGGCACCAGAAATTGTGTGTTGACGGGAGAAAGTTGTAATAGATTGAAATAAATAGATAGAAAATAAAAGAAAGTGCAGCAAAGTATTTTGTATTTTTGGTTTAATAGATCTGAATAAAAATGCGAAGGAAAAGTAGATTGCTAGCAAATATATGAGAAAGAAGACTCGGGGACCGTAGGTTTCACTAGTGGCTTCCCTCGAGAAAAATAGCAAACGGTGGGTAAACAAATTACTATTGGGCAATTGATAGAAATTCAAATAATTATGACGATATCCAGGCAATGATCATTACATAGGCATCACACCCAAGATTAGTAGACCGACTCCTGCCTGCATCTACTACCATTACTCCACACATCGACCGCTATCCAGCATGCATCTAGTGTATTAAGTTCATGGAAAAATGGAGTCATGCAATAAGAACGATGACATGATGTAGACAAGATCCGTTTATCTATGGCAGTAGATATAGATCCCGTCTTTTTATCCTTAGTGGCAACGATACATACGTGTCGGTTCCCTTTCTATCACTGGGATCAAGCACCGTAAGATCGAACCCAATACCGGGCACCTCTTCCCATTGCAAGATAAATAGATCAAGTTGGCCAAACAAAACCCAAATATCGGAGAAGAAATACGAGGCTATAAGAGATCATGCATATAAGAGATCAAAGAAACTCAAATAACTTCATGGATATAAAAGGACATAACTGATCATAAACTCGAAGTTCATCAGATCCCAACAAACACACTGCAAAAAGAGTTACACATATGGATCTCCAAGAGACCATTGTATTGAGAATTCAGCGAGAGAGAGAGAGAGAAAGCCATCTAGCTACTAACTACGGACCCGAAAGTCTACAAAGAACTACTCACGCATCATCGGAGAGGCACCAATGGAAGTGGTGAACCCCTCTGTGATGGTGTCTAGATTGGATCTGGTGGTTTTGGACTCTACGGCGGCTGGATGAATATTTCGTCGATGCTTCTAGGGTTCCGGGATTTTTGGGGTATTTATAGAGCAAAGAGGCGGTCCGGGGGGCACCCAAAGTGGGCACAACCCACCGTAGGCGCGCTGGGCCTCTGGCGCGCTGGTGGGTTGTGCCCCCTCGGGCACCCCTGTGTGTAACCAGGGCCCATTGCCTTCCTTCGGCCCATAAAAATCATCGTGGAGTTTCGTGGCATTTGGACTCCGTTTGATATTGATTTCGGGATGTAAAAACATGGAAAAAAAAGCAACTGGCACTTGGCACTATGTCAATAGGTTAGTACCAAAAAATGATATAAAATGACTATAAAATGATTATAAAACATCCAAGATTGATAATAAAACCGCATGGAACAATAAAAAAAATTATAGATACGTTGGAGACGTATGAACTGCATTGCAGCATCCTGTCATAGCAGGGTTTCTGACGTCCCACTCCTTCATCACCTAATTGACCACCAAATCAGAGTCACCATAGACCATCAAGCGACGAACACCGAGAGAGATGGCCATACGCAACCCGTAGAGTGCTTCATACTCGGCCTCGTTATTGGAGGAGTCAAAGTGAATCTGGAGGACATGATTGAGTCCATCACCTCTTGGAGACACCAGGACCACTCTGGCACCAGAACCATTAAGCATTTTAGATCCATCAAAGAACATGCTCCAGTGCTCCGAGTAAACCTGAGTCGGCTGTTGCTGTTCTATCCACTCGGCCAAGAAATTTGCAAGTTCTTGGGATTTGATCGCCTTCTTTGCTTCAAAATTAATATCCAAAGGGAGGAGTTCAATTGCCCATTTAGCCACTCGACCAGTTGCATCCCGATTGTTCATGATTTCAGATAATGGGGTGTCACTGACGACTGCAACCGAGTGGTCTTGAAAATAATGTGTGAATTTCTTCGCAGTTAAGTAAATACCATAGACAAGCTTCTGATAATGAGGATACCTCTGCTTGGACAGAGTTAAAACCTGAGAGATATAATATACTGGTCATTGAACTTTGTAGGCCTTGCCTTCTTCTTTTCGTTCTGCTGTGAGAATTGTGCTGACAAATTGACCAGTGGTTGCAATGTACAAAAGTAGAGGCTCTTTGTTGGTCGGAGCACCAAGCACTGGTTGGGTGGAAAGCAGGGCTTTGTGCTCAACAAACGCTGCTTCAGCTTCGGGGGTCCACTCAAACTTATCAGACTTCTTCATCAATCGGTAAAGAGGAAGTTGTCGGTGTCAAAACCGGCGGATCTCGGGTAGGGGGTCCCGAACTGTGCGTCTAAGGTCGATGGTAACAGGAGACAAGGGACACGATGTTTACCCAGGTTTGGGCCCTCTCTATGGAGGTAATACCCTACTTCCTGCTTGATTGATCTTGATGAATATGAGTATTACAAGAGTTGATCTACCACGTGATCGTAATGGCTAAACCCTAGAAGTCTAGCCTGTATGACTAAGGTAATGAATATCTCCCTTTCCGGACTAAGTCCTCTGGTTTATATAGACACCGGGAGGATCTAGGGTTACAAAAGGTTGGTTACAAAGGAAAAGAATCTACATATTTGGTCGCCAAGCTTGCCTTCCATGCCAAGGAGAGTCCCATCCGAACAAGGGTGCAGTCTTCTGTCTTCATATCTTCACAGCCCATTAGTCCGGCCCATGGCTAACTGGCCGGACGCCCGAGGACCCCTTAGTCCAGGACTCCCTTAGTAGCCCCTGAACCTGGCTTCAATGATGAGGAGTCCGGCGCGCATATTTGTCTTCGGCATTGCAAGGCGGGTTCCCTTCTTTCCGAACTCCAAGATAGTCTCCGGACCTGATGATTGTATCCGGACCTGTAACACACACCACACACAACCGCAAAGAGAACATAATATTCCATGGGTCCAATCCGCTGTTTACAACGTGACATCACGCCTGCCCGGTCATAATTTCGGACCGTTGTTTCGCCTGCGTCCCTGCGTTCGGAAATGTGGTTGTCATTGACACGTATTAACCAAGCAGAGATCGTGTCCCCTTATTAAGGGATTCTTTTATCGACACAGACGTGGGTAACCCAACCGTCCTTAGGGCACAACTTCTTGGGAATAGGCAAATTTTAAGGCCCGGGAGAAGGCGTTCGATATTCTCGGCCTTTATAAAGGGGCATAGACCCGCCTTTCCTGTCCACGCTTGCTCCTTCCTCGACTCTTACTACCTCGAGTTCCAACACCCAGGTTTCACCCTCCGTAAGCCTCAGTCATGTCCGGATCCAGCCGTCAAGGCCAGTGGGTGGCTTCTTCTGTTACAGAGGACGATATCGCAAAGCTTCGGGCGGTAAGATATCCGACTGCAGAAATCCTCCATCGGCTTCCCGCGGAGGGGCAGGTTATCCCTACCCCTAGATCCGGCGAGAGGGTCATGTTCGTTTCCCACTTCCTCCAAGGATTAGGGTTCGCCCTCAATCCCTTTGTCCGGGGGCTCATGTTCTATTACGGGTTTTATTTCCACGATCTCGCCCCGAACTTTGTTCTTCTCATCTCGGCATTTCTCGTCATGTGGGAAGCCTACCTCAGAACTCCTCCACACTTCGGCTTGTGGCTCAAGACCTTCACTGTGAAACCGAAAATGATAGAAGGGGAGTAGGCGGAATGCGGTGGTGCCTCAATGAGCAAGCTTACCAATGCTGTCTGGCTGAAAGGATCTTTCAAAGAATCTTCCGACTTATGGCAGCAGGAGTGGTTCTATATCACCGAGCCCTGTGGTTCCAAGTGGGCAGTTGCGCCTGCGTTTCGATCTAGCCCCCCAATTCAGCTTGCATCATGGATTAATAAGGGGTTGGGCTGGGGATCAGTTGACGAGGTGCGGACTCTGCAAAGTCACATCCGAAGCCTCATTGAAAAGGATATCAATATTGTCACGTTATTCAGGTAATGCTAGTCTGTCGGATCCTGCCGTGCCACCGACGGCCTCTCCGCCTGTGGGAGTTTAACCCAGAAGGGCCACAGACTCTTCAGCACTTCTTCGGCACTACGCACGAAGGGACGTGGAAATTATTCTTCGGGAGGCGAAAACAATGGCCGGACACCACCGAATATACTGGCCTAGACTGCAATCATCCGGACACCCCGGTAAGTACTCGTCTGCCGAACACCTCATAATCAGATATTCTGTGGTAAGACATTGAGCAAACCATCTTCTTCCGGGGCTGGATAAAGAAAGCAGAACGGATCAGGTGTCCGACCCCTCTTCCCGAAGACTCAGCGAACCCCGTGTTAACAAGGATGCTAGCACCGGCACGGTACCAGGCGCCGGCAGGGGAGGGCAAGGCGGAGAGTGAGAAGACCCGGGGCGACCTTCATTCCGGAGGAAAAGGGCCGCCTCTGAAGGTTGGGAGGGGCGGTCTCCTAAGAGAGGCAAGATGCCACCGTCGAGCGGCTCGGGATCGGAAGGCAACGCCAGTGAACGGCTCCATCATGAGGACAAGCCCTCAACCAAGCCGTAAGTGAATCCGGGATACTTTGATAGTGTCCCGCTTCTTTCCTGTTACCGAAGAGATACGTAACGTGCCTATGTATTTTTACAGTCCGGCACAGGGTTTTGCTGGGCAATCCTCTTCTTCGGGAGATCTCCTCCCCGAGATGATGGAAAGCGAGACGCCTCCCCCGACCTCCTCGCCCAATAAGGCGGACGACTCTGAAGTGTCACCTCGGAGGGTTATTCTTGATCAACAAGCGGTGCAGGGGATGAAGGGGGCAGTACCCGAAGGTGGACCTCCAATCGTTCAGGATTCGGGGGCCAATAATGAAGGCCCAGGACTGTCCGGTTTTCAGCCAACGATGATTCTGGAGACGGGTGAATGGGTTCCTTCAAAGGATGGTCGTGCTCCTACAGCGGTTTCCGGAGACCCAGCTGCGCCGGATATATTGCTTTGGATATGCTGCGGCAAGCATCTGTCTCAGGGGAGCAGCATACCTTGATGGGTATGGTGGTTGAGAAGATTCTGTCCGCGAAAATTGAATTGAATGAAGCCTTCATGAGCCTGCTAAAAGGCTTCGAGGTTTGTGATGTACTATTTTTTATTATATTTTATTTGCAAAGATGCACCTGTGTATAGGTAGCAGCCCTTGAGACTCGGGTTGGCTTCATATGGGAGGCGAATGGAGGATCGAGAAGAAATATTCAAGGACTAATCTGATTAACTTGAACACAGGTTGGCTCTCCCCTGGCTACTTCCCAGACTACGGATATTGCCGAGCTGCAGCGGAAGCTTGATGTGGCAAGGGATGACATTGCGTTAATCAATATGCGTCTTGACGAGTCGCAAGGTATGTATGTCGGTGTTCCAGGAGCAGGGGTCCCAGACTTGCTCTGCGGCTGCTGGCGTGGCTCAAGTGGGGGCCCAGCACGGCCCAGCTTCATCGGCTCAAGCTCAAGACCCTCGCGAGGGGCCAAGCCTCGCGGGGCGAATGACAAGAACCTTCCTTAGGAACAGCCTCGTCGAGCAGGCTCGCGAGGAGGCGAGAGATCAAGGCAGGGTACCTCACGAGGTGCCCGTGGCGCAAGCCATGACGATCGAGACGGTGAGGCGCCAGCTCAGCAGCAGGTCCTCATTTCCCTTTGGTGCAAATGAGGCAAGCACAAACCAAGGCATCAGGCAAAGGTTGCCGCTTCGGTGCAAAAAGACCAAGACCAGCAGAACGGCAGGATGGAGGTCATCGTGGAGCCTAGGACGGCGTCACCGTTAGAGTCTTTGGCAGCCGAAGACCAACTTTAGTCAGGATAAGTGTACTAGATGTTCCCCTTCAAAATGGCCAATTGTTGGCGCCCTTCCCGCTCATTACTTGGGAAGAGGCCCAGTGCCTCCCTCTGTAAATAGGGCTAGCCACCACAAAGAGAGAGGACAGACTGGAGACAAGTCGAACCCCCCAGAGAGAGAAAGAGAGGCGATCGAACTCACCCAAGCAGTTCATCGCACCAGCTCAAGAATAGCCCCTCGCAAGGCTGTTCTTCCTTTGTATTGTTCATCATCAACCCTTGAGGCAATCCACCAAACCACAAACTAGAGTAGGGTATTACACCACAATGGTGGCCCGGACTAGTATAAACCTCACGTCCCTTGCGTTGATTCTTCGTTCCTAGTTTAGATCCCTCGCAATCCATACACGCGTGAGCTGGTAGGGGAGAGATCTCCGTGCGCACCCCAGTGTTCGAACCTCAAGGGTCTGCCGGAACCCGATATCCGACATTTGGCGCGCTAGGTAAGGGTGTGCCGGAATCACTCTTCCGCTGGTCGTATGTGATCTTCCGTCGCGTCCATGGCTAAGGCTCGCCAAGCTCGTGCCGAGCGTCGGGCTGCTCGTGCTGCTCTAGTCATCCAGACGGCTCCCGCCAGCGGACACCTGCGTTGTTCCCCGTGGCCTTCCGCCAACGCTGCCACCGGACCGGCGGGGAACGAGCAGCAGGCCTGTTGGGGCATGTCGGTGTCAAAACCGGCGGATCTCGGGTAGGGGGTCCCGATCTGTGCGTCAAGGCTGATGGTAACAGGAACCAAGGGACACAGATGTTTACCCAGGTTCGGGCCCTCTCGATGGAGGTAAAACCCTACTTCCTGCTTGATTAATATTGATGATATGGGTAGTACAAGAGTAGATCTACCACGAGGTCGTAGAGGCTAAACCCTAAGAGCTAGCCTATGATGGTATGATTGTAATTGTGATCGGTCTTCTAAGGACCATCCTCTCCGGTTTATATAGGGACCGGAGAGGGCTAGGGTTTACATGGAGTCGGTTACAAGGAAGGAAATATAATATCTAGATCATCAAGCTTTCCTTCCATGCCAAGGAAAGTCCCATCTGGACACGGGCCAAAGTCTTGAGTCTTGTATCTTCACGCTTCAATAGTCTGGACGTCGTACACAGTCCGGCAGTCCGGATACCCCCTAATCCAGGACTCCCTCAGTAGCCACTGAACCAGGCTTCAATGACGATGAGTCCGGCGTGCGTTCTTGTCTTCGGCATTGCAGGGCGGGTTCCTCCTCCGAGTACTCCAAACTGGTCATCGAACACGTAGACCGTGTCCGGATCTACAAGATGATCTTCGTATAGTATAAATCTGATTTGCTGGCAATCTTCATGCGTTGTGCCCTTGTATCGGGGCTTGGTCCAACGTGAACTGATGTTTCCTGCCCCACAACGACTCGTGTTGCGAGGCGGCTCTATTGGCACGTCCCGTCGAGGCAGAGATCGTGTTCCTCTTATTACGGGATTTTCCATCAATATGAGCACGCGTGACCCCACGATGGCTGTTGGTATAACCCGTGTGTTTTTTAGATAAGCCTCAAACGGTCACACTGGGGAGTCTTGATATTCACCATCTTTATAAAGGGGTCGGGACCTACGCCTCTTGTTTCACCTTCATTGCGCCTTCTCGCACCTCGAGTTCTAACACCAAACCTAAGCTCCACCCCTCCTAATCCTCCAATATATCCGGATCGACCCTCAAGGCGGTGGGTGGCCTCCTCGATTGAAGAAGGACATTGCAAAGCTTAGGAGGTCGGATACTTGACCGCAGATATCCAGCCTGAGCTCCTGCTCCGGGGCAGGTCATCCCTCGTTGAAGAACAATGAGTTTGTCGTTTTAGTCCCACACTTCCTCCATGATGCAGGTTTAGCCCTCGATCCCTTCGTGAGGGGGCTCATGTTCTATTATGGGTTGGATTTTCACGATCGGCTCCCGCGCTACCCTCCATATCTAAATGCGTTTATTATCGTATGCGAGGCTTTTCTCCATGTCACCCCACACTTCACTTATGGCTCAAGACCTTCAATGTGGCCTTGAAGATGATCGAGGGGCGACATGTGGAGTCTTGTGGTGCCGTAATAAGCGAGAACAGCGATGCCCGTGGCGAAGGGTTCCTTCGAAGTATCCGATGTATGGCAGCGGAGGTGGTTCTATATCACGGCTCCTAGAGGCACAAAGTGGTCGGCTGCCCTGAGTTTCGCTCGGGGCCTCCGTCTGGTGGCGTCTTAGACGGGCGTGGGGGCGGAATTGGGGACCCACCGTGATATACGATCTTCGCAGAATCGCACCCAGGAGCTTCTTGCAAGGGACATTAATCTTGTCAGCATAATGCAAGTGATGTTGATCCGGCGGATGTTGCCGTGCCAACGCCGGCCTCTCCGGATGTGGGAGTTCAATCCGGAGGGTCCACGTACCGTCAAGCACTTCTTCAGGCTGAAGCTCGAAGAGATGTGCAAATTATTCTTCGGACGGAAAGTAAAGTGTCCGGTCACCACCGAGGATGCGGGCCTAAGCTGCAATCGCCTAGATACCCAAGTAAGTAGCTTTGATGACGGACACCCTGTTTTGTATTTGTCACAATTGTTTGTTCTGAATCATCCATGGCCAGGAATGGCTCAGCAAGGTGGAGAGAATCAGGTGTCCGGCGCCACTTCCCGAGGGCTCACCTGGCCTCGCCATGGCCAAGATGCTCGACCGGGTGCTCAGCAGAATGCCCTCGGGGAAAGACAAGGGGAGGAACGAAGAAACCGAACCCCACGTGCTACGCATCCAAACTGGGGGAATTGTTACCTCCCTCAAGGAGGATAGTTGGGAAGGGGAGGCTAAGGCCTCCTCCCATGTGAAAGAAGAGGGCTGCTTCCGAAGACTCGGAGACGGAGATGCCCAAACCAGGGAAAAAGATAACACCAGGGGGCTCTGCCCCAACAGGCACCCTCACCGCATCGTGCCCACCAATGGGCCAGCCCTCCACCGAGTTGTAAGTTAATTTTTAATTCGAAGGTACTGCGTTCCTCCTAGATCAATAACCAGG
This sequence comes from Aegilops longissima, assembly GCA_021605205.1. Lineage (NCBI taxonomy): Eukaryota > Viridiplantae > Streptophyta > Magnoliopsida > Poales > Poaceae > Aegilops > Aegilops longissima. Next base: position 559,032,958 of record CM038677.1, read on the forward strand.
ATTCGTCTTTCGCAGTCCGGCTAGCAGCCCTTCTCAACAGAGTTCGTCTTCGGGGGACCTTCCTCCGGAGATGATGGTGAGCGAGACCCCACCTACCTCTCCGGCTCGCGAAGCGGGCGACGCCGAAGTGTCGTCACGGAGGAGTCCGGATCTGCCGAAGCCGGAGGCCGATGCGTCAGCCGCCCTGAGCTCGTAGCGTTTGGCTCCCGCAAGGGGCGACGGGAAGGGTCCGGCACAGTTCGATGTCCGGCCGGACGTACTGACGGGCCTACTGGAGCGAGCTGCGCTCTCGGAGGAGCACCGCTCATTAATGAGCGCGGTGGTCAAGAAGATTTCATCCGCTACAAGCGGTTTGAATGAAGCATTTGTAAGTCTGCTCAGAGGCTTTGAGGTATGTAGTGAAGAATACACTATTTTTGGCTATGAGGCACGCATTAGGTGTGCTCCATATAGATAGTAGCCCCTGAGACTCTGGTTGCCCACCCAAGGGGGCAAACGGGGGATCATAAATCAATGATTGCGCTATAAATATGTGCAGGTACCTGTGAGTCCGGCCACCGACCAGTCCATGGAAGTTTTCGAACTAACCAGGCAGATTCGATCGGTTGATGCCGATATCACGCTGGTGAACGAGCGTCTAGACAAGTCACAAGGTATGTGCCCTGCCTCCCTTTGTATAGGAAAATATGGAGGCAGCATGATATTAATGTAGTATGTTCGGACTGCAGATGGTGCTGCTGCCGTGGAGGCCCTGAGGGCAGAACTTGTCCAAGCCAAGGAACAAGCTCGGGTTAGCAATGCGGCTGCCCTAAAGGCGGCCGAGGAACTGAGAGCCGAACAGGTTGCTCATCGCCGAAGCGAGGAAAAGATGACCAAGATGGCTATGTAGTTAAAAAATGCCGCTGACCGGTATGAGCTCCTTGAAAAGGAGCATAAGGATAGCTTGGCCGAGCTGGACAAGGCACGCAATGCCACCAAGGAAATACGGACCGAGCTCGGGGTGCGCGGAGGAGCTTCAACAGGCGGTAAAATCGTGGCTGGAGGTTCCTACTTGCTGCGGACGAGTTTTTCGATCAATCACGCTCCCTGGATGGTATTTGGAGTCCTGCGACGCGTATGAGGATTTGGCAAAGAGTACGGTGGCGCTGCCAAGTTCTTGAAGGTCATGGTGATAAGGAGGTGGAGAAGCTTTTACGGTCGCAATTCAATGCTCCCACTCGCCGCTGCCATTAAATGACAAGATGGCTGCTGTGGCGAACTTCACGGGCTGTCGGTCTTGCAATGCGATGCATGATAGACCATCTTTGGCCGGAAGGGCTTAAGCCGGACAATTACTTTACCTTGGTGCAGCAATTCCTTGGGATCGTGCCCCGGATCGATGCCATGAGGAGGTCGGCGTGCATAGAGGGTGCACGGATGGCTCTTGCCCATGTTAAAGCCTATTGGATGGATATGGAGGCCAATATTATAGCGATCCAAGATCCGGCGGGGGGCCAGTATCCGGCCGAGCACACTACAAAAAAATACACTTCCGTGATGATACGTGTTTGTCACAGTAGGTCGCGTTTTTTGTCATGCATGTACATCCATGACAAATTTATGACAGAATCGAGATAGTCATACCTGTGCTATCGTAGAAGTGTTCGATGAAATTACCAAAATTATCATCACGGAAGTGTCCACTTCCATGACGATAAATCGCGTGTCACAGAAGTGCTTTCGTCAAGGGTGACCGACACGTGGCATCCACCGTAACGGAACACCGTTATGCTATCGGGTCGGGTTTTGGATCCGATAACCCGTTAACAGCCCCGACCAATGGGGGTTTTACACGTGTAAAATCATCATTGGCTGGAGGAAACATGTGTCGGCTCATTGTTGGGACAGATGTCATCCACTCATTGGACAGAAGGCGCCTATGATACGTCGACACGTGGCACGACCCAACAGAGGCCCATTCATGTGAAAAGGCCGACCGGTTTGACTTGGTCAAAAGGTGACGGGCCGGCCCATGGAAAGCCTGTTAACGGCCTGTTTGCACATAGCCCATTTACAGCCCACTAACCCAAGGCTCGTTATGCCCTATCCGAATTAGGCCCAGTAGCGTCATCTGGGCCATCCAATATGATTCCAGCCCGTTTTCACCTCTGGCCCATGTATGGGCCATGACGTCTTTCGGCCCATATGAGGCCCTATGTAACTCTTGGGCTATTAACGGCCCATGGTGAAACTGGCCCGCGATGAACAGTGTATTACTTTAGACCCATTAACGGCCCATGGTGAAACTGGCCCATAATGAACAGTGTATTGCTTTATACCCATTAAGGGCCCATTATTCAGTTGGGCCGTTTACATCCCATGTTATCTTTCGGACTTCTCAGAGCCCATTTATTCTTGGGCTTATTTGCAGCATTCGGTTACTTACGGCCCGTTACTGTCATTTTCTGCTTGTGGGCCAAATTCAGCCCGTCGTTACAGTCGGCCCGTTTGTGGTCCGTTAGTTTGTTGGGCCATTTTCATAGCATCACCAAATACGGCCTATTAACGGCCCGTTATGGTCAGCCAATAAAACGTATGATTTCCATTATAGGCCGTCTACGGCCCATTAAAGGCGATACAAGACCCATAAATGAGTCGGCCCATGGATCCTACGTGGCGTGAGAGGCCCATAGATCTGCGAGGCGTAGAAGGCCCATGGACACTGCAAGGCGTAGAAGGCCCATGGATCCTGCGAGGCGTAGAAGGCCCATGGATCCTACGAGGCGTAGAAGGCCCATGGATCCTACGAGGCGTGAAGGCCCATGATCGGGCGAGTTGGCCCTCGTTTGAGCGATATAGCATATTCAAAGAATTATCCTACTCAATACTATCACCTCTAAAAAGCATACACTATACAACAAAGAGATCAAGGCATAGAAAGGTAGAATAATCCTACAAGATACAATAAAGAAATTACAACCGATTATACCCATCGGGCATTATTATGCAGCACGGTGATAATAAAGCATACACAAACAGCAAATTACATACCTTTGGCAAATCGGCTCATACATCATGGACGCGCATCAACTTAACTCCATTTGAACTATAATCTCTTGAGAAAATAGGATTGGCGGATTCAGATAGCACAAATTTCAGTCTGCAAAATCTCCAATTCCTTCATGGTTACATCGGTGTCTTGTTTCATTTTTTGACTCTGAATCTAATACCGCATGTCCAGTCTCAACTTGTTGATTATCGTTGACAATCATGTACACGTTGTCTTGCCACCTCTAGTTGATGCTCGAGAACATCAACACATTCCAATTCAATCCATAATCATTCGATAACGGCCATGCCGCATTTGCTTTCATGATTTTTGAGTTGATGTCACTTCATCCTGAAATGTTTACGTAAGTACACATGACTAGGGCAAAATATAGTTACAACGATGAAGCGAACAAGACACTATTTTGTACTACATGGCAAAACAGGACTAACAATAATGTTACACGTCACTTTCACACAAAAATGTTACGTCATGAAGCATAAGTAGCTGATATTTTAAAATTATAAAAAGATAGTCTCAGCAGCATGCATACAGAAATCCCTCTTAGCTCACCAGAGGAGCACGATGTTGGGGCCCAATTGAAAACACAGACAAGTTACAAATTTAGACAGCACGTTGCGTATAAGTAAGCAAGCAGTTGGCCATTATGTAACTCAATTAAAGTCTTAGGGAGCATAATGAACAACAGAGGGTTTCATACAAACATACTACAGCAAGCAAAACTATGCAATCATTAGCATAGTATAAACTAGATTGTGAGCCTCATGCAATAATAGTTGGTTAATAGACTTCAAAGCTTCAGGCACACTTCGGCAGAGTAATTAAATGGTAAGGCCTTTAATTATGCCAACTAATAGTGATACAAGTACCGAACATCAGGCATAATTATTTGGGCATCTCATTAAGTGAGGACAAATAAAGCAATTGAAAAGATAAAATTAACTATGCCTGCAACAAACAGGGAATTGAACTGTTGAGTTGCATACAGTGACTTACTTAGCAGGTTGAAGAGGCTCAGCGCAGCTCCTACTTCTCTTGCAAGGCTCCTTCCTTAACATCTTGTACTTGGAAATCCTCAATCTTATCTTCATTGCACCCCCTCTGCAAGGTGACACAAACTAGTTACTCGTCTCCTTGGAAGATAAATATGCATACTTTCCAGTCTGTGAACACAAAAGGATGAGATTATAACAAAACAACACCACATAATGAAACATGCCGCATCTCTTGCACTTGCACACAATGAAATGAGCATTTACTATGCCTGCACTATGTAAAAACTAGGCATACCTTCGAACTGGATCTCCAGGTACTCTTGGAGAGCCTAATGTAGTGTACAACCAAACCTTTATTCACCTATGAGTTAGACAAGGCCCCACTACAGCAGCCCTTAGTGTTTAAATCGTTGACAAGCTCTGTTAGAGTGTTAGGTCAAGAACAGCAAGTAATCAAAGCAAACAGTCCTAGTATGGCTGGCTGATGAAAACAAGCAATTGAACAGATGTATGAGCAAATCTTACATATCAAGAAAAGAAGCAAAGAAGGAGGCTTAAAGACCATCACTTGACTGACCAGATTTAAGGGGCATTTAAACATCATGTGCAACGTATGAACTAACATGAACATTGCATATTCCAGATTCTACAATGGAAAGCACATGTATTAGGTTATGCCATGTATGATGATGCCTAAATGTACAGATAGCAGGCAGGAGTGATTCATCATTGCACGCACAATTGAATTGCAGGTTAAGGGCCAGTTCGATTCCGCCTTTTCAGGGTATATTGTCAAAATAAGCCATAAAAGATGTAAAGAAGCCATTTTTGAGTTATGGGCTTGGGCTTAACTAATTTTGCTTTGGATGGGGGGTGTTTCGGGTAGAACCTCACTAAAAATTGAAGGGAAGAGGAATAGTGAAATGACTCTGTTGTCTGCCTATATTACACTCAAAATACAACTGCTGACGTGTGTGTCACACCTGACCCTCAAGTAAAAACAAACATGCAAGCATTCATTGCCCTGCCCGCTTGCATCTCCTCTCCCCTTTCCCTCTACCTCGATCCCTTGCCTGCAGCACTAGGGTTCCTCCAGCGAGCCGTCGCCCTTGGGTCCCAAGCCCGCTTGGTCCTCGGCGATGCTATGTCCAGCTAGGCTACATGGCCGGCGGGTAGGGGCAAACCTCCCTGGCTGCTCCTCCCTCTGGCGCCGCCCCTCATTCTCATGGTCTCCAGCAGCTGCTCCACTGTGGTTCGTCCAACGCACTACTCCAGCGGGTGTCAAAACCGGCGGATCTCGGGTAGGGGGTCCCGATCTGTGCGTCAAGGCTGATGGTAACAGGAAGCAAGGGATACAGATGTTTACCCAGGTTCGGGCCCTCTCGATGGAGGTAAAACCCTACTTCATGCTTGATTAATATTGATGATATGGGTAGTACAAGAGTAGATCTACCACGAGATCATAGAGGCTAAACCCTAAGAGCTAGCCTATGATGGTATGATTGTAATTTTGATCGGTCTTCTAAGGCCCATCCTATCCGGTTTATATAGGCACCGGAGAGGGCTAGGGTTTACATGGAGTCGGTTACAAGGAAGGAAATAAAATATCCGGATCATCAAGCTTGCCTTCCACGCCAAGGAAAGTCCCATCCGGACACGGCCCGAAGTCTTGAGTCTTGTATCTTCACGCTTCAATAGTCCAGACGTCGTACACAGTCCGGCAGTCCGGATACCCCCTAATCCAGGACTCCCTCAGGGGGAGCTGCGTAACCTCTACCTCTCCCATCGCGCCGGGCCGGTGCCCCCGGTCGTCGAAGCTCTCCTGGGCGGCTCACCGGCGCGACCTTTGAGCCGCCACGTCAAACCGTTCACCCGCCAGATCGCCGCCACCTCCAAGCACCAGGGAGCCCCGCCGGGCTGGGTGGCGCCCGAGGTCGACCTGCTCTTCAACTCGGACGATCGCCCCTCCAACCCCGCCGGGTCGGGTGCGCTTCCAATGCTGTGCACCCCCACCATCTGCAAAGTGGCAGTCACCAGGACCCTCATCGACGGTGGAGCCGGCCTCAACATGCTCTTTGTGGAGGCCTTCAGCCTCCTCCATGTGCCGCCAGAGAGGTTCCAGCCCAGCAGGCCTTTTTCGGGAGTCGGAGCCGGTTCCACCGCCTCACTGGGACAAATCCACCTCCCGGTGACCTTCGGCACCCGTGACAACTTCCGCACGGAGCTGATCGACTTCGACATCGCCCCCATCGGCCTCCCCTACAACGCCATCCTTGGCTACCCGGCCTTGTCCCGGTTCATGGCGGCAACTCACCCGGCGTACAACCTCATGAAGATGCCCGGGAGCAGCGGCATCCTTACCGTGTCAGGAAACACCGGAGATGCACTGAAGGCGCTCGAGCTTGTTTTCAAGGCTGCTGCGGCGGCACGGCCCGCCAGCACTGACGCTGCCGAGCCCAAGGGGGCCGCGCCGTCCAAGAAGAAGCAGCTATTCACTCAAAACAAGGCGGAAACCAAGCAGGTACCAGTCAGCAAGGACGGGTCCACTGGCGCCACCTTCACCATAGGTGCGAACCTCGAACCTGAGCCGGAGGAGGCCTTGGTGAAGTTTCTGCGCGCAAACAAGAAGGTGTTCGCATGGGGACCTGATCAGTTGGCAGGGGTCCCGAGGGGCGTGATTGAGAATCACCTCAACGTGTGCCCTAATGTGCGCCCCGTGAAGCAAAAGGCGAGGCGACAGTCCACGGAGAAACAAGCTTTCATCGTCCAAGAGACCAGCAAGCTAGAAGCAGCAGAGGTTATTCGCAAGGTCCGCTACCCGGATTGGCTGGCCAACCCAGTTGTCGTGCCAAAGAAAGGAGGAAAGGAACGTATGTGTGTCGACTTCACCAACCTCAACAAGGCCTACCCACGGGATCCATTTCCGCTTCCTCGCATCGACCAGATCATCGACTCCACCGCTAAGTGCGACCTGCTGTGCTTCCTGGATGCCTTCTCAGGCTATCACCAGATCAAGATGGCGGTAGAAGACATGGAAAAGATGGCTTTCCTGACCTCATGCGGGGTATACTGCTATACCTGCATGCCGTTTGGGTTGCGCAACGCAGACATGACCTTTCAGTGGCTAATGCACATCGCCTTGGGCCAGCAGCTCGGGAGGAATGCTGAGGCGTACGTCGATGACATTGTGGTGAAGTCTCGGGAGGCGAAAACCCTGATACAGGACTTGGAAGAAACCTTCGCGAGCCTAGATAAAGTGGACCTACAGCTCAACCCGGAGAAGTGCGTATTTGGAGTCCCCTCGGGCAAGCTCCTGGGTTTCCTCGTGTCTCATAGGGGCATCGAGGCCAACCCGGAAAAGGTCAAAGCGGTCGAAGACATGAGCCCTCCAAAGACCCTCAGAGAGATGCATAAACTCACCAGGGCGCGTGACCGCGCTAGGATGTTTCATCTCCAAGTTGGGGGAACGAGCATTGCCATTCTTCAAGATGATGAAGTAGAAGGGCCCCTTTGAATGGACTGAAGAGGCCGACAAGGCATTCCAAGAACTCAAGAGGTACCTCACGAGCCCACCTATGATGGTCGTGCCACGCCCACTCGAGCCCCTGGTGCTCTACCTCGCTGCCACACCCTACTCCGCTAGCGTGTCACGACCAACTTTTTCAATAATTAAATATTGAGAAAATCGATCTTTAAATCCCAGTATAGGAAAAAGTCATCCTTTCTGGTAGACAATTGCTTGATAAACAGAGAACCAGTAGCATCAAATATATTACAAGGTTGAGCTGTGGCTGCTCAACAATTTATTACAAACTCGCCAATATCTTACATATGGGCGGTCATGACACTGAGGTGTGGTGGCATGCTACTAGCTCGAGGAAAAGTGGTGGATAACTTGACTCCTAATCGGCAGCTCATCGGCGTCGAGGAAGGCTCGATGAATTTATTCGGGGTTGCGAAGCGGATAATACAATGACCAAAACAGGATCGCACGGACTGACCGACTCCTCTATGCATCGGACTCGCTATCAAACTCTTCATCCATGAGATCGCCTTCATCAACATCTGGCCAAATCAACAAGCCGGTGAGTACTTTGAAAGTACTCGCAAGACGTTCGGACAAAAGATATAATCAATGAATGCATGAATCGTCATGAATAAAGGATGATGCTCATATAACAACGATATTATTGCCGGACTTGATAAATAAAATAAATAAATGAAAACCGATCGGGTGTCTGGAGCGACGCCTCGAAAGGTAAATAAATAAAATGCATGCCGCAGTCGGGCGTCTAAGCGACACCACATAAAGGGCTTAAGCGAAATGCCACAGTCGGACGTCTGAGCGACATCACATAAAGGGCTTTAAAAGAAATGCCACAGTCGGACGTCGGCGACATCATGATGTGGGCTTGCAACAAATGTAAATAACAGATATGCCACCGTCGGACGTCTGAGCGACATCACAGACAGGGCCTATAACAAAAATTAAATAACAGGTATGCCACCGTCGGACGTCTGAGCGACATCACAGACACGGCCTATAACAAAAGTAAATAACAGGTATGCCACCGTCGGACGTCTGAGCGACATCGCAGATAGGGCCTATAACAAAAGTAAATAACAGGTATGCCACCGTCGGACGTCTGAGCGACATCGCAGACAGGGCTTGTAATGAATGTAAATAACAAGATTAGTCCATCCACAAGAATAATCTTTTAACCGGATTTATCACACATAAATCCCACCAGAGTTTTGTCACTGAGGCTGATACCTGACAAGATAAGATGAATATAGTACTTGAACAAAGTACAAGATAATTGAAAGATTTGAGACTCTGCGAGTTTGGATGAACTGACCACGACCAGCGGATTTCGTAGTCACGAAGGACTAGTTCCGCTTACGGTATTTCAGTAGAAACACATTTAACTAGTACACACCCATTTCACCTCACGAATGCCAGGAATCACCACGGACAACGTCCAAGAAAAACTTTGAGACAGGAGGCCACAACCTCGAATAGCATGGGATCAAATTTCTATCTGCAGCGCTCTAAGGGTGCCCCCTCTCGGTCCCAACCGAAACACCCATGCCCCTGACCGGATGGCGGCTTTAATCCAGCCATGGAACCCTCATCCCGCCTCTCTATTTGGTGTGTACCAGAAAACGATTTGCAACTTACTATGCCATATTCCTTTGGAAAACATGTGACAGTATAGGAAGGAATGAATGGAAATGTGATTTGTTTCACGATGACACGGAAGTCAAATAATCTGGCATAAGACTAGCATGTCACAACACTGCCATCTTACCCATCCTCATGCCAACACATGGCTATGCAAATATGTATCCAACAACATAATGCTTTCCGAAACTTACTTTCCGCTTATGTGCATGAAATATAACATTCAAAGTGATGTTCATAAACATGCCATGACTATACTAAAATGCAAACATGCAACAACACTCATCATATCAAGAGTTCAAACATGCTTGCCTGGTTCGGAGTAGTCGGAGTTTAACTGTGTGAAGTTTTCAGCTCCGTCACCTCCTCCGGTATCTACGGTATAAGAAAAAATACATACGCAACGTAAATACCGTGAGTGTACAGAAAAGTGTTCCAAATATTTTTCAAATAAATATGAAAAAAAACTAGACAGAAAAATAAAGATGACAGAAAAGGAATCAATCAAAAATCATTTTCTGTTTAAAAGTTATATGAGTTTTGGTCCAAGGACCCATCTGTAATGAAACAGAAAGTTTCCAGGGGGCTCTGTGGAAAAGTCCAGGATAATGTTTCGTTTAAACGAAACGGCTGTGAGGCTGACAGGCGGGCTCCACCTGTCGGGTTTGAAATTTCAAACGGAGAAAACAGAGCACGACGGCGCCCGAGAGGTGCGGTGGTCGCCGGCGGCGATCCACGGCGAGGCAAAGTGATCGGGGTTACCTTGAGATCGATTGCACCGTTCAGCGTCTGTGGGTGGTGGTGGTGGTCGCCGCCAGCACTGTGTCGACGGCGGCCCTTGCTCCGGCGGACGGCGGTTCGGGCGTCGTGGATCTCGCGGAGGGAGCTGCGGGATCAAATAGGAGTGGGGTTAGTCTCCTAGTTGCTCGAGAGGTTCTTGACGAAGTTAGGGCGTCGGAGGCAGCCTCACCCGAGCGAATCGAGGTGGAGGCCGAGGCGGAATGGGGCGGCGGAGTCGGGAAGAAGGGCCCCTCGAGGCTCTCCCGGTGGCTAAGCGGGGTCTAGTGAGGTGGTGGAGTCGTGCGGGGCGAGAGCAGGCTCGGGGTGCTATATAGCCGCCCGAGTCGGTTGCCATGAACGGATAAGTCCGGCGAGTTGATTCTGGCGGTCTGTGGCTGGACGGTCGGCTTAGGAGCTTGAGCATCGCCTAGGTGGAGTAGTGGTGCCATCTTAGGGTCCAGCTCAGCACGGGAGGGAGGTTTACGGCCTGCCCTCGACGGAACGGCCGCACGGCCCGTCGACGACAGAGAACAGCGCTCTGCGCGTGCCAAGCCACGGCGACGGTGCTACATCGTCTTGGCAAGGAGATGGCCACGCGGAGCCACCAGCGGTTTAGGCGGCGCCGAGCGGCGTTGAGCCGCCGTTTTGCTCCTGTCGGCTATTACGGTGTTTCGTCGCCGCAAAACGCCCGCGCAGGCAGGCGTGGCGCCCGACGCCGGGAAGGCGCCAAGCGCGTGTGGAGCTCCGGACAAGCAGGCTGGGCTGCGAGCATCGAGCCAAACGCACGATGGGCATATGACTGAAGTTACAGCGGAGAAACGACATCGAACTTTCTGAATTTATGAATATGAACAAAACAAATTGCATGCCGGTGTTCGACAAAATTATTCTTGTATCCAGGATTTTTCCTTGAGCTGATTGTTGGTGGAGTGGTCTCTCATTGCAACTAGAGGTTGCCTGAATTTTGGTGGAATTTTTGGAGAAGTGTAGATATGAATTTCACCAAATTTGGCAAATCTGGTCCAAACTTGCAGTGAGTGAAATTTGAAATATTTGAAAAGAAGAAGAGTGGATCAAGATGGTTCTGGGTTGTGGGTACAAAGGACTATCCAGGGGTGTTGAGTTGAGGTCAAAAATCAAAAGCATGAGGGTACTTGCTTTGCAAATCACCTAGGCTCAAAAGAAAAGACATAATTATATTGGGAGGAGAAGTAATTGGAATAAAATCCAAAAATGGATTTTATTAGTTTGGACAGAATGTTTGGGTTGTACCAAAGTGGGAGGAGGGGTTTTGGGGGGAGTTTTACCATAGGAGGCATGGTAAACTAGAGTGGATAAAAATCAAATGAAAGACCAAAAATCAAAAAGGTTTCTTTTTAAAAGAAACTAAATCCAAGAAAAAAGATTTTTTTTTGAGAGGGCAAACTTAGAAGATGGTTTTTAGGGAGGTTTTAAATGACCTTCTTCCAAACCAAGCAAGGCTCTTTCTGAAAACAAAAATCACAAAAAAATTGGAGTGTCACAGCACCTACCCCCTTAGGAAAAATCTCGTCCCGAGATTTCAGTGATCCTTAAGCAGTGTGGGTGCTCGTCCAAGAAAATCCTCGCTCTCCCAAGTTGCTTCATTCTCGGTGTGATTACTCCACCGAACTCTGAAAAACTTAATGGTTTTCTGTCGGTTCCTCCTCTCGAGACTCTTCTAATATTTTTATTGGGTGCTCCCGGTAAGTGAGGTCGGTTGCACGTTAATATTCTCATGTGAAACTTGCTTCTACGGGTTGCTCACGTATTTTCTCAACTGCGAGATGTGATACACGTTGTGGATACGGATAAGTCTCGGGTAGGTCTAGCTGGTAGGCTACCGTGCCTCTTGAGCCACTATATGAAATGGTCCGATGAATCTTGGTGCTAGTTTCCCTTAATCTTGAATCGTTGCAGACCCTTCATAGGAGAAACTCTCGGTATACCAATTCTCGGGTTCAAAACTGATTTCTCGATGCTTTCGGTCGTAATAACTCTTTTGCCGACTTTGAGCTGTTTTGAGTCGATCTCTAATTGTCTTAACTTTCTCCTCGGCCTCCTTGAGCATATCTGGGCCAAAGATATGGCTGTCTCCGTCTCGACCAATTTAGCGAGTACGACATCTTCTCCCATATAGAGCTTCAAAGGGTGCCATTTGCAAGATGGCTTGATAGCTGTTGTTGTATCACGAACTCGCATATGGCAAACTTTCTTCCCAACTGTTCCGTGGGTGAGGACACATGCTCTTAGCATGTCTTCTAGGATTTGGTTTACGCGTTCCGCCTGCCCATCAGTCTGGGGATGGTATGCGGTACTGAAGGCTAGTTGGGTTCCTAGTGCCTGTTGTAGGTGATCCCAAAATATAGAGACGAACTGTGTGCCTCTATCGGAGATGATAGTCTTAGGGACTCCATGCAGGCAGACGATACGGGCAAGATAAAGTCTGGCCAGTCTCTGAGTGGTGTAAGTTGTCTTTACCGGAATAAAATGTGCCATCTTGGTTAATCTGTCGGTTATGACCCATATGGCATCGTTTCCGTGTGGTGACCGTGGCAGTCCAACGATAAAGTCCATTCCAATCTCGTCCCATTTCCACTCGGGTATCTTATTTGGCTGTAACAGTCCGGCTGGTTTCTGGTGCTCGGCCTTGATACGTTGACAAGAGTCACAGCATGCAATGAACGTGGCTACATCTCTCTTCATACCGTGCCACCAGAGATTTTCCTGAAGGTCTTTGTACATTTTGTCCCTCGGGATGGATTGAATACGGAGCTGTGTGACTTTCAGTCAATATCTGCTGTTTGAGGTCCTTGACATTTGGTACGCATAGCCTCTCTCCGTACCACAATATTCCTTGCTCATCTACGTTGAATTAGAGGCTCTTCCCAAACTCACTTTTCTTTTATGCCCTCAATCTTTGGGGTGTCCGTGCTGGGCTTCCTTGATCCTTTCCATCGGGGTAGGCTGTATTTCTATATTCGACACACTGCCTTCGGTAACCATTGTTAGATTGAGTCGGGCAAATTCCTGCTGAAATTCTGGCCTCAACTTTGGTATCTTGTAAATGCGTCCGTGCTGGGATTTCGACTAAGTGCATCTGCCACAACATTTGCTTTTACGGGATGATAGTGGATTCCAACATCATAATCCTTTACCAACTCTAACCAGCGTCGTTGCCGTAAATTTAACTCTGGCTATGTGAAAATATACTTAAGACTCTTATGGTGCATGTATATCTCTAACGATTCCCAAGTAGGAAGTGTCTCCATTCCTTGAGGGCATGGATGACCGCTAATTCAAGTCATGAGTGGGATAATTCTCCTCATGCTTGCGTAGTTGTTCTAGAGACATACGCAACTACCTTGCCTTCTTGCATCAATACGCATCCGAGGCCTTTCGGGATGCGTCTGTCTATACCTCAAAAATTTGTGTATATCTGGCACAATTAATCTTGGTGCCGTTGTTAATTTGCCTTTTAGCTCTTGGAAGCTTTTCTCACATGCTTCGTCCATTCAAACTTCTTGCCTTTCTTGAGCAATTGTGTCATGGGATTTGCTATAGTGGAGAATCCTTCAATAAATCTCGATAATAGCCTGCCATTCCCAAGAAACTCCGTCGTCCGTCACGTTAGCTGGTGGTTTCCAGCCAAATGCGGCCTTGACTTTTGGGTCTCTGCAATACCTTCTTGGGTTAGACGTGGCCCGAAAACCCACCTTTTAGCCAAAATTCACATTTGCTGAATTTGGCGTCGATTGATGTTTCTGAGTTCTCCGAGTACAATCTTGAGATGTTAGGCGTGCTCTCATGGTGTTTTGGAATATATCAGAATATCATCGATGAATACCACAACAACTTGTCCATATGCTTCATAAATACTTTGTTCATGAGGTGAACAAAATATGCGAAGCGTTAGTTAGCCGAATGGCATCCTTGTGAACTCATACAGCCCATATCCGGAGGTGAAGGCGGTCTTGGGAATATCTTCATTACGTACTTTTAATTGGTGGTATCCTGATCTCAAGTCAATTTTTGAGAAGACTTTGGCATGTGCGAGCTGATCGAATAAATCATTTATTCGGGGCATTGGGTATTTGTTCTTGATTGTGACCATGTTGAGAGCTTGATAATCAATACACAACCTCATTGTTCCATCCTTCTTCTTGGCAAATAAAATTGGAGAACCCCAAGGCGAGGAGCTGGCTCGTATGTATCCTTTCTCCAACAATTGTTTTATTTGCTTCTTCAACTCTACCAATTCGGATGGTGCCATTCTGTAAGGTTTCTTGTAAATAGGAGCGGTTCGGGTGCTAGCTCAATGCTGAATTCTATCTCTCGGTCCGTGGCATGCACAGTAGTTCTTCCGGAAATACGTCCGGAATTCACATACTACTAGAACCTTGTTCAGCTCGAAAACGTCCACCTTGTTTAATCTAGGTTGCGAGGTATTTGTCTCTCTTTGGCTGAAACTTTTATTTTCTTCCCATGATGGTGTGTGAGAATCACGAGTGCAGTTGAAGCAGTCAATAAAACCTTTGTTGGTGGTTAACCAATCCATTCCTAGGATGACATCCAGTCCTTTGCTTTCGATCAATAAGGTTGGCGTAAAACTTCAATCCTTCAAATTCAATAACCACACCTTAGCGGTAACTCTGGGTCACTTGCTTAATTCCGGGGACTTGATGATCATTGATTTTTCCAAGGAAGCATCGAAAATTATTTTCAAAGCAAAACTTTTGAAATGAATGAGTGAGAAGCTCCAGAATCAAACAAAACCATGGCAGGTATTGTGTTGATGGGGTACGTACCGAGTACGATATCTGGGGCATTCTGTGCTTCCTCTCGGGTCACGTGGTTCAAGTGACCTTTCCGGTGGTTGTGGTTGGGGTTGAAATTGCTCCGCTTTGGTGCTGAATTATTGCCACCATTATTGAGCTTCGGGGTTGAGCTCCTTGGCTTGGGTCACTGCTTGGCATAGTGCCCTTCTTCTCCACAAGCATAACAGGTAACGCCTGGGCGATAGGTGAACTCTTTGTCTCTTGCATGGAAATTCTTGATTGGACGTGAATTTTCCGTCGGGGTTTTGTGTGTTCTACCCTTCTGAATTTATGTCTTGTTTCTGGGGTTGCGAGCAAAAGTAGTCTGGTCCCTTTTGCGTTTGCGGAAATCTTCCGAGCTCGTCGCTCATTTTCGAGTAATGGCCTTATCCACGGTGTTTTAAAATCTGGAAAGGTATGCACAACTAGCTGGCACTTAAGGGCGGGTGCCGGGCCTTCAAGAATTTTTCCATCTTCTTGCTCTCGGTCATGCGTTCTTCATTGGCGTGGCGAGACAGCAGAGTGAATTGGATGTTGTATTACGACACTTTGTCATGTCCCTTTGCTTGAGTTCATCAAATTCTTTCTTCTTGATTTTCATGGCGCTCTTAGGAATATGTGCCCCACGAAAACCTTCTTTGAAATTCTCCTGGTGATTTCATTTTCGTTGGGGTGCATGTGCGAAGTTTTCCCACCACGATGCAGCTGCTCCTGTGAGATAATGTGGTGCATACAATACTTTTTCACGGTCTGAACATTGTGCGATAATTAATTTTCTCTCCATGTCTCAAGCCAGTCATCGGCCTCAAGAGGTTTGTCGATATGAGAAAATGTTGGAGGGCGCGTCTTTTATTACTCAGATAATTTGGATTGCGGTTGATCATGCCACGGTTACTTCCCATATTGATGAATTGGTTCATCATTCCCTGGTGTTGCTGCTGACTCTGTTCATACAAGCGACAAACTTGTGTAAAAGCTGTTTCACTGTCTTGTTGACTTGTCGACCACAGAGTGAAATTGTGGTTCTGCGGTGTGCCATAATTTTCTTACGGCTGAGTTGGCATGGAAGCGCGTCCCAAGGACGAGACATCTTTCACTCTAGGGTATATTTTGTGAACTTCGTAAGATAAGAAAGAGAGTCGCAAAAGTCAATAAAATCACACACAAAGAACATTTTAAACTCCAGGATATTTTGGAAACACACGATTATGGCGGAGAAGGACTATTACATATCTTACACGCGGGCATAATTATAGAATACATCACTCGGGATATCGTACATAATCCTGACATGTTATTAGTCTAGTGCACTCCTCCGGATCCTACATGATGCTAAACAAACTACTTCTCATAACCTATGTACATATAAACATATTACACAAGTCGATACATCGCATGGCGTCTCTGCGTACTCGATCGAAGATGGTGAGGATCTCCTTGGCCTGCCGAGGTGAGACCTTGATGACGTTGGGGAATCAACTTCCTCCTCGCTAATAGGTTCCAGACGAGGAACGTTGCGCTGAGCTGATGGAGCAGGTGCCATAGGCGGAGTACCCTGAATAAGAGTGGGCGGAATAGGTGGAGTAGCACGTATGGGAGTGGGTGCAAAAGTGGTGCAGCCTTGAACGGGAGTGGGTGCAATAGCCTGGTTGAATTCCTCGGTGGTAGGCGGGCGATGTGCGATGGCGAGAATGGTAGGCGAATGAGAAGCTGAGGACGAGATAAAGGTCAGCGGTGGAGCGGTGTGTAGGAGTTCCCTCCTGTTAGCAGCACAACCATGAGCAGGAGTCCATGCGGGCAGCTACGAGGTCGTCCACCATGCTGTCAAAGGCTACCTCCGGGGCTCGGAGGTACTCGACAAGCATCTCAAAGGCCTCGTCTTGCTCTCCTCTCGGGGCAAGAGAATGAGTAGTGACAGGTGTAAGGCACATGGCATGGAAGGTAGCGATAGCGACGGGTCTTCATTGCAGGAAGGACATCCGAAGGCGAGCTATCGCCTCGCGGGCTGCCATCTGCATAGCATGCCTCTCTGTAGGCATGGCTCTCCCCAAAACAGGCGGCGCATCTCAACATGCCCTCCCTGAATTGCACATGGCTTGGTGCATGGTTAGGTGTCGTTGATCTTGTGTGGATAAAGTGTGAAGATCTGGCGCACGGATGGCCCCATCGCGACCTCATCGATGAAGGAGAGGAGTTTGATGAACCCCTCACGCACGTTGGCGAACATTTGAGACTCATGATCGCTGCCGCCATCTACAAAAGTAGGCAAAATTCTGAGTGATCAGATCATAATTTTTTTATCTTGTTGTCGGAAAGATGACTACATTTTGTAAAACAAGAATAGACACTGTCATGCTAATAATTAAATTAGCGATCGCACCTAGTGGCTTCCTCAGTCAGCTGGCTCTGGTTACCAAGTCATCACGACCGACTTTTTCAATAATTAAATATTGAGAAAATCGATTTTAAGTCCCAGTATAGGAAAAAGTCATCCTTTCGGTAGACAATTTCTTGATAAGCAGAGAACCAAGAGCATCAAATATATTACAAGGTTGAGCTGAGGCTGCTCAACAATTTATTACAAACTCGCCAATATCTTACATATGGGCGGTCATGACCTGAGGTGTGGTGGCATGCTACTAGCTCGAGGAAAAGTGGTGGATAACTTGACTCCTAACTGGCAGCTCATCGAGCGTCGGGGAAAGCTCGATGAATTTATTCGGGGGTTGCGGAAGCGGATAATACAATGACCAAATCAACAAGCCAGGTGAGTACTTTGAAAGTACTCGCAAGACAGTTCGGACAAAAGATATAATCAATGAATGCATGAATGCGTCATGAATAAAGGATGATGCTCATATAACAACGATATTATTGCCGGACTTGATAAATAAAATAAATAACTGAAAACCGATCGGGTGTCAGGAGGGACGCCTCGAAAGGTAAATAAATAAAATGCATGCCGCAGTCGGGCGTCTAAGCGACACCACATAAAGGGCTTAAGCAAAATGCCACAGTCGGACATCTGAGCGACATCACATAAAGGGCTTTAAAAGAAATGCCACAGTCGGACGTCTGAGCGACATCGCAAAAAGGCTTTGCAACAAATGTAAATAACAAGATTAGTCCATCCACAAGAATAATCTTTTAACCGGATTTATCACACATAAATCCCACCAGAGTTTTGTCACTGAGGCTGATACCTGACAAGATAAGATGAATATAGTACTTGAACAAAGTACAAGATAATTGAAAGATTTGAGACTCTGCAGAGTTTGGATGAACTGACCACAACCAACGGATTTCCGTAGTCGCGAAGGACTAGTTCCGTTTACGGTATTTCAGTAGAAACACATTTAACTAGTACACACCCATTTCACCTCACGAATGCCAGGAATCACCCTGGACAACGTCCAAGAAAAACTTTGAGACGGGGAGGCCACAACCTCGAATAGCATGGGATCAAATTTCTATCTGGCAGCTCTAAGGGTGCCCCTCTCGGTCCCAACCGGAAACACCCATGCCCCTGACGGATGACGGCTTTAATCCAGGCCATGGAACCCTCATCCTGGCCTCTCTATTTGGTGTGTACCAGGAAAGCGATTTGCAACTTACTATGCCATATTCCTTTGGAAAACATGTGACAAGATAGGAAGGAATGAATGGAAATGTGATTTGTTTCACGATGACACGGAAGTCAAATAATCGGCATAAGACTATCATGTCACAACACTGCCATCTTACCCATCCTCATGCCAACACATGGCTATGCAAATATGTATCCAACAACATAATGCTTTCGAAACTTACTTTCCGCTTATGTGCATGAAATATAACATTCAAAGTGATGTTCATAAACATGCCATGACTATACTAAAATGCAAACATGCAACAACACTCATCACATCAAGAGTTCAAACATGCTTGCCTGGTTCGGAGTAGTCGGAGTTTAAGCGTGTGAAGTTTTCAGCTCCGTCACCTCCTCCGATATCTACTGTATAAGAAAAATACGTGCATAGCGTAAATACCGTGAGTGTACAGAAAAGTGTTCCAAATATTTTTCAAATAAAAATGACAAAAACTAGACAGAAAAATAAAGATGACAGAAAGGAATCAATCAAAATCATTTTCTGTTTAAAAGTTATATGAGTTTTGGTCCAAGGACCCATTTGTAATAAACAGAAAGTTTCGAGGGCTCTGTGGAAAAGTCCAGGATAATGTTTCGTTTAAGCAGAAGCGGTGTGAGGTGACAGGCGGGCTCCACCTGTCGGGTTTGAAATTTCAAGCGGAGAAAACAGAGCGGCGGCGCCGAGAGGTCTTGTGGTGGCCGGCGGCGATCCACGGCGAGGCAAGGTGATCGGGGTTACCCTCGAGATCGGTGCACCGTTCCGTGTCTGTGGTTGGTGGTGGTGGTCACCGGCGAGCACTTTGTCGACAATGACCCTTGCTCCGTGACGGCGGTTCGGCGATCGTGGATCTAGCCGGAGGGAGCTGCGGGGATCAAATAGGAGTGGGGTTAGTCTCCTAGTTGCTCGAGAGGGTTCTTGTGAAGTTAGAGGCGTCGGAGGCAGCCTCACCGGGCGAATCGAGGTGGAGGCCGAGGCGGAGCAGGCGGCCGGAGTCGGGAAGAAGGGCCCCTCGAGGCTCTCCCAGTGGCTAGGTGGGGTCTAGTGAGGTGGTGGAGTCGTGCGGCGCGAGAGCGAGGCTCGGGGTGCTATATAGCCGGCCCGAGTCGGTTGCCGTGAAACGGATATGTCCGGCGAGTTGATTCTGGCGGTCTTGTGGCTGGACGGTCGGCTTAGGAGCTTGAGCATCGCCTAGGTGGAGTAGTGGTGCCATTTAGGGTCCATCTCAGCACGGGAGGGAGGTTCTGGCCTGCCCTCGACGGGTGAATAACGCGCTCTGCGCATGCCAAGCCACGGCGACGGTGCTACATGCGTCTTGTTGGCAAGAGATGGCCACAGAGCCACCGGCGGTTTAGGCGGCGCGAACGGCGTTGAGCCGCCGTTTTGCTCCTGTCGGCCGTTCACGGTGTTTGGCCGCCCATAAAGCATCTTGGCCTTGAGCGGGCGGGCGCCACCGACGCGGGAAGGCGCCAAGCGCAGCGTGTGGAGCTCGGACAAGCAGGCCAGGCTGCGAGCATCAAGCCAAACACACAATGGGCATGTGATGAAGTTACATCCGAGAAACGACGGTGAACTTTCTGAATTTCTGAATATGAACAAAAGCGATTGCATGCGGTGTTCGACAAAATGATTACGGTATCCAGGATTTTTCCTTGAGCTGATTGTTGGTGGAGTGGTCTCTCATTGCAACTAGAGGTTGCCTGAATTTTGGTGGAATTTTTGGAGAAGTGTAGATATGAATTTCACCAAATTTGGCAAATCTGGTCCATACTTGCAGTGAGTGAAATTTGAAATATTTGAAAAGAAGAAGAGTGGATCAAGATGGTTCTGGGTTGTGGGTACAAAGGACTATCCAGGGGTGTTGAGTTGAGGTCAAAAATCAAAAACATTAGGGTACTTGCTTTGCAAATCACCTAGGCTCAAAAGAAAAGACAAAATTATATTGGGAGGAGAAATAATTGGAATAAAATCCAAAAATGGATTTTATTAGTTTGGACAGAATGTTTGGGTTGTACCAAAGTGGGAGGAGGGGTTTTTGGGGGAGTTTTACCATAGGAGGCATGGTAAACCAGAGTGGATAAAAATCAAATGAAAGACCAAAAATCAAAAAGGTTTTCTTTTTAAAAGAAACTAAATCCAAGAAAAAAGATTTTTTTTGAGAGGTCAAACTTAGAAGATGGTTTTTACGAAGGTTTTAAATGACCTTCTTCCAAACCAAGCAAGGCTCTTTCTGAAAACAAAAATCACAAAAAATTTGGAGTGTCACACAGCGCAGCTCTAGTAGCGGTTCGGGAAGAGCGCCAGATCAAGGCTGCGTCATGCCCGGCCACGGCCCCAGCCGTGGCGGCACATGACCAAGAAGGCCTCGCGAAGGTCACGACCTCGGCAGATGGAAACCAGCCTCGGCAGGAAGGTTCCCCTAGGGCCGAAGAGGCTGCGCCAGGCAGCCAGGCGCTGGGGGCCCCGTCGACTCAGGAGGAGTCAGGCCCTCCGGAGGGCACGGGCCTCGTCAGCACTCCTACTCTCATCGAGCACCCGGTGTACTTCGTCAACACGGTGCTGCGGGATGCAAGGGCGCGGTACCCCATGCCCCAAAAACTCCTCCTTGCGCTATTGGTAGCCTCACACAAACTGCGGCACTACTTCCAGGGTCATCCCATCAAGGTCGTCTCAGCATACCCTCTGGAGAGGGTGCTCAGGAGCCCCAACTCAGTTGGAAGAGTCGCCGAGTGGAACATCGAACTGCAAGCGTTTCAGCTAGAATTCAGCACAACCAGAGTCATCAAGGGGGCCGCATTGGCAGATTTCATGGCAGAATGGACGGAGGCACCCGGCCTTGAAGCAGGCGAAGACCGATCGCTTTCTCCGAGGAATGAGGCACCGGACGGCTGGGTCATGTACTTCGATGGGGCATTCTCCCGACATGGCGCGGGGGCCGGCGCAGTGCTCGTGTCCCCTACTCAGGACAAGCTCTATTACGTCGTGCAGCTCTATTTCGGCATGGGAAAAGGTCTCCAACAACATTGCAGAATATGAAGGCACGATAGCGGCACGAGAGCCGCAATCGCTTTGGGGGTAAAGCGCCTTATCTTCAAGGGCGATTCACAACTCCTCGTCAACTTCTCCAACAAGATATCTGAGCTGAAGGGCGAGCACATGGAAGCCTACCTCACGGAGGTTCGCGAGGATGGAGAAAGCAGTTACAGGGGCTGGAGCTGCGGCCACGTGCCACGCGGCACCAATCAAAAGGCAGATGACATCGCCAAGAGGGCGTCCAGGCGGCTGCCTCAGGGGCCTGGCGTCTTTGAAGAATGACTCTTCAGGCCCTCAGCGGCACCATCACTATCAAGCGGCGCAACCTCGGGAGGAGCTCCCCGGCCGCTGCCTCGGGAGCCCGGCCTCGGCCCGACCTCGAGAGCATGCTGCTCTGGCATTGGAACCTCAAGAGGGTCTTTGGATCACAGAGCTCAAGAGCTACTTATCTGAGGGACCTGCCACGAGAAGGAGGAGGAGGCGGGCATCGGCATGACAAGCCACGACCCTCTTGCATCGAGGATGGAGAGCTTCGGGGCGGCCAAATGGCGTGTCCCTCGCTGCATTCCCGAGAGCAAGGAAGGAATTCTTGGAAGACATACAGCGGAGGCTGTGGGCACCACTCATCATCGCGAACCCTCGTTGGCAAGGCGTTCATGGCCAGTTCTCACTGGCCCTAGCAGCTCAGGACAGCGATTGAGCTGGTAAAGGCTTTGAGGCCTGCCAATTTCATATAGCAGATGCATCGGCGGCGGAGGTCGACAAACTATACCCCTCTCATGGCCATTCGCAGTTTTGGGGCTGGACATTCAGGGCCCGTTCCTCGGGCGCCCGAGAGCTATCGCTACCTCTCGTCGCCGTGGACAAGTTCACCAAGTGGTGAGGTGGAAGCTATCGCACCATCCCGGTGGGCTCTACGGTCAAGTTCATCGGGGGCCTCGTGAGCGGTTTGGGGTGCCTAACCGCATCATCACCGACAGCAGTTCGCAGTTCACGGCAATCTCTTCAAAAGCGTCTTGTGCTAACCTTGGAGCGAAGATATGCTACGGCCGGTGGCGCACCCGAACAGCGGCCAGGCGGCGAGCCAGCGGAGGTCTGAAGGGCCTCAAAACAAGGACCTTCAAGAAGAAGCTGGAGGCTGCGGCGGGGGCTGGCACGACAAGCTCCGATCATCTTGTGGTCCATCCGCATGACCGCGCCAAGTCGACTAGCGAGACCCCTTCTTCCTCGTCTCGGAGTAAAGCCGTCCTCCCTCACGAGGTCGGCGTCGCTCCGCCGGAATCTGGCATTCGACGAGGCGCAGCGGGGCGCCATCGCGGGGCGGATCTCGTCTTTGGGAGAGGAACATCGTTGAGAGGCCGCGCTGCGAGCGGCAAGGTATCAACAGGCGCTGCGGCGATACCACTATCGCAACACCCGCCCCAGGACTCTGGAGGTAGGGGACCTCGTGCTCAGACGGGTCCTCTCCAGGGAAGGGTTGCATAAGCTCTCTCCCATGTGGGAGGGCCCGTTCAAAGTTGTTCATGTTTCCAGGCCTGACTCTGCACGCTTGGAGACTCAAGAGGGGGTGCCCATCCCGAACTTGTGGAACATCCAGCATCTCCGGAAGTTCTACCCCTGAGGAAAGGCCCGGAGCCTGTGAAGAAGGCAAACGCCTGTGAAGCTTATTTTCCTGAGAAAGGCCCGGAGCCCGTGAAGAAGGCAAACGCATGTGAAGCTTATTTTCCTGGGAAAGGCCCGGAGCCTATAAAGAAGGCAAACGCATGTGAAGCTTATTTTCCTGAGAAAGGCCCGGAGCCTGTGAAGAAGGCAAACGCCTGTGAAGTTCATTTCCCCGAGAAAGTCTTGGAGCCTGTGAAGAAGGCCAATGCCTGTGAAGCTCGCCGCCCGTGACACTCTCACGTAATAATGAGTTGGGGCTGTACACGCCCGGAGTCTCGAGGCGCCGGCCTCGGGCCACAGGGCTCCCTCCCATGCCTAGTGGCAGCACTTAGCTCCGCTGGTGAGAAGGCGTCGAAGACTAGATTAGGTGCGGGACCTTGGCTTTTTCATTGCTTTTCTGCAGTTGGCTTGTTCATCCCTATTTGAAGTTTTGTTGAAGTTGTTGCCGTCTTTGACTTGTGACTCTTTGTCTTTTTGCTCTCCTGCCTCGATTTCTCTCGCGCAAGTCTCGCAAGGGAGCGACGCGGGCACCCTCGCAAGTGTTTTCTGCCCTTATCGTTTGAGGCTTTCCTAGCCGGGTCCACTACGGGAGCACCCCTCCCAGTCCGTGCCCCCACAGACACCTGCTGTGCCTTGAACACAGACTGGGTGGTCGCCTCCACAACCGAGGCAGGCTACCCCTCTGACTAATCCTTGCAGGACATGAAGCGTTCGACGAGGCCACGGCCTCGGGAAGCGAAGACCATGACAGGTCCCCCCGAGCTAAGTAATTTTTACGCGCAAGCATGTGGCACAAAAGCATAGCACAGAAATAGCAGAAACAACACGATAATTAATAGCAACAGTTCAAGCATGCCCCCGCGGGGCCCTACACTACTGTCTCTTTGCATAGGAAAAGGAGAAAAACAAAATAGGCACGACTCGCTCGGCACCAACTCGCGGCGATGGCCCGTCCTGCCTCCGGAGCTCAGGCAGACTCCCTCTCGCGCTTCACCGGGGCGCAATGGCGGGATGACCCGCTACCTCCCTCCAGGCGGGCGCAACGGCACGGGGGCTGGTCGCGGCCACCGCTGGAGGAGCTGCTGTCCGAAGGAGAGCCGCCAACGCTCGACGAGCCCCGAGCGCCGCCGAACACGCGCGTTGTCATCTTCATCCCAATCATTGCCGGGGCTGGGTCCACGGCCGCGGCCTTCGTCTTCGGGGCAGCACCCGGCGCAGCGACCGTCTTCTCCAAACACCCTCACGTAGAGGGTGGCATCGCCGTCGAACTTGAAGTGTAGGGTGCACGGCCAGCTTAGGCCACGCGCGCGGGCAAATGTTTGCCAGCCGCGGGTCAGGGCCACACTCCCAGCGGCGGAGACCTCCAACGAAGCCCAGGAGGCCCGACTGCAACAACCGTCCGCCTGAAGCCAGAGGCCGCCCGGGGCGCCGGCCGGAAGTTCACCTAAAAGGAAGCGGGGAAGCTGGAGCCAGGTGCTGGTCGGCTCCACCGACCACATGACAAACTCCGGCAGCACCTCCGCCGAGTGGAAGCGCAGCCTAGGAGGTCGCGCGGTTGCAGCGCGCCCCCCATCGACAACCTGGCGCCCGTCGCCGCGCAGGAGATCACCCTCACGGCCGCGGGAAGCCGCTGCGGAACCACATGATGCTTGCGAGGGCGGCCTCGACCACGCTTGGCCGGGGGGGGGGGAGTCAGACCCTACCTGGCGGGCCTTTCCTTTCTCCGCAGCCGAGAACCTCTTCGACGGAGCCATGGAGAGAAAGGAGCAGCAAGAGGAGACGTACTTATAGCCGGAGGAGGCCAACCGTCGGCCCCCACGATCGCAGGTAATCATGACCCATTTCTGCATGCAGGGACTTGTCAAGTCATGCGGTTGCCGAGGCATCGTGGGGAAGCGGAGACGCCCACGACCAACCAATCGCCATGCGGCGCCCAAGGCCGCAGGCTGTTGGTGCCCGCGACGATTCGCACTTGCCCCTTCGCTTCTCCGCTAAGCCAAGCCCGGGCGCGCCTTGGGCCCGGGGGCTACTGTCGGTGTTCTGGGAATGGGGGTCCCCAGACTTGCCTGCCTGCGGCCTGCGGCGTGGCTCAAGTGGGGGCCCAGCGTGGCCTAGCTTCATCAGCTCAAGCTCAAGCTCAAGACCCTCGCGAGGGGCCAAGCCTCGCGGGGCGGACGACAGGAACCTTCCTCAGGAACAGCCTCGTCAGGCAGGCTCGCGAGGAGGCGGAGAGATCAAGGCAGGGTGCCCCGTGACGCAAGCCATGACGATCGAGACCAGGCGGGCGCCCGGTGGCGCCCGCCCAGCAGATGTCCTCATTTCCCTTTGGTGCAAAGCAGGCAAGCACGGGCCAAGGCATCAGGCAAAGGTTGCCGCTCCGGTGCAACAAGACCAAGACCAGCAGAACGGCAGGATGGAGGCCATCGTGGAGCCCAGGACGGCGTCACCATCAGAGTCTTTGGCAGCCGAAGACCAACTTTAGTCAGGATAAGTGTACTAGATGTTCCCCTTCAAAATGGCCAATTGTTGGCGCCCTTCCCGCTCATTACTTGGGAAGAGGCCCAGGGCCTCCCTTTGTAAATAGGGCTAGCCAGCACAAAGAGAGAGGACAGACTGGAGACAAGTCGAACCCCCCAGAGAGAGAAAGAGAGGCGATCGAACTCACCCAAGCAGTTCATCGCACCAGCTCAAGAACAGCCCCTCGCGAGGCTGTTCTTCCTTTGTATTGTTCATCATCAGCCCTTGAGGCAATCCACCACACCACAGACTAGAGTAGGGTATTACACCACAATGGTGGGCCAAAGTAGTATAAACCTCGTGTCCCTTGCATTGATTCTTTGTTCCTAGTTTAGATCCCTCGCAATCCATACACACATGAGCTGGTAGGGGAGAGATCTCCGCGTGCACCCCAGTGTTCGAACCTCAAGGGTCTGCCGAAACCCGAAATCCAACAATGTATTCAGGGCAGTCCCCTCACATACATTTTTGTGGTATAAGCATGGCGCTGAAAGTTATATACTCCAATATGCATGACTGCAGATGGTGCTGCCGCCGTTAAAATTCTTCGGGCGAAGCTGGCCCGGGCCAAGGAGCAGGCCCGGTTTAGTAATGCGGCTGCCGAAAAGGCATCGACTGAGTTAAAAGCCGAACAAGCTACTCGGCGCCAAGATGAGGAGAAGATATCCACGATGGCGCTCGAATTAAAAAATGCTGCTAGCCGCTGTGAACTTCTTGAGAGGGAAAATGAAGCCAAAACGGTTGAACTTGACAAGGCCTTACGAGAGGCAAGAGAAGCGCGGTCTGAATCCAGAGCGGCCCGCGAGGAGATCCGGCAAGCTGGGGAAATTGCGGCCGGTAAGCCTTTTTTTCTACAGGCTAAATTCGGTGATCCGAACTATGCTCAGCTGAACCAAGTGTGGAGTTCTCCAGACGAGTTTTTAAACTTGCCGAAGAGTTCTTCCGATGCGGTGAAGTTTTACCGAGCGCGAGAGGGGTATGCAACGGAGAACCTTTTCTGGTCACAATTTGGTGCGTCAAAGCGCCCTATGTTGCTGAATGAATAGATGTCTCAACGGGCCGAGCTTCATAGGATATCCGGCGCCGCCATGAAGAACGTCATAATCCGGCTGTGGCCGACTGAGCCTGTTCTGAATAGCTACTTTGACTTGGTGCAGCGGCTCGTTGATGCAGTGTCGCGTATCGACGCTGTGAAGCGGTCGGCATGCATTGAGGGTGCACGTATGGCCTTTGCCCGTGTCAAGACATTCTGGGGGAGATGAAGGTCATCTATGTTGTGGCGAAGAGTCCACCCAAGGGCAAGGACCGTCACGCACCAGAGCTGTATTTTGAAGACGTCCTAGAGGCCGCCCGCTTGATAGAGGATCAATGATCGAAGGACATAATATTCGAGTGACATGTATGAGAATTGTAAAAGACAATTTTATAGTTAATCTATTTTCATATTTTGCTCGAAAGCTTGTGTTCCTCCTGTGTGGCCGTTTTAATATAATCTGAAAGTTTTCCAGTCTTCGGCTTCAGCCCCCTCGTGGGAAGTACGGGGGTGTTCGGAAAAGCATTTGATCACTCTTGACCCAACGTCTTGGTCCATGAAGGAGGTGATAATGCGGGGAACCAGGCAATCAGACTATAGGGCGTTAGCACTTTCACTTAGCCATAGGAGTTTTATAGGGGGGACTACGATATAGCCCCTGGCATGCGTACGACTTATTCCAATATGGTGCGTTACATATATGACCTGAAAAAAAAAGTCCTTCGTGTGACACGGAGGGAATCGCGACAGATCCCGATAAGTCATCGAGTGGTTGACCAACTCTCGCAGCATCATGACAGTCGGTTTTCGGCTTTCTCTACTGAGGTGCTTGACCAGATGAACCGGAAGCACAATCGCAGTAGTTCTCCTTTACTACCCTAGCCGATAGGCGGGCGTAAGGTAGCAAGCACAGGGCAGGCAACACAACCATTGACCCAAGACATGATTTGGAGCTGATGCATATAAGGCCAAACTCGCGACGCCGAAGTACGCTGTAAAGCTGTTTGGACTTTGTTGGCGACTCATTTGTTCCCATACCGAGCCCCTGGTAGGTTATGCCGAGGTATATCTGTGAAACAACCATAGGAGCCATATTCATTGGCAAAAACACATGAATGATTAATTCAAATAATGTTTACTAGGAGCTGAGCAATATGCCAATGATTACTTTATATATATAAAGACCACAACCCCGGCTATTTGACATGCCCGGGGTCGAAGGCGGAGGAAGAAAGGCATATTATAGGCTCGAAATAAAGAGTGCGGTCTACAAAAAGTTATTTTGGACCTCCTTTCGCACGTCTGCGTCGCCTGTCCTCGACGAGGGGAATCCTTGACGGAGGTAGCCCCTTAGGTGAGTGTACGGATCCGAACTCCTATGGAGTCGGTTTAGATGCTTGTCCTTTGCATCACCTATTTTTAAGAGATAATGAAGAAAGAAGTAAAAAGAAAGTCGATAAAAAATGTTACTCGAATGCTTGCAGGCTTGTCCGTATTGTGCTTCCGCCAATGCCCATGGTATCTTGAGTGCGTAATGATGTATGCGTGGTACAAATTTTGCGGGTATATGAGGTGGGCGGCGGAAGCCGAACTGATATTTCCGCTCCGGGATTTGTCGATCCTCGGGGGGAAATTGCTCCTGACCTCCGGTATTTGATTGGTGAACCTCTCCATCGTCCCTATCGCTCGACGGCCTCCTTCCCTTGTGTTCGGCGTTGAGCTTGCCGGCCTACTTGAAGACCCAACAACTTCTGTTGGTATGATTAGCTGGTTTATCAGGGTGGCCGTGGATCTAGCAGGGTCGGTCCAATATCCTGTCTAGGTTGGATGGTCCGTCCCTGTTTGCCTTGAATGGCCATTGACCGGATTTGGGATTGCCGAATCCGGCGTTAACCGTTATGTTGCATGATCTTTCATTATCATTGCGACTGTTGTGTTTGCTTCATCGTGGCTTTCCATTGCCATCTCGGATTTCGGAACTGCCCGAGTCGCCGGCGCTGTTGCTTCTACGAGCGAGCCAGCTGTCTTCTCCCGTGCAAAAGCGGGTCATTAGAGCGGTAAGGGCTGTCATGGATTTAGGTCCTTCTTGACCGAGGTGGCGTGCCAGCCATTCATCCCGGACGCTGTGTTTGAAGGCCGCAAGGGCTTCCGCGTCTGGACAGTCGACGATTTGGTTCTTTTTAACTAAGAACCTAGTCCAGAGATTCCTGGCTGACTCCCTGGGCTGTTGAACAATGTGACTTAAGTCATCGGCGTCCGGTGGCTGGACATATGTTCCTTGGAAGTTGTTGCGGAAGGCGTCTTCTAAATCTTCCCAGCTTCCAATAGAATTTTCCGGTAGACTGTTTAACCAGTACTGAGCTTGTCCTTTGAGTTTTAGTGGTAGGCATTTGGTGGCATGAAGGTCATCTCCGTGGGCCATGTGGATATGGAGGAGGAAGTCCTTGATCCATACCGCAGGATCCGTTGTTCCGTCGTATGATTTGATATTCATGGGTTTGAACCTGTGTGGGAATTCATGCTCCATTACTTCGTCTGTGAAGAAAAGAGGGTGTGCGGCGCCTCTATGCTGGGCCACACTGCGACGTACCTCCGATGGAGTCCATTTGCGGTTTTCTGCCCAGGCGTGGCTAAGTTTGTTACGTCCGAATAGGTAGCCGTCGTCGTGTGTCGCGGCACGTCCTCGCGATCCGTAGACCGATCTTGCGTGTCCTGCTCTACTGTCCGAGTCCTGTCGAAGGTTGTCTGAACAACCCCGAGCAGCTTTATTCTTGCCTTGACAGCGAGGTGGGGCGGTCTGGTGTTCGGCTTGAGTTGCCACTTTATCCGGACCAAGTTGTGTTCGACCTGCCGCATTGTGCGATGATGGTACGGGCTACAACGCCTTGTCATCGCACTGAGGTAACAATCTATGCTTCGGGTAGCTTTTGGCTGGGCCACTAAGGCCGTATTCTTCGGCAGCCAGGACTTTGGTCCATCTATCATTGAGTAGATCTTGGTCCGCTTGAAGCTGCAGCTGCTTCTTTTTCAGGAATCTTGCAGTTTCTATTAGCCGGCGTTTGAAGCGCTCCTTCTCGAGAGGTTCCTCGGACACGATGAAATCCTCGTTGCCGAGGCTTTCCTCTTCCTCGGAGAGCAGAAAGATAGTTACTGTCCTCTGAGTCTTCGTGTATGGCATGTTCATCCTGTTCGGAGATTGCTCCAACAGGGTCTTCATTGTCTTCGGCATCGTTTGGAGTATTGTTTTCTCCGGTGCCGGTGTTGTTGTCTTTTGTACAATGTGACTTAGAGCGGCGCCGCTGACGCCGGCTACTGGGCTTTGTCTCAGGAGGTTTGTCTTCAACTGGATCCTCTTTGTCATTGTTGTTAGTTTATTTAGGCGTATCCACCATGTATACGTTGTAGGAAGAAGCGGCTGTCCATCGCCTAATGAATGGCGGGTTTTGGCCCTACTCCTCATCGGCATCGTTGTCCATACTGACGATGTCTTTGGAGACGTAATCAAGCATGTCGGTTAAGTCCTCGACAGTGGCTATGGAGTGGGTGGAGGGTGGGAAGCAAAATTCCCCATCATCAGCCCCTAGTTCGAACCATACGTAGTTCGGTTGTGAGTCCCCCACCAAGGACAAGTTCTTTAATGAGTTCAGCACATCGCCCGTGGGAGAGGGCTGGAAGATGTCTGTGGCGCTAAACTCAAAGATCGATAAGCGATCAAGTTCGATATCCGCGGACTCACATGGTTCGGAACTTATACCCGGAGAAGAGTCCGAAGTTCCGGTGACACATATATTGTGTGAGGATAAGTCCATGCATGGCTCCAACGCCGGCGAATCTGTGGCCTCCGTGGTGGGGTCGAGCCTCCCATCCTTGGTTGTCGCAGTGTGCTCTGGATCTAAAGCCGGAGTGGTCACAGGAGCTATCTCCTGGATGCGGTCTGACGACAGATTTAGGTCATGCTCGTCATGGTGACCAAGAGCGGTTGCCGCGGTCTCCAATCCGGCGAAGATCAAATCTCCACGGATGTCTGCAACGTAATTCAAGCTCCCAAATCTGACCTGATGGCCAAGGGCGTAGCTATCGATCTGCTCTAGGTGGCCAAGCGAGTAGGCCCGCAGTGCGAAGCCACCGAACACGAAGATCTGTCCAGGGAGGAAGCTTTCTCCTTAGACAGCGTCACTACTGACGATTGAAGGGGCCATCGAACCTCTTCGTCGATGGCATAGTGGAACTCTCAATGAAAGCACCAATGTCGGTGTCAAAACCGGCGGAACTCGGGTAGGGGGTCCCGAACTGTGTGTCTAAGGTCGATGGTGATAGGAGACAGGGGACATGATGTTTACCCAGGTTCGGGCCCTCTCTATGGAGGTAATACCCTACTTCCTGCTTGATTGATCTTGATGACTATGAGTCTTACAAGAGTTGATCTACCACGAGATCGTAATGGCTAAACCCTAGAAGTCTAGCCTGTATGACTAAGGTAATGAATATCTCCCTTTCTGGACTAAGTCCTCCGGTTTATATAGACACCTGGAGGATCTAGGGTTACACAAGGTTGGTTACAAAGGAAAAGAATCTACATATTTGGTCGCCAAACTTGCCATCCACGCCAAGGAGAGTCCCATCCGAACACGGGTGCAGTCTTCTGTCTTCATATCTTCACAGCCCATTAGTCCGGCCCATAGCTAACTGGCCGGACGCCCGAGGACCCCTTAGTCCAGGACTCCCTCAGCAGTGCCTTTTCACTGAGACAAGAAATGAACCGACTCAGTGCTGCGAGACAACCTGTGAGCTTCTGGATGTCATGCACTGATACATCTCCAATGTATCTACTTCTCCTAACACTTTTCCTCTTGTTTTGGACTCTAATTTGCATGATTTGAATGAAACTAACCCCGGACTGACGCTATTTTCAGCAGAACTTCCATGGTGTTGTTTTTGTGCAGAAATAAAATTTCTCGGAATGGAACGAAACTTTGCGAGGATTTTTCATACAATAAATAAGAATTTCTGGAGCCAAGACCCACTAGAGGGGGGCACCTGGGTGGGCACAACCCACTAGGGCACGCCCCCCCCCTCCTGGCGCGCCCAGGTGGGTTGTACCCACATGGTGGCCCCGCAGACCCTGAAACCGACGCTATAAAATCCTATTTTTCCAGAAAAAATCAGGGAGAAATAATTATCGTGATCCATGAGACGGAGCCGCCGTCACCTCCTGTTCTTCATCGGGAGGCCAGATCTTGAGTCCGTTAGGGGCTCCGGAGAGGGGGGTCTTCGTTCTTCGTCATTAGCAACCCTTCTCCATCGCCAATTCCATGATGCTCCCCACCGGGAGTGAGTAATTCCTTCATAGGCTCACTGGTCGGTGAGGAGTTGGATGAGATTCATCATGTAGTTTAGTTAGTTTTGTTAGGGCCTGATCCCTAGTATCCACTATGTTCTAAGATTGATGTTGTTATGACTTTTCCATGCTTAATGCTTGTCACTTTGGGCTCGGGTGCCATGAATTCAGATCTGAACCATTTAAGTTATCATCATTATATCCATGTTCTAGATCCGATCTTGCAAGTTATAGTCACCTACTATGTGTTATGATCCGGCAACCCCAGAGTGACAATAGTCGGGACCACTCCCGGTGATGACTGTAGTTTGAGAAGTTCATGTATTCACCGTGTGTTAATGCTTTGTTCCAGTTCTCTATTAAAAGGAGGCCTTAATATCCCTTGGTTTCCAATATGGACCCTACTGCCACGTGAGGGTAGGACAAAAGATGTCATGCAAGTTCTTTCCATAAGCACGCATGACTATTTACGAAATACATGCCTACATTATATTGATGAACTGGAGATAGTGTCGTATCGCCCTAGGTTATAATTGTCTCATGATGAACATCATGCAACAAATCACCGATCCAATGCCTATGAATTTATCTTATATTGTTTCTGCTAAGTTACTACTACTATCGTTACTGTTGCACTTGCTACAAAACTACTGTTATCACTGTTACCATTACCGTTGCTGCTGCTACTATTATCAAAACTATCATACTACTTTGCTACTGATCACTTTGTTGCAGATAATTAATCTCCAGGTGTGGTTGAATTGACAACTCAGCTGCTAACACCTTCAAATATTCTTTGGCTCCCCTTGTGTCGAATCTATAAATTTGGGTTGAATACTCTACCCTCGAAAACTGTTGCGATCCCCTATACTTGTGGGTTATCAAGACCTTTTTCTGGCACCGTTTCCGGGGTGCATAGCAATATTTGTTGAGTCACTTGGGATTATTATAAATTTATCACTATGAAGAATCTGAAGGATGCTAAGACTAATATTTATCCCTCTAAGATGAGGGGAGGTAAGCAACTGCCATCCATTTCTGCTTTAGATCCACCTTCTGGTATAAGTAAACTTGCAACACCACCACATGCTATCAATTCTGATATGTCGCAAGTTATTGAAGATGCTACTTCTGCTATGGATAATGCTTATGATGATTCTAGTACCTTGCTTGATAATGATGATGTGCCACTTGGTGATTTTCTTGATGAACAAATTGCTAGAGTAATACAACATGATGTTGTTGAATCTGATGATGAGCTTGAAACTGAAACTCCTGAAACACCTGCTAGAACTAGCCTTCCTAGATATGAATTGCCTAAGGTACCGGAAGGTTATGTTATGAATGAGGAGACAACTAGAGATATTCTTGCTTGTAGGGATAGAGATGATCTAGAGAAATTATTATGCAAGTATAAAGAAAAATCTCTGAATGCTAGAATGAAATATGACCCTAACTTTGCTACTTCACTGATCTTTATTGATGATAAGGATTATGAATTCTCTGTCGACCCAGAGTTAATTAGTTTGGCTGAATCTGATCCTTTCCATGGTTATGAAACTGAAACTGTTGTGGCACATCTTACTAAGTTGAATGACATAGCCACCCTTTTTACTCATGATGAGAAGACTTGCTATTACTTCATTCTCAAATTATTTCCATTCTCATTAAAGGGTGATGCTAAAGCTTGGTACAATACTCTTGCTCCTGGTTGTGTGTGTAGTCCCCAGGATATGATTTATTACTTCCCTGGAAAATATTTCCCTGCTCATAAGAAACAAGCAGCTTTACATGAAATATTTAACTTTGTGCAAACCAAAGAAGAGAGTCTCCCACAAGCTTGGGGAGGCTTTGACAGTTACTTAATGCTTTGCCTGATCATCCTCTTAAGAAAAATGAAATACTTGATATCTTCTATAATGGACTAACTAATGCTTCTAGGGATTTCCTAGATAGTTGTGCTGGTTGTGTTTTCAGCGAACGAACTGTTGGACAAGCTGAAGAATTATTGAATAATATATTGAAAAAATTCTGATGATTGGACTCTTCTTGAACCACCGCCGAAACCCACTCCGAAGAAGAGGGGTATATTATATCTCAGTCCTGAAGATATGCAAGAGGCAAAGAAATATATGAAGGAAAAAGGTATTAAAGCTGAGGATGTTAAAATTTTACCTCCTATTGAGAAAATACATGGGCTTAATACACCTCCACCACCCAAGGTGATAGACGTAAATTCTCTAATGAAGTTCATGATAATGACAATCCTCACAATATGCATCCTAGCCAATGCCTTTGTGAGTTTCAAAACTAAATTAGAAAACAAGATCACTTCAACGCAAATGTTATGAAACAATTGAAATATAATTCTGATATGATTGCTCGCTTGAGTGACTTGTTATTTAGAATCTCAAATGATGTTAGAGGTGTTGGAAACATGCTTCTATGGTTCAAACTCAATTAGAATAATTTGCTAAATCTCAAAAAGAATTGCTTGATGAAATGAATAATAATAAACATGACTTTGTTGTTAGAGTTGCAACTAGAGGAGGTAAAATAACTCAGGAACCACTTTATCCTGAGGGACACCCAAAAATAATAGAACAAGATTCACAAAGAGTTAACGCTGATGCACCTAGTCCATCTAGAAAGAAAAAGAAGAAGAAAAATGATAGGACTTTGCATGCTTCTAGTGAACCTGAAATAGAAAAACCTCCTGATAATGATAATGAAACTTCTATCTCTGATGCTGAAACTCAGTCTGGTAATGAACACTCACTTTCTGATAATGAAAAATATAATGATGAGGTTCATGAAGACACTCAAACAAATAATAAAGAACCAAACAATGATGTTGAGATAGAACCACCTGTTGATCTTGATAACCCACAACGTAAGAATAAAAGATATGATAAAAGTGACTTTGTGGCTAGAAAACACGGTAAATAAAGAGAACCGTGGGTTCAAAAACCTATGCATTTTCCACCTAAGTCAACTAAAAGAAAGATGATGAAGAATTTGAGCGCTTTGCTTGAAATCTTGAGGCCGATCTTTTACGTACTAAACTTGATGATATCTTGAAAATGCCTCCTTATGCAAAGTATATGAAAGACATCATCACCAATAAGAATACCGGAAGCTGAAATCTCCACTATGCTTGCTAATTATACATTTAAGGATGGAGTACCTAAAAAACTTGGAGATCCGGAAATACCAACTATATCTTGCTCCATCAAAAAGAATTATATGAAAATTGCTTTCTGTGATTTAGGAGCTGGTGTTAGTGTTATGCCTTTCTCTTTATATAAAAGACTTGATTTGGATATACTCACACCTACTGAAATATATTTGCAAATGGCTGATAAATCAACTGCCATACCTATCGTTATCTGTGAGGATGTGCCCGTTGTTGTTGCTAATGTTACTATTTTGACTGACTTTGTTATACTTGAGATGCCCGAGGACGATAACATGTCGATTATCCTTGGTAGACCCTTCTTGAATACTGCAGGGGCTTTTATTGATTGCAATAAAAGCAAGGTCACTTTTCATATCAATGGTAATGAGCATAAGGTGCACTTTCCGAAGAAACAATTCCAAGTGAATTGTATTAATGTTATTGAAAAATCTCCCGACAATCACTATTGGAAGTTTTCAAATACCTCTACCTACTGTCAAAAAGAAATATGAAATGCTTATTGTTGGGTACATTCATATCCCCGTTGAGGTAACTTAGTGAATTACAAATATTCTTCTGTTTCATGCTAATCGAAAGTGGTTGTTAATAAGACCTGATCAACCTTATTCATGAATCATTTTTTAGAGGTATGAAGTTGATGAATTTAGTAAGCACTACCTTCTGTCCCTACTTTTGTTTTCTATTTTATTAGTAAAATAAAATAAAATGCCATTTTTTGTCTGTTTTCTGAATTTCCCATGCAATAAAAATGACCCAAAAATAGAAGTTCTCAGAATGCCCTGAAAATTTAATACGATTTTTTTGAATATTTAAGAATTTTTGGTACAAATAATATCAGAGGGAGGTGCACCAGGTGGGCACAACCCACCTGGGCGCGCCCTGGTGGGTTGTTGTCCCCACACGGGCCCTCTCACTTATCCCTTCACACCACATCATCACTTACCTCCATAAAAAAATTCTCCATTGCTCTCTCTCCCGTGTTCTTGCTCTCAAGCCCGCGGATTTCGATCTCTTTGCTCAAAGCTCCATTTCCGAAACTGTTTCGGGGGATTGTTGCTTGGTATGTGACTCCACCGTTTGTCCAATTAGTTTTTGTTTTAGTGGTTTATGTTTTAGCTGTAGATGAGCTTGCATGTTGAATTCTTAGAGTTCTAAATAGTTTGAATGCTTGCTATGGCCTCTATGTATCCCTATGAGTAGTTGCTATCAAATTTGTTAAGTTTTGTTGGAAAAAATTTATGGACTAAAATTTTTCAGAATTATGTTCATAGGAAAAGGATGAATATCTTTAGGAAGTTTACTTCTAAGAAGAACTCCAAGGGTGTTATTGGGGAGTCGTCTGACAGTGATCTCCATCCTCGAAGGTTGGCGGAGGTAGGCCGTGCGAATGGCCGCATACCCAGTTCATGGAAGAGGCTGGAATCCTTCAGGAGTTCACACAATAT
Source organism: Aegilops longissima (assembly GCA_021605205.1). Taxonomy (NCBI): domain Eukaryota; kingdom Viridiplantae; phylum Streptophyta; class Magnoliopsida; order Poales; family Poaceae; genus Aegilops; species Aegilops longissima. The sequence continues at coordinate 559,069,655 of CM038677.1, forward strand.
GCTGCTAATGCCGGCCTCACCGACTTCATCGCAGATGAGTGTGAACAGCATCAAATCCTCACAAACATCTTTGTTCAAAGTTTTACTTTCTTCCCTAGGAATAATCCCCTTGAGGTGCAGTTTAATTTATATGCTGAAACCCGTCAGATACCACTTACTGAATTTTGTAACATATGCATGATCTGTTCTGACGGGTGCTTAGCTGAGCCTAGGCCAACAGAGTTTGAGGCCTTTTATCGCACCTTGACAGTGGGAGATGAGAGAGGGGTGTCAGCTATCACTGCCGCTGACTTGCATTTTCCTATTGTTCATTACTTTGCTCTTTTCATTGCAAAATGTTTGCTTGCTAGATAGAAGGTGGGTGCACTTAGTTGATGTATACTATGCAACTTTATTCTTATAGACTCCTGTTGGCCCTCCAAGAGCAGAATTGTTTAGGACAGTATCAATTTTCCCTCAAGTGGATGACCTAAGGTTTACCAATCCGTGGGAGGTGTAGGATGAAGATGGTCTCTCTCAAACAACCCTGCAACCAAATACAAGAAATCTCTTGTGTCCCCAACACACCAAATACAATGGCAAATTGTATAGGTGCACTAGTTCGGCGAAGAGATGGTGATAAAAGTGTAATATTGCTGGTAGAAATATATTTTTATAATCTGAATAAATAAAAACTGCAAGGTAGCAAATAGTAAACGGGCACAAAAACTGTATTGCAATGCTTGAAAATGTGGCCTAGGGTCCATACTTTTGCTAGTGCAATCTCTCAATAGTGCTAATATAATTGGATCATATAACCACCCCTCAACGTGCAACGAAGAATCACTCCAAAGTTCCTATCTACCGGAGAACATAAGACGGAATTGTTTGTAGGGTACGAAACCACCTCAAAGTTATTCTTTCCGATCAATCTATCCTAGAGTTCGTACTAAAATAACACGAAGCTATCTTTCCGATCGTCTAACCAAGAGTTCGTACTAAAATAACACCAAAGCAAATTCATATTCATAATACTCAATCCAACACAAAGAACTTCAAAGAGTGCCCCAAGATTTCTACCCGAGAAACAAAGAAAAGAACGTGCATCAACCCCTATGCATAGATTACCCCAATGTCACCTCGGGAATCCGCGAGTTGAGTGCCAAAACATATATCAAGTGAATCAATACGATACCCCATTGTCACCACGAGTATTCAATTGCAAGACATATATCAAGTGTTCTCAAATCCATAAAAGTATTCCATCCGGTGTCAACGAAATCTCAAAGGGAAAAACTCAATTCATCACAACAAGATAGAGAGAGGAAAACACCATATGATCCTACTATATTAACAAAGCCCGCGAAACATCAAGATCGTGACATCTCAAGAACACGAGAGAGAGAGAGAGATTAAACACATAGCTACTGGTACAAACCCTCAGCCCCGAGGGTGGACTACTCCCTCCTCATCATGGTGGCTGCCGGGATGATGAAGATGGCCACCGGAGATGATTCCCCCCTCCAGTAGGGTGCCGGAATAGGGTCTAGATTGGTTTTCTGTGGCTACAGAGGCCTGCAGCGGCGAAACTTTTGATCTAGGTTAACCCTTGATGGTTTCTCTATTTATAGGATTTTTTGGCGTTGGTTTCATGCTAAGATGGGCCTCGAGGTGAGCACAACCCACCGGGGCAAGCCAGGCCCACTAGGCGCGCCCTGGTGGGTTGTGCCCTCCTCGTGGCTCTTCTGGCCCTCCCACAAAGCTGGATCTCTTTTGTTCCAAAAAAAATCCTCAAAAAGTTTCAGCTCATTTGGAGAACTTTCATTTCTGCATAAAAAACAACACCACGGTAGTTCTACTGAAAACAGCGTCAGTCCAGGTTAGTTCCATGCAAATCATACCAAAACCATATAAAATTGTTGTAAACATGGCATGAATACTTCATAAATTATAGATACGTTGGAGACGTGTAGCGATTCGACCTCAGACGGTCAAATCTCTGTGCGTAAGTGTCATCCCTGGATCGGTAATGCTGACACACACAATACTTGAAGGATTTATAATAGAGTGCAATCACACACTTATTACATCGAATGTCTCACAAGAGAACTTATTACAATAATATGGCTTAAGGCCATCTAAACAAATTAACTGTGGAAGCATCGAAGGTAAATGAGTCCATCAACTCCAACGGCATAGCCGAGTGCACGACAACGACCTAGCGCACCTTACTCTTCGTCTAAAAAGTCTGCAACGTGATATGTTGCAGCCCGAAACGGGTCAGCACATGGAATATGCTGGCAAGATAACACAATAGAGCAATGAACAAGTAAATGCTATCACTACATGCATATATGGCTGGTGGAGGCTCTATGGTTATAATGTTTTGCGAAAAGCCAATTTTTTCCTACAACAAAGGAATATATTTTATTTAACTATCATGGTGGTTGAAACATTGAGAAGGTTCCTCCAACTCAATCCTAATTAAGTACTATTAACAACCCAACAAAATAATTTAGAGTGATGAGATCAACATGATAATCCAAGAACCAGATACTCAAGATGTCCATAACCGGGGACACGGCTAACCATGATTATTTTGTACACTCTGCAGAGGTTTGCGCACTTTTCCCCACAAGACTCGATCTCCTCCGTTGGATTTCTCGCACTACATGGTGTTTGAGAAACGGATGACTGAGACACAGTCTTTCATAAGCATTAACTCTTTACTCTGGGTAGACAGATACACCTACGTTCCCCTACATCAGCTAGCCTACCACTGAAAGAGGTCATGCAACATACTCAACTATGCTAGATCCCATAATAGCTTGTGGCTGCACACGGAAGTTTCTAGCATGAATAATCTTATGATCCCTTTGAGCCTGGGTGGCAAACCGTAGGATGATCACACGGGTACTCCGGGATATCCTAGGACAACACTGGATTCTCCAGGTGCCCGCAACCAATCCACCCGGATGTGTATTTAAGTAGCCACCTTAAGTTAACCATTAAATTAACAATCTCACATCAGTCATGGATACACTCAAACCCAAATCCACGTCTACGAGCATAGCATAGCAACATAAGCATAACGTAGTAGTAACTCCCAAGGGTTTGACAATAAAAGGGCAATAGGTTCTACCTCATCATCTACTTCCCAAAACCACATGTTAAGAGATCCTACTCATGCAATGTTTGAGGGTTGTAACTAATTCATAAAAACTGGGTAATAAAGAAGTATGATCAATGTGTTACTTGCCTTGCTGATGATCCGCAAACCCTAGAGACTCGTAGTAGCACGCTTCGCACTCCGGGAATTCTATCGCAAACAAACAATAGCATACATAAGAACTCCAGCATAGATGCAAGGGTAAAACTCAGATGAGAAATATCAAATTTGAAAGTTCAACTGAAGAGCTACGATTTGCAAAAAGAATCAACCAAATCAGAGCTACGAAACTGAAACTACGATCAAAAGAAGTTCGAAAACAAATCTGCTTGAAAACAAATTTTAAATTGTCAAAATCATATTCAAGTTGTTTAACTGGAAAGAGGGGTTCAAGACGAAGATTTTGGCGTTGGTTTCACTGGATTTGAACGAACGGTTAAAAAGTTGAGAGGGTTTGAAGATCAGGGGCTAATCTGCGATAAAAATAATTGTGGATAGGTCCCTAGCCACAAATAAAATAAAAAGAAAAAGATTACGGCGCGAACGTCCGCTAACATAGGCAAACGAACAAATTCTTTCGTTATAAAAAACTAAACGAACGAACGTTCGTAAAATAGAACTAACCAAAGAAAACCGAGAAAACACGATCTAAAAAAACCGATCTAGGGTTTACCAAAAAGAACGGCGACGGCTTTTGCGGTTTTACCGGTTCTCAGGCGAAAATCGACGGCGGCGGCGTCGGAATCCGGCGAGGCAGGGCGGCACAGGGTCAGCGGCGGCGCGGTGGGGTGGCGGCGCAGTGGGCGGCGGTGCGGCGGGGCAGGCTCCAGCAATTTTGAAAAATGCATATTTTTTCTAATTCAAATAAAATCCAAATAAAATATTTATTTGATTCTAATATTTTTCCTCCAGTATTTCTTTTATTTTGGAGAAGTCATATTATCTCCTCTCATAAATTTTTATAGTGGAAATATTTTTGGAGGGAAAATTTGTTAAAACCAAAATGATCCTCTTTTCAAATTTGAGAAAATTTAAATATGAAAATTATGAAATCCCCAACTCTCTCCGTGTGTCCTCGAGTTGCTTAGGATTTTCTAGGATCGCAAACGAGATGCATAAAATATGATATGCATATGATGACCTATGTATAACATTCCAAATTGAAAATTTGGGATGTTACAAGACGTATCAGCATCCCCAAGCTTAATTCCTACTCGTCCTTGAGTAGGTAAATGATAAAAGAAATAATTTATGAAGTGTGAATGTTAGCGAAGTGCATAAGTTTGATCAGTGATAATTTTAATCACTTTTCCTGGCATAATAATGACAACTCTTTCTCATAAAACTTATCATGATAAACTGGCAATTGAAAATGGAATTTTTGTTGTGGAATGCTACCTATCATATTCATCATAGACTCTTTTCTTTTGTAGCATGGACATTTGGACTTTATATGGTTCAAAGCAATAGTCTAGTTTTGACATGAGGACTTTAATACTCAATCATACCAACAAGCAACCATGTCTTTCAAAATATCAACACTAAAATAAGTTATCCCTAGCCCATCATGCTCAATCATTGATCCATTCATGAAACACACTCGAATATTAGCTACACCCAATGCTCAAGTACGATCATAGTCCCTCCTAGTTGGTGCTTTATAAGAGAAGATGGAGACTCAAATTAAAAATAAAAATTGCATAAAGTAAAAGAAAGGCCCTTCGCAGAGGGAAGTAGGGATTTTTAGAGGTGCCAGAGCTCAAAGCAAAAATTGAGAGATAAAAAACATTTTGAGAGGCATACTTTTCCCACCAACGAAAATGACTTAGGGCTCCTAACACTTTCCATGCTAGATATATCATAGGCGGTTCCCAAACAGAAAATAAAGTTTACTCCTCTTTCCACCATACTTTCACTTTCCATGGCTAACCGTATCCATGAGTGCCCTCCATACCAATACTTTCCAAGGAATTTATTATTTGACAACATAAAGTAAATGCATTTTTCATTTCGGTACTGGGCATCCCTAATGACAAGTGAATAAACACTCATCGTAAGAATAACACATCTAGCATGCATGGAAAATATTGGCCACCCCTCACCGCCTCGCGAGCGGTACGAGCACACAAAAGAGAAATTTATTTTGAGAATTAGATATGGCACATACAAATTTGCTTAGAACGGCAAAATAATACCGCATATAGGTAGGTATGGTGGACTCATGTGGCAAAACTAGTTTAAAGGATTTTGGATGCACAAGTAGTGATCATACTTAGTGCAAAATGAAGGCTAGCAAAAGATTGAGAAGCTACCAACCAAGAAATGAATAATCTCATAAGCGAGCATTGAGCATAATTAACACCAAATAATGCACCACAAGTAGGATGTAATTTCATTACACAACTATTGACTTTCGTGCTTGCATAGGGAATCACAAACCTTAACACCAATATTCTTACTAAAACATAATTACTCCTCAACATGACTCACATATCACATCATCATGTCTCAAAACTATTACAAGGAATCAAGTTTATTTTGTCCAATGATCTTCATGAAAGTTTTTATTATATCCTTCTTGGATATCTATCACTTTGGGACTAATTTTCATTGTGTTGCTTTTGATAAGCTCAAACAAATATAAGTGAAGGTCATGAGCATAATATTTCTTTCTCTGAAATTAGTCTAAGTGAAGCAAGAGAGTATTTCTTCAAAAATACTAAAGCACACCATGCTCAAAAAGATATAAGTGAAGCACTAGAGCAATTCCACAGAAAAGAGCTTCATTGACGGGATGTGCGTGCCGCTTACCTAGCCTCCCTGGCAACTATTTGAGGACTCTATTTTATTTAAAAACTTTCAGATCTAAGTAGTTTATTAAAAGAGCGAGCAAAACATCATGTGAAGAAGCAAAAACTTAGGCTCAACCGATACTAATCGAGAATTGTTGAAGAAGAAAGGTGGGATGCCTGCCGGGGCATCCCCAAGCATAGATGCTTGAGACTACTTGAAATATTATCTTTTGATTCCTTGGGCATCCCCAATCTTGATATTTTTTGTTTCCTTATTTCCTCTCGTATCACGGTTTTCCTAAATCTCAAAAGCTTCATCCACACAAAACTCAACAAGAACTCGTGAGATAAGTTAGTATAAACCAATGCAAAAACTTTATCATTCTCTACTATAGCAAATCACTAAAATTATTATTCAACATTTCATACTAAATGCCTCTAAATATTTAATACTCCTATCCTTACATAGAATCATTAAACAAGCAAACATATGCAAACAATGCAAACATAACAGCAATCTACCAAACCAGTACAGTCTGTAAAGAGTGCAAGAGTGTCAATACTTCTTAAACTCCAAAATTTACGAAAATTTTACCAAACTGTAGAAAATTTATCAGAGCTTACTATGCAAAAAGTTTCAATATTTTATCAAATTCTGACTTTTCTAGGGAATTTTTGCAACAACGGTAAACTTTCTGTTTTCAAACAGCAACATGTAGACTTGTAAAATAAGCATAGTAAAGGCTATCAATGCCAATTTTATTGAAATAAAATATGCAAAACATAATTATAAATAACAGCTCCAAGCAAAACACATATCATGTGACGAATGAAAACATAGCTCCAAGTAAGGTTACCGATAATGTTGGAGACGAAAGAGGGGATGCCTTTCGGGGCATTCCCAAGCTTAGTTGCTTGGATATTCCTTGGATATTAACTTGGGGTGCCTTGGGCATCCCCAAGCTTAGGGTCTTGTCACTCCTTATTCTCCTCATATCGATATCTCACCCAAAACTTGAAAACATCAATCACACAAAACTTAACGGAACTTCATGAGATGGGTTACTATGATAAAGACAAACCATTCACTTTGGTACTGTCAAAGACAAGATTCATAACTGTTCCCACACAATGCCTACTATAGCATATCATTTCCACAATTTATATTGAGCAATATAAGCCATAGAAACTAGAAAACAAGCAAACTATGCATTGAAAACAGAATCTGTCAAAAACAGAACAGTGTGTAAAGATCTGAATATAGTAATACTTCTACAACTCCAAAAATTCTGACAAACAAGGACAACGTAGACAATTTGTATATAAATCATCTGTAAAAAAATTGTCTCTGGAAGCAAAAGTTTCTGTTTTTTGCACAGAATCAAGTCAACTATCAACCACACTATCCCAAATGCTTTACTTGGCACTTTATTGAAATAAAAGCTATAAAACATGATTACTATAGTAGCCTAATCATGTGAACACACAAAAATAGTTGGTAAAAGTGTTGTTTTGTCTCGCAACAAGCGCTTTTCTTTAATGCCTTTTAGCTAGGCATGATGATTTCAATGATGCTCGCATAAAAGATAAGAATTGAAACGTAAAGAGAGCATCATGAATCATATGGCAATCACAATTAATTCTAACCCACTTCCTATGCATAGGGATTTTCTGAGCAAACAACTTGTGGGAACAAGAATCAACTAGCACAGGAAGGCAAAACAAGCATAACTACAGAATTTTCAACACATAGAGAGGAAACTTGATATTATTGCATTTACTACAAGCATATGTTCCTCCCTCATAATAATTTTCAGTAGCATCATGAATAAATTCAAGAATATAACTATCACATAAATCATTCTTTTCATGATGCATAAGCATAGGAATTTTGTTACTCTCCACATAAGCAAATTTATTCTCATTAATAATGCTGGGAGCAAACTCAACAAAATAACTATCATGTGATTGAAAATTAAAACCATGACGACAAGTTTCATGGTTATCATTATTCAATATATCATACATGTCATCATCATAATCATCATAGATAGCAACCTTGTTCTCATAGTCAATTGAAGCCTCATCCAAAATGGTGGATTCATCATTAAATAAAGTCATGACCTCTCTGAATCCACTTTCATCATTATAATCATCATAAATAGGAGGCATGCAATCATTATAACAAATTTGCACATCAAATCTTGGGGGACAAAAAATATCATCTTCATAAAGTATAGCATCCCCAAGCTTGTATCTTTGCATATCATTAGCATCAAGGATATTCAAAGAATTCATACTAACAACATTGCAATCATGCTCATCATTTATACCAAACATTCCATTGAAATCTTCTTCTATCAATTGAGCACAATTTTCCTTTCCATCATTTTCACGGAAGACATTATAAAGATGATCATATGATGCAACCTCAATTCCATTTTTTTGTAGTTTTCTTTTATGAACCAAACTAGTGATAAAACAAGAAACTAAAAGATTCAATTGCAAGATCAAAAGATATACCTTCAAGCACTCACCTCCCCGGCAACGGCGCGAGAAAAGAGCTTGATGTCTACTATGCAAGTTTATTCTTGTAGACTCGTGTTGGGCCTCCAAGCGTAGAGTTTTATAGGACAGTAGCAATTTTCCCTCAAGTGGATGACCTAAGGTTTATCAATCTGTGGGAGGTGTAGGATGAAGATGGTCTCTCTCAAACAACCCTGCAACCAAATACAAGAAATCTCTTCTGTCCCCAACACACCCAATACAATGGAAAATTGCATAGGTGCACTAGTTCGGCGAAGAGATGGTGATAAAAGTGTAATATTGATGGTAGAAATATATTTTTATAATCTGAATAAATAAAAACAACAAGGTATCAAATAGTAAACGGGCACAAAAACTGTATTGCAATGCTTGAAAATGAGGCCTAGGGTCCGTACTTTCGCTAGTGCAATCTCTCAACAGTGCTAATATAATTGGATCATATAACCATCCCTCAACGTGCAATGAAGAATCACTCCAAAGTTCCTATCTAGCGGAGAACATAAGACGGAATTGTTTTTAGGGTACGAAACCACCTCAAAGTTATTCTTTCCGATCAATCTATCCTAGAGTTCATACTAAAATAACACGAAGCTATTCTTTCCGATCGATCTAACCAAGAGTTTGTACTAAAATAACACCAAAGCAAATTCATATTCATAATACTCAATCCAACACAAAGAACTTCAAAGAGTGCCCCAAGATTTATACCGGAAAAACAAAGACAAGAACGTGCATCAACCCCTATGCATAGATTACCCCAATGTCACCTCGGGAATCCGCGAGTTGAGTGCCAAAACATATATCAAGTGAATCAATACGATACCCCATCGTCACCACGAGTATTAAATTGCAAGACATATATCAAGTGTTCTCAAATCCATAAAAGTATTCAATCCGGTAACAACGAAATCTCAAAGGGAAAAACTCAATTCATCACAACAAGATAGAGAGGGGAAAACACCATATGATCCGACTATATTAACAAAGCCCGCGAAACATCAAGATCGTGACATCTCAAGAACACGAGAGAGAGATTAAACACATAGCTACTGGTACAAACCCTCAGCCCCGAGGGTGGACTACTCGCTCCTAATTGTGGTGCCCGCCGGGATGATGAAGATGACCAGCGGATATGATATCCCCCTCCGGCAGGGTGCCGAAACGGGGTCTAGATTGGTTTTCGGTCGCTACAGAGGCCTATGGCAGCGGAATTTTTGATCTAGGTTAACCCATGTGGTTTCTCTATTTATAGGATTTTTTGGCGTTGGTTTCACGGTAACATGGGCCTCGAGGTGAGCACAACCCACCAGGGCAAGCCAGGCCCACCAGGCGCGCCCTGGTGGGTTGTGCCCTCCTCGTGGCTCTTCTGGCCCTCCCACGAATCTTCGGGGGTCTCTTTTGTTCCAAAAAAATCGTTGAAAAGTTTCAGCACATTTGGAGAACTTTCATTTATGCAAAAAAACAACACCACGATAGTTCTGCTGAAAACAGCGTCAGTCCGGGTTAGTTCCATGCAAATCATACCTAAACCATATAAATTTTTTGTAAACATGGCATGAATACTTCTTAAATTATAGATATGTTGGAGACGTATCATTAGTTCACCAGACCTTGCTGTTTTACGTCGTGCACTAGAGGGCGGCAACACTTATAGCTTGGGATCTATTGTGGCTCGTCACCTCCACATTAATAAGTCCAAGGGTAAAATACATGGTGGGATTTTTGCTACTCGTTTGGCGGCTCATTTTAATGTTGAGATACGCCCTCATGATTACCCTCTAACCAAGGTTTACCTAGACCGCTCAGCCATGGAACACCACCATTTTATAGCATGAGATTACCCTGACATTCCTATTTCTTATAACCTGGTTTTTAGCATTGAAACTCGTGATATTATTCCATTGCCTGCTCCTGCTTTGTTTGATCCTATTGCCAGGGGTGGATATAGGATTATGCCTGCAGATATCATCGCCTACCGGAACGACCAGGCTGTAGCAATGGAGGAGCCTCAGCAGTGGGATGAGTGGATGCCCGCTCCTCAGTACCCAATTATTATCCAGGCTAATAACTGCTTACCAAGTTAGGCCAAAAGCCTAAGCTTAGGGAAGTACGTGTTTCTCACCGACATTTCATTCCATTTGTCGGTGTTCACAATTTTTCATTGTGCTATCCATGCTTAGATTAATTTTCTTGCTTTCTTCTTGTGTGTTTGAAAAACTTTAGAAAAAACAAAAAAATTAGTTGTAGTTAGTTTACCTTCTATGCTTGCTTAGTTATTATACTAAAAAAACCCAAAAAGATTTTGTAACATCCCAAATTTTCAATTTGGAATATTATACATAGGTCATTCATGCATCTCATATTTTATTGCATTTGTTTCGCGATCCTCAAAATTCTAAGCAACTCAAGGACCCTCGGTGAGAGTTGGGGATTTCACCGTTTTTATATTCGAATTTTATCATATATCGAAACGAGGATCATTTGTTTTAATTGTTTTTCTCTCATTAAATATTTCATATTAAAATATATGAGAGGAGATAATATGAATTCCCCAAAATAAATGAAATATTGGAGGAAAAATATTAAAATCAAATATTTGGTGTTATTCGGATTTAATTGCAATTTTATTTGAATTAGAAAAATACGCGTTTTACAAAGTTGCACTATAGGCCCAAATAAATGTTCACCTTGTCCGGCGTATTTTTAGAGGATGGGGGAAATTTATTTCAGGATTTTTGGAGTCCGTTTAGTATTTCTTTCCTTTCTTTTTCTGCACGTTGGAATATTAAAAAAACGACCTAGCCGGGCCGTACCCGACTAGGACTCGCCCAGCCGGACTTCAAAGCCCGAGGCCGCGACCCCGAGCCCACCAGCCCGCCCAGCTCATGAACCCTAGCGTCGCGCCGCCAACCACTTGCTGCCGCTGCCCACACCAGCCCGCCGCCGCCGCCGCTTCGCCAGCCTTCATCGCCGCCCAGCGCCGCCGTCGAGCCGCCCTGCCGCCCGAGGTAGCCGCCGCCGCCGCCGGTTTACGCGAGAAAACCATCCGGTTTTTCTTTCAGTTCATTCGGGTTTTTTAAAAAACCCCAGATCTGTTTTTTTAATAGATCGGTTCGGTTTTTTCGGTTTAGTTATTTAGCGAACTCGTACGTTCATTTTAACGAACGGTTTTCGTCTGTTAGTCACAGACAGCGAACGTTCGTTTGTTAGCCCGTTCGTCAGTTTTTCTTTTTCTCGGGTTTTTCGCGATTATTTTCGATCATGATTTCTGATCCAATTTTCGTTTTAGTTTATCTTGTCGCTCGTTTATCGGAATCAGGCGATTCAAGCGCCTAGATCTTCGTCTCGAAGCCCTCTTTCTGTTTAACCAACTTGAACAAGATTTTGGTACTGTAGAATTTGACTTCAGTCCAGATTAGTAATTGGATCTTGTTTCTTTCACAGTTTGAGTTTCGTTGCTCCGTTTGATTTGATTCTTTTTGCAAACCGGAGTTCTTAAGTTGAACTTTCTGGTTACATCGTCTTATTTGAGTTTTACCCGTGCATCTTTCCTTGATTGCTTATGTATGCTATTGTTTGTTTGCGATAGAATACCCAGTTTTTATGCATTAGTTACAATCTTCAAACACTGCATGATTAGGATGTGATTTAACTTGTGGGTATTGGGAAGTAGCTGATGAGGTAGAACCTATTACCTGTTTTATTATCAAACCCTGGGAGTTACTTTTACGTTATGCTTATATCGCTATGTTATGCTCGTAGACGTGGATTGAGTTTGAGTGTATCCACGGCAGATGTGAGTTGTTAATTAATGGTTCAACTTAAGGTGGCAACTTTAATACACATCTGGGTGGATTGCTTGTTTGGGCACCTGGGGAATCCAGTGTTGTCCTAGGAGATCTCGGGGATATACCGTGTGATCCTCCTACGGTCCGCCACCCAGGCTCAAAGGGATCATGAGATTATTCATGCTAGAAACTTCCGTGTGCAGCCACAAGCTATTATGGGCTCTAGCATAGTTGAGTGATACGTCTCCAACGTATCTATAATTTTTGATTGCTCCATGCTACGTTATCTACTGTTTTGGACTATATTGGGCTTTATTTTCCACTTTTATATTAATTTTGGGACTAACCTATTAACCGGAGGCCCAGCCCGAAATTGCTGTTTTTTTGCCTATTTCAAAGTTTGAAGAAACGGAATATCAAACGGAGTCCAAACGGAATGAAACCTTGGAACGTGATTTTCCAACCGAGCGTGATCCGGAGACTTGGACCCTACTCCAAGAAGTGCTAGAGGCGGTCACGAGGTGGAGGCGCCCAGGCGCGCCCCTACCTCGTGGGCCCCCGACGCTCCACCGACGTACTCCTTCCTCCTATATATACCTCGTATCCCCAAATGATCGAACAGGGCCAAAACCTAATTCCACCGCCGCAACTTCCTGTATCCACGAGATCCCATCTTGGGGCTGTTCGGAGCTCACGAGGGGGCATCCACCACGGAGGGCTTCTACATCAACACCATAGCCCCTCCGATGAAGTGTGAGTAGTTTACTTCAGACCTTCGGGTCCATAGCTAGTATCTAGATGGCTTCTTCTCTCTTTTTGGATCTCAATACAATGTTCTCCCCCTCTCTCGTGGAGATCTATTTGATGTAATCTTCTTTTTGCGGTGTGTTTGTTGAGAACGATGAATTGTGGGTTTATGATCCAGCTTATCTATGAATAATATTTGAATCTTCTCTGAATTCTTTTATGTATGATTGAGTTAACTTTGTAAGTCTCTTCGAATTATCCGTTTGGTTTGGCCAACTAGATTGGTAGTTCTTGCAATGGGAGAAGTGCTTAGCTTTGGGTTCAATCTTGCGGTGTCCTTACCCGAAAGGATGAAAGGGTTGCAAGGCACGTATTGTATTGTTGCCATCGAGGATAACAAGATGGGGTATTTATCACATTGCATGAATTTATTCCTCTACATCATGTCATCTTGCTTAAGGCGTTACTCTATTTTTTAACTTAATACTCTAGATGCATGCTGGATAGCGGTCGATGAGTGGAGTAATAGTAGTAGATGCAGAATCGTTTCGGTCTACTTGTCTCGGACGTGATGCCTATATACATGATCATACCTAGATAACCTCATAACTATGCTCAATTCTGTCAATTGCTCAACAGTAATTTCTTCACCCACCGTAGAATACTTATGCTCTTGAGAGAAACCACTAGTGAAACCTATGGCCCCCGGGTCTATTCTCATCATATCAATCTCCATCACTTTTTATACTTGCTTTGCTTTTACTTTTCACTTTGCATCTTTGTACCAAAAATATTCTCTCTATCAGATCTCACTCTCGTAAGTGACCGTGAAGGGATTGACAACCCCTAATTGCGTTGGTTGCGAGTAGCTATCGTTTTGTGCAGGTACGAGGGACTTGCGCGTGGGCTCCTACTGGATTGATACCTTGGTTCTAAAAAACTGAGCGAAATACTTACGCTACTGTGCTGCATCATCCTCTCCTCTTCGGGGAAAACCAATGCAAGCTCAAGACGTAGCAAGAAGGATTTCTGGCGCCGTTGCCCGGGAGTCTACGCAAAAGTCAACATACCAAGTACCCATCACAATCCCTATCTCTCACATTACATTATTTGTCATTTGCCTCTCGTTTTCCTCTCCACCACTTCACCCTTGCCGTGTTATTTTCCCTCTCTTTCCCAATCTCCTCCTCTTTTTCCTTTTGCCTTTTTCCTCGTCCGTTTGTTTGCTCGTGTGTTAGTTTGCTTGTTTGTCGTGATGGCCCTACCTAAATTTGGTGATCTTCACCTTAAAAGGCTAGAGGAGATTGAAAACAATGTCAGGAAGTTTATGGTTTTGCAATTTGAGCATAATAATTTCTTTAGAAACGAGCTTAAGGAACAAAAGAGTTTTATGAATAAAGAGCTCGATGATATGTCCAAAGAATTTGATGATATAAGAGCCCAAATTGCTCGTCTTGAAAAGATGACCGCTGAAATTTCGGATATGCAAGCTACCTTAGTTAATAAGATGGCCGCTAAACTAAATTCCTATGAAAATCAAGATGAAGATCTAAAAGTTATTGATGTGTCCCCCATTAAATCTTTGTTCTGCAATATGAATCTTGATGAAACTGAATATGATCTTCCTTTACCTAGAAGGCGTTCTAAGAATTCGGAGTTTTTAGATCTTGATGATGAAATTGATAAAAGTGAGATTGAAAGAAATACAAATTTAGATGTTGCTAAACCCACTATATTGGATCTCAAGGAATTTAATTATGAAAATTGCTCTTTGATTGATTGTATTTCCTTGTTGCAATCCGTGCTAAATTCTCCTCATGCTTATAGTCAAAATAAGGCCTTTACCGAACACATTGTTGATGCCTTGATGCAATCTTATGAAGAAAATCTTGAGTTGAAAGTTTCTATCCCTAGGAAACTCCATGATGGGTGGGAACCTACTATCAAAATTAAAATTAAAGATTATGAGTTTCATGCTTTGTGTGATTTGGGTGCTAGTGTCTCTACTATTCCCAAAACTTTGTGTGATTTGCTAGATTTCCGTGATTTTGATGATTGCTCTCCAAACTTGCATCTTGCGGATTCCACTATTAAAAAGCCTATGGGAATAATTAATGATGTCCTTATTGTTGCAAATAGGAATTATGTGCCCGTAGATTTTATCGTTCTTGATATAGATTGCAATCCTTCATGTCCTATTATTCTTGGTAGACCTTTCCTTAAAACGATTGGTGCAATTATTGCTATGAAGGAAGGGAATCCATTAAAGAAAGGCATGGAACACTTTCCTAGAAAGAAAATAAAATTACCATATGAATCTATCATGAGAGCCACTTATGGATTGCCTACCAAAGATGGCAATACCTAGATCTATCCTTGCTTTTATGCCTAGCTAGGGGCGTTAAATGATAGCGCTTGTTGGGAGGCAACCCAATTTTATTTTTAGTTTTTAGTTTTTGCTTCTGTTTAGGAATAAATAATCCATCTAGCCTCTGTTTAGATGTGGTTTTATCTTTTAATTAGTGTTTGTGCCAAGATGAACCTATTGGATCTTCTTGGGAGATAGTTATTTGATCTTGCTGTAATTTCCAGAATCTTTGCGCTCAGTGCCCGAATTGTTAAAAATCACCAGAACGTGATACAATATTTATTCCAATTGCTGATGATCAATAAACACATTTTCCAGGTCGTCTAATTTTGGTAGAATTTTTTGAGTTCCAGAAGTTTGCGTTAGTTACAGATTACTACAGACTGTTCTGTTTTTGACAGATTCTGTTTTGCGTGTGTTGGTTGCTTATTTTGATGAATCTATGGCTAGTAAAATAGTTTATAATTCATAGAGAAGTTGGAATACAGTAGGTTTAACACTCATATAAATAAAGAATGAGTTCATTACAGTACCTTGAAGTAGTCTTTTGTCTTCTTTCTCTAACGGAGCTCACGAGATTTCTACTGAGTTTTGTGTTGTGGAGTTTTCAAGTTTTGGGTGAATTCTTTTGACGGATTATGGAACAAGGAGTGGCAAGAGCCTAATATTGGGGATGCCCATGTAACCCCCAAGATAATCCAAGGACACCAAAAAGTCAAAGCTTGGGGATGCCCCGGAAGGCATCCCCTCTTTCGTCTACTTCCATCGGTAATTTACTTGGAGCTATATTTTTATTCACCACATGATATGTGTTTTGCTTGGAGCGTCTTGTATTATTTGTGTCTTTGCTTGTTAGTTTACCACAATCATCCTTGCTATACACACCTTTTGAGAGAGCCATACATGATTTGGAATTTGTTAGAATACTCTATGTGCTTCACTTTTATCTTTTGAGCTTGATAGTTTGCTCGTAGTGCTTCACTTATAATCTTTTGAGCATGATAATTTTTGCTCTAGTGTTTCACTTAGATCTTTTAGAGCACGGTGGTGGATTTGTTTTAAACAAACTTGATCTCTCATGCTTCACTTAGATTATTTTGAGAGTCGTTAATAGCATGGTAATTTGCTTAATGTTAATATACTTAGTGTTCAAGATATGTGAAACTTTCTTTTGAGTGAATTGAATACTAAGATAAGTTTGATGCTTGGTAATTGTTTAGAGATATGGAGGTAATAGTATCAAAGTCGTGCTAGTTGATAATTGTGAATTTGAGAAATACTTGTGTTAAAGTTTGGAAGTCCCGTAGCATGCACGTATGGTTAAAGTTGTGTAACAAATTTGAAACATGAAGTGTACCTGGCTTGTGCATCCTTATGAGCGGCGATCGGGACGACGAGCGATGGTCTTTTCCTACCAATCTATCCCCTAGGAGCATCGCGTAGTACTTGATTTTGATGGCTTCTAAATTTTTGCAATAAGTATATGAGTTATTTTGACTAATGTTGAGTCCATGGATTATCGCACTTTTACCTTTCCACCTTTGCTAGCCTCTTCGGTACCGTGCATTGCCCTTTCTCACCTTGAGAGTTGGTGCAAACTTCGCCGGTGCATCCAAACCCCGTGAAACGATACGCTCTTTCACACATAAACCTCCTTATATCTTCCTCAAAATAGCCACCATACCTACCTATCATGACATTTCCATAGCCATTCCGAGATATATTTCCATGCAACTTCCATCATCATTATGACATACATTACTTTTGTCATACTGCCATTGCATGATCATGTAGTTTACATCGTATTTGTGGCAAAGCCACCATGCATTATTTTCCATACATGTCACTCTTGATTCATTGCACCATCCCGGTACACCGCCGGAGGCATTCATATAGAGTCATATTTTGTTCTAACTTTCGAGTTGTAATTGTTGAGTTGTAAGAAAAATAAAAGTGTGATGATCATCATTATTAGAGCATTGTCCCAAGTGAGGAAAGGATAATGGAGACTATGATTCCCCCATAAGTCGGGATGAGACTCCGGACGAAATAAAAAAAAGAGCAAGGCCAAAAAAAAGGGAAGGCCCAAAAAATGAGAGAAAAAGAGAGAAGGGACAATGCTACTATCCTTTTACCACACTTGTGCTTCAAAGTAGCACTAAGATCTTCATTATAGAGAGTCTCTCATTTTGTCATTTTCATATACTAGTGGGAATTTTTCATTATAGAACTTGGCTTGTATATTCCAATGATGGGCTTCCTCAAGTGCACTAGGTCTTCGTGAGCAAGCAAGTTGGATGCACACCCACTTAGTTTCTTTTGTAGATCTTTCATATACTTATAGCTCTAGTGCATCCGTTGCATGGCAATCCCTACTCCTCACGTTGACATCAATTGATGGGCATCTCCATAGCCCGTTGATTATCCTCGTCAATGTGAGACTTTCTCCTTTTTTGTCTTCTCCACACAATCCCATCATCATATTCTATTCCACCCATAGTGCTATATACATGGCTCGCGCTCATGTATTGCGTGAAGGTTGAAAAAGTTTGAGATTATTTAAGTATGAAACAATTGCCTGGCTTGTCATCGGGGGTATAGAAGTTGGGAACATCTTTGTGTGACGAAAATGAAGCATAGCCTAACTATATGATTTTGTAGGGATGAACTTTCTTTTGCAATGTTATTTTGGGAAGACATGATTGCTTTGATTAGTATGCTTGAAGTATTATTATTTCTGTGTCAATATGAACTTTTGTCTTAAATCTTTCGGATCTGAATATTCATATCACAAGTAAGAAGATTTATATTGAAATTATGCCAAAGTATCACTCCGCATCAAAAATTCTCTTTTTATCATTTACCTACTCGAGGACGAGCAGGAATTAAGCTTGGGATGCCCGATCGTCTCCAACGTATGTATAATTTTGATTGCTCCATGCTACTTTATCTACTGTTTTGGACTATATTGGGCTTTATTTTCCACTTTTATATTACTTTTGGGACTAACCTATTAACCGGAGGCCCAGCCTTAATTGCTATTTTTTTGCCTATTTGAGTGTTTCAAGAAACGGAATATCAAGCGGAGTCCAAACAGAATGAAATCTTGAGAATGTGATTTTCCAACGAGCGTGATCCGGAGACTTGGATCCTACTCCAAGAAGTGCAGAGGCGGTCACGAGGTGGAGGCACCCCACAGGCGCCCCCCTACCTCGTGGGCCCCCTGACACTCCATCGACGTACTCCTTCCTCCTATATATACCTACGTATCCCAAAACGATCGAACATGAGCCAAATACCTAATTCCACCGCGCAACTTCCTCAGATCCACGAGATCCCATCTTGGGGCTGTTCGAGCTCACGAGGGGGCATCCACCACGGAGGGCTTCTACATCAACACCATAGCCCCTCCGATGAAGTGTGAGCAGCTTACTTCAGACCTTCGGGTCCATAGCTAGTAGCTAGATGGCTTCTTCTCTCTTTTTGGATCTTAATACAATGTTCTCCCCCTCTCTCGTGGAGATCTATTCGATGTAATCTTCTTTTTGCGGTGTGTTTGTTGAGATCGATGAATTGTGGGTTTATGATCCAGCTTATCTATGAATAATATTTGAATCTTCTCTGAATTATTTTATGTATGATTGAGTTATCTTTGCAAGTCTCTTCAAATTATCCGTTTGGTTTGGCCAACCAGATTGGTAGTTCTTGCAATGGGAGAAGTGCTTAGCTTTGGGTTCAATCTTGCGGTGTCCTTACCCAGTGACAGAAAGGGTTGCAAGGCATGTATTGTATTGTTGCCATCGAGGATAACAAGATGGGGTATTTATCATATTGCATGAATTTATTCCTCTACATCATGTCATCTTGCTTAAGGCGTTACTCTATTTTTTAACTTAATACTCTAGATGCATGCTGGATAGCGGTCGATGAGTGGAGTAATAGTAGTAGATGCAGAATCGTTTCGGTCTACTTGTCTCGGACGTGATGCCTATACATGATCATACCTAGATAACCTCATAAGTATGCTCAATTCTGTCAATTGCTCAACAGTAATTTCTTCACCCACCGTAGAATACTTATGCTCTTGAGAGAAGCCACTAGTGAAACCTATGGCCCCCGGGTCTATTCTCATCATATCAATCTCCATCACTTTTTATACTTGCTTTGCTTTTACTTTTCACTTTGCATCTTTATACCAAAAATACCAAAAATATTATCTCTATCAGATCACACTCTCGTAAGTGACCGTGAAGGGATTGACAACCCCTAATCGCGTTGGTTGCGAGTAGCTATCGTTTTGTGCAGGTACGAGGGACTTGCGCATGGCCTCCTACTGGATTGATACCTTGGTTCTCAAAAACTGAGGGAAATACTTACGCTACTATGCTGCGTCATCCTCTCCTCTTCGGGGAAAACCAACGCAAGCTCAAGACGTAGCATTGAGTATGTTGCATGACCTCTTCCAGTGGTAGGTTAGCAGATGTAGAGGGATGTAGGTTGGTACTGTCTACCCGGGGTTAGAGTTAATGCTTCTGAAAGACCGTGTCTCGGTCATCCGTTTCTCAAACACCATGTAGTGTGAAAAATCCAACGGAGCAGATCGAGTCTTGTGGGGAAAAGTGCGCAAACCTCTGCAGAGTGTACAATCTAATCATGGTTAGCCGTGTCCCAAGTTATGGACATCTTGAGTATCTAGTACTTGGATTATCCTATTGTATCTCATCACTCTAATTTAATTTGTTGGGTTAATGATTACTTTAATTGGGATTGAGTTGGAGGAACCTTCTCAATGATGTTTCAACTACCAAGATAGTTAAATAAAATCTATCCTTTGTTGTAGGGAAAAATTGGCTTT
This sequence comes from Aegilops longissima, assembly GCA_021605205.1. Taxonomy (NCBI): domain Eukaryota; kingdom Viridiplantae; phylum Streptophyta; class Magnoliopsida; order Poales; family Poaceae; genus Aegilops; species Aegilops longissima. Next base: position 559,089,900 of record CM038677.1, read on the forward strand.
TCGCAAAAACCTTATAACCATATAGCCTCCACCAGCCATATATGCATGTAGTGATAGCATTTATTTGTTCATTACTCTACTGTGTTACATTGCCAGCATATTCCATGTGCTGACCCGTTTTTGGGCTGCAACGTATTATGTTGCAGACTTTTCAGACGAGGAATAAGGTTTGCTAGGCCGTTGTCTTGCACTCAGCTATGCCGTTGGAGTTGATGGACTCACTTTATCTTCCAAGCCTTCTGCTGTTATCGTGTTAGATGGCCTTAAGCCATATCCATTGTAATAAGTTCTCTTTTGAGACATTCGATGTAATAAGTGTGTGATTGCTACTCTGTTATAAATCCTTGGAGTACTGTGTGTGTCAGCATTACCGATCCAGGGATGACACTGAAGCACAGAGACTTGACCGTTTGAGGTCGGGTCACTACAAGATGGTATCAAAGCACAGGATGAATGTAGGACACGACCACTAAGATAAGCCATAGGTCACTCTTCTCTACTCATTTCTGACTCCTCTCCATTTTCTACTCTTTAGGATGGCGGATTCGAGGAACAAGTTTGCACAACCGGATGAAGACACACCCTTTGGACGACACTTGAAGGAAGTTACTAGATACCTGAATATCGGAATACCAAGCTTCACCGGGACTTACAACGCCACTTTACCAGAAGAGGAGTGTTGGATGATTCGAGTTCAAGTTCCAGGAAGGACATTCACGCCAGTCATAGAGCCCATAGAGTTTTCCTTTGATGCACCAACCTGGAGTCTCGGCAAGAGCATGGCAGCTCACATCGCCATGGGACGCATCGGCGAAGTTTACCACAAGGATCTCAAGGATACTATCTACCAGATTTGTGGGTGCCGAGATGAGAAATGGGAGATAGTCAGCACCAGGAAGGACAGGTCCATTGCAGCATTCATCCAGGAGTTAAACCAGCACATTCGTCGCCAGGAGAATCAGATGTGCGTAGGAATGATGGATCTGAAGAAGGCAATAACCAGGATCACGGAGCTGGAAAAAGAACTCAAGTCTACACGCGATGGATATGAGGAGGAAATCTCGACACTATTGGAGAAGAACGACGACCTGATAAAGAAGATTGGAGTATTCATGGGAGACCCCGCGCCAGGAGGAGACGACGATGATTCTACTTGCCCGGAGAACTACATCATCATTGACGACACTGACTCCGACCCCGATGATAGTGATGATGATTTTGAAGACGAAGCTGGAGTAGACATCATGGAGTCTTCCACCGATCAAAATTTCTAGATGACCACCAAATGATTAGTAGTGTTTCCCCATGTATATAGTAGTAGTCCGAACACTTTAATGATAGCTCTAGACCGTTTGTATGCCCTTGCTTGATTGATTGAGTGATATGATTGTGTTTGTATCATGTGCGTGTGGGTAGTGTTTTCTCACTAGACCTCTTTTCTATTCTAATCTCTCCCATCTAAACCCATCAGATGCCTCCGGGACGCGACACCGGATTTTTTTTTCCCACAGGAGATCACCCAGTTGATCCAGCAGCAGAATGCCTTGATGCAGATATTAGTCCAGAACCAAGGCAACAACAACAACAACAACCCGCCCCCAGTTAACAACTTAGCCCATTTTCCGAGGTTACAGCCTCCGGTATTTTCCAGTAGCACTGAGCCAATAGTTGCAGATGACTGGCTACGCAGGATTGGAAGGGAGTTGACCACCGCTGGTTGCACAGATGCAAAGAAGGTGCATTTTGCCGCACATTAGTTGGATGGACCAGCAGCCTCATGGTGGGAGAATTACACAGCCACCTTCCCCATAGCCAATATCAATTGGGACCAGTTTCAGCAAGCATTCTGCACAACCCATGTCTCAACTGGAGCTATGAGCATGAAGAAGCGTGAGTTTCGCAACTTACGCCAGGGAAACCGTACTGTAGCTCAATACGTGGATGAGTTTAGCAAGCTATCCCGCTATGCCCCTGATAATGCAGCCACAGATGCCACGAAGCAGGAGAAGTTTATGGAAGGGCTTAATGATGAGATGAGCATGCAGTTGATGGTGGCAACATTTTCTAACTACCAGGAGTTGGTAGACAAGGCTCTTATGATGGAAGGGAAGCAGCAGTAGATTGAGAGCCGCAAGAGGAAGTACGGGCAAGGAAAGTACAATTCTGGAGCTCAGCAGAAGCCTCGTTTAACCCCGAACTCGGGAGGACTTATCCATAACCATGGAGGCCACACTCACAATGGATGAAGTTCCCATAATCACAGTGGCCCCAGGAATGGAAACGGGAATGGAGCAGGCAACAATCAGAACCGCACTAACCTAGCCACACCCGCCAAGAAGGACCAAAGTCACATTACTTGTTTCAAGTGCAGGAAGACTGGACACTATGCCAACGATTTTCCAGAATTGAAGAACAACAATGGTAATGGAAGCACTGTGAAGAAGCCCAACCCTTTCAATAGGGGACAAGTGAACCATCTGAATGTGGAGGAGGTTGAGGAGCAGCCTGATGCAGTTATCGGTAAGTTTTTGATTAAGCCTTTTACCACTCTTGTTCTTTTCGATACGGGTGCATCGCATTCATACATATCAAGGGGATTTGTGGACAAGTTTAAGTTACCCACCTTAGCCCTTAGGACACCCTTGCTAGTGAGCTCACCCGGTGCAGAGTATATGGCTAGCCGATGGTGCGACCGGATACCCTTAACCATTGGTAGCCATGTTTTCCCATCAGACCTAATAATTTTGGAGTCACAAGGATTGGATGTGATACTGGGAATGGATTGGTTATCGAAGTATGGGGGAAACATCGATTGCGCTAGTAAGTCAATTTTGCTCACTACCCCGGAGGGAAAAAGGATTAAGTATGTATCCAGGCACGCGCCGAGGAAGACCCAAGTAAATTCTCTCACGGGGGTTGTTCAGGAGGAAGTGCCTGTTGTGAAGGATTACCCAGATGTATTTCCAGAGGAGTTACCAGGTATACCGCCAGATCGAGACATCAAGTTTTTGATAGAACTATTGCCAGGCACCGGACCAATATCGAAGAGACCATACCGGATGCCCGCAAATGATCTGGAGGAGATTAAGAAGAAGATTAAGGAGTTGTTGGAGAAAGGTTACATTCGACGAAGTTCATCACCGTGGGGAGCCCCAGTGCTTTTGGTCGAGAAGAAAGATGGATCGTTAAGGATGGTTGTTGACTATCGTGCGTTGAATGAAGTAACAATCAAGAACAAGTACCCACTGCCGATGATCAATGATTTGTTTGACCAACTGCAAGGAGCTAAAGTGTTTCTGAAGATCGATCTGCGATCAGGATATCACCAGCTGAAGATTCGAGAGAAGGATATACCAAAACAGCTTTCACCACAAGGTATGGGTTATATGAATATACGGTTATGTCATTTGGACAGACTAACGCCCCTGCCTATTTCATGAGTATGATGAATAAGGTGTTCATGGAATTCTTGGATAAGTTTGTGGTGGTGTTCGTTGATGATATAATGGTATACTCGAAGAATGAAGAGGAGCACAAGGAGCATTTGCGTTTGGTCCTCGAAAAACTCAGGGAACATCAATTGTATGCCAAATTCAGCAAATGTGAGTTTTGGTTGAAGGAAGTTGGATTCCTTGGACATGTTATATCAGGAAAGGTATAGCAGTAGACCCCACCAAGGTTCAGTCAGTCACTGAGTGGTTGGCACCCACCTCAGTTAGCGAGATCCGCGGTTTTCTGGGACTCGCGGGATACTATCGGAGATTCATTGAGAATTTTTCCAAGATTGCGAAGCCAATGACGACATTGTTGAAGAAGGATACCAAATTCAAATGGAAGGAAGAATGTGAGGCAAGTTTTCAGGAGTTGAAGAAACTTTTGACTACAGCCCCAGTGCTGATTCTGCCGGATATACGCAAGGACTTCCAAGTGTATTGCGATGCTTCACGCTCAGGACTTGGAGGTGTACTTATGCAGGACGGAAGAGCTATTTCATATGCATCCGATAGCTTCGACCGCATGAGTTGAATTATGCTACTCATGATTTGGAGTTAGCAGCCGTAGTGCATGCGCTGAAGACCTAGAGACATTACCTTATCGGAGACCGTTGTGATGTGTACACGGATCACAAGAGTTTGAAGTACATTTTTACCCAAAAGGAGCTGAACCTCAGGCAGAGGAGATGGTTGGAGCTCATAAAGGATTATGATATGAAGTTGCACTATCATCCAGGAAAGGCCAATGTCGTGGCAGACGCTTTGAGCCGGAAGAGTTATGCCAATACCCTCATAAGCGGAGGATTGCCAAAGGAGTTAGCAGAAGATCTCAGGGAGCTACGTTTGGAGATTCTTCCTAGAGGTTATGTTGCAGCAATGGAAGTTCCGTCTACATTGTTGGGAAAGATTCGAGAAGCGCAGAAGGATGATAAAGAGATTGGCGAGATAAAAGAGAGAATGAGCAAAGGAAAGGCCAAAGGTTTTCGTGAGGATGAGCACGACACCTTATGGTTCAAGGACCACATTTATGTGCCCAATAATGCGGAGATCAGGAAGTTGATACTTCAGGAGGCTCACGACTCGCCATACTCGATACACCCCGGAAACACCAAGATGTATTTGGATTTGAAGGAGCATTTCTGGTGGACTGGTATGAAGAAGGATATTGCTAAGTATGTAGCCATATGTGATGTATGTCAGAGAGTAAAGGCAGAACATCAGAAGCCAGTAGGATTACTGCAGCCTATGCCGATACCAGAATGGAAATGGGATAAACTTGGCATGGATTTCATCACCGGATTGCCCAGGACTCGATCAGGATATGATTCTATCTGGGTAGTAGTTGATCGCTTGACCAAAGTGGCTCACTTTATTCCAGTGAAAACCACGTATACCAGTGCGAAGTTGGCCAAGATATATATGACCAGGATCGTATGTCTGCATGGAGTTCTGAGGACCATCGTATCAGATAGAGGAACACAGTTTACTTCAAAGTATTGGCATCAGTTGCACCAGACTTTGGGTACAAGGCTAGAGTTCAGTACAGCATTTCATCCGCAGACAGATGACCAGACAGAGAGAGTCAACCAGATTCTGGAGGATACGTTGAGAGCTTGTGCGCTAGATTATGGGTCTAGTTGGGATGACAATTTGCCCTACGCGGAGTTCTCATACAACAATAGCTACCAGGCCAGTTTGAAGATGGCACCGTTCGAAGCCCTGTATGGACGAAGGTGCAGAACACTGTTGATGTGCGATGAAGTGGGAGACCGACAGTTGTTTGGACCAGATTTGATCAAAGAGTCTGAAGAGAAGGTTAAGTTGATTCGAAACAGACTGAAGGTAGCTCAGTCCAGGCAGAAGAGTTATGCAGATTCGAAACGCAAGGAGGTAGCCTATGAAATCGGAGATAGAGCATATCTTCGTGTGTCACCACTCCGAGGGATGAAACGTTTTGGAGTTAAGGGAAAGTTAGCCCCAAGATTTTTAGGACCATACCAAGTTTTGGAGCGTATGGGAGAGGTTGCCTACAAGTTGGAGTTACCGAAGGATTATCAGGAGTTCATGATGTGTTTCACGTCTCCCAGTTAAAGAAGTGTCATGCTAAGATGGCTGATATACCTCTGAGAGATACATTGCCCCTGGAAGCGATTCAGTTGGACAGTGATCTAACCTATGAGGAGAAACCCGTCAAGATTTTTGAGTTTGCAAGCCGAGTTACTCGCAGCAAGGTCATCAAGTTTTGCAAGGTTCAGTGGAGCCACCATACCGAGGATGAAGCCACCTAGGAATGAGAGGATGATCTTCGCAAAGACCACCCACACCTATTTTCTAGCCAACCCGAATCTCGAGGGCGAGATTCAACTTAAGGGGGGTAGGTTTGTAACATCCCAAATTTTCAATTTGGAATGTTATACATAGCTCATTCATGAATATCCTATTTTATTGCATTTCATTTCGCGATCCTCGAAATTCTAAGTAACTCAAGGACCCTCGAAGAGAGTTGGAGATTTCACCGTTTTCATATTTGAATTTTATCAAATATTGAAACGAGGATCATTTCTTTTAGTTATTTTTCTCTCCGAAAATATTTCATATTAAAATATATGAGAGGAGATAATATGACTTCTCCAAAATAAATGAAATGTTGGAGGAAAAAAACTAAAATCAATTATTTCGTGTTATTCGGATTTTATTGCAATTTTATTTGAATTAGGAAAAATACGCGTTTTTCAAAATTGCATTATAGGACCAAATAAATGTTCACCTTGTCCAACGTATTTTTAGAGGACGGGGAAAATTTATTTCAGGATTTTTGTAGTCCGTTTAGTATTTCTTTTCTTTCTTTTTCTGCACGTCAGAATATTTTAAAAAAACCGACCAAGCCGGGCCGTACCCGGGATATACTGTGTGATCCTCCTACGGTCCGCCACCCAGGCTCAAAGGGATCGTGAGATTATTCATGCTAGAAACTTCCGTGTGTAGCCACAAGCTATTATGGTGTAACATCCCAAAATTCTAAATTTTGGAATGTTATATTAAATAAATAACTATGCTTGATTGTCTGATTGTTGGTTTGATGGAATGAGTGAAACTGAGTGAAATTTGAAACTTTTGAAAGTTGAATGAGAGGGAATGAAATGACTTTCCCAAAACTTTCTCCTTTGCCTTTTGGATCTCAATGAATTCAAATTCATTCCAACACCAAAGCCTAGAGTGAAGATGACATGACTTCTTCCATTTTGAAATGAATAGGGTTTTGGAAAAAGATTTGAATTTCATTTGGGAAGATTTCAAATTCAAAGCTTTATGCAACTCAATGATTTTCATGAGGGAAGATAAAATGACTTCTTCAATTATATGAAATAGGAGTTGGAAGTTAAAATGAATCAAGTTGAAAGTCATTTGAAAGTGCTTTGAAACCCTCTTTCAAATTTTGAGTTTTGAATTTGAATTCAAACTTTGGCAAATGGGAATCGTTTCAAAAACTATGCCTGATAAATACTTGATCAAAAGTATGAGAGGAGCAAACATGACACTCCAAAAATATCAGAAGAAAACATTGCCAAAAGATTTGGATTCAAATCTGAATTTTATTTGAATTTGAAAAAAATGGATTTTTATAAAGTTTGGATTTTCCTTTGGAAAAATGTTCAAATGAAAGGAATATTTCCTGATCATTTTGGTATATATATACCCTATATAAAATATTTATAGATATTGTTTTATTTCTGTTTTGTTTTATTTTAAAAAATAAAATTTTAAAAGAAAAACCCCGGGCGCCACTAGGCCACCCAGGCCCAGCCAGTAGCAGAGCCCAGCCTTTGCCCAGCCACCACCCACTGCCAAGCCCAGCCAGACCAGCTCTCCCCTCGCCCAAAACCCCAGGCCTCGGCCACCCGATCGCCTCGCCCCTCCCTCTCTCTCATCGACCATGGGCCCGCCCATCTTCTTCCCCGCCCCACGCCACACTGCCGCCGAGATCGCGGATCCCAAGATCCGGATCCCGATCGCCCGATCCCAAGGCGAGGACGAACCCCAGCTATAAAAGCCGGAGCCCCCGCACCCCATTCCCCGAGACCTCGCCGGACCCCCTCTCCCTCCCGTTCGTGCTCGCCGGAGCCCGAAGCTCGCACCGCCGCCAAAGTCGCCGCCGTCGACGCCCTACCCCTCCCCGACCACCCCCGACCCCACCGAACCACTCCCGACCTCGTCACACCCGACGGCGACTCCGGACCTCCCGACTTTCAAGCCCCAGACGATTCTCGCCGCCCGCCGCCGTCGCCGGACTCCGATAAGCCACGGAAAACTTCCCCCGTCCGATCCCAAGCAGTGGCCACGATTAGATCCGTCGAAGGGTAAGTTTTATTTAGAAAACCGGCGGTTCATTCGGTTTAGTATTAGTTAGGTTTTTTATTTTTAGGCCTGGTTCGCTTTAGTTAACCCTAGGGCCCGTTTAGACTATTTAACGCCTAGTGCAGCTTTAGGCCCATTAGCCTTTTTCTTTTATTTTGATTTTCTGTTTTGTGCATTAGTTTACATTTTGAAAAATTGATATCTTTTATTCTGTTTATTATTTTAGATGATTTTTTTTTGTTGGATTGCAAATTTTGTAGTTTTTGTAGAATATATATTTAGCTATGTTAAAAATAATTAAAATTGCTTTATTTTAGTTTTAGTCAGAATAGTAAATCTGCTATAACTTGAGTTAGAAAAATTATTTTGCATGATTCTTTTGTCCCAACTTTATTTTGACATTGCCAAACCATAAAAATTTACTTGGGTATTTTAGGTTTAATAAATAATTAGTTTTAAGCAGAATCCTATTAATCCTAATTAATTAACTAGTTCCTGTTTTCCTAATATTCTAATTAGTAAATAAATTTATTTTTAACTTGTGATTAGTTATTCTAGGTTAGTTTCTGTCACCTTAGTATATGAACTTTTATTTATAATTAATAAAAGTTTTAATTTATTTTTCTTAATAGAGATTGGATTAGGCCTAAAATGAGTTTTATAATAGCTTTTAATTAATTCTTTTTGCTCCTAGTTGCTTAGTGAATCCTATTCTGTTAAGTTAACTTAAAACCATGATTAGGTTATATTAAGAAATTTTATTATATAAAACTATTTTTGTTATTGTTTGAAGTAGGGAAAACTTTGAGTGGCCTTTCTTTGAGTTTTTCTTTTGGATTTGGTTTTGGTTGTTTTGTTGTGTTATGTTACTTTTGTTATGTTGTGTTATGTGATCCTATTGCTATGTGCTTATTATAGTTATTGTTTGCCTCGGTAGAATTTCCGAGTGCGAAGATTGCTACTACTGAAACCCTAGTTTTTGAAGATCGTCAACCGTGCAAGTTCACTTTGACCATGCTTTCATACCTTTGTTTTATTGCATTTAGTGACCTCTTTGCAACCACCCCTCAAGAGTGTTATTGAATCCTTGTAGTTGAGTAGTATGCATGAGGTAGGAACCCATCACCTGTTACCAAGCCCGGACGTTATTTATTTTAATGCTACGCTATAGTAGACGGGGTTTGGTATGAGTGCTTTCGGGAGTGGTGTGAGAATGGAGGTTCTCGTCAATGACGACAACTCCATGATGGAAAGCTGCAAGGACTGCATCTTCAAGGCCTCAAGACTTCAAGACTCAAGACAGAATTCAATACACACTCTTGGGTGAAGGATTTGTTGACGGGCACCTGGAGAAACCAAAGTGGTTGGTCGGGATGCATGGAGAAGCGCCATGACATCTTGCGAAAGCTTCACCCAGACTCAAAGGGACGGAAGAATACTTCACGCCGAAGCTTACAATGCAACCGCAAGTCATTATGGGCTCGGCTTGGTTGACCTTAGTTGTGACTCTGGCTGGGGCGGTGCTAGCGGATGTAGAACTACGGTAGGATTGGATGGGTGCGGACGGTGGTCGGAGGAACTCTTTGGAAGACCATGTTTGGTCATCTTGTTCTCAAACACCACGAAGTGCGAGAGCGTAAAGAGAGGATCGAATCTTGCGGGTAAAGTGTACAAACCTCTCTGAGAGGGTTATAACCTAATCGATTAGCCGTGTCCCCGGTTACGGACAATTTGAGCATCTGGACTTGGATCTATTTCGGAACTCTCAACACCTGTTTGATAACTTAATTGTGGGCAACTTATGATGATTTTGGGCTATGAGACATCGGTTGGCGGAACCATGTCATGACAGAAAAAACTCCATAGTACAGGCTTCATTTTATTCCTTTGATGTAGGTAAAATAAAACCAGCTTTTACGCAAACAAAATTCAGATACAGAGCCATAAAGCCATATTGCATATAGTATAGTTTTATCATCATTTCTTTTTATTGTGATCTTGCGGTACATTCAATGTCTTGACCTACACGGCTGCAACGTATCATGTTGCGATACTTTCCTCGACGAGTAAGAGTTACGATCTGAGGGTTACGGTCTACACTCAACCTGCCGATGGCGTTGATGGGACTCCACACCCGTTTGATTGTTTCACTGAGTATTATGAGGTATATATCAATTCTCGTTATTTATGCATGTGATTGCACTTGATATATACATTGATGTACTGTGTGCAAAGATATCTTGATCCGTGGATGGCACGAAGAATACGTAGGCTTGACCGTCTGAGGTCGGGTCGCTACAGAGATGGTATCAGAGCACATGTTGACTGTAGGACGTGACCCTAGAAATCGGAAAGCCCCTAGGACAGGAAATCTCTAAAACCTTTATTTTCAAAAGGATCCTTTACTTCTCGTCTTTTCTGATTTTATCAGATAGACCCTCTCACCTCAAATAGTTAGAATATACCCCTTATCCTTTGATCACCCGGAGGATCAATCAAGACGCCCAAGAAGGATTTGATATCGGAGAACCGATGACCCCTTCAGAGTAAAGAGGATTTCTCCATTAGAATCTACAACAGTTGAAGACTCCGAAGACTTGAAGGATCTGAAGAATTATTTGACCTTTAGAAGACCAAACCCCTGCTATACACCTACGTTAGATGCGATGATTTGTGAGCTGTCATTTGTTTGATGTTTTTCTGACAGCCACAAAGTAAAACTTGTTTCTTCAAAAACTATTGTTTGTATTGTGTGTATATCCCTCCCCATCTCTCTCTCATCTCACCCTAAAACCCTTGAACCCCATAGATGATGAATGAAGTTGGACTGATATTCTCTGGACCGAAGACTCAGCCGGAGGCAGAGCTATGGATTCAGAACATGGAGAATCACTTCGGAAGCAATTTGATTCCAAGGAAGTATGAGGTTCAATATGCTCTTCAATACTTTACAGAAAGTGCTGCAACCTGGTGGAACATGCATCAAGCAATACAGGGATTTAATGGAGCAAGAACTTGGGAGAAATTCAAGAAGACCCTGTTGAAATCACGTCTTATCCGGAAACACAATGATGCACCAAGAAGTAAACCTTGTGCTGCAAGATTTATGGAGAAATAGGACACACCAGGAGGAACACAAAGATGGATGCCCTCATTGTGAGGAGAAACACCCAGTGAGGAATGCCCAACTAGCGGTGACTTGCTTCCTCGTGTGAAGGAACCACCCACTACCCGGTGCAGTGTCACATTTACTCCACGGTGCAACAAACTATTCGAAGCGGAAGATGGAATGAAAGAAGCCCTCAAGGAAGATCTAGAAGAACCAAGAATGATGAAAGTGTTGAAGACCTGGATGGAGAAGGTCTCAACAGATTTTACCCCAATGCCTGCTATTCATGTGGAGAAGAAGGACATTTTCACAAGATTGCACCAAGGAAAGAAAAGAGTATCCGGGATACTTCCGACGGAAGCAATAGAGTTTGATCCACAGGGGAATAGAAGGTTTGATCGAACGAAGAAACCCGGAAGAGAAAAAAAGACACCCCAGAACAACCCAATTTCTGCAAATAGGGACAAGAGTCATATTACCTGTTTTGAATGTAAGGACGTCGGGCATTATGCCAATCATTGTCCCGAAGGAAGCAAGGAACTCAAGGAGCAGGCACCATCTCCAAGAAGCCCAAAGACTTATCGAAAGTCATTTGTTTTCGCTGCAGGGAAGCAGGACATTATGCTACTAAATGTTCCGACAAGGCGAAAGCTGGAGCTGAGTAGTTGGAATTTTGATTATGGATAATAAGAGTAGTAGAAAGCAATTTCATTTTCATGAGCTCAATGAGTTGAGTTATGTAATAGATTACCACGAGATTGTAATAGTTCATGACTCAATAAAGCTGTAATGTCACATCTTGACAAGCTTTAAGGAGTTGTCATATTTTATCTTGGAAATTAATATTCGGATGAACATGGAAGAAAGTGAGTTGTGATGCATAAACAGGAAATTGGAATTGAGTTTGAAGTTTTGTTTGGATGATATGAATGTGTGCCCAGGAGATATGTACCTCATTACGAGCACCACTTTTGTTATACAACTGCAGATGACGACCCTTTACGAGTCTTTCCTTAAAGGTCCGGAAACCATCATGACCCTGACAAGTGATCATGATTACCCGAAGATCCTAAAGGACATGATGAAGCATATTCACCTTGAAGGAGATGCAGTCTACAAAGGCTACCCCTTCATGCAAAAGGGAGTGGAACTTTGGTATGTGGAGGTACACCTCCACCGTTTGAAAGGAGTTTGCCCAAAGAGGATGGGGCATTACTTTTTTCATCTCACGTGTGCCACAAGCAACTTTCTTCGACACTGTTCGTGAAGCAGCCATGGAAGCCATACGCCAGATCGGAGAAATACTTGAAGCAAGACTCCGTTATACTCAGGAATACCTAAGCGAATTGCATGCAGAGATGATGAAGGAGAAGCTCAAGACCACCATAGTGAAACAGAAGATTGAAGATTTCAAGGCTCATGTCGCACAATTCCAGTGGGACTGAAGAATCCTCGAGGAGGATAAATGAATAAAGTTGGAAGTAATGCCTGACCATACCAAATCATGTGGGTGGCAGCATATGTAACAAAGTACTTTTTGGAATTTGGATTTACGAAAATGGTTAAGGATGTAATGAAAGATTGATATGAAATTTTATGGATAAACTTGTGCATTCTTTTGGTCATAGTACTCTGTAAAGCCACAAAATCAATGAAGAAAGAAATGTGATATTCATGACGGTCCATAGAAGGGAGCTGGATGTCGGGACCCCGATCCTAAGTCACACCGATCTAGCATGTAACACATCATATCCCTTTGCGGCCTCACGCACGGTATCCCCACGGGTGTCGCCTTACCATGGCCCGGACCGTTTATGTCTTTTGGCTCACGATATGATAGTGTCGCTAGCATCCATATGACAAAGAACCGGGCCGACATGGCTAGTCGTGAACCCAAAGCGGCGCTAACCTATGGGGACAGTATACATGAATCACATCGAGCATGTCGGTCATCAACGTATATATTCGGGCTGTAGCACTGGCTAACAGGACTCGGTATCCCGGCTGTAGCAGGCTAGGCAGGACTCGAATAACACGCGTGACATTTCCCGAAGGACAGACATAGGAACGGTGAAACACATGCCGCCAGATCAAGTGTCCAAGCAGTAGTCTTGGGCTAGCGAGACTCGGGAACCGGGCTGTAGCGGACTACTATCGCTCAGAAGCACGAGACCACATTTCCCCATAAGAGAGGCTACCAAGGATAAACAACTAGGTTGTCGGATCCCACACATAGCAATACAAGTTACACGTACGCATAACATGCAAGTATGTGCTGTACAACATGGCATCACAACATAACGCAAACTCATATAGATAAAGGCTCAGAAGAGCCACATAGCAATAAATACAAACAGGGGTCACATGACCCATCATTCAGAGCATACAAGCAACAAGCGGAAGCATTACATGTCTGAGTACAGACATCTACAAAAGAAAAAGGCTGAGAAGCCTGACTATTACAAGACCCTCCCAAGGTACAGGATCGTAGCTGAGGTAACAAGCTACTCGTCGAAGTCCAAGCGGAACTACTAGTAAGACCGAAGTCTCCGCTGCAAAAACATAAATAAAGCAACGTGAGTACAAAGGTACTCAAAGAAGACTTACATCGATCCTATCATACATGCATTAGTGTCAAAAGGTAATGTGGGGTTTAGTTGCAGCAAGCCAGCTTTGACTCTGTGGCTATCCTGTTCTACGACTACAAGAAACTCTTGAGGTGAGTCAACGTACACGAGTCCACTAATCACCACATCAATACACTACTACGGATTCATCCCCGTCTCCATACGAGAAGGCCATCCATAGCACTCACACTTGTCTTGAGCATTTTAGAGTATCCAATTCAAGTTGTCTATGTACCACGTAAGCATCCAAGAAGTCCATATCCGAGGACACGGCTATTCGAATAGATCATGATAACCCTGCAGGGGTGTACTTCTTCACACACGCTCTCGCCACTTACCGCCATATACACGTCATGTATCTCGGCAACCTTCAAGCGGAAGCCTGGCGAGGGTGTCGGCCACGACCTGACTAACCACACAAGACTCTAGTCCAGGCTTATCGCCTATTCGGGTTCCATCCGCAAGGAGATCCGGCCGGGGTGTCGCTCACGGCCCCAAACGATGTGAGCAGGGTTCCCAAGCCCACCATCCGGGTGCCACTTGGTACACCGTGCCACACATGCCTAGTCTGTCCCAAGCCCACCTGCCGGTGCCACTTGGTAGAAAAATAGCACTACCTACAAACACCGAAACTAGTTGCGACTCACGGACAGAGGTCAAGTTGATTAATAAGTCGAGAGGGTCGAGTTACGGAACCCAATGTGTGGTAGTATCGAATCATTGGACAACATACATAGAACTCAAGTGCTTAAGGGCGGTTCCAAGAGACAACCCACCATGTACTCCTACATGGCCTCTCACCGCTACCTTTACCAAATCGTGTTCACACACTTCACTCTCACATCGGAACATAGAACTGTACTCCAATTCATTCCCAATGAATCGGACTGACACACTCTAAGCAATAGCAGGCATAGCATGGTAGGAACACAACATGGCTCAATCAACTCCTACACATGCTAGTGGGTTTTAACTATTCTTCGTGGCAATGACAGTCATGCAGAGAATGGGTTCAACTACCGCAAAGACAAAGTAGCAGGTGAATCGCTGTTGTCCTAATGCAATAACTGAGAGCAGGAGCGAGAGAGTAGGATTGTATCGGAATGAACAAGGGAATTTGCTTGCCTGGTAAGTCAACAAGGGAGGCACCGCTTCATAGACAGGTACTCTGGACGCGTCTCGGGCAGGTCCTATCGAGAAGGAACAGTGCCGCAATCAATACACAATCATATGCAACAATATGATGCATGAACATGGCATGTAGATGTGATGCTGTTTGAGTTAATGCAACTGGTATTCGATTTGAGTGAAGTCCATTTGAACCAAAGGTTCAAATGCAATTCAAAGTAAGCTCTTATAAATACCATTTTAGAGTTTCACTTATACAGCATGTATAAGTTGGTTTGTCATGCATGAAACTAGTACAGATGGATAGATTGAATTTTTCTGATAATTTTTCATATATAAATTATTTCAATCTGAGCTACGGTTGAATTTTATGAATTTTGAAGTTTTGAATATATTCGAATTTCCTGATTTAAATTAATTCGAGAAAATAACATATTGCGCCAAACATGACGTCATGCTGCGTCGTGATCAACCGGGCTGACTAGGTCAAACTGACGTGTGGGGCCACACGTCGGTGACACGGGTTAAACAGGGGTTATTTAAATTTAATTAGAGATTAGGGGCACTAGGCCCACCGGTGGTGTCGAGGGTTAGTCGGTGATTAGCCTTAAGCTAATCACCGACGCACCGGACCCACGTGGCAGGCTCAGCGACGGGCTCGTCGCCGCGGCCTCTGACGCGCGGAGTCCGCGCCACGGGCCACGAGGCGGCGTCGGAGAGCACTGGCGTAGCCAGCGCTCGCGCACCTAGTGGAGCAAAGGGACGAGCTGGGGGCAGGGCTCGCGGAGCGGAGCTCGAGGCGGCGCCGGAGTTCGGGTGGAGAGGGAAGAGGCCTCGGCGTCGGGACGAAGCGGAGAGGGGGCACGTGGCGGAGCTCACATGATTGCGACGAACGGGCGGCGAGGTCGGGAGGAACCGGAGCGATCGTGGCGGAGGGATCTCCGCAACCGGAGACGAAGCGGCGTCGGTGGCGGCTCTGTGGCTTCCAGCGCCACGTGACTCGGCACGGGAGGTAGCAGTGGCGGCGCGACCTTGTGGACACGGAGAGAGGCGAGGGGAGATGGTGGCCACGGCGGCAGCAGCGGCGCTCTCGGTGGCGCTCGGGGAAGAGAGGGAGAGAGCTCGGGGAGGGGAAGGAACGAGAGAGCGAGAGAGGTCGGGGTGGCTGCGTGGCGTCGTTCAGGCGTCCAGCGACGAGGGGAGGCCAGGCAGGTAGGGAGGGAGGTGCCGTGGCCTGGGAGCCTGTGGCGTCGAACGCTGCCCATCTTCTGTCGGGAGGAAGACGACAGGGGAGGGAGGTGGGCTGGGCAGGGCTGGCCAGTGGGCAGCCAGGCCCCAGAGAGCTGGGCATGGTGGGGGAGGTAAGCCAGTAAGTTTACCTATTTATTTCCTTTTCTATTTTTCGACATTTGTTTTGATTTATTTACAATACCAAACTAATTTATTTAATTATGCCAATTTTGCAGGAGCTAACTATATTATTCCAGGCTCCTCAACAAAAGGCACAATTTTTGGACAATATTTTATATATAAAATAATATATATCCAAGGCAAATATTTATTGCATTAATTCCAAATGCCCAAAATAAATACTTATGAGATCCTAAAAATATTGGTTAGGTTGTTATCTCTGTCCAATATTTTCAGAGGGCCACATGAGCATTTTCTTGGACCTTTTTGGAGCAATTTTTATTTGGGTCATTTCCAAAAGTTATTCTGAGGGTTTCACTAATCCCCATTTCAAAATTAAAATGGAATTTAAACATGATGCACAATGACTAGCTAGCCTTGAGCATACCAGCACTAGGGATGTGACAACTCGCCCCCACTTGAAAGAATCTCGTCCCGAGATTCAGGGGTCGACGGAAAGAAAGCGGGTACTCGAAATAAGGCGATCTTCTTGCTCCCAGGTAGCTTCTCTCTCGGAATGATGAGACCACTGAACCTTGAGAAACTTGATATTCTGCCGTCGAGTAACACGTTCTGCTTGATCAAGAATGCGAACCGGATACTCCCGGTATGTGAGGTTATCTTGGAGATCAAGCGTTTCGTGGTCCACTCCGCGGATAGGATCCGAGAAGCAACGCCTGAGTTGAGAGACGTGGAAGACATTATGAACTCGAGAAAGATGTGGGGGTAGTTCCAACTGGTAGGCAACCTCTCCTCGTTTAGCGAGAATGCGAAAAGGGCCAATGTAACGAGGAGCCAACTTGCCCTTGATACAAAACGATGGGTACCCTTTAGAGGAGTAACCCAAGGTAAGCCTTGTCGCCAACTTCATAAGCCACTTCCTATGACGACGGTCATACTTGGCTCTTTGACGAGATTGGGCTGTTTTCAAATTCTCACGAATGATGCGAACTTGCTCTTACGCCTCTGGATCATGTCCGTCCAAAGAATTGTCTTTCACGGTTTCGACCAGTTCAAAGGTGTTCGACATCTTCGTCCATAAAGAATCTCAAAAGGAGCTTTTTGAGACTGGATTGATAGCTATTGTTATAAGCAAACTCGGCGAAGGAAGACATTCTCCCAATCCATACCGAACGAGATAACGCAAGCTCTAAGCATGTCTTGAGAATTTGGTTGACCCTTTCCACCGACCACTTGGTGAGGGTGGAAAGCGGTCTCAAGAAAAGATGGGTTCCCATGGCGGTTTGGAAACTCTCCCGAAATGAGAAGTGAAAAGACTACCACGGTCTGAATTGATCTCTAGTGGAACACCATGGGTGACACTATTAGAGAATGTATAAGTCAGCGAGCTGACTAGCAGTGATACTCTCGAGCAGGGAAGGAAGTGAGCCACTTTGGAAAGACGATCAACGACTACGAAGATAGCATTATTCCCTTTCTTGGTCCCAGGAAAGCGGTGATGAAATCCATACCAACTTTATCCCATTTCCACTCGTGAATAGCTAAGGGCTGAAGGGTGCCAAGAGGCCTTTGATGCTCTGCCTTAACGCGACGACAAACGCCACGATTAGCAATAAAGCGAGCGATTTCTCTCTTCATCCTCGTCCACCGAACCTCTGGCGTAGGTCTGATACATCTTAGTACTACCGGGATGAATTGTGAGAGGAGATTCATGCGCCTCCTTAAGAATCGGTTATCGAAGATGTTGCTTCTTAGGGACCACCAGTGGTGCCCAAAGAAAACGACACCTCGCTCATCTATAGAGAAATTACCAGCAATACCCTTGGCAGCGTTTCTCTTGATCCCGGTAATCCCGTATCATGCTACGGGCTTCTATGATATGATCCACCGAGTAGGTTTCGCCACCAAGGTAGAAAGGAATCCGTGAGGAGCAATGTGAAGGTTAAGCTTACAAAATTCCTCATGGAGAAGTGGTTGGCCTTGCTGCAACATGAGATTGTTGCAATAGGATTTGACTTAACGCATCAGCCATGACATTGGCTTTACCTGGGGTGTAGGTAATCCCTAGATCATAATCTGTGATCAACTCCAACCAACGTCTTTGTCTAAGGTTCAAATCTGGTTGGGTGAAGATATACTTGAGACTCTGGTGATCGGTGTAGATCTCGCAACATTTACCAAGGAGGTAATGTCGCCAGGTCTTGAGTGCATGGACTACGGCTGCAAGCTCTAGATCATGTGTAGGATAATTCTCCTCATGTGGATGCAACTGACGAGATGCATAGGCAATCACATGACGATCCTGCATAAGAATGCAGCCTAATCCCTGCCGTGAGGCGTCGCAGTAGATAACAAAGTCTTTGGTGAAATCCGGTGGCACTAGTATGGGAGCAGAAGTCAGGCGTCTTTTCAGTTCTGAAACTGTACTCTGCACCGTGGGGACCACTCAAACTTTTATCTTTCTTGAGAAGTTCCGTGAGGGGTTTAGCTACTTTGGAGAAGTTTTCAACAAAGCGGCGACAATAGCTGGCTAGACCAAGGAAACTCCTAACTTGTTTAACGGTTTCAGGTGGAGTCCAATCAAGAATGGCCTGAACTCTCTGGGATTGACAGCAATGCCCTTACCGGAGATTACGTGGACTAGGTAGGTCACTTCCGCAACCAAAATTCACACTTGGAGAACTTGGCATACAAAGCGGTGCTCTCTCGAGTTTTTCTAGCACAAGTCTGAGATGTTCGCATGCTCTTCCTCATTCTTGAGTAAATAAGAATATCATCGAGGTAAACCACGACAAATTTATCTAAATACTCCATGAAGATTGAGTTCATCAAAGGGAGAATGTAGTGGGCGTTGGTTAGACCAAAGGACATGACGGTGTACTCATCTTGGCCGTAACGAGTGACAAAGGCTGTCTTGGGAATGTCTCCATTCCTGATCTTGATTTGATGGTAGCCTAACCTCAAATCCATCTTGAAAAGATCGAGGATCCAGCGAGCTGATCATACAGTGTCGTTGATCTGAGGAGCGGATACTTGTTCTTTATCGTGACCAAATTAACGGACGATAATCTACAACCATCCGGTCCGTACCATCCTTCTTCTTGACGAAGAGGACGGGCAAGCCCAAGGAGAAGAACTAGGACGGATGAAACCCTTTTGCAAGGACTCATCAAGTTGTTTCTTAAGCTCGGCTAGTTCTAAGGGTGCCATCTTATAAGGTCTCCTAGAGATTGGGGCGGTTCCCGAATAAGATCTATGATTTAACTCTACATCTCATCGGTGGAACACTGGCAGTTCCTCTGAAAAACGTCCGGAAAGTCACGGACTACCGGATATCTTCAAGGTCCGGAAGAGGGCTGGCATTAAGGGAATAGAGTTGGCGCTTTGCAACTCTGGTGGAGACAATGACTATCTTGCCGATGGGTGTGTAAGCTGAATGACCTAGTGAAACAATCAATCTTGGCATGATGAGCTGTCATCCACCCATACCCAAGATGATGTTAATATCTCAAGACTTGAGGGCTACAAGTGAGGCAAGGAATACAAGTCATCAACAAGGATTTCGTTACCATGGCTTATACAAGAAGTTTGCCATTTGGATCCCGGAGTTTGAATGACTAGCGGAGAGGGCATATCACAAAATGATATGTTGTGCAAGTTAGCATAGCTTTCAGAAATGAAGGAATGAGATGCTCCAGTATCAAATAGAACTGAGGCGGGATGACAATTAACAAGGAGTGTACCAAGAACGACATCCGGATCATCATGAGCATCTTTAGCTGAGACGTGATGCACACATCCACGTTCAGCGGGAGCTGTCTTGACACTGATCATCTTGCGTGATGGCTTAACACAGCCAACAGGCTTCTCGGGCTGGGGTGGAGCATAACTGGCTTGAGAGCAGTCACGTGCATAGTGTCCTGGCTCTCCGCATGTGAAGCAAGTCCCTGAAGTTGGACGTGGACCCACATTGACAAGTGGTCTACCAGTAGGCCTGGGTGGAGCATGTAACTGAGCTGGGTGAGGCGCCATATGGGATGGCCTCGGTGAATATCCGGGTGGAAGAGCAGAGTTCGGAATCCAAATCCGGCGTTTCTGGGAACTGGAACCGGAGGAAGGAACCAATTCACGGTGGTGCTTACGAGACTCCTCGTAAGTGAGCTGAGCTGTCTCTGCATTAATGGTCTTGTTCACAAGAGCTTGGAATGTATCGCAATGGTGCAGGTGGAGGTCACGACGCAACTTGGGGTTGAGACCCTTCCGGAACCTAGCCTGCTTCTTGGCGTCCGTGGACACTTCTTCTGTGGCATAACGGGCAAGGTGCTCGAATTCTCTGCTGTAAGCATCAACAGCCATCTCACTCTGGGTGAAACTACAGAACTCTTCTCTCTTGCGATCGATGAGGGCTTCGGGGATGTGATGCTCGCGAAAAGCCTCACTGAAATCTCTCCAGGTTGGAATCTGACCAGCTGGAAGCATAGCCTCATAGTTCTGCCACCAAAGACTAGCATGACCTTCCAGGTGGTATGCAGCATAGGTGACCTTGTCATCTTGAGATACGCTTATGAACGCAACTTATGAGTGATGCTACGAAGCCAGTCATCGGCATCGAGTGGCTCGATGGAATGATGAAAGGTAGGTGGGTGCAAGCGAATGAAGTCATGAATGGTTGCAAACCCTTTGGACTGATGTGCGGTGTTCTCCTCGATACGTGCCAACAAACGGTTAGACTCACGTTTGTTCCTCTCCATTTCTAGCATGAACCCTGTCAAAGAATGCTGGTCGGGAGGATCCTCATCCCTTCCATCTCCGTGGTTCTGGCTACGAGCAGCAGAACTTCGCTTAACCGATGACATCCTGGGAAACGAAACCAAGGACGAAATCACATTACTACATACTGAAAATGTGGGACACTGATATTAGTAACTCTCGAACTCCCAGGCAATTCCGGCAGCATAACGGCGAGAAAATGTTCAAAATGAGACATTCGCAAAATGGGGTAGCACCATACTCAATATCATCATTCAAAGGTTACGGGATAATACTAAACATGCTACACCGAGGGTACTCAAAACTGGGTAAGACTACGATCAAACAATCCTATGGGACTACGGAAATAGCAACACGTGATCCCGATGAGATGTAAGAGATAGCCTAGTTCCTTAACCCGTAGGAAAGATAGGACGACTCAGATCGAGATCATGAGGTAAAGGAGTAAAAAGAGCCTTACGTTCCCTTCCACAATCAATTCCCCTATATAACTAAAGCATTTCTAGACTCAACTTCGATCAGGTTGGCTTGGAAATCCTACAGGCAGCCTGGCTCTGATACCAAAGCTGTCGGGACCCGATCCTAAGTCACACCGATCTAGCATGTAACACATCATATCCCTTTGCGCCTCACGCACGGTATCCCCACGGGTGTCGCCTTACCATGGCCCGGGACCGTTTATGTCTTTTGGCTCACGTATATGATAGTGTCGCTAGCATCCATATGACAAAGAACCGGGCCGACATGGCTAGTCGTGAACCCAAAGCGGCGCTAACCTATGGGGACAGGCATACATGAATCACATCGAGCATGTCGGTCATCAACGATATATTCGGGCTGTAGCATCGGGCTAACAGGACTCGTATCCCGGGCTGTAGCAGGCTAGGCAGGACTCGAATAACACGCGTGACATTTCCCGAAGGAACGTACATAGGAACGTGAAACACATGCCGCCACCAAGTGTCCAGCGGTAGTCTTTGGGCTAGCAGGACTCGGGAACCGGGCAGAAGCGGACTACTATCGCCGTAAGCACGAGACCACATTTCCCCATAAGAGAGGCTACCAAGGATAAACAACTAGGTTGTCGGATCCCACACATAGCAATACAAGTTACACGTCGCGATAACATGCAAGTATGTGCTGTACAACATGGCATCACAACATAACGCAAACTCATATAGATAAAGGCTCGGAAGAGCCACATAGCAATAATACAAACAGGGGTCACATGACCCATCATTCAGAGCATACAAGCAACAAGCGGAAGCATTACATGTCTGAGTACAGACATCTACAAAAGAAAAAGGCTGAGAAGCCTGACTATTACAAGACCCTCCCAAGGTACAGGATCGTAGCTGAGGTAACAAGCTACTCGTCGAAGTCCAAGCGGAACTACTAGTAAGACCGAAGTCTCCGCTGCAAAAACATAAATAAAGCAACGTGAGTACAAAGGTACTCAGAAGACTTACATCGATCCTATCATACATGCATTAGTGTCAAAAGGTAATGTGGGGTTTAGTTGCAGCAAGCCAGCTTTGACTCTGTGGCTATCCTGTTCTACGACTACAAGAAACTCTTGAGGTGAGTCAACGTACACGAGTCCACTAATCACCACATCAATACACTACTACGGATTCATCCCCGCTCCATACGAGAAGGCCATCCATAGCACTCACACTTGTCTTGAGCATTTTAGAGTATCCAATTCAAGTTGTCTATGTACCACGTAAGCATCCAAGAAGTCCATATCCGAGGACACGGCTATTCAATAGATCATGATAACCTGCAGGGTGTACTTCTTCACACACGCCTCGCCACTTACCGCCATATACACGCCATGTATCTCGGCAACCTTCAAGCGGAAGCTCGGCGAGGGTGTCGGCCACGACCGACTAACCACACAAGACTCTAGTCCGTGCTTATCGCCTATTCGGGTTCCATCCGCAAGGAGATCCGCCGGGTGTCGCCACGGCCCCAAACGATGTGAGCAGGGTTCCCAAGCCCACCATCCGGTGCCACTTGGTACACCGTGCCACCTGTGCCTAGTCTGTCCCAAGCCCACCTCGCGGTGCCACTTGGTAGAAAAATAGCACTACCTACAAACACCGAAACTAGTTGCGACTCACGGACAGAGGTCAAGTTGATTAATAAGTCGAGAGGGTCGAGTTACCGAACCCAATGTGTGGTAGTATCGAATCATTGGACAACATACATAGAACTCAGTGCTTAAGGACGGTTCCAAAGAGACAACCCACCATGTACTCCTACATGGCCTCTCACCGCTACCTTTACCAAATCGTGTTCACACACTTCACTCTCAAAGATCGGAACATAGAACTGTACTCCAATTCATTCCCAATGAATCAGACTGACACACTCTAAGCAATAGCAGGCATAGCATGGTAGGAACACAACATGGCTCAATCAACTCCTACACATGCTAGTGGGTTTTAACTATTTATCGTGGCAATGACAGTCATGCAGAGGAATGGGTTCAACTACCGCACACAAAGTAGCGGTGAATCGCTGTTGTCCTAATGCAATAACCGAGAGCAGGAGCGAGAGAGTAGGATTGTATCGGAATGAACAAGGGAATTTGCTTGCCTGGTAAGTCAACAAGGGAGGCACCGCTTCATAGACAGGTACTCTGGAACGTCTCCGGAGCAGGTCCTATCGAGAAGGAACGGTGCCGGCAATCAATACACAATCATATGCAACAATATGATGCATGAACATGGCATGTAGATGTGATGCTGTTTGAGTTAATGCAACTGGTATTCGATTTGAGTGAAGTCCATTTGAACCAAAGGTTCAAATGCAATTCCAAAGTAAGCTCTTATAAATACCATTTTAGAGTTTCACTTATACAGCATGTATAAGTTGGTTTGTCATGCATGAAACTAGTACAGATGGATAGATTGAATTTTTCTGATAATTTTTCATATATAAATTATTTCAATCTGAGCTACGGTTGAATTTCTATGAATTTTTGAAGTTTTGAATATATTCTGGAATTTCCTGATTTAAATTAATTCCAGAAAATAACATATTGCGCCAAAGATGACGTCATGCTCGTCGTGATCAACAGGGCTGACCAGGGTCAAACTGACGTGTGGGGCCACACGCCGCTGACACGGGTTAAACAGGGGTTATTTAAATTTAATTAGAGATTAGGGGCACTAGGGCCACCGGTCGATGTCGAGGGTTAGTGGTGATTAGCCTTGCTAATCACCGACGACCGACCCACGTGGCAGGCTCAGCGACGGGGCTCGCCGCGGCCTCGACCTCTGGCGGCGGAGTCGCGCCACGGGCCACGGCGGCGTCGGAGAGCACCGGCGAGCCAGCTCTCGCGCACCTAGTGGAGCAAAGCGACGAGCTGGGGGCCGGGCTCGCCGGAGCGGAGCTCGGGGCGGCGCCGGAGTTCGGGTGGAGAGGGGAAGAGGCCTCACGGCGTGCGGGGACGAAGCGGAGAGGGGGAACGGTGGCGGAGCTCACAGCGGTTCTGCGCATTTAACGGGCGGCGAGGTCGGGAGGAACCGGAGCAGTCGTGGCGGCGGAGGGGATCTCCGGCAACCGGAGACGAAGGCGACGTCGGTGGCGGCGCTCCAGGGCTTCCCGCGCCACGTGACTCGACGGGGAGGTAGCAGGCGGCGGCGCGGACCTTGTGGACACGGAGAGAGGGCGAGGGGGAGATGGTGGCCACGGCGGCGAGCAGCGGCGCTCTCGGTGGCGTTCGGGGAAGAGAGGGAGAGAGAGCTCCAGGGGAGGGGGAAGGAACGAGAGAGAGCGAGAGAGGTCGGGGTGGCTGCGTGGCGTCGTTCCAGGCGTCCAGGCGACGAGGGGGAGGCCAGGCAGGTAGGGAGGGAGGTGCCGTGGCGCGGCGGAGCTGCTGCTGCTGCGCGAGCATCGCGCCCATCCCCTGCCGGGAGGAAGACGACAGGGGAGGGAGGTGGGCTGGGCCGGGGCTGGCCAGCTGGGCCGGCCAGGCCGCAGGAGCTGGGCCGCGGTGGGGAGGTAAGCCCAGGTAAGTTTACCTATTTATTTCCTTTTCTATTTTTCTGACATTTGTTTTGATTTATTTACAATACCAAACTAATTTATTTAATTATGCCAATTTTTGCAGGAGCTAACTATATTATTCCAGGGCTCCTCAACAAAAGGCACAATTTTTGGACAATATTTTATATATAAAATAATATATATCCAAGGCAAATATTTATTGCATTAATTCCAAATGCCCAAAATAAATACTTATGAGATCCTAAAAATATTGGTTAGGTTGTTATCTCTGTCCAATATTTTCAGAGGGCCACATGAGCATTTTCTTGGACCTTTTTGGAGCAATTTTTATTTGGGTCATTTCCAAAAGTTATTCTGAGGGTTTCACTAATCCCCATTTCAAAATTAAAATGGAATTTAAACATGATGCACAATGACTAGCTAGCCTTGAGCATACCAGCACTAGGGATGTGACACTGGACAAAATAAGTTGGATTTTTGTTTTGATATGATGTTATGAAGAAACAGAGTACTAATGGATTTAAAGGAGGTGTAACATGAGAGTTACTCCAAGGATAAGTTAAAGCTGCACTAATGTTGAAGTGGACCCATAACCCACAGGCCCAGGATATTGAAAAGGAACAGATGTACCCTTGATGAAGGAAGAAATCTGGAAGAAATCAGAGATCCAATCAGCATATGTTCCGTAGGAGGTTACGCAAAAACCTGAGAGTGGTGAAGTAACGATAGATGTTTTGTTTGGCTTGCAGAAACCATGGAATTACTCGAACCCAGTTCGAGAACAAGAGAAATTCTGCAATGCTTGTGAGTATGCCCAAGTGTTAGAATACATGATTCGATGTTTACGTATGTGGTAATGATTCAAGTACGGGATGGATTGGCCCCATACCAAGACTTCTATCATGAACTATCATATGTCGATGGAAAATCAGAGAGACTTGAAAACCTTTGAAGAGTGTCGACGCGATAAGCCATAAAACCATAGAATGGTAGGACGACGGAACCCCTTTACAGGCAACCGTTGCCAATCGTAGGTTATACGGTGAGGTTCAACCCAGACCCGTTTTCTGCAGGAGAAAACCATAAATTGTAGACCACCATGAGTGTTTCGATAGTTGTTTAGAATGGACACAGACCCATCAGCTAAGAAGATCCAGTCTCGGACGAACTTCAACTTTGACGAACCGACCCAAGCTTTTGAGGAAAACTCTATGCTTCTGACAGAAGAGCTTTAATGAAGGAGCTATTGTAAGGTATGTGAAGAGACAAAGATTGGCAGCCCTCCAGAGGAAATATCTGAGTTTATTGGAACCATGACCTTGATTTTAAGTGTGGTAGCACCCCTGACCTTTCTGACCAAGACATTTGCTAGAAGACCCCCAACCCCTAACCTTTTCTTGTTAGTTTCTTGAATCTCGAGGACTAGATTCATTTTAAGTGTAGGTTTGTAACATCCCAAAATTCTAAATTTTGGAATGTTATATTAAATAAATAACTATGCTTGATTGTCTGATTGTTGGTTTGATGGAATGAGTGAAACTGAGTGAAATTTGAAACTTTTGAAAGTTGAATGAGAGGGAATGAAATGACTTTCCCAAAACTTTCTCCTTTGCCTTTTGGATCTCAATGAATTCAAATTCATTCCAACACCAAAGCCTAGAGTGAAGATGACATGACTTCTTCCATTTTGAAATGAATAGGGTTTTGGAAAAAGATTTGAATTTCATTTGGGAAGATTTCAAATTCAAAGCTTTATGCAACTCAATGATTTTCATGAGGGAAGATAAAATGACTTCTTCAATTATATGAAATAGGAGTTGGAAGTTAAAATGAATCAAGTTGAAAGTCATTTGAAAGTGCTTTGAAACCCTCTTTCAAATTTTGAGTTTTGAATTTGAATTCAAACTTTGGCAAATGGGAATCGTTTCAAAAACTATGCCCGATAAATACTTGATCAAAAGTATGAGAGGAGCAAACATGACACTCCAAAAATATCAGAAGAAAACATTGCCAAAGATTTGGATTCAAATCTGAATTTTATTTGAATTTGAAAAAATGGACTTTTATAAAGTTTGGATTTTTCCTTTGGAAAATGTTCAAATGAAAGGAATATTTCCTGATCATTTTGGTATATATATACCCTATATAAAATATTTATAGATATTGTTTTATTTCTGTTTTTGTTTTTTGTTTTATTTTAAAAAAATAAAATTTTAAAAGAAAAACCCCCCGGGGCGCCAGCTAGGCCACCCCAGGCCCAGCCAGCGCCAAGACCAGCCTTTGCCCAGCCAGGCCCACTGCCAACTGCCAGCCCGCCAGACCAGCTCTCCCCTCGCTTGAAACCCCAGGCCTCGGCCACCCGATCGCCTCGCCTCCTCTCTCTCATCGACCCACGGGCCCGCCCCATCTTCTTCCCCGCCCCACGCCACACTTGCCCGAGATCGCGGATCCCGGGATCCGGATCCCGATCGCCTCGATCCCCAAGCGAGGACGAACCCGGCTATAAAAGCCGAGCCCCGCACCCCATTCCCCGAGACCTCGCTGACCCCTCTCCCTCCCGTTCGTGCTCGCTGAGCCCGAAGCTCACCGCCGCCAAAGTCGCCGCCGTCGGCGCCTACCTCCCCGACCACCCCGACCCAACCGAACCACCCCGACCTCGTCCAAGACCAAGACGGCGACTCCGGACCTCCCGGCGCGCCAAGCCCCAGCGACTCTCGCCGCCCGCCGCCGTCGCCGGACTCCGTAAGCCGAAAATCTCCCCGTCCGATCCCAAACGAGTGGCCACGATTAGATCCCCGAAGAATAAGTTTTATTTAGAAAACCGCCGGTTCATTCCGGTTTAGTATTAGTTAGGTTTTTATTTTTAGGCCCGGTTCGTTTTAGTTAACCCTAGGGCCCGTTTAGACTATTTAACGCCTAATGCAGTTTAGGCCCATTAGGCCTTTTTTCTTTTATTTTGATTTTCTGTTTTTAGCAGATTAGTTTCTGCTTTGAAAAATTGATATCTTTTATTCTGTTTATTATTTTTAGATGATTTTTTTGTTGGATTGCAAATTTTATGTAGTTTTTGTAGAATATATATTTAGCTATGTTAAAAATAATTAAAATTGCTTTATTTTAGTTTTAGTCAGAATAGTAAATCTGCTATAACTTGAGTTAGAAAAATTATTTTTGCATGATTCTTTTGTCCCAACTTTATTTTGACATTGCCAAACCATAAAAATTTACTTGGGTATTTTAGGATTAATAAATAATTAGTTTTAAGCAGAATCCTATTAATCCTAATTAATTAACTAGTTCTGTTTTCCTAATATTCTAATTAGTAAATAAATTTATTTTTAACTTGTGATTAGTTATTCTAGGTTAGTTTCTGTCACCTTAGTATATGAACTTTTATTTATAATTAATAAAAGTTTTAATTTATTTTTCTTAATAGAGATTGGATTAGGCCTAAAATGAGTTTTATAATAGCTTTTTAATTAATTCTTTTTGTTCCTAGTTGCTTAGTGAATCCTATTCTGTTAAGTTAACTTAAAACCATGATTAGGTTATATTAAGAAATTTTTATTATATAAAACTATTTTTGTTATTGTTTGAAGTAGGGAAAACTTTGAGTGGCCTTTCTTTGAGTTTTTCTTTTGGATTTGGTTTTGGTTGTTTTGTTGTGTTATGTTACTTTTGTTATGTTGTGTTATGTGATCCTATTGCTATGTGCTTATTATAGTTATTGTTTGCCTCGGTAGAATTTCCGGAGTGCGAAGATTGCTACTACAAAACCCTAGTTTTTCGAAGATCGTCAACCAGGCAAGTTCACTTTGACCATGCTTTCATACCTTTGTTTTATTGCATTTAGTGACCTCTTTGCAACCACCCCTCAGTAGTGTTATTGAATCCTTGTAGTTGAGTAGTATGCATGAGGTAGGAACCCATCACCCTGTTACCAAGCCCGGGACGTTATTTATTTTAATGCTACGCTATAGTAGACGGGGTTTGGTATGAGTGCTCGGAGTGGTGTGAGAATGGAGGTTCTACGTCAATGACGATAACTCCATGATGGAAAGCTGCAAGGACTGCATCTTCAAGGCCTCAAGACTTCAAGACTCAAGACAGAATTCAATACACACTCTTTGGGTGAAGGACGGTTGACGGCACCTGGAGAAACCAAGTGGTTGGCAGGGATGCATGGAGAAGCGCCATGACATCTTGCGGAAAGCTTCACCCAGACTCAAAGGGACGGAAGAATACTTCACGCCGGAAGCTTACAATGCAACCACAAGTCATTATGGGCTCGCTTGGTTGACCTTAGTTGTGACTCTGGCTGGGGCGGTGCTAGCAGATGTAGAACTACGGTAGGATTGGATGGGTGCCGGACAAAGTGGTCGAGGAACTCTTTGGAAGACCATGTTTGGTCATCTTGTTCTCAAACACCACGAAGTGCGAGAACGTAAAGAGAGGGATCGAATCTTGCGGGTAAAGTGTACAAACCTCTGCAGAGGGTTATAACCTAATCGATTAGCCGTGTCCCGATTCACGGACAATTTGAGCATCTGGACTTGGATCTATTTCGAACTCTCAACACCGGTTTGATAACTTAATTGTGGGCAACTTATGATGATTTTGGGCTATGAGACATCGGTTGGCGGAACCATGTCATGACAGAAAAACTCCATAGTACAGGCTTCATTTTATTCCTTTGATGTAGGTAAAATAAAACCAGCTTTTACGCAAACAAAATTCAGAATCTGAGCCATAAAGCCATATTGCATATAGTATAGTTTTATCATCTGTTCTTTTATTGTGATCTTGCGGTACATTCAATGTACTGACCTACACGGCTGCAACGTATCATGTTGCGATACTTTCCTCGACAGTAAGAGTTACGATACAAGGTTACGGTCTACACTCAACTGCCGATGGCGTTGATGGGACTCCACACCCGTTTGATTGTTTCCGCTGAGTATTATGAGGTATATATCAATTCTACGTTATTTATGCATGTGATTGCACTTTGATATATACATTGATGTACTGTGTGTGCCAGCATACTGATCCAGGGATGGCACAGTAACACAGAGGCTTGACCGTCTGAGGTCGGGTCGCTACATATGGGCTCTAGCGTAGTTGAGTATGTTGCATGACCTCTTCCAGTGGTAGGCTAGCAGATGTAGAGGGATGGAGGTTGGTACTATCTACCCGGGGTTAGAGTTAATGCT
Organism: Aegilops longissima; assembly: GCA_021605205.1. NCBI lineage: Eukaryota > Viridiplantae > Streptophyta > Magnoliopsida > Poales > Poaceae > Aegilops > Aegilops longissima. The sequence goes on from CM038677.1 coordinate 559,119,988, forward strand.
TCTAAAATACTGTGTCTTGGTCATCCGTTTCTCAAACACCATGTAGTACGAGAAATCCAACGGAGGAGATCGAGTCTTGTGGGGAAAAGTGCGCAAACCTCTGCAGAGTGTACAATCTAATCATGGTTAGCCGTGTCCCCGGTTATGGACATCTTGAGTATCTAGCACTTGGATTATCCTATTGTATCTCATCACTCTAATTTAATTTGTTGGGTTAATGATTACTTTAATTGGGATTGAGTTGGAGGAACCTTCTCAATGATGTTTCAACTACCATCATAGTTAAATAAAATATATTCCTTTGTTGTAGGGAAAAATTGTCTTTTCGCAAAAACCTTATAACCATATAGCCTCCACCAGCCATATATGCATGTAGTGGTAGCATTTATCTGTCCATTACTCTACTGTGTTACATTGCCAACATATTCCATGTGCTGACCCATTTTCGGGCTGCAACGTATTATGTTGCAGACTTTTCAGACGAGGAGTAAGGTTCGCTAGGCCGTTGTCTTGCACTCAGCTATGACATTGGAGTTGATGGACTCATATCTTCCAGGCATTTCGCTGTTATCATGTTAGATGGCCTTAAGCCATATCCATTGTAATAACTTCTCTTTTGAGACATTCGATGTAATAAGTGTGTGATTGCTACTCTGTTATAAATCCTTCGAGTACTGTGTGTGTCAGCATTACCGTTCCAAAGATGACACTAAAGCACAGAGACTTGATCGTTTGAGGTCGGGTCGCTACAGATTTCCTTGTTCTTATTTTGCTTGTTGGGAGCTTTCCCGTGTAAATATTTTTTCTCGTTTTTGCTTTTCCCTTTTATTTGCTTGTTCAAGAAAACCAAAAACTCCAAAAATATTTCAGTGTGTTTCTCTGAATTTCTTTTACTTTTTATTTGAATTGTACCGAGGAGAAGACCACGATAAAAATGTTGAGTGGCTCTCATATGAATAATTGTTGATCTAATAAAGAGCCCATTTTACCTTGACTTCTCCTGTTGAATAAAATGTTTGCAGATTCCAGCTTAATCCACGACACTCTTGCACTATTATTATTTTTACATCTTTCGGTTGTGCAAGTGAAAGGCAATAATGACAATATTCAATGAACTTGCCGTGGCAGAGAGAAACGGGTATGAACTCGACTTGCTCTGTTTGTGTAAATATGTTAAACCTATTATCCATGATTTAGCCCATTATGATTAAACATGTTTGCAATGGCAATTAGATATTATAGTTTCTCATGCCATGCATAAGTAGCTAGGAGTGGATAATGATTTATCTTGGATATCAACATTGCGTTAAAATGATTGTGATGTAGTATGATGATATGGTATCTTCCTCTGAATGTTCGAGTGGTTTGACTTGGCACATGTTCATGCATGTAGTTGAATCAAAACCAACATAGCCTCTATGATATTTATATTCATGGTGTTCATATCCTACTCATGCTAGTGTCCAATGTTACTTATGCATAATGTGAAGGAGATATGCCCTAGAGGCAATAATAAAGTTGTTATTTATATTTCCTTATATCATGATAAATGTTTATTATTCATGCTTGTATTAACCCGAAACTTTATACATGTGTGGATACATAGACAAAACACCGTATCCCTAGTAAGCCTCTACTAGACTAGCTCGTTAATAAAAGATGGTTAAGATTCCTAGCCATAGACATGTGTTGTCATTTGATGAATGGGATCACATCATTAGGAGAATGATGTGATGGACAAGACCCATCCGTTATCTTAGCATAATTATCGTTCATTCAGTTTTATTGCTATTGCTTTCTTCATGGCTTATACATATTCCTTTAACTACGAGATTATGCAACTCCCGGATACCGGAGGAATACCGTGTGTGCTATCAAACATCACAATGTAACTAGGTGATTATAAAGATGCTCTACAGGTATCTCCGAAGGTATTTCTTGGGTTTCCATAGATCGAGATTAGGATTTGTCACTCCGAGTATCAGCGAGGTAGGCCCTCTCGGTAATGCACATCATAATAAGCCTTGCAAGCAATGTAACTAATAAGTTAGTTATGGGATGATGCATTACGAAACGAGAAAAGAGACTTGCCGGTAATGAGATTGAACTAGGTATGAAGATACCAACGATCAAATCTCGGGCAAGTAACATACCGATTACAAAAGGAATAACGTATGTTGTCATAACGGTTTGACCGATAAAGATCTTCATAGAATATGTCGGAGCCAATATGAGCATCCAGGTTATGCTATTGGTTATTAACCGGAGATGTGTCCCGGTCATGTCTACATAGTTCTCGAACCCATAGGGTCCGCACGCTTAACGTTCCATGACGATTTGTATTATGAGTTAAGTGTTTTGGTGACCGAAGTTTGTTCGGAGTCCCGGATGAGATCACGGAAATGACAAGGAGTCTCGAAATGGTCGAGAGGGAAATATTGATATGTTGGAAGGTTATATATGGACACCGGAATGGTTTCGAAGAAGATCGGGGATTTTTTGGAATACCGGAAGGTTACCGGAACCCCCCCAGGGAAGTTATTGGGCCTATTGGGCCATAGTGGAGGAGAGGAGGCAGGCCACGGGAGGTGGCGCGCGCCCCCCTTGCCCCAATCCGAATTGGACAAGGGGAGGGGGCGCGGCCCCCCTCTTTCCTTCTCCCTCTCTCCCTTCCCCATTCCCTCTCTGTTGGAAGGAAGGAGGGGGCCGAATCCTACTTGGACTAGGAGTCCAAGTAGGACTCCCCCCTTGGTGCGTCCTCCTTGGCCGTTGGCCTCCTCCTCCCCCTCCTTTATATATGTGGCCAGTGGGCATCCCAAAGGAACAACAGTTGTTTATTAGCCGTGTGCGGTGCCCCCTTCCACAGTTTACCACCTCGGTCATATTTTCATAGTGCTTAGGCGAAGCCCTGCGCGGATCACATCACTAACACCGTCACCACGCCGGCGTGCTGACGGAACTCTCCCTCTACCCTCTATGGATCAAGAGCTCGAGGGACGTCATCGTGCTGAACGTGTGCTGAACACGGAGGTGCCGTACATTCGGTACTTGGATCGGTTGGATCTTCAAGACGTTCGACTACATCAACTGCGTTACTAAACGCTTTCTCTTTCGGTCTATGAGGGTACGTGGACACACTCGCCCGTCTCGTTGCTATGCATCTCCTAGATAGATCTTGCGTGATCGTAGGAAATTTTTTGAATTACTATGTTCCCAACAGTGGCATCCGAGCCAGGTCTATGCGTAGATGTTATTTGCACGAGTAGAACACAATGAGTTGTGGGCAATAATAGTCATACTACTTACCGTCAATGTCTTACTTTGATTCGGCAGTATTGTTGGACAAAGTGGCCCGGACCGACATTACATGACCGCGTTCATGAGACTGGTTCTACCGATGTGCTTCGCACACAGGTGGCTGGCAGGTGCCTATTTCTCCAACTTTAGTTGAATTGAGTTTGACTACGGCCAATCCTTGTTGAAGGTTAAAACATTACACTTGATGAAAAATCGTTGTGGTTTTGATGTGTAGGTAAGAAAAGTTCTTGCTAGAAGCCAGTAGCAGCCACGTAAAACTTGCAACAACAAAGTAGAGGACGTCTAACTTGTTTTTGCAGGGCATGTTGTGATGTGATATGGTCGTCAAGACGTGATAAGATATAAATTGCTGTATGAGATGATCATGTTTTGTAAAAGTTATCGGCAGCTGGTAGGAGCCGTATGGTTGTCTCTTTATTGTATGAAATTAAATCGCCATGTAATTGCTTTACTTTATCACTAAGTGGTAGCGATAGTCGTAGAAGCAATAGTTGGCAAGACGACAACGATGCTACGATGGAAATCAAGGTGTCAAGTCGGTGACGATGGAGATCATTACGGTGCTTTGGAGATGGGGATCAAAGGCACAATATGATGATGGCCATATCATGTCACATATTTTGATTGCATGTGATGTTTAACCTTTATGCATCTTATTTTGCTTAGTACGGCGGTAGCATTATAAGATGATCCCTCACTAAAATTTCAAGGTATAAGTGTTCTCCCTGAGTATGCACCATTGCGATAGTTCGTTGTGCCGAGACACCACGTGATGATCGGGTGTGATAAGCTCTACGTTCACATACAACGGGTGCAAGACAGTTTTGCACATGCAGAATACTCGGGTTAAACTTGACGAGCCTAGCATGTACAGACATGGCCTCGGAACACTAGAGACCGAAAGGTTGAACGTGAATCATATAGCAGGTATGATCAACATAGAGATGTTCACCATTGATGACTACCCCATCTCACGTCATGATCGAACATGGTTTAGTTGATTTGGATCACGTAATCATTTAGATGACTCGAGGGATGTCTATCTAAGTGGGAGTTCTTAAGTAATATGATTAATTGAACTTAATTTATCATGAACTTAGTCCTGATAGTATTTGCATATCTATGTAATAGATCAATAGCTCGCGCATAGCTCCCCTATTTTATTTTTGATATGTTCCTAGAGAAAACTAATTTGAAAGATGATAGTAGCAATTATGTGGACTGGGTCCGTGACCTGAGGATTATCCTCATTGCTGCACAAAAGAATTATGTCCTTGATGCACCACTAGATGACGAACCTGTTGCAGGAGCAGATGCAGACGTTATGAATGTTTTTGCAAGCTCGGTATGATGACTACTTGATAGTTTAGTGCACCATGCTTTACGGCTTAGAACCGGGACTTCAAAAATGTTTTGAACGTGATGGATCATATGAGATGTTCCAAGAAGCTGAAAATGATATTTCAGACTCATGCCCATGTTAAGAGGTATGAGACCTCTGACAAGTACTTTGCCTACAAGATGGAGGAGAATAGCTCAGCTAGTGAGCATATGCTCAGAATGTCTGGGTACTGCAATCGCTTGAATCAAGTGGGAGTTAATCTTCCAGATAAGATAGTGATTGATAGAGTTCTCTAGTCACTATCACCAAGTTACTAGAACTTTGTGATGAACTATAATATGCAAGGGATGATGAAACGATTCCCAAGCTCTTCGCAATGCTGAAATCAGCAAAGGTAGAAATCAAGAAATAGCATCAAGTGTTGATGGTTAACAAGACCACTAGTTTCAAGAAAAGGGCAAGGGAAAGAAAGGGAAACTTCAAAAATAATGGCAAGAAAGTTGCCACTCCCATGAAGAAGCCCAAAGCTAGACCCAAGCCTGAAACTGAGTGCTTCTACTTCAAAGGAAATGGTCACTGGAAGTGGAACTGCCCTACATACTTAGCGGATAATAAGGATGGCAAAGTGAACAAAGGTATATTTGATATACATTTTATTGATGTGTACTTTACTAGTGTTTATAGCAACCCCTCGGTATTTGATACTGGTTCAGTTGCTAAGAGTAGTAACTTGAAACAGGAGTTGCAAAATAAACAGAGACTAGTTAAGGACAATGTGACAATGTGTATTGGAAGTAATTCCAAGGTTGATACGATCACCATCGCACACTCCCTCTACCTTGTGGATTAGAATTGAACCTAAATAAATGTTATTTGGTGTTTGCGTTGAGCATTAATAAGATTAGATCATGTTTATTGAAATATGGTTATTCATTTAAGTCAGAGAATAATAGTTGTTCTATTTACATGAATAAAACCTTCTATGGTCATACACCCAATGTGAATGGTTTATTGAATCTCAATCTTAATGATACACATATTCATAATATTGATGCCAAAAGATGCAAAGTTGATAATGATAGTGCAACATATTTGTCGCACGGCCGTTTAGGTCATATTGGTGTAAAGCGCATGAAGAAACTCCATGCGGATGGACTTTTGGAATCACTTGATTATGAATCATTTGATGCTTGCAAACCATGCCTCATGGGCAAGATGACTAAGACTCTGGTCTCCGGAACAATGGAGCGAGCCACTGACTTACTGGAAATAATACATACCGATGTATGCGGTCCGATGAGTGTTGAGGCTTGCGACGGGTATCGTTATTTTCTAACCTTCAAAGATGATTTAAGAAGATATGGATATATCTACTTAATGAAACACAAGTTTGAAACATTTGAAAAGTTCAAAGAATTTCAGAGTGAAGTGGAGAATCATCGTAACAAGAAAATAAAGTTTCTAGGATCTGATCACGGAGGCAAATATTTGAGTTACGAGTTTGGCCTTCATTTAAAACAATGTGGAATAGTTTCACAACTCATGCCACCTGGAAAACCACAGCATAATGGTGTGTCCGAACATCGTAACCGTACTTTATTAGATATGGTGTGATCTATGATGTCTCTTACTGATTTACCACTATCGTTTTGCGGTTATGCATTAGAGACAGCTGCATTCACGTTAAATAGGGCACCATCTAAATCCATTGAGACGACACTATATGAACTATGGTTTGGTAAGAAACCTAAGCTGTCGTTTCTTAAAGTTTGGGGTTGCGATGCTTATGTGTAAAATCTTCAGCCTGATAAGCTCGAACCCAGATCGGGGAAGTGCGTCTTCATATGATACCCAAAAGAAACTGTTGGGTACACCTTCTATCACAGATCCGAAGGCAAGATTTTTGTTGCTAAGAATGGATCCTTTCTAGAGAAGGAGTGTCTCTCGAAAGAAGTGAGTGGGAGGAAAGTAGAACTTGATGAGGTAATTGTACCTTCTCTCGAATTGGAAAGTAGCTCACCACAGAAAACCGTTCTTGTGATGCCTACACCAACTAGTGAGGAAGCTAATGATACTGATCATGAAACTTCAGATTAAGTTACTACCGAACCTCGTAGGTCAACCAGAGCACGTTCCGCACCAGAGTGGTACGGTAATCCTGTTCTGGAAGTCATGTTACTAGACCATGACGAACCTATGAACTATGAGGAAGCGATGATGAGCCCAGATTCCGCGAAATGGCTTGAGGCCATGAAATCTGAGATAGGATCCATATATAAGAACAAAGTGTGGACTCTGCTGGACTTGCCCGATGATTGGCAAGCTATTGAGAATAAATGGATCTTCAAGAGGAAGACGGACGCTGATAGTAGTGTTACTATCTACAAAGCTAGACTTGTCGAAAAAGGTTTTTGACAAGTTCAAGGTGTTGACGATGATGAGATTTTCTCACTCGTAGCGATGCTTAAGTCTGTCTGAATCATGTTAGCAATTACCACATTTTATGAAATCTGGCAAATAGATGTCAAAACTGCATTCCTTAATGGATTTCTTAAAGAAGAGTTGTATATGATGCAACCAGAAGCTTTTATCAATCCTAAACGTGCTAACAAAATGTGAAAGCTCCAGCGATCCATCTATGGACTGGTGCAAGCATCTCGGAGTTGGAATATACGCTTTGATGAGTTGTTCAAAGCATATAGTTTTATACAAACTTGCGGTGAAGCATGTATTTACAAGAAAGTGAGTGGGAGCACTACAACCTTTCTGATATGTATATGTGAATGACATATTGTTGATCGCAAATGATGTAGAATTTTCTGGAAAGCATAAAGGAGTGTGTGAAATGAGTTTTTCAAAGAAAGACCTCGATGAAGCTGCTTACATATTGGGCATCAAGATCTATAAAGATAGATCAAGACGCTTGATTTTTTTTTCAATGAGTACATACATTGACAAGATTTTGAAGTAGTTCAAAATGGAACAGTCAAAGAAGGAGTTCTTGCCTGTATTGCAAGGTGTAAAGTTGAGTAAGACTCAAAACCAGACCACGGCAGAAAATAGAAAGAGAATGAAAGTCATTCCCTATGCCTCAGCCATAGGTAGTATGCTATGCTGTGTACCAGACCTATTGTGTACCTTGCCATGAGTTTGGCAAGGGGGTACGATAGTGATCCAGGAGTGGATCACTGGACAGCGGTCAAAGTTATCCTTAGTTACCTAAGAGGACTACGGAAATATTTCTCGGTTATGGAGGTAATAAAAGAGTTCGTCGTAAAGAGTTACGTCGATACAAGCTTTTACACCGATCCGGATGACACTGAGTCTCAATCTGGATACATATTGAAAGTGGGAGCAATTAGCTAGAGTAGCTCCATGCAGAGCATTGTAGACATAGAAAATTTGCAAAATACATACGGCTCTGAATGTGGCAGACCCCTTGACTAAACTTCTCTCACAAGCAAAACATGATCACACCTTAGTACTCTTTGGGTGTTAATCACATGGCGATGTGAACTAGATTATTGACTCTAGTAGACCCTTTGGGTGTTGGTCACATGGCGATGTGAACTATGGGTGTTAATCACATGGTGATGTGAACTATTGGTGTTAAATCACATGGCGATGTGAACTAGATTATTGACTCTAGTGCAAGTGGGAGACTGAAGGAAATATGCCCTAGAGGCAATAATAAAGTTGTTATTTTATATTTCCTTATATCATGATAAATGTTTATTATTCATGCTAGAATTGTATTAACCGGAAACTTGATACATGTGTGGATACATAGACAAAACACCGTGTCCCTAGTAAGCCTCTACTAGACTAGCTCGTTAATCAAATATGGTTAAGTTTCCTAGCCATAGTAATGTGTTGTCATTTGATGAACGGGATCACATCATTAGGAGAATGATGTGATGGAGAAGACCAATCTGTTAGCTTAGCATAATGATCGTTTGTTCAGTTTTATTGCTATTGCTTTCTTCATGACTTATACATATTCCTTTAACTATGAGATTATGCAACTCCCGGATACCGGAGGAATACCTTGTGTGCCATCAAACGTCACAACATAACTGGGTGATTATAAATATGCTCTACAGGTATCTCCGAAGGTATTTCTTGGGTTTGCATAGATCAAGATTAGGATTTGTCACTCCGAGTATCAGAGAGGTATCTCTGGGCCCTCTCGGTAATGCACATCATAATAAGCCTTGCAAGCAATTTAACTAATAAGTTAGTTACAGGGTGATGCATTATGGAATGAGTAAATAGACTTGCTGGTAACGAGATTGAACTAGGTATGAAGATACCGATGATCGAATCTCGAGCAAGTAACATACCGATGACAAAGGGAATAACGTATGTTGTCATAACGGTTTGACCGATAAAGATCTTCGTAAAATATGTAGGAGCCAGTATGAGCATCTAGGTTCTGCTATCGGTTATTGACCGGAGATGTGTCTCGGTCATGTCTACATAGTTCTCGAACCCGTAGGGTCTGCACGCTTAACGTTCGATGATGATTTGTATTATGAGTTATGTGTTTTGGTGGCCGAAGTTTGTTCGGAGTCCCGGATGAGATCACAGACATGACGAGGAATCTCGAAATGGTCGAGAGGTAAAGATTTATATATTGGAAGATTCTATATGGGCACCGGAATGGCTCTGAAGAAGATCGGGGAATTTTTGGAGTCCCGGGAGGTTACCGGAACCCCCCGGGAAAGTTATTGGGCCTATTTGGCCATAGTGGAGGAGAGGAGGCAGGCCACGGGAGGTGGCGCACGCCCCCCTTGCCCCAATCCGAATTGGACAAGGGGAGGGGGCACGGCCCCCCTATTTCCTTCTCCCTCTCTCTCCCTTCCCCTTTCCCTCTTCGTTGGAAGGAAGAAGGGGGCGAGTCCTACTTGGACTAGGAGTCCAAGTAGGACTCCACCGTTGGCGCGCCCTCCTTGGCTGCCCGCCTCCTCCTGCCCCTCCTTTATATACATGGCCAGGGGCACCCCAAAGGAACAACAGTTGTTTATTAGCCGTGTGCAGTGCCCCCTTCCACATTTTACCACCTCGGCCATATTGTCATAGTGCTTAGGTGAAGCCCTGCGCGGTTAACATCACCAACACCGTCACCACGCCGTCGTGCTGACGAAACTCTCCCTTGAACCTCTACTAGATCAAGAGCTCGAGGGACGTCATCATGCTGAACGTGTGCTGAACATGGAGGTGCCGTATGTTCGGTACTTGGATCGGTTGGATCGTGAAGACGTTCGACTACATAAACCGGTGTTACTAAATGCTTCCGCTTTCGGTCTAAGAGGGTACGTGGACACACTCTCCGGTCTTGTTGCTATGCATCTCCTAGATAGATCTTGCGTGTTCATAGGAAATTTTTTGAATTACTACGTTCCCAATATAATGCATGTTCATGACCGTTGTTGCTCTCTAGCTGGCCGCTTCTCAATCTAGTTACTAGCCTTCGTGTGTACTAAGTGGGTATTCTGCTTGTACATCAAAAAACTTGAACCCAAAAGTTATTCCGATGAGTCCACCATACCTACCTATATATGGTATTACCTTGCCGTCCTAAGTAAATTTGCATGTGCAACCTCTAAAAACTTCTAATAAATATCCTTTTTGTGTGCCTGGATCGTTCATGGAACGACAGGTGGTGGTCGATATCTTCCATGCTAAGCGGGTTATTCTCAGGTCGAGTGTTTATTCACTCGCCATCGCACGAGAAAAGGGCGGTAATAGGGATGCCTAGTCCTAAACTGCAAACAGAAAAAGCTTACAAATAATCAAACAAAAACTCCCAATGGAGTCAAAACCTTTACTTTTATCGCTTGGGAACTGCCACTAGCGTGCTTAGCATGGAAGATATTGATAACCGATGGTCGTGAAGTAAATGAGAAGGGTGCATGTCTCAAAATATCATTTACCTCTGTTTTAAAAACTTGAGCTCCAGCACCTCTGCAAATCACTGCTTCCCTCTGCGAAGGGACTATCTATTTACTTTTATGTTGTGTCATCACCTTCTAAAACAAGCGCCACAACCTGAGAGTACTGCTGTCATGACTTATGCATTGTGTGTAGCTAATGTTGGGTGCATCATGACTGCATCTTTTCTACCATGAATTACAATGTTTAGTCGCTGCTTGAACTTTGGAGGTGCTCTGCATTCATGTTTTGCGGTCTCAGAAAGGGCTAGCGAGATACCACTATTGTCATATTATATCATGGTTGTTTTGATAACATGTTGTCGTTTGAGATATCTTATTGATGCTCGCTAGCCGATTATGCCATTGATATGAGTTAATATAATTTTTAAGAGTTATTGTTGGCATGGTTAGTTATAATGTTGGCTGAAAACCTGGGTGTTGTTTAAGCTTATTTATGCAAACAAGAGCAAAAGAGTTCGTAAAAGTTTTTCTTTTTCACTTTCAGTTTATCAACTGAATTGCTTGAGGACAAGCAAAGGTTTAAGCTTGGGGGAGTTGATATGTCTCCAACATATCTACTTTTCCTAGCGCTTTTCCTCTTGTTTTGGACTCTAATTTGCATGATTTGAATGAAACTAACCCCGGACTGACGCTATTTTCAGCAGAACTACCATGGTGTTGTTTTTGTGCAGAAATAAAAGTTCTCGGAATGGAACGAAATTTTGCGAGGATTCTTTATACAATAAATAAGAATTTTTGGAGCCAAGACCCACCAGGGGGGCACCTGGGTGGGCACAACCCACCAGGGCATGCCCCCCCTCCTGGCGCGCCCAGGTGTGTTGTCGCCACCTGGAGGCCCCGCAGACCCTTAAACCGACGCTATAAAATCCTATTTTTCCAGAAAAAAAATCAGGGAGAAAGAATTATCGTGATCCACGAGACAGAACTGTCGTCACCTCCTGTTCTTCATCGGGAGGCCAGATCTGGAGTCCGTTTGGGGCTCTGAAGAGGGGGGTCTTCGTTCTTCATCATCACCAACCCTTCTCCATCGCCAATTCCATGATGCTCCCCACCGGGAGTGAGTAATTCCTTCGTAGGCTCGCTGGTCGGCGAGGAGTTGGATGAGTTTCATCATGTAATTGAGTTAGTTTTTTTAGGGCATGATCCCTAGTATCCACTATGTTCTAAGATTGATGTTGCTATGACTTTGCCATGCTTAATGCTTGTCACTTTGGGCCTGGCTGCCATGAATTTAGATCTGAACCGCTTATGTTATCATCATTATATCCATGTTCTAGATCCGATCTTGCAAGTTATAGTCACCTACTATGTGTTATGATTCGGCAACCCCGGAGTGACAGTAGTCGGGAACACTCCCGGTGATGACCGTAGTTTGAGGAGTTCATGTATTCACCGTGTGTTAATGCTTTGTTCCAGTTCTCTATTAAAAGGAGGCCTTAATATCCCTTAGTTTCCAACATGGACCCCGCTACCACGGGAGGGTAGGACAAAAGATGTCATGCAAGTTCTTTCCATAAGCACGTATGACTATTTACGGAATACATGCCTACATTATATTGATGAACTAGAGCTAGTGTCGTATCGCCCTAGGTTATAACTGTCTCCTGATGAATATCATCCAACAAGTCACCGATCCAATGCCTACGAATTTATCTTATATTGTTTCTGCTAAGTTACTATCTATATCGCTATGCTGCACTTGCTACAAAACTATCAAGTTATCATTTGTTACCATTACTGTTGTTGATGCTACTATTATCAAAACTATCATACTACTTTGCTACTGATCACTTTGTTGCAGATAATTAATCTCCAGGTGTGGTTGAATTGACAACTCAGATGATAACACCTTCAAATATTCTTTGGCTCCCCTTGTGTCGAATCTATAAATTTGGGTTGAATACTCTACCCTCAAAAACTGTTGCGATCCCCTATACTTATGGGTTATCATGCACACGCTCAGGGCGTTTTCATTCACATGATGTCACCGATTTTCTCGGGATTGGCATCTATCCCTCGTTCAGAAACGACGAAGCCGAGTAACTTGCCTCCAGGAACTCCGGAGCTGCACTTGGACGAGTTCAGCTTGATGTCGTACCTTCTCAGGTCGGCAAAAGTTTCAACGAGGTCAGTCAGCAGGTCAGAACCTTTGCGTGACTTAACCACGATATCATCCATGTAAGCCTTGACATTCCGACTGATCTGAGTGAGCAGCCACTTTTGAATCATGCGCATGAATGTGGCGCCAGCGTTTTTGAGACCGAATGGCATGGTGACATAGCAAAAACACCCGAAAGACGTGATGGAGGCCGTTTTTATTTCATCTGGCCCATACAGTTAGATTTGATGGTACCCGGAGTACGCATCAAGAAAAGACAAACGCTTGCATCCTGCGGTCGAATCAACTATTTGATCAATACGGGGGAGCGGAAAATGGTCTTTCGGGCAGGCCCGATTGATATGTTTGAAATCAATGCACATACAGAGTGAATTGTCCTTCTTGGGGACCATGACGATGTTGGCGAGCCATTCGGAGTGGTATATTTCGTGTATGAACTCAGCCGCCAGGAGCCGAGCCACTTCCTCACCAATCGCCTTTCTCTTATCCAGAGCAAAGCGGCGGAGATGCTCTTTGACAGGCTTGGCCTTCGAGTCGACTCTCAAACGGTGCTCAGCTAGTCCCCTAGGAACACCTGGCATGTCAAATGGTTTCCATGCAAGGATGTCCCAGTACTCACGGAGGAACTGGATGAGCGCGGCTTCCTATTTGCTATCGAGTGTCGTTGAGATATTGATTGGAGCGGTTGTGGGATCTTCCGGGTGAATGTGAACTTGTATGGATTCTCCTGCCGATTGAAAAGTGAACTCGGAAGCTGGCTTCTTAGAGCGAAGCAAATCACTTGGGTCGGCGTTCTTCTTGTATTCTTCCAATTCCACTACAGCCATCTGTTCGTCAGCAATTTTGGATCCCTGCTGAAGACATTCCTCGGCTCTCTGCCTATTCCAAGTGATGGTGATCACGCCCTTGGGTCCGGGCGTCTTCAGCTTAAGGTACACGTAACATGGACGGGCCATGAAACGAGCATAAGCTGGTCGGCCAAAATAGCATGATAGGCACTATGAAAATCCACCAATTCAAACGTCAACTTTTCCTTCCGAAAATTCTTCGAGTCACCAAAAACCACATCCAGAGCAATCTGACCAGTGACTTTGCCTTTTTCCCTGGGATGACTCCAAGAAACTGCATGTTGCTTTCACTGAGTCGGGACATTGGAATTCCCATCCCCTAGAGGGTTTCTGCATAGAGTATGTTCAGACCATTGTCGCTGTCGGTGTACAAAAGTAGGGGCTCTGCTTTTGACCCCTTTACTTGTGCATGGGCAGTCAGAGCCTCCAGCCACGGCCACGCACAGACACGGCAGGACGGGGGAGCCAGAGAGAAGCCGAGACCACAAGGCAAATGAAGCAACGCCAAGACCAAGACCACAAAGAGCAGAGGGATGAAGCAGGTTCCCCCGGCAAGGACCCTTGCCAGGGCAGCCTCAGCGGCCCCGGCGAGACCCTTGCCGGGGCAGCCCGACCACACCAGCCGAGCGAGCCACCCCTGAGCCCACCAATGCTCAGAGAAATGCAATGGGACAGGGCTCGGGAGGCACCTCCGTGGTGGCATGCAGATCTTTGTGAAGACATAGAATGCTCAAGATCAAATGAGGATAAGAGGGCAAACATCCTCATCGAAGAAACCCACAAGACCCTTGCCGGGGACGCTAGCACGCCACGGCAAGACCCTTGCCGGGCCACCCGGCAAGACCCTTGCCGGGGAGGCCAGCATACCACAGCAAGACCCTTGCCGGGCCACCCGACAAGGCCCTCACCAAAGCACACCAGCTGGGCCACTGCTAGGCCCGCACCAGATAAGTCTTCACCGCCGTTCGCATGCAGCTGCCGACCCAACCAGCTGGGCAGGCACCTGCGTGGCAGCATGCAATCCTTCGTGGAGGCTCCACCACCGCGCCACCTCAGCTGCCTGCCTGCCTACATGGCACCGCATGTGCCGCTGGCCAGGGCACGTGTCGAAGCGAGGAGGAGTGGCGACGGACGGGACGGGCCTCGCCCCCATCCCCAATAAAGCGAAGTGACACCTAAGCCTCGCATTAAATGCGTCTTGTCCTGTAATACTAGCGATAGACTCGCGACACTGTACCCTTTCCACCTCCTGCTTGCCACTGTGGCAACCCCTTTCCCTATAAAAAGAGGCCCAAGGTGACCAGGGAAAGGATTCGGCTCTTTGGAACCTCGCAGCACCTAGAGCTAGTTCGAGAGCTCAAGCACACTAAATACATCCACTAAAGCAGGACTAGGGTTTTACGCATCCTCGTGGCCCGAACCTGGGTAAAATCCCTTTGTGTTGTCTGCTGGCCCCGCTCTTCTCATGATCCCCGCGCCCCGCAACCGTAGAAGGGATTCCAGTGATCCCATAGGTGTCGTTTCCCATCGACATCTTTGGCGCGCCAGGTAGGGGGTGCAATTGTGAGAATCTAGTCCAGCAGTTGACTTAGCTGTTCTTCATCGCCATGGCTCCTAAGAAGAAGGCGACCACAGTGATCGGTTCGTCCGGAACCGGGTTGGTACCAGCGCGGACCTGCAGCGGGCCAGTCATGGAGAGGACCCATGGCGCGGCCCGCAAACATCCACATCGCCCTGATGCTCTGGACCTGGCGAGCGGCGTCATTCGTCGCCGGGCGGCGCGCCACCGATCGCGGCTCGGAGACGGAGTCGGGCCCCGCAGCGGCGCGGCCCTCCAGGTGCCGCCGTCCCGCCTGGCAGTGGCACGGCGATCTCCAAAACGCCAACACCGGCGCCCACGGCGCGCTCCTCTCAGGGTTGTGCGTGATGGGCAGCGTCGCCCTGCTGGTGACCCTGCGCGCCGCCCTGGGAAGAGTCACGTGCGTCCGTCACATGAAGGTGAGGGCCAGCATGCGCGCCGAGGTGCTACTGGAGGTGGCGAACGGCTGCAGAGCCGCGACGCGGCTCCTTCTAACGTGGTTATGAGTCGAGGCGCATCATGGTCCACCCAGCTTTCGCCGCCACCCACGCCAGCGGAAGCCCTAGCGCGCGCAGCTGCTCCTCGACTTTCCTCCCGTCGCGGAGAAGCTCGACGAATGGAGGGCCATCGTCTGGAGCCTCGTTGGCATCGCCAACAATGACAAGATGCGTGCTAGCGGAGGCCACGCCGGAGGCGACGTGGCCACGGTGTACTCCCCACATCCATCCCGACCGCCCCGGGCGTCGGCCCGTCGCGGCGATGCTCGAGATGATATCTCCATCGCGTCGTCCGACCTGCGGACCAACCACGATCAGTGCCAAGTCCTTCGGGAGCGGGCTCACGAGGACGCCGAACTCTGATCGAAGCGCCGGCGTGGCGCGCCACCACCGGTCAGACGAGCGGCGAGGGCTCGCTTCGGACCACCCAGCGTCGGGAGGCTACGGTGGCCTACTTTACGAGGTGGGTTGTCCGCCTTCACCCGTGAGCTGCAGCAGTTCCAAAGGGCCCTCCCACCGTACATTCAAACCCGACGCTGGCGAAATACAACGGCAAGACTCACCGTCGGAGTTCCTCAAAGATTTACACCATCGCGATGCAAGCTGCCGGGCTCGCGACGACAAGGTGCTTGCCAACTACTTCCCGTTGGCACTCAAGCCTAATGTTATGTCATGGTTGATGCACTTGCCGGTGGATTCCATCTCTTCTTGGGCGGATATGTGCCATGAGTTTGTTGGCGCCTTCACCGGAGGTCACCAAGCTCATGGCCAGGCGAGTGATTTACACATCATCCCCCAGAAGGAAGGATAAAACCTGCGCAAGTACATCCAAAGGTTCAGCCGGGTGCAGTACAACATCCTCGATGTTCATCCCGCCGCTGTGATCAGTGCATTCCATCAAAACGTACGCAATCGCAAGATGCGTGAAGAGCTAGCGATGAACAAGGTCAAGGATGTGGCCGAGCTCTATGTTCTGGCCGATCGGTGCGCTCGTGCCGAGGAAGGAAGGAAGTAGCCCGGCGAATATGCCGGTGCGGAAACCGACTCCACTAGAGATACCGCCACCCCAGCAAAGAAAGGCCGACGCCGTAATAGGAAGCCCAAGGGCAAGGCCGTGCTTGCCGTTGAGGGATCCGACGACACCGGTACCACCAAGAAGACCAAGGCAAGAGACCTCGGCAAAGAGATTGCCGGGTGTAGCGCTTGCCGGGCCTTGGCGGTTGCCGGTAAGCCAGGAGGCTCCAACAAGCAGTACTGCAAGATCCACCGCACCAAGGGCCACGACCTCCAAAACTGCCGGCAGGTAGAGCTGCTCGCCGAGAAGCAGAAAGCCGAGTATGAGCGGTGGGACAAGGAGAAAGGCCCAGATGGTGCCAAAGGATCCGGCAAGAAACGTGGCGGCCAAGAAGGCCACCGCGGCAAGGAGAGACAGCAAGAGAGGCCCGCCCGGGGCCGCGACAAGAAGCAGGAAGACGATGATCATGACAAGGACAACGAGTCCGGCGACCACGAGTTTCGGAAAGCCACAGAGGCCATGTGCGTCGACGGCGGCGCCTCGCTGCACACATCCCACCGCCAACTCAAGCAGTGGGCGCGTGAGATCACAGCGGTGGAGCCATCGTTTGACGCACGGAAGCCGCTGAAATGGTCCAGCACGCCCATCATCTTCGACACCAAGGGCCACCCTGACCGCACCACTGCGGTCGGGTTCTTGCCATTGTTGGTTTCACCAACAATCCGCAACCTCAAGGTGACAAAGATGTTGGTTGACGGCGGGGCCGGCCTGAACTTGATCTCGCCCGTTGTGGTTAAAATGATGCAGATCCCTAATGGAGACCTCGAGGAGACGGGTACGTTCCAAGGGGTTAACCCGGGGAGGAGCCAGCCAAAGGGAAAGATCATGCTGCCTGTGACATTCGGAGGTGAGCTGAACCACAGGACGGAGAGGATTGTTTTTGATGTAGCCGAGATCCCCTTGCCTTACAACGGGATCCTCGGCGCCGCATCGCCAAGTTCATGGCGGCTTCACACTCGCCTACAACATCTCAAGATGCAGGCCGATGAACATCATCACCGTCCCCTCCGACAAGAAAGATGCGTTGATCTGCGCTGACCAACTCTACCGGGAAGCAGTTGCAGCAGCTGCCGCTAAGGTACATGCTCCTGCCAATGGAGCCCTCGGGGGGGGGGGGGGGAAGAAGACCGGCGAGACTCGTAGCACCCACTCTGGCAAGCGCACCTCTTTAGGGTGTTGCGCTCCCGTTGAGGACGTGCCAAAGAGCTCCGCCGGCAAGAGCAAGAAGTCCAAAGCCACGCCACCAGAGACCAAGAAGGTGCCCGTCAAGGAGGATGGTACGGGGTGAGTTTTTACCATAAGCTCCACCCTCGATGGCAAATAGGAAAGCAAGCTCGTCGCCTTCCTGTGGGCGAATGTCGATGTGTTTGCATGGCAAGCCTCCGGCATCCCCGGCGTTCCCATGGAGGTGATTGAGCACGACATTGCTGTCTGTCCTCATGCGCAGCCCGTCAATCAGAAGGTCAGCAAGCAAGCTCTGGAGAGGCAGGAGTTCATCACAGAGGAAATCAGAAAGCTAGAGGTGGCAGGCTTGGTGAGAGGAGTACTCCACCCAACATGGTTGGCCAATCCGGTAGTGGTGCGCAAGGCAAATGGGAAATGGAGGTTGTGTATTGATTACACAGACATCAATAAGGCCTGCCCAAAGGGTCCTTTCCCATTGCCGCGCATTGACCAGATTGTTGACTCCACGGCTGGGTGTGACCTCTTATCATTCCTGGACGCCTACTCAGGATACCACCAGATCTTCATGACAAAGGAAGATGAGGAAAAGATAGCATTCATCACCCCATGTGGTACGTATTGCTTTTTACGGATGCCTTTCGGGTTGAAGAGTGCTGGCTTGACCTTTGCAAGAGCAGTCCAAATTGGTTTTGAGCCCCAGCTACATAGAAATATGGAAGCTTATATGGATGACATAGTGGTCAAAACCAAGGACAAAGCAACGCTCGTGCAAGATCTGGAGGAAACATTTGGGAACCTGTGCAAGATCAACCTCAAATTGAACCCTGAGAAGTGTGTCTTTGGTGTCCCGTCCGGCAAGCTTCTCGGGTTCTTTGTGTCCCGGCGCGGGATTGAAGCAAACCCAGATAAGATCAAGGCTATCGAGCAGATTGAGGCACCCAAACGGATCAAGGACGTGTGTCGGCTCACTGGCTGCGTTGCTGCCATGAGCCGGTTCATCTCCAAGTCCGCAGAGCGTGCCCTTCCTTTTTTAAAGATCTTAAAGAAAGCAGGGTCGATGGAGTGGACCCCAGAGGCCGAGGCGGCGCTGCAAGATTTGAAGAAGTACCTCTCCTCTACCCCAGTGCTGGTTGCGCCCAAACCACAAGAACCGTTGCTGCTTTATCTAGCGGCAACGAATCAGGTGGTTAGCACAGCACTAGTGACGCAGAGAGAGGTTGATGAGGAGACAGCGGCAGCGGCAGATTCGATGGTTGGCGGGCCTGAACCCCCGCAAGGTCCGGCCCCGGCAAGACTGGCGCCCGTGCGATGGGACCCACGCGACCAGGTGAAGAAGCGCAGAAGAAGAAAATGGTGCAGCACCTAGTTTACTTCGTCAGCTCCCTTTTGCAGGGGGCTAGGTCGAGGTACCCAGGTGTGCAAAAGCTGCTCTTCGGCCTCCTTATGGCTTTGAGGAAGCTGCGCCATTACTTCCAAGCGCATGAGATCACGGTGGTCACCCGCCTCCCATTGCAACGGATACTGCATAATCCAGATGCAACGGGGAGGATTGTGGAATGGGCCCTGGAGCTGTAAAGCTTCGGTTTAAAGTTCGAAAGTACCTCAACGATTCAGAGCAGAGTCTTGGCGGAGTTTGTTGCAGAATGGACCTCGACGCCTGACGAAGAGGTACGAGAGACCACTCTCCCCGGCAAGGAAACGAGTCGCAACTGGATCATGTACTTTGATGGTGCCTTCTCGCTGCAAGGCGCCGGCGCTGATGTGCTGCTTGTCGCACCCACC
This sequence comes from Aegilops longissima, assembly GCA_021605205.1. Classification (NCBI taxonomy): domain Eukaryota; kingdom Viridiplantae; phylum Streptophyta; class Magnoliopsida; order Poales; family Poaceae; genus Aegilops; species Aegilops longissima. The sequence continues at coordinate 559,139,690 of CM038677.1, forward strand.
GGAGAGCACCTCAAGTACGTTGTTCAGATGCACTTCCCCCGGGAGATGTCGACCAACAACACCGCCAAGTATGAGGGCTTGCTTGCCGGTCTCAGGATCGTGGCGGACCTCGGGGTTAAAAAGCTCATCGTCAGGGGCGACTCACAGCTCGTCGTCAGGCAGATCAACAAAGACTATCAAATCCCGTTGATGGAAGCTTACGTAGATGAGGTGAGGAAACTGGAGGAACGCTTTGACGGTATACAAGAGGAGCATGTCCCCCCGGTGGAGAACGACATCGCCGATTACCTGCCAAAGCGCACTGCCCTCAAGCTACCTGTGGAACCAGGTACTTTTGTGCTTCAGTTAACCCAGCCATCCGTTGAACCATCGACCGGGCAGAACAAGCGGAGGAAGCTAGGCCCCGGCAAGTACTTCCCCACCGAGCTCCCCGGAGCCGCCTGCGCAGATGTTGCTATGGATGCCGATCCTGCCACGGGGCAACCGACTCCGGCAGGACCTCAGGTCATGGCCGTGGAGGCGGCCGCTCCCGTGGCAGAAGAGATGCCATTGGTCCTTGTCGTCGAGCCACAGGCTTCGGCATGGGCACAGTACACCATCCAATTCCTTCAAAAAGGAGAGCTTCCTGAGGAGCAGAAAGAAGCAGAAAGAGTAGCCCGCTGGTCTGCTCTGTACCAATTCGTTGACAGCGTATTGTATAGAAGAAGACCGAATGGGGTGAAATTGATGTGCATCTCCTGGGAGGAAGGACTAAAGCTGTTGGCAGAGATACATGGAGGCATATGTGGCTCCCACATAGGGTTGAGGGCCCTTGTTTAAGGCCTTCCGCAAGGTTTCTTCCGCCCACCGCCTCCGTGATGCGATGGCACTAGTAACCAAGTGTGAAGCATGCCAGTTCCATTCGAAGAAGCTTCATCAACCATCTCAAGCCCGCCAAACCATCCCTCTCTCCTGGCCCTTCTCGGTCTAGGGGCTTGACATCTTGGGCCCTCTCCCCGTGCGCCGGGGCTTTGAGTACTTGTGCGTGCAATCGACAAGTTCACAAAGTGGCCAGAAGTGGAAGCATTAAGGAAGGTGACAGCACAGTCAGCCATCAAGTTCTTCAAGAGACTAGTGTGCCGTTTTGGGGTGCCCAACAGGATCATCACCGACAACGGCACACAGTTCACAAGCCACGCCTTCATGGAGTACATTGAGGATCTCGGCAGCAGGGTTTGTTTTGCTTCCGTGGCACATCCACGGAGCAACGGCCAAGTGGAAAGAGCAAATGCTGAGGTCCTGCGAGGCTTGAGGACAAGGACTTTTGACAGACTGTGCAAAAGCGGGAGGCGCTGGATTGATGAATTGCCGGGGGTTCTTTGGTCAATCAGAATGACGCCAAATCGAGCCACCGGCCAGACACCCTTTGCCCTGGTTTACGGGGCAGAAGCAGTTCTCCCCATGGAACTCATATATGGGTCACCTCGAGTGCTCGCTTATGATGAGCTTGAGCAAGAGCGATTGCGGCAAGATGAGGCGACGCTCCTTGAGGAAGATCGTCTCCGGTCAGCTGTGAGAGCAGCACGCTACCAGCAAGCCTTGCGCCACTACCATAGCCGCAAGGTTCATGCCCGGAGCTTTGAGGAAGGTGACCTTGTTCTTCGGCATGTTCAGTCGGCCAAGAATTCCAACAAGTTGATGCCAAAGTGGGAAGGCCCTTATCGGGTAACATGAGTCACCAGCCCCGGCGCAGTCCGGCTGGAGATCGAAGATGCCATCCCCGTGAGTAACTCCTGGAACATCGGGCATCTTCGCAAGTTTTACCCATAAGGCGCGGCTGCTGGGCCTCCCGGCAAGCCACCCTTTTGTACAAGCCTTGCCGACAAGGCATGTAACCCTTTGTACAAAGCCGTGCACGCACCCGAGCATAAATAAACGGGTTACTGGCACCCTAAGTTATTGCATGCATGCTAGGTTGAGTCTCTTCCTTGGTTAGGGTTGATAGTGCTTAGCGGCGGCTAACCCCTAGCTTAGAGGTCGAGTGCGCGTCTCTCTGTTCTTCTCTGTCTCCTTTGGTTCGCAGGGCATGTAAGTATTCTTGCCGAGCTGTTTTGGAAGGAAGGGAACAGACCGGCGCCCGGGCCCCCCCAAGCCAGAGTTGCCGGGGGCTGCAAGAACAAGGGTCCCTCCGCGGCAAGCCAAGATCACCGGGGGCTGCAGATCCAGATAAGTCCTTTATCCTCTATCAGGCATTTCGTTATGGACTGGGATACATGAAACCCCGTTCTATCTCTGAGCTACCGTGCTCCCCCTTCTCGGCACCCGAGGATTATCCCCTGGGTCTGGATTTGGTTGTAGTCGCGGCAGCAAAGTAGAGGAACGGGGGGCCTAAGCCCACCTCATCCCTGCCTCCGCCAAGAGCGTGAGAAAGGTTGAGCGAAGTGGAGAAACAGCAAGGCCTGTTGCCGGGCGAGAAAACGTTTGTCTTAAAGATAACAAGGATTCACTCCTTGTCGTGGGTTCCTCCCGCGAACGAAAATCCCGCAAACATCCCTTTTCATAAAAAACATCCCGTCAGTGCAGTTCATACTGAAATGAAAAACATGAGCAATGGGATTACAAGCTTTAAATTCTACTAAGGCCCGAAGGCTTACAAACTAAAAAGAGATAAGGTGCCCGTAATCCCTTTCTTGTCCCTCTCCTCAGGAAATGGAACAAGAAAAGCAAGAGGGCAAAAGGGGCGCCTAGGCAAGCTACGGGTGGCAGAAGACACCAAGAGAACATCTTGGTGGCCATCCAAGGGCTGGATGGTGATGACGGCGCCGGAGGCAGAGCTCGAAGACGAGGTGGCAGGACGTCAGTACGCGATGAAGGCGTTGGTGCCCGCGTACTCCGACTTGACGGCCTTGCCGCCCGCCTTCTTCCTCTTCCACAGCCTCCCAACGCCAGCCGCCCAAGGAGACGACCCCGGCAAGGGGCGGGTGCAATAGGACGCGTGGAACGACGGTTTCCGAGCGAAGGCAGTAAATGGGAGGCGGCCCCGCGGTCTCAAAGAGACGCGCAAGCCGCCTCTTTACTATCCACCACGAGGTGACGCCAGCATGCCCACGTCATGCGCGTGCACTATCCCCACATCGTGCGTTCAACGCGGGTCGTGGGAAGCGCAGCGGACGGAACATTGGCCGCGGTAAAAATCCGCCCCAACTGCCAGCACACCGTTCTGGGCCTGGCCCAACAACGTGTTGCGCTTATGTGTGGCCCAGGCCCGGGGGCTCCTGTCGGTGTACAAAAGTAGGGGCTCAGCTTTTGACCCCTTTACTTGTGCACGGGAAGTCAGAGCCTCCCGCCACGGCCACGCACAGACACGGCAGGAAGGGTGAGCCGGAGAGAAGCCGAGGCCACAAGGCAAATGAAGCAACGCCAAGGCCAAGACCACAAATAGCAGAGGGATGAAACAGGTTCCCCCGGCAAGGAACCTTGCTAGGGCAGCCTCAGCGGCCCCGGCGAGACCCTTGCTGGGGCAGCCCGCCCACACCAGCCGAGCGAGCCACCCTTGAGCCCACCAATGCTCAGACAAATGCGTTGGGACAGGGCTCGGGAGGCACCTCCGTGGTGGCATGCAGATATTTGTGAAGACATAGAATGCTCAAGATCAAATGAGGATAAGAGGGCAACCATCCTCACCGAAGAAACCCACAAGACCCTTGTCGTGGAGTCCAGTGCGCCATGGCAAGACCCTTGCCGGGCCACCCGGCAAGACCCTTGCCGGGGAGGCCAGCGTGCCACAGCAAGACCCTTACCGGGCCACCCGGCAAGGCCCTTGCCGGGCCACCCGACAAGGCCCTCGCCAAAGCACACCAGCTGGGCCACTGCCAGGCCCGCACCAGATAAGTCACCGCCGTTCGCATGCAGCTGCCGACCCAACCATGTGGGCAGGCACCTGCGTGGCGGCATGCAATCCTTCGTGGAGGCTCCACCATGCCACCTCAGCTGCCTGCCTGCCTACATGGCACCTCATGCGCCGCTGGCCAGGGCACGTGTCGAAGCGAGGAGGAGCAGCGACGGACGGGACGGGCCTCGCCCCCATCCCCAATAAAGCGAAGGAACACCTAAGCCTCGCATTAAATGCGTCTTGTCCTGTAATACTAGCAATAGACTCGCGACACTATACCCTTTCCACCTCCTGCTTGCCACTATGGTGACCCCTTTCCTTATAAAAGGAGGCTCGAGGCGACCAGGGAAAGGATTCGGCTCTTTGGAACCTCGCAGAACCTAGAGCTAGTTCGAGAGCTCAAGAACACTAAATACATCCACCAAAGCAGGACTAGGTTTATACGCATCCTCGCAGCCCGAACCTGGGTAAAATCCCTTTGTGTTGTCTGCTGGCCCCGCTCTTCTCACGATCACCGCGCCTCGCAACCGTAGAAGGGATTCCAGTGATCCCATAGGTGTCGTTTCCCACCGACAGTCGCCATCCATAAGAACTTTGCGCAACCGAGTGCCACCTACGACTGGATCCATGCTTTCCGCCCAGGGGTAGCAACATGAGCTGGGTGGTCCGACTGATCAAAGGTAATGGGAGTCTTTGACCACTTGAGGTACATTGTAGTCATCGGAGCAACCATGTTCACCTCATGATTGATGACCTTCAGTTGAATTTTGCTCTCAACATGAGCAAAAACACCAGAGTGGTGTTCACCTTCGGGTAATCTTCTGCCTTTTGTTAATCATCATCCATGTCAGAGCCCTTTTCACTCAACTGACCTTCACGGAACTATTGAATAAGGATTCTCTACTGTCGAGTGGTATGCTTGGGTAAAATCAGGTTACCCTCTTCATCTTTCTTCGTGTGAATGGCACACGGTAGATCCAAGATGTCCTGGCCCGACTAGTCTCTCTTCTTCCTAGGAACCCACTACTCTTTGGCCTTCCCTTTGAACTTGCCTTGAGGAGCTTGATGACCCACAAGTATATGGGATCAATTGTAGCTCTTTTCGATAAGTACGAGTGTCGAACCGAACGAGGAGTGGAAGGAAATGACAAGTGGTTTACAGCAAGGTAATGTCTGCAAGTGCTGAAATTGTAAGTAATAGAGTAGTTTGATAGAAAGATAATTTGTAACGAGCAAGTAACAATAATAGTACCAAAAATGCAGCAAGATAGCACAATCCTTTTGAGGAAAAGGACAGGCCAAAACGGTCTCTTATAGTAAGCAAAGCGTTCTTGAGGGTACACGGGAATTTCATCTAGTCAATTTCATCATGTTGATCTGATTCGTGTTCGCTACTTTGGTAATTTGATATATGGGTGGACCGGTGCTTAGGTGATGTTCTTACTTGAACAAACCTCCTACTTATGATTAACCCTCTCGCAAGCATCCGCAACTATGAGAAAAGTATTAAGAATAAATTCTAACCATAGCATTAAACTTTTGAATCCAATCGGTCCCTTACGAAATAGCACATAAACTCGGGTTTAAGCTTCTATCACTCTCGCAACCCATCACCTAATAACTACTCTATAATGCATTCCCTTAGGCCCAAATATGGTGAAGTGTCATGTAGTCGACATTCACATGACACCACTAAGGGAATCACAACAAACATACTATCAAAATATCGAACACACATCAAGTTCACATGATTACTTGCAACATGATTTCTCCCGTGACCTCAAGAACAAAAGTAACTACTCACAAATGATAATCATGCTCAAGATCAGAGGGGTATTAAATGGCATATTGGATCTGAACATATAATCTTCCACCAAATAAACAATATAGTAATCAACTACAAGATGTAATCAACACTACTAGTTACCCATGAGCACCAATCTATAGTTTCGGTACAAAGAATGAACACAAGAGATGAACTAGGGTTTGAGATGAGATGGTGTTGTTGAAGATGTTGACGGAGATTGCCCTCCCCAAGATGGGAGAGTTGTTGGTGATGATGATGACGATGATTTCCTCCTCCGGGAGGGAAATTCCTCCGAGAGAATCGCTTCGCCGAAGGGCAAAAGTGCTCCTGCCCAAGTTCCGCCTCGAGACGGCGGTGTTCCGTCCCGAAAGTCATCTCCTTTTTTTTCTAAGTCAAAATGACTAATAAACCATAAGATGGGCGCCAGAGGTGGGCCGAGGGGAGCACAACCCACCAGGGCGCGCCTGGGCTCCCTCGCGAGCCCTGGTGGGCCCCCTCTGGTACTTATTGGCTCCAATATTCCTCAAATATTCCATAAAAATCTCCGTAAAGTTTCAGCTTGTTTGGAGTTGTGCGGAATAGGTGGCATGACGTAGCTTTTCCTGGTCCAGATTTCCAGCTGCCGGAATTCTCCCTTTTTGTGTGTACCTTGCATATTATGAGAGAAAAGGCATCAGAATTACGCCAAAAAGTATTATTATGCATAAAAACATCATAATAACAGTAGGAAAACATCATGCAAAATGGACGTATCAACTCCCCCAAGCTTAGACCTCGCTTGTCCTCAAGCGAAAACCGAAATCGAAAAACATGTCCACAAGCTTAGAGAGAGAGGTGTCGATAAAAACAAAATACGGACATAGAAGCATCATGTAGATTATTATAATAGCAACAAACTAAAACATAACACTTTTATCATAGACTTCTCATGAATAAGTAACAATTCATCACACTACTGAAGTATAAAGCATAAACTCTATTAGAAACCAACAAACTATGTTCTCAGTCAACTTTGCAACTACAATTCATCATCTTTTCAGGAAGGGTCACGTATCGGAGCCTTTAGCCAAGTCCACATACTCAACCATCATACAGTCTTCAATGATTGCTAACACTCACCGCATACACATGAGCAAAACATTTCAACCGGACACAGAGAAAGATAGGGGCTTATAGTTTCGCCTCCCAACATACTCACCTCAAGGGTGATGTCAACAATAATAACTCATGCCACCCATATTCAACTGGACATATGTGCCTAGATCTTTCCTCACCACATGATGCTTGCTAAAGGAGAAAAATAAAAATGAATAGAGAGAAAACTTTGACTCTTGCATAAAAGTAAATACATAAAATTAAAAGATAGACCCTTCGCAGAGGGAAGCAGAGGTTGCCATGCGCTTATTTGTTTGTATGATCAACCCCTTAGTGCAAAAGAACGTCACGTTGTATTGCCCCTTGTGATGGCAACCTTTATTATGCAGTTTGTCGCTTTTATTCTTCACCACCATGCACAAGTTCGTACAACTCTCAATTTTCTCTTACACTAAATGATCTCACACTTTTGGAAGCAATTTTTATTGCCTTATTGCACCGATGATAACTTACTTGAGGGATCTTGCTCAATCCCTAGGTAGGTATGGTGGACTCTTGAAAATAAGATTTGGGTTTAAGGGTTTTTGGATGCACAAGTAGTATCTCTACTTGGTGCGGAATTTTTGGCTAGCAAAGATAGGGGCAAGCACCAGATGTTGAAGGATCTATGACAATATAAATTCTATGTGAATATGAACAAACATAAACCATTACGTTGTCTTCCTTGTCCAACTTCAACAATTTTGGCATATAATATTTTGATGGGGGCTCATAATCACAAAAGATTTCCAGGATAGTGCATTTATATGTGAATCTTCTCTTCGCTTATTAATTCTTTCATAAATTGCATCATTGACCAATGCTATGTTTGTCAATCTCTAATAAAATTTCCTACTTATACATTTCCTTATGTGGTGTCATCACCTACCATAAGATTAGCATATGATCTTTTTAATTTATTTCCTTTCTTTTTATTGCAACATGAAAGTAAAGAAAGCAAAAACTCAAACTAAACTTTATTATATATCTTGCACATGATTACAAGGATAGATCACTAAGCAAACTCTCGAAAAGAAAGGATCGAACTAAACTTTTATTCATCTAAAGCAAATATCGAACTAAAATAAGTAAAGACAAAAGATAGTGGGGTGATACGATACCCGGGCACCTCCCCCAAGCTTGGCAGAAGCCAAGGGGAGTGCCCATACCCGATACTCAATTTTCTTTTGGTGATGAAGAAGAAGGTGGTGGTGATGAAGTAGAGTTTTTGTCCTTCTTACTTAGCTTGGCGGAAGATAGTTTGAGTTTTATACACTAAACTTTTATTCATCTAAAGCAAAATATAACTATGGATCGAACTAAGATAAGTAAAGGCAAAATATCGTGGGATGATACGATACCGGGGCACCTCCACCAAGCTTGGCGGAAGCCAAGGGGAGTGCCCATACCCGATACTCAATTTTCTTTTGGTGATGAAGAAGGTGGTGGTGTAGTAGTAGTATTCTCAAATATAACCATGAGTAGATCCTTCAAGTCTTGAATTTCCCGAAGGACTCGATGAAGTAACTCGCTATTTTTCTTCACCTCTGCCATTATGTGTTTATTTTCCGGGCCCCAGGGGTTTGTTCCTGCATTGCTTTCTCTTGGGCGAGATATGTCCCAATTGGATGGTATGTGCACATGAGGAGTATTCTCGAACCCATAATTGTGAATCAAATTGTGAATATGTTTATGATGTAACCTGTGTAAAGGCCTTCTTGGTGGGAGTCCTTCATGCTCTTCGAGACTCTCTTGATTGTTTGATGATCTCATAGCTTGATGAGGATTAGGATGAGTGGAGATGCCTACCAATGTGCCTCTCTCGGAAGCCTGAGGGTGGACCCCAAAGGGATTTTCCTACCCGTCCTCCATAGCAACCTCTTCAGCTCGCTCTCTCCTTAGATCCTCCTGTACCAACCCTGCATCTTCCTCTCCATTGTTGGAGGTGAGGAAGACATGATGCTGGCCTAGCTGAATCTGTCAAAAAACAGCAAGGAAAAGAAAATAGAAGATATCTCCGTGATACGGTGGTCAATAGGTTTGGAGGGTATATAAAGATTTATTATCTTGGGAAACAAGCAAACGATAGAAAAACGAAGTCCGGAAGGTACCCGAGGTGGGCACAACCCACCTGGGTGCGCCTGGCTGGTGTCTTGTGCCCACCAGGTGACCTTCCTGGTTGTTTCTTATTTTCCTAAAAAATTTTATACTCCAAAACTGACAAAATATATTTTTGCGCATTTTTTCGGAGTCTGTTTACTTACCGTATCATGTACCTCCTTTTTTCACGATTCTGGAGAGTTCTGGAAGGACTCTTTTATGTGTTCTTCCGGTGTCATAGTTTGGATAATATTACTTTCAACATTAATGGGCGTACCTGAGATATAATGTTTTATTCGTTGCCCATTAACAACCTTCGGGTCAGTGCCTTCGACATTATTTATTTTGATATCTCCAGGCCGATAAACCTCCTTGATAACATAGGGTCCTTCCCATTTGGAGAGGAGTTTTCCTGCAAAGAATCTAAAACGAGAGTTGTACAAAAGAACATATTCTCCAACCTTGAACTCACGCTTTTGGATTCTTTTATCATGCCATCTTTTAACTTTTTCTTTAAATAACTTGGCATTTTCATGAGCTTGGGTTCTCCATTCATCTAACGAGCTAATATCAAATAACCTCTTTCCACCGGCAAGTTTGAAATCATAATTGAGTTCTTTGATTGCCCAATATGCTTTATGTTCTAACTCAAGAGGCAAATGACAAGCTTTACCATAAACTATTTTATAAGGAGACATACCCATAGGATTTTTGTATGCTGTTCTATAAGCCCAAAGTGCATCATCTAATTTCTTAGACCAATACTTCCGGTACCTATTGACAGTCTTTTGCAAAATTAATTTTATTTATCTATTCCTAAGTTTAACTTGACCACTAGACCGAGGATGATAAGGTGGTCCAATTCTATGGTTAACATCATACTTGGCAAGCATTTTACGAAAAGCACCATGAATAAAGTATGAACCACCATCAGTCATTAAATATCTAGGGACTCCAAACCTTGGGAAATAACTTCCTTAAGCATTTTAAAAGAGATGTTGTGATCAGCACTACTAGTTGGAATAGCTTCTACCCATTTAGTAACATAATCAATAGCAACCAAAATATGTGTATACCCATTAGAGGAAGGAAAAGTTCCCATGTAATCAAATCCCCAAACATCAAATGGTTCAACATCAAGTGAATAATTCATAGGCATTTCTTGACGCTTACTGATATTACCTATTCTTTGGCATTCGTCACAAGATAAGACGAACTTACGGGCATCCTTGAAGAGAGTAGGCCAATAAAATCCAGATTGCAATACCTCGTGAGCAGTTCTATCTCCAGCATGATGCCCTCCATAAGCTTCAGAGTGACATTTCCATAGGATTTATCCCCATTCATGCTCAGGTACACAACGTCTAATAATACCATCTACTCCTTTATAAAGATGTGGGTCATCAAAGAAGTAATGTCTTAAATCATAGGAGATTTTTTCTTTTGTTGGTATGTAAAGCTAGGTGGTAAATATTTAGCAACAATGTAGTTAGCATAGTCAGCATACTGAGGAGTATTATGAGAAACATTTATTGCAGCTAACTACTCATCAGGAAAACTATCATCAATAGGTAGTGGGTCATCAAGCACATTTTCAAGCCTAGACAAGTTATCAGCTATGGGGTTCTCAGCTCCTTTTCTATCAGTGATATGTAAATCAAATTCTTGTAGCAAGAGAACCCATCGAATAAGTCTAGTTTTAGCATCTTTCTTTTCCATAAGATATTTTATAGCAGCATGATCAGTGTGAACAATTACTTTTGAATCAACAATGTAAGATCTAAATTTATCACAAGCAAACACCACTGCTAGGAATTCTTTTTCAGTAGTTGCATAATTTCGTTGAGCACTGTCTAGAGTTTTACTAGCATAATGAATAACATTCAGTTTCTTATCAACTCTTTGTCCTAGAACAACAACAACAACATAGTCACTAGCATCACACATAATTTCAAAAGGCAAGTTCCAGTCAGGTGGTTGAACAATAGGTGCAGAAATTAAGGCTTTCTTGAGTGTTTCAAAGGCTTCTAAACCATCATCATCAAAAACAAAAGGAATGTCCTTTTGCAAAAGATTTGTAAGAGGCCTAGAAATTTTAGAAAAGTCTTTGATAAATCTCCTATAGAAACCAGCATGACCTGGGAAACTACGAATACCTTTGATATCTTTAGGACATGGCATTTTCTCAATTGGATCAACCTTAGCTTTGTCCACTTCAATACCTCTTTCAGAAATTTTATGGCCCATAACAATAGCTTCATTAACCATAAAGTGGCACTTCTCCCAATTCAAGACAGGATTTGTTTGCTCGCATCTCTACAAAACTCGATCAAGATTGCTTAAACAATCATCAAAAGACTTCCCATAAATAGAGAAGTCATCCATGAAAACCTCAAAAATCTTTTCACGGAAGTCAGAGAATATAGCAGTCATACATCTTTGAAAGGTAGCAGGTGCATTGCATAAACCAAAAGGCATACGTCTATAAGCATAAGTTCCAAAGGGACAAGTGAAAGTGGTCATTTCTTGATCCGGTTGACAAACAGTTATTTGTGAAAAACCAGAGTATCCATCAAGGAAGCAAAAATGTGTGTGCTTAGATAATCTTTCTAGCATTTGATCGATAAAAGGCGGAGGTAATGATCTTTTCTAGTTGTTGTAGCGCCCGATTCAATCGTACACTAATCATGCACGCATAAGCGTATACGATCAAGATCGAGGACTCACGGAAGATATCACAACACAACTCTAAAACATAAATAAGTCGTACAAGCATCATAATACAAGCCGGGGCCTCGAGGGCTCGAATGCAAGTGCTCGATCATAGGCGAGTCAGTGGAAGCAACAATATCTGAGTACGGGCATAAGTTAAACAAGTTGCCATAAGATGGCTAGCACAAGCAGGGATCTGAGATCGAAAGAGGCGCGGGCCTCCTGCAGGATCCTCCTAAACTACTCACAGTCGTCATCGTGGGTAGCGTAGTAGTAGTAGGCACCTCCGGTGTAGTAGGAGTCATCGGCGGTGGCGTCGCTCCGGGCTCCATCGTCCGGCGCGCACAATCGGGTAAAGAAAGGGGAAAAGGGGAACAAGGCAACCGTGAGTACTCATCAGTACTACATAAGCAAACTACACTACATATGCATGGGTATATGTGTAAAGGGCCATATCGGTGGACTGAACTGCAGAATGCCGAATAAGAGGGGATAGCTAATCACAGTCGAAGACTAAACCGGCAGCCTCCGTCTTCAACATGTAGAAGAGAGTAGATGAAGTCCTCCAAGTAGCATCGCATAGCATAATCCTACCCGACGATCCCCTCCTCGTAGCCACATTAGAGAGTGACCACGGGTTGTATCCGCACTTGGAAGGGTGTGTTTTATTAAGTATCCGGTTCTAGTTGTCATAAGGTCAAGGTACAACTCCAAGTCGTCCTGTTCACAAGATCATGACTATTCAATAGATTAACTTCCTGCAGGGTGCACCACATTACCCGACACGCTCGATCCCATTTGGCGGACACACTTTTACGGGTCATGCCCGCGCGGAAGATCAACACGTCGCAACCCCACCTAGGCTGTGAGAGGTCAAGACACGGTCTAAACCTAAGCGCCACGAGTGCAGGCCCATCGCCTTAACACACATGCACGCTTGCGTCTGTGGAAGCATACCTAGCCTAGCGAGCGTTCTAGTCCAATCGGTAGCGTGTCGCTCGATCGGCGACGTCATGAAGTGCTTGGTGATACCACGGCGCCGGTTGCCCATATCTTGTCCCGTGGCGGTTAGTGCGTATAAGGTCAACGACCCAACTCAGATCAAATACCAAGATCTCGTTAAGCGTGTTAAGTATCTGCGAGCGCCGAGCAGGGCCAGCCCACCTCTCACCTGTAGTCTCAACCTTCCTGCTGCTCCGCCACAAAGATCCACACAGAGGGCCGTTGGGACAAAGGTCCTTTCAGCCCCAATCCGTGAATCACTCATGGTGCTCCACAAGCGACCCGACTTTAGTCACCACATGTATCATGTATAAAGTGTATAGTATATACCGTGATCACCTCCCAGTGATCACAGCCCGATAGTATAGCACTGTGAGACGGACAGAATGTAGGGCCACCGATGGAATACTAGCATCCTATACTAAGCATGTAGGATTGCGGTAAAGGTATCATTGATAGTAGCAAGGAGAGGCTATGCATCGGGATAGGAATAACGGAAAGCGAAACATGCTACACTACTCTAATCTGAGCGATATAGAAGAGAATAAGCGATATCGGTGATCAAGGGGGGCTTGCTGGTTGCTCGGCAAGAGAGAGGGTCGTCAACTCCGTGAGTCGTCTTTGGTAGCAATGGCGTCGGTCTCGGTGTCTAGCGGAGGAAGAGGGGGAATAAACAATGAATACAATTCAAACAAATGCATGACGATGCATGACAAAGCAAAGCGTGATGCTAGGTGTGCCCTAACGCAGTATGAGGTGATCTTGGGTGAAGGAAACATCAGGAAAGTATCCCGGTGTTTAGCGTTTTGAGCGAAGGCGAGGAGGAAAGTTCGCGAGTTTGATATGTTAGGGGTGTGTGGTGGACGAACGGGCTGTGTATCCGGATTCGTCTCGTCGTTCTGAGCAACTTTCATGTAGAAAGTATTTTCAACCGAGCTACGGTTTATTTTCTATGGTTTTCTAAAGTCTTAATCATTTTCTGGAATTTATTTAATTAATTTAAATCAACATTATCCAGAATAGTATGGGATTGTGTGATGTCAGCAGTCAACAGTGCGGTTGACCTGGTCAACCTGACATGTGGGTCCCACCTGTTAGGGATTGTTTAGCTAATTAACAGTAGTTAATTAGGGTAACTAGTTATTAGGTTAATTAATCTTAATTAGTTAAACTAATCAGGATTAATTAAGTTAATTATTTAGTTAATTAATTGATTATTTATTTATTTATTATATTTTAAATTCTTTTTAATAAAAGCGTTACAGGCGTGGGGCCCATCATCATAGGCCCTGGGGCCTTAGTGGGTTCGGCGCTAGTGGGCGCTGGGCCGAAGTCTTGGCGTGGCGGTTTGAGCGATGGGCGCCGTGCCGAGGCCACCGCAGCCTGCGCGCGAGGTCCAGTGCGTCGGCCTCGCTCGGCAGCGAGGAGGCGAGGCGAGGAGGCCCGGATGGCGGCAGCCTGGCGGCAGCGCCAGGCGCCCATGGGATGGGCGGTGGTAGGGGCTGCACGGGGAGTGCGGTCGGGAGCAGAGGTGGGCCTTGCAGCGTGTCTTGGGACAGCCGAAGCGCGATGAGTCGCATCGGACGCAGCCGGAGCGCGTCAACCGTGGGCGAGATCGGCGGGGACCGCGGCGACGAGCGCGAGCACGCGAGGGAGAGGGAGGGAGCGAGGCAGGGCTCACTGGGGCCGTAGGGGGAATGGCAGCGGGCTTGACGGAGGTCGGGGAGGTCCGACGAGGAGGGGGTCGAGGTGGCGATCCAGCGACGGCGGGGTCGAGGCAGAGGGGCTCCGGTGAGGTTGCCCCGACGAACGGCGATGGCGGGGAGGTCCTCCAAGCGGTGGCGATGCGGCATCGGCGTCGAGCACGTCGGGCGGCGGGCAGGAGATGAGGAGGCGGGCGTCGATGGCAGGCGGCGGCGCGACGAGTTCCGACGGGGTCTGACGAAGAGGAGGTCGAGGACGGAACGGCGACGAGGCAGTCGACGACGGCTTGAAGCTCGGGGCGGATCGGGCGGTGGCGTCGGTGGTTTGTTGCCCTCCCGATCAATCGGGAGAGAGGGGAGATATTTGGAGGGAGAAGTGGGGTAGCGGGTTCTAGGTCACGGGAGCCATTGGGGTTAAGGGGAAGTGGGGTGGGCGGCTGGCGTGAGAGGCCGATTGGTGAAGCCCAAGTGGCCAAGGGGTGGGGGTTCTCTCTATTATTATTATTATTTGTATTATTTCTTTTCTGTTTGATTACATTCATCAATCTATTTTAGTTTTGTAAAATATTTTAGTAGTACCTAAATTAGTTCTACTAATTACACCATCGCCACAAAAAGCTTAAACCTCAAATAAAATGGTTTAATATTTTATAATTAATAAAAGGCATTTACCTAATTGATTTTGCTACTGTTTTCTTTAGTTTAGTGCATTTAAATATTTTTGTAAAGACTTGGTTTACCCACTTATATTACTTGTGAATTATTTGGCACATCCCGAACATTTTAGTTTTAATATTTGAAAACCCTTATTTTTTTGACTTGATTTTGAATTCGAATTTGAATTGGTTTCGAACCAACGTGAGTTTAACAACAGTAATCGTGGTGACATGGCCATTAGCAGGGAATTATTGTAACTTGATTATCCGGGTGTCACAATTCTCCTCCACTACAAGAAATCTCGTCCCGAGATTTAGGAGGGGAGCAAGGGGGAGGCATTGGGTTACGAAAAATCTAACGGATCTTCTCGGTCTTGGTTGCTCTTCTCGAAGAGGTCGATCCATTACGTTGAAGTCTTTATTTCTCTGATCCAGGTCATCATGATCAATTCGTCATCCTTTCTTCGGGATCTCCATCGTCCTACGAACGCGACCAAGGGGAAAAAACTCCGGAAGAACGCGTCTCCACAAAGCTGGGCATCTGACGGTGAACTCAATGGGAAATACACAAGGTACCCCACGAGTTGTATTTCAGTGAATTCGTTGAGTACAATAGACGATGGTACCAAAGTTTCAAACGGGTAGGCAACCATTCGATGACTAGACAGAAGCTGGAATGGGGGCTTGAACAACGAGAATAACATGGTGTTTGATTCCAGGATGAACAATGGTATAGCATTCAGCTCGTGAATCACATACGAAGCCAGGTGCAAATGATACATTAGAATCCGGGTTATAAAGAAGAGTCAGGTTTCGATCCAGGGACCTGTGGGTTATGGGCCCACCATGTGGGATAAAGGTGGAAAGGGCGGTGACTTCTTGCACGATCATGTAAGTAAGGCATGTCAGAGGATAGCCTATCATTTATGTGAGCGTCAACATCGGTACCAAGGGCGAGGGACGAAGAGAACCATTTCCTACTCGTTGAACGAGGCGGACCAGTAGGCAAAGTTCTCGTCCATCGGTGGCTACCGGAATGTCATCAACAAAAGTAACAGGGTCTTACTGACAGAGTGGTACAACGAGCTATTTACATAAGCAGACAAATATTACTGCTTATATAATATAGATCATATGAAGGTTTAAACAAACCAATGGAAAGGAAAAGTGATTATCAGATTTAAACAGATCAATGGAAAGGAAAATGTGTATACACACATATTTCGGGGGTATATCCTTCCCAATGACAAGCAGAGCATGATATCCATGACATGATATAATGTAGAAAACCCTTTAGGTAAGGGGAGAAAAATTTCATGACATTACCCATACAACGGTGTTTGGATAATTGATAAAGAGAATTTAGCATTGTGCTTCAAATGTTCTTGTTGATGAACGGAGTACCACAGACATGCTCCAGGTAGCAATGCTATGGTGTTTCAATCAAGGGCTAGACTTTGGATACACCAATGATCCATCAGGAGTAACTTATAAAATAAGTCCTACAATTTCCTCCAGGAGGAATGGTTATCCTTGCAAAAGAAATTGTAGTGATAGGTCCTCCAGCCAGGGGGGGGTGCTAGGTATGACATCATATTACCGGGTCATCAAAGGACCAACAACATAACTCCTGGAAAGTTGTCCCAACCATCATATCTGACCGAGATTCAGATCCAATTGGTGTCATGATACCTCAGACTCGGGATGTTCGAGAAGAAAAGGTGCAACACAAATCGTTGAAATGGCATTGCAAGATTCTCGGGAAATGAACTATGGGAGCGGGTTCCTGAAACAATAGTTCATCATTAAACCAAGGAGAGGTGAGGAGGTGGCTGATTGACTCAGCGACAATTCATTGATATTTTCAAAAGATGGATTTCCACACTTATGTGAACAAGGAGATAACATTTGTCAGATCAAATGATATAACAAGGTATGTTGGAGGGAAACATACACAATTAAACATTGGTTGAAAGGTGCACCCAAAATATGGGCTTAGGTAGCATGATCAATGTTAGAAGGGTGATCCAATAATCAATAGTCAAAGAATGAATGGCTGACCACTAACTTCAAAGCAATAGGATTGCTAGAAGGGCAGAATCCAAACGGCACCATTCACTTGTTGGTACCCCGTTTGAAATCATCTCGATGACCAAGAAAGAATGATGATGGGGAGAAGTATCACTATACCAAGAATTTTTAAGAGGTGGAGCAATCCTCACAACATCCTTTACATGAAGGACAGTAATACTTCAAGGTAGAACATAACATAAGCTAGATGGGAAGGAGCTCCATAACATGATCAAGTCTGAAATGGAAGGGGGGGCAATAACGTTGCCGATGATAACACAAACCATCAAGGGGCAAGGAGGTATTTCTCATCAAGAATTCGATAGATATCTTGGAAGAGCTCAGAATGTTGATGATGACCACGACACAATTGTCGAGAGATTTCATGAAGATGTAATCGATTGGCGATGACATCAAGTCAAAGAAATGATGAAGCGAAGGGTTATTGGAACCACGGGTATGGCACAAACTCGAAATCAAGCTTGTTGTTCAAGGCGAAATGATACGACGAGGAAGATCGTCATAAGGTTATCTCATCGTCGAAAATTGTGCTCCGAGAAGAAGGACCAGGCAGCACGGTTAAAATTTAGCACAAAATGATATAGTCGATCAGGCTAGGAATGACGTGATGAAGTATTAAACTTCTCAACCACAAAGTACTAGAAGTCTTGAATCACATGGGTGATTCGATTCACTAATCGGTGTTCTCGGTTGTGACAACCCGTAACCCGTGGAGTGACTATGATGGGAAAGGCACTACTTCATCGAAATGCATAAGATGTAGTGAAATCGGTTGATATCCTCGAGATACCGGGGTAATACTCGAAGGTAGATCAAAATAGAGGTTGGACTAGGGTATTGCTCTCTGCGAAGGCAAGTACTCTAACATGTCAGAAATGGAATCAAGAAGAAAATATGGTCGGAACCACGGTTGCAAAAGACCAATTATAGATAAGAGAAGAAGTTATAACAAGGGGATTATTATTACTACGAGAAGCTTCCATGATAAGTTCCACCTCGGGTCCATGGGCATGAACACAAAGTTCAAGGTCGACTCCCACTTCTCCAAAGCATAACCTTACATTCACTTCTCGTTTCGATAATGGCATTAGTGTTGAAAGTTTTACCTGGTGAAATACCAGATGAGTATGACCCGTGAAAACTTCCGAGTTCACACATATTAAGGAAGGCATAGGTTCAACCCATCAGGGCATCTTATGAACATATTCCACAAACTTCGGGGTAAATAATACAAGCTCGAAAGTAGAGCATTGTTCAAAAGCAGATGATACAATTTACCAAAGGCATTATGTATCGGAGAAAGAACTCACAAAGTGATTAATTATGAAGGACACTGTCGGATAATAATCCAACAGTGGATATGGCGATCCACAATGGAGCTGATGTGAGTATCGATACCCAATCAGAGGAAGAAAGAATGCAAATGCATCGGTTTATAGAACATCTGAGTAATTCAATGTTTAAATAGCAAAGGAATTATGACTTTCAAATCAAGGGATTAGGAGCAAATGCTCTGATCAAGGATGGATAAGTTGAATAGACTTAGGGGTACAATCGACGGCAATTTGATTGGTCGATAACCAGCTCATGTTTAAAATGACGTCTGAGCCGGGAGGATGAATTCTAGGATCTGATTGAGGATGGCGAGCATTCGCAACATTTTGAATCAACGGGCTCAAAATGATAATGACAAGGGATGCCAATAAGATTATAGACTTATGGGATTAACCATAATGCAAGCAAGTAAGAATTTCAAGGGCAATAGGCTACTCAGGATTTTCGGAAGTTCAAATAGTATTTTGAATACTTTTGTGAAATACATGAGTCAACTGGGGATGAGCAAATATACAGTGAGTGATAGAAATTATCCATAGTGATATTCATGTGGCAAAGAACAGCAAGGCAATAAGCTCAAGGATTCTCGGAACAACAGAGAGAATTTTGGGATATCTTGTAATAACAAGATCAACTGGGAAGCATTGTATGAATGGCGAGTATACGTGGTTATCCATAGGGGTTTATCGATGGAAGGGAACTGCAAAAGCGATGCAATAAAGTCTTAAGAGAACATCGTAGAGTATCTTGGATTCTTACGTGCAGCGATTTATCATCTGTAAAAAGGGGCTCTCCGGGAGAAAGTATTATCGAGAACCTAGAGTCAGAGTTAGTAAAATCGTTTAACCCGAATAGAAGAGATGTCAGAGTCCTAGAGTATAGGTCAAGGAATAAAAGATCCTACTACCACCCAATGGTGACGTGTGCCCGTAAGACACACAGCCATGTTAGTAAAAGTTTATGCAACGTCTAGACTCGACTTCGGCCAAGGAGTGTGGAAGGGGGATTCCTACAGGCAGTCGGCTCTGATACCAACTTGTGATGCCCCCGATTCAATCGTACATTAATCATGCACGCATAAGCGTAACGATCAAGATCGAGGACTCACGGAAGATATCACAACACAACTCTAAAACATAAATAAGTCATACAAGCATCATAATACAAGCCAGGGGCCTCGAGGGCTCGAATACAAGTGCTCGATCATAGACGAGTCAGCGGAAGCAACAATATCTGAGTACAGACATAAGTTAAACAAGTTGCCATAAGATGGCTAGCACAAACGGGGATACAGATCGAAAGAGGCGCAGGCCTCCTGCCTGGGATCCTCCTAAACTACTCCTGGTCGTCATCAGCGGGCAGCACGTAGTAGTAGTAGGCACCTCCGGTGTAGTAGGAGTCATCGACGGTGGCGTCTGGCTCCTGGGCTCCATCGTCTGATCGCAGCAATCGGGTAAAGAAAGGGGGAAAAGGGGGAACAAGGCAACCGTGAGTACTCATCCAAAGTACTCGCAAGCAAGGAGCTACACTACATATGCATGGGTATATGTGTAAAGGGCCATATCGGTGGACCGAATCGCATAATGCTAGAATAAGAGGGGATAGCTAATCACAGTCAAGACTACGCTCGCAGCCTCCGTCTTGCAAATGTAGAAGAGAGTAGATGAAGTCCTCCAAGTAGCATCGCATAGCATAATCCTACCAGCGATCCCTCCTCGTAGCCATTAGAGAGCGACCACCGGGTTGTATCGGCACTTGGAAGGTGTGTTTTATTAAGTATCCAGTTCTAGTTGTCATAAGGTCAAGGTACAGCTCCAAGTCGTCACTTCATCAAGATCACGGCTATTCAATAGATTAACTTCCCTGCGGGTGCACCACATTACCCGACACGCTCGATCCCATTTGGACACACTTCTCTGGGTCATGCCCGCCGCGGAAGATCAACACGTCGCAACCCCACCTAGGCTGTGAGAGAGGTCAAGACGTTGGTCTAAACCTAAGCGCCGCAGTGCAGGCCCATCGCCTTAGCACACCGCGCGTTGCGTCGTGGCGGAAGCAGACCTAGCCTAGCAGGAGTTCCGGTCAATCCGGTAGCGCCGCTCGATCGGCCGGCGTCACGAAGTGCCGGTGATACCACGGCGCGGTTGCCCATATCTTGTCCCACGTGGCGGTTAGTGCGTATAAGGTCAACGACCCAACTCGAGATCAAATACCAAGATCTCGTTAAGCGTGTTAAGTATCTGCGAACGCCGAACAGGGCCAGGCCCACCTCTCACCCAGGTAGTCTCAACCTGCCCTGCTGCTCCGCCACAAAGATCCACACAGAGGGCCGTTGGGACAAAGGTCCTTTCAGCCCCAATCAATGAATCACTCATGGTGCTCCACAAGCCGACCCGACTTTAGTCACCACATGTATCATGTATAAAGTGTATAGTATATACCCGTGATCACCTCCCGAGTGATCACAGCCCGATAGTATAGCACAGCAGACGGACAAGAATGTAGGGCCACTGATGGAATACTAGCATCCTATACTAAGCATGTAGGATTGCAGGTAAAGGTATCAACAGTACTAGCAAGGAGAGGCTATGCATCAGGATAGGAATAACGGAAAGCAGTAACATGCTACACTACTCTAATGCGAGCAGTATAGAAGAGAATATGCGATATCTGGTGATCAAGGGGGGGGGCTTGCCTGGTTGCTCTGGCAAGAGAGAGGGGTCGTCAACTCCGTAGTCGTACTGGGTAGCAGCGGCGTCGGTCGCGGTGTCTAGCGGAGGAAGAGGGGGAAGAAACAATGAATACAATGCAGACAGATGCATGACGATGCATGACAAAGCAAAGCGCGATGCTAGGCGTGCCCTAACGCGGTATGAGGTGATGCCGGTGAAAGGGGGAAACATCCGGGAAAGTATCCCCGGTGTTTCGCGTTTTCGGGCAGAGGAGCCGGAGGGGGAAAGTTGCGAGTTTGATATGTTATGGGTGTGTGGCGGATGAACGGGCTGCGTATCCGGATTCGTCTCGTCGTTCTGAGCAACTTTCATGTAGAAAGTATTTTCAACCGAGCTACGGTTTATTTTCTATGGTTTTCTAAAGTCTTAATCATTTTCTGGAATTTATTTAATTAATTTAAATCAACATTATCCAGAATAGTATGGGATTGTGTGATGTCAGCAGTCAACAGTGCGGTTGACCTGGTCAACCTGACATGTGGGTCCCACCTGTTAGGGACTGTTTAGCTAATTAACAGTAGTTAATTAGGGTAACTAGTTATTAGGTTAATTAATCTTAATTAGTTAAACTAATCAGGATTAATTAAGTTAATTATTTAGTTAATTAATTGATTGTTTATTTATTTATATATTTTTAAATTCTTTTTAATAAAACGTTAGGCGTGGGGCCCATCATCATAGGCCCCTGGGGCCTTAGTGGAGTTCGGCGCTAGTGGGCGCTGGGCGCCGAAAGCGGCGTGGCGGTTTGAGCAATGGGCGCCCATGCCCGAGGCCACCATGTGGGCGCGAGGTCCAGGCCTCTTGGCCCTCGCTCGGCAATGACAAGAGGCGGGAGCGAGGAGGCCCAGACGGCGACAGCCTGCTGGCGCGGCGGCGCCATGGATGGAGGCGGCGGTGGCAGGCGGTAGAGGCTGCATGGGGAGTGCGGTTGGGAGTAGTGGCGGGCCTTGTACGTGCGGGCGGCGGCGAAGCGCGATGGCCGCGCGCAGACGGACGCAGGGCGAGCGCGTCAACATGGCGAATCGGCGGGGACATGGCGACAATATGCGTCGAGAGAGAGAGGGCGGCGAGGGGGCTCACTGGGGCCGTAGGGGGAATGGCAGCGGGCTCGACGGAGGTCGGGGAGGTCCGACGAGGAGGGGGTCGAGGTGGCGATCCGGCGACGGCGGGGTCGAGGCATAGGGGCTCCGGTGAGGTTGCCCCGACGAACGGAGACGACGGGGAGGTCCTCCAAGCGGTGGCGATGCGGTGCCGGCGTCGAGCACGTCGGGCGGCGGGGAGGAGATGAGGAGGCGGGCGTCGATGGCAGGCGGCGGCGCGACGAGTTCCGGCGGGGTCTGACGAAGAGGAGGTCGAGGACGGAACGGCGACGAGGCAGTCGACGACGGCGTGGCATCTCAGGGGGGGACTGGATCGGGGCGGTGGCGTCGGTGGTTTGTTCCCCCTCCCGATCCAATCGGGGGAGAGGGGGGGGAGATATTTCGGGGGGGGGGAGAAGTGGGGAGCCAGTGGTTTAATATTTTATAATTAATAAAAGGCATTTATCTAATTGTTTTTGCTACTGTTTTATTTAGTTTAGTGCATTTAAATATTTTTGTAAAGACTTGGTTTACCCACCTATATTACTTATGAATTATTTGGCACATCCCGAACATTTTAGTTTTAATATTTGAAAACCCTTATTTTTTTGACTTGATTTTGAATTCGAATTTGAATCGGTTTCGAACCAACGTGAGTTTAACAACAGTAATCGTGGTGACGTGGCCATTAGCAGGGAATTATTGTAGCTTGATTATCCGGGCGTCACAGTTGCTTTGTTTAATTTTCTAAAATCAATTACCATTCTATAGCATGTAACAATTCTTTGTGGAATAAGTTCATTTTTAACAACTGTAATACCACCTTTCTTAGGGACACAATGAACAGGACTTACCCAACTCCTATCAGCTATAGGATAGATTATACCTGCTTTCAAAAGTTTAAATATTTCTGTTCTTACCACTTCTTTCATTTTTGGATTTAACCGATGTTGGTGATCAACAGCGGGTTTAGCATCAAGTTCCATATTAATCTTGTGCTGACATAGGGTGGGACTAATGCCCTTTAAATCATCAAGAGTATATCCAATAGCAGCTCGGTGCTTCCTTAGAACTTTCAATAATCTTTCTTCTTCATGTTCTGAAAGGTTAACAATAATAATAACAGGATATATCTTATTTTCATCAAGATAAGCATATTTCAAAGTGTCTGGCAATTGTTTTAATTCAAACACAGGATCACATTTAGGTGGAGGACCTCCTAGAGTTTCAATAGGTAAATTGTGTTAAAGCATAGGACGTTGTTCAAAGAAAATCTGATCTATTTCATTTCTTTCATGCATATGTAAACCATTTTCATGGCCTAGCAGATATTGTTCTAGTGGATAAGTAGGAGGCACATCAATAGAAGCAAGACCAATTATTTCATCCTTACTAGGCAATTCTTTTTCATGAAGCTTTCTACTAAACTTGGAAAAATTAAACTCATGAGACTCACCACCAAAACTAACACCGAAAGTTTGTTTCTCACAATCTATTTTAGCATTGACGGTGTTCAAGAAAGGTCTACCAAAGATAATGGGACAAAAGTCATCTTGTGGGGAACCAAGAACAAGAAAATCAGTAGGTTATTTTATTTTCCCACACAAGACTTCAACATCTCTAACTATCCCAAGTGGTGTGATGGTGTCTCTATTAGCAATACTAATAGTTGCATCTATTTCTTCTATTTCAGCGGGTGCTATGTCATTCATAATTTCTTGATATAAGATAAGGGAATAGCAATCACGCTAGCACCTATGTCACATAAACCATGATAACAGCGATCTCCTATTTTAATTGAGACAACGGGCATGCCAACAATGGGTCTATGATTATCAGTTCTATCGGGTTTGGCAATTCTAGTAGCTTCATTACAGAAGTAAATAACATGCCCATCAATATTTTCTTCCAAGAGATCCTTAACCATAGCAACACTAGGCTCTACTTTAATTTGTTCATCAGGTTTAGGTGTTCTAATATAACTTTTGTTGACCACAGTTGAAACTTTAGCATGTTCCTTTATCCTAACAGGGAAACGTGGTTTCTCAATATAAGCAGTAGGAACAACTGGATCAACATTATAAAGTATAGTTTCCTCTTTAGCTAGTTTCGGTTCTCTAATTTCTTATTTAATAGGTGGATGATATTTAAATCACTTATCTTTAGGGAGATCAACATGAGTAGCAAATGATTCACAAAAGGAGGCTACTATATCAGAGTCAAGTCCATATTTAGTGCTAAACTTTTGAAAAGCATTGGTATTCATAAAAGATTTAACACAATCATACTTAAGCTTAATACCTGACTCTTTACGTTCGTCAAGTTCCCAATCTTCATATTTGTGTTTAATTCTTTCCAAAAGATCCCACCGAATTCAATAGTCTTCTTTATAAAAGAACCAGCACAAGAAGTATCAAGCATGGATCGATCATTATGAGAAAGCCGAGCATAAAAATCCCGGATAGTAATTTCTCTTGAGAGCTCAAGATTGGGGCATGAATACAACATTTACTTAGGCCTCCCCCAAGCTAGAGCAATACTTTCTCCTTCACGAGGCCAAAAATTATATACGTAATTCCGATCAGGATGAACTAGATGCATGGGATATTTTTTTTGGTGGAACTCAAATTTCAATCGATTCCAATTCCAATTCCAAGATCCAATATCATCGTATAGCCTATACCATGCCAGTGCTTTTCCCTTCAAAGATAAAGGGAAAACCTTCTTCTTAACTTCATCTCCGGGTA